>OX243914.1:12186128-13511918 GCA_945859665.1 Anorthoa munda | reverse complement strand
GCGCGGTTCTAATTTCTGAGGCATGCCACTCGATGTTTTTCATTTGTATTGTAACACATTTTGGTACAATGAAACTAGAAACGTGCAAAAAAAATACTATAAAACAAATCATCACTGTTTTTAAAGAAAATAAATTGTCACGAACCGAGACAACCCTTAAACTTGCAAGTCGCTGCTAACACCATCTATAGCCATGGAACAGAACCGAACGCGATCGAAATACTTATAAAAATAACCCTCTTAATCAGAAAAAAAAGTTAGTTGCGTCAGCACGGTTTCTTTGTATGGCATGAGGCATCTGTATACTAGTATTATATTATCTGTGGCAGTAGTAAATCTCATCATCATCGAAAAGCTATGTTCATCTCGGCCAATATGATTGGGGAGCACTGTGAGGCCTAGATTTTTGATCCGTAGTTACTCAACCAATGGTTACAAACTTCGGAAAACGCGGTTAAGGTTGCGCTAGTCGACGGAACGAACTATTTTGTGTGCGGTGTTAAAACGCATGCTATCTCATCTGACAACACGTGCGAAAGAGATAGATGCTGCGATGAGCAGTAAGAAGCTAGTTCGCGTACGAATTAGCACTTTTGCAAGTTTGTAGCGAAATGGATGATGATTTAGGACGAAGTCGAGCACGCGAAATTTTATAAACAGACCTTTGGGAGTCTAGATATCATGAAAAAACTACTAAATGTATATTTAAAAAATAAAATTATTGCATTGTTGAACTACTAATCTATCCCTGTATGGTGGCTGTTTGTCAATTTTCCTTCCTCTTATGGTATTTATTTCCACCCAAAGATGCGTTAAAATTAGTATTTAAATATGGAACTTTCGACGCTCATAACTTTCAAATATATATTTATTTTACTTTTTTGTTTCCATACAGGGCTAGATAATGATGAGACAAATTGATATATTTTTTTATTTGAACGTACTATAAGGGTCAAAAGTGCCGTCACACTCTACGAAAACAGAAAAGGCAATTTTTTTGTAGGCAGCAGAATTTCAACTTTTCGCGGTTAGTAGGAATAATCTATACTTTAATTTCTATACAAAATATTAAATCAGTTGTGGATAATTTATCTTCTTCTACAAAAACAAGCCATTTGAGTTTTAGGAGAGTATGACTGCACTTTTGACCATTGACTGCATCGCCAAACAGTGGAGTAATCGCCAGACTACGTTTGTATGGAAGAATGATCGACTAGTGTAACCTTAATCATCAATTGTTAGTCTAGCAAATGGTCAAATAATTAAATCTCCAACTTATTTCACGCCAACGACCTTGTGGGAACAAAACGCGCAATCGTTCCACACCCGCGCGACCCAAAATATAGTATTTTTTTGTACTTTCCTTTTTATTCTACGACTTAAAAAAAAAGCTTCAGATCAAAATTTTGATAATTAAATTGTCTTTGAGATGGTATCGATTTCATTAAAATATGCACAGCGGTTTTGGTGCGATTGTCGTGTTTTTGTCCGTTTTAGACATAACTTTACAAATTAATTTCACTATGTTATACAAATAAAACTAAAAATTTGCTTAGATCAAATTATTAAGAAAATGGTCTAATATAACATACATGTACAAAAAAAAATACGTCTCGCCATTTAGACGTGATTCCCATTTTAAAATCAGCTACTCAAGGGAATCGGCGCCTATGGGAAGCATATAAAGGGAGCGCTGCCTGTCAAAACAGTTCCGATTGATTACATAAAATCTTGAATGGGGAATATACATGTAATTTTTTATTTGCTTATTGAAATCTTATTAACACATTTAATAAACAAATATGAAAGATTTTTTTAAATATCTTTATCAGGGACGGTTTTATATAGCGTCAAATTTGAGAATTATAAGCTACCTATAAGATTGCTTATTTCAACATTAACTTTACAGGGTAACTACAAATGGCACACCTTCGCATGTGGCATGACTCAAGACCAATTGGACCTCACACAGTTAGCTCATCAATACATGAGGAAGACTGCGCTAAAACCTAGATCCCTAAACTTCCTATAAATAAGGACAATTTTTTTGGTTTTTTTATACCGAAATCCGGACTTTTTAAAGGTGTTGTGTGATTTTGATGTGTTTTTGTTACTTTTTTTTACAATTAGTCGTGGTCTAAAGTTAGACCTTAAAACAAAATTATGCTATTTTTATGTCCAAAAAATATTCAGTTACTTTATCTGATTATTTTTTCTAAAGTTTGGCTTAGTCACCGGCTTATTGCAAACACCGTAAATTTATAATAAATCTCGTGAGATTGTAAACGCTTTCTTCTCAACAAGACACCGATAGTTAATATACTTATATTGTCTTCTTTCTCCTGGCTATTATTCAAGTTTATTTGCGGTCAGTACTTTTTCGCCTCACCATACGGTTATGGGTTGGTGTTGCTCGCTATCATGTCATTTTTATTGTTTACTAGCGGACGCCTCGCGGTTTCACCCGCGTAGTTACCGTTCCCGTGAGAATATAGGGATAAAAAGTAGCCTATATCATCCGGGGATAGTGTAGCTTCCCAATGGTGAAAGTATTTTTGAAATCGGTTCAGTAGTTTTTAAATTTATTCGTTACATACTAAAATACAAATCGTTCCTTTTTATAATATTAGTATAGAAGTACAGATAGCCAGTTCTCTTTTCCCGTTTTAAGACACGGATATATTGTAAATTGTCTAATTTGGATGGGATTTATTGAATTTGAAATCATTTCTTTTCACAATATATCGACAGTTCATTTATGCAAGATTTATTACAAACTGACGGTGTTTGTAATAATCCGGTGCCTTATAAAGCCACGATGTGTTTAGATAGTAAAATACGATAAAGTCGTAAGTACGCTTATTATTTTAGAATATGGGTTCAATTAAGTGTATTATGTCATAGTCTTGTAAATAAAAAAAGTGTGATTCTAGTGTAAGTATAATAATTATGTACGAATAATTTTGTGGCAGTATAATTGATAAAAATATGGAGAATATAAAGTTTTAGAATGTATGTAAGTTTGTATGTCTTTTAAGTTTTTATAAATATATTTTTTAAGGTTTTGTGGTAAATTTTAAATTAATATTATATCAGTCAGCTTATAGTTTGTTTTTAATTTTGTGTGTGAAGAATATTGTTTGATTAAGTATGCATATTTTTTAATAGATTTTATAAGGCACAGATAATATAATTATTATTTTGAAATTGTAATTGCCGAAGTCATTTCCAAATTACAAGATTTTTGGTTGTAAAAAATAAAGTAAGTAATAATAAACCAAGGAGGAAAATAAATTAATTTTCAAACTTAATTCAACGTAATAAGCTAACATTTTGCATTCAAAAGATTTTTTGGAAAGTTTACTTATGCATGCCAGAAATAAAGTAAGTAATAAATCAAGGAGGAACATAATTTATTTTCAAACTTAATTCAACGTAATAAGATCACATTTTGAATAATGTTGCTGTATTGTATTGCACTTAATTAGTCTAAGTCTAGTTAAGACTATCTGGTAATTGAAAAGAGTACAAATATAATTTTAAGTGTAATTCAATACTAAATGTACTGTAAGTAGTCTAGACTTTTTTATAATAATTATTCTGTCCTTGACCTGAGCAGTAATTTTTTTTCCATTTTCATTGCATTTTGTGTAATATGGATGTTTCCTGGGTAGAAAAATGATAATTATATTTAGTCCATCAGTGAGATTATCAAATAATATTGAACCCGTATTTTTTGCTTTATAAAATAAATAAAAATTGACAAAGATAAAGCGCATCAAAGTTCAGGAGTGGGGGCTTGTGACGTCACTTTGTCAGTATAAAGTGTAGTCACACCGTGACGTCACACGATATTTCAACGCACTGTATCGTCGTAATTTTTTGTTCATGTGGCAAAATACGTGTCCAATATTTTTAGGTTATCTAACTGACGGACTAAATAGATATTTTTTGTCAACTACCCTATTATTTATAAAAGAGCAGCAGAATTGATGATTGATTCAACGATTCAACAAATATTTTTTCGTGTTCAAAAAGACGTTGAAGTCGATGGCAGGCTATCTTTTTTGTCTATGCTTTCATAGTGAATACCATTTTTCTTACATGTTATTGAAACTGTGTGGTTTGAATTTTTATTACGAAAAATTTTGTTTAAAAAAGGAATCTTTCATTTGGAACACTATGAATAACGTTTAAGTTTTGTATAATATTATAATTTAAGAGGCAATATTTATACGAATTATGTTTAAACATATTTTTATCGTACGTTTTTCTTGATGATTTCTATTCTATTAATTTATATTTTCTTTATTCGAAATTTTCCCATTGGCTGCTGAACATAAATACACTGGTTTCAAAATAAATAAGTAAATATTCTTTTAATAAAATCATTGTAAACTACAGTCAATAATTTGTAGCTGGCTCATGCAAGCCGCCAATTTCCTGGCTAAATAATAACACCCGCACTGGTCGATCATCAAGGTTAAGCAACGCTTGACGAGGTCGGTCCGTGGATGGGTGACCATTTCAACATACCGAGTTTACTCCGTGCCTCGGCAAGCACGTTAAGCCGTTGGACCCGGCTGTCATTTGAAGATCTTTGACAGTTACAGGTACAGGTAGTCAGAAGCCTGAGATCTGACACCAGTCTTGCCAAAGGGTATCATGTTACCCAGTTACTGGGTTGTGGAGGTCAGATAGGCAGTCGCTCCTTGTGAAACACTGGTACTCAGCTGAATCCGGTGAGACTGGAAGCCGACCCCAACAATAATTGGGAAAAAGGCTAGGCAGATGATGAGCTGTAAATAATGTATAGAAAAAGTTGGCCGAGGCCATTGGCAATGTTTTCTTTCATTGGTAAGTAAATTTGTTTTTAAATTGTGAAAAAGTGACACGATTGGTTTTCATACAGGTGGAGGGACTTGCGTTATCTAGTTAGATTTATCTCTGTGACTAGAACCCTCAAATAATACTCAAAATTGCGCTGTCAACAGAGGCCTAGTGTACAAATTTGACAATTATAAATGAAACAATAAAAACATAGGGGCATTAATATATATCTTTTTGTCCAGTTAATAGAATACCTTTTAAATTTGTCCAATATTGGAGGAAGAAATAGGCGAGAGCCAAAAATCGAATTATGACTTTTTACTAAGGAAATTCAGCCAGAGCTCTCTGCCCAGTGTTCAGAAAAACAATTCCGTAGTAATATTACAATATTGAATTGGAACGTAAAAAATATTTGTAAACGTCCTAGTTTTAAGTTATTGCCATGTTTTAAACAAAGAATTTGTGTTTTTTTTATCTTGAGACAACAATTATATTGTTCTAGTTTGTACATAGTAGATAATTTAAATAGGTTTATGGATGTTTATGTACCTAAGGCGAATAAATGGTTTTTATAAAAGGTTCGCGGTTTCCTTTCCAACCTCAAACAATGGATGTACAGAATCTACAGTGGCGACCATTAACTAAACATACATACTTCATCAGCCTTTTAATGTTCCCACTGCTGCTTAGGGGTGAGAAGAACCTTCCAAAAATGTCCAATAGTGCCATTTGCTAAGATTCAAAATCAAAAAACCCGACTGCTTAAAAAGCAAACTAAAAAGATGTAAACATATTCGCGAGCCGGCTGACCAAAACCAGATGTATCCTCCGACTGCACAGCAAGATTTTCTTCTTGTTTACATCTTTTTAGTTCGCTTTTTAAGCAGTCGGGTTTTTTGAATTTTTTAATTAACTTTTTTTTATTTATAACTTTTTTGTTACTTTTTTTGGAATTTGGTACATAGAAATATATAAGTAATAAATATTTTTGAAATCGCCTTGTAAAACCCTTTATTTTGATACCCCACACGATGGGATAGGAAGAAAAATAAAATTTGGGCTCCCACAATATGGCGTCTTAAAGGCGCCATTTTTCTATTTTCCAATTTTAATGTAGCCAGTGACACACTCGCAGGGTTAAGACGAATCGATTGACATAAGAATCATCAAAATCGGCCAACGCTATTGGTCTCTGGAACGCCACATAGTAACAAACATAGGACATACATACATAGACTGATAAACACATTACCCTCCTTCGGCAGTCGGGTAAAAAGATGTAAACATATTCGCGAGCCGGCTGACCAAAACCAGATGTATCCTCCAACTGCACAACATGATTTTCTTCTTGTTTACGTCTTTTTAGTTCACTTTTTAAGCAGGCGGGTTTTTTGATTTTTTTAAATAACTTTTTTTATTTATAACTTTTTAGTATTTTTTTTTTTAGAATTAGGTACATTTTAACATATAAGTGTTATATATTTTTGAAATCACCCCTTAAAACCCTTTATTTTGATACACCACACGATGGGTTTGGAAGGAAAAAAAAAATCCCTCCACAAAATGGCACCCAAAATCCGCCATTTTTTCTTTTCCAATTTTAATGTAGCCAGTGACACTCGCAGGGTTATGACAAATCGATTGACGTAAGAATGATTAAAATCGGCCTAAGCGTTTGTTCTCTAGAACGCCACATAGGAACAAACATACATACATACATAGACTGATAAACACATTACCCTCCTTCGGCAGTCGGGTAAAAAATAAACGTCAAGACCTCTCGGTAGAGAGTACTATATTCCTTGGTCAAGACGTTATGCCACAAGTCAAGAAAATATCTCACGCCGCCGTGCTAGCATTTAAGACAAAATGGCTTCATCGCCCAAACTGTGATAAAAAGTGTGACTTAGGCCATGTCACAGTAGGCCGTGCTCATGTCACAGTAGGCTGTCATATTCAAAGATTACTATTATGTGCTTAGAAGAATATGTGTTATTATACCATAGGGATGGGCGTTTTCGGTTTTTTGCGCAAACGGTTACGTAACCGTTAAACAGTTTTCATATCGATGTCAAAAACGGTTTTCAGATATCGATATCAGTAGTACAGTTTGCAAACGTTAACATGATATTTAGATAAGAAAACTAACAACGAACGCGAACTAAAGCAAACGCAAACTCACACTACTGGTATTTAAAGTTATTTATCAGTTCAGCTACTTGTAGTAACTACGGTGATTTCCCTTCATGCTTTACTAGGCTTAGGACTAGCAGAAAAGTTTTTGAATAGTAAATGTCACTTGAGATAACATTGTACATTTAAATAATCTCATTTTACAGCCCGTTCAACCGATTTTGACTTCTATTGCGTTGGTAATATGACAAATGGCAACTGTAAGAGTTAGTTTTGGTAACAGGTTTATGTTTTTCAAGCCATCCTTATACTTACGGGATAGAACTCAAAATCGGTTGAACGGACTGTAAAAAGGAGTTGTAAAAGAGGTAGCGATATGGTTCCTATCGGTTTGAAGTTTGCGTTTTGTTCGTATGTTTTTGCATTGTTACGGTTTTAGGTTTTGAGTTATTCGTTCTCGATCGCAAGTAGTTTTGATTCGATACATACGGTTTTTATGATATCGGTTATTTTGATGTGGATATCGATATGTTAAGATATCGAACCCCATATCCGATATAAGTTACGTTTTGATATATCGGCCACATCCATAATATACCATGTATAACTGTATTGTATATATTCTGTGAATCTGAGCACTATTACTATACTCTATGAGTCTGAGTCAAAGATTACTATTATATACTGGGTAGTCTGAGTCAGTGTGAGTCTACATACAAACATCTACAAAGTCTGTGATACTGATAATAATTGAGACAATTGAGTAATCTTTTAATTTTAGTCAAAGATTACTATTAGATACCCAGTAAATACGGATGATTACACTTCATCTACTATGTTGATCAAGTGAAATTGTTTGTGCTTATCCTCTAAAGTCTCAGCTTTATCCGTAATAAATCCCAGTGTCTTTGCGATTACTTTTGCTACTTGCAAAATGTATTACGAGTGCTGTGTTTGTAAATCTTCGCGACAGGACGCTATTTTGCATCATTTCCCGTGTAATGAGAAAAGACTCGCTAAGTGGTTAAAGTGTCTAAACCGTGATAATCTGAAATCATTATCACCAGAACAACTTTCGAAACTATTTGTTTGTCAAAAACACTTTGAAAAGAAGTTCATTACGTCTAAATCACGTCTCATTGGCAGTGCATATCCATTCCTGTTTTTTTTTTTAATAATATTTTATTCATGACCATAGATACAAGTCCTTCAGTCGGATACATAGATGGGTTAAACTTATATTACAATCACAGAGAACTGTACCAATACGTTTTACAATAATTAGATATAATAATGTTATAGCACGTTTTCGACAGTAAATAATAATACTATATCAATGCATTTTTACATAGATATTTTTTTTTCTAACAACTATTCATATTATACCTACTTATACATAAATGTAAACAAAATTAATTAAATTTTTTCTACCGTATTACAAATATATTTATACAACACACTAAAATATTTCTTATTTACTAATAAATCCTGAACGCTGCGGGGAACACTTTGATGTTCACTAATGTCATTGTCATTTAATTCACTCAATTCACTGACCATAATCAAACGTTGGATGTTAAAACTTGAACACTTTAGGATAACATGATCCAAATCGGCATCCTCTGCGCCACAATGATGACATCGGCTATTGTTAATTATGCGAATCCTATTCAGGTGAGCTGGAGTTAAGCAATGTCCCAATCTCATGCGTGATAATATGGTTATAAATCTTCTTGTGATGTATTTGAAGTTATAGTACCAAGGTTTAATCGGTAATTCATTTTGTATTCCAGCATACCATCTGCCTTTCGTTTCCAAAGTTATGTCCCAATATTCCTTCCATAACTGTCTATTACGTTCTCTAAAAAGGCTGTAGTAATCGGTGAATGGAACCTTGATCAACTCGGATCGATCCTCGTCATGGCCTGAACGGGCCGCAGTGTCAGCTACTTCATTTCCACGAATGCCACTGTGTGAAGGTACCCATACTAATTCTACTTTTATATACATATCTAGTAGATTTTGGATTATAAGCCTAATATTACAAATAATATAATTTAACTTAAAAGAAATATTTACATTATGTAGAGCAGACAAAACACTTCTGGAGTCTGTAACTATCAAAATATTATGTACCTTATGTACAAGACTATTTACATGCTGCAGAGCACAATAAATTGCATAGCATTCTGCGGTGAAAATGCTACACACCCTGTTTAATTTAATACATTTAGTGAAGTCTAACTGTGGATCATAGAAAGCTGCATTTACAACAAGATCTGTTTTAGATCCATCTGTGTATATAACATAGTGTTCTGGTCTATTGTCTTTAAACTGTAACAAATCAAATTTATTGTGTACAGTGTCTAAATGGATTGCTAAACTATTAATGATACCCTTATAAGGAATTTTGTATATAGGCCAAATATCATTTTTAACAATATCTTTTGAATTATTATTTACATGTTCAAAAATTGTTGGCATTTCAGGTAGAGTTCCACCAACCAAAGAAGAAGCAGAGATGGCATTGAAAGCAATTGACTGTGAGATATCAGGATGTATAATGAGTTTCTTAAGTAAAGGATTATCATTTGATACCATGACTTTTAATAAAAATCTCTCAGCCAACAACAATCTTCGTAATGTCAAGGGAGGTATACATGTCTCAACTTCTAACGAATTAATAGGTGTGGAGCGCATAGCACCACAAATAAGTCTCAGTCCCATATTTTGAATAACGTCTAGTTTTCGTAACAAGGTGCTATTGGCATTCATATAAGCTAAACTGCTGTAATCAAAATGGCTTCTCACTATACTTTTGTACAGCATACTCATAACTTTGGGGTCAGATCCCCAAAAACTGCCTGCTAAATGCCTCAAAAGATTAATACCATTCAGTGCTTTGTTACTAATATGATTAATATGTTCATCAAACTTTAATTTATCATCAATAATGACGCCTAGGAATTTTTGTTGCTTAACAACAGGAATTTCTGCATTATTGTATGAAATTTTAACATTGCTATGAGCATTTATATTTTTACTGATAATTAAAACTGAACTCTTTTCTGGACTTATTTCTAATTTAAGTTTATTATGATAATAGCTGTATAATTGAGTCAAAGCCTTATTGATATTCGACATTGCTATATCTATGTTTTGATTTATGCTGTACAAAAGCAAGTCATCTGCAAACTGCAGGATATTTACACCTGGTGCATCTACATATTTTAATATTTCAGAAGTATACAAGTTATAAAGTAAAGGAGACAAAGTTGCTCCTTGCATTGTGCCTTTGTTAACAGTCCTAGGTCCATGTAATTTATTATTATATTTAACAAATACAGTTCTATTGTTTAAAAAAGAATAGAGCCATTTTAGAATATGACCAGGTATACCAATATCGTAAGATACTTGAATGAGTTCTTCTATATTTACATTATCAAAAGCACCTTTTACATCTAAAAACACACAGATTGCATTAGAGTGACTTAATTTAACCTGTTTTACATCTGATAATAAAGATACAAAGCTTTCAGAGCAACTTTTACCTTTTCTGAAGCCAAACTGTAGAGAAGGAATTAAGCTTTGTGATTCAACAAAATAATCTAATCTTAACTTCAACATATTTTCAAAGAGTTTGCCCAAACAAGAAGATAAGGAAATAGGTCTGTATGAAGAAGCACTATTTGCAGGTTTATTAGGTTTTAAAATTGGAATGACACACTGTGTTTTCCAAGACTTAGGTATTACTAATTTATCCCATAGTTTATTATAAATATTAAGTAATGTTGTTTGCGCATTTAAATGTAATTTTTTTATTAACATGTAAGGTACATCATCCAATCCCGGTGTAGTATCTTTCCTACTTTTTAAAGATGTTTTCAACTCTTCTATTGTGAAATTGTTTTTGAGAAATACATTTACATCATTTTCCATAGCATTTTCGAACAAATACTCAAGCCTATTTTCATCTATTTCAGTAGAATCTGCCAAATTATCTAAAAATCTTGGAACCCATTCATCATTGATGTTTTTATTTCGATTTGATCCAATTTTTTTAAATTTTTTAATGTATCCCCATATTCTAGAAACTGGAGTTAACCTATTGAAGCTACTACATAAATCACGCCAAGAACAAGAACTTTCTTCCTTCAGAATTCTTTTCTTTTTTGCATCTAATTGTTTATACTTAATCCAGTTTTCAATGTTCGGTTGAGAAAAATAATACTTCAATGCATCCTTTGATTTTGCGACAGCATCACTACATTTTGTATTCCACCATGGTACTGGTTTTTTAATAGCTGTGTTTGCCCCTAATTTTCGTTTTGGAATTGTTTTATTCCTCAAGTCATTTAAAGTTTCTATAAAATGGTTATATACATTGATAGGAGAAACATTTATTGAGTCCAAGTGGGAAAAACAAGTTTCTGATAGGCTATAATATTCGTCCCAATCTGCCTTACTATAAATATATTTCTCTTGATCCACAGGAGGTGATGTGTCATACATAGATGGTTGAATATTGATCTCAAGTAAGGTTGGAAGATGATAGCTACCCATGGGATCATCATGAACATACCAGTTACATAAATGAGCTATTGAAGAGCTAACAAGGGCAATATCTATTGCTGAAGCTCGTCTATTAGGATAAGGAACCGTTGTTGGTGAACCATCGTTCAAAATACATAAGTCGCATTCATCTATTATGTTATATAAACATCTACCTCTATTATTGTCACGATGGCACCCAAAGGCTATGTTATGAGCGTTAAAATCACCCATAACTATACATGGTTTTGGTATGTTATCGATTAAATCCTTTAGTTTTGCTGAGTCAAACCTGATACTGGGAGGGCTGTACACACAAAGTATTGACATTGCTCCAAATTGCGTTTCTATAGTGATACATAAGTTTTGAATCGATTCTGAGAAGAGTGTATTAACTACTTTGTATTTTAAACGATGGTTCACCAAAATGGCTACCCCATTATGCGAATTTATCGAATTTTTGTGGATTAAATTATATGTGGGAAAGTGTGGAATTATAGAACTAGGTTTGAACCAAGTCTCATTAAGAAGACAGACATCTATCTTTTTTTCCATTAATAAATTTTGTAATAGGCTCTTTTTACTCTGTAAACTCTGTATATTATACTGTAAAATATTTAGATAACTATCCATGTTTAAATTAAATTTGATAAAAATATTTCTTTTATTTTCTTATGTGTGAGTGGCCCATCAGAGTCACTCTTGTTTCCTAATGTGACCAACGATTTAACAATTGCGCTAATTATAATATCATTATTTGCTATGTGTTTAATATCTAAAGAATCATTGGTTTTAACCTTATCAGTAACCTTAGGTAAAACAGGGAAAGATTTCTCATTAAATGTAGGGGGTGAGTTCACAACAGTGGCATATGATTGCTGCTTAAGGAATTTGGCCTTTTTCTCTTCAATTTTTTGTTTTTTAATGGGACAGTCTCTTGAAATAGCTAGATGGTTACCTGCACAGTTGATGCATGTGATCTCTTCGACATCGCATTCTTTGTAGGAGTGACGACCAGCACAAGAAGAGCAGTGTTGTTCGCCTCTGCAAGCCTTAGCAGAATGGTTAAACTTAAGACACTTATAACATTGCAGTAATGGTGGTATGTACGCTTTCACCTCGTATCGAAATAGTTTTATGTAGGCGTATTGCGGTAATGCTGTTGCTGCAAAAGTGACGGCAACTGTATTGAGAGGCACTAATTTTCCCTCTACTTTACGCATGAATCTTTTTACTGAAATTACTTCAGAGTCGCACACTATGTTCTTGTATATATCTTCATTGGAGAGTTCTTTAGGCACGAACGTCAATACACCAATCCTTTCTGTTAGATATGATGGTATAAAGGCTTTAAACTTATTTTTCCATAGGAAGTCTTCCATTTTCAGGAAATTGTTGGCCGCAGCTGCTTTTCGGAATGTTACTCCTATTTTGTGCGCATTTATTCTATGTACTCCTAAGACTCCTTTAACATTGTCAGCTATTAAATTGGTGAGTGTGATAGGATTTTTATTGCCTATCTTCTCTTGCTCTGTTGACTCGACGTATACTACATACTCAGAATTAGTGTTTTCTATGAACAGTCTTTTGTAGTTTTGTTTAGTGAAAATGTTATACTTATTCGAGTCAGGGTTTCGAGTTTTATTGTATTTTCTTTTCTTGTTTTCCCCCGGATCTGGTGGCTCCTCACCACCGCTGGTGATACTCATGGTTGTTAAAAAGTTTTTTTCAGATGTTATTTAAGTGGTATTTCCGTATAATTATTTATTTATAAACTTTTTGCGAAATCAAAATAATTACCGCCTCGTTTGACTTCCCGCCAAAAAGTCTCTCCATTCCTGTTTACTGAAGATGAGATTTTGAGTGGAATAGCATCTCGGCAGAATGACGGTAAATATTATGATGAATAATATATTTATTACTACTCCTTGCTTCGTTAATAGTACTATGTTGATTTTCAAACTTACCTCACTCTAGTCTCAGGTTTTAATTTAGTGACTGAGGTGCCTTAAGTTTTAAATCAGTAAAATATATTTATTGTGAACAAATTCCAGGATATTGTTACCCTTTAAACTATTGTTAGCATTATCTATATGTCATTAAGTGTAATAATTTAGTGAATAGGTTACTTCTAGGCAAGCGTGCTCCACCATCGACCACATCATCGCTTACCATCCGGTGAGATAGTGGTCAAGTGCAAGCCTATAACAAAAAAATAAAAAATTTATGTACCTATATAACCATTATCATGTGATCTTCAATCTGGAAACCCAACAAAACATGACAAAGAATAGCAAAGACAAGACGTAATTTTTTTTGATGAAATATGGTATAAAAGTAAATTGCTTCAAAAAAAAAAATTTTCTGTCTTCAAAACAGTTCATGGATATTGAAACTGTTTTTGTTTGTCTGATTTCAGAAAACGTGTTACCTCAGGCGGAGCATTCATACTCCCGTAAAAGACACTTTGACCACACTTATTCTCTGGAACCGATGAAAGGTATGTTGGTATAATTTTGTCTTGCTACTATAATTGGTTCTGTATGGTGACGGACGGTACTGTATGTTTAGTCAGGCTGTTTCCGCAACTGAACGACTAAGCACGCATTTTGCTTATGGTACTGTATGGTGACGGACGTAAAGAATTTCACCATCCCATATCTTCCCGTGGCTGTTGTAAGCGGCGAGTAAGGGACAGACCAGCAATGGGCAGCAGCGTTCTCTTTGCACTTTAACAACAAACTGCGACCTCCAACACGCCTGCCAAGAGTGGCGTTTACGGCAAACCCACACAAACCAAAATGAATACACAATGAAAAAACGGCCTTGAGTGCCTGGCAGCCCGTCTACCCTCGATAACGGTAGCGGTCGAGGCGATGGCGTGGCAAGGGGTGCGAAGAATCCCCGGAGTGGACCTGGCTACCACAATAAACACACGCGTTGGAAGGCCTCCCACCAGGTGGACCAATGACCTGGTGAAGGTTGCAGAGATCCGCTGGATGCGAGACGCACGGGACCAATCAATGTGGCGACACAATGGGGAGGCCTATGTCCAGCAGTGGACGTCTTTCGGCTGATATGATGATGATGATGACTATAATTAAATTGTGTATAATTTATTAGACAATTAATCATTTATTACTTTAATTTATTGATTTCCAGGATGCAACATGAGAAGTCAACAAGAAAATGTGTTCTGTAAAATTCGATGAACCGTCACTTGAAACTGCCATAACTTACAACAAAAATAAGTACACACAGTTAATGGCTTTGTAGAGCCAAACATAAAAAAAAAACAGTTTGCTGATTATGCACTTGTGCTTATGATGAGAGGAGCAGTTTTTAAATGGCAGCAACCAGTGGCCTATTTTTTCAGCCAAGGAGCTACCTCAGGGCTTGAACTAAAAATGCTTATGAAAGATGATTAATTTCTGCCATAAGTGGACTGAAGCCGGTTTCATTAATTTGTGACCAAGGAGATGCTTTTCGATCTGCACTAAGTAGCCTGAAAGCAGACAATGTGTGACCTATTACTTGCAAATTATGAACCAGGTTAGTATTATTCAGTTAACTTTCCCTTCTTAGCTGCCCATATATTCAGAAACATTTGTGAATGTTCACCCCCAAGGCTGATATTGCTGGCATGAATCTATTGACGACATGGTTGGCAAAGTGGTTGAGAGATCTGCTGCTGCACTGCGTGTCGCGTGTTCGATTCCACCACAGAACAAATATTTTTATGGCCTACAGATATTTGGTCCGGGATCTGAGTGTCTTGTGTCTATGAGTTGTTTAAAATGTTTGTTAATGCACCCATGTTACAGGCAGAAACGTACTGTGGGACGACGTTAAAAAAAAAGCCAGCCCAGCGCGCGGTGGGCATGACGTTTTAGGAACTTGCATTGCCAAGATGTGAACACAACCAATATTTTAACCATATTTATAAGAATTCTGTAAAACTTGGTGGCACTCATGGAGTTACAATATGGTTTAAAATAAAAAAAACAATTTATTTTTTTAATTTCAGTCTCCACAAAGGATCACATTATTATAAAGCTTACTTAAGAGATAAAACAAGTTAAATAACAAAGAAAAAAATACCTTATATAGTATACTTTGTGAGAGACTGCAGTCCATACTAGGATATCCTGTGTGACGGATCACCAGGCTCTCACCCCAAATTCTTGTTAGGAGAAGGTTCATATGAAAAAAAAAAATAAGTAAAAAAAAATGTACCCTACCTGCATAGGAAGGGTATGTATGGTATATATAGGTAGGGTAGATGAATTTTTAGTGCATTAAGCAAAACAAAGTTTGCCGGGTCAGCTAGTTTTATTATAAAGATAACTTCACTTAACTTAAATGTTTAATCATTTCAGATGGCACACTCACATTAAGCGCAGTCAATCTGAGCATTGTATAAAACCCGTCACACCTTATAAAGGAGCAGAAAAACAACTTTTTAAATGAAAACATAAAATTAATGAAAAAAGTTAGATGTAAGAAATGGATTGCCATCACACAGATGCCAGACTTCTGTATAAATTGAATGACCAGCATGTCATTCCTGAAAAGATAAAAAAAAATTAAAGTAGGTGCAAATTTATTTTATTTATATTCATAGATGTTTTTATTGGCCTTGTATTTTTTTCGAATTTAGTTTATTTTGTTTTGTTTTTTTTGTTTAGCTTTCTCGGTGCCTAATCTATTTCCTATTTTGCTGTGCACCGTCATAATTATTGGCTGATTTGGTCGCAGTAAAAAAGTATTGATTTATATCATTGTTTTTTTTTTAAATCATTCGATAAAATCACGATTTTAATCACTGATTTTAATCGTGTGATTTAAATCATATCAACCCTGATGAGAGGTCCTCCTTACCGTCCCCAGACGGCGCTTATCCAATTTCAATACAAATTGACGTTTACGTTAATGCGATTGAGCGTTAGTAAAAACTCGCACTAAGGTCTCAGAAGTAGGTAGTTACGATGCGTGCGGCGCGTTCGGTGCGGATTGCGAGGGGCCTTGCGAAAATACGATGACTGCGGCGCGTACGGCTCCTGCTGTGGTGCGTCTAGGTGCGCGTTCACCTTTAGTGACCATAAGATTATAATATTATGAAAGATTTTATAAATACTTTTTATTTTTCAGGTAAAAAATTGTGTAATGCCTTCAGAAAAATTGTATCTGCAGCAAAATTTTGTAACCTAACATTATATGAAAATAAATGATTTGCATAGTTTTATTTAGTATAGGTACTGGGTTTTGCCCGCGGCTTTACCTGCGTGATATAGTTCTCTCCAAACTTCTTGGCTGCCATGAAGTTTGATACAATGGCTGCGCAGTAATAAATCTCATAAAAAAAACAGCACTGATCCGTGCCTTGCGCACCGGAAAGCCAGCTCCAGGGCGCCCCAGAAGTCTGGCGAGAACTATAGAAGGTAGTCATATAGCGTTGTTTCAGTTTCATGAAAATCCGTTCAGTAGTTTTTGAGTTTATCGCTTTCAGACAGACAGACGAGGCGGGGGGAGAGGCCTCGGTTTATAATATTTTGTATCTTTCACCATAAACAACATATATTTTTTCCAGATTATTATGCAGATGGAAGACCTGCTAGCACATCACAAAATACAGCATAGACAGTTTTAATTTTGTGACAAACTATTTGATAGTTTTAATGGAGCTGATGTTTTCAAAAAGATGCAAGAGAAAAATCCTGAGAACAGCAGTGGTTGTAAAATCACCCCACCACTAGTTTTGGAAAGAGGCAGTTAATAAATAAATTGGAGAAGATACGATATGTTGATTCCAATGGAAAGGAAACATCTGTGCTCTTTTTAGTCAACTTTATTGTAACACTAAAAAGATTTCTAAAATTTTTTTCTTCTTTTAATTAGACTTTTTACAATGATTTCAATAATCTTTATAGCCTTTTGCTATGAATAGTTACAGCACTGATAACAACATTTTTGTGCCACATGTTAAATTTAGTCTTGTTATATATTTTTATTTATTTTTGTCCTTTGTATAGATTCTTTTACTGATTGTTTTGTGAATGTGTGAACATTGTAGGCCTTCTAGATTTCTAGACGCTTGTTAACATTTGTTAACTCTCTCGTTTATATATATATTTTTTTTTTTTTTAGTTTCTTACGACTTATTGTCGGGCCTACTTTGTCCCCCATATCTAAGCACTAATACTGTAACATGGAAATATTGTAAAAACAAACCAATTTTTTTTAAAAGAGTAACACCGTGGAGTTTCTTGCCGGTTCTTCTCCACAGGAAACGACCAACCCGAACCGTGCACCTTTTGTCGACGTTCTATAAGTGCCCATGTAGGCCTATGTGAAATAAAAAAACATTTGATTTGATTTGATTTGAAAAAGTTACATGAGGCTGTAGCAGATTTTTAAAAGCAATAATATAAAACTAATGAGACCCATAGAAAACGTTTTTGGTCAAGTAAAGGTAAATAATACCGTAATAATGACCCAAGCTGCCGCAGCTTCAATGCATCTTCAAGTTATTATTGATAACCAGAATCATAAAGTTCCACAACCAAACATTCAATTGTGAGGATGACCCGGCAGACCAAGTAATTTTACAGTTATTGTTTACTTGAAGAATTAAAAGAAAATATTGAGCCGGGTCATTCAAGTACAGGTCAAATTATTGAAATGATTGTCAGCAGGCTCGACGAGAAATATTGTATGTCCACTTGCGAGCCTACTGGTGAACGCAATTTTTTTGATAAATCAACTCAGTTTTTTACCCGACTGCCGAAGGAGGGTTATGTGTTTATCAGTCTATGTATGTATGCTCCTAATTATGGCGTTCCAGAGACAAAACGCGTTGGTCAATCGATTTGTCTTAAATGTGCATAACTCCAGCTTCCTCATAAGTTGTAGAATAATTCTATCTATGCTAATATTTAAGGTATAATAGCAGCTATCAAAGTTCCCAGTCTTAATTTAGCTGCCACAAAAACTTCGTTATTATGAGTCGTTTAGTATGTGTTAGCTGGAGTGACGTCACCCCAGCTTCCTCATTCAATACAGGCAAACCAGTGAGGTTAGGGTTTTGGACTATAGTCAAAAGTCAAAATAGCTGCACATGGAAGGAAATAACTGAACGATAATACTTAAAAAGTCCTGAAACTATGATAAAAAACGTGTGTGTAAGCTGGAGTGACGTCACCCCAGCTGCATTGTCATATCTTCCGAACAAAAGAAGATATGATGATGTATCATAGCTCCAAAATTAAGGCATAATAGCTGCCATTGTCAGCAAAATTTTCAAATCTCTGTTCAAAATACTCTATAAGTTATTAAACCGACAAAATATGTGTTAGCTGGAGTGACGGCACCCCAGCTGCTCATGTCATATCTTCCGAACGAAAGAAGATATGATTATGCATTATAGCTTAAAACATGAGAAATAATAGCTGCCTTAGGCAGCAAAACTTTCAAATGTCTAGTCCTTGTAGTTTCCACGTAGTAAACAAAAATATAGTTTCCGCACCAAAAAGATCAAATTATTACTTCGGAGGAGGTACGGAGCGGCGTTGCCGTTCCGTGCGCTACATTATTGCAACCAAGTTTGCACTTAGCAGGCATTTTATTAGAAGTCATTTTAACTTGCGCTCAAAATATTTTTTTATTGAAGATATAGACTGAGAGCCGACTGAAGTTTAATGGAACTATGAATGTAATATTAAAAAGTGGATTCTTATCAACAGTAGACGACGAGAGAACTACTATTATTGTTTTTTAGGGTTCCGTACCCAAAGGGTAAAAACGGGACCCTATTACTAAGACTCCGCGGTCCGTCTGTCACCAGGCTGTATCTCATGAAATGTGATAGCCAGACAGTTGATATTTTCACAAATGATGTATTTCTATTGCCGCTATAACAACAAATACTAAAATTGAATTAAATAAATATTTAAGGGGGGCTCCCATACAACAAACATGATTTTTTTTGCCGATTTTTGCGATAATGGTACGGAACTCATCTTGTGCGAGTCCGACTCGCACTTGGCCGGTTTTATTTTGGTGACTTGTTCTCTGTAGTTCGGTTAAGGTGGACGCGGAAAGTTAGCTCGCGAAAATAAAATTTTGTTACATTTTTTTGCAGTTTACAGGTTCTTTCTTTGAATAAAGATTAGAATTGTTTGTAAAGGAGTAAATATTTACAGTATTAGTTTTTTAAATTAGAATAAGGCTATTTTTAGCTCAAAAGATTCGCGCGAATTAAATCCGCGCCAGGATGCGGTGGATCCCCCCCGGTGGGTTCCCGCATTGTCGATGCGGGGGGGGCTCAGTAACCGTGGCTTGGTTACCCACGGTGAAGCGAAGAGGAACCCGAGGAGGGGCCGCTCGTCAAGGCTTTTGCCGGTTAAGCCGACGACGTAGCGGCCAACTAGTAGGTTGCGGTGCCGCTTGGTAACAGGCGACATCGCAACTGAGGCGGGCCGCGATGTCCTATGGAGCGTCCCAGGTCCCATACGATATCGCGGCTGAGGGTTAGAATCCGCGGCGGGAGAGGAGTGCCGGTATTGCGGAGCGCCGCTCTCTCTACCTTCCGCGGCCTAGACGGGGTAGTCACCGTCTGATGGCGGAAGCGGTGGGGCCGCAGGGGAAGAGCAGTGTCGGTATAGCGTTAGCCGGTGGCGGGGCCATTGACCTTGACCCGTCACAGGGGGACCAAGGGTGCCATACACGGGGTCGTTTGGCACCCATGTGCTGATTTGGTCCCTGGGGTGTTCACGGCGTACAGCAAAGATTACTATTATAGTGTGTTCTGGTGCACCGGTGATGGGGGGTACTTCCCCGAGGAGGGTTCGGTGACGGACAGCCGCGGCGGGTTCGCGGTGAGTGCTAACGCGTGCCCGTGTTCCCGCCATAAGCAGCACAGGAGGACACTGTGGAGTTTTAGTGGGTTAGAGTCCCACATAACTGCACTATCTCCCCGTGGTAGTGCAGTATGCAAGAGCATTTATCAAAGTAAAAAAAAAAAAAAACTCAATTGCGAGCTTTATACAATTCCATATGTCGCAGAATTTGAAATAACCTGTGTATCCGTATTTTACATGGAGCGACTGCCTATCTGACCTCCACAACCCAGTAACTGGGTAACACGATACCTCTTGGCAAGACAGATCAGATCAGATCTCAGGCTTCTGACTACCCGTAACGTGCCCGCCGTAAACCTAGCAACAACAGATTGTCTGTGTGATGAAAAGCACTGTAGTGCTTCTCATCCCTAAATTGTAAGGCACTATTTATAAAACTTTGATCTTTTTCCCTGTGATATTTAGTTATATTCTGACTGTGATAAATAGCACTTTTGCAAATTGTATTTATTAACAGCACTTCTTGCACATTTGTAATTTTCTGTATCATGTAACCTTGTATATTAGCACTTTTTGTCTTTTACCCAAATTTTAAATAAATAAAGCTGCCTTTTACGTAATTAAAGAAAGTGGGATTCCCACCCACCGTATACAAGAGATGTAAGCAAGAAGAACAATTAGTATGAAGAATAAAAGTACGAGAGGCATGAAAGAGGAATGGAATGAAAGAATTTGCACAGAATAGGCGCCAACTTTGTTGAGCGGGATTAGTATTAAAAAAATAAAATTAAAAAAAGACTACCCGTAACGACTGTCAAAGATCTTCAAATGACAGCTGGGATCAAAGGCTTATCGCGCTTGCCGAGGCACGCAGGAATCTCGCTATGTAAAGATGGTCACCCATCCACGGACCGCCGTCAGCTAGTATTGCTTAACCTTGAAGATCGATTCGTGTGGCTGTTATTATTTAGCCACGAGCTCCTATTACCTGTAATTAAAACATCAAATAAAAAAACATTCGCATTTATTTATATATTTTAGTTCATATAAAAGTTTGACCCCAGGCTCGATAGGTGGCGCTGACGTCGAATTAGAAGTCGCTATCGTTTGTTTCTTCCGAAGTGTGTAATACTCAAAGCAGTACTGAATAGTTTATTCTTCGTTCGAGCGCGTACGAATCAACTGATTCTAACTGTCAAACATTTTTTGAATAGTCGAGCCTTTGTTCGACTTGTATTGAGACTTTGAGAAATTGAGAGTAATGGGTGTTTATTTATTTATTTAATTCTGGTTTCGTTTCTGGAGCCGCGGCGATCGGGCAGGGCGGACCGGTCCCGCAGGCCCGCACTGAATTCAAATATATGTCGTTCAGTGGTCTCGGACCTACCGATTTTTCTACCGATATGGGCTCTGTTCTACCGAAATATAACGATTTTTCTACGATTTCAGAGTATACATGGCAATTCGCCCGATTTTTCTACCGATTTTACACTTTTAACTAAAAGGTTTAGACATCATTGAACCAAAAAATTTTAAAATTGGCAAAACTGCTCCGATAGTTCTTATGAGTAGGCTCTTTCCCAATATTGTTCAGAGCAATGATTTCAAGAAATTGTGAACAAATCAAAACATTTCCTGATGTTGAACTATTTTGGGATGAAGTAAGTTTACTAAATCGTGGCGATGAAACTCAAATGTTTCCTTTATTGTCTAATTTCATCTTTAATATTTTATCACTTCCCCATTCATCCGCTAACGTTGAACGCATATTTTCACATAATAATCTTTTCAAAACAAAATAGCGAATTATGCTGTCTACTGAATCAATCACTGGTCTATTACATGCAAAACGACTCTTTAATACAGCTAATTGTTATGATTTTAAAATTAATTCGAAGATGACTGCGGCTATGGCCAAAGAATATTGGTTTAAAAAATAATTATACTTATGTATGATTGTTATAAATTAGTCTGTAAGTTTTTTTAAAATAAATAAACGAATTTGATTGAATATTGTATTTTTTTTTTCAAATACCAATTTTGGGTACAAATATACCGATTTTAGCTGGCAACTCTACCGATCTCAGAATCAGAATCAGAATTATTTATTTGTGAAACATAGGTGAAGAACATATATACATTAATCATACATGTCAAGGTCTTAAATAGATAAGTGTTGCACTATGCTTTGTCATTGTTGACATACAAATATTAAAGTCAGGTTCGTCAAAGTTAACAAAATTTTACGTTAACAAAATACATTAAAATAATCAATTTAATAATGTCCACTACAAGAAAGAAAAACAAAAAACACACACAAGAAGATCATAACAAAAGAATATGCGAGAAATTATTCGTTACATTAATAATAATTATGAATTAATAAAATTACAGAATTTAATCAAATAGTCATCCAAAATTAAAATAGTCATCAAAGTCAACATTAATAATATAAATTTATAAAATTACAGAATTTAATCAAATAGTATTATCATTAAAATAGTCATCCAGGGTATAATAACATTTCTCAACTAATAACTTGTGAAGACACTTTTTGAATCTCTTCAATGGCATACATTTTATAGCATCAGGTATTTTATTAAAAATTTTTGGTGCCACACCAAAGAAGCTCTTTTTCATTAACGCAGTATTACATTTCAACGTACATAGTTGATTTTCATATTGACTCCGAATGGGGGTCTTCTTAACTGTTGAAAATTTTGTAAATAAATGTGGATTTGATTTTACAAATAATGCAGTTTCTAGTATATATATAGCTGGTAATGTTAATATTTTTAGTTTCTTAAAGTAGGGAACGCAACTACAACGCAACAACGGGATCTCGCTCTATGACGTTCGAGACCACTGATGGCGTTGTATGAAAGTGTTCACAGAGAAGCGATTTTACACGCGTTTGCTTGAGATGCAGGCGGAGCCCGCGGCCGACGAGGCCTTTATCGCGGCGTTGCGGCCAATTCACGGTAAAACGTAACGTCACCCGCGGCGGCGCCCGCACTGCCCGCAGTGTTAAACGCGGCGGCGCGGCGCCCGCGGTGTTCCACACGGCGGAAACTTCGGGCAGTCTTGTCTGGAAATCGCACAACGCAGACGTGAACCATCATCACCAATGGAGAAATAACTTATCGACATTGTATTAGAACATAATTCGATGTTAAAATGTGAATGATTTAATATAAGAAGTGGCCCGATTCTGATTCCCGCCGCCGCGTTTTCCGACGTGTGTAGCGCTACACGCTAGATAGAGGTTCAACCACGGACAACTGTCTACCTATCAGTCCCTTTTCACATGTTCTGGTTCACACGCTCCGGTTGATTTATAAGATACAGCCTGGTGACAGACAGACACACGGACAGTGGAGTCTTAGTAATAGGGTCCCGTTTTTACCCTTTGGGAACGGAACCCTAACTAAAAACGTCGAAGCGCGGCGAGACGCCACGTTGCAGTGGTTGAGCGGTTGACTGTAGTGCTGCGTATCGCGGGTCCGATGCCCGCTCGGAACAAACATTTGTATGATCTACAGAGAGTTGTGCCGGTTCTGGGTGTTTGCGTATGTGAATTTATATGTTTGTAAACGCACCCACGATACAGGAGAAAATCCTAGTGTGGGGAAGAATTAAAAAAAAATATTTTGTTAGGATCATCAGCCGAAAACCAGTATTTTATATAGAGCGAATGCTTAACTGACCTCCGCAACCCAGTAACTGGGTAACTCGTTACCTTGGCAAGACCGGCGTCTGATTTTCTGACTTCTTCTTTCTTCATTCATTTCAGAGAGGTAAAATTGTATGTTTGGTTTTAATGGGGAAACTCTGGAAGTACTGATCCGTCATCCGATTATAGAAATTCTTTCACTGATAGAAGCTACACTATCGCTTAACTATCGCTGGCTGTCAGGGGTCACCAAATGGCGGACCGCGGTGAAAAAAACTGATGACCTAGGCTAGGTATTTGTTCCGAAAAAGTAACCTATCCGAGTCTGCGGGTGTGAAGCCGCGGGTAAATAGCTAATAACGTTATAAACTAACAACTATAATTATAAATAAACTCCTTCTTACCTAGCTCCGTTAGGGTTCCCCTAGTCGACGGCACGAACTATTTTGTGCGCGGTGTTAAAATGCATGCTATCTCATCCGACAACACGTGCGAAAGAGATAGATGCTGTGATGAGCAGTAAGAAGCTAGTTCGCGTACGAATTGGCACTTTTCAAGTTTGTAGCGAAATGGATAATGATTTAGGACGAAAACGATCGCGCGTAATTTTATAAACAGACCTTTCGGAGTCTAGATATCAAGAGAAAACGACTAAATGCATATTTTCAAAATAACTATTTGCATAGTTGTAATCTATCCCTGAATGGTGGCTGTTTTGCAATTTTCCTTCTTCTTATGCTATTTATTTCCACCCAAAGATGCAATAAAATTAGTGTTGAACTATGGAACTTTCGACGTTCATAACTTACAAATATTTTTATATTTTTGTTTCCATACAGCAGCCTAATTGCGTAAGTGAATTCTGCAAAGGAAACAAGTCGATTCTTTCAAAGAATCAGAATAATTTCTTTCAACTTTTTCGGTATTGCGAAACTAATTTGGAAAGCTAGCGTTAGCTTTCCAAATCCTCATTTGAGTTGAACACAGACTACTTAGAGATACTACGGAGTTGAAGATATATGAAATTTGCATTACACAATACCAATAGTGAAGTTTTATCTCGATTCTGCCGCTTTCATTAATTCTTTTACAATCAATTCTACGTCAAAATATTGGTAATGAAAGAAGCATAACCTTTCCGTTTCAGAGTGTAATATGCAATACGAAAAGTCGTTTTTGGGAAGGTTCCAACTTGTTTGCTTTGCAGAATTCACTTACGCAATTAGGCTGCAGGACTAGATAATGATGATACAATTGATATATTTTTTTATTTTAAACGTACATCGTCAAACAGTGGAGTAATCGCCATACTACGTTTGTATGGAAGAATGATCGTCTAGTGCGACCTTAAACGTAAAACCGTAGTGTCGTGATACAGGCTAATGCCATCAGTAACTGAAACGTCTTGCGAAATTGCCTCCTCGCGGGGACCGGGACCTATTAGCATGAGGACGAATTAAATTGTAGGATAAAGTTGTCGGTGGTGATGAGAGGGGCGATTAGAGGAGCGGGAGTTGTTTTGTAGGTACCGCGGTTGTTGTGAAAGGTCTAATACCCCTTCTACACAGTCGGAACAACCGCCCAATTCAACCAAGGACAATCAGACCTTGGTTGTGTTGTGGTAAAAATTGATCGTGTAGGCCAGTGGTCGCCACACTTTTGTGATGAAGGGCCACGCATGGTGGCCGCACGAGTGAATGGTTGAAGGCTGCTGGTTGCCGAAACTCAGGCAAGTTTTTACCCGACTGCCGAAGGAGGGTAATGTATTTATCAGTCTATGTATGTATGTAAGTATGTTTGTTTCTATGTGGCGTTCTAAAGACCAAACGCGTGGGCCGATTTTGATGGTTGTTACGTCAATCGATTCGTCTTAACCCCGCGAGTGTCACAGGCTACATGAAATTAATAAATAGTTGGAAAATAGGAAAATAGCTGTTCTTTGGCGCCATATTGTGGGGGTCCAGATTTTTTTTCTTCCAAACCTATCGTGTGGGGTATCAAAATAAAGGATTTTAAGAGGTGATTTAAAAAATAACACTTATATGTTTAAATGTACCAAATTAGAAAAAAAATCCTGTATCGCGTACTTCTTTTAAGTTAACTTCTGCGTAAAATTAGTTTTGATATTGTCATTGTTTACTAATTGTTTTTGCTATGTCGCGGGCCATACAGATATCGTCCGCAGGCTGCATGCGGCCCTAGGGCCGCACTTTGACGACCACTGGTGTAGACGGTGATGGTTAGCCAACCAAATTGAGACAACAACCAACCACCAACAACCTTTGTTGGGAGGTCAAGGGCAAATAGATTACGAGTCAGCATCCGTTTATTTATTACCCTACTGCCGAAAGAGGGTAATCTGTTTATCAGTCTATGTATGTATGTTTGTTCCTATGTGGCGTTCTAGAGACTACCGCGACGAACGCGTTGGCCGATTTTGATGATTCTTACGTCAATCGATTCGACTGCACATCATGATTTTCTTGCACATAGAAAAGCTACAAGACCTCGCGGTCGGTCACCTAACCGCTGGTCAGACCAGGTAACCGTCCTCACTGGTCTCTTGTTACAACCGCCCTGAGAGAAGCTGAGAACCGATTGAAGTGGAAGAACATCGTGCATAAAGCCACGAGGGCCTTTCAGTGGCGCTACCTTCAGTAAAGAAGAACGCGACCAAGAAGAGAGAAGAGCTGCAGCCACTCCAACTTTTTGATGTTTTGAAAGGCTATGAGGCGCCATCTCTTGCTTGTATGTCTGCGCGCGAATAACTTAACTTAACTTTTATAATTTTTTGTTTTAAATACGAGGCTTTTGGCTAATTTGTGAATTTGGTGAATGCCACTCTTTATTTTGTATTGTGCGTTTAGTTTGTGCAGAATAAACAATTTTTCTTTCTTTTCTAACTTTAATAAAAAAATAAACTAAAGTTATGTCAATCACCGACCGTGTACAACCAACGTGCCAGCACCTTGGTCGGGCAAGAAAGAACTATCCAACATTTCTGTACCTAGTCCCTCTCTCTGTTGATCCTTAAATCAGAATTTTTGACTTATGCTTATGTTCCTAAACAAATTTTTCTGAAATAAAAAAATTTCAGAAAAATATGTTTAACTAAAAAGACGTAAACAAGAAGAAAATCATGCTGTGTAGTCGGAGGATACTTATTCGCGAACCCAAACCCAGATGTATCCTCCGACTGCACAGCATGATTTTCTTCTTGTTTACGTCTTTTTAGTTTGCTTTTCAAGCAGTCGGGTTTTTTGATTTTTTTTAATTAACTTTTTTTATTTACAACATTTTAGTTATTTTTTTAGAATTAGGTACATTTAAACATATAAGTGTTATATATTTTTGAAATCGCCTTTTAAAACCCTTTATTATGATACCCCACACGATGGGCTTGGAAGAAAAAAAAAATTTTTTCACCCACAAAATGGCGCCCAAAATCCGCCATTTTTGTTTTTTCCAATTTTAATGTAGCCAGTGACACTCGCAGGATTAAGACGAATCGATTGACGTAAGAATCATCAAAATCAGCCAACGCGTTTGGTCTCTAGAACGCCACATAGGAACAAACATACATACATACATACATACATACATACATACATACATACATACATACATACATACATACATATATACATACATACATACATAGACTGATAAACACATTACCCTCCTTCGGCAGTCGGGTAAAAAGCCCTTCATTTCTTACAACCATAATATACACGTAGTATGATGTGCAGTGGTGGCACAGTGGTATCGGCCGCGACTTACAAGTTGTAGGTCGTTCATTAACCGGTTACGCGGACGACGCTCTTCTGCTCATTCAATCAAGTACTCGAGCTGGACTCGAGAACTTGGCTGACACTTGCCTACGATTGGTATCTCAGTGGGGCGATCGAAACCGCCTGACCTTTGCTCCGCACAAAACTTATCAACTCATTTTGAAGGGTAATCTTAAATCGTGTCCTACTATTAAATTTAATAACGTTCCCGTAAAAAGGAAGCAGTCCGTGTGCTATCTTGGTCTCGTGTTAGAGAGGAATTTTGCATTTATAGATCATATTAAAATAGTCGGTGAAAAAGCAAAAAAAAATTTCTATGCCTTAACGAGAATATCTAAATCTACGTGGGGTCTGTCTTTTTTAACTTTAAAAACTATTTATGGGGCTACTTACTTGGGTTGTATTTGCTACGGGGCGCCAGTTTGGGCTGATAGGGCCACCATAGGGGCGGTGCGACGTAAGTTGCTTCAGAGTCAGCGTTTGGCTTTGATATTCTTATGCAAAGCGTACAGGACGGTTAGTACTGAGGCCTTACCGGTACTTGCTGGCGTACTTCCGGTCGACCTTGAAGTGCAGCGACGTGCTGCAATGTACTATTCCGCACGAGAGACCACGGACGCGAACTTTTTAACGCGGAGTGACCGTGAGAAAATCTCTAGATTATTTAAACCACCTATTGACGTCTGGGAGGAACTTTTATCCGAATGGCAATGTAGGTGGGATAATTCTATCAAGGGCCGACATCTCCACCAATTCTTTCCATCCGTTCGCGTTCGGCTGGCCAGGACGTGGCTGGAGGTGGATCACTGTGTTGCCCAATTTCTCACAGGGCATGGTAACTTTAAAAGTAAATTGTTTTCCTTCAAGCTCGTTGCCTCGCCTTTATGTCAGTGTTCTACATCTGACTGCGAATATGTACAATCTGCACATCATATCTTATGGGAGTGTATTCTTTGGCAGAATGAACGTAATATTATGTTGAATAATGTAGAGGCTACCTCAGGAGTTGTTTACTATACGGACCTTGTGGAAACTAGAACAAATTTCCGTGCGTTCAAGCGTTTTTGCCATACCTATTATTGGAATCAAACATAGCAGCTCACAATGTTAGGACCCATTAATTATTAATTCTTATTTTTATCCGTGGTGCTAGGCAACTGGGCTTATCCCAGTTGTAAACGACCCTTTGTGCCTAGTGGCCTTGTTTGTTCTGTCTCCTGCTTGATATGGAGGGAAGTGGAAATTTATGTTTTTTCCTACTCCTCCGTTATTCTTTTCTGATTAATTTCGTTGCGGGATCCAAGACAGTTAAATTCATTCTCCGGGACTTCGTCGAGCTTCATTGCCTCGGCGCTTTTCTGGTGGTCGCCACTGTTGATTCTGGCTTTCAGGAGTTGCAGTGGTTTGGGAATAGTGCGGTGGGTTTGTCCCAAAAAAAAAAAAAAAAAAGTTGTAGGTCGTGGGTTCGAGCCCAGGCAGGCGCTTTACTTTGTGTAAATTATTTCATCACCACTGCTCTCAAAACGGTGAAGGAAAACATCGATAGGAAACCAGCATGTCCTAGAACCAAAAATTCGAAGACATCCACCAACCCGCACTGGGCCCGCGTGGTGGATTACGGCCCATTCCCTCACAGAGAGGAGGTCTGTGTCCCAGCAGTGGGAACATTGATAGGCTGATGATGTGATGTGATGTGAGTATGATGTGTAGAAATTATAGATACCTACTAATTATTAAATAAGATTCCGTCACCGGACTACAAGATGTACGGCGATGCGTATTCGGTACATGGTGGATATCCCACCCATACGCTAAAACGTTTTGGGAATACTTTTATTATGTGTACAGCTAAGAAGTGGAATTCCCTGCCAGAGTCTTATATTTCCTGATAGCTACAACCTGAGAGTCTTTAAGTCAAGAGTGAATAGATTTCTTCTAGGCAAGCGTGCTACATCTTCGACCACATCATCGCTTAACATCAGGTGAGATAGTGGTCAAGCGCGAGCCTATCAATAATAATAAAAAAGTTAATTAAAAAAATCAAAAAACCCGACTGCTTGAAAAGCGAACTAAAAAAAAAGACGTAAATAAGGAGAAAATCTTGCTGTGCTGTCGGAGGACACATCTTCGCGAGCTGGCTGACCAAAACCAGACGTATCCTCCGACTGCACAGCATGATTTTCTCCTTATTAACGTGTTTTTAGTTCGCTTTTCAAGCAGTCGGGTTTTTTGATTTTTTTAATTAACTTTTTTTATTTATAACTTTTTAGTTGTTTTTTTTTCGAATCAGGTACTTTTAAACATATAAGTGTTATATATTTTTGAAATCACCTCTTAAAATCCTTTATTTTGATACCCCAAACGACAGGTTTGGAAGGAAAAAAAATTTGGACCCCCACAATATGGCGCCCAAGAAACGCTATTTGCCTATTTGCCAATTTTTATGTAGCCAGTGACACTCGCGGGGTTAAGACGAATCGATTGACGTAAGAACCATCAAAATCGGCCCACGCGTTTGGTCTCTAAAACGCCACATAGGAACAAACATACATACATACATACTTACATACATACATAGACTGATAAACACATTACCCTCCTTCGGCAGTCGGGTAAAAAAGGTAGCCAAACCCAGAGAGCCAGCTTCAGTAATTAATTCTAGATACAATTTCGAAAAAAGCAATCAACATTTCTCTCAATTCCATATGAACAAACCACACACATCACTTCCAAACCATAATTTATTAATAATAACCTTAAACAGGACTTCATTACCACTAAGCTCCCAGCCTTACCTTTCCAACTAGGCTACTTCCAAGCCAAAACCAACTTTCAGAACAGCAATTAAAGTTCTAATTGCTTTGACTTCAACTCAAACTCCAGTCGAACGGTTGTAAATTGGAGTAACATCGCTTGGAGCAATTAAGATTGCATGTCACTGGTCTAAATTTAGTGAAATTCTGCGAAATTTATTGGTGAGCTTGTCGTATTATTTAGTGGCTAATATATTGGTTCGGTATTAATTGAAACCTAACCTATGTTTTTGGGGTTCCGTACCCAAAGGGTAAAAACCTATCTAAGACTCCACTGCCCGTCTGTCTGTCTGTACCAGGCTGTATCTCATGAACATTGATAGCTAGACAGTTGAAATTTTCACATATGATGTATTTCTGTTGCCGCTATAACAACAAATCCTAAAATAAATATTTAAGTGGGGCTCCCATACCACAAACGTGTTTTTTTTGCCTTTTTTTGCGATAATGGTACGGAACCGTTCGCGAGTCCGACTCGCACTTGGCCGGTTTTTTTTCTAAGAACAAACATACTTGGTTAGACTAGCTATTGGTTGCAAACGCAGCTGCTGAACATGAGCTCTGGGATTCGGGCAATGCTTGATTGAATTTTTCCATCCGTAATTTCTCAGACCCCTCTGTGGTCTGAATTTGTGATAATTTAGTTGATGGGGATGGGCTAACTCCCTATTAAGTAAATAGGACTTTAACAAAACTGGTGCAATATGGTTGCACCTATTACAATCTGCATGTCGGTCTGACCCCCCTAATACAGGACTGATGATAATAAGTAGGTCCTGTGAGGGGGTAGCTCAGAGAGCTTTAAATAATATGCAGAAATTACTTTGAAATGTTGTATTGAATCAACAACGTGCCTGTCTTAAGGCGGCTAATGGCTTGTACCTACGTGACCCCTACGAATAGAAGCGCAGAATCATGTGAAGTGCTTCTATTCTACGTTTTGAAAGGTTACATCAATCCTACCTAATCCTAACCCGAACATTTACGTAACGGAGGAGTCACATTTACAATAATTGAGGTAAGATCCTTAAAATGGAAAGTCTCAAGTCATGACAAACGAGTTACCGAATACTCCGATATATGCTTTTAACTTCGGCTGACGTGCGCATATGCACTAACAAGTTAAATTTCAATCACCTTCCAAAACTAAATAGTTATCTGTTGCCAGTTTTATAATGTCTTAAGTGGCAGTGGGCAGGGCACATTGCTCGCAGAACGGATGGCCGATGGGGCCGAAAGGTTCTGGAGTGGCGACCGCGAACCGGAAGACGTTGCGTTGGAAGGCCTCCCAACAGGTGGACCGATGACCTGGTGAAGGTTGCGGGGATCCGCTGGTTACGAGACGCACGGGACCGGTCAATGTGGCGACTATTGGTGGAGGCCTATGTCCAGCAGTGGAGGTATTTCGGCTGATATGATGATGATGATTAGTCTTATAATAAGGTTACCTCTAAATATGCGAGGTTCAGTCCTTACAGTATCAAGCATGCTTCGGATATCTATAATGCTTACAGAGCGAAAAATAACAGAGAATGCATTGTGAATATTGTGATGTGGTTGCGTTTAGCTAGGTTCGAATAATACGCACATATGTAACTCCTCTCCTTAATATTAGGCTGATGGTTATTAAACTGCCTCCAGTCCAAGCTGTACAGGCTGACAAAAAAAAACACGATCAGCGAAATAACATGCGAGTCTAGACGCGTTCTATGTTAAGGATTTGGTTTCCGCACTTAGTCCTTCAGATGTACCATTGTTCGTGGGCCATGGCGGCCATTTGGTGGTTATTCCAACCAGCTCACCTCCCTCCAGAAGTTAATTAAAGCTCCTGGTTTAATTAACTTCTGATCCCCGCTTGTGTCTGGGAGAATTCCTGTAGCCACCTGCGTATTTGTTTGAAGGATATGGGTACGACAGGCTCGGGTCCACAGACCGCCATGCTGGATCTTCGTATAGCAAGCTCGACAGCCGCGTCGTTACCCAGCGATCCGCTGTGTCCCTTTATCCGTTTGTCTAGGTCCAGAAGCGTGTTTCCGATTACAATTTTCCTTGCCTACTTCGACACGTGTAATAGTAAAATTACTAATTAGCCCAATGTTACAATACAACTATGACCAAATTAAGAACAACACGAACTTAATTAAATGTACACAGTCGAATTTGTTTAGCATTAATACCTATTCCATTCCTAGAAACTCCATTTTAAATAATCCGAGATCCCACCTGCAGAAATTTGCAGGTATCTAAATTTGTTTTTGATTGAATTTAATTTTCAAATTCAAATTCAAATTCAAAATGTTTATTTGCAAGAAAATACAGTTTACAAGTGAAGATCTTACAGCCTTAAAGTCATTGTATTCTGCCTGCAAGCAAGCGTGCAAAATTTTTTTTTTTAAAGTAATTATTAAGCATAAATATTATTATATTATTAGTACATTATTATTACATTATTAGTACATTATTATTACATTATTAGTACATTATTATTTCATACAAATGTCATAAATTTATATACAATCCATTAATTAATACTCTGATCAAATATTTTTATAATCCAAAAATTCCTTAATACATGAATACATGACTGTAGTATAGGTAGATTGGTGCAGGGTTGCCTGGCCGCATCTAGCTGCAACTACTTTTTAGGGTTCCGCACCCAACGGGTCCCATTACTAAGACTCCACTGTCCGTCTGTCTGACTGTCTGTCACCAGGCTGTATCTCATGAACCGTGATAGTTAGACAGACGAAATTTTTACAGGTGATGTAGGTATTTCTAATGCCGCTATAACAACAAATACTAAGAACAGAATAAAATAAATATTTATGTATCATCCGCCTATCATAGTCTCGTACAACAAACGTAATTTTGTTGCCGTTTTTGCGATAATGGTACGGTACCCTTCGTGCGCGAGTCCGACTCGCACTTGGCCGGTTTTGTGTTTCTGTTTTAGTTTGCCCTGCACAAGGAATTTCTTATGTATCGAACATCGGATGCGTATGGAACATCATCTATCTCTCAGATAGCCGCCATTCGTGGGTTACCAGGTTTAGCAGGTAAACTGTCAAACCACAGATTGCGGCTGGCAACCCTTATTTTTTCCTATTTTCTACAACACTTTCTTTCAATTAAAGTTGGATTCACATGAAACACTTGTATGCCATTTTATTTAACTAAAGTAATTTCGGCTAGAAATTTCCAAGCAACCCTGTACCATATATTACACTATCGAGAATAATTTATGAAAATTAAGTTTATTCAAGAACATGACCTGCTGATTTTCACAGTGGGATCTTAGGCTACAATTATTTATTCACAAACAGCCACTCAGTCACATGCGTTTCCTAATTTACGGAAATGCTTAATAAACTGGCAAATAATAATAATGATATTATGCTCAATATGCTATTAAGTATACTACGATTATAAGGGATGTAACAACGGAGGACATTTAGCGGAGGTGAATACTGAGATTGAGGCGGAGGTAGAAAAAAATAACATAATATCGTACTATTCTAAGCCACTAACATCAATACTTTATAATATATATGTAGAAAAGTCGTTTTTGTACATCTAAAATATTTCAAAGAAGAATAGTCAGGGTGAAAGATACGGTCTGTTCTCGGCACTTTCCCGCTAGATGGCGCTGAAAGCATTAATTTTAGTTTATTTTGTTTTATGTGCAATCGGAGCATTACTAAGTCGTAGGAGTAGTGTTTGCGACACTCGGTTTTTACCCTTTATTGAACTTGATCATAACAATGCCTTAAAATCCACCCAATTCGAATTCAATCTGTCATTGAATATACAGTATTTTACTCACAAGCAGACGTATTCCCTACGTTTGCAAAGTTTACCACTAGATGGCGTGTATTAAAAAAGGGATTAATGAAAAAAGGAAATAAATAATGTCAATAATATGTACAGTAAAATATAGTTGTATTTTATTACCTAACTAAGTTTTTAACAAAACAAAAATCTAAAGAGCAGCTTATTGAGTTCAATAAAGTATTATTTCACCTTTTATAGTAGTACATAGTACACATCATCACTTACCATCAGGTGAGATAGTGGTCAAGCGCAAGCCTATCAAAAATAAAAATAAAAAAAGTAGGATAACCAACAGAACCCATTGCCAGCATTTTTGGCATTTTGGTCTGTTTATTTCTGTATGCATCACGTAAAATGTACGAAACCAATGTAGATAATTATCATAAAAAATTGTGCGTTACTTGAAGTATTACTTAGTTTTTGTTTCATCGTAATCGGTTCACTCTATCAAAAGTTATATGAATTTAAAGTGTTCAAGAAGTAAAATATCACAACACACGCAATTCAGAAAGCAAAACTCCATATATTTGATAGATTGCGTTGTGAATTTGACGTCATTTTCTGGCGGTGTTAAGATTCCGCGGAAAAATGACCCTAGAAAAAATATTGTTACGTAGGGAGTAGGTAAGTAGGGTATGGTAGGCAGTTGACGGGAGCGATGCCGCGAGCACAGCTAGTTAGGTATAAATGTGAAAGTTTGTCAGGGTATAACGGAAATATGTGGTCATATTTTACAAACTTCTTCTGCCCATGTAATTTTTTATTTCTGTCAGTAATTACTTACCAGTTCCATTAACAGTGGCGTTAAACAACTGGATCTCATGTGCGTTTTGACGGCGCGGCCACGGCGATTTAAAAAACTACTATGCCAAGATTTTGTAAAAATTTGTATAAGGCTCTTCAAGAAAGTTGTAGACAAATCTCAAAAATATGCAAATATCCGGTGACTTGTATATCTTCAATATCTGAAAACGATAAAAGGTTTCAACTAACCGATTACCTATGCGATGAACGGGGTCTCATTGCTAAGAAAGAAAATTTGGTTCAAATAAATCTCAATAGATGGCGCGACATATACACACAATTCAATAGAATTGTGTGTAAAATTAACATTTTCTGGTATTGAACATAAAAATTGTATGTTCTTGTTTAATCAACTTTCCTAAGTTAAAAATTATGGAATATTGGGCTCTTAATTCACATTTCAAAGATTATTTGAACGGATCATTTAAAATTGATGCCAATAGATTGCGCATTGTTAAATTTCTGAGGCATTCCACTCGATTGTTAAAATTTGCATTTGCAAAAAAATATAATAAAACGAACCGTCACTGTATTTAAAGAAAAAAATATTCACGAACCTAGTAAACACTTTTACTTGCAAGTCGCTGCTAACACCATCTATTGCCGTGAAACGGGATCGAACGCGATTGATGTACTAACAAAAATAATAAGATTAATCAGATGAAAAACGCTAGTTACGTCGGCACTGTTTCTTTGTATGGGATAAGGCATCTGTATGCTAGTATTATATTATCTGTGGCGATGATAAGCGGCAATGTTAGCCCTTCGCTTTGTAGACCTCTGTTACATCTGCCGGTCTATTCTGTGAAATTTTCACCGGGAAAAATTAGACTAGTGAGTTTGGAGTGGACCGTCGTTCCACCTTGGTTGGTTTTGGGTTGACAAATTACCTTATCTTCTTTATCTAATCTTCAGTATAGCACTACTGATCCGCATCCACCTCTGCAAGCGGCAGATGCGAATGTGAAGGTAACAACCCTAGTATTAGGTATACAGGTTCTATTACTCAATAAACAGTTGAGTCGTCGAGTTTGATTGAGCCTGCAATATTCCGTTTACCTAGCTCCTGTACTAACTAGTCAATTAATGTATTCTCTGAATACAGGGAATATAGGGTGCCTATGATTTGAGATCACACTAATATTATAGAGGCGACAGTTGTGAGTGTGCGTGTTTGTATGTTTGTTACTTCTTCACGATCAAACGGCTGGACAGACCGTATACATCTGGTTTTGATCAACCAGCTCGCGAATATTGTATCCGCCGACTGCACAGCATGATTATCTTTTTGCCTACGACGTATTTTTAGTTCGGTTCTTAAGCAGTCGGGTTTTTTGATTTTGAATTAACCTTTTTTAATATTTGTCGGGGTTAACCCGTAGCAAAATCTCTGTGCAACCAAGAACTTTCATGCGATTCAGATCGATCGGTACATCATACTTTACTTAATCTTCACACAACCTTTTTACAATTTATACAGAGTTCACACAGACAAACAGAAAAACCGGCCAAGTGCGAGTGGGTCTCGCGCACGAAGGGTTCCGTACCATTATCGCAAAAACGGCAAAAAGATCACGTTTGTTGCCTGGCCATTTAAATCTTTATTTTATTCTGTTTTTAGTATTTGTTGTTATAGCGGCAACAGAAATACATCATCTGTGAAAATTTCAACCGTCAAGCTATCACGGTTCATGAGATACAGCTTGGTGACAGACAGACAGACAGAAGGACCGCGTAGTCTTAGTAATAGGGTCCCGTTTTAACCCTTTGGGTACGGAACTCTAAAAATAGACACATGCGTATTGGTCTTAAAAACGCTTGGTTCCCTTTGGACACAGATAATATAATACTAACATACTTTGGATTAGCTTGCAAATCTAATTAATTACATGAAAATAAATCCACAGCCCCTGTTGATTTAGATTGAGCAGAACTTATATCATACACTTAATATAAACCTTATATACATTTACCTTGTTGATATGTATTACTAGTAAAGGCAATTAGTGTGTGACTCGGTAGCGAGCTGTAGGGCGACAATTTATTTGTGAACATGTGGAGTTTCTTGTCCGTTCTTCTCCATAACAAGCTACTTTTTCGAATGGACGGAATGAATGGATAGAATCAATTATTATTACATTTAAATTAAAAATTTGACGTTCACAAGTGCTGCTTAGTGGCCTAATTGTATAAAGAAATTTTGATTTTGATTTTGTGGAATATTTACCAAAATATCCGATCGCGTACTGGAAGACGCTGCGTTGGAACTGTTGGAAGACCTCCCACGTGATCACTGGTTTACTCTATTTAGATACACCCGCAAATAACCCATCGCGCATCTAATTAGTAGACACAATATAATAAATAGAATAACAATAGCTTACACACACATGGTGTGCGAACGAACTATGGCGAGCGAACGCGGTTATATTATACCGAGACTTATTAACAGTCTACCCTCAGAAATAAAAAATTGTTTAACAGATAAAAAAAAACAAATTTAAGCTTCAAAATATTATTTAAGTATTATTTAGATCAGTGGTTGGGAAACTTTCTTAATAGGGGCCAGAAAGTTTAAGAAATTTCAGAGGAGTGCCAGAATTATAAGAAAAATGCATTTTGTTTTGAAACTTTTAATCATATAAAAACACTAGCTCCTTCGCGCGGCTTCGCTCCCGTGGGCCACCCCACAGGACCCGTTTTCGGGATTAAAAAATACCCTATGTTACTCAAGAATAACGTAGCTTTCTATTGGTGAAAGAATTTTTTAAATCGGTCCAGTAGTTTCGGAGCCTATTCGGTACAAACAAACAAACAAAAAAATCTTTCCTCTTTATAATATTATTCTTATTCTTATTCTTGCCTTTGATTTGCCGTCATAATATTTTCGAATGCAGGTTCGAGCTGTGACGAAGTAACTTTCAGCAGCGCGAAAAGGTGGTCATCAGTAAGTCGGTTTCTGATTGAGTGTCGAAGGACCGTCGGCGGGCAGCATTAAATGCTTTCGCGGGCCGTACTTTGCCCATCACTGATTTAGATAATGTAGAGATGTGTGTAATACCAACTAGTTAAAGACCTTAATACAAACATACTGATAGACTCATGATATAGTGTCCGGCACGTAAGTTGGCAAGGTAAAGATATCTCTTTACCGTGACCAAATTAAGCGAACGGAACTCGGACGCGATACGACTGGTTATTCGATCCTTGTGTTAACTGACCAACCAATCGCGCGCTCGGAACGGTCCTAAACGTTCTCCCTGCCCCGCTTCACTACCAAAGATTACGAAACGATTTCTGCGCATCTAACGACTCTTGCCAACTTAAGTGCCGGGGATTATAAACTTTTGTGGTTTTTGGTTGCTATTTAATAGACACGAATAATCCTGTACTCTTTTGTATAATTAATAAATAAAGGAAAAAAAAGAGAACCTTGGAGCCCCTTTTTTTCGGCGTTTATTCACTGCTTAGGATCCCAACCACACGACAAACGACGCCTTTTCAAGTTTTACGGTCTTCTGCAGTGTGGACTGCTTGGTACATGCTGCCTACTTTAACAGCAATCTTTATTGCGTCTCACCATTCCGCCGGTGCTCTGCCTTGAGCGTGTTTTCTTATCATCCCAAATCTTTTGATCTACATCGAAACCTACAAAATACTAAAAAGGATCAGAAACCAAATCCAAAACTTTTACACACAAACCCAATTTTGATTAAAACGCGAAACTCCTTACAAAAAGAAAGTTATTTAATAAGCTGGTTGAACAACCTTCTGCTCGTCCTGTAGCTAGAGTGCCGCTATCTGACAATTGACTGATTTTAAGTTTTGGATGAAAATTTCTATCGACCTGTCTAATCAGTATTTTTCGGCCTGTTATTGTAATTTTTAGGGTTCCGTACCCAAAGGGTAAAAACGGGACCCTATTACTAAGACTCTGCGGTCCGTCTGTCTGTCTGTCCGTCTGTCACCAGGCTGTATCTCGTGAACCGTGATAGCTAGACAGTTGAAATTTTCACAGATGATGTATTTCTGTTGCCGCTATAACAACAAATACTAAAAACAGAATAAAATAAATATTTAAGCGGGGCTCCCATACAACAATCGTGATTTTTTTGCCGTTTTTTGCGATAACGATACGGAACCCTCCGTGCGCGAGTCCAACTCGCACTTGGCCGGTTTTATTTTAACTGTTTGTTACTCTAGACGCTTTTACGTGCACGTCTTTCTACATCGCTCTCACTTAATAATTTATGTAATTTTCAACAAGAATGATATAACCAAATACGTTTAATTAAAACTGATGAAAAAGAGTGTCCGTGGAGTTTCTTGCAAATTCTTCTCCATTGAGACCTACTGACGCTTGCGAATTTGCAACTATACTTCAAAAAATATAGCTTGATCTCTGCGACAGCTGTCAGTACCATCAATAACGCTTGACAGGCTAACAATAGCGTAACATTAACGTATACGTCAGTTTGACATATGTCGCAGAGATCGCTATCTTTTATGAATTATAGATTCATCTTTTTTTTTGTTTGACAATTCAAAAGTATTTCTAAGGTTTATTTGAAATAAGCTATTTGATTCAGATTTTTCTACTATCAGTAGATTCTGGATAAAAAATAAAACGCCCCAAATTGCTAAGTCAGTCATTTATTTAAACTAACAATGTGCCTATTCGAAAGTGCGCAGTCGCGCAGGTCTATTTTTTGACACAGGAAACTCTCGCATAACATTTAAGTATAGTTGATAAACAGCACTATAGTTCTAAAATAACATTATAGTTCCAAGCACTCCTGCCGATTAAGCTGAAACATGGCGTAATTATATAATTTTGGAAACATTTAAATAATTTGGAGCTGGTCTCATGATAAAACCGGAAGGTGGCCATAGCAACTCTTCAACTAGGCAAGATACCATCAGCATTGTGTTTGCGCTCATTAGATATGTCAGACAAACGATATTACATTTAGTACTTTTTAGTCCATTAAAAGCTTGTTTAAAAATAAATAAGTTCAAAAACTAAAACCCGACTACTGAAAAATCACGCTCTAAAAATTATGAAACAAGAAAATATTCTCATCCGAAATTGTTATGTACAAATTATTCCGTAGAGGATAACCGTGGTTGTATGCAAATTGGCATACCGCGCCCCCGGCGCCCCCGGTTATCCTCTAGAATTCTAGATTATCTGTTCCCTCATAACTTCTAAACTACTTATCTACCTTTTTACCTTTTATAATTAGTACCTGGGCGACCAAACTCTGCTCGGGTGAAAATAGAGAAAACGACGTTTTGTAAAAACGAACCCAGCTAGATCGATTTATCGCCCCCGAAACCCCCTGCATACTAAATTTCATGAAAATCGTTGGAGCCGTTTCCGAGATTTAGATTATATATATATATCACATATATAAGAATTGCTCGTTTAAAGTAAAAAATAGTTAGTTTATTAGTTTGTTTTGTTTTATTAGTTCTCGTTTTGTCTATAACCCAAAATAAGACCGATCAGTGTAGCGACACTTGGGGAATGCCTATGTCCAGCAGTGGACGTCTTTCGGGTGAAATGGGGCCGTTTAAGTGTTACGTAAGCAGATTTATTACATTATTACAATTATTAACAGCTGCTTCTCGCGCACGGTAAAAAAAAGACACGTTTGTTGTATGGGAGCCCCACTTAAATATTTATTTTATTCTGTTTTTAGTATTTCGCTATAAAGCGGCAACAGAAATACATCATCTGTGAAAAATTCAACTGGTATAGCTATCACGGTTTATAAGATACAGCCTGGTGACGGACAGATAGACAGACAGACGGACAGTGGAGTCTCAGTAATAGGGTACCCTTTGGGTAAAAACGGGATTGGTTATTACTACTCAATATGTTTATTTAATTCTAAACTTTCAGTCAAAAGTGGATGACATATTTGTACTCCGCGAGACCACTAGGTTCCGCTAGGGCGCGCTAACCACTGCAGGGTTGAAGTATAAAATTGTTTTTCATATTATTTCCATCGCATTTTAGTTGAGAACTCTCGGGAACTCGGGAACTTTGTTATGAAGTTCCGAAGATGTAATGGTATCAAGTACGCGGAGATTAGCTGGGATGAGTTTCGAGTTCGTCTTTAGTGTTTTCAGTGCTGTTTAGACTGCCTGGGGCAGGTATATATTATAGTACATAGGTCCTGAATTTTGCTGTGGTTCAAATATATTCTCTGTTTATTTATTTTAAAAGTGTAGATAGAGTCTGGCAAACGAAAGTAGAGACTGAAAAAGTGAGGCAAATTTAAAAAATATCAGCATAGCAACCCCAAAACTAATATGAAATACCTGGCATAACCTAATTTGATACTTTAGAATTATTAATTTTACTTCGTCTGAATAAAAATACTATAGGTACTTTACGTAGGTGATACTTTAGATAAATTATGTATCTATCAATCTGAATAAAAAGAAAACAACAGTATTCTATAATAATTTTGGTTTATCATAATCAAAATCTGAATCTAAGACTTCCATGTGAAAAGATTAGTCACTGGAATCTTTTTCCTGCTGTTGTTTTTCTTGATATTTAGACATAATGCGAAACAACATCTCCCGTAATCCACTTTTAATTGTTTTATAAATTTTTCACTGAATAAATGCTATCAAGACTACAAAAATCGAGGTTGACATTAGTATAGCATTGCCATATAAAAATATTGCAAATAATTCGAGTGTCTACTTTCGTTTGCCAGACTCTACATTGATTGACTATGAGCTATTTCTGTGAGTAGAGGTTTTCCTTATTTATTCTTATACATCGTGCTTTATACATAAACGTAAGTGTACTTAGGTACCAACACTTATTACCTAAGTGTTGGTACCTAAGTAAGAAACTCTCTAAATATCTCAAACATATTATTAGTTAGAAAGACGCACTGGGCCAATACATTTATTTTACTCACATCCAACAATTTTAAAACCTTTCATTTTGAGTAATTATGGAGGTTTACCAACAGCTCATCAAATCACTCCCTCAAATTTCATTGCATATGGAAACTGTGACATGTTTTTCTAGCTTAATAACATTATTTAAGTACCAAACTGACAACAGAAATACTCAATTCAGAGGCAGGCAGACAAATGAAGGAAGCCCCAAGTTCTTAATGGGCGTATTTTTTCCTTTTTCGTCTAGAGAAAGTTTTTCTTTCTTTATTTCTTTATTATTGTGGTTGGCTAGTCTACTTGGCTGGAAAGAAAAACTTATCTTAATACAGACGTAAGATAGAAATCATGTTTTCAATGTGAGCTAGAAAAACGGGTTACTGGATGATTCGTACAAATTGAACTCGCATGAAATATCTGTGTATGCACAGATAAAATACACAAATTGTGATCTTATCTTTTTATCTTTATTTACGTAGCTCGGCAGTAAACTTTTGACTTGTTCAATTTCAGTTACGCAATTCAATCTGCCTAGCTTCTTATTTATTATATTCTTTTCACACTTGCTCATAATGTGGCTCTAATTTCACCGCAATTAGGCACATAATGACACCTGTAATCAAACTGTGACTTTTTCATTGCTATTATTCACGAGTGAGTTATAGAGTTTTATTTTATTTTATTGGTTGTGTTGCTTTGTTCTTAAAAAAGTTTCGATTAAAAAAGATCGAGCTCAATCTATATATATAAAAATGAATCCCGCAGGCTGATTACGTATCTTTTGCAAGAGCAAAACGATAGCGATTTTTGCGCAATAATTGCTCTTCAATACAAAAGATTTAGAGTTGTTGGCGTTTTTTTTTTAATAAGTGCATTTGACAAACAGCGAGCGATTAGCAAACGATTGTGTAGGATGTACCATACCTACACTGCAGGTAATTCCGACTTTTATGACATAAAGCGTTTGATCGCTATCGTTTTGCTATTGCAAAAGATACGTAATAAGCCTGCCGATTTCCCTTGGTCACGGCATCACGCGTGAACGGCTGGACCGATTTCGTTTATTCTTTTTTTGTTGTGTTCGTTATTGTTAGGAGAAGGATCTTATGTAGGGTAGGGTAGGGTAGGGAATGTAGGGTAGGTAGAGTAGGGTAGGGAATGTTGGGTAGGTAGAGTAGGGTAGGTAGGGTAGGTAGGGTAGGTAGGGTAGGTAGGGTAGGTAGGGTAGGTAGGGTAGGTAGGGTAGGTAGGGTAGGTAGGGTAGGTAGGGTAGGTAGGGTAGGTAGGGTAGGTAGGGTAGGTAGGGTAGGTAGGGTAGGTAGGGTAGGTAGGGTAGGTAGGGTAGGTAGGGTAGGTAGGGTAGGTAGGGTAGGTAGGGTAGGTAGGGTAGGTAGGGTAGGTAGGGTAGGTAGGGTAGGTAGGGTAGGTAGGGTAGGTAGGGTAGGTAGGGTAGGTAGGGTAGGTAGGGTAGGTAGGGTAGGTAGGGTAGGTAGGGTAGGTAGGGTAGGTAGGGTAGGTAGGGTAGGTAGGGTAGGTAGGGTAGGTAGGGTAGGTAGGGTAGGTAGGGTAGGTAGGGTAGGTAGGGTAGGTAGGGTAGGTAGGGTAGGTAGGGTAGGTAGGGTAGGTAGGGTAGGTAGGGTAGGTAGGGTAGGTAGGGTAGGTAGGGTAGGTAGGGTAGGTAGGGTAGGTAGGGTAGGTAGGGTAGGTAGGGTAGGTAGGGTAGGTAGGGTAGGTAGGGTAGGTAGGGTAGGTAGGGTAGGTAGGGTAGGTAGGGTAGGTAGGGTAGGTAGGGTAGGTAGGGTAGGTAGGGTAGGTAGGGTAGGTAGGGTAGGTAGGGTAGGTAGGGTAGGTAGGGTAGGTAGGGTAGGTAGGGTAGGTAGGGTAGGTAGGGTAGGTAGGGTAGGTAGGGTAGGTAGGGTAGGTAGGGTAGGTAGGGTAGGTAGGGTAGGTAGGGTAGGTAGGGTAGGTAGGGTAGGTAGGGTAGGTAGGGTAGGTAGGGTAGGTAGGGTAGGTAGGGTAGGTAGGGTAGGTAGGGTAGGTAGGGTAGGTAGGGTAGGGTAGGTAGGGTAGGGTAGTTAGGGTAGGTAGGGTAGGTAGGGTAGGTAGGGTAGGTAGGGTAGGTAGGGTAGGGTAGGGTAGGTAGGGTAGGGAGGGTAGGGAGGGTAGGGAGGGTAGGTGGGGTAGGTAGAGTAGTGTAGGGTAAATTAATGTTTAGTGTTTTTATGGCAAAGCAAAGTTTGCCGGGTCAGCTAGTAATATAAATAAATTAATGTATCTATTGCTTGCTCATTAATTTCATGCAACTTCGTATTTAAACAGATAATTTTAATAAATAAAACTTTCACTCAAATATAACTTTTGTTTTCTCTGTAATAAAGGAAACTGATGAAATTCCCCATTTTGTACGTGGCTAAAACGCTATCCGCGAAACGCCAAAAAAAAACCACATTCTTTTAGTTTATTGCCGATCGCCATTGTTAGATGCGCGCGCATAGGAAAACTGATTAATTTCTTGGCCGCCATAGCGAAAAAAAATTCTCAACTCGTTTTCACTGTTGAAATTACAGTTATTTATAAATTAAAATGTCTACAAGTACTAATTATGAAGAAAATGATTTTTCGCCTTGAGTGTCCATCGCGCCAAATTGCCATAAACAATGGCATTTCTATTGTGTCTGCTAATTGACACTTGAATGGTTATGTTGTACACCGCCCGATATAAGATGTGAAGCCCTTAATGTTATGGAAAGTTTACTACCGGAAAACTCCAAGGAAAAATATCTATTAGCGTACCAAAATGTTATACAATGGCAAAACAACAAGAATACGCAGTCTTTTCCAGAAAATGTGTTCATGGCGTACTTTAAAGAATTATCTTCTAAGTACAAACCTAGCCCTTTGTGGTGTATACTCAATGTTAAAAAGTACAGTCCGAACAAAGAATGGAGTGGACTTTAAAACATACCTATTCTAATTTGTCAGCTTATCTAAAGAGACTATCCGATGGATTTAGAAGCACGAAATCAAAGGTTTTATCCTCTGACGATATTGAAAAAATTATAAATGATGCTCCAGATAACCAATATCTGGCTACTAATACTAAGGTTAGTTAAAATAATTTTAAATATCTACGCGACTTCAGCCTGTGATTCTTTTTACCAGGTTCGTTTAATATTTGGGATAACTGGTGCCTGTAGGATACAAGAATTAACAAATATAACTATAAAATACGAAGAGAACCATGGCCAGATGCTTTTAGTGAAAATACCTAACTGCACATTTACAATTTTTTTGTCTAAATAAACTTTTTATCTACTAAATAAAACGATTATTTAGTATTATTTTCTTCACAAGTGTGTTGAAAAACGTCGTATGATACACGTGTGTATTGATGATTACCGTCCTCGGCTCTCTTTAGACCCTCACCTAACGGCTCGGGTCTCAATGGCACCTCAGCGGTAATCACCAACATTACACACTTGTACCATAATGTACTATTATTGTACACCATAAGTTACATTTATAAAGGAAACTTAAACTAACTTACTTTTCTTCTTCTTTTTCGTGTGAGGATGTGGACACCTCTGGTGTCAGAGTTAATTAATCTGCCTCTGGCAGTCCCACAGGCCTTTGACTTGACAATTTTAGACTAAAATTAACTATATAAGTCCAGTCACTCGCAGATATTTCGTGCGAGTTCAATTCGTGCGAATCATCCACCAAAAACCCAGAAAAACTGGCAAGAGAACCGTTTTGCTTATATATTTTATTTCCCGATGATTTATTATTATGAGCACAGATAATATAATACTAGCATACAGATGCCTCATCCCATACAAAAAAAGCGTGCCGACGTAACTAGCATTTTTCATCTGATTAATCTTATTATTTTTGTAAGTACATCAATCGTGTTCGATCCCGTTTCACGGCAATAGATGGTGTTAGCAGCGACTTGCAAGTAAAAGGGTTTACTAGGTTCGTGAATATTTTTTTCTTTAAATACAGTGACGGTACGTTTTATAGTATTTTTTTGCACGATTTTACTGTTTTTTTGTACCAAAATGTGTTACAATGCAAATTTTAACAATCGTGGTGAAAACCTCAGAAATTAAAAAATGCGCCATCTATTGGCATCAATTTTAAATGATCCGTTCAAATAATCTTTGAAATGTGAATTAAGAGCGTAATATTCCATAATTTTGTACTTAGGAGACTTGTTTAAACAAGAACATACAATGTTTATGTTCAATTCCAATAAATGTTAATTTTACACACAATTATATTGAATTGTGTGTACATGTCGCGCCATCTAGTGAGATTTATTTGAACCAAATTTTATTTCTTAGCAATGAGAGCCCGTTATGAGTAAAAGTTTTTTTGCGGAGAAACTACTAATAGAAGCTGTGATTAAAACCCAAATTCTAATTATTTACCTCGACTCAATTTTATTCAACCTCCTTGAGCTGAGTCGAGATAAAAAAAATGCAAATTATAGTTTGTTAAAACAGTTATAGCTTGTTATAACGTCTTCGATTCAAGAAAAACGAACACTGTACTTAGTAGCCGAGTGGTGTGGAGACTTAGAATATGTGTGTAAGGGACCTGCATCATGGCGCGACGATAAGTTATATAGCGCACGTGTTTTCTATGAAAATTTCAAGTGCAAATTCGTTGAATTGCATCATATTTTGCCCATGTGAACATTTGCAATTTCGCTAAGTGAAAATCGCTTATTCGTGTGACATAAATCGAACCGCGCCAAACCATCAGCAAGATTGCTGAGCCTAGAATAACGAACGATGGAGTTAAAGGATAATAGACAAAAATGTTTGGAACTTGGTCCAAGCAGAGAGTTTGTATATTAACCTAGAGGTAACATATTTAAGACGCAATTTCAACATCGGTGTTCACTTTCGCACTAACAGATAACGTCATAAGCAAAAAGAGATAGATATACTTTTGTCTATGCCATCTTTTCTGCCAGAGTGACCGAGGATGCTATAGATACTTATCCATAGACATATATCAGAACTAGATCTGTGCCACTGTCATATCGATATTATCGAGTTTAGTTTAGGAGGATTTTCTACAAATTTGGTCAAATATCTGCAAGAATCGGCCCTGACTGCGGCTAATGTTTTCTTCGTTTTTTTAGGGAATCTTTATAATAATGTTTATTCATACCTTGTGCAAAAACGAGGTACATCATGAGATAAAGTAACAGTTTTTGGTACACACGTACGACAATATATAGAAACAGGTACTGATCAATATACTCATATATAATAAGCTAGTTCTTGTGCAAGACTGAAAATAAAGTTTACAGACGAGTATGTATAAGTATAAAAGTAACAAAATAAATAATAATAAAATGGTTCACATATAATTATTTAATTTGAAAAATTAAAATGCGAAAATAAACATGATTCATCAACCTTTATCCATAGAAGGGTCGAGGGATAGCGATAGCGATTCAATAAAATGCAGTGAACACAAGCGAGAATATGGTGAAGGTGTCCAGTTAGCATGTTTTATAATTTTGATCCACTTATTTCTTAAATAAGTACTCTTAGGAAACCTGTGCACAATCAATATTAGATCAATAATAACAAATAGCAAGTAAACTTTAAGAAATACATTAAAGCAAGTAAAATAAAAATACAGTATCGATAAATCTTTCTTGTGACCTTTGTCACATCTCTAACATCAGAACGTAAGTACGTAAACTGTCATAGCTCTATTAGCGAACGCATAAAAGTTAATTATTTCACTACATAGAATGGTTTAAATGATACTATACGTGCTCGACGTATTTAGAACTAAGATTCCTTTATTCCGGACAGCCTATGAAATGTATTCCCTGCACAATAATTTCAGTATGCTAGTCGATAACTCACCTGTGGAAAGATATCCTTTGATTATTTTCTGTTAATACACTCATTCTACTGTTGCAACTGATAGCCACACACGACATGGTTCATGCAGATAATTAAACAACAAAATTCTTCCTGATATAAACGAAACAAAGGTGTGAAAACAGCAAAACACTTTAATTAGAGCTGCTAACCGATGGGTTACAACAGTGACTAAAAAGTTATCTCTTTGACGTTCAGGATGGTTGCGTTTGTCTATGTTTGTCTCTTTTTTTTCATAGTTTTTCCATAAGCAAGAACGAGAGAATTGACAGTTTCTGTTTCGTCGTAAATATGTTATCTCTAGTTACTATACAAACTCTCTGGGTCCAAGAGCCTCCACTGATGACACTTGTGGCACAGATAATATAATACTAGCATACAGATGTCTGTGCTCTCTGATGTCATTCCATACAAAAAACCGTGCCGACGTACTGTACTGATTATACTGATTATTTTTTGTCGATATAATCAGATGAAAAACGCTAGTTACGTCGGCACGGTTTCTTTGTATGGGATGAGGCATCTGTATGCTAGTATTATACTATCTGTGCTTGAGGGAAACGAAAGTACATATTGTCATATGAATCTGGCAAAAGATTCTGAATTCGAAATCTGTCTGAGGATTCTTTTTATATGATCATGTTAACCTGACTACAGCAAATATGAAGCTTCATAGGCATGTCCATAGTGGTGCGTGTAGACAGTTCACTGCGACATGACAGAACCCGCACGCTCTGCAAAAACGTCTGCCCTGCGTGCGCACCTCCACAGACTGAGGCCAAGCATTAAAATATGCCTACGTTGATGAAGTAGAAGTCTAAAGAATCCTCGGACGGATTTTGATAACCTTTGGTAGTTTTTTTTTGAAGATTGCCCCGCACTAGGAATTGCTTCCTGTATCATGGGTGCGTTAAAAAACATATAAACTCACATACACAAACAACCAGAGCCGGAACATCTATCTGAAGGTCATACAAATATTTGTTCCGTGCGGGAATCGAACCCGCGACACGCAGCGCAGCAGTCAATCGCTCAACTTCTGCGCCAACCGTGCGCTAATTATGTGACAAGTATGTACCGTCATTTCCCACAAGTCTCATCAGTGGAGGCTCTTGGACCAAATTTTGTCATTGAGTCCCTTAAAAGAAGCCCTCTGCCGAACCCTTTTAAGAATACAGGCTTGATGTGTAACCTTTCTCTAGCCAGCAGTCCCTAACACCATTTCTTCACAACAAACACTTTTATAGTAGACTTTTCATAAACCACTTAGCGATTCTCAGGCGGCGCGGCTTCCATTAATCTGTCCAAAAGTGACTGGGAGGTGGCTACCATAGAGTATGGAACGTCGCATAAGCAACGACTATTCTCCGTGCAGCCTGTAACCACAGAGAAAATAAAACTACGTTATCTTAGATAAAGTACCTATAGATTTTTCCATGGCGTGGCCGCACATGAAACAACAATAGTTCTGGTGTTACAACAAGAACAAGAACACTACAACCCACCATCGCACTGACACTTATTATCTATAAATAACCCAATTCCTTGTCTCAATTAACACCACGAAATCACAGAAAATCAAACAAAACCGAGTTTGTTTGTCAAACCTGCCATTATATTAGAGTTTGACAAACAACAGAAACCGGCCATGGTGACAAAGACAAAAAATAATCTTTTGTCCTTATTATTTACATGGGGCTGCCAACTTGCGATCTCGCTCTATCAATCAAGCTCATTTTATGGCAAAATCTGTAGGTACTTTATCTAAGTACGTTATACCTGTAGACTGTAATTCATATTTGACAGCTCAAAAACTAATCGTTTAGTGATGTACTAATGCGGTACCGATTCGATTTCTTATAACAATCGACTTCATCAATGAAGAAATTTTAATCGGTTTAACACATTGTTATGCACAATTTGTGCATTCGAATTTGACGAGAATTAATAATTACTTAGTGTTACTGAGGGTTCAAGTGATGAGTCCAGTTTAAGTTCGCGACGAGGCGTCACATAGCTTATAAACTAGTTTAAGATATGTAATAGGTTAAGTAACAAAAATATTTTTTTCCTTCGAGACCTCTGAAATAACAAGGTCTCAAGTAGTGGGCTGTGCGATCCACTGACGCGCGAGTCTTGAATTCTTATTTATCCTATTTAGTTTGTTACATAGATATAATAAACAAGGAGATATGCCCGGTAGATGAAAATATATCGGCAACCTGTGTCTCCAGTTTGCCCCTACCACACGGCAACTACTACACATGCAGTTCAATAAAGGCAATAGATACGCAGTTGAGCACACACCCGCATTTCCTAAATCAGAACGTACTACACAATCAATTATAAACCTTGTATCATCAAACACAGCGTGTATTTACCATGGACCGTACACCTTACCCACACAAAAACATCGGTCAATATCGTTGTGCTATGCAAAAGCAATTTATTTTACATTTACGCTAGTGATTGACTAAATTGTAATGTTATCGATTTTCCCATTTATTATAGATTTTTTTTTTGGGTCCTGAACATAAAATACATAAAAAACAGCATGTCCAGAAAATATTATAGTAATAATAAACATATATACGTACCTATAAATATATATTGTTAAGTAAATCAAAACATTCAAACAATAAAAAATCCGATTATGTTGGTTTACGCTGCCATAGCGTATTGAAATAGGAGATATTGTTGAACCCTGTTATGGTGTTTACTCAATGACCTGTAGAGTCGAGGAATTAGTGCAGCACTTGACACTTTTTCTATTACTAGGGTGGCATTTTTTGTCAAAATGTTGGTAACGCATTTCTCTACTACGCTGTATAATCAAAATAAGTAATAAACTTTATTTCACATCGACCTTCCAACCGGGTTAAAACGGTTGACAAATTGTAAAATAAACTATAAAAGCAATATTTCATTCGTCAATCGACTTTATTGTCGATAGCCTACGTTAGTGGAAATGCACAAGCACATCACTAACTCGTCGCAAGGAGCAGCGGCCGTACTACGTGATGCATCCGCTTAATAAAGTAACGTTTTATGATTTATACATTGCTTGTCCAGTCACTCAGCGACAAACTTAGGAAGTGGTTAAGAAGCAATGTATTTATTGCAAAAATAGTACAGTCGCTGTGCTATTTGAAAACAAAAATAACATAGTAGAACCAAGAAATATTTTAGGATATGTTGTTTTTCATGATTTTACAGACTTATACAGTAAAATACTTGTATTTACATATGGTAAGTGATTCCATAATTTACCAAATTTTGTTTTAGGTTTCGGTTTTTACAAGAAACCACTGAACAACACGGCATACTTATAACTTGTCACGATCACGGTCGAAAGCGCACTAGTTCGCGGAGATGGCCATTTGTCTATGACATGCTCAGTCAGTCCATGTCGCGCGGACACCGACACGCCCCCTTGCCACTTCTCCTGTATTTTATATTTCTATGGTTTGTTAAAAACACAAACTATGGGTTCTAACTTATTTACCCATTGGTCTCATTGCTAAGAAAGAAAATTTGGTTCAAATAAATCTCACTAGATGGCGCGACATGTACACACAATTCAATATAATTGTGTGTAAAATTAACATTTTCTGGAATTGAACATAAAAATTGAATGTTCTTGTTTAATCAACTCTCCTAAGTACAAAATTATGGAATATTGGGCTCTTAATTCACATTTCAAAGATTATTTGAACGGATCATTTAAAATTGATGCCAATAGAAGGCGCATTTTTAAATTTCTGAGGCATTCCACTCGATTGTTAAAATTTGCATTGTAACACATTTTGGTGCAAAAAAACTATAAAAACGTGCAAAAAAATACTATAAAACGAACCGTGCTTTGTATGGGATGAGGTGTCTGTATGCTAGTATTATTGTATTATCTGTGCCTTTGTCTATGACTAATAATCAGTACCTACCTAATAACAGTACATAGCATGAGGTAATAGAATCTCACCCTGGAACGGTAAATACAGGCACATTTTCCTTAAATAAGTGTAGTAAGTTCAAAATACGTTGTGCAGCTTGTGAAGGCCAGCGTTCTGAACACTGTCCACCAAGCGTATTGCACGTACGTTTTCAATAATTTCAAAAATTTCTGCTGCCGATGCCGTTCAAGCCATTTTTACAAAAAATACACGTGCGTCCACGCGATGTACGCCCCGGCGTATGACAAGCAAAGCAGACCATGCAATACGACAGGCGTCATGAAGCCAGCATGCAGCGACGTGAGGGCGATGTTGACGCTCCGTCGATAGAGTTTTATTGATTTGTATGTAAGCTGCAAGCAGCCGGGCGAGCACGGTCTACTGTGTCAGGCTTGAGTCCTACATTTTTAACACAGTTTCGGAGCAAAAACCGTGATAAAATGCGTGACTTAAGCCTATCAAAGAGGCCTTGCTCTCCCGGCAGGCCTACACCAAGCGTACAATGACAAATACGCATCTATGAAGCTACGCGTCCGTGGACAGTAGGCATAATTTACGCGGAGAGACTGCCTATCTGACCTCCACAACCCCGTAACTGGGTAACACGCCTTACAGCTAAGAATAGAATATAAATATATTTATTAGACACAGGCACAACACAACAGCCACAAACATTGAAACATTGGAAAAAGGCAAAAAAAAAGTGCAAAGACAAATTGCGCTAAACGTGCCCATACCGAAAGGGTTAACAACTCAGCATTTGCTGGGCATCAGACACCCAGCGGTGGTTTTCAGTTGGCACCCCGCAGTGACACACGGAATAAATAAAAACAAAATATATATATATATATAATCTATCTATACATAATTAAGAAAACTGGTAGTCAGACATTCGGGATCCTTACTATCCGTAATGACTTGACATATGACAACCGAGACCAACAAAATGCTTGCCTCAGGTACGGTCAAATCTCGCTGTGTTAAGATGGTCATGGTCACCCATCCAGATACCAGATGCGGCAAGGTTGCTTAACGTTGAAGATCGACCTGTGGTATATTTAGCCACGAGGTCCTCCAAGCTGGTCCACCGCGTGTTCATTCTGGACAAGGCCTAGCATTGGCCACCGAGGCGCCTCGCAACTCTGTGGTAGGTAGAAGGTAGGTACGGTAGCTTTTTAAACGGCGGTCCATTACGCGAAGTGAAGGTTTTCACTAATCTTGTAGCTATGTTTCTGTAGGGCTGCCCATAGCTCGCAAGAGTTAAAATAAATACTGTGCGTTGCACGGAAATTTGGTTGTTATTGACTTATCGAACTTTTTAGGATGAATGAAATCAAAAATTTGGCCTCAGATTAGAGAACTATTCATTTTCATTAACAAACTAGTTGGCTCGATATATGTTTTCCTGAAAAAATAATTAACATAGTCCTTATAAAAATCCTTTAGAAAAAGACACTCACGGTTTTCTGAATTTAAAATGTGCGGCCGCACTTTTCCATTTTTATGGTTCCGTACCCGTAGGGTCCAAACGGAGCTCTATTGCTGTTACTCACGTGGCTGTCTGTCCATCTATCTGTCTGTCTGTCTTTCTGTCCGTCGTCTGCCACACAGGTTTTACAGCTCCTATTTATTTATAGCTCGTTGTGTAGATAAATACTATGTTTTTACCCGACTGCAGGAGGGATATTGTTTTTTTTTTTTTTCTTTTTGTTATGTTTACAATATGGGTATCAAATGAAAGCTACTAATTATGCCATTCCAAAAATAAATATATTGTAACACTTTTATTTTCCTATTTTGGCACAAATTCAAGATAAGCGTAACTTTGATAGCAAAATAACCACATATAATAGTAACTTATTTGGAGAACTCGTTCATTACTGAAACTAAAAAGTCTGAAATAAAACAAATTATTATAAAAACAAAAAACCCGACTGCAAAAAAATAATTAACTGAAAAGAGAAAAAAAAACAAGTAATAGATAAGCTGCAGGCAGGGAAAAACAAAAATTATAGAAAAAGCGTCCAAAACTTCGTTTGTCACCGCTGGCAGCACCACATAATATTTAAAACCAACAAAACAACGAATATAAATATATTAATTTTTTTGTCAATCTATCGCTTTTTTATCAAAGTAATTATGTAGTGTTCTATTTCAGTTGTATTTTCACCAGCCTCGGTGGCGCAGTAGGCAGCGCGTAAGTCTCATAATCTTAAGGTCGTGAGTTCGATCCTCACCCGGGGCATATCTTTTTGTATGTTTACCTGAATTGGAATTTTTCAACTATCAAAAACCAACTATCTCTAGGTACATCATAAATGTGTTAGCAACCAGCAGGGTTCGCAATTTCTTTCATTTTTGTCAATTCACACAATTTTTTTTTTACTTTTATTTGAGAGACAGATTAAATCGTTAGTTTACCGATCAATATTGAATCTGTAGGTAAATATTCTCAATCAATCAATCAATCAATCAATATCTTTATTGTGGATCATAGGTAGGTACATAATACAGGTCTTAAATAATCAAATTGAGATCAGCTATGTCCCGCCCTTCGGGCATACAATAGTTACATAGCAATTAAAGTAAATTTACATTACTGTTACACAAGACTAAAATTACACATAAAATATAAAAACCGCAAAATAAAACGGAACGAATTTAGGTAGGTACACATCAGTGGGCCACCGAACGCATCATGACTGAGGGGGACTGTATTGGAGCAGTGATTTGTCGGATAGGAAGTCTTTTATAGAGTAGTAGCACTTGTTTACTAACAGATCATGGAGATTCTTTTTAAATTTTTCATTTCCGTAATTATTCTAATGGGCCCTGGAATATTATTAAAGATACTTGAAGCCGTACAAAAGATACTTTCATGCATTAAATGAGTCCTACTAGCCACTGTGCGCAATTTGTCCTTACGTCGTATACGCGTGTAGTAATTAAACATGTCAATATTATTTTTGACAAATACTGCGACCTCAAATATATAGACACATGGCAGTGTCAATAACTTCATCTTTGCAAAAAACGGCTTACAAGAGTCAGTTTCACATAAGTTAAATATAGCCCTAATGCAACGTTTTTGAGCAATGAAAGCACGCTCCTTGTCTGTACTGTTGCCCCAGAATATTACACCGTATCTGAGGATAGAGCCAACGTAACCATGGTATGCTGTTAGTAAAGTAGTCTGATTCGCTATTTTCCCCAATCTGCGAAGCGCATATGAAAACTGTCCCAGCTTTTTGCATACGTGGTCAATATGTAATTTCCAATTAAGTTTGTCGTCAATATGTAACGCTAGAAATTTTGTTACTTCAGATTCTTCAATGTCGCTATCCAGGTAATGGATTTTTAAAGTACCCGTACGTCGAGTTCGGATTTTAAAATTCATTATTTTTGTTTTGTCAATGTTAATCATTAAATTATTAATTTTTAACCAGTCTATAATTATTATTATAATTCTGTTTTTGTACATCTAAATCGACTTTCAAATATTTACGCAAGATTTTCCAACGAATAAGAAGAAAATCGAGTGCTCTGTTTTTGCAATATAGTGTAGTTAATACATAGTTTTTATCTATAATGTGCTTTTTAACTTCGTGGACTAAACTGACATTTGGGGGGTTGTCAGTTTACCGTTACATAAAAATAGTGTCGTACCCTAACTATCCTGAGTGATCGAAAGTAATTTTGTTTAGAAACTAGCGGCCCTTATTTAGTTTCTACTCATTTATGTCAGACTTCATTTTGTCGATCGCATTTATTTTATTGTTGATTTCATATTTAACACAATAAAAGTTCATGTTCTATGTATGAATACTGTTATATTTAAATGTATTACGTTTGTATTCATAAAACATTTATTTACTCCAATTAGTAAAAATAAATTGAGGAGTCATGTCACATCGATTCGATTAATCACTTATACTTATCTGACTCCTGTCATACAGGTCCGCCTAGTTCGGGAGTCAGAGGCTTCAAAATTATTGTAAACCTAAAATATTATGTCAATAAAGATTATTTGATTTGATTTGATTATTTGACTTATGATTGAGCCTTACCTACAACTCTATGCTCCGCGCTTGCAACATTTAAAAAAACCGGCCAAGTGCGAGTCGGACTCGCGCACGAAGGGTTCCGTACCATTATCGCAAAAAACGGCAATAAAATCACGTTTGTTGTATGGGAGCCCTACTTAAATATTTATTTTATTCTGTTTTTAGTATTTGTTGTTATAGCGGCAACAGAAATACATTATCTGTGAAAATTTCAACTGTCTAGCTATCACCGTTCATGAGATACAGCCTGGTGACAGACGGACAGACAGATAGACAGACGGATCGCGGAGTCTTAGTAATAGGGTCTCGTTTTTACCCTTTGGGTACGGAACCCTAAAAACATAGGTCATTGGTAGCTGTCAGTTTAGTCTACGAAATTAAAAATCACAGTATATCCTCATATCGGGCCAGCCTTTTAGCTAGTGCTTATTGTGTGTGTATAGCATGATAAATAGTTTTTTGGTCAAAGGTTCAGTTAGAAAAGGTTGGTAGCGGGACTGACCATTTTTAGGCCCACTTATTCCTTCCGGCCTGTATTTTAGGGTTCTTTAGCCAAATGGCAAAAAACGGCACCCTTATGGATTCGTCATGTCTGTCTGTCTCTGTCCGTCCGAAACTATAATAACTATGCTGTTGAAACTTGGTAAGTAGATGTATTCTGTGAACCATTAAGATTATTACACAAAAATAGAAAAAAAATACTATACATTTTGGAATCCCCAAAATGTATTGTTTTTTTTTTCTATTTTCCCCATACTTAGAACTGAAACTCAATTTTTTTTTCTTCACACCCATACGTGGGGGTATCATCTATGGATAGGTCTTCAAAAATGATTTTGATGTTTCTAATATATATTTTTTTCTAAACTGAATAGTTTGCGCGAGAGACACTTCCAAAGTGGTAAAATGTGTCCCCCCCACTGTAAGTTCTAAAATAAGAGAATGATAAAACTAAAAAAAATATATGATGTACATTACCATGTAAATTTCTATCGAAAATTGGTTTGAACGAGATCTAGTAAGTAGTTTTTTTTAATACGTCATAAATCGTAAACCGCAATTTACCAAGTACGGAACCTTTCGTGCGCGAGTCCAACTCGCACTTGGCCGGGTTTTTTTTTACATTTGGCAGCTCAAAAACTTATCATTTAGTGATGTCCTAATGTGTCACTGATTCAATTTCTGACAATAATCAATTTTATTTATGAAGAAATTTTAATCGATTTAACGCATAAATATTTAATTTTTGCTCAATATTTTATATTGTTTTATAGACATACCCTAGCGTTTAAATGACTATGTTTTATTTATTGAAATTAACTGTTACATTTTATATGACTTTTACCTATCTTAATGTATATTCTAGGTAGACTTATCAAATATTGTTTTTTTTTTCAATAACAAAAACCTTACTTACATGTCTCATTGATAATAAGGTGATAATAAAAATAAAAAATTTAATTTTTTCTGCTTTATTTATACTGATACATAATTAAATTCAACTTTAAATTTTAAATCAGAATATCGTGGTCGCTTCACTACTGTAAGCGTCCATGAAGGATTCCATGTTATTGTCTATGGTTGCCTTTTAATAATCATTGAAGCGTGCTTATGTTAAATGGAAAATTATAGGCTGGATACAGAGTAAATGAATTTAAGCAAGCGTGCGTATTAAAGATATAATTCTGTCTGTCATCTTCAAATAATTGATAGAGCTAAAACGATGATATTAATTCTTTTAGCGCAAAATATATTTAGTGATTTGCTAATAAAATAAATAAAGTTTTTAAGCTGACATGGTCACAATCATTAGAATTAATATTTGTTTCGGGATATTTACCATGTATATTTTGTTTTTTTTTTTTTTTTTTTTTTTTCTCGTGATCATGGCGCTTGTAACGGTGCCGAAATATCGAGCTCTCAATCAAAATCAAAATATACATGGTAAATATCCCGAAACAAATATTAATTCTAAAATAAATAAACACACTAGGATTAGTAACAAATTTAATAACAGCCTCAGCACAGGATTTTATAACAGCAGACAACTTATTGAGTCATGTACTTACGAGGCATCTCATCCGGAAAATGATTCCGAATGAGATGCCTCAGCACAGGAGCTGTCGGTCCACAGCCACGACTTTTAGTATGCTATTGCCCCTCTCCCGAGTCCTCGTCACAAGCCATGCCACCTTTTGCCTGATGATAGCATGGAAACCATCTGTACGAGATTGGACAAACATTCCGACAAACAAGGCAATACAGAAACGAGGCAGTTTCAACATCATCCTGAAAGCATTGTTATATTGCACGCGCAAGGCTCTTAACGTCCCCCGCGAACAGTTGAACCACAGACTTCCCGTGTACGGCTACAGGCCTTGACAATACGCTTTAATGGTCCTTAGAGTACAGAGTACCTACATCATGGATAATTTAGTATGGTCTATCTTTGAAGTAGGTAAAGGCTCAACTGGCTGCCAAAAAGTTGGGGATCCTTGCAAAGGTGAAACGGTACTTCACGCCGGAACAGCTGCTTAAGTTGTATCAAGCGCAAGTTCGATCTTGCATGGGGTACTGCTCTCACCTCTGGGATGGATCTGCCAAATACCAGCTTGATGCACTTGAGTCGATTGACAGACGGGACGGCCAAAAGGCTTATTGGCAACGATGCACTGGTCGCCTCAAAGCTCCAGAGCCTCGAACATCGTCGCCGAGTTGCCAGCCTGTCGGTTTTTTATCGGTTACAATTCGGGGAGTGTTGCGACGGAACTGCACAATTTGATTGCTCCTAGCCCTTTCCATCATCGGACTACAAGACGTACAGCCATGCGCCATCGGTACATGGTGGACATCCCTCCCATACGCACAAAGCGTTCTGCTAATACTTTAATTGTGCGCACAGCTAAGGAGTGGAACCGGAGTCTTTGTTCCCTGATAGCTACAACCTTGGGGTCTTTAAGTCAAGAGTGAATAGGTTTCTTCTAGGCAAGCGTGCTTCACCGTAGACCACATCATCGCTTAACATCAGGCGAGATAGTGGTCAAACGCGAGCCTATAAAATATATAAAAAAAACACATTCGAAGTCTGTTCTTTAGGTCTGATTGACCTTTGTTTGATTCAAAATACAAAGCTGGATTTTCAATAGAAAGCAGGCACAAACATTGCTCAAACTATTCGCTCACTACAATCATTCTCAGTAACTACATGTTGGCGAATTCGAATTCAGACCATCCAGTCCATTTATCGTTTATATATTCTATCTACGAAATTGTGACGGGAGATGTCAGTCTAGAGTTCGTCGACGACCATATCCGCGCTAGAGATCACCGTTTGAATCAGCGCTGCACGATCGGTCGATTTCGAGGCTGTCTCGCTGACGAGCTCGTCGATGAACACATCCAAGGAACTGTCTCTTAGAGAATCATCATCATCATCAGCCTATTAATTTTCCAACTGCTGGGACACAGGCCTCCTCTCTATGAGAAGGAGAGGCCCGTAATCCACCACGCGGGCCCAGTGCGGGTTGGTGGATGTCACATTTCTTCGAATTTTTGGTTCTATGACATGCCGGTTTCTTCACAATGTCTTAGAGAATAGCATGGCAGGTTTCAGAAGATATTTTTCTTCGCCATTAATAATGTTTTAGATTCTTAAAAAAAACGAATAACATTGAAAATACTCAGTGTAACACTTCAGGCCAGACTGTTTAGATTTGTATAATGCCTAATAATGTCAGTAAGGATCGTCATAATACCCAGACCACAATTTACATATCTGATAAATAACCCTTTCAACGTAACTTATAACCCCATCTCCGAATAACCCTAAAAATGAGAAATCCTCATAATAAAACATATTATTATTACCTTAAAGCTATTGCCCGCGGTTTTGCTCGCGTCAAAAGTCTTTTATAATTCCAAGGAAGCATTATACTGAGTTTATTGCGATAAAAAAACCCGACTGCTTGAAAAGCGAACTTGGGTGTTTGAGTATGCATGATACTAGCTATATCAATGAAAACGAAATTGGTCGAAGAACACCCCCGGGTTTGAATTAAGCTTGCGCTGTATATTATGCATTACAAGAGCAAACACAATGAAATGAATGAATTATGAAAAAAGAAACAATATTTTTATTGAATATTTTGAGGTCTTTTCAAACATGCTGCTACCGGAGGATACATATTCGCGAGCTGGTTGACCAAAACCAGATGTATCCTCCGACTGCACAGCATGATTTTCTCCTTGTTTACGTTTTTTTAGTTAGCTTTTCAAGCAGTTGGGATTTTTGATTTTTTGTAGGTATTAACTATTTTACTTATAACTTTTTAGGTTTTTTTTTCGACTTAGGTACAATTAAGCATATAAGTGTTATATATTTTTGAAATCACCTCCTAAAACCCTTTATTTTGATACCCCACAGAATGAAAAAAATATTCGGTCCCCCCCAATATAGCGCTCAAAGCCCGCCATTTTCCTATTTTCCAGTTTTAATGTAGCCATTGACACTCGCAGGGTTAAGACGAATCGATTGAAGTAAGATCTTATCTATCAAAATCGGCCCACTCGTTTGGTCTCTAGAACGCCACATACGAACAAACATACATAGACTGATAAACACATTACCCTCCTTCGGCAGTCGGGTAAGAAAAGAAATAAGAAGAAAAAAATAAAAGTTATTGATACATAAATTCACATGCCAATAACAATGTAAGTAACAAAAGGCTAGCGACTGTTTAAGGGGTGGGTTACAACCCCCTCCGGTTGTGCATTAATCGAGTGTCTCATCCCCTGCCATTTTATAGCCGTGTAGATAGACAGTGGCAGGGGCCAATAGTCCTTCTATAGTTTTACGAATCGTTTATTTACCGATCCACGAAATCTCCTAAACCCATAGCCCAATGTATTCTGTCTCCATGTTCTTCTACAATAGACCTGCACCTATGTGTGCTCTTGCGTAGTGACTAATGCATACAGGGATAATTGCCGGTTGGTGTCACATTACATCTTCTTCAGGCCTCTGCGAGTTGGTTTCTGCCCCTGGTGCGCCTTTCAAAGGTCCTGGACCCAAGGTTCCCGAGAATATTAAAAAAAATTAGTATAAAAATTAGTTTTAGTCTTTCTACTTATGTGCAAGATTTCATCCAAACCCGCACGCTTATAACATAAGAAACAGAATTCAGCAATCATCGCACGATCAAACTCTTTATATCATAAAAGTCGGCATTACCTACAGGTGACCTACAGTGTAGGTCTGTATAATAGGTCCTACATAATCGTTTGCTAATCGCTCCCTGTTTGTCAAATGCATTTATTTCTAAAAATATCGCCAAAAGATCTAAAACTTCTGTACTAAAGAGCGATTTTTGCGCAAAAATCACTACCTTTTTGCTCTTGCAAGATACTTAATAAGCCTGCCAATCAGCCATTTTTGCGTGATTTAAGAGTAAGTGTGGCGTTTCTTATCTGTTCTCCATAACAATCTTCATTTACGAATGGAAAATAGAATCAATTATTATTATTTTGCAACTTCAATTGTTTGACATTCAAAAGCTTTTTGGCCTAATTGAACTTTATGAAATGGATTTTACTTTTACTATAAAGCACAAACAAACAAATTTCCACATTAATAATACTAGTAGGATTTAGCACAGCCCTAAAACGCTTCAGTTAATCGTCTAAAAGGTCATTTAAATTGAAAGCGTCTGTAATTTATGTTCCAATTTGAATTGTTTCTCTCAATAAAAGTCCGGAAGGATTGTTTGAAGCTGTTACTCTAAACTTTTGCTATTTAGAGTTAAGACTATACGCGTTGTTATTTATGAGGGGCTAGTGGCAATATGGCGCGTTTACATTCGGTCGGCCACCGTATTCGGCGACCGCTCTCGGTTGAACCGGATCGGTTAACCGAATTGCGCTGTTTACATTAAGGTTACACTAGTCGACGGCACGAACTATTTTGTGCGCGGGGTTAAAATGCGTGCTATATCAACCGACAACACGTGCTCAACAGATAGATGCTGTGATGAGCAGTAAGAAGCCCCGTAGGCTTATTACGTATCTTTTGCAAGAGCAAAACGATAGCGATCAAACGCTTTATGTCATAAAAGTCGGCATTACCTGCAATGTAGGTATGGTAGGTCCTACACAATCGATTACCAATCACTCGCTGTTTGACAAATGCACTTATTTAAAAAAAAACCGCCATGTACTCTAAAACTTCTGTATGGAAGAGCAATTATTGCGCAAAAATCGCCATCGTTTTGCTCTTGCAAAAGATACGTAATAAGCCTGCCGGTCCCGTTTTTACCCTTTGGGTACGGAACCCTAAAAAATGTCATTGGCAGCTGTCAATTTAGCAATAGTCTACGAAATTAAAAACCACAATATAAACCATTTTAATCACTGCTCTTTACAATTATACCTACCTAAATTAATTAAGTAAAGCGATAACACTCGTATGATGATATCGACATGTTTTAATGGACGAAAACAATATGAATGCCACCATTTTGATTTACTTCAGAAAATCCTTCAGTTCAATTGATAAACTGGAATACTGAGATGAAAGGAAACTCTCTAAAGAAGAACTCCCTAAGGAGTTTGAAGGGTAAAACAGATTCCAAGGTTGTGTAGCCATACATATGGAACGCGTATAAGAAATAGTATAGTCAACAAAGTACAGCTGATCAAGCTAGCTAAAGTCACCGCCAGATAACAAAAAAATAAAAGTCGTTAACACCTGTCTACCAATGTATTCCAATATTTCGAATATGGGCAACTATGTCTACCTGGGACAAACGATCCAATTGGGTAGGGCCAACTTCGAGAAAGAGGTCAACCGTCGAATCCGAATCGGCTGGGCAGCGTTCGGGAAGTTGCGCGGTATCTTCTCGTTCAACTTACCACAGTGTTTCAAGACGAAAGTCTATGACCAGTGTGTGTTGCCAGTGATGACATATGGCTCTGAGACGTGGTCGCTTACAATGGGCCTCATCAGAAAGCTTACAGTCACTCAAAGGGCAATGGAGAGGGCTATGCTCGGAGTTTCCTTGCGTGATCGAATCAGAAATGTAGAGATCCGCAAGAGAACCAGAGTTACCGACATAGCCCGAAGAATTGCCAAACTCAAGTGGCAGTGGGCAGGGCACATTGCTCGCAGAACGGATGTCCGATGGGGCAGAAAGGTTCTGGAGTGGCGACCACGAACCGGAAGACGTTGCGTTGGAAGGCCTCCCACTAGGTGGACCGATGACCTGGTGAAGGTTGCGGGGATCCGCTGATTGCGAGACGCACGGGACCGGTCAATGTGGCGACGCTTGGGGGAGGCCTATGTCCAGCAGTGGACGTCTTTCGGCTGATATGATGATGATGATTTCGAATCGATACGAAAGAGATGTAAAGGCAGTGTCGCTAACACGATCACAACAAACGTTTCGCGGTAAGGGGCATACTGACCCTTTCACTTGGCATTCAGTAATGAGTTAATATCTCATAAACGCGTGGACCGATTTACATTATTTAAACGGATAAAATGGTTCTACGCCCATACCTTTCATTTGAAACCAAAATTTACAAAATATATCAATAAACAAAAAACATGTTACGTAATTATACTTTTTGGTACAAATCAGATGAATGACTTCGATTTTTTTGTATATGGTGGATATTTTAGCTGATGAACTTTAAATAATAACACGCTTACATTTAATAACGGTGTAGAGTTCTATAGTCCTGAATGTCATTGTCTGATAGGGTTGTGTCATAATATATAATAGAAGAGTTTGTGTCTTTTTGGCAATGCTGCAGTGTTGAGAACTAACTCTGGAATTTAAATTTTCAATACAACAGTATATACTGAACTTACTATACTTACTTATAATAAATAACTAACTACGTACATATATAGGATGGGCAACAATTGTGGATCAAGCGAAACAGAGCGATAGTTGGCTGGCAAAGTTGTAGTATTAATTTCTGGATAGAATTTATTTTGTTAACTCAATCTGTTTGTATTTTTTGTTTGTTTCTTTTATTCTAATGCTGAAATTGCTGTTATGTTTAAAATTGGGGTAGGAGCAAATCAGGCCCATCACAAGTATTCTTAATTACTTACCGGGGCTGCCTCAATTGTATATGTAACTGTAAAAATTCGAAGCACAATAAACATTTTATTTATTTATTTAATTAAGGGTTAAATAAAAAAATACTTTTTGACCTACTGCAAATATCGCTCTGTTTCACTTGATCCACCCTGTATAAAACAATATACACTAGGCGTAGAAGTTGTCCTCCTCCTACTCTGGAACGAGATATGGGAATCGATCCTAGGACAAATGGACTTAGGATGAGATTATCATATCAGTTATTTGTTTAAAATCAGCTTAATAAATAAATACATAACGCTAATTGTCGGTAAGCGCATCACTTGAACAGGGCTCGACTGTTTTTTTTGTTTTTATGCCCATAATAGCTCGAGTGTTCTTCGAAAAGAAATAAAACATTTGTTGACAACTAAAAAATACAAATAAATAAACAAAATTCAAAATCAGTTTTAAATTTCGGAATTCTGATTGCAAACATTCCCAAAGAGGACAAAGGGTATGCAGGTTGCATCAGCTTGTTTTAAATAATATGGCTTATGTTTAACAAACCACCAAATCTAGTAATATACTGACAAAAATAGTAAATGATCACCAAAATTAAATTTAGAATCGCAACAGAGTCGACGGAGCCCCGCTGGGCGGGGCTCCTATTTCTGAATACAGGGTCTAAAGTAAACTAACACGAAGGTGATGACGGGAGCTGAGTTCGCTCGCTTTGCTCGCTCACTTCAGCTCCCGTCATCTCCTTCGAACCTAACCTGTCCGTGTCGGGGTGCCCTTAGCTCCCGAGCTCGCTTCGCTCGCTCTTGGACTGATTCATTGACCAAATCACTAGATTTGATATCTTACGGTTTTAGCACTTATGAAATTTGGTGATCAATTTACTAAATTTGGTTTAGGTTTATTTTTTTTGCTGATTAGTATATATTTTAGGTGATAGGGGTTATCGTCACAAAGTTTTTTTTGGTGGTCATTATATTTATTCCCAAATAATATTCTCAAGAAGAACCAAGCAATCTGCAAAACCTTTTCCTAAATATATTGGGGTCGGCTTCAGTCTGTTCAGCTGGATTCAGCTGAGTACCAGTATTTTACCAAGCAATCTGCAAAACCTTTTCCCAAATATGTGGTCGACTTCAGACTGTTCAGCCGGATTTAGCTGAGTACCAGTATTTTACCAAGCAATCTGCAAAACCTTTTCCTAAATACATTGGGGTCGCCTTCAGTCTGTTCAGCCGGATTCAGCTGAGTACCAGTATTTTACCAAGCAATCTGCAAAACCTTTTCCCAAATATATTGGGGTTGGCTTCAGTCTAATCAGTCGGATTTAGCTGAGTACCAGTATTTTACCAAGCAATCTGCAAAACCTTTACCCAAATATATTGGGGTTGGCTTCAGTCTGTTCAGCCGGATTTAGCTGAGTACCAGTATTTTACCAAGCAATCTGCAAAACCTTTTCCCAAATATATTGGGGTCGGCTTCAGTATGTTCAGCCGGATTCAGCTGAGTACCAGTATTTTACCAAGCAATCTGCAAATCCTTTACCCAAATATATTGGGGTTGGCTTCAGTCTGTTCAGCCGGATTTAGCTGAGTACCAGTATTTTACCAAGCAATCTGCAAAACCTTTTCCCAAATATATTGGGGTCGGCTTCAGTCTGTTCAGCCGGATTCAGCTGAGTACCAGTATTTTACCAAGCAATCTGCAAAACCTTTTCCCAAATATATTGGGGTCGGCTTCAGTATGTTCAGCCGGATTCAGCTGAGTACCAGTATTTTACCAAGCAATCTGCAAAACCTTTTCCCAAATAGGTCGGCTTCAGTCTGTTCAGCCGGATTCAGCTGAGTACCAGTATTATACCAAGAATTCTGCAAAACCTTTTCCCAAATATATTGGGGTCGGCTTCAGTCTGTTCAGCCGGATTTAGCTGAGTACCAGTATTTTACCAAGCAATCTGCAAAACCTTTTCCTAAATATATTGGGGTCGGCTTCAGTCTGTTCAGTCTGTTCAGTCGGATTCAGATGAGTACCAGTATTTTACCAAGCAATCTGCAAAACCTTTTCCCAAATATATTGGGGTCGGCTTCAGTATGTTCAGCCGGATTCAGCTGAGTACCAGTATTTTACCAAGCAATCTGCAAAACCTTTTCCCAAATATATTGGGGTCGGCTTCAGTCTGTTCAACCGGATTTAGCTGAGTACCAGTATTTTACCAAGCAATCTGCAAAACCTTTTCCCAAATAGGTCGGCTTCAGTCTGTTCAGCCGGATTCAGCTGAGTACCAGTATTATACCAAGAATTCTGCAAAACCTTTTCCCAAATATATTGGGGTCGGCTTCAGTCTGTTCAGCCGGATTTAGCTGAGTACCAGTATTTTACCAAGCAATCTGCAAAACCTTTTCCTAAATATATTGGGGTCGGCTTCAGTCTGTTCAGTCTGTTCAGTCGGATTCAGATGAGTACCAGTATTTTACCAAGCAATCTGCAAAACCTTTTCCCAAATATATTGGGGTCGGCTTCAGTATGTTCAGCCGGATTCAGCTGAGTACCAGTATTTTACCAAGCAATCTGCAAAACCTTTTCCCAAATATATTGGGGTCGGCTTCAGTCTGTTCAACCGGATTCAGTTGAGTACCAGTATTTTACCAAGCAATCTGCAAAACCTTTTCCCAAATATATTGGGGTCGGCTTCAGTCTGTTCAACCGGATTCAGTTGAGTACCAGTATTTTACCAAGCAATCTGCAAAACCTTTTCCCAAATATATTGGGGTCTGCTTCAGTCTGTTCAGTTGGATTCAGATGAGTACCAGTATTTTACATGGAGCGACTGCCTATCTGACCTCCAAAACCCAGTAATTGGCTAATAAGAGACCCCTTTGGCAAGACTGGTGACATATTTCCTAGCTTACTCACTATCCGTAACGACTGTTAAAGATGTACAACGACAGCCGGGACCAGCGGCTCCGAGGTGAGAGGAATCTCGGTATGTTGAGTGTCTTGGTCACCCATCCACGGACCGACCTCGGCAAGTGTTGCTTAACCTTGAAGATCGACCCGTGGCTATTATTATTTAGCCACAAGCTCCTCCAAACAAGCTCCAAGAACCATGTCATAAAATAAAATGATATTAACACATTAAAAAATGAGGACAATTTTTAAAAACATTCAGCAAACTTTTTCACTTAAAACCAGGATGCGTCTGTTATGTTTAAGAGTCAAGAACCGTGAAGTATGAAGATCTAAAATGGCCGCGGCTTCGTTATACTTTCTGCTTACGCATTCTTTTTTTAAATTTATCCGCGAACTAGCGAGCGAGTAGCGAGTTATACGACCTAGGTTTCAAACTCTCCGACCATCTATTTTTTTTAACAATTTCCCACATCAGGAATTTCTTCCTGTATCGTGTTTGCGTTTACAAACATTTAAACTCACATACACAAGACATCCAGACCCAGAACAAATATCTTTAGGCCATACAAATATTTGTTCCGTGCGGGAATCGAACTCGATACACGTTGCGCAGCACCCGATCGCTCAACCACTACGCCAACCGTGTCGTATTTAAATGAGCTCTTTAATCCATTACAAAAGACATCACCATTAGAACCAAATTAATTGCCCCGAATTAATCAATCTTACATCAAAAATGTGTTGGACATAGAATTGCTCCAAATCTTTTGACCCTTATCCGTTTTTAGGGTCACAATAATTTATCCTCAACTGGAAAGGGCTAAAATTTTCACATTCCGCGACCGATTTAGGGAATGTCACTTCAGATCAAAATAAATAGCCCTATACTTGGGGACCTTTAGGCCCTTTTCCTGATTTCAATAGAGGCAGTGTACAAGGTTGTAGGCCGGGAGACAGGGTGTATTTTTTGTTACTGTCAACTTTTTTAGTCAGGATTTTACTCTAATTTGTGTAGAAGGTTGAATTAGTTATATTATTTACCCGACTGCTGAAGGAGGGTAATGTGTTTATCAGTCTATGTATGTATGTATGTGTGTTTGTTCCTATGTGGCGTTCTAGAGACCAAACGCGTGAGCCGATTTTGATGGTTCTTACGTCAATCGATTCATCTTAACCCCGCGAGTGTTACTACATAAAAATTGGCAAATAGGAAAATAGCGGTTCTTGGGCGCCATATTGTGGGGTCCCAAACTTTTTTTTCTTCCAAACCTATCGTGTGGAATATCAAAATAAAGGATTTTAAGAGGTGATTTCAAAAATATATAACACTTATATGTTTAAATGTACCTGATTCGAAAAAAAAAATAACTAAGAAGTTATAAATAAAAAAAGTTAATTAAAAAATCAAAAAATCCCGACTGCTTGAAAAGCGAACTAAAAAGACGTAAACAAGGAGAAAATCATGCTGTGCTCTCGGAGCTCTCGGAGGATACATTTTCGCGAGCTGGCTGACCAAAACCAGACGTATCCTCCGACTGCACAGCATGATTTTTAATAACTTTTTTTTTTTACTTATAGCCGCTTTCCTTATCGATACAGGTAATACAACTAAAGGCCGCTTACAGTAATAAAAAGTTAGAGTCTAATCTAGAGGTTAAGGTTGCACTAGTCGATCATTCTTCCATATAAACGTAGTCTGGCGATTACTCCACTGTTTGACGATGTACGTTCAATATAAAAATTATATCAATTTGTCTCATGATTATCTAGCCCTGTATGGAAACAAAAAAAAAATATGTTTGAAAGTTACCTATGAGCGTCGAAAGTTCAACATTTCGACACTAATTTTAACGCATTTTTGGGCGCAAATAACAAGGAGACGGAAAATTGTAAAACAGTCACCATAGAGGGATAGATTAGAAGTTCAACAATGCAATTAATTTTATTTCGAACAGATAAGTTTAGTCGTTTTTTCATGATATCCAGACTCCCAAAGGTCTGTTTATAAAATTTCGCGCGCTCGGTTTCGTCCTAAATCATCATCTATTTCGCTACAAAGTGTTTATTCGTACACGAACTAGCTTCTTACTGCTCATCACAGCATTTATCTCCTCCGCACGTGTTGTCGGTTGATAAAGCATGCATTTTAACCCCGCGCACAAAATAGTTCGTGCCGTCGACTAGTGTAACCTTAAGGTAGAACTCAGTATAATTATGTATCCTAAGTTCTTCCATATTTTTTTTTAAACAATTCTTTATCATATACCTATGTTTAGGTGCTTCCTGACTTGGAGCATTCGCGTGTAATGTAACGTTACAGAGTCGAGCATTACATCAGTGAGGGAGGAGAATCGAGCATTACATTGGTGAGAGAAGAGAACCGAGCATTACAGTGTGCAACTTGTGTATAATACATTGTGTAATATTTTGATACAATTTGTAACATCAATGCTCAGCACAACGACCGCTTCTTATGACATTGTGGGATCAACTAAATGCTCAAAATCTAATGTTACATTACAGGCGAATACTCGTCAGTCAGAGAGGCAGTATTGTAATGTAATGCTCAAAATCGAATCTGAAATGTTACATTGCAGGCGAACGCTCCAGGTGAGGGAGCATCTTTAGACATATCTACCTCCCAATCTACCAAGCAAAATAAGACGACGAGACGTTTTACCAGACTGCAGCAAAATCCAAAATATTTGCAGTGTAATGTTTTTAATATTAACATCTAGCCAATACGTTCTATTTTGAATTAAACTTCAATTTCATAATCATTTGCATATTTATTTTCCAGATAACCTCCTCCAACTTAAGTTCAGATTAAATACAGCTTAAAAGTCAAAAGTTTAAAGCCAAGGAATCCGCAAGGAATCCACTTATAGAACTTGGTTTTCAACTTATAAAAGTACTGTCATAGAATCTCATTGGCTTGACGTATAATTATAAACTTTTTGTTCTATTATTTGTGAGTTTTGCAATGAGGTTGGTGTTGAAACGAACTACTATTCTCGAGATTTTGGAGATTTCTCGGAAACGTATGCTTCGAGAAAAAAGTCATTGAGGTTTAGTTGACCAAAAACCAGATATTAGCGAATTTAAACCGATTTTTAATTATTTTCTATAATTTATTATTTGCCCGTTGCTTGTTGACAAAATTATTTTAGATAGTTTAAGTAACTAAATAATTGACTTTATTAAATTACTAATTTACTATAACTAATTATATTTTTATAAGCCCCATTTTCTATAGATGTTTTTCTACAGGGAGGAATCAGTGGCGGTACCACTACACCATAATTAAGTATAATTAAAAATCTCATTAGTATGTACTTGCTAGGTAAAAAAACATTAAACTTGCTTTAGTTTTACAGAGCAGGTTCCTCAGTAAACCTGCTAGAAAAAAGACTTCAAGAAAAAATCGACTTTCAACACACAAAACAAATACAAGGAAAATCTTCGAATATTAAATTCCGATCCGTCTCCTGCACTATTCACTTATTTCGGCTTACATAACAGTTTTACATGACCCTTATCTCTAGGCAATAAGGGTCACATTCGCATTGTAAACGTTCGTAAAATCGCAGACCTTTTTGGCTTTGTTGAGGATTTTTATCGTGACGTTAAGGTTTTTTTATTTAGTGCGATATTGAATTGTCCAGCGTAGATAGGAACGCATTGCTGCAAAAATATGTACAAGTCAACCTTACATAACTAAGAATAAAGTTTAATTTCATGTTTTCAGAGGTCAAGTGAAAATGGTTTTGAACGATATTTTTATACAAGATTTTAGTCAAAGAAAAAAGGCTTAAATGTTTCTTTTTCAGATAATGTGAGGAGATGGCGTGATAGAAAGATGGTTGGTGCCTTTAATTTGTTGCAAAATGAACTTTGTAAAGAAAGTTGCTCATAACGGCAAATGTAAGGAGGGTCGTCTTTTGTGGTGTATCGGTTCGATATGGAGGGTGGGGAAAGGAGATTTTAAATGCTCTTTGGTAGGTGGGGTACCTAAAGATTTTAAATGCTCTGTAGGTGGGGAAAATTTAAAGCTGATTATGTGTTTTTGCTTCGAGTCTGTGTTTACGGAAGGAAATGAAACAGGTATTATTTTTGCTGGTAGGTGTAATGTTATGTTGTTTTTTACCGACTTTCCAAAAAGGAGGAGGTTCTATGTTCGACTGAATGTTTTTTTGTTGTATGTTCACCGATTTTTCCACCAATTGTGAAACGAATTTTTGTTTGAAAGAGTATGTTCACAAATTGGTTCCATTACAATTTTGTGAAGATCTGATAAAGAACTTCGGAGATGTACAACAGAACTCTTCAATAAATGCCAGCAAATGTCTCGGCAGGCTTATTCCGTATCTTTTGCAAGAGCAAAACGATAGCGATTTTTGCGCAATAATTGCTCTTCCATATAGAAGTTTTAGAGAAGTTGGCGATTTGTTTTTAAATAAGTGCATTTGACAAACAGCGAGCAATTAGCAAACTATTGTGTAGGACCTACCATACCTACACTGTATTTAATTCCAACTTTTATGACATAAAGCGTTTGATCGCTATCGTTTTGCTCTTGCAAAAGATACGTAATAAGCCTGCGGGATTGCTACAATAGCATGTCTGTTTATTCCATTTCAGAAAATAACAATATAGCAAGTGCCAATACGCTCTGAAGGGGTACGCAGATGTGTACAGTTCACCCTGGTACACTCTCATTTCACCGGTTATGTACAAGTTGCATGATATTAGGGTAATGTATTCTGGCATTATAGGCCTAGTCTATAGAACTTGCCATTTTACTGCAGAATACAACCGACTTCCAAATAAAAACACTTATTTTTAACACACAACTTATTTTTCGGAAGTCGGTGTCAAAAAACGAAGGAAAGAACAACAGAGAGACACTAACTTCCGAAAAAGAAGTAATTTTAAGGGTTCCGTACCCGAAGGGTCCTAACGGAGCCCTATTGCTGCCACTCACGTGCCCGTCTGACTGTCCATCTGTCCGTCTGTCCGCCTTTCCGTCTGTCCGTTTGTCCGTCTGTCTGTCTGTCTGTCTGTCTGTCTGTCCGTCTGTCGTCTTTTTAGTTCGCTTCTTAAGCAGTTGCGTTTTATGACCTTTCTAATTAACTTTTTTAATTTATAACTTTTTAGTCTTTTTTTTTTTTTGAATTAGTTACATTTAAACATACAAGTGTTATATATTTTTGAAATCACCTCGTAAAACCCTTTAATTATATACCCAATTACGATGGGTGCAACCGGAGGATCCAAAAAAATGCAAATTTATTTTAATAAACTAATTTATTACTGTATTACAAAGTATTGAAATTACGACTAATTATACTAAAGTGTCAATTGGTCGATGTCAGATCCGAAAGTGCCGCTCCACGTTTTTATGTTTCTATGGAAAGGTTCGATTGACGTCAATTGGTCACGTTATGCTGAGCTTGCGTTTCGTGCCCGTGGGTGCCGTGTGCAATGTATATGCAGGTATGCCGATGCAGCGATCTATTAAGGTTGACCATGCGTAACACCTCCCCCCGTAGAACAGCGAGTATCGATGGACTTGTTCAAGATGGTCGCTGGTAGACATCCAGGGTCAATCCTTATTTGGCTTGGGTTGATAGTGCGTGGTGATGGGGTTGCATAGACGACTTCAGGGTTGCTGTTGAAGTTTTCTGTGATTTCTCTGGATGCTTTTCTTATGCGTAGCCGACGATAGGTTAGAGTGGCGATGAGTGCGCATGTACCGGATAGTGCGAGGTACATGGGTATAGTAGTGTGGTAAATGACGGGATCGGTGACGTCATCTAAATGTACAGGCAGTTGCGTCGCTATCTCGTTGCTAAGCGTGTGAAGTTTTTGTAGATTTGGCGAATTTAGGATGAGCTTCGGATAATTTTCATGCCTCGACTCGTTGTATAGGGGCATCTCAATGATCTTCACGACATGTCCTTTGATGTGGTCGTCAGTGTTGGAGATAGTGAAGGCGGGTGTTCTCAGGTTACAGTTGAGGGGAATGATTGCCAAATAGCTGCCTCGTAGGGTCCGGTACTGTTCTTGACCGCATGACATCTTCACTTTTGTTGGTACAGGAAAACTTAAGGTATAATGCTTGTCGTCCAGGGTTTCCAGGGCTTCGGTGGTGAGAGCTACGGGTGTCAGCTTGCAGCTGGGTTGAAGTTCTTGATGGACTATGAGATGCTGGATGCAATCTGGTTTGCTCTGGATTTGTAGGTTGGCTGTTGACTCACAGAGATATATGGAGTTTACCTTCGGACATTCTGTCTCTATGTACCTAGAGTCTGAGCTAGAGAGTGCTACGAAAGGTGAGGGTGGTATAAGAGTTTCGTGGTTTCTGTTAGGAACAAGGGAAAGTTTATACAAATTATATGTGGAGGAAACAACTATCGGGACTTTTATAACTACTACTATCTGCTTATTAGAATAGAAGTAACCTAGTTTAATTATTTCATAAAAATGCCTAATTTCTACGTCAAGGATTTCGTCATTAGCATATAAAATCCTTAATTTACCTAACATATACTTAATTTCATCTAAATTAAATAAAGAGTACGGGGTACTCGACGCACGAATAAATGTTAGGGTGTTCTCTAAACTTCGTAATTCTTCATAAAGATCTTCTACATTATCTCCTAAGATTAACAGATGTTGGGCCAGATGGGCGTATTTAATTAAATCTGTATCCCTATTAGCGTTACTTTCCAAAATTAAGTTTAGTGCTTTACTCATCTTATCTTGATTTGAAATTATACTATCTATTATTTGAGAGCTACGTGAAATAAATTTACTATTTAAACTAACATGGTTATTAATTTCTAATTCTAATTTATGCTCATTATTACGTAAGGTGTTTATGGCGTTTTCGTATTTAAGTGCATCGGTGTAGTCTAAATTACCAGAAATTGATTTTATTACAGAACCCAAACCGTCGAAAAGGCCTCTTTTACTACGAGTTGATTCAAACATACTAATTTTACTAGTAATTAAATTGATTTTACTATTGAGATGTTTCAGATGAGGGTCGAATAGGAATAAGGTTTTATTGTTAATTAAGGGACTTAATTCAGCCATCTGTGTTTTTACCACTTCAATTTGAAGATGGATATTCTCTAAGTCTATATGACTTAGGAAAGAATGGAAATGGGAAACGATCTTTGCCGCTCCTAATTTGAAGGGAAGTAGTCCTGGTCCATTGTCAAGTGATTCAACTGTTATCTCTTGTCCTTGGGCCGGATGTAGGGTCATCAGCCATAGTATTATCCTGTAACAAAGTGGGATCTTTAGGACTTCGCTTAAGGCGAGATTTTGCTACTGGACCGCGTTTCTTCTTCGTATAGATGTGGATTGGAAGATCTGCGAGTACAGTATCTTGCGTATAACGCGGGGCTAACTTCTGTCGAGACGCCATGGGATTGCGTACAAAGATTTGCTGGTCAGGGGTATAGTCCTTCTCGGGTTCTCTGTCCCTGTTACGGGTTTCAGTCAGTTGTGTCCTGTCATGTAAGGATGTCTGGTTAATAAGGTCGTATACTTGACTCATTCGTTTCCTATGGTCTTGTGAGTACTGTTGCAGTAAGTGTTCAGATAGGTCAATATCTATTGGGTCTCGAGGGTCAAAGTGTCCAGTTATCAAGTCCAAGGGTCTACATTTTGTGAAGCTATGGATCGAACTATTGTACGCTAGGATGGCATAAGGCATAAGATTAACGACTGGTTCATTTCGTCTCTCTAATTTCAATAACCTAAGATGTTCTAAAATGGTAGAATGGAACCTTTCTACTATGCCATTGTCGTTAGGGGAATGCGCTAATATTTTATGGTGAATAATTTTATGAGTTCGGTTGAATTCTAAGAAAATCTGATTTGTGAATTCAGGGCCTCCGTCCGTAACAATAGTCAATGGGACCCCATGGTGGGTGCAAAATACAAGTAGAGCTTGTACTACACTTAAAGCGGTGCTATCTCTAAGGTGATAAGCTTGTGCATACTTAGAGAAAGCGTCTACAATGGTAAGGAATTTCTCTGTTTGAGCTGTGAACAGATCTAGATGGATAATTTCAAAAGGTTTACTAGGGGGTGGTACAATGTTAAATCTTTGCTTGATGGGGTGACGGTCGTACTTAGCCTGACCACAGATAGTACACTCATTTATGTACTTGGAGATGTGTTCTTTCATCTTAGGCCAGTAGAATTTAGAAGATAAGGCTAAGTAACATTCAGTGATACCGCGATGATTTGTTTTACCTTCGTGGTATTTCTTTATGATGTCTTGTTGACGCAGGTAGTCTTTAACATTCTCTAATTCAACTTTAGTTAGAACCATGTTCATTGAAGAGCTTTTGAAGTTGTCTTGAATTATGGGGATTATTTTATACATGGCAAGAGGAGGATGGATGATTAAACCGGTTTTGACTTTAGGGTTCACATATTCTTTAACTGCATTAATAACGTCGTTAGTCAGGTTAGACTCAGATAGTTGAATGGTAGTTCGGGTATGCGTTTCAAATGGCTTACTCACTGTCGGTCGTTTTTTAATATCGCCTACAAGTACAAAACAGATTTGTCTACTGAATTTATTTAAGGGTTCGTCTGATATTGGCACTTCTAGAATAGGGGCTTCGTTACTAGTGTGAACAGTTGCTGTGTCAGAGTTGTCGAGTATGTCGGGGTTGTTTGTAGGGGCTGTCAGTGTTTCAGAACCTACTGTTGAGTGAGGCTTTTCAGATACATTTACCGCTATAGACATAGCGTCCTCGTTGTTGATTTCAATGCGGGACAATGCGTCGGCGTTAGTGTTCTTTTTGCCTTGCTTGTATACTGTAGTAAAATTGTATTCACTCAACTTAAGTCTCCAACGTGTGAGTCTGGAGCCTGGTTCTTTAAGGCTCATAACCCATTGTAAGGGTTTATGGTCTGTAACTATCTTAAACTTTCTCCCAAACAAGTATGGACGAAAGTATTTAGTAGCCCAAACTATGGCTAATAACTCCTTCTCGATTACACTATAGTTAATCTCACTGGAGTTTAATGTCCTAGACGCGTATGCTAAGGGCTTATCTTGTCCTATAGGTCCTTGAGAAAGGACAGCTCCTATGGCAAAGTTAGATGCGTCAGTCGTAAGCACAAATTCCTTAGAAAAGTCAGGGTACTGCAGTATAGGGTCGTTAGTCAGTAGTAATTTGCACTTTTCAAAACAGTCGATGTAGTTAGGGTCATTGAAGGTGATCTTAGAACCTTTCTTGAGACATTGCGTCATGGGTTTCGTAATGCGCGCAAAGTCAGGAATAAATTTCCTATAGTATCCTAACAGGCCTAAAAAGCGTTTGATCTCGGTAGCTGTCTTAGGAATAGGGAATTTCTGGATGGCAATGATCTTATCGGGGTTAGGCTTAATACCGTCCTTACTTATTACGTGACCTAAGTATGAAGTTTCAAGCTTTAAAAATTCCGACTTATCCATCTGGATCTTAAAGTTTGATTCCCTTAATCTCTTGAATACTTTTTCTAAATTTACCATGTGTTCCTGTAAGGAAACACTAAAAACGACTATGTCATCGAGATATACGAGACATATGACATTTTGGAGGTCCCTGAGGACATTATCCATCACGCGTTGAAACGTGGATGGAGAATTTTTGAGACCCATGGGCATGCGTAAAAATTCAAAGTGCCCATGTTCTACATTGAAGGCCGTTTTATGAATATCGGCTGGGTCCATTTCTACCTGGTAAAATCCACTTGCAAGGTCTAGAGTTGTGAAGTAATGACAGTTACCAAGTTTATCTAAGATGTCATTAATATTGGGGATTGGGTACTTGTCATCGAGGGTTTTCTCGTTGACTTTACGAAAATCAATGACTATGCGCCATTTAGTCTTTCCGGACGCATCAGATTTTTTTGGAACTACCCAGATGGGTGAGCTCCAGGCTGACTGCGAGGGACGGATTATCCCTTGGTCTAACATTTTGCTAATCTGATCCTGAACTTCCTGTCTGTGAACAAAGGGATATCTATAGGTCTTAGTATAGACAGGTAATTCGTCGGTGGTATGAATACTATGCTTTATCTTATTGGTGAAAGTTAGAGGTTCACCATCGATATAGAAAACGTCAGCATATTGTGCACAAAGAGATTCCAAGTTGGCTCGTTCTTCAGGATTCAGATGGTCAGTGCGTAGTTTTGATAATACCTCGGATACGCGATCGCTAGGCTGATAGATAGTCGCGCTTTGCTCGTTAAAAAGTTCCGCGGTAACTGGCCTGTCCATTGAGAAAACTACATCATGTTTAGTTGGATTAATTATTTCTATGATGCCACGGTTATTTTTAACAGAAGTAACACAGTCGCGAATAGTGCAATTGGAAATAGTCTGCTCTGATATTATTACGTCACCATCATGAAGATTAATGGGGACTCTAGCTAATTTGGATGAATTAGCGGGTACTATGTCCTCGTAAAGATTACAATTACGTGAATCATACATTCGCAAGGGATTAGATGAATTACGTGTAACAAGAACCTTATTCTTTAAATCTATATTAGACTCTAATTTTTCTAGTAAGTCTAAGCCTATTAAGCCGTCAAAATAATTGTGGAACTTGTAAATGTATAGGGTAATGTCACAGGTTTCTTTAAATTCCGGGAAGCACGGTATAGTAATGGAATAATTATTACGAGTTGTCGCGTGGATGTTAGTGACTTCGAAAGGCTCATAATTACACTGGATATGATGATAAAATCTTTCTACAACGTTCGGGCTAATAAAAGATAGGTTCGCACCGGTATCTACTAATAGTTTAATGGGTGGATTAGCAATCTGAATGAATGGAAGTTGTCTCTGGGTTTGTAAGTTAATCTCTATTTTGGTTTGTCTGATTTCGGGGCTGTATGAAAATCCTGGCCTTCAGCAGACGTTCCCTGGGCAGATGTTCCTTCAGGCACATTCTGATGTTCCTCTACGTGCACAGGAACATAATCACTATGAGCTAGTGGCTCATACACAGGTTCGTAATTGTAAGGTACAGGGTAGAACTGGTCGTAATAGTCATTATAGGCATAGTCGGGGTATTCATAATAGTCGTAAAAGTCTACTTCGTTAACATTCATCTCACGAGTCTTAAAGTAGTTACTGGGAGGTGGATTTCCTTGTTGAGTCCAGTCATGTCCTGTCGAAGGTCTCGGCATAGGTTTAGGAACAAAGTGGCTTACACCACTCATGGGCTTAGGGCCATTATTAATGGGCGTGTAACTAGGCCTTTGTTGAGGCAATCGGAACACGTTGCTCTGGGGCCTATGGTTAGGCGGGGGTGCGCTTAACATTTGTTGGGTTCGCGTGGGACCGCGATTGAAAGGCACTTGGGGTCTCCAAGCTTGCATTGGCCTTGGCGGTTGTGGCTGATAAAAACTTTTGGAGGGACCGGGCTGATTAAACGGCGCTGAAAAAGTGACTGGCTGTGGAGTATGCAAATTAAATGGCTTAATCTGATACGTACTGGGATTAAATGAAGACGTAGACTGCACAGGTCTCCGCTCCGGCAAATGGTCATTACGCTGCTGTAAGTACATGGTGTTAATTTCCTCGTGCACAAACTCGAGAGCCTTTTCGATGGTGTCGGGTCGCATGCACCTAATACGCGAGCCTAAAGGTTCTTTTAGGCCACGAACGAATGCCTGTAGGGTTAATTTTTTATATAGTGCCCGTTTGGCCTCGATGGTGGTAGATATGGGCTCATGCAAGGTCACATACGTCATAATTGTACTAAATAAAGTTTGGCACTTTTCGTAAAATTCCGGTGGTGATAAATTCTTTTGCGTTAACAGGGCCAAATCATTGTATAAGGCGGTCTCGTCCCGCTGGTCCGAGAAGTTATTAATCAGGGCGTGTCTAATACCCTGCCAGGTTTCGGGAATGCCGTTTGAATTTATTGTGCGGGCGGCATTTCCGGTAACTTTATTAAGTATGCCGTTCAACAAGGATAAATTACTTAGTTCGTAACCTGGCTCTGCCTTAACAAATTGCGCGACAAGTTGGTCACATAAACGTACAAACCGCGTGAGCACGTTCGGGTTCCCGTCGAATTCGGGAACGAGGCGTAAGGCCTTGTAAACTTGATCTACCAAATCGGTACTCATTTTGTTAGTTAAATTATTCTCTATAATTAAGTAAGATTCTACACTTTCACTATCTTCTAGTATAGTATCTAAATTCCTATTCGCATCGATTTGCGAGTTCCTATTAGAAATACTCGACTTAGGAGTCCGTGATATACGTGGGTGAAAAATTTTGAAAGTTTAATAAAAACACTTGAGGAAATTAATACAAAGGAAACACAGGAAAAAAAAAAGGAAATTACACAAAGGATACTAAAATATAGGAAGGCGAGCAACTCTAGTAGATCTAGGTACTTACCAAATCTGCATCTCTCTGTGGTATCGATATTCGGATACTCCTCCGTAGCCGCACACCCGTAGGTTCGAATAGCCCGTTGTCGGTGATCGATTCACTGAATTTACTGGACTATCCTACCGACTGCGCCAATTACGATGGGTGCAACCGGAGGATCCAAAAAAATGCAAATTTATTTTAATAAACTAATTTATTACTGTATTACAAAGTATTGAAATTACGACTAATTATACTAAAGTGTCAATTGGTCGATGTCAGATCCGAAAGTGCCGCTCCACGTTTTTATGTTTCTATGGAAAGGTTCGATTGACGTCAATTGGTCACGTTATGCTGAGCTTGCGTTTCGTGCCCGTGGGTGCCGTGTGCAATGTATATGCAGGTATGCCGATGCAGCGATCTATTAAGGTTGACCATGCGTAACAACCCCACACGATGTGTTTGAAAGCAAAATAAAATTGGGCTACCACAATATGGCGCTCAAAATCCGCCATTTTTCTATTTTTCAACTTTAATGTAGCCAGTGACGCTCGCAAGGTTAGGACGAATCTATTGACGTAAGAATCATCAAAATCGGCAACTCGTTTGGTCTCTAGAATGCCACTTAGTAACAGCATCACACTCCAAGATTGAGATCATACAGCGGTTTCAGAATAAGATCCTAAGAACGATCACAAACGCGCCATGGTATGTACCAAATGAGGCCAAATGAGGCCCTGCACCATGATCTAACGATTCCCACAGTCAAAGAAGAGATAATGAACTACATCAAGTCATACAAGGAACGAATTACACGTCACCCAAATATCCTGGCAAGCCGCCTTATGGATGGGACAGGGGCCAGAAGACTTAAGTACAAAATACCGCAAGACTTAATCAGACAAACATAGCTACATATGCTACATAAGTAAATAGGATGTGTCATAGGACACATACCAACCAACACGTCAAAAAATGTACTTAATATCCAATAGTAGTAAACAAAGAAGACATAAAAAAAAAGCTTGGTAACAAACAAACATACATAGACTGATAAACACATTACCCTGTATCGGCAGTCGGGTAAAAAAAGAAAGCTAAGCTAAACGATTACCCAGTGTATCGTACTCAGACACAAACTCAGCAGAAACATATACAATCTATATAAAGAACAGACAAATATTTACTGTCTTTTCCTTATTTCAAGCTCATCCAGCCGACCTAACTCTCAGTACTACGAGAGGAATCCCCTGTCCCTCGTGATATCAGCGCTGACCGCGTGTGACCTCACACAATGATAGCTCCTAATTGCGGACACTTATCAACTCAGACGGTTCTCTCCCGCTATCTTAGTGTTAAATATGTCGGATTCTTCGTATGACGTAATATTGCACTTGTATGGAATCGAGAGGTAGGTAGGTTAGATGTGTATCGAGATCATTGGAACCCTATTTTAACAGTGGTAAACTGGGGGGTGACCTTAAGCTCTTAGAGTAGGGTTATTTTAAGTGTGTGTAAGAGACAGATGAATACGACTTGTATACCCTTACGCACCCTCAAAATAACCTTACTCTAAGAGCTTATGGTCATCCCCCTGGGCTTATATAACAAAGTAGAACCGTTATCGCCGATTGAATGGTATAAGCGATATACGTAATTAATTAAAGTAATGTCTACAAAATATTATAAAACACTATTTTTAAAGAGTAAGTATGAAGTTACTTGTTCGTTCTTCTCATTATGAATCAATTTGCGAATGGACGACTCAAATCAATCTTTTTTAGGGTTCCGTACCAAAAGGGTAAAAACGGGACCCTATTACTGAGACTTCGCTGTCCGTCTGTCTGTCTGTCTGTCTGTCCGTCTGTCACCAGGCTGTATCTCATGAACCGTGATAGTTAGACAGTTGAAATTTTCTCAGATGATGTATTCCTGTTGCCGCTATAACAACAAATACTAAAAACAGTATAAAATTAATATTTAAGGAGGGCTCCCATACAACAAACGTGATATTTTTGCCGTTTTTTGCTCGATATTAATAACGGCAACAGGTAGACGCTTGAAATATTCACAGAATATTGAGTTGTATATTCTCTTCAAAAAATAATAATTATTAAATTAAAATAAAATAAATTAAGGGGGGCTCCCATACAACAAACGTGATTGTTTTGCGATAATGGTACGGAACCCTTCGTGTGAGAGTCCGACTCGCACTTGGCCGGTTTTTTAATTTGGTATATTTTGTAATTCACTGGTACCTTTATTTATTTATTAAAACTTCATGCAAAATACAGAGTACATAGGCGGACTTGACTCCTGAGGCATTTTCTACCAGTCAACCAAGGGTGGTGGAGAGATAACATGGCAGTTGCATAACAAATAGAAATAATTAATAAAGACCTTTTAGTCTTAGAAAAATAACGCATATTCTAAGCTTTTAGTGAAACGAATTATTTGATTTTGACTATAAAAAAACAGAAATAAATTATTTGATTTTGACTATAAAAAAACAGAAATAAATTATTTGATTTTGACTATAAAAAAACAGAAATATATTATTTGATTTTGACTTTAAAAAGGAAGGCCTCGCACTAGGTGGACCGATGACCTGGTGAAGATTGCGGGTATCCGCTGGTTGCGAGACGCACGGGACCGGTCAATGTGGCGACGCTTGGGGGAGGCCTATGTCCAGCAGTGGACATCTTTCGGCTGATAATGATGATGATGACTTTAAAAATCAAAATTGTCGTAAGCTCAATGTATGGGATTGATGTGCCCTAAGTGCCGAAATGTCACGAGGGCAACCCGAAAATACGGCAGATTTATTATGTTTTTTTTATAATTGTTTTTTTTTAGTAATAACCCAAAAATGAACTATCGAATCAAATCCAAGACTTCATGCGTTCAAGTCGCATTAACGACCACTCGACTAAAGAGACAGTGAAAGTAAAAATCTTTTCATTTTCTCATGCTCATATTGCCTTTAGAAAAGCCAGTATTTTTTTAAAAACCGGCCAAGTCTGAGTCAGACTCGCGTACGAAGGGTTCCGTACCATTATCGCAAAACAACAGCAAAAAAAATCACTTTTGTTGTATAGGAGCCACCCACTTAAATATTTATTTTATTGTGTTTTTAGTATTTGTTGTTAGAGCGGCAACAGAAATACATCATCTGTGAGAATTTCAACTGTCTAGCACGGTTCATGAGATATAGCCTGGTGACGGATGGATAGACAGACAGACGGACCGCGGAGTCTTAGTAATAGGGTCCTGTTTTTACCCTTTGGGTAAGGAACCCTAACAATGATTATTTTAAAATAAAAATCTAAATAATAAAAAAATAAGCATTGCTTTTTAAAAAAATCTGTTTGACGTTGAACGCTGACCAAAATATCAGTTTTGCTCACCACAATATAGAAACCGCAATAAAGTTATTTTGTTTATTTTCCCTTTGTTTCATATTTATCATTTTATTTATTTATAAATATAATTAACTTTGGTTATGTTATGTTTAGTTATTCATGAGTAATACGATTATGTATTAATGTAAGTGTTTTGATATTTAGGTTTCCGTACCCAAAGGGTAAAAACGGAACCCTATTACTGAGACTTCGCGGTCCGTCTGTCTGTCTGTCACCAGGCTGTATCTCATGAACCGTGATAGCTACACAGTTGAAACTTTCACAGATGATATATTTCTGTTGCCGCTATAACAACAAATACTAAAAACAGAATAAAATCAATATTTAAGTAGGGCTCCCATACAACAAACGTGTTTTTTTTTTTGCCGTTTTTTGCGATAATGGTACGGAACCCTTAGTGCGCGAGTCCGACTCGTACTTGGCCGGTTTTTTATTTAATTGTCCATTGCCCTGGAAAGGGCTATGCTCGGCGTTTCCTTGCGAGATCGAATCAGAAATGTAGAGATCCGCAAGAGAACCAGCGTTACCGACATAGCACAAAGAATTGCCAAGTTTAACTCGCAGTGGGCAGGGCACATGGTGGTGGGATGGCCGATGGGGCAGAAAAGTTCTGGAGTGAAGACCGCGAACCGGAAGATGTTGCGTTGGAAGGTCTCCCTCCAGGTGAACCGATGACCTGGTCAAGGCTGCGGGGATCCGCTGGTAGCGGGACTCACGGGACCGGTCAATGTGGCGACGCTTGGGGGAGGCCTATGTCCAGCAGTGGACGTTGTTTGGCTGATGTGATGATTATGAATTTAGTTTTTAACTGCGTTTTCACTCATGGAAAATATCGTCATCGTAGCTTTGTGAAGACAGTTGGTAATCATCTTATTTTTTTTCACCAAAGAAACATAAAGCTTTTCTTCAAGAGTTTACTTCCAATAAAGGCCTAAGATTTTGCTTTCCAATTATTCGTTTTGAGAAATACGTACGACTCAATGTCATCCAAAATTGTTCAGCCATTCTCATAACAAATAGGAAATATCCAGGAAATGGCATCAGAAACTCGTCTCTACTGGTAGAAAAGCCTGTATCCAGATCCAGCATGTATCTGCTTTTATTTATTAAATTAAATTAAATAAACTTTATTTCAGAATCACTTTTAAACAATTCCATATTTGTTAGTAACAATGTAAACTTATAAAATAGTGTTAATAACATTTATTCTAAAATTATTTATACCACAATTTAAAAAAAAACACGGTTCCGTATGCAAAGGGTAAAAACGGGACCCCATTACTAAGACTCCACTGTCCGTGTCTGTCTGTCACCAGGCTGTATCTCATGAACCGTGATAGCTAGACAGTTGAAATTTTCACCGATGATGTATTTCTGTTGCCGCTGTAACTAGCAAATCGCAAATCCTAAAAACAGAAGAAAATAAATATTAAAGTGCGGCTGCCATACAACAAACGTGATTTTTTTTAATGCCGTTTTTTGCGACAACAGTACGGAACCCATCGTGCGCGAGTCCGACTTGCACTTGGCCGTTTTTTTTTACATGTTTTAAATTATATTATAATTTAAGAACTAACACTATTGTTAAGGGTTTATTTTAAGCAAAAAATACTACTAGGTACTGTCCTTGTTCTTGTAAACTACTAATGTTTATATGTCGTTTTGTGGCAATTAAATACATTTTATTTCTTTTTTTTAGATAAATGATATCAAAGATTATATTATTGCACTCTCGCTTTTAAATTTTTGACCACCATGTGTATGTACATTCACTAAAACTACGTCATACATAGGGTTGTCTGTCAACACTTCTAAGGAAAAATAGAGAATATATGATTACGGAGAGGGTAGTTAAGGGTACACTAGTCGAAAATTCTTCCATACAAACGTAGTCTGGCTTTTACTCTACTGTTTACTGTTTCTGTTTGTTGTTCGAAATAAAAAATGATATTAATTTGTCTCATCATTATCTAGCCCTGTATGGAAGCAAAAAAGTAAAAAAAAAATTACTTGAAAGTTATGAGCTTCGAAAGTTCCATATTTTAACACTAATTTTAACGCATCTTTGGGCGCAAATAAGTACCATAAGAAGAAGGAAAATTGAAAAACGGCCTCCATACAGTGATAGATTTAACAATGCAAATAATTTTATTTTGAACAGATACATTCAGTCGTTTTTTCATGATATCCAGACTCCCAAAGGTTTGTTTATAAAATTTCGCGCGCTCGTTTTCGTTCTAAATCATCATCCATTTCGCTACAAATTTGCAAAAGTTTGTATTCGTACGCGTACTAGCTTCTTACTGCTCATAACAGCATCTATCTGTTCCGCACGTATTGTCGGTTGATATAGCACGCATTTTAACCCCGCGCACAAAATAGTTCGTGCCGTCGACTAGTGTAACCTTAAAGAGTAAAGACTAAAGGGGATGTGTCTGATAAAGACAACCAAAAAAAAATTACGATGGATTCAGGACATGATTCTGGACCCCTAGTGTTAGAATTTTACGTAGTATTTTGCAATGTTAAATCATTAATTCCCTTTTATCAAAAAACAACAACGAAAATAAAATTCAAAAGCTACCTATCAGCTGATTTTCTATAGTTCACGACAGTGGTAAACGCCGCCACCGATTAGTACCTACACGCACTGCGCCACGCATACTTTTCTCAATAATTAGGAATAAAGATTTTGCACTGATTACAGTAAAAAATACAGGTTCTTTTTAAAAAAAAAATGTAATTAGCCTACGAAAAATTCTAACACTAGCTAGGGGGTACAGAAACATGTACTGAAACCATGGTATTTTTGTCGCATTGGTATCAGACACACCCAGTATATACTAATAAAAGTGCACTCCCTTTCATTAACCGCCTTTATTATTATTAAAATACATTTTATTCGTTGTTTAAAAAAAAAATAAGTTCCTTTTGGAGGACACTTCTTTCACTTCAAAAGACTCAGTCAGCATGACAACGTAGAGAAACTCTCAAGTCAATGACATTCATGTTAAAAAATAACAAAATATAAATGTCAATTTTATTCTTCTTTCCATGTGAGGATGAGGGCATCTCTGATGTCAGAGTTAATTAATTAAGCTGCCTCTGGGAACCCCACAGACCTCTGACTTGGCTGTTACAGACTCACATTAATATATAAGTCCAGGTTTTCTCACGATGTTTTCCTTTACCGTTGCCTGTAATGTCCAAGATAAACTTAGAAAGTACATATGAATTTGAAAAAGTCACATTGGTTCTTGCCCGGATTTGAACACACGCCCTTAAGCACGAGGTCTTAGCCACTGGGCCACCACGAGAATTAATTTCAATTTTATTGACAGAGCCTGACTTGAGTAGTCTTTGAATATAGTATACGATTGGCAACCCTATACTCATACATCAATCAAAACAAAAACATTACTGATAATTCAGACCGCAATCCCACTGGTAAAGTCCCTATGCAATGAACAAATTATCTCTCTCACAAATTCTCCTATATAAACTCCGGGATCCATTTGAAGAGCATCATTCGTGTATCCAGTACGAAAGAAACATGTTCTCTCCAATTCTCTTCACCGTTTTCGTAGTCAGTGTGACTTCTTGGGAAGTGGTCCCAGAAGGTTACCAACTTGACTTGAGCCCTCAAGAGCAGGAGCTGAACGAGGACTTCTACCAGTATTTACATCCGCAAGGACATAGCAGACAGACCAGGCAGTTACATGGAAGCACGATGTTGAACTCAGATGGAAGTTCTGGTAAGTTTTTAGTATATTTTGCTTGCCTTTATTTCAATTTGTTTGGTCGGCGCAATATCCATAATTTTTAACCACCGACGGAAAAAGAGGGGTGCTGTAAGTTAGACCTGTGTTGATGTGTGTCTGTCTGTGGCATCGTAGCTCCTAAACGGGTGAATCAATTTTGATTTAGTTTTTGTTTTGTTTGAAAGGTGACATTATCGAGATTCGAGTATTCTTAGATATGTTTTTTACTGTTCAAACAGTTCAAGGTATTTTCGTAAGATATCGTGTCATTTTAAGTGTTTTATGGATTGTCGATCGAAGCGTGAATATTAGTAGATAAATTATGTACATTAAAAAGCATGAAAAATATGTGTCGGGGTTGTTTAAAATTTAATAAAAATCGCTAGTGCGTCGCGCCGCTTAGTGTTCCACGCGCACCTCAAAGAGATGTCAGCAAAAACTAACGGGGTCCGCTAGGGCTGATGCCTGTCTGGGTTGCGGATAAATTTGAAAGAGAGTTACCGTGGCCCTGGCTCAAGCAACTGTAGGAACACGGGTGGGTTAGTCAGTAAAAGCCTGACACGCCCTCCGAGCGGGTGAAACCATGATTACCCACACCAACAAAAAAAAAAGTGGCTTCGGATTGCTACTGTGAAATCCCAGATGGAACGTTTTCTTTTAAATATCGTTATTCATTTGTTTATTATTTTCCAGGGATCAATGCCAAGCTACCTTTTGCTGGTAACGATAAGAACGTGCTGAGTGCTATTGGTTCAGCTAACTTCGATGCGAACAAGCACTTACAATCGGGCACAACTGGTCTGGCTTACGATAATATGTAAGTATATTTTATATTCTTTATCTTCTTAGCTGGCAGAAGTTCCTTAAGTAAGAAGAGTTCATGGCATGTTAGAATGTAGTCAATCAGAGGTAGTTATAAGGCTTACTACCCAAGGGCACGCCACACATCATCAGCCTATTAATGTGCCCACTGCTGGGACACACGCCTCCTCTCTGTGAGAGAGAATGGGCCGCAATCCACCACGCGGGCCCAGTGCGGGTTGGTGGAGGTCAAATGACTTCGAATTTTAGTTCTAGGACATGCCGGTTTCCTCACGATGTTTTCCTTCACCGTTTTGAGAGCAGTGATGATAAAATATTTTACACAAAGTAAAGCGCCTGCCTGGGTTCGAACCCACGACCTACAACTTGTAAGTCGATACCACTGGGCCAATACTGCTCTCCTTTCTTTTTTTTATTCCTTTTATATTTTTGTAATCACCACTTAAAACCCTTCATTTTGATACCCCACTTTGGAAGAAAAAAATCTTGGTACTCGCACTACACGACGCCCAAAATCCGCCATGTTTGTTTTTTTTGAACTACACCTACCAAAGAACACTTGGGTGGTCAAGATCTAACGATGTCTTAATTATATAAAACCTGCAAGCGGTTTGAAAGATATGAGGTAATAAAGAATATTACATACATACAAACCCTTTCCTTACAGTCGGGTAATAAGAAGGGAATTGTTACATTTCAACCACGCTTGGGTACAAGATACAACACTATTGAATAAATAACTTTCGATATAATAAGTTATTGTTGCATAACTGCAGATATCATTCAATTTGCAGCAGCAAACTCACAACGAACCTTCTTAATTCCAGCAACGGCCACGGACTCTCCTTGACTAATACGCACATCCCTAACTTCGGCGAACGAGTTACAGCTGCAGGCCACGCGAATCTGTTCCACAACCCGAACCATGACGTCAACGCCAATGCCTTCCTCACCAGGAATATGCCTTCAATTCCTCAAGTACCGAACTTCAACACTTATGGAGGTGGACTTGATTATATGTACAAGTGAGTATTTATAAACATATTATGATGTCTTTAAGTCAATAATGGAACCAAAATGTGGTCGCTCACAATGGGCCTCTTCTGAAGGCTTAATGTCGCCCAAAGGGCAATGGCGAGGACTAAGCTCAGAGTTTTCTGGTGTAATCGAATCAGAAAAGAAGAAATCAAAAAAAAAAACGAAATCAAAATCAATTTTTTTATTTTACATGGGCACTTATGGAAGATATCCGCAAGTCAAAGTCAAATGCGTTTATTTCAACTAGGCCATTAAGCGGCACTTTTGAACGTTAACAATAAAAAATTACAAGTAATAAAAAATTATTCTACCGTGCATTCGGAAAAGTAGCTTGTTATGGAGCAGAACGCACAAGAAACTCAATCCGCAAGAGAACCAGGGTTACTGACATAGCCCGAAGAATTGCTAAACTTAAGTGGCAGTGGGCAGGGTACATTGCCCGCAGAACGGATGGTCGATGGGGCCGTAAAGTTCCTAGTATTTGCAATGCTTAAAATATATGGTCCTAAATTCTTTCTCTCATCACAGAAATCGAGTCGGAGCTTCATTAGGGGTAGCACACACGCCGCTCCTGCAACGGACCGATTACTCTGCCAACGGAAACCTAAACCTCTTCAGAGGACGAGACAGTTCGCTGGACTTTAACGCTGGTCTCAGCAAGTCTGTGTCTCCTTTTATGAGGAGCTCGTCGTGGGAACCTTCTACTGGTTTCACTTTTAAGAAATTCTTTTAATTTGCTCAAAGATTTTTTTTTAATAATTTTAGTGTTAAATTCTCATTTTTCACATTAATTTCTTTTTTAGGAAAAACCATGTAAGTAGCTTCTAGTAGAAAAAACATTAGACAAGTAATTTTTATTGCCAAAGTATTAATTTAATAATTGAGTTGAAATATAGGTGTAAATATCTTCAAATAGACACGCAAGTTTGTATAATTATGTTTAGGTGTTAATTTAAATGCGTTTATATATTAATTCTGTACTAGATCTGTGAATAAAACTTTTCTTTTCATAAGTTTGTTTTTTAATTAATCCGTAATTTTACAAATTGGAAGCAGCACAGGCTGGTATTATTATTTACGTAGATATAATCAGTTTGTCAATTTGTATTTTCCATCATCATCATCAGCCCTATAATGTTCCCACTGCTGGGACACAGGCATCCTCTCTGTGAGAGAGATTTGGGGGTGCGGGTTGGTGGATGTCACATGGCTTCAACTTTTTGGTTCTAAGACATGCCGGTTTCCTCACGATGTTTTCCTTCACCACAGCGAACAGTGGTGATGAAATAATTTACACAAAGTAAAGCGCCTGCCTGGGTTCGAACTCACGACCTACGACACGTAAATCTCGGCCTTTACCACTGGGCCACCACTGCTCTTCATAAATAAATAATCTCCCTTCTTTTGTCCTGTTATACGATCTCTCCTGTTGTAGTGCATTGGAGATCGTGTCTAGGTATCTTTTTACTTGATAAGCCGCCTTGTGTAGGGCGACGACACAACTGGGTCTCTTTTCTACCAATCTTCTATCTTTCTGTTTACCATAAATTCACATTATACATACACTCACGCCTTGTTCCATGGGGGTACGCAGAAACTACAGCCAGCCAACCAACCTGCTACGATCCTTACATACGGTGAAAGTAGAATTTGCGTAGAGAAAGCGGGTCACGACTTCGGGTTGGGGGGGAGTGAGGTGTTGGACTCCCCCCGCGACGTCTAAGAGGGGCGCGCGTGGAACACTACGCGCCACCACCTCGGATCCTGATGTGTGGGGGGCGACGGATGTCCCCGAGTCCGTCGCCCCTGGTCCCATTTAGGGAGGCTGGAAGAGGGCGTTGGCCGCCCTCCGCCGACGCCCGGCGCGACTGCTGCGGATCGGGTTAGCGGGAGATTTCTCCCTCTCCCTCTCCGCAGCCTTCTTCTGAGAGACGACTGTTTCGCAGAAGGATACCGCGTCCCAGGACTCCTCGCTGCCGACCATAGACTCGACTATGGCCGGCAGCGACCAACTTCAGAGATGAGGGCACGGCGTGGCTCCTCCCAAGCGGCACACTCTGCCAGCGCAGCGTATGGTGCGCCGTGTCCTCCCGGCAGTCGACGCAGTGGTGACACCGGCCGTCCGGCTCCCTGTTTATGCGACACAGGTACTGCCCGAATCAATCATGCCCCGAGAGCACCTGCGTCACCCGAAGCGAATGGGAACCGTGCCTCCTCCCGAGCCAGCGCTCAAGCACTGGCCGGACCGCCTCGATGGTAATGAGGCCGGCGGTAGGGCGTGAAAACTGTTAGAAGAACAGAAGGTTGAACAACTTATATTTTATAAATAGAATCTTTTTAGTCTTTAAAATTACTCACTTAAGGTTCATAATCCATTGGCATCGTATCCGGGCGGTTCGGCATGAGGTCCTTCACAGGCAGCGATGTGGGGGCATTCTTTCATTAGGCATCTAACTTTCACTTTTTCTTCTTCCTTTGTTGTTGCTGTCGGGCATCGGGGGTCGTACCACGCGGACTACACACACACACATGACCGCACACCGCACAGGACTCGGGCGCCGCCTGACGTCATAATGCTCCTGCCGGCGCGAGTCTGAGTGGCGCGCGCCAGGACGACGCGCGGCGCGCACGCTAGTGCACGACGTCACGTAGGCTCTCAAAATAAGGCTATACAATAAAGAGCGCCACGTGAGTGCGGTGTGGGAGGGAGACAAAATGTGGTGTGCCGTGTTTTGCGGGTATTTTTTATTTTTATTATGTTTACGTCAAGAATTCTGGTTAATTATGTTTTTGGTCACTTTATAAGTTTGGGTAGTTTATTATTATTTTTATTTATTTTTTACTGTATTAATTGTTTCTTATTTGTATCTATTTTAACATACACAACAGATTTGGTTTCCGTACGTCACGTCCTAGGCGACCACTGAAAATCAGCGCCGTGCTGTGGGTCCCCCACGGTACAGCATTATGCTGAGTGGAAGCCTTATTGCCACAATCACGACATGCATCTGCCTACATATTTTTCACCCTATTTCTTTTGTGTTTATAATTGTTTGTTATCATTGTTTCATTTATTTCTCGTCATTACTAACTTAATTTAAGTACTACTAATACAATTTTAAGGGTTTAGCTTAAGTATATTCTTATATATATTGTATGTCGTTTTGTGACAAATAAACACTTTTTCTTTCTTCTTTTTTCTTTCTTTCTCCCGCCATTACGCCACCAGGACCTCGCGAAGCTGAGACTGTTGCAACTCCATATGTCGCTGCATCAGCCCTTCGCCCCGCGCCCGCACTTCCTCGTGCCACCGACACAGTGATGCGAGTACCTACGCCTCCAGGTCCCAGGGCGGGGATCCGTCCAGTGCACAAGCCGCCTCGTAGGAGATCGTGCGATACCGCCTGATGACTCTGACGGCCATCGCTCTCTGCGGCTTTCGCAGAATAGCGATGCTGCCGGCCGTCAGGTCAGCCGCCCAGATCGGGGCCCCATACAGGGCCATCGACCGCACGATCCCCACGTAGAGCCGCCTACAGGCAGCGCTCGGGCCCCCCAGACGCTACACAGCCCTGTCCCATCCCCTTGAGATTGAAAACCAGTCCGTATATGCCCCATTAATCCTAACACAAGCACTGAAATCCCTATATAGAGATTTCAGTGCCCGTATCAAGCGCCAGTCCACACCGTACCAGGATAGCGTTGACCACAGTTCATCCCTCCACACACTATCATAGGCCTTCGCTAAGTCAATGAAAGCACAGAAGACTTTTTGTGCTTTACCAGATATTTTTCGGCTATGCACTTAAAAGAGAAGATCTGATCCATCCAGCCCATTCCATCTCTGAATCCTTTTTGCACGGCCCATAATTGTTCATCCGTCACTTTTACAACCATATTTATTAAAACTTTAGCATATAATTTGCCGACAACCTATATCTATGCCGACAACATTCAAAAGGCTAATGCCGTGGTAGTTTTTACTCTCCTGCTGTGAGCATTTTCCCTTATATAGTGATACGTTTATATAATTCCTTTATATATGACCATTACTATCTGTATAAATATTACTGTAAACTGAATGACTGACTAATTGTGCAATTCTCTTGACCGGTTTTATGTAACATGTAACTATTCCATTGTCAGTTGCAACAATATCAAATAAGTGTCTCATATCCAGCCAGACAGATACTCTAATTTCAAACTGAGCGCATTCAATCGTTCCATATCCACTGTTGTGGCAAGTCTGTATCTTAGACCAATTACTTATCGATGAAATAGTGACTGTGAATTTTAGTTCCAATCATGCCATGAATTAAGCCTATTGTAACGTGAATCTTGAAAACAGTTTGCTTTAAAACAACGAAACAATTTGGCACACAGGTAATAATGTCTTAATGTTAGTTCTTAGCTTATATAAGATTGTCGTGGTGTTTGATGTGTGGTTTGGACACACCACGACACTAAGATTTAATGATAGATTACATAGAGGTCTTCAAATTGTTTGTTTGAATGAATGAAGGAGCTAATCAGTAAAAGTTCTGACCCTATTACGAAAATTCCCTGGGTTGCGAGCGAACCCGCAAGCAACGCCTAGTCCTGTAGAAAATAATACTGAACGTTTCTTTAATGTGTCTCTCCTTAAATATTTCTCAAAATAGACGTTGTTTCTTCTCAATATTTGTTGAATAAATCCTTTGTTTCGAGCCCAATGGGCCGCAAGTTGCAATCACAACAGACTGGTGACAATTTACAAGGATTTATTCAAGCTAGATGTGGCTAAGGTAATATTTTGATTTGGTTTTAGAAATACTTAAATAGTTGTTGATGTTAGTATTAGAATATGATATTGATTGAAAACATACCTTATTTTATGAAGTCGGATAAATATTTATATGATCGATATGAAATATTATTATGAATTAATTATTTCTGAATAGTGACTTACGTAAATCGGATGAATAGAACTCGTGGCCCGAATAGAAACAAAAGTTTGTAAGGGTTTTTCATTCCAAATTAATGCTTTTTAACAAAATAATTAAAAGTTTTTTTTCCCATTTATAATTGGGTTCCTTAAATACTACAAAAAATATTTAAATAACTCGAGAATTCCCTTCAAAGTATTGTTTCTATTTCCCGCGCGAATTCTAATGAGCCCGTTTTACTGTGCATTTAAAGACAAGCGAATCATGTATTCGTAACAATGACAGAACGGCAGAGAAAGAATGAACGGTTTCCACCTATGTACGCACTGTGATTTCATAGACATTTTTGTACAATTCTCTTCTTGTTTAATTAAGCATCTTTGGCAGAGGAAACGAGCGAAGTTTTCGAGACATTATCAAGAGCTTTCAACGTCGGAAAATTGTCGTGAAAATTCCTTCAGTTTGGAGCCATTCTGATGCAAAACATGATAACTCTTGAAATTGTAGTTTAGATATTTTATTTATATGTTTGGCGACAATATTGTAGTAGAGGGGGGAAATAAAGTAATTTTAGCTTTTTTTATAAATTATAACTGACGATTTTTTTGCCGGTTAAAAAGTAGTCTATGCTACGGTGAGTGGGTTGGAGTAGGTGGAGGTGAGTGATCACATACAGTCTAGTTTTGTAGGTGGATTTGTTTTTGCAATCGGGTCAGTTAATATCAATGAAAACACCGGTCAAATTTAGGGTTCCGTACCAAACCGCAAAAACTAGTTGGTTGTGTTGGTTGGAAAATTTAGGAAATTTCAAAAAAAAATCTGATTTATCAATATGTTGGTATTTGTTAGTAAAATATACGTAATAATATACATTTGTCACATTTGAAGTTTATAGGTCAACGGGCAGTAAAAAAATTCTCGCCACAAAATTAGGTTAAATATACTTTGGTGGCTTCTCTTCAATATCTTGTAAAACAAAAAATATTGTAATTTATGTACTCAATGAGTTCTAAACAACGTTACCCCACTCAATGAGGTAGGACATTTTTTTTTCACACTTAACTTTATCTGCAAGTTCGGAGCCTACTTCGTTTAGACCTTACGGGTATGGAACCCTAAAAACACGAAACTTTTTTTAAATGATTCTATAAACCGCATCCAAATTCGTTGTGTCGTTTAGAAGAACAACACGGACACCCAGACAGACACGAAATGCAATTTTGTTTTATAATTGAGACAATAAATAACCAAAACCTAAAATACCTAAAGTAAACAGCAAGCATGTATCAAGCAATAAGCAAGAGACAATCCCTAAAGATTTAGACATCGATGCATTGAATAATCATTTTACAGCTTCGTCCACTTTCGATAGGACAATTAAATTAAGTACATTGAATTATCTTTCATCTCTTACGACTCCCAGTTATTCTCCATTTGTTTTTAGTCCATTCTCCGAATGTGATGTTAAGAAGAGCTTACTATCGATTACTTCCAATGCAGTAGCATGTGACTGTATCAGCCGCAAAATGTTACTACCGGTACTGGACGTTATCCTTCCTGTTATTTGCCACATCCTTAACTTTTCTGCATCTAGCGGTGTCTTCCCAAGCTCATGGAAAGATGCGCAAATTATTCCTTTACCCAAAAAGTCCAATACTACATCCTATTCTGAATACCGTCCAATATCCGTCTTACCATTCCTGTCCAAGGTCCTAGAACGATTAATTTATAATCAAATTAGCACTTTCCTATCCAAAAATAATCTCCTCAACCCCTTCCAGTCCGGCTTCCGTTCTGGTCACAGCACCTCCACTGCTCTACTCAATATCACGGAAGATATCAGATCAGCCATGGAAAGCAGTAATCTGACGGTATTAGCATTGCTAGATTTCAGTAATGCTTTTAATGCTGTTGATTTCGATGTTTTGCTTGGCATTCTACGCTCTCTTAATGTATCTCCATCGGTGGTTGACTGGTTTCGAAGTTACCTGTTCGGCCGCCGGCAACGTATATGCATCGGGGAGAACTTATCTTCCTGGTGTAGTACTTCGGCCGGGGTATCACAGGGTGGCGTTTTATCCCCTTTACTTTAAAAAAAAAAAGTATGCATAAAGATAAGAAGACGCAGACCTTTCACTGTGATTGTCGTTACAACATCTACTTTCATTGCCTATTTATTGACTTTCGTTATATTGGAGTATGTATGTATTTATTATATAACATATGTATGTATTTGTGTATCTATTATAATATGATTTAAAGTAAATATTCGTAATGTTATGTCTTACACCAATGTCAACCCCATTTCATTCCAGGTTGCCTGGAAGAGATCGCGGTATGCGATAAGGCCGCCCATTGTATGTATTTTAGTTTTAAATTTCCTGTTCTCAGTTTTAACTTGGTGTACCTAAAATAAAGCATATATAAATAAATAAATAAATAAAGTAAAGTTGGAAAATAAAATATTGCTCTTTCATTTTATTTTCAGGATTAGGGAACTTGATAGTGATTCTTGTGAACTGCCAATCTATTCTGTGAAAATCTCACCGTCAAAACTAAGGTAGAATGACAGTTATCTTCAAGCTCACCACACCTAAGTCACACCTAAGTTTTCACGGTGAGACGTGTGCAAATTAACACTGCTGTACTATATTCTGTGAAAGTTTAAGTGAAGTGAGTTTGATATTAGCTGTCAATCCATCCAATCAAAGTAGAATGACAGTTATCTTCAAGCTCACCACACCTAAGTTTCACGGTGAGATGTGTGCAAATTAACACTACCGTACTATATTCTGTAATAACTTAGGTGAAGTGAGGTTGAAGTGTGCTGTCGATCCATCGAATCAAAGTAGAATGACAGTTATCTTCACACTGCTGTACTATATTCTGTAAAAACTTAGGTGAAGTGAGTTTGAAGTGAGCAGTCAATCCAACCAATCAAAGTAGAATGACAGTTATCTTCAAGCTCGCCATACCTAAGTCACACCTAAGTTTCACGGTGAGATGAGTGCAAATTAACACTGCTGTAATATACTGCAAAAACTTAGGTGAAGTGAGTTTGAAGTGAGCAGTCAATCCAACCAATCAAAGTAGAATGACAGTTATCTTCAAGCTCGCCATACCTAAGTCACACCTAAGTTTCACGGTGAGATGAGTGCAAATTAACACTGCTGTAATATACTGCAAAAACTTAGGTGAAGTGAGTTTGAAATGAGCTGTCAATCCCTGCCGCCAGGTGGATTCACTGAGAGATGTGTGCAAATTAACACTACCGTACTATATTCTGTAATAACTTAGGTGAAGTGAGGTTGAAGTGTACTGTCAATCCATCGAATCAAATTAGAATGACAGTTATCTTCACACTGCTGTACTAAATTCTGTAAAAACTTAGGTGAAGTGAGTTTGAAGTGAGCAGTCAATCCAACCAATCAAAGTAGAATGACAGTTATCTTCAAGCTCGCCATACCTAAGTCACACCTAAGTTTCACGGTGAGATGAGTGCAAATTAACACTGCTGTAATATACTGCAAAAACTTAGGTGAAGTGAGTTTGAAGTGAGCAGTCAATCCAACCAATCAAAGTAGAATGACAGTTATCTTCAAGCTCGCCATACCTAAGTCACACCTAAGTTTCACGGTGAGATGAGTGCAAATTAACACTGCTGTAATATACTGCAAAAACTTAGGTGAAGTGAGTTTGAAATGAGCTGTCAATCCCTGCCGCCAGGTGGATTGACATTTCGTTCAAAACATAGTTTTCATTGGTTCTGCCCATACAAACAAGTGTCTTTAACCGTATAGTTCGGACGGGGTACATTTTGGGGCTTGACAAGCATACCTCCGCTGGCTCAGCCGCGGTTCATTTTGGACCCCAGATTTACGTCATACGACATCCTAATTAATAACTTAATTATTGATTAAGATACCTAACGAATCTTATGTGGGGGCTTTAATTAAAATAGTTGGATAAAAAGCTTACATGTTAGCGCAAATATTTTTTTTAGATTAAGTGCGCAAGTTTATTAATTTACATTTGTTAAAAACAAGTGTAATAATACGATAATCGCCATTTTGATGACAGTGGTGGTCGAAGCTAAAAAACATAAAAATGCAGATTTTGGACACCCTAACTCCACGACAGGGGTAAAGGTTTGCTAATTGTTTAATTATTGGTCGAATTCATCCATATTTGAAAATAAATAATTAGTGGTAATGAAGTTATTTGTTATTCAAAGTCGAAGTTAGGCGCCAATCGTGTTTGTTTACATTTTTATTTTACACAAAGGTCACCCTTCCACATGTAAAATTGATTACAAATATGACAATTATGTCTCTAAATATAATAAACAACAAGAAGAAGCCCTGATTTTAACGTAATTAACAAACACCAGTCCAATAATACGTAAAATTCATTACCACTACATTATTTTTGTTAAATTTCCAATTCGTCAAGTAGATTGTTTTTTTTTAATGTAATAGTTGTGTGGCAAAACGATTTTAGCAATTGATTTTATTTATGCTATCCACTCGATTAATGAGCGATTATCCCAAATCGATTCTTAAAAATAGAAAAATCCTGTTTTAGGCATAAAATACAATTAGTACTTAAATTATTACTATTAATTATTTCTTAAAGTAATCTTAATAGATTTTTGGACATTATTTGACTACAACCAACTAAACAATTTCATCGAACCGTGGATAATTTCGCGCCGAATTATCTATCCGATTCAAAATTCAAATTCGGAATGCGTTCGCTATTCAAAACTATTTTGTATAAAAATAATAATGATTGAGTCTTTATGTTTGATAGTCTCAGAAGTATACAGAGTGCCTAGTATATTTTTATGTAAGTTTGTAACGCAAGTGTAGATAAATTTAGTTTCGGGGAACCAACGATTTTGTGATTATTCGTTATATTGCAATGAGTGTCGTACTGGCCCAGTGGCTAAAGGCCTCGCCTTGCCTGAGGTCATGGGTTCAAATCTGGACAAATACCAATGATTTCCATTTTCAAATTCATTAATATACTTTCTAAGTATATTTTAGAAATCGTTGACAACGGTGAATGAAAACATCTATAAAATCTAAAATCAAATATAGTCTCAAATCGCCAACCCGCATTGAGCAAGCGTAGTGATGAATGTTCGTGCCTTCTCTGTATGAGAAGAGGCCTTTGCCTTGCAGTGGGACAATTATAGGCTGGTATTATTATTATAATTATATATTGAATAATGAGTTGAGTTGAGAGTATGGTATGGTTAGGTTTTGAATTCGGTCGAGTTTGTTGTAATGTTATGAGAATTGGTTATTCTATACATACATTTAAAATTTTATTTTTATTCATTTTAAGAACATAAGTTTGCTTTGTATTTACATCTGCATTCCCCGAAAACTATTAATATCAATAACCTTGTGCGTATCTTCTTGCGCGGTTCCTTTCCATGCGAGTTATGGCATGGTTGTCAACCAACTAAGCTGAAAATCATCTAGAAGCATGAAATTTGGCAGAAAGGTTTCTCAAGTGACGTAATTGTGCAGTAAGAAAGGATTTTTGGAAATTGCATCCCTAAGGGGGTAAAAAGGGGTTTGAAAGTTTGTATGAAAAATCTAATTCCTTCGGCCATAATTCTTGAAACTTAGCTTTTGCTAAGTTTCAAGAATTATGGCCGATATTATTCTTATTCTATGTAAACAATATAGGTTGCCATTATTAGTTTTTCGAAACTCCCAAATGACGATTTAGGGGATGTTGAAGTTTGTATGGAAGAATCTGATTTCTTGGGTCAATCAACATGAAACTTGGCACAAATACCAACCTAAATAAACAATAAAGGATTTCATTATTAGTTTTTCGAAACTACCCCCAAAAGATTATTTAGGGGGTGTTAAATTATTTTTGAAATATCGTATATTTAAAAAATAATTTAACACCCCATAATACACATATTAAATATTTCTTTGGTTAATAAATTTGAAAATTTACATAAATACCCATCCTAAGTGAACCATAAAGGTTTTCATTATTAGTTTTACTTATCTAGTCCCAAAATACGATTTTTGGGAAGTTAAAGTGCTTTGAAGAATTTTATTTCCCGGGTTAATAAATTTGAAATTTGGCACAAATACCAACCTAAGGAAACAATAAAGGTGGTCATTATACATTTTTCGAAACTAACTCAAGCTAAGAATCTTACTAGACAGGGTTTCGTTTTTGACGTGGTTTTCTTGGGAAGCACTAAGGCACGATTTTGCGGCAATTCAACCTTTAAGGAAGTGAAAAGGGTAAAAATTAGTTTGTATGTAAAATCAAATTCTTTGGGGAAAAAGTTGATGATCAAAATTTACATAAAACATTTTGAAAACTCCCTCCCAGATTGGGTTTAGGGGTGTTAAAGTTTTTTTTGAGGCAACTCACTGCGCAATCTGACTAACATAAAATGATAAATAAAAAAAATTAATTCAAAAAATCTAAAAACCCGACTGCTTTGCAGTCGGAGCATACATCTGGTTTTCGTCAGCTAGCCCGCGAATATGTATCCTCCGACTGCACAGCAAGATTTTCTCCTTGTTTAAGTCTTTTTATTTCGCTTTTAAAGCAGTCGGGTTTTTAGATTTTTTGAATTAACTTTTTTTATGTATAACTTTTTAGTTATCTGTTTTTAAGATTTAGGTACATTTAAACATATGTGTTTTATATTTTCGAAATCACCTCTTAAAGCCCTTTATTTTGATACCCCACACGATGGGTTTGGAAGAAAAAAAAATTATCCTCCGCAATATGGCGCCCAAAATCTGCCATTTTTCTGTTTTCCAATTTTAATGTAGCCAGTGACACTCGCGGGGTTAAGACGAATCGATTGACTTATGAATCATCAAAATCGGCCAACACGTTTGGTCTCTAGAACGCCACATAGGAACAAACATACATACATAGACTGATAAACACATTACCCTCCTTCGGCAGTCGAGTAAAAAGAGAAGAAAGGAGTGAATAGCATATTTAGGTTGTTCAAAACTAGACCCTCAACGGCGCAAAAAGGGTTGATAAGTTTTTAGGGGAGGATTTTACTTTGTGGCGATAACCTAAAATGTATTATTGTTTAAGTCAAATAACGAATCGTCCCAATCCAATAAACCTACCAACCCCAAACCCAAATCCACGATACCCAGTTTTTAATAGTTTTAATAATATCTTATTTTTGGTTGCCTTTACTAACTGCATATAAGAAAATCATTTATAGGATAAACGAAATCACGCGAACATAGTCGCGGGCGGAGTGCTAGTCATACATAAACATACTCATATTTATACTGGTCATTCTGTATAAAACCGTCTGAAATGATCAATGTAAAACTCTCTTTTATATTAAAATGTGCCCGATAAAATATTTTGAATACCGACTGCATTCCAAATTTGAATTTTGAATTCTTTTACGTTCGGCGAATTCGGCGCGAATTTAGCCACGAATCCTATTTTTTTTCAATTTACTGTTCTGATAACATTATGAAAGCATTTATGTATAGTTATTACTATATATTATTACTATAAGTTGTTATTTTATTTTGTGCCTATAAACTAATTTTAATTTTAAAACAATACATTTTTGAAAATCACTTTTTTATTTAAATGAATAATTTTAAATAATCGAAATACACTTAATCGATTAGGCTGAATGCAGTTTTAATCGATTATGAGACGCGTGAATGGACAGCAAAAAAAAAAACAACACCAAAGAAATGTCATGTTGCAAGGTTGCATCAAAATTTTAAGCAATTTTTTTCCAGATTTTGGCTTGTTTTTTTATGAATTTTCGTATGACAAATTAGGAACATAAAGACGCAAATAAAATAAGTATATCTTTGTGTTGTCCTTTTGCATCTTTTCAGCAAGGGAAAAGGTTGTTTATGTACATATTTTGAGCAAATCTAAATTGTCTACCATTTGGAAAGGTGTAGTAATTCGTATTTTGTACACATTTTGCAGTAGACTGACGCGGTTTAACCGAGCGCAACATGTAAATAAAGATATTTTTTTCAAATTTACTGTGTAAGATAGCTGCGTAAACTTATTTTTCTGAATAAATTCGAATGTTGAAAGTTCAAGTAAATTCCTGAATTTCATGACGTAATTTGCAACAACCTGTCGACTCAGCTGGTGTGTCATGTGTCAAAATCTTGTCGAGCAGAGTGGTTAACCGTTGTATCCGTTCTTTGTAGAATCCGCTTAGGTTTTTGTTGTACTCCAGTTTTACTGGAAAAAAATCGCGTACGGAACTCCTCTTTATGCGAATGCGGTTTGGAAGATGGTACGTTAGATCACATATTTTTTAAATGTTCTAACAAAACCCTGCCTTTAAATTGATATAGCCGTCTTCCTCAATTCAAGATTCCTCTCCCAATTATTTTCCCATCCCTTCTAACATATTCTTCTCCAGACCTTCTTGTGGCGCTGATAAGCTTTATCCGCCACAACAATATCAAATTATAATCTCTAGTTCCGATTATTGCGATTTGTGTGGCTGTGGTGTATGTAATGTCGAAACTTATTACGCAAGTAAATTGTCTTTGGCCTCTCATCCACATTTATCTGTGTATTGCTCTCATCAAGTAATAGAAAAAATTGACAAACTTTTATAATTTTTCGTTTTAAATACGAGGCTTTTGGCTAATTTGTACCTTTAGTGAATGCCACTCTTTATTTGGTATTTTGCGTTTTGTGCAGAATAAACAATTTTTCTTTACTTTTATGTATTTTAATGTTTTAATAATTTTAATATTTTTATTATTTTGTTTGTTTCAGTCCCGTACTAACTCAGCAAACTCAAATGATCAAAATATGTACAAAAAATAACTGATTTTCGTCTACAGTTTCTCCACACAAAATTACCAATCTCAGACACTTGTATTCCAATTAACTTTAGACATTTGCAGAATAGTCGACATCGGCTTTGCTTGCCATATTTTTTTTTCTTATCTGCAGTCAGTCCTAAACTATAAGCAGATTTGTTCTCTGTCGTTTTCGTGTCCAAGGAGTTCCTCAGCAGGAGATCCCTCATCCGTCACCAAGTTTTTGTATATCATGGCGTTTCAGTCGTTTAGTGTAGCTGATAGTTGCTAACGCGGTAGCTAGGTCATTTGGACGATTTTCCAGCCGTGTTTTATATTTATTCCCTGTTAGTTTGAACTCCTCCTTCACAGTTCTTATGCTCAGAGCTTCATGGATCTCTGTGTTGGTGATGAACCATGGTGCATTTGAAATGGTTCTTAGGATGCCATTTTGCAGCCTTTGCATTATGTTTAGATTGGAGACGCTAGCACTTTCATTTATTCATTCATAAACAATATACATTGTGTTTGAACATATTATCATTAAATTATTATTTCTACAAATCCAAATTATACAAAAAAAAAATAAACAACATTAACTACTTAATAATTAATAAATTCAATGTCAAAAAAATAATAATCAAATTCAATACAATAAATAAAGTTATCTTAATATATATAAATCTCGTGTCACAATGTTTGTCCTTAATGGACTCCTAAACCACTTAACCGATTATAATAAAATTCGCACACCATGTGCAGTTCGATCCAACTTGAGAGATAGGGTAGGGTAGGGTAGGGTAGGTAGGATAGGTAGGGTAGGGTAGGTAGGGTAGGTAGGGTAGGTAGGGTAGGTAGGGTAGGTAGGGTAGGTAGGGTAGGTAGGGTAGGTAGGGTAGGTAGGGTAGGTAGGGTAGGTAGGGTAGGTAGGGTAGGTAGGGTAGGTAGGGTAGGTAGGGTAGGTAGGGTAGGTAGGGTAGGTAGGGTAGGTAGGGTAGGTAGGGTAGGTAGGGTAGGTAGGGTAGGTAGGGTAGGGTAGGTAGGGTAGGGTAGGGTAGGGTAGGTAGGGTAGGGTAGGGTAGGGTAGATAGGGTAGATGAATGTTTGGTGTTTTTATGGCAAAACAAAGTTTGCCGGGTCAGCTAGTCTTAATATATATATTTCTTGTGTGCGTGTGTATGTGACTGAACTCCTCCTAAACGACTGGACCGATTTTGATGAAATTTTTTGTGTGTGTTCGTGGAGATTCGAGAATGGTTTAGATTTACAATATAGGGTAGGGTAGGGTAGGGTAGGGTAGGTAGGGTAGGTAGGGTAGGTAGGGTAGGTAGGGTAGGTAGGGTAGGTAGGGTAGGGTAGGGTAGGGTAGGTAGGGTAGGGTAGGGTAGGGTAGGTAGGGTAGGTAGGGTAGGGTAGGTAGGGTAGGTAGGGTAGGTAGGGTAGGGTAGGTAGGGTAGGGTAGGGTAGGGTAGGGTAGGGTAGGGTAGGGTTGGGTAGGTAGGGTAGGGTAGGGTAGGGTAGGTAGGGTAGGTAGTTAGGGTAGGGTAGGTAGGGTAGGTAGGGTAGGGTAGGTAGGGTAGGTTAGGGTAGGGTAGGTAGGGTAGGGTAGGGTAGGTAGTTAGGGTAGGTTAGGTAGGGTAGATGAATGTTTGGTGTTTTTATGGCAAAACAAAGTTTGCCGGGTCAGCTAGTATAGTTATAAAAATTAAAATGTCAACCTTACAATTATCTAATACAACAAACAAAAGAAAACAACGAAAATCACTACATGTCAAAAAAGTTAATAGAATATAATGCAAAATAATAGTAACAAGGAAACAATAATAGAAAAGTCACAACAATACACCACAAAACGAGAATAAGCCCTTCTCTCTTATGCCTACAAGTCTTCAACTGAGTAGAGACACCTATCTAACAGGAACGCCCGAAGCTTTGTTTTAAATGCCGATGTGTAAATTAAACTTCCCCACAGCTGTGCGCCATACATCCATATCGGCTTCAGCTTGCCATATAAAAATATAGAATAGAGTAGAACTTAGTTTTCAGGTTGATCTTTCTATTGGTTACAGGAATTTGAAGAGTTGGGTTTTCTAAAGGAAATGGATCTTGAAATGTTCACTTTAATACTTTTGGGGGTCTTTCATACGGCATGCTCATTATCAGATATGACATATCAATATGGGCTGAGATCCCATCCCTTTCTAGATTTTGACGAAGACGATCCATTTTTTGAATCTGTGAAGCCTGAAGAGATAGGTCAGATGGAGTTGAAAAGGCTTAAGAAATTCAGGCGGCCCAGAAATTTAATTCACGGTAAACAAAATTTGAGCAACTACCATCCATATTTATCCTACTTCCTACTAATATTATAAAGGCGTATGTTGAGTGTGTAAGTGTGTTTGTTACTCTTTCATGCAAAAACTACTGAACGGATTTGGATGAAATTTGGCACAGGGATAGATTATAGTCCTGGATAGCACATAGGAGACTTTTTATCCCGGGCATATGTTTCTTGGGATAATTTTCGACATTCACGCGGGCGAAGCCACTGGCAGAAGGTAGTCTTACTTAATATTATAAATGGGAAAGTAATTCTGTTTGTTTGTTACATTTTCACGACTAAACGGCTGAACAGATTTTGATGAAATTCAGTGAGGATATAGTTTGAGACTCTGGGAAGGACAGGATAGTTTATATCGATAGTGTGTTCCCTTGGGATCTAAAAATACTTTTCACGCGGGTGTCCATCGTGCCGAATCGGCATAAGACAATGGTAATTTCAATTGTGTCTGCTAATTGACACTTGACTAAATATTAAAGGGAAGACGTTGCTGGCGACAAGGACTGTTTTGCAATAGTTTTTGTGCAGTCATTTCTAAGGTTCATATTGCTTAAATTTTTGTAAGCAACTAGTCCGCACTAGGCACGCGAGATTGATAATAGAGATGGAGACTAAAAAATCTATACAGTCCGTCAGTTAGATTACCAAAAAATATTGGGTACCCACATTTTTCTTAAAAATCCGCTACGTGGTTCTCTATTTACTAAGAAGTGACGTCACAAGCTCCCATTCCAGAAATTTGTTGCGCTTTATCTTTATAATTTTTATTTATTTTATAAACAAGTACGTGTCCAATATATATAACTTATGACGGACTAAATATAATTAATTGTTTATCCACGCCCGAACCCACTAACAGAGAGGAAGCCTGTGTCCTAGTACTGGGAACGTAATAGGTTGATTGTGTAAGCAACTGGACCCGTTGTTGGCTGGTTTGCCCTAAAAAATCTCTCCTCATCTTTTGTTTTACCATCAAAAGGAGGCTTCACTCTGAGCCCTGATGCTGTTAAAGGCTTGGGAACTGAAGTACCAAACGTACGAAATGAGAGAAACCTCATTGCTGTTGATGACGTCAAGAAGAAACAGCAGCAAGTTTCAAGGGCTTCAGTACTTCAAAATCTGTAAGTATTATTACCCGACATATTACCCAGTTACTGGGTTGTGGAGGCCAGAAAGGCAATCGGTCTTTGTAAAATACTGGTATGTAAAATACTGGAATTACCTGAATGACTGAGGGTGATGTTTTAAAGGTTTTAAAAGTGTATGTTAAATTTGTCTATTTCTTTGGCACGCCCCGCCCTGTTATCTGAACAGTAACATAAAGTATTTTTGTACATTCTGTATAATATTAAAATGAGGGTGAGGTACTTCAATGTGACTTTGCTTATCAGCAGATAAGCAAGTCCCATTCAAAATCAAATCAAAATCATTTTTTTTATTTTACCTAGGCCGACATGGGCACTTATAAAACGTCGTCAAAAGGCGCACGTTCGGGTTGGTCGTTTCCTATGGAGAAGAACCGGCAAAAAACTCCATGGTTACTCTTTTAAAAATATGGTTTGTTTTTACAATATTTCCATGTTACAGCATTACTTAGATATGGGGGGACAACGTAGGCCCGACAATAAGATGTTAGAAACTAAAAATAAAAAGTAAAACGAGATAATAAGTTATCAAATGTTATCAAGAGTCTAGAAATATAGAAGGCCTACAATGTTCACACATTCACAAAACAATCGGTAAAAGCATCTATACAAAGGTAAAAAAAATAAAAATAAATGTATAACAACTAAATTTAACATGTGGCACAAATGTAGTTATCAGTGCTGTAACTATTCTTAGCAAAGATGACTGAAAACCATTGTAAAAAGTCTAATTAAAAGAAGAAGAAAAAAAATAGATTGAGAATAGTTAGAGACATCCACATATTTGTACCGTTTATGAGTTACCAGGGAAGCCGCATGCGCAGGAGCTAAAATTTTTATCTTCAACTTCAACATTGAAGTAGTACCTAATAAATGATACCTATTTTTGTCAGCCTATAGGTATAGACCCACTGCTAAACAAAGGCACGGGGATCCAGCACTATCAAGGCAATTTTGGTTAAAATAAATGACAATAGATGGCGCGATATGCATCGATTTGTTATTAAATTGATCATGAAAATTATATGTTCTTTATAATTAACTCTCCTAAGCACAAAATTATGAAATATTGGGCTCTTAAATCACATTCCAAAGATTATTTCAACGGATAATTTAAAATCAATAGATTTCGTTTTTAAATTGCTGGAGCATGCAACTCGATTTTGAAAAATTGGTATTGGCACATTTTGGTATAAAGAAACTGTAATAATGTGAAAAAAAAAAACTATAAATCAAATCGTCACTGTATTTAAAGAAATAAATTGCCACGAACCGAGAAAACCCTTTTACTTGCAAGTCGCTGATAACATCATCTATAGCCGTGGACCGGAACCAAACGCGATCGAAATACTTATAAAAATAACTATCTTAATCAGACGAAAAACGCTAGTTACGTCGCCACGGTTTCTTTGTATGGGATGAGGCATCTGCTATAGCTACCTAATAATAATACCTATTAGCCGTTTTAAATATGAATTTTTCGTTTCAGCAAAAATGTCGATGCCTCCTTTGGCCCGAAGAATCCATTCCGAAACCTCAAGAAATATTACGGAGAGGACACGCTCAATGTCTTTCCTGATCCAGCCTCCGTGGAAGATATTAATGGCCTTTACAAAATTATCGTTACTCCCTACACGAGAAGCAAATGGGAACCGATTTTTTTACGTACTGTAGAGTAAGAGAGAGTTATTCTTATGAGAGCCTTGTGATTATAAAGGCATAACTATGGCCTTTTTGACACGCTTTTATTAGCTTGTTTGTATCTATGAATCTATGTAACAGAATCTTTTAACGTGTTTTTTGTTTTCCCCCCTTCAGAACGTCGGATTAGTTTGAAACTTTGAACACTTATCAAATACCGATGACAATGCAATAATTTAAATAGTTTGTCACATTATCCTTACCAGGATCTTCAGGATGAACGATTGAACTAAAAAGTAAAAAATAAATAAAGTTAAAAAAATAAAAAACACGCTTTAATAGAAAACCATGTCATATTATCCTTAACAGGATCTTCAGGATGAGCGATTGAACTAAAAAGTAAAAAATAGATAATAGTTAAAAAAAAACACGTAGAAAACCAAACTAAAAAATTTTAAATAATTTTAAATTAAAATAAATTAATATTAATTATATTTTTTATTTTATAGTTTGATTGTCAAAAAAATGTATTTTATTGTAAAAAAGTGAGTGTGAGTTTTAAGACATTTTCAAAATGACTACTTTTACCAATATCTGCCAATAAAATGTTATAACAACGCTTTTTTACGATAAAATATTTTTTTTTGGTAATCACACTATTCTTAATTTAAATAGCCTTTGGGTACATACCCAAGGCATGGAGGGAGGCCAAAGTCACCTTTATACCAAAGGTGGGTAGACAGACTTATGAAGAAGCTAAAGCTTACAGGCCCATTTGTCTCTCATCCTTTCTCTTAAAAGCTTGGCGAAACTGGTAGACAGGTATCTAAGAGACGGACCACTGAAAGTATTCCCTCTATTTAAACTACAGTGCGCCTACAGCCCTGGCAAATCTACGGAAACGGTATTGCACTATGTTGCGAGTCGGGCCGAGGCTGCGCAAGAGGGACAAGATATCTGTGTCGGGGCTTTCCTCGACATATAGGGACCCTTCGACAAAACTACATTTGAGTCGATACGCATTGCTGCAAAGGAACATGGTATCAACGATACCACGTGCAACTGGATTGACTATATGCTGAGATGCAGAATAGTCAGATCGGAACTGATGGGAGACAGACTTAGTGCAAAAACAACAAGATGTTGTCCGCAAGGCGGGGTGCTGTCACCTTTATTGTGGTGCTTGGTAGTAGACTCGCTACTTACCAAACTCAATACCGGTCCAGTATTTTACACAGTAGGCTATGCAGATGACATAGCAATAATGGTCAATGGTAAATTCCCGAACATCCCAAGCAGCACACATAGCTGTATAGTCGCTGGACCCAGGCTGTTATACTTTCTGTACAAGGGCTGTATATCCGATTACACAGCTCTTATAATGCTCGATTTGGCCCCAAATTAAACAGCCCTGAGCGTTATAGTATCTTGTTAATAGCTGTCGAGCATTCTAAGAGCTGTACATGGGCTGTATAATGGCGTAGACAGCTACCATTACGCCACTATCCAGCTTCTTTAATTCTCTTAGACAGCCAACAGATGGATTATGGCTTAATAACGGTTATTGTTAAATCTACAAAGAAATATTATAGCATGAAAAAACAATTTTTGCAGTATGCACACAGCGAAGTGTTACGTCAAGGCAGTCTTATTATTTCTGTGGACTAATAATAATTTCTATTTTAAGCCAAGTTATTTAACACGCTTGTTTTGTATGTCTATTGGTAAATTGTATTGTGGGTGCCACTTTACTGTCAATATATATAGGTGACATTATCAAATATTACACGCGCCATCGAAATAATATAGTTTTACTAAAAGGATTATACAAAATAAATACGGTGTACGAATTATTAATAGATTTTTATTCAATATTTTCTATTTATTGAGCATTATTATCTATTTGTAACAATGGAATGATGAGTTTTTACTATAACAGCTCTCAAATATCATGAACATCTAACAGATATCAGTGATTTTTTCATATGTCTTGCTTGTTCACATTGAAATGGCGTCAATTTGTTATACAGCAATAATTCTAACTAAATTCCCTTGACCCACTCTTTTTTGTTCAATAGCCATATTTAAGTCCATTAATCAGCTCAAAACTGTACGCTAGCTGTACAATGGTTTTCGGTTATTCTAACGACTGGTAAGAGGAGTAAAGTGAGACTTTATAACAGCGTCTTAGGGACATCTAATCTTAACTAGAAAACTTTAACTCAATTCGGGCATAACGTAATCAAGTAGCTTAAGTAGGTACTTTACTTGGTTTTGTGATGCTACTTATTCTCATCTGTTATGCCAAACTAGCGAGCCATTAAAATAGTATTTAATTCTCGCAGGACAATTTAGAGGTTATGAAAAAAAATACGTTATCATAGCACTACTAGCCTATGTTTACTCTTCAATAATTCTAGAGGCTGTATAGGTAATAGCTAATATTTACACTACAAGCTTTGGAAATAAAGTGGAGTAAGGTTACACTAATTTATAGCTCATATAGTTCTTAAATTCTTTTAACCAGCTACTATTAAGCTCATTGTGGTAGCATTACAATAGAATTAGTTTACACCATAAAAAAAGCCAATGCCAAAATTTTATTGAGGCAATGAGGATGACAGAGTAATGGTGTACAAAGAATCACCTCTCTATCAACCCAAGCGAAGCAGTCATTATTCCATTCACGAAGAAGAGACTAGGAGAGCTCTCCCTCAATGGAATAAAGCTGCCCTGGTCCACCGAAGTTAAATATCTGGGTGTAGCGCTTGATAAAAAACTCAGGTGGAAAATTCATGTGGAAAATATAACGACAAAGGCTTTACGAGTGTTCGGCATTTGTAGTTCCACCTACGGTAAAACTTGGGGGTTAAAGCCCAAAGTGATACGATGGCTGTACCGGACAATGATAATACCTATTATAACATACGGCAGCATAGTGTGGTGGCCAAGAACAAAGCTTGCTTCGTGCAAAGCGCCACTCACCAGGTTACAAATAAACAATTTCATTCATTCATTCAAAGAACAGTGTGTCTCGGCATCACGGGTGCCTTCAAGACAACACCTACGGCAGCGATTGAGAGATACCTCAATATCCCTCCTCTGCATATGATGGTTGAATTCGAGGCAAGGAAGACATTACACAGTCTTGCTGTTGCTAGACTATGGGATGCCTCGAAGCCAAAGACTAAGATGAGAATGAAGGCCTGGATCGGGTAAAAAGCATGTTATCCGATAAAAACGCAAACTATATTTGTGTTTGAATAGTCTTTTATGGTCCAAATCCCTACAATAGAGGACTGGAAGAAGGGACTCGATCCACCAGAACAAGATAGTCTGGTGTGGTACACTGGTGGCTCCAAAATGGAATCAGGTACAGGAGCGGGAATATACGCAAAAGAATGTAGCAAAAGCTTAGGAAAGATGGCAACTGTATTCCATGCAGAAAATTTTTCCATAATAACCTGTGCTCAAAAGAATATAGATAGAGGAACCAGATGTAAATCAATATATATTCTTAGTGACAGTCAGGCTGCAATCAAAGCCATGGCATCCTACAAAGTGGACTCCGGGCTTATTCTGGATGCTATCCAAACCCTAAACAGGCTTGGGAAGCACAACAGGGTAAGATTGATGGCTCAGCAAATAAGTTTGTGGGTCCAGAACCATGTGTAGGCTTTTCGACGTGTCTCGTAAAAGCCGCATTTAGGGAGTTTGCAGATCACAGACAACGAACTAATTGGCTGTACCGGTCTGCAACACTCCAAGAAATTCCTAGGCTCTACGTTCAAAGCCCGGGAATGCATTTGGAACATGAGCAGGAGGCAAATCCGCTTGAGGCCTTTACTGGGCACTTTGGAACCAACGACATGCTCATGAAGATGGGTTTAACCGCGACTCCCGCGTGTAGGTTGTGTGGGGAACATACGGAACGCATGGAGCACCTTCTGTGCACATGCGATGCACTGCCTGGTAAGCGAATGGGTCTCCTAGGGGTTGGATATCCAAAACCAGAAGACTATAGGCTCATATCTCCTAGTCTCGTTGTAAAACTCATGAAAACAGTTTTCAACGAGATTGGGGAGGAGTAAGTTATCTAGGGGACCACAATAGATCCCAATGGGTCGAGGTGTCCGAGTTATTTCTCGGTCCCTCCATAAGATCAGATGAGATGTCACATTTTTCAAGCAATTCCTGACGTCCAATTAAGCTAAATCTTAGCGTACTTACGTAACTTTGGAAACATTGAAATAATATGGTACTGGAGATGGTTTCATGATGGAGCCGGAAGGTGGTCATAGGTACACCTCAACCAGACAAGAGAGCACTATCGTTTTTGGGCTCATTTGGTGTGTTTTTAACCCCCGACGGAAAAAGAGGGGTGTTGCTGTGTATCTGTGTGTCTGTCTGTGGCATCATAGCACCTAAACGGATGAACTGAATTTGATTTAGTTTTTTTGTTTGAAAGGTGACTTTGTCGAGAGTGTTCTTAGCTATGTTTGAAAAAAATCGGTTTAGCTGTTCAAAAGTTATTTGCATTTTACTCTTTGAATCTGGATTTTTTCGCAAGATATCGTGTCAGTATAACGTGTTTCGATAGACTGTCGATTGAAGCGTGTCTGCAACTAGGTATATTATATGTAGTTTAAAAAGCATGAAATAAAAATTAAAACCGGGGATTTTTTAGGGTTCCGAAGTCAACAAGGAACCCTTATAGTTTCGCTCTGTCCGTCTGTCCGTCCGCAGCTTAGCTCAGAGAATCTAAGTACTAGAAAGCTATAATTTGGCATGTATATACATATTAATAATTCCGACAAAGTGGTAACATAAAATCATGAAAAATTATTTTTTTTCGGGTACCTCCCATAGACGTAAAGTGGGGATGTATTTTTTTTTTCTCATCTATCCCATAGTATGGGGTATCGTTGGATAGGCCATTCAAAAATATTATGGGTTTGTTAAAACCATTTTTCGATTCAGAGATTCGTTTGCGTAAAATTAAGCTTTAAGTTGCAAATTTATGTTAGAGTCAAGTGTCCCCCCCCCCCTGCCAGCGAAATGGTTGCTCTTGGCTACGTGAAAAAAATCACGGCAGTAGTAAATATAACGAAATTAAAAGGAAAATTATCACGGATAATAATGCTTTACAAGTTTACGAGTAATAGTCGACCAACTTATAAAATGTACTTGAAACAGTTAAAATTTTGTACAAATAAAATTGAAAAATTACTTAAATAAAGTTTATAGCTGTGTAAAACGGAGTAAATATATGCTTATGAACCATGTAAAAATTTACAAAAATAAAATCATAACAGGCTTTACAAGTTTACGAGTAATAATCGACCAACTTATAAAATGTACTTGGCACAGTAAAATTTTTGTACAAATGCCATTGAAAAATTACTTAAATAACGTTTTTAGCTGTGTAAAACAGATAGTAAATATATGCTTATGAACCATGTAAAAATATATAAACATAAAATCATAACATCCTTAATAATAATGATTTCTAAATTAATAATGTTTAAGCTCGCATTGGACAACGCGTTTTTAGAATTTGTGAGCCGCTGAAACCGTTCTAATGTTCATGTAACAACAACAAAACCCTCTTTTTAGTCCGCATTATTATGCAACTTCGGAACCCTATTACTGCACGTGGCCCGACACGCACTTAGCCGGTTTTTTTAATTTCTAATTTTATCTTGTGACAAGGTGATAATGACATTTAATATCTTTTAGTTCAAAATGCTCGCTTGAAAAAATATTTAATACCTATTATTTTAAGTAATCAAAGGCTTTAGACAATTGACATTCTACCAACGAAAGCGACAACCTTTTTACCCGACTGCCAAAGAAGGATAATGTGTTTATCAGTATATGTATGTAGGTATGCTTGTTCCTATGGAGTTCTAGAGACCAAACGCGTTGACCTATTTTGACTATTCTTACGTCAAACGATTCGTCTTAACCTAGCGTAAGTACATTACGTACATTAAAATTGGAAAATAAAAATATGGCGGCATTTGGGCGCCATAATGGGTGCCCATTTTTTTTTATTTTTCTAAACCCATCGTGGGGGTATCAAAATAAAGGGTTTTAAGAGGTAATTGCAAAAATATATAACTCTTATTCATGTTTAAAAGAAATTCGAAAAAAAAAGCTTAAAAGTTGTAAATAAAAAAAGTTAATTAAAAAAATGAAAATCCCGAATGCTTAAGAAGAGAACTAAAAAAACGTAAACAAGAAGAAAATTATGCTGTGCAGTCGGAGGATTAGCGAGCTGGCTGACCAAAACCAGATGTATTTTATTTTTTTTTATTTTTTGTTGGCTCGCTCTTGACCACCATATCACCTGATGGTAAGCGATGATGTGGTCGACGATGGAGCACGCTTGCCTAGAAGTAACCTATTCACTCTTGACTTAAAGACCCCTAGATTGTATCTATCGGGAAACAGACTCCGGCAGGGAATTCCACTCCTTAGCTGTACGCATAATAAAAGTATTCTCAAAACGTTTAGTGCGATGTATCCTATGTATGTATCCTCCGACTGCACAGCTTAAGCAGTCGGGTTTTTTAACCATTATGGGTTTTTTTGCCATAATATGGTACAGAATACGTGTTTCTACAGCCACTAACACACAGCTATCATCTGCTTCTCCGCTTATTTCGACAAGCAGCCTTTATGGTTCCAACCACATTGCACCGTCGAATACCATTCATTAAGACTTACTCTCCTACACACAACCAAAATCAAACACAAACAAAATTTCAAAAAGCTTTACCGAAAACTTCGTCCAAATTAAAACCGGGAATCATCGAGACGGAACACCCCGTGTACGCGGTCGAGAAAAACTCACATTTTTAAAGCCACATTTTCAGCGGGTAGTTTGAAAATATGACTGTTTCGAAAACATTATTACTGTCGATACTACATTAAAGTAAGCACGCCCTGATTTAGCGCTGCGAGATGGGAAAAAGTTTGGGGACTATTCTTGAGATCGTTCGATAAAACTGTGAGTTTATTGTTCGATATTTTATGGGGTTTGGATGGCAAAGTGAAATGGAAGAAAGTCGTGGCTAAATGGAACAGTTACATGGGTCAATCTTCGAGGTTAAGCAATGCTTGTTGGGATCGTTCTACACAAATAAATACATTTGAATTTGAGATATCGACCGTCCATTACAAACCAGTAGAGCGCTAGTTTAGAAGTTAGATAAAAAATCTGGCACCGGTCTTGTCATCATCATCATCATCATACAGCCGAAAGACGTCCACTGCTGGGCATAGGCCTCCCCCAAGCGTCGCCACATTGATCGGTCCCGTGCGTCTCGTATCCAGCGGATCCCTGCAACCTTCACCAGGTCACCGGTCCACCTTGTGGGAGGCCTTTCAAAGCAACGTCTTCCGGTACGTACCCCATCGGCCATCCGTTCTGCGAGCAATGTGCCCTGCCCACTGCCACTTAAGTTTGGCAATTCTTATTTGTTTATTATTATTTATAATATTATTTATTGTATACCACAAAAATATATACAAAGGACAAAAAAAACATAAAAGCAAGTGTACAATGGGCGGTCTTATCGCACAGGGCAATCTCTTACAGACAACCTTTGGATGGACTGAAAGAGAGGAGAGAAATTTAGGGTTGTCAGTGTACAATATATCTTAAACAATAATAAATATACATAATAACATAAAATACATACATACAATAATATACTAATATATAACAAAAATGTAACAGAGATAGGAGAAAACTATACTGAAAGGAAATGCTCCTTCACTAACTGGCTATGTCGGTAACCCTGGTTGGTCTTGTCAATGTGTATCGTATTACCCAGTTACTGGGTTTTGAAGGTCAAACAGGATGTCACGCTATGAGTTTGCTGAGGTCAGTCCGCGAATAGGTTGCCATCAATTATATATGTCTCGGAAAGCACATTGAGCCGTTGATCCCGACTGTCATTTGTAGATTTGACATTTTATCATCGAAAGCGTGGCGATAGCGATTGTGTTAAAGGCAAAATTGAATGGAATTGACAATAGATATCGAAGAATCACGAGATCAATCCATTACATTCTGACATTTCGAATATCGCCTTCGCTGACGTCGAATATCACTTGTCTAGAGCGGTCATCATGATAATGATCTTTGATATCGACCAATTTCAATGTAGGTGTAATATACCACTCTGTCTACTCCTTCACAGTTACGTTACCACCCGATCAGATAAAGATCCAATTACTAAATGAATCGTTTTAATTTCATAAAGATGTAATCACGTTAATGGACCCTAGTGGTTACAAAGCGTGGCTGTCAGCTTAGAGGAAGGACGAATGTCCACAAAAAATACGACAAGTAAACTGAGGGACTGTGGGATTTACTGGTGTCAGTTTTGTTAAACAAAAAATGTACTATACAAATAATTCCTGTATAATGTTCCCTTGGGATAACAACACTTTTCACGCCGGACGCCGCGAGTATGAGCTAGTAGTACTTATGTTAAGTAATTTTGACGGAAACTGCCTCTACTCTCTTCACTCAAATCAGTCGCCTTGACAACGGACAAAAACTTTCTTATCGAAGACTTTAAAGTTGAATGAATAACAACTGCTGACACTTGGAGGGAGAATTAATCCTGCTTGAGTCGAGGTTCAGTGGAGTAAAGGAAATAACTTATGTTTCATATCCTAAGAGTGTTTACGCACTGCATCTGACCTTTATACGAATCCGAGTTTTGAGTGCCGTCCGAATTGGAAATGTACTGATTTCAGACGGACGGAGTACCTACAGATACAGTACGTAACCTCAGTACTACGGATATTTAGGACCCAAATTTGTCGGATTTAGACCGGATGCAGTGCGTAACCGCTCAAACACCAATATGTTAGAGATGTAAATACCTAATTAAAATTATCCATAGGGGAACCAAGGTAACCTTCAGACTCCGAAGAATAGCCAAATATTAATGGTAGCAGGCATCCCGCACATTGCTCGCAATATGGATGTCTGATTAAGAGTTGTAGTGATAGAAGTCATCAAAATCATCATCATCAGCCTACAGCAGTCCACTGCTGGACATTGGCCTCTCCAATTGCACGCCATTTATCTAAATTTATCGTCAAATCTCATTCAGTTTCTATCAGCTATCCTGCGAAGATCGTCGCTCTACCTAGATAGACGTCGTGCCATGTACAATACTGGTTTTCAGTTGCATCCAAGAAGACTGGAAACCATTTCTTTTTGGGGCATTGAGGTGTTTGTCTCCTCTTGCGACGCCTAAGAGTGACTCGCGTGGAACGCTACGCGCCGCCACCTCGGGCCGTGTGAATGGACGAGATCTTCCTCTTCCTTGCCGCAGCCTCTTTCCGCAAGACGACTGTTTCGCAGAAGGATATCACCGCGTCCCAGGATTGCAATCGCTGCCGATCATCGACTTGACTACGGCCGGCAGTGACAGTCGGCACTCCTGAGATGAGGGCATGGCGCGGCTCCTCCCAAGCGGCACACTCTTCCCGCGTATGCCCAAGAAAGATTGGAAAACAACCTCAAAATAGTTGGGCAATAGTTAGGCAGATGTTTGATGAGTTTACACCACAGCACAAATCATGTATCATAATCAGTCTTATAATGTTCCCACTGCTGGGACACATGCATCCTCTCTGTGAGAGAGGTAATGCAATGGGCCTTAATCCACCACGCGGGCCCAGTGCGGGTTGGTGGATGTCACATGTCTTTGAATTTTTGGTTCTAGGACATGCCGGTTTCCTCACGATCTTTACCTACACCGTTTTAAGAGCAAATCATGTATGTTGCCTGATAGGTATTTAATAAGTCACACGCGCAGCTTCTTACCACAGAAATGTTCACCTTGAGTATGATCTTGTACAAAAAGTGTTATACATTTATGTCCTTTGAAGTCTTAACAAACAATAAATTCTTCGTTTCTACAAATATTTTAAGACATTGTTTGCTTCGAGGGTATTTGCCTCGTCATGGTTTTGTGTCTTTTAATGGTTTCTTATGAAGGTTAAGTATTTTTTCCTTATTTGCACAATAATATTACGATATTTGTCTGTAGAACCAAAAATTCGAAGACATGTGTCATACACCAACAAGCACTGGGCCCGCGTGGTGGATTACGGCCTATTCCCTCTCACAGAGAGGAGGCCTGTGTCCCAGCAGTGGGAACATTAAAAGAAAAGGCTGATGATGATGAAGATGACGATATTTGACGTATGATATCTTATCTTATCTTGTGGAGGGGCTGAGAAATAACTCTGACACTTCGACCCATTGGAATCTATTGTGGTCCCCTAGATAACCTACTCCTCCCCAATCTCGTTGAAAACCCTTTTCATGAGTTTTACAACGAGACCTGCCACCAGGACCCCATCATCCTCCCGTACGGGTTCCCGCACATGGCACGAACACGCGGGAGGTCATTGCTATCCATCATCTGATCTTGTTCGATGGTGGACTCAGGGGCATGACCTCGCCACCCCTGTGTTAAGTAGCTCGGTGATTTCTGTTGCGTCTATTTCATATGGAATTAGAGCAATAACCTCGACAAGGAACATCACCGCACTTGCTTTGAGGATCTACACGACCGTAGCACTCGGGCAAGGTAGGAGATAAGCTAAGCTTTCTTTCAGCCCCGCTAAATGGGTCCACGGCCCGAGGCCTGCATCATCAAAGCCAAACCAAGCAAGCTAGTGAATGATCGAGCAAAGCGAGGCGTGTTGCTGGATACAAAGCACAAGTTTGTGAAAGCAAAAAAAAAAAGTAAGAAAAAAACCCCAAATTATCGTATCGCAAGCGCGCCTGCTCTGCAATGAGTTTAAATTCAGTTCAATCCCTATGATAGGTTTTTATTGGGATTTTGTCTAGCATTCTTGTATCCAGTTCGTATGAAATGAATGTCGATTTTAGAATGATAATATTAAGTAGACCGGCCCCCGTACCCTGACGTGTCAAAACTATCATAGTTTACTATAAAAAAATGACAGATGTTAACAAGTGATATACATCTATCCCTTACGCACACTCAAAATAACATTGCTCTAAGAGCTTATGATCATCCCCCAGGGGGGTTACATCTGTCCCTTATTCACAGTCGAACCATGATAGTTTTGACACGTCAGGGTGCGGGGGCGGAACTTATAAAGCTGTCAATCCACCAGTATCTATAATTGCTGAAGTAAACTGTCATCTACACTAAAGAGGAAAGATTTGTTTGTAAGTTTGTTTGTAATGGATAAATTCAAAAACTACTGAACCGATTTTGAAAAATCTTTCACCAGTAGAAAATTTTTCAAAATATTTTATTCCGAAAACGGGTCATGTGAGGTGCCACGGGGGTCCGTGCCCACTCGACCCGATTAGATTACACCCGAAGAATAATACCTGCATATTTCTGTTTTGATAGGCGTAATAACGTCGTTCTATAATCAGGTAGAAAAGTGTTGATTTAGCGCTTGCAACACAGAGAATGCAAAAATTTAATAATGTTTGGATAAATAAATCAAAAATTATACAAGTACTTATCCTTTTTAGGGTTCCGTACCCAAGGGGTAAAAACGGGACCTAAGATTCTGCGATCCGTCTGTCTGTCTGTCTGTCCGTCTGCCACTAGGCTCATGAATGTATCTCATGAACCGTGATAGCTAGGCAGTTAAAATTTTCAAAGATGATGTATTTATGTTGCCGCTATAACAATAAATACTAAAAACAGAATAAAATAAATATTTAAGTGGGGCTCCCACACAACAAACGTGATAGTTTTGCCGTTTTATGCCCCCCCCCCCTTGCCCTTGCCTTGCCTTGCCTTATTTTTGCCTTGCCTTGTTGTAAACCTTCGCACGCGAGTCCGACTAGCTCTTGGCTGGTTTTTTAGTATAGTATACGCTTTGTACTTTGTAATAAAAATCACAGATTATTGTTAATTATCATTACAATCTTATAGCTAGTGGCACGGTGGTATTCATTGAATCAGTATTTTCTTTATACGTGGTTATAATTATTAGGGTAACAAGTAGGTACTAACTTCTAAAATAAAATAAAAGTAAGAACCAGAAAAGCGGTTAAAGCGAGGTAGAGGCTATCTTAATAAAACTACATTTTTAAAACAAAATCACTGACTATCAGGATAAATTATGTGACATAACAAAATATTCTATGTATAGTAAATTAATAAGTTATTTAGAATTAAACATCACTTTGCCTGACTGAACAAATGATACTGAATTAGTAGTAAAACATCTGGTATTATTCTTCGGGTTGAGTCTAATCGGGTTGAGTGGGCACAGACCCCTCCACGTAGGGTTGCCAACTTTTTCTCAGCGAAATACAGTATTTTTCAAAATAAGCTATAAAAAAATATAGTACACTTCTAAAAAATATAGTATTTTATGGGAAAATTAAAATTAGACAAAGACATATTTGTTACTTATTTATTTTTATAAAAACTATATTTCTTTGCACTTCTTACATTTTTAACAATGATTTGTCTGAAATAACAACATATGCTTTATTACATTCAATTATAAGATAAATCGTAAAATCAAAAGCTTATTTTTTATTAATGAAATACCTACTAGATACTTATGTTTCTTTCTTCTCGTCATTGGACCTTAAGTTCTCAAATCATAGAATAATATCTAATTAAAAATACGAATTCCCAAACAAAAATAAAAACGACCAAAAAAAATATTGGTTTGTTGACAATTTCATATTGATCACTTTGAAGTGCTGCCTGTATAGAGAAAGAGATCAGTGGGAGCCAAAAACAAAAGATTGTCGATGCGTTCGGAGTTCGGAATTCGGTTACACGAACTCGCCTCACTCAAAATTTGATGTAAAGCCGCGTTAATATTTTTTTAAATATATATTTGTTTGTTAGATTTCGTTTCCTGTTGAAAATATAGTATTTTTGCGTACTATATTTTTTATTTTTTTATATATAGTACAATACTATATATTATAGTACGGTTGGCAACCCTACCTCCACGGGAGCCAAGCCGCGGCAAAAGCTAGTTCCATATAAAACGAGGGATTGACAGCACACTTCACCTAAGACTTCACGGTGAGATTTCTACAAAGTAGCATTACTTATTGGCAGATTGATTAAAGACAAGCTGATTATACTTAACTTTTAAAAACTTGTTTTTGTTTTAAAAGGGCAAGCAATAATAAAAATATTCATCATCATCTGCCTAGCCTTTTTCCCAATTATTGTTGGGGTCGGCTTCCAGTCTTACCGGATTCAGCTGAGTATCACTGTTTTACATGGAGCGACTGCTTATCTGACCTCCACAACCCAGTAACTGGGTAACACGATACCCCTTGGCAAGACTGGTGTCAGATCTCAGGCTTCTGACTACCCGTAACGACTGTCAAATATCTTCAAATGACAGCCGGGACCAACGGCTTAACGTGCTTTCCGAGGCACGGAGGAAACCCGGTATGTTGAAATGGTCACACATCCACGGACCGACCTCGTCAAGCGTTGCTTAACCTTATTTAGCCACGAAAAAAATATTACTCGCGAAAAAAATGCTTCATATTTCTAGAATAGTGGCCTGCACCCGCATTTCATTCCCGTCGCCATTAAACAGATTGAGGCAGAAAAACAAGGATCTAGAAACTTGTGTCCCCATGCTAAATATACGACTGCAGTGGGACACGGAGGAGGAGTAAATGGAGTACTAACATAATATTATAACGTTTGTGTTTTACGAAAGAAGGCATTGTGTGTATATAGCAGACAAATTTGATAGTTTTGTCTTACTCAAAAGAGTACCGAAAAGAAAACATTTGTTTATAAATTCTTTTTTGTTGGATCACTGTAACATGGTAGAAATCACACCCTTACTAAAATGAATTTTGTATTTGTACCTTCATTGTGTGTAAAGCTAAGGAATGGAGTTCCCTGTAAGAGTCTATATTTCCTGATAGGCATAACTAAGACCACATCATCATTGAACATCAGCAGCTGAATTGCGCATGAATTGAAGTGAAGTGAATTCGGCAAGGCGAAGGATTTGACCGCTATCAAATCGACCAATCACATGCGAGATAAATGACGCGATGTGGATTTCCGTCTTTGTGATTGGTCGATTGATGGCGGTTAAATACTTTGCGTTGCCGTATTCACTTATGCAATAAGGCTGCAGGTGAGATAAAGCTCAAAGACTATCAATAAAAAAACAAAGGGGTTTTATATTTCCGAGTTGGTTCCATTGTTATTGATTGGTCGACTCGCACAGAATGCAGCAATTGCACCGCCTGCCTTAATCTTCCATTTACTCGTAAATCCGTGGTAATTATGCAGAAAAATAAAATTCGGTACAATTTAAAATTTTAATTAAAGCTGTTACTTAGTGGTGAACTGGAGTTGAGTCTGCTAGCCTGTTTCTGGGGATGAAAAGGTCTTGTGCCGTTTTGGATTAAGTGGATTCTGGAATAGGAGGTTCCATCGATCCAGGTCACCGTCTGTCTCCGTTTTCAGTTTTTTACGAACACTTTAATCAATCACGCTATGGGCGCACGGTTGGCACAGTGGTTGAACGATTGACTACTGCGCTGCGTGTCGCGGGTTCGATTCCCGCACGGAACAAATATTTGTATGACCTACAGATAGATGTTTCGGCTCTGGGTGTTGTATATGTGAGTTTATATGTTTGTAAAGTCACCCACGATACAGGAAGAAATTCCTAGTGTGGGGCCAAGATTTTTATAAAAAAAAAATATTGTATTTTAAATTAAATCATACCAACTACTAACGGAAGTCTCTTTTTCCAATGTTTAGATTGTTGCTCGATTATAAAATAAAAAACCGGCCAAGTGCGAGTCGGACTCGCACACGAAGGGTTCCGTACCATTATCGTAAAACACTGCATAAAAATCACGTTTGTTGTATGGGAGCCCCCCTTAATTTATTTTATTTTAATTTATTATTTATTATTTTATGATGTAAATATACAACTAAACATTCTGTGAATATTTCAAGCGTCTAAATGTTGCCGTTATTAATATCGAGCAAAAAACGGCAAAAATATCACGTTTGTTGTATGGGAGCCCCCCTTAAATATTTACTTTATACGGTTTTTAGTATTTGTTGTTATAGCGGCAACAGAAATACATCATCTGTGAAAATTTCAACTGTCTAGCTATCACGGTTAATGAGATACAGCCTGCAGACAGACGGACAGACAGACAGACAGACAGACAGACGGATCGCGAAGTCTTAGTAATAGGGTCCCGTTTTTACCCTTTGGGTACGGAATCCTAAAAAACAGTAGCCCAAAAGATCGATGTTCGTTAGTAACCATCAGTTCAGATACGGAACACAGAATTAAGCAGCTTAATATTTTTTATTAGAAACGAAAAAAGATTTACTCGCAATATAGCTGCTAGAACAAAATACTAATACTGATAAAAAAAACTAATACCGTTATTAAAACGCAATAAAACTTTTCCTATTTTTCTATGCTTATCTCTTCTCGTCATGAAAAAAAAAAGGATTAATAAAAAAGGAAAAAAAAACTGCAAAAACTTTTGCTGTATAAGCAACAGTGAAGTACACTCGGTAACGCAAGTCTCAACTTTAAGCGCGGGTACAATGGTGCACAGCGGTGGAAACTTAATTGAAGCGCCGACTCCTGCAAATTCTGCTTGGATTTTTTTCGAGTGTTCCATTCCTGTTTGTAACACAAAATTTTGTGTTTTCTTGGACTTTTTTTGATGTTTTCTGGTTGGTAAAATATAATTTTTGACTGAAACTGCACTCGTGAGCAATAAACTGGAATAGCCATCGCGGCAACCGGCACGTTGCTCAAATTTATTTTTTATAATTTATATGCAATTATTGTGATGTATCATTTGAAAGGTAATTTTGTTAGCTTTCAAATGATATCAAAAAGATATAATTTCTTTTAATTAAGTTAGGGAATTATTGCATTTATGTCCACTTCTTTAATACAACTTAAAAAAGTGGACATAAATGAATAATCGTAAGAAGTAATATGAAAAGATAAATTTATTATCTATACTAATATTATAAAGTGGAACAATTTTTTTGTTTGGCTCCGAAACTACTGCACCGATTTAATAAATTCTTTCACCAATAGAAAGCTACATTATTGCTGAGTGACATAGGCTATTTATTTCCGAAAACGGGTCCTATGGGGTGGTCCACGGGAGCGAAGCCGCGGGGAACAGCTAGTTTACATTATATGTTTTAACCCCTCAATAGTTTGTGTTTTTTAACCAATTCTTTATTGAATTAAGTGAAATAACTTGCGAAATGTATCAATAATGACTGTATACATCTCTGCTTCTATATTATTCCAATCTCAAGGAAGACTAGCCATCAACACTAGAAATATTATAAACATAGGCACCTCTGCTTACCCTACGGGGCATATAGGTGTGAGATTATTTATGCTATGTTACCAGTGACTGAGGGAGGAGGGAGTGAGTAAGGATTTCTCTCTATATATAGCTATATATGTAGATAGATGTTAGTAAAGTCTAGTAAGTGTATTCATAAGGATTTTGTAGCAGGTGGCGTTCTGTAGTTCCTGTCAACGCCCATGAGAAAAAATCGTGAGTTTATGGAAAAGATAGCAACACTAAAAGTTTTGTCGGTCTCGGTGCGTAACGGAATCTGGGCCAGTGCTATTTTTAACCTAAAGGAGGGTAGTTCGAGGGGTCTGCCCTCGTTCTATAGTATGTAAGTAATGAGCCACTACTGTAACCCATTTAGTTGAGGTCCCCCTTTCGATGTGTACGCACGCTTGCTATACGGAACATGTTTATTTAGTTGATGATATTTAAATTAAATCATGATCTTAAAACTTTTCCGGGATCTGTTACATAGTTAATGCTAGTATAGGCATCGTCGTTTAAGTATATTTTAAATAATATTTATATTTTTACATTGTGATTTGATTAGAAAGGATAGACGAATCCCCTTCAGTTAACTCAATTTTTAATTAGTTATTATTTATACTTATTGTGACACAAGGGGTCCACAGTAAAAGGACCGTCAACGTATTATAAACACTATAGTGTTTATAATACGTTGACGGTCTAATAAAGTACCTTATTAGACCCCTTCTGACATCAAGGGGGTGACCATAAGCTCTTAGAGTAAGGTTATTTTGAGTGTGCGTAAGTGACAGATGTATATGACTTGTATAAATCTGTCCCCTTTTCACAGTCGAACTATAACAGTTTTGACACGTCATGGTACGGGGCCAGAAGTGAGCTGAATATCAACATCAGTTTAATTTAAAAAACCTTCCCTCTTTTGGAAAATATCTGAAATGCCCGGAAAATCTCTCCCTCCCTGTTTTCTTGGTAACCCGCCTGTAAGACAGCGCGACTAAGTTTTTTAACTTAACGAAGGAAAACTATAGAACAAGGTGCTTCAATTGTTTTAGTTGGTTTTCGAGAACTTGCAGCTGAGAGGTCGAATTAGAATTGATTGCTTTTCTCTTTGATTATGAAGGAAAGGTTGGTTGAAGTTGTAGGAGGAATTGAACAGAAAATAATTATTAGTGTGCAGATAAATGTATTCGAAGGTACAATGTAGAGAACCGACTGCTTCTTTGGTCTAGTCATAAATACTATTACCTACTGAGTGTGAGGTCGTTGGATCGATGCCCGTATTGGACAAAATGTAATTAACGTTTTGCATCCCGAATTTCTCAATATCAGTACGGAGTCTGGATTGGTAGCCATTTGATAGTGTTAAATTGGACTGTTGATGCGCGTGTGTTTGGTGGCTTGGGTCAGGGTTGTTGACGGAATGGAGACACGATGCGTGGATTTCTTGAAAGATATTTAGGTAATTCTGATTATTACAAGGTAGGTAGGTAGGTATTTGGCAATGCGTGTTTTTTGAGAGTTTCTGATAATCTGATGGATTGAAGCGAATGGAGAAATGAGCTGTATTTTTTAAAATATGTTGCGTCTCACAGTTAAATCATACGATTTACTATCTGCTTAACCGGTTTTCCGTGTGGAGACTAAACTATAGCCTCGGCTCAGGGCGTCGCTGGGGGGACAACAAAGGCTGGAATTAAGTGATTCTACCGTCCGTTCGGAAAATACCTTCGTGGAGAAGAACGGACAAGAAACTCATTTTTTAGCTAGTATTTGAACTATTGCCACGGGTTCTCATTGCTAAGAAAGAAAATTTGGTTCAAATAAATCTCACTAGATGGCGCGATATGCACCTACATCTGTTATTGAATGTGTGTAAAATTATTTTTTTCTGGAATTGAACTCAAAAAATTTATGTCCTTGTTTAATTAACTCTCCTAAGTACACAATTATGGAATATTGGGTTCTTAATTCACATTTCAAAGATTATTTGAACGGATCCTTTAAAATTGATGCCAATAGATGGCGTATTTTTAAATTTCTTAGGCATTCCACTCGATTGTTAAAATTTGCATTGTAACACATTTTGGTGCAAAAAAAACTGTAAAAACGTGCAAAAAAATACTATAAAACGAACCTTTACTGTATTTAAAGAAAAAAAATATTCAAGAACCTAGTAAACCCATTTACTAGCAAGTCACTGCTAACACCATCTATCTATCACCGTGAAACAGAACCGAATGCGTTCGATGTACAAAAAATTGCCAGAATAAGCAGTCGAAAAACGCTAGTTACGTCGGCACGGTTTCTTTGTATGGGATGAGGTATCTGTATGCTAGTATTATATTATCTGAGCTATTGCGCAGCATTTTTTTTTGTTTTTTTATCGATAGGCTTGCGTTTGACCACTATCTTGCCTGATGGTAAGCGATGATGTGTTCGACGGAGAAGCACGCTTGCCTAGAATTAACCTATTCATTCTTGACTTAAGGTTGAAGCTATCAGGAAATAAAGACTCCGGCAGGGAATTCCACTCCTTAGCTGTGCGTACAATGAAAGTATTCGCATTTCAGCATTTTGCGGGCTGGCTTGAATTTATTGACAGGGACAATAAGACGGGCCTCGGCGGCGAGGAAGGAACGAATGCGGTCGTTTTTGTGTACTAATTGTATCGGGATCGGGAAGGGCAGAAGTTATTTTGTTTTGTTTATTGTTTGGCGTCTCGCAGGTCAATCTGAGTGATTGGCTACTGCTACCGGGCGATTCTGTGGAGAATAATCTAGAGTGTGCCCCCACACCTTGCGTCGACCCTGCCGTAGTCTGGACCATTTTCATTCTACCAATACTACAACTTTACGACCGCAAAATTGTTCCTAACATGTCACATGTAAATCCACAACCAGTCCTAAAAAGATAACTCCTACATTCGCTTCAAGTATCCACCCCAAACGACACAGCCGAGGCTCTCAATTTAAAGGCCGTATAACTCCATCTTTATAGCCACCCAATATAACTTGAGACATTTCTGATAGTAAAATTTTAATGCTGTAGGGTCTCTCGAAGATTATTACTGTCGCTTGAGATATTTGTGGTAAAGGGGTTGTTTCTTTTGTGCATTTTGTTTCTTTTTATTGCGTTGAAGAGGGGAAGAATGCGGTTGTAATCATTGTAATATGGCAAATCGAGTTTGAGGAAAAGTTCTGCTTTTTAGTGTGTGATATGATTGTCTAGTTGGTTCCAATCCGGAACGATATGATTTTTCTAATTTATTTTATAATTCTTTTTAAGTTTAACTAAGACATCACTGTCATCGGTGATATGAGGAGAGGGCAAAGGGCCTTCCAGTGGGACAATTGAGGAGGCTGGAATTGTTATAACTTTTAGTGCTTCGATTCTGTTACTTAGGTACAACACTGAAAAAGTCTAAACCGTAATTGCAACGCTGATTGGTTTCAAAAATAGCTGGGTGGTAGTTATTTGAATTTCCTTCGGCAGCAGTAAGACACAAGGCAGAGGTAAAAAAAAAATAGTAAAAAAAAAAAAAAAACTGTGATATACAATCGACTTCCAAAAAAGCCCACTACTATCTGTCTAACTTTTTTCCCAACTATATGGGTCGCCTTCCAGTATTACCGGATTCAGCTGAGTACCAGTGTTTTACATGGAGCGACTGCCTATCTGACCTCCACAACCCAGTAACTGGGTAACACGGTATCCCTTGGCAAGACTGGTGTCAGATCTCAAGCTTCTGACTATTCGTAACGACTGTCAAACATCTTCAAATGGCAGCCGGGACCAACGGCTTAACCTGCTTTCCGAGGCACGGAGAAAACTCGGTATGTTGAAATGGTCACCCATCCACGGACCGACCTCGTCAAGCGTTGCTTAACCTTGATGATCGATACGTGCGGCTAAACAAACTTCAATTTCGGAAGTCGGTGTCAAAAAACGAAGAAACAGGAACAACAATTACCGAAGTTGAAGTTATTTTTCACTTTGTAGTGGGTTCTCTTGGAAGTCGGTTGTATTTTTTGCAAAAATATATTTTTATTTTTCAGTTTTTAGTTGTGTGTGGTACCTAATGAGCAAGTCTATTCTTAGTATATATATTTATTCTTATTCATAGTTTTATGTTATTCGGGTAATCTACAAGAATAATATAAAACTTGAACATAACCGGTAAAATGAGATTTTACCAGGGTGAACTATAGACATCTGCGTACCCCTTTAGAGCGTACGGGCGTGATGTTATGTTATGAAATGGTGAAATGCAGCAATTCCGAGAGATTTGTTGTTTATTGAAGAGTTCTGTTGTATATCTCCGAAGTTCTTCATCATATCCTCACCAAATTTGAATGACCACTTAAAAATAAAAAAAGAATCATCAAAATCGGTTCATCTAATAAAAAGTTTTAAGGTGACACATAAAAAAACCCGCCAAGTGCGAGTCGGACTCTCGTACGAAGGGTTCCGTACCATTATCGCAAAAAAATCACATTTGTTGTATGGGAGCCCCACTTAAATATTTATTTTATTCTGTTTTTAGCATTTGTTGTTATAGCAGCAAAAGAAATACATCATCTGTTAAAATTTCAACTGTGTAGCTATCACGCTTCATGAGGTACAGCCTGGTGACAGACAGACAGACGGACCATGGAGTCTTAGTAATAGGGTCCAGTTTTTACCCTTTGGGTACGGAACCCTAAAAAAGTCCTCATTTTTGAAGTCGCTTAAAAACCAGTAAAAGCATGCCTCCTATATTATTCAAACTTGTACTAAGATTGTCTAGCAAAAGGTCAAAGTGTTACCTCTGACGTATTACTCACTTCTCCATCTAATACTGAGTGTAGGTCTCCTACGTAGCATGCGACTTTACCCGAATCTAGACCTCTCGCATTCAAACCATGCCTGCTACTTTGACCAGATCGTCGATCTACACTACATGGTTGCCTGGAAGAGATCGCGGAATGCGATAAGGCCGCCCATTGTATGTGTTTTTAGTTTTAAGTGTCCTTTATAAATGTAACTTATGGTGTACAATAAAGTATATAATAAATAAATAAATAAATACATACTCGTATACGGAAATCTACATCGCGTCTTTCATCTCGGCATGTGATGGGCCGATTTTTTTTTTTTTTTTTTTTTTAAATATGATCGTCCACAGATCATATAATACTACAGCTTTGGTTAACTATTCAAAAGTGTAACACATTCAAAAGTGCCATTAAATGGTTTAATTGATTTATAATGTAATATAACTTTATTGATACAGATACAGATTGTTCATAACTTTTGCCCTTGAGAGCAGTGGTGGCCCAGTGGTAACGACCGCGACTTACAAGTTGTAGGTCGTGGGTTCGAACCCAGGCAGGCGCTTTACTTTGTGTAAACTATTTCATCACCACTTCTCTCAAAACGGTGAAGGAAAACATCGTGAGGAAACCGGCATGTCTTAGAACCAAAAATTCGAAGACATGCTACATCCACTAAAATGCTCTGAGCCCGCGTGATGAGAGGAGGCTCGCACGCACAACAACGGTCCAAAAGCGAAACTAAGTGCAGAAAAGGGGTCCATCTATCCTATCCATAGATATAATAAACAAGTTAGTTTCGCAAAATGTTGGTTTCGCATTTCTCTACTACGCTGTATAATCAAAATAAGTAATAAACTTTATTTCATATCGACCTTCCAACCGGGTTAAAACGGTTGACAAATTGTAAAATAAACTATAAAAGCAATATTTCATTCGTCAATCGACTTTATTGTCGATAGCCTACGTTAGTGGATCTGCACAAGCACATCACTTACTCGTCGCAAGGAGCAGCGGCCGTACTACGCGATGCATCCGCTTAATAAAGTATCGTTTTGTGATTTTTACATTGCTTGTCCAGTCACTCAGCGACAAACTTAGGTAGTGGTTAAGAAGCAATGTATTTAATGCAAAAATAGTACAGGCGCTGTGCTATTTGAAAACAAAAATAACATAGTAGAACCAAGAAATATTTTACGATTTGTTGTTTTTCATGATTTTAAAGACATATATAGTAAAATACTTGTATTTTTGTATTCCATGATTTACAAAATTTTGTTTTATGCTTCGGTTTTTGCAAGAAACCACTGAACAACACGGCATTCTTATAACTTGTCATGATTACGGTCGAAAGCGCACTAGTTCGCGGAGACGGCCATTTGTCTATGACATGCTCAGTCAGACCACGTCGCGCGGACACCGACACGCCCCCTTGCCACTTCTCCTGTATTTTATATTTCTATGATCCTATCCTATCCTACCCTTTGCCTTGCCGAATTCATTACACACTAAGACTGCTAGTGGTCGTATTACTACGGTTCTACGTCATTTCCCCAATGCTGAGAGTCTTGATCACATCATTGTTTCCAATCTTTCTCCTTGTTTACGTTTCTCCACTTGCTCCTACTTTCAGCAATATGCAGGACTTCTGAAGCTTTAATGTTTAACGAGGTTCGAAAGACTTATTACGTATTTTGCACGAGCAAGACGATAGCGATTTTTCAAACAGCGAACGATTAGCAAACGATTTTATAGGACCTACTATATGTAAACTGTAGGCTATGCCGACTATTATGACATAAAGCGTTTGAGCGCGCGATTATTGCTCATTGCTGTTTCTTATGTAATAATAAGGCTGCCGATGTGGATGTGCATAAATCCAGCTTCCTCATACGTGGTAGATAATAGCTGCATAAGCATGTCTTATGTCTTAACCTGAATATCATTTTTGAAGACCTATCCATAGATACCCCACACGTATGGGTTTGATGAAAAACAATTTTTGAGTTTCAGTTCTAAGTATGGGGAACCCCCAAAATTTATTGTTTTTACGGTTCCCTACCCAAAGGGTAAAAACGGGACCCTATTACTGAGACTCCGCGGTCCGTCTGTCTGTCTGTCACCAGGCTGTATCTGATGAACCGTGATAGCTAGACTGTTGAAATTTTTACAGATGATGTATTTTTGTAGCCGCTATAACAACAAATACTAAAAACAGAATAAAATAAATATTTAAGTGGGGCTCCCATACAACAAACGGTTTTTTTTGCGATTATGGTACGGAACCCTTCGTGCGCGAGTCCGACTCGCACTTGGCCGGTTTTTTTCTATTTTTGTGTGAAAATCTTAATGCGGTTCACAGAATACATCTACTTACCAAGTTTCAACAGGATAGTTCTTATAGTTTCGGAAAAAAGTGGCTGTGACATACGGACGCACAGACAGACAGACATGACGAATCCATAAGGGTCCCGTTTTTTGAAATTTGGCTACGTAACCCTAAAAATAGGTCTATTCTCACACAGCCTAGAATATTAATGCCGTGCACTATCGTCCCAGCACACTTCAAAGCAACATTTAACACAGAGAGTGTAATTCTAAATTCACAGTCACGCCTGCAGTGGGCTGGTCAAAACGTGCTTTTAGTTCCAACTGAGCGCTTTGACGGGCTCCATTAGCAATGCATGTTGATGTATGAGTGCATTCGAGAGTGCTCGGTAGGTAGGTACCTAGGTGCTTTTAGATCAGTGATGGGCAAAATACGGCCCGCGGGCCAGCTCCGGCCCGCGAAAGCATTTAATCCGGCCCGCCGACGCGACGTTCCTTCGACATCGTATATGGCCCGCGATAATTATATTTTGACGGTTCAGAAGTATAAATCCAGTTCGTAAGTGTGAAAATATGATGGCAAATCACAAGCAATTTCAAATCAAATATGTATCACACGCCAAAAGGCCTTCGAATAAAGTTAAATTGTAATTTTTTACATTTTTGCAAATTGTGTAATGCTGTAATGTTTTTATATGATTAAAAGTTTCAACACAAAATGCATTTTTCCTATGATTCTGGCCCTCCTCTGAAATTTCTTTAATTTTCTGGCCCCCCCATTAAGAAAGTTTGCCCACCACTGTTTTAGATAGTGTAAGTGTGGATATATATGGCAGGGTTCAAATATGATGAGTGCAGTGTTGCAGTCCTTCAGAAAGTGAAACTGAAGGTGTAAGTTCACTAACATAATCAGCTCATAATATTCAGTACCTGGGCGACCGAGCTCTGCTTGGGTGAAAATAGAGAAAACGACGTTTTCTAAAAAAACCGGCCAAGTGCGAGTCGGACTCACGCTCGAAGGATTCCATACCATTATCGCAAAAACTGCAAAAATATCACGTTTGTTTGGGAGCCCCACTTAAATATTTATTTTATTCTGTTTTTAGTATTTGTTGTTATAGCGGCAATAGAAATACATTATCTGTGAAAATTTCAACTGTCTAGCTATCACGGTTCATGAGATACAGCCTGGTAACAGACGGACAGACAGACAGACGGATCGTGGAGTCTTAGTAATAGGGTCCAGTATTTACCCTTTGTGTACGGAACCCGGGAAAAATTAAACCTAGCTAAATCGATTTATCGCCCCCGAAAACTAAATTTTATGAAAATCGTTGGCGCCGTTTCCGAGATTCAGATCTTTCATACAAACTTACGAGAGCCCTTAGACCCCCTAAATCCGGGCCTGTCGCAAAATCCTTTCTTATCGTATATATATACAAGAATTGCTCGTTTAAAGGTATTAGATTAGATTAGATTTTTCTGAGGAACAGACCTCCTCTTTAAGACAGATCCATGCAAGCCCAGTGCTGGTAGGTGGATGTTATATGTCTGCAAATTGTTTCTAGGATATACATACATGTTTCCTCAGCTTCTCTGGCACCGATTTAAGAGCAACGGTCATCAAAAAAACCAGCCAGTTGCGTGTCGGACTTCGCACATTTAGGGTTCCGTACCAAACTGGAAAATTAAGTTGGTTGTAGGAGGAAAATTGAGATAAATAAACTCGCGCTAAAAGATAAAAAACCGGCCAAGTGCGAGTCGGACTCTCGCACGAAGGGTTCCGTACCATTAACGCAAAAAATCGTGTTTGTTGTATGGGAGCCCGACTTAAATATTTATTTTATTCTGGTTTTAGTATTTTTTGTTATAGCGGCAAAAGAAATACATGATCTGTGAAAATTTCAACTGCCTAGCTATCACGGTTGAGATACAGCCTGGTGACAGATAGACAGATAGACGAACCGCGGAGTCTCAGTAATAGGGTGCCGTTTTTACCCTTTGGGTACGGAACCCTAAAAACTATGAACGTACCTCGCTAAACCCAGTAAATACAGTCCTCAAAAATCACTACAGCAAAAATCTCCCCACAATCTTAAACAGATAACCACGCCCGACCAATTTCCGCCCACCTCAGCATATCGCCGCAGATAGCCTAAGATCCCACTGCGAAAATCTGCAGGTAATACTCGGTCAGAATAACTGACCGCTCGAAATATCAAACGACCCCACTCTCGCCTACCCGCGCGGCGCCTAGCGAGAGTCGAATGTCAAAGTGACATTGACAGCTCAAAGTGCTAATTTTATGTTGTATTTTTACCCGGCTGCAAGGAAAGGATTATGTTTTGAGCGCGTATAATATTCTTTATAACATCGTCTCTTTCAAACCACATGACGGATTTTTATAATTAAAACATCGTTAGATATGCCCAAGTGTTCTTAGAATACAGTTCCGTTCTGGCGTGATTGAGTAACAAACATACATCCACACACACATCCAAACCAACAAAAATTCCCATCCAGACTTTCACAGTTATAATATTAGTTAGAGAAAAATCCAAGTGTCGTTAAAAAAAAGGAACATGGCGGATTTTGAGCGCCATATTGTAGGGTTTGCAATTTTTTTTCTCGGAAACCCATTGAGTGGGGTATCAAAATGAAGGGTTTTTAGAGGTGATTACAAAAATATATACCACACCACTTACATGTTTAAAAGTCATTCGAAAAAAAAGTACAACTAAAAAGTTGTAAATAAAAAAAGTTAATAAAATCATAAAACCCGACTGCAAAGATGTAAATAAGAAGAAAATCATGCTGTGCAGTCGGAGGATACATATTCGCGAGCTGGCTGACCAAAACTATAAATTGGGCGCACGGTTGGCGCAGTGGTTGAGCGATTGACTGCCGCGCTGCGTGTCGCGGGTTCGATTCCCGCACGGAACAAATATTTGTATGACCTACAGATAGTTGTTTCGGCTCTGGGTGTTTGTGTATGTGAGTTTATATGTTTGTAAACGCACCCACGATACAGGAAGAGATTCCTAGTGTGGGGTAAAGTTTAAAAAAAAAAAAAAAAAAAAAATTAGCTTGCGCACTCTCTTTCTTTACATGGACGGACTTCAAACAGCTGCTACGCTGTGTCCTCTTCTATCGCATGGGATGGTTGGTTGGGACCTCTCAGTCGCACATATTCACTCGCAGCAATATTTCACTTTTCAAAATTCGTCAACCGGGATTCGGGACTGATTTTTCGCAGGCAACCCTATACCACCGTGTTCATAATGAAATAATCTTTATTTTCATTTAATTTAATTCAATAATTAGACCGGTGCAAAATGCTAGTATCGATTTACCTGTTTATAACTGGCTACCCGAGAGTTGTGACCGGAAAAGAATAGGCAACCTAACGTTTGCATATTCTATGGGCTTCATACTTTCGATTGATATAGAATTTGTCTAATAATCAAACCGGTGGACTGGACTGAAATTTGTTAGGCAACCCATATGCAATATATTTATAGACATATTAAATTAAATATAAAATACGTTTCATCGAATAAACATCTCGGTGAAGGTCGTTTTATATCGGGATCTTAGACAAACATTTTTAAAATCAGGTTTTATCAAAAACCATTTTCTTGCAGTTTTTCGCAGTGGGATCTCATACTAACATCGCCGCACATCGCCGCACATCTGACGTCAGCTGTAAAAAACATGTAACCCCCCTTTTTTCACACGTAATCGGGTAAGATCACGGCTCATTTCCTGCCGATTCGAAGTTCGAACATCTTGTAAGTGATTGGAACGCTCAGGTATTTTGGGGTTAACGTGTGTTTATAAAGTTGAGTTTCGCATGACCTTTAGGGTGTTTCTATTAGAGTTGGTTAAAGGTTTAATGATGAGGTCTCTGTTGTTAATGTTTTAATTATAAGTTGTAACAGTATGTTGTTGTAGGTTGGTAATAGTGGTAATGTTTTAATTATAAGTTGTTACAATGTTGTTGTTAAGTATATACAAAGGAATTGGAAGGACTTTAATAGCATGTTTCGGCACTTACTGATATGTTCAGGTGACTTCAGGTGCTACGTGCTACGTTTCTGATATTGCTTTTTCCTGCGGGTTTGCTCCCGTGCCTTATACTACGGGAAACGTTAATTCTGCCGAGATAAATACTAGTCATTTTATTGACCGAATTAGTTCTTCCAGATATTACTATTAAGAGGAAATGCGGGCAGAGAGTTCCGACTCAATTTCCTTAGTCATCATCATCATATCAGCCGAAAGACGTCCACTGCTGGACATAGGCCTCCCCCAAGCGTCGCCACATTGACCGGTCCCGTGCGTCTCGCAACCAGCGGATCCCCGCAACCTTCACCAGGTCATCGGTCCACCTAGTGGGAGGCCTTCCAACGCAACGTCTTCCGGTTCGCGGTCGCCACTCCAGAACCTTTCTGCCCCATCGGCCATCCGTTCTGCGAGCAATGTGCCCTGCCCACTGCCACTTGAGTTTGGCAATTCTTCGGGCTATGTCGGTAACCCTGGTTCTCTTGCGGATCTCTACATTTCTGATTCGATCACGCAAGGAAACTCCGAGCATAGCCCTCTCCATTGCCCTTTGAGTGACTGTAAGCTTTCTGATGAGGCCCATTGTAAGCGACCACGTCTCAGAGCCATATGTCATCACTGGCAACACACACTGGTCATAGACTTTCGTCTTGAGACACTGTGGTAAGTTGGACGAGAAGATACCGCGCAACTTCCCGAACGCTGCCCAGCCGAGTCGGATTCGACGGTTGACCTCTTTCTCGAAGTTGGCCCTACCCAATTGGATCGTTTGTCCAAGGTAGACATAGTCGCCCACAACTTCGAGTGTAGAGTCTCCGACCTTGATAGGAGTGGGTGTAACATGGGCATTCAACATCACCTTGGTTTTGTCCATGTTCATCCTAAGACCCACTCTTTCGGAAGCTCTACTGAGATCATCGAGCATTGTACTGAGGTCCTCCATGGTCTCAGCCATAACCACTATATCGTCGGCAAACCGAAGGTGAGTGATGTACTCGCCATTGACGTTGATGCCTAGCCCTCTCCAGTCCAGAACCTTGAAGACATCCTCCAGTGCAGCAGTAAACAGTTTCGGAGATATGACGTCTCCTTGTCTCACACCTCGCTGCAGAAGGACTGGTTCCGAAGTCTGATCCTGAAGTCGAACTGACATAGTGGCGTTTTTGTATAAACACTTCAACACTTCGATGTACCGGTAGTCAATTTGGCACCGTTGGAGAGACTGCAATACAGCCCAAGTCTCGATCGAATCGAAGGCTTTCTCGTAGTCCACAAACGCTAAGCAGAGAGGCAGGTTGTACTCTTCGGTCTTCTGTATAACCTGGCGCAGCGTATGTATGTGGTCTACGGTGCTGAAGCCCTTACGGAATCCGGCTTGTTCGGGAGGCTGGAAATCGTCAAACCTGCGCGCGAGACGATTCGTGATGACTCTTGAAAACAGCTTGTAGACATGGCTAAGAAGTGTGATGGGCCTATAGTTCTTCAGCCGGGCATTGTCGCCCTTCTTGAAGAAGAGTACCACCACACCCCTGCACCATGCCTGTGGCGTTTTGCCCTCAAATATGACGGAATCAAACAGCTTCTGAAGGGTCTTAAGAACCGGTTTTCCACCCGCCTTCAGGAGTTCAGCCGTGATTCCGTCGTCACCCGGTGCCTTGTTGTTCTTAAGCTGTTTCAGAGCCATCCTAATCTCATACAGGCTGACGTCCGGAATGTCTTCGGTATAGTGTCGGGTCAATCTAGCTCTAGGGTCATTCGCTAGATTCGCGACGGGTTTACTGGTTGACGTGTACAGCTGCCCATAGAATCTCTCGATCCCCCTCAGAAGCTCTGGTTTGGCGGAAACGATCCTGCCATCATCGGTCTTCAGTTTCGTGAGCTGGCTCTGCCCAATAGACAGATCTCTTGCAAAGACCTTGGAGCCTTTATTCCGCTCAATCGCGTCTTTAATACGCTCAGTATTAAAGCGGCGGAGGTCGCTTTTCAAGGATTTTGAGATCCGTCTATTTAGCTGCCGGTATTTCAACGCATCGACTGAAGACTGCAGGATCATCTCACGCCTCTCCTTCATTAGCTTGAGAATTTCCTTAGTAAAAAATCATAATTCGATGTTTGGCTCTTGTCTATTTCCTTCTCCAATATTAGACCAATTTAAAAGGTATTCCTTAGACTGGAAAAGATGTATGTTTTTATTTTTTCATTTATATAGTTGTCAAATTTGTACACTAGGCCTCTGTTGACAGCGCAATTTAGAGCATTTTATGACGGTTCTCGTGCTTCTAAAGATAATGTATCATCAAAAAGGAAAACATAGGGGCATAGTATATATCTTTTTTAGTTTATGGAATATCTTTTAAAAATTGGTCCAATATTGGAGTTGGAAATAGGCGAGAGCCAAAACTTGAATTACGACTTTTTACTTAGGATTTTCAGTCGGATGACTGCGACCGCATTTCCTTTTAAGGTACAAACATATAAACATTCAGTCGATTTTACTTGTTTATAATATTACTTAAGATACATTCTGGTAGATCATTGTGATATATCTACACTTAGTAGGCTTCGTTGCAGGCGCCTGATTTTAAAATGAGAATCACGTCTAAATGGCTTGTCGTATTTTTTGGTAAAAATATATGTTACATAAGACCATTTTCTTAATAATTTGATTTGAGAAAATTTTGAGATTTATTCGTGTAACATAGTGTAATTAATTTGTAAAGTTTTGTCTAAAACGGACAAAAACACGACAATCGCACCAAAACCGCTGGGCGTATTTTAATGAAATCAACACCATCTCAATGATAATTTAATTATCTACATTTTGATTTGAGACTTTTAGAATAATAAGGAAAGTACAAAAAACTACTAAATTTAGGGTCGCGCGGGTGGGAAACGAGTGCGCGTTTTGTTCCCTCAAGGTCGTTGGCGTTAGTCGTCGTCTTCAAGGACATCAAGTAGTTCTAAAACCTTCTATGTAACAATTTTTCCTTGAAGGAATCTGGACTTGAAATCGCCAACCCAAAATGACCAAGCATGCTCAATCGCTTATTGCTCACATCACATCACATCATCAGCCTATTAATGTTCCCACTGCTGGGACACAGGCTTCCTCTCTGTGAGAGGGAATGGGCCGTAATCCACCACGCGGGCCCACTGCGGGTTGGTGGATGTCACATATGTCTTCCAATTTTTGGTTCTAGGACATGCCGGTTTCCTCACCATGTTTTCCTTCACCGTTTTGAGAGCAGGGGTGAGGAAATAATATACACAAAGTAAAGCGCCTGCCTGGGCTCGAACCCACGACCTAAAATTTTTAAGTCGGGGCCGATACCACTGGGCCACCACTGCTCTCAATTGCTCATTAATATTCATTTCTCTCTGCATAAGAAAAAGCATTCGTCCTACTTTGAAGTTGTCACTGTCTGCAATACATTAATATAGGAGCAAATACGTATACTTCATATTTATTTGTTAACGTCAGCATTGCCGCGGTATCAGTTGTTATCATAACGATGACGCAAGATACGGGAGCGAACGTCACAGATATCGGAACAGAGATATATTGTTCGTGGAAGGCGAAGAGTTAACAATACTGGAAGGGACTACCGAGCCTTTAGGGCTCCATGGCTAATATTAGCTGTTCGGGTCGACGTTAGGGTCTCGTGGTTAAAGGGCTTATTACACTACACGGTATTCAGGGCCCTAAACCCAAATATAAGGTAGTGTAATAACTGTTAGGGAGTTAGGGTTCTCATAATATCGACCTTATTGCTTCGGAATGATTTAGTGACCCGCAGGCTTATTACGTATCTTTTGCAAGAGCAAAACGATAGCGATCAAACGCTTTATTTCATAAAAGTCGGAATTACCTACAGTGTAGGTATGGTAGCTCCTACACAATCGTTTGCTAATTGCTCGCTGTTTGTCAAATGCACTTATTTAAAAAATAATCGCCAACTTCTCTAAAACTTCTGTATGGAAGAGCAATTATTACGCAAAAATCGCTATCGTTTTGCTCTTGCAAAAGATACGTAGTAAGCCTACCGGTATCAGGGCCCTGAATACCGTGTAGTGTAATAAGCCCTTAAGTAATGTCAGACAAACGGGTTAATCTTTGTAAAACTAAGCTTGGCGAAGTCAATCTATGGTCGACTATCTACTTTATTCCAAGATCGACGTTACGCCATTGGTCTCGCCTGGTTGTAATGTAACTGTAAAGCCTGAACTACGGTAAAACCTAGGCTTTTTCGGTAAAACTTAAGATTTAACAAGGTGATTTACCTGGTAAAAGTCCGAAATGATCCATGATTATCACTAATTTCGGGCTAAATCATATATAGTAATTATTTGATCGTCTTTGTTTGATTTATTAAGTATCAAGAGGTATTGTGTTATCCAGGGTTCTTGGATGGCTGCATGAAAACGACTAGTATCTAGTTGCATTGGACCTCTGCCAATCTATGACACACGCACACACGAACAGCCTAAAGCTGAGGTCCCATTAGTGCGTTGCGTTGCGTCGTCGCAAGGAATTGTAAGGCACATCTGCGTTACGACGACGCACGACGTCGTAGTGCAAGAGGGCGACACACGTCATCGCAGCTCAGCGTCTCAGTTTAGATTAGGGATAGGCAAATAATAAAAATATATTAATTCAAGGAATATCTTTAATAACATTAAATATGAAACCAAACTTGCGTTAAAAATATAGGTATCAAAATTGATACGAATTCGATACACTCAAATAAATATCGAATATCGATATATCGTCATAGTTTGCTTCTCTTAGTAGTGCAACACTGTCCGTCGTCGCATCGGACATACAACAGCGCAGCGCATCAACCCTCCCTCCGCTTCGTCTCTCGTCCGTCAATCCGTTGAAAAATCTCGTGCCACGACGCAACGCATAATGTGGCATGCACCTAAAAATATCTGTAAAACGACGCAGCGTTGGCGCAAAGCACTAATGGGGCCTTAGCCTTAGACTGAATGATGACAATATCCCTAAGGGAAAGGTTAGATAAAAGTGAACATGTCACGATACCTTACTTAATCACAAAATCTTTCGTTTACATGTTCTGTAATCCTGTAAGTTTCAGCAAACAAAAAAAGTCGACAAAAAGTTGTGTTGATCCTTTAGGCAGTTTGGTTTCAGAGCTTTATAAGCCAGACCAACAAACTCGCAAAGTTTTCCTCTTAATTATATTAAACTAGCTTCTGACAGTGGCTTCGCCCGCGTGAAAATTGTTTTCTTATCCCAAGGGAAAATTGTTTTCTTATACGGGATGAAATTTCACAGAAGACCCTGGTCATCCTGCCGTATTTTCTGGAGACAGTATACTCTTCTAGTCGGTCCGTAACTTCTTCTTCATTAAAAGGAAATCGAACCTATCCGATGCTCTGTCTTACATCCAAAGTTCGCAATCTTGTATGAACAAAGACAAAGGAATTTCTATATCTGACCGCGTGAAAAGAGTTCTGCAGTCGCTGTATCCCAAGGGAACATTATACTGGGATGCAAAGTAGCCTATGTGCTATTTCAGACTATGATCTATCTCTATGACAAATTTCATCCAGATCTGTTCAGCCGTTTTAGCGTGATTGAGTAACAAACATACATCCAAACATTCGTATTATAATATTAGTTAAAGGCCCCGTCACGAGAAGCTAAAAATTTTTTAAATAAAGTACTTCTACTAAGGTATGTAGCGACAATTCAATCAACAACAAATAATCCCAATTTCAATCAACTCAAAGTAACATACGTGTAATACGAAACTAACGAGCAATTTTACTTGGTCGGGTTATATTTAAGCGATTTAAAGCGCTGTCGTCTAATGTTTGGTGGTACTGGAACGCGTCTGACTCATGGAACGCCACGGTTTTTTTTTTTGCTGATTGGATTGTCGTTACGTAACTTACTAGAATTCTTTATTTACAAAATTTATAGCTCCTCGTGACGGGGACTTTAGATTAATAACTCGTAGATTTAGTAGAACAAGTGTTACTACTGAAAATAAGGTCCAGGGGGGTGACCATAAGCTCTTAGACACAGATAATATAATACTAGCATACAGATGCCTCATCCCATACAAAGAAACCGTGCCGACGTAACTAGCGTTTTTCATCTGATTAATCTTGTTATTTTTGTAAGTACATCGCGTTCGATCCCGTTTCACGGCAATAGATGGTGTTAACAGCGACTTGCAAGTAAAAGGGTTTACTAGGTTCGTGAATATTTTTTTCTTTAAATACAGTGACAGTTCGTTCTATAGTATTTTTTTGCACGTTTTTACAGTTTTTTGCACCAAAATGTGTTACAATGCAAATTTTACCAATCGAGTGGAATGCCTCAGAAATTTAAAAATGCGCCATCTATTGGCATCAATTTTAAATGATCCGTTCAAATAATGTTTGAAATGTGAATTAAGAGCCCAATATTCCATAATTTTGTACTTAGGAGAGTTGATTAAACAAGAACATTCAATTTTTTATGTTCAATTCCAGAAACTGTTATTTTTACACACAATTCTATTGAATTGTGTGTACATGTCGTGCCATCTAGTGAGATTTATTTGAACCAAATTTTCTTTCTTAGCAATGAGACCCCGTGTCTTAGAGTAATGTTATTATGACTGTGTGTAAGGGTCTAAGGGTAAAAAAAAAAAATGGTCTAAGGGTTAGATATATATGACCTGTATACATATGTCTCTTACAAAAATAAGTTCAAAAACTAAAACCCGACTACTGAAAAATCACGCTCTAAAAAGTATGAAACAAGTAAATATTCTCATCTGAAATTGTTATGTACAAACTATTCCGTAGAGGATAACCGTGGTCGTATTCCACCTACCGTAACAAAACAATACATTCTGCAAAGTGGTTTGCAGAATGTATTGTTCTGTGGTTTTTCCATCTGGGTTTTGTCAGTAGCAGCTCAAAGCCGAGTAGAGTTTGTGTTTCTGCTTAGTGGCAATAAGTTCACACTCCATTACATGGGACTTTTAAAAAATTGCGAAATAAAACTTAGGTTAAAAGCAGACAGAATGAAAATAACATTTAAAAACTAAATCACGAACGCCAGTCGCTTCCATTAAATCTCACGGAATCACCGGAGCGCGCAACATTTTGTCGTAGCCTATAAATTCCGAGGCACCCGTGCGCATCGACCGTAAAGTAGCTCGCCAGCCGTCGCTCCGTGCGGACGTCTCGCTGCTCGTCGCCCCACCGCGCTCTCCGGCGCCTCCACTCTCCGCCTCGTCGCGCCCCTCTGCGTGACGTCACTGCGGCCGTCGCGTCTCCGCACGCCGCTCCAAAGGTGTCGCTACTAGTAACTTTGGTTACTAGTAGTGGCAGCTATTTTGGCCCTTCCGGGCAAATCCACTCTTTGTGGTCCCTGGCGGGAAACCTAGCGGTGTTAACAAGCCAGTGGGGTGTGCCCCAAGCACCCGCCAAGTCCCTTAAGGACACGGCAGTCATTGGAGTCGGGAGCGGGATCAGTTGGCCTTGGTAGATAGCCTAGTCAACCCCCGCTTCGTCCCCCAGCATTCACCTGGCACGGTCGGGTGTGTCTACCCCGACGTGCCAGACTTCTTCGGTACACATTGGTGGGTGGCCCACCTTCGGTGGGTTTACCGGTACCTTAGGGCCCTGTCACCCAATAAGATTGGTGGCAGGTAGACAAGCTTAGGGCTCACCAGATACTCACCTCCCAGTCTAACCCGACTGGGAGGGTAGGTTTGCACACATCCCCGGGCCCCTCCACCCGGGGAAGATACCCTCTCCCGGCTTCACCGGACCTATAATTCTCAATTATGTCGCTCGCGGCAATAATTGAACTCCTTCACGAGATTCTCGAGAAGGAAAAACTTTCCAAAAAATACAGCCATGCTGTAAGTCAGGCTTTAGCCTCTTATGTGCCCGCTTCGGGCCCGACCGGGGCCCCTGGACCTAGCCAGGCACCCGTGCCGAGCGAAGCCCAGGTCTCGCCCAGGTCGCCCTCCCCGGTAGCCAGGCCCGCTTCTGGGACTGGTGAGCCGACTCTACCTAAGCCCCCAGCTCCGGCCGTCGAGCCTAAAGCTAAAGCTACTGTCCGTTCATGGAGAGATCCTCCTTCTCCTAAAACTTCTTCTCAACCGGCCGTCGAGCCTAAGAAAACCCGATCATGGAGAGATCCTCCTTCTCCCATAGCTACTCAAGTTAAAGCTTATAAAAGCTATAAAGAGCGCATAGCCGCCCTCCATAAATCCAGACCCAAGTCCAAGTCCAAGACCATCTGGGCGGACGATGATGACTCCCCCATGGAAGAGGGAGCAACCCTCAGCACTGACGAGGAATGGGAAGCTTTGGCTGACCAAGCTAACTCAGTTGCTGACGACCCATTAGACCCAAATGTCCCCGATAGGTCAGACGACTACGACACCGTCTCCTCCGACGGTGACTCTGTAGTTTGCTCTGGAGGAAAGAGGAAAAAGAGGAGTAGTCCCATAAATGCTACCAAGGCCAAAAAGGCGGTACCAAAAACCTCTCCTCAGTCTGTTCTGCCACCGGCCTCGCCCGTAAGGCAAATCACCCCCACCCCTGACATTGCTTCTTCTCAGCGGTCCAACCGCAGCCCCAGTCCCATGGTAATAGTTACCAACAAGAAGCTCCGTCCCCCTCCACCTGTTTATCTTCAGGATAAAGTCAAGTGGAACGATGTTTCAAACGCTTGTGTTGAGCGGAAAATCAACTACACGAAAGCCACTGCATGCCAACAAGGCATCAGAATCCAACTCCCCTCTCCCACTGATTTCCGGAATCTAACCCGGTACCTCAAAGATAGGAACATCTCGTTCCATACTTACTCCCTCCCTGAGGAAAAGCCCGTCCGTGTAGTCATTAGGCGAATCCCAAAAGAGATCCCTACGGAGGAAATCCGTAAGGACCTTCTTGACCAGAATGTCCCCGTCACTGAAGTCCACCGCTTGCATAAAGCGAGAGGCGGACAACAGTACGATATTGTTTTAGTTGTCTGTAGCCCTACTGAGGGTTACAACCCGATCTTCAATATAAAGACCGTGTGCTCCCTGTCGGGCATTTCGATCGAAAAACCCTACCGCCCCCATCTTGTAGGACAGTGTCACAACTGTCAACTTTATGGCCATTCTCAGGCCCATTGCTATGCAACACCCAGGTGCGTTAAGTGCATGGGTGATCATGGCACTAAGGATTGTCCCCGTCCCAAAGACCGCACACAGTGCACGGAGCCTCCCAGCTGCGTGCTCTGTGGCCAAGTCGGGCACCCGGCTAATTACCGGGGTTGCCCAAAAGCCCCCAAGCTTGCGCCTAAAATGGCCAAGCGATACAATGCGCACATAATGCGCATGGCTCCCTCTTCCCAACCACCCCCCCGTCTAGCCCCTCAGAGGACTTCACCATGGGGTAAGCTGAACCACCAAAGTGTGGCTCCTCAGACTTACTCCCAGCCTATCCCAGCGCTGATGGCCCACCCCATTGCAGCTCCAAATCCAATCCCCGACCCAGTGGCCCCAGCTGCCCCCATGCCCGCACAAAACCGGAAGGTGGCTTCCACCACCACCGCCGCCATGTGCCCGCCCCCTGTAGCCCCCTCCAGGCACAAGCCATATTTGAGCGTCGCTGAGAATATAATCAGCGCGTATTCCATATGGATGACCCCTCAGGCCCGTGCTCTGGATGCAGAAATCCGGAATGCAGGCCCTCTCACCCCCGCTTCATGCAGTGCCCTCTTCTCGAGGTACGAGTGCATTACCAGGGAACTTGACAGCCTTGTCTACAAGGACGGTCAATGGGTTCGTAAATAGTACGAACACCTAGTCAAACGTAGCATACATACCGATTGGTCCGCCCTCGCCGCCGAGGCCCCGCCGCGAAGTCACAGTCATTATTTATGTAGCCAGCCCGCGAATAGCTGTGCCATAGTTAATTCTAATTAGTTAATTGGAGTTTCTTGTCCGTTCTTCTCCACGTAGGCTTATTCCGAACGGATGGTAGAATCACTTTATTAGATCCAGCCTTAGTTGTCCCCCCAGCGACGCCCTGAGCCGAGGTTCGACCCCAACTGGGGTAGCCCTCAGCGTTGTCGCTTAGGTTTAGTAAATTTTTGCCTAGCTGGAGGCTAATAATTTAGTCTCCGTAGGAAAGCCCGGTTAAGCAGCTAACCAGTCACTATGACTGAGTTGCGAGACGCCACGTATTAAAAAAAAAAAAAAAAAAAAAAAAAAAAAAAAAAAAAAAAAAAAAAAAAATGCGCATCGACCGTATTAGTGATTGTCATATTTTTATACTTCGACGATATTTAAGGCGACGAGCACGAGTACGGATGATTTCGTGTTAAAAAGGGGTTAAAGGGGCTCGTGGCTAAAAATTATAACCGTAATGATATGATGATATTTAAGGTTTAACAACACTGCCTATGGTCGGTCCGTGGATGGGTGACTGTGTTAGTGATTGTCATATTTTAATACTTCGACGATTTTTAAGGCGACCAGCACGAGTATGGATGATTTCGTGTTAAAAAGGGGTGGAAGGGGTTAAATATAACAGCCGCAAGGGTCAATCATCTTCATGGTAAAGCAACGCTTGCCGAGGTTAGTCGTGTTAGAGATTGTTATATTTTTATAATTCGACGATCTTCAGGGCGAGTCGAAGAGTACGGATGATTTCTTGTTAAAAAGGGGTGAAACGGGGTCATTGCTAAATATAACAGCCGCATAGGTCGTTAAGGTTAAGCAACGCTTGCCGAGGTCAGTCCGTGGATGAGTGACCAGGTTAGTGATTGTCATATTTTTATACTTCGACGATCTTTAAGACGAGGTGATGACTGCGCATGATTTAGTTTTTGTGGGGGGATGAAAGGGTTTTTGTGTTTGAATTGAATTAGATAAGGGTTTGTGAAAACGGCGGGTGGGGTATTATTTAAAATAATCTGTTTTTAATAATTCTCAGTAACCGACTCTTTCAACAAGTCTTGTCCATCGGAACTTTAAAATAGACTCAGAATTTGTTGAAACATTTCTCTTCAATGTAATCAGAGGGGCAACAATATCCTCATCTAATTTTAAAATATTTGTTCATTCTGCTTAACTAGTAAAAATGTTTGTTTAGGCCGATTTACATACTTATCTCACGCGTTTACAGAAAAAAATACCGATTAGAAATAAATATAATTTATCATCAGGTGGCAGTACTTATTGGCTACAAAGGAATAAATATCTAATTTCTCTTAAGCAAATGATCAACAATGACTTTGACAGAAGTCCTGAATAATCACTTGGTCAATGACATTTCCACCATATCTAAGTTAAGATATTTCAATGTTTACCGACTTCTAAAAAAATGGAGGTTATCAATTTGATATGTATGTGTAATATTGTTGGCATTGCAAAATTTTCACAAATGTTACTCTATGTGGGCTTGTAAACACGTGTGCCAAATTTCATAAGTTCGTATGAATGTATATTTGTCCACACATATCGCGAAATTAGTAATTGTATCCTGATTATTCTTTTTGTATTGGATTAGGTAAATATCAACTTAGAGAACAGTACAAGCCTCATCAAAATCGGTTCAGCAGTTTTCAAGATATGGAACATACAACCGAACTCCTTTACGAAACACAGCACGAATGTGTAAATTGATTTATTGTAGGTATTTTGTCAATCCTTTACCTGCTCTCTTTTTAGTGATGGAGTACCAAAACTAAAAAGAGCAAGAATAACTTTTGTTTCGGAAGTCATTGTCGCAATACGACAAAAAATTGCTCTTTTTAGTGTTTTGCTTTGGACGTCGGTTTATTTTTTATGAAAACGTCTTTCACCGGTTCAATTAAGATGGGAGACGTTGACTGACAGTCGGTAAAGGTTTCACGAAATCATTTTGTGCGAATAGAAGGGTTTTACCTCCGACTTATTTTACTTTGATAGAGATTTTCCCATTTAACGACGTTTCACCCCCAGGGGTTGACTCCTAATATATCACTTCATCAATGCAATGTTCAGCTGTTAGTCAGCCAGTCAGTAAGTTACTGGACAGTAATCTTTTCTTTAGTTTCTTAGAACAACATTCAATTCGCCTATATTCCAAACAAAAGTAGAACATGTACGACTACGTACCCAGCATCCCCATTTACCTGCATATTAACATCAAACTATAAATTATTAACGAACTCCCGCGCTCAGTCACAAATCTAATTCGGCGGGTGCTGGCCGACAACCGGTCCGGAGCCGGAGGGTTCGTCCGACGCATAAATCTGGAGGAAGACGGAAAACCAGGCCGTAATAAATCTCATCGTGGATCCGGAATATTCATGAGACCACATACATACGTTTAACGGATGTTATACAGGGGGCTTCGGGGTTGTAAGTGGTTGTTGTAGTTTTGGTACTTGTAGCTTGGTACTTTATGCGTGGGGATTTTTGTGGCATTTGTAATACCTACTTTCTTTTGTATTCCTTCTTGTGATCTTGATTGTACTCGTTGTCTAAGGTTAATTAAAAGGATTCGTAAAGAGGTAAAATATAATATGTTTGTTTGTGTTTGTAAATGGTACTTATTACTCTGGGTATCTTTGTTCCTGTGGCATTTGTATTACTTACTTTTGTCTTGTTTTCTATGATTAATTAAAAGGATTTGTAGAGGTATTTTTTTTGTGTAAAACGTTAGTTTCTGTTACAGAAAAAACCTTTTCTTTAATTATTTTTTTTGTTTGTTTATAAATCTCTAGAAGTAGAGATATACTACTAGAGAGCAAATTCTTGAGAAAAATCTGATTAAACATAAAATGATTAAAGTATCCAGATGGATACTTTAAGCTTACAACCAGGCTTTAAGATATACAAATACGGAGCGGATTCGTGAGAAAAAGCTGGTTAAACATGAAATAGCTAAAGTATCCATCTAGTCTAGATATACAACAAGGGAGCGGATTTGTGAGAAAAAGCTGGTTAAACATGAAATGACTAAAGTATCCATCTAGTCTAGATATACAACAAGGGAGCGGATTTGTGAGAAAAGCTGGTTAAACATAAAATGACTAAAGTTTCCATCTAGTCTAGATAAACATAAATTGAATAAAGTACAGTCCAGTATAGACAATTTGTTCGAAAACTGTGTTTAGATGTTTTCTTTTTAGCCAGAACAACAGCAGTTTCGTTCGTAAATGCATTTTTACCGTTTTTATGTGTCTGCTACATTCGGCCCGGGTGCACTACGCAAAAACAAACAAATTAGTTTTTACGGAATTCCAGCTATTTGAAAGCTCATGACCTACTTTCGAAGTTACGTGTAACGGATTTAACGTTTTGTGTTATTATTTTTAATGGAATGTATGTAGTTTCATGTGTGTGGTGTTCACTTAGGACCGGGGATTTTAAGCTTCAGAGAAATATCCATTAAAGTTGGTAGCTAAAGCGTTGGCGGGAAACGAGAAGTTTATTGTCTTTTATGAATTTACATTTATCATTAAAACACATTTTTTTCTGAGTGCTCGTAAGGTTAAAATGTGTTTAAATCAAACGCTACAGAATCTCTAGCATTTCCTCAGTTTTACTTCAGAAAACTAAAAACATTATAGTAGGTATCTTCTGAATACTCCTCTTAGTCCAGGGATGGCGAACCCTTATTAGAAAACGTGCCATTTAAATTATATGTTTTTTTATGTAACAATGAAGTGCCGCTAAAGAATTTTGACTTTGTCTTAATTGACAAAAAATTAAACTCTAAATGTTATGAGTTAATCAATTCTTTATTTGCACCCAGAAATTCTTACAGCAATCCTAATATTTATTTACAGTTTTATGTTGTATTTAAATAAAAGTTGGTGTCATTTCTGCTGTTGCAAATTACCTAGATGCTAAATAATCTCATTTTAGCGTGCCCAAAATATTTTGTCGTGTGCCATCACAGGCATGCATACATAGGTAGGCATAGGTTCACCATCCCTGTCCTAGTCTTTTACTCAAATAATATTGCCAAAACACATAAAACACTAGACATACCATTACCACTCAACGAGAAAAAAAACATTTTCACACAAAAAACCCATATCCAAAATTTAATTTCAACCCATATTTCACCCCCACAGTTCTCCCCTACGTTGCCACCTTTTTGCAACACACTGTATAGTGTACCATTAGAGTAGTGGTCCAAATATTCTCATGCGGAGTGTAATAACTTTATTGCGATGGTCTGTCGTCGAATAGTATATAAAGGGTGGGTTTGATATCTTTTTGTGTTTCTCTCTATAAAATGTTGCGGACCTCTGAATTAATGACAGAAGGCAGATGTTTATTGTTTGATATTTTGTTGGGGACAAAGTATTTATGTCCGCTTTAAACGGGGAGTATGCCTCCATTGTATGGTGTTATTGGAGTTTACAGTTACAAAATTTTCAGTAGCAGTCTGGAGGAAGAATTTGTGAACAGTTAAAATACATTAGGCATACTCCGTGTTGCACATATTTCTTTTGTGCGTCGCGATTAAAGTAGGTATATTTTTTTTTATTTATCTCAACCTTTGTAATTAAGACATATTAAGACGACGACTAACGCCAACGACCATGAGGGAACAAAACGCGCACTCGTTCCACACCCACCCGCGCGCCAAATATTTAGTAGATTTTTGTGCTTTCCTTATTATTCTATGACATTAAAAAAAAGCCTCAGATCAAAATGTAGATAATTCAATTGCCTTTGAGATGGTGTGAATTTCATCAAAATACGCCCAGCGGTTTTGGCGCGATTTTCGTGTTTTTGTCCGTTTAAGAGATAACTTTACAAATTAATTACACTATTTTATACGAATAAAACTCAAAATTTTCTTGGATCAATTTATAAAAAAAATGGTCTAATGTAACATATTTATTCCAAAAAATTACGATGACCCTTTAGACGTGATTCTTATTTTAAAATCATCTACTCAGGGGTATCTGCGCCTTAAGTTATAGATAGTTCAACTCATCTTTGCGCGCGAAGCCATGTGTGCGTATGCTTGTAAATACACAGCTTTAGTTTGTATGGCAGTGACGCGGCAGTGCAAACAACCACTCACACAGCCTTACTCACACATAGAGTCGCGCGCATAGATGACTTGAACCATATAATATATATGTCTTGCAGGTGTTTTTTTTTCGGAAATACTTGAATGTCAAAGAAAAGCTCATGAGGAAATCAAGACTAAACACACATCACATCACATCATCAGCCTATTAATGTTCCCACTGCTGGGACACAGGCCTCCTCTCTGTGAGAGGGAATGGGCCGTAATCCACCACGCGGGCCCAGTGCGGGTTGGTGGATGTCACATGTCTTCGAATGTTTTTTGGTTCTAGAACATGCCAGTTTCCTCACGATGTTTTCCTTCACCGTTTTGAGAGCAGTGGTGATGAAATAATTTACACAAAGTAAAACGCCTGCCTGGGCTCGAACCCACGACCTACAACTTGTAAGTCGCGGCCGATACCACTGGACCACCACTGACTAAACACGCGAAGTGTTTATTGCGTCCTTCTCCAAATGATATTAAAAAAGACGCCCTACAAAAGTAGTTTTTTTTTGTGTATGTTCACCGATTTTAAGGTTCTTTTATTGTTTGAAAGAGAATGTTCCGAAATTAGTCTCATTTTAATTTGATGAAGATGTGATGAAGAACTTTGAATATATACAACAGAACTCTTTAAATAGCGGCAAATCTCTCGGGATTGCTGCAATCGCATGTCTGTTTATTGTTTATACCATTTCATAACATAACATCACGCCAGTACGCTCTAAAGGGGTACGCAAATGTGTACAGTTCACCTTGGTAAATTCTTATTTCATCGGTTATGTTCAGTTTCATGATATTCGGGTAATCTATTCTGGCATTATAGGTACCTTACTAAACTGCTTGCCTATTAGGTAGGTACAACTAAAAAGTGAAAAATAAAAATCAATTTTTCCAATAAATACTACCGACTTCCAAATAAGAAAATGACAAAGTGAAAAGTAACTTTGTTTTTGGAAGTCGGTGTCCATAAAGCTAAAAATTGGTACCTACCAAAAACACCGACGGAAATTAAAAAAATAAAAATGTCGAACATAGAACCTACCATTTTGGTAAGTCAGTTTAAAAGACGGTAGATAACTAAAATATTAGATGTAAAAATCGGCCAACGCGTTTGGTCTCTAGAACGCCACATAGGAACAAACATACATACATACATACATAGATTGATAAACACATTACCCTCCTTCGGCAGTCGGGTAAAAAAGAAAGTCTGAAAAATATCCAAAAATAACGAACTACAGTGACAAACTGTCCTATCTCTTAGGGCTCTTACACACGGCGTTTTTTTCAGGCGTCGTCGACGCGCGTTTCTCTATCGCGCGTTGACGGCGCTGCTAAACTTGAAATAGGCAGATTACTTGCGATTGCATCGCTGCAAACTCACGAGAAACGCGCAACAGACGCGCGTGAGCCAAGTAAAACGCGCCTAGCACGCGCGCTATCGAGCGTGTATCGCGCTGGAAACGTGTGTGCGCTGTGTGACCGACCTACATTGAGGAAAGGGGTGGAGGAGAGACCCAGTGTTGCCTCCTTTGTGATTTTTACTCGACTGCCGAAGGAGGGTAATGTGTTTATCAGTCTATGTATGTAGGTATGTTTGTTCCTATGTGGCGTTCCAGAGACCAAACGCGTAGGCCGATTTTGATGATTCATACGTCAATCGATTTGTCTTAACCCTGCGAGTGTAATTGGCTACATTAAAATTGGAAAATAGAAATATTGCGGATTTTGGGCACCATATTGTGGGGGACAATTTTTTTTTTTACTTTCAATCCCATCGTGTGGAGTATCAAAATAAAGGGTTTTAAGAGGTGATTTCAAAAATATATAACACTTATATGTTTAAACGTACCGAAATCTAAAAACATAACTAAAAAGTTATTAATAAAAAAAAAAAACAAAAAGCTTGACTGCTTAAAAAGCGAACTAAAAAACCGTAAACAAGAAGAAAATCATGCTGTGCAGTCGGAGGATACGTCAGTCAGTGGTTTTGATCAGCCAGCTCGCGAATACGTATCCTCCAACTGCACAGCATGATTTTCTTCTTGTTTACGGTTTTTTAGTTCCCTTTTTAAGCAGGCTTTTTGATTTTTTTTTTTTTTCACTAGATCTGGCGCTTTTTCAGAGCTCTTAGCGACATTTTTTCATCGTTTAGCGACTAATAAATTTTTAGCGATTTTTCAAATGAAAGGAGAAGGGCAAGACTCCATAGTATTCTGGGCCCAGGTGTTAACTCAATCAAACTAGCCTTATTTTTAAGAGGATATATTAACAAGGCCTCGCTGAAAATTTGGTGAAATTTGGCTTTCCAGGAATCAAGTTATATGAAGTTTTGTAAAAGTGAGGTTACAATACAACATTGTAGTTTTTTATGTTATTTGCGAAATATTTTTGAATAGCTTCAGCTGTTTAATGGTTTTATGCATGGAGTGCAAGTAGAAAATCTCCATGTGTGACGTGTCGAAGATCTGACACGTTTGGCATGGCCGGACAGTCACTACAGTCCAAGATAAGTCTCCACATCCAATATCCTGCACTTAGAAGCAGCGGGTACCTTTTAAATTGAAAAAGGAGAAGATGAAGTAAAAGGAGCTCGTGGCTAAATAATAACAGCCGCACGGGTCAATCTTCAAGGACATGAATCTTTAAGCACACTTGTCGAGGTCGGTCCGTGGATTGGTGACCATTTCAACATAACAAGATTCCTCCGAGCATCGTAAAGCACGTTAAGCCGTTGGTCCCGACTGTCATTTGAAGGTGTTTGACAGTCGTTACGTGTAGCCAGAAGCCTGAGATCTGACATCAGTCTTGCCAAGGGGTATCGGGTTACCCAGTCACTGGGTTGTGGAGGTCAGGTACGCAGTCGCTCCAGCTCTATCTATATCTACTCAGCTGAATCAGGTGAGACTGGAAGCCGACTCCAACATAGTTGGGAAAAGGCTAGGCAGATTGAGAAGAGGAAGTAAAATAAAACACCAATATAATTACGTTTTGAATATTTATTATTCATCTTCAATAATTATTAGAATATTATCTAAGAATTGTGCAGGAGGTACGATATTTTCTTGGTATCTTGCCCAACTGAGATATCATATTATGCACATTACATGGGCACAGCAGCCTACAGTCCTTCTACCTACAATACAATTACAATAATAACCTAATATTGAATCTCGTCCTCTTCGACAGCTGTCAACTAAAACGTAAACAAAATATGTTTTGCGACTTATATGGCGGGATCGTATACGTCCCCGCAATAACCAAGAAGAATTTGAAGCCGATAGTCGAAGAAGAAGTTGCCTCTTGTCTCTCTTCTCTTACTCTCTTGCCTCTGGGATGACCAACTTGGTGTGATGCTTCAATCGGATATCTCCCAAGAACCACGTCTTGGTCCATGTTCCAACATGCTTGGCATACACAGTTCTCACTGGTAACCTGAAAACTATTTAAATCATGTTCAATCAAATCGCTACGTCTCGTCTCGGCCGAGACTGAAATAGTCCAAATAACTGACAATACCTCAAAGCACCAAAGCCTGGGACCGAATCTATCTTATTGTGTGATAAGAAAGAGATAAGTCTTAGATTATTCATAAAGTCTTTCTTATTATTATGCTATTCACCAAAAAGAAAGCCGACATAAATGACGCTGGAGACCGTAAAAAGTAGGTACATCATAAGTCTGGTTTTGTTCGCTTGAAAGGCTAAAAGTTCGATTTGAATAGGTACTTACAGACTGAGATGCACGCCACTGACGAATAATGGATAAAATCGCCTCATCGTCCAAGACTCTTCTGCCAATAGAGTTATTGCGACCAGTCGCAATGGTACAATTCACACAGCGATCCATGTCGTCAATATCCGATCGATAGGCGTAATCAGTTGTCCAAACTAGAGAGCCAGGTAATTCAAAATAGTAAGATCCGTCGAATAGTCCTTTAAAGTATGCGCAAAGCCGAGGTGGTGGGGTTTTACAATGAAACATGGAAAATATGTGCGCACTCAGAACGAAAGAAAACGAACGAGTGCCAGTTTATTTTTTTCTGCCTGTCATCTGTCTGTCAGCAGTCAGTGACCAGTATTGCGAACTGAAGAAAAGTTAACGGAACTCGATTCGCTATGAATCGTTTCCACTAAACGATTGATAAGCACTTGTCACTCGATTTTCATACATTAGTCTGAGATTTTACCGATTTTTTTATCGATTATTTAGTTTCATAACTTAATTTAACTTTTCTCGCTTCCTAGATAGAAACATGGTACTGTATTTTGTGATTTCCTTTAGAAAAATATAACGGATTTTTTAATACACATTTCATCTAGTTAACTGCTGGGCCCAGAAATGCCCGTCTCCTTTGGCAACAATTCTTTGAGATGGAAATTACTAAAAATACCTCATTCTAATGCTGAAATTGAGAGAATTTTCAGTTTTATGATTAAAAGTGTGTCATCGTTAAAAGCAAATTACGAAACGAATGGCCAGTCCACTACTTAACGCCATAATTTTTATTAGAAACAGATTGAAAGTTTTGCAAATTAAATGCTTCAATTACGAATTACCTAGCGATATCATTGAGGTTATCGACAAAAACGCAAACTACTCATACAACCAACAACATCTTCAGCGTACGTCGCCGTCGGCGTCTGCAGATGATGAAAATATAATGGAAGATATCTATACTACCTACCTGCCTACCTTGCCTACCCTGCCTATCCTGCCTTCCCTGCCTAGCTTGCCTACCCTGCCTACACTGCTTTCCCTGCCTACCCTACCCTGCCTGCCCTACTTTACCTGCCTACCCTGCCATCCCTGCCTATCCTGCCTTCCCTGCCTAGCCTGCCTACCCTGCCTACCCTGCCTACCTTGCCTACCTTGCCTAACCTGCCTACCCTGCCAGCCCTGCCAAACTAGCCGATTAAAACGTGCGGTAGGTACGTGTGTTTGCAGCTAAAGAGACGCGCTATGACAGCGCGTCTGTATCGATGTAACTTCGGGCTAGTAGCAAGTCGACAGCGCGCGAAAAAGTCGTCGTCTGCTTATTACAATTTTATCTACGTGTGAATAGGTAAATTGGTTACGATAACATCGCGTTTGTAGCGCGTTATAGTTGCGTCCGACGGCGCCTGAAAAAAACGCCGTGTGTAAGAGCCCCTAATAATCTGTTAAGCCGTCGAAGAACGATTGACTAACAAACATACACAGTTTCATATTAATAATATCAGTACTATAAGATTTTCATCCAACACACATTTCGTCAATCAAACCAACACAATTAAAACGCAAATCATCACACCAATCCATTAGAAATTCAAATATAATCCGTTGAAAATTTAATGTCCAATTAAAATAAGATGTTATAATCATTAATTCGCTCTAAGTCTGCTTCGGGAAGTTTGTTGGGACTTAATTAAATAAATGAATTTTCCCCGTACCGGAGCTAAGTCGATTATTTTGCTCAGTGAACTCTTGGGAACTCGTTTTGGTTGAGGGGTACTATTGGAACTCGATTTGGTGAAGGCTGAAGTGAGAATTGAGTGAGGTGAGATAAGTTTTCATCATCATCATCATTTCAGCCGAAAGACGTCCACTGCTGGACATAGGCCTCCCCCAGGCGTCGCCACATTGACCGATCCCGTGCGTCTCGCATCCAGCGCCTTCCCGCAACCTTAGCCAGGTCATCGGTCCACCTAGTGGGAGGCCTTCCAACATATCGTCTTCCGGTTCGCGGTCGCCATTCCAGAACTTTTCGGCCCCACCGGCCATCCGTTCTGCGAGCAATGTGCCCTGCCCACTGCCACTTAAGTTTGGCAATTCTTCGGGCTATGTCGGTAACTTTGGTTCTCCTTTTTTTTTTTTTTTTTTTTTTTTTGCGTGGAGAAATGCTCATGCATACTGCGCTACCACGGGGAGATAGCGCAGTTATGTGGGACTCTAACCCACTAAAACTCCACGGTGTCCTCCTGTGCCGCTTATGGCGGGAACACGGGTACGCGTTAGCACTCACCGCGAACCCGCCGCGGCTGTCCGTCACCGGACCCTCCACTGGGGATTACCCCCCATCACCGGCGCACCAGAACACACTGTGCGCCGTGACCACCCCAGGGACCAAACCAGTACATGGGTGCCAGACGACCCCGTGTATGGCACCCTTGGTCCCCTTGTGACGGGTCAAGGTCAATGGCCCCGCCACCTACCATGTTTCGGCCGCAGGGGATAGGGAGAGTGGCCAATGCTATACCGACACTCCTCTTCCCCTGCGGCCCCACCGCGTCCGCCATCAGACGGTGGCGACCCCGTTCAGGCCGCGGAAGGTAGGGAGAGCGGCGCACCGCAATACCGGCACTCCTCTCCCGCCGCGGCCTCCAACCCTCAGCCGTGATATCGTATGGGTTTGGGAGACCCCATACGACATCACGGCCCGCCTCAGTTGCGATGTTGCCCAGGCAGCACCGCAACCTACATGTTGGCCGCTACGTCGTCGGCTTATCGGTAAAAGCCCTGACGAGCGGCCCCTCCTCGGGTTCCTCTTCGCTTCACCGTGGGTGACCAAGCCACGGTTACTGAGCCCCCCCGCCTCGACAATGCGGGAACCCACCGGGGGGGAACTTTGGTTTTCCTGCGGATATCATCATTTCTGACGTGATCACGTAAGGAAATTCCGAGCATAGCCCTCTCCATTGCCCTTTGGGTGACTTTAAGCTTTCTGATAAGGCCCATTGTGAGCGACCACGTCTCGGTCCCATAGGTGATTAGGTGATAAAATTTATGTCATCAGAATTTGCAATGTGAAGTTTTATAAAATCAAACCAACAAAATAACGCCCAGGTCTATATAGTTATAGCTACACATAATGAACATAAAAAAAGTTTAATTAAAAACTGTTACCAGAGTACGGATTTTTTTAGCCTATGTTACCCGGGCCATAATAAGGAATTGATTGACTTCTTAGTCATCAAAATCGGATAAATAGTTTAGGCGCTACGGAGAAACATACTTTAATATACAAATATATAAATGTTTATGATCAATGTTAGAAAATGTTTGTTTTACACACAATTCATTAACAAATCGATGCAAATCGTGCCATCTAGTGACATTTATTTCAACCAAATTGTCTTTCTTAGCGTCGCCGTCGGGTCCCCGTGTCAAAACTGATTCCCTGGCCGAAGAAAAGCTCAGCCTTCTGGTCACGTGAAGAATCAACTAACCATTTATTTATATCTCGCAAAACTCGAGGAGCACTTTAAAATATTAAATCCTGAAACCTATAGTAGTGGTCCAATTTTATCACAACGATATCACAATGGTTTTCCATCGCGTTCGGGGATCGCTATCACTTCCGAATTTACATGAAACAACATAATAATTTGGTTGATAGCAGTGTTCTGTTCATTGTGTCTGTATTAACGTATCGTTTGGGCTGGGATACAAATTATTGTGCGGTCATTTGGACTAATATTGTGGTTTGCATTGGTATTCTATTTGAATGCATAAGGTAGATATGTTTTTTTTGTTTTTCGACCTATATTGTTCCAATGCTTGGCAGGTCTATATCCCATAGACTTCCACTCCTCTTGGTGTGTTACACTCTAGCCATACTCCCTTAAGGCGCAGACACCCCTGAGTAGCTGATTTTAAAATGAGAATCACGTCTAAACGGCTAGTTGTAATTTTTTGGCAAAAATATATGTTGTATTAGACCATTTTCTTAATAATTTGGTCTAAGAATTTTTTTAATTTTATTCGTATAACATAGTGTAATTCATTTGTAAAGTTATGTCTAACTCGGACAAAATAACGACAATCGCACCAAAACCGCCGGGCGTATTTTATTGAAATTGTCACCATCTCAAAGAAAATTTAACCATCTGCATTTGATCTTAAGTTTTTTTTGAATAATAAGGAAAGTATAAAAAAAACTACTGAATTTTAGGTCGCGCGGGTGTGAATGTGAAACGAGTGCGCGTTTTTTTACCTCAAGATCGTTGGCGACTGTCGTCGTCGTCACGGATGACAAAGTGGGCCTATAACCCTCTACCTCAAGTTATTCAGACAGGAATCATCTTCCTGCCCTTGGCCTAGGGTTGTCAGATCGAAATACCAAAATATCTGGCATGAAAATGATGGGCTTTTAGGGTTGTTGTCGGGAGAAATAAATATTAAAAATAAAAATTTAAGATAAAACGTTTACGTAGAATAAAAAACACAATATCCTCTCGAAGCCAGGTAAAAAGACTTAATATTGATAACACATAACTAATTAAGGTAAGTATACCTAATTTTTGGGTTGCCACATGTATTTGGCATTGCAATTTACTGAGTCCACCAATTTAGATCCTTAAATAGTCTACGGAAAATATTTAAAATTAAACAAAAATCATAAAAGTTCAGGCTAATTACTAACTTGGCTTTTATTAAATTAAAGGCTACATACAATTTCTCTCTTTGGTATATAAATTATTTAGCAAACCAAACACCCTTTTACAGTAAGCATATAGCAATACTTTTGAAAGAAAGAACTTTCCGAGAACTTGTTTGTCTGGAGATTTTGAGTTTTTTCGTGAGTCTGGAGATTGTTTAAAATGTCGGGTGAATCCAGACGAATCCCGACAATCTTGGCAACCCTACCTCGGCCCATGTTTCTTGGGGTTGACGCAAAACGTTTTCGTCTTCCATCCTCCACTTACTGTCAATCGTCGCGGTATCATTCAATACCTTTTATTTCACAACACACACAATCCATTCATCGTTTCTTTGGTCTCCCTTTTCCTGTCTATCCATCGAAATTCAAATTCATAACTCTTGTACTTGTGTCATTAGAAACATACATATCAAATACATTTCAAAATGTTAACCATATTTAATATTTAATGGACGGTGGACCAAGTGATTAACGGCATAATTCATAATGCACGGGCAATTAGAAAAATGCCCAGTATGAGTATGCAATATGATAAAAACTATTTAAATAATTGAATTGACCGGGCTTTCTGAATAATGACTATCACTTATTGGAGCGGGTAATAAAAAGATGTGTTTTTTTAAATTATTTTAATGTTGACATTGATTTTAATATATTTTATAATAGGTAAGTACGATTACTATTTAAGCAACAAAGTCAACGGAGTCCCGCTGTCGGGGTGCCCTAAGCTCTTGAGCACGCTTCGCTCGCTCTATGTCTAATTCATTGGCCTTAATTATCAATGTCGTGGTGGCCCAATGGCTAAGACCTCGCCTGTCGTGCTTGAGGTTGTGGGTTCAAATCCGGGCAAGTACCAATGTGACTTTTTCAAATTCATATGTACTTTCTAAGTTTATCTTGGACATCACAGGCAACGGTGAAGGAAAACATCGTGAGGAAACCTGGACTTGTATACTTAATGTAAGTCTGAAAAAGCCAAGTCAGAGGCCTGTGGGGTTTCCCAGAGGCGGCTTAATTAACTCTGACACCAGAGGTGGCCACACCTCACACGAAAAGAAGAAGAGATCGAATTGCCCACCCTTTACGTTACTATATTCTTAATGACCAGACAATGTGATAAATATAGAAGTTTAAATCAACAGATTACATAGCCCGATTTGACTTGATTGATTCAAAATGCCCGGGCATTATACCTATTGCACTGATTAATCACTTGGTCCATGACATATACATACATAAACTCACGCCATTTTCCCATGGGGGTAGGCAGAAACTACAGAACGCCACTTACTACTATCCTTACATACCCCTTTTGCTTCTTTTATGTTCAAAATATATAAACGATAAACGTAAAATATTAACAACCTAAAAAGTCAGCAATTCAAATACGTGCAATTTAAAAACAGTTTTCACTTCTCAGCAGGTAATATAAAAGAAAATATTTTAATATGTTCGTAAAGCAGAGGACACAATTTTCCAGCCTGGAGCGCTCTTTAAGTATAAAAGCAAATAAACTCGGGGCGGGGTGGAGGCACAACTTTTTTAGGGTTCCGCAATAAATATGCTATTTTATTTTTATGTGTACGGTTCTGAACTTACTGTTTTTCCCATGGGCAGCGTAGTTATGAGTTAGGGATCGAATGAAATGACGATAAATGAAAGTTAGGATTGTATTTTTTTATTTGATGTTATTGTGTAGTTGGAGAAAGTAAGTTAAAGTGGGCTGTGTATTGGATGAATGCAAAGAAAATTAAAATTAGACTATGTTAGGTACTTAATTAAGTAGGTACTTTTAATTCATGACAATCACAAGCTAAAGTGCCCAAGTCCCCATAAACTTGCACTTTTGGGGGCTTAATGAACGCCACTGATGCTGCAATTAACCTGGGCAACAGGGTCCAAATTATCTAAAAGTTTACCATCGACTTGAAAACAAAAAGAATAAAGTAGCTCTGAACGTTAATAAAAATCAATAATAGTATTTATGCAATTAGTGAATAAAGGACGGATTTAAAGGGAGAGCCCGAGATGAACCACGAGCAGTGAAGGATTCTAATTCTAACGATTCATGATGATTGAACGACGTGATTCATGATGATTGAATCACGAGCATAGCGAGTGATTCAAGTATTAGAATCTTGAGGGACGCGAGTGATTCGTGACCTTCGATATAAATCCATTTTATTCAAGAGACTACGAGACTACGAGACTACCGTGACTACGAGAAAAATAAAGATTTAAGCGATAAGTACAAGAAGTTTGTATGTCGAGTATTCTTTGCACAAGGAGTTTGTATCGCGTATTTTTTGCGCAAGTAGGTTGTATACCATTGAGATGAAGGTTGAATATATTTGTAAGCTCTAAATTCAAACACCAAAATAGTGATTAAAAGTGCTTTTTCTTCACTGTTTTCAGTGAATAAAATAAGCTTTTTAGAGGGGGAATCATCATCATCATCATCAGCCGAAAGACGTCCACTGCTGGACATAGGCCTCCCCCAAGCGTCGCCACATTGACCGGTCCCGTGCGTCTCGCAACCAGCGGATCCCCGCAACCTTCACCAGGTCATCGTACCACCTAGTGGGAGGCCTTCCAACGCAACGTCTTCCGGTTCGCGGTCGCCACTCCAGAACCTTTCTGCCCCATCGGCCATCCGTTCTGCGAGCAATGTGCCCTGCCCACTGCCACTTGAGTTTGGCAATTCTTCGGGCTATGTCGGTAACCCTGGTTCTCTTGCGGATCTCTACATTTCTGATTCGATTCGGAAACTCCGAGCATAGCCCTCTCCATTGCCCTTTGAGTGACTGTAAGCTTTCTGATGAGGCCCATTGTAAGCGACCACGTCTCAGGGCCATATGTCATCACTGGCAACACACACTGGTCATAGACTTTCGTCTTGAGACACTGTGGTAAGTTGGACGAGAAGATACCGCGCAAATTCCCGAACGCTACCCAGCCGAGTCGGATTCGACGGTTGACCTCTTTCTCGAAGTTGGCCCTACCCAATTGGATCGTTTGTCCAAGGTAGACATAGTCGCCCACAACTTCGAGCGCAGAGTCTCCGACCTTGATAGGAGTGGGTGTAACATGGGCATTCAACATCACCTTGGTTTTGTCCATGTTCATCCTAAGACCCACTCTTTCGGAAGCTCTACTGAGATCATCGAGCATTGTACTGAGGTCCTCCATGGTCTCAGCCATAACCACTATATCGTCGGCAAACCGAAGGTGAGTGATGTACTCGCCATTGACGTTGATGCCTAGCCATCTCCAGTCCAGAACCTTGAAGACATCCTGCAGTGCAGCAGTAAACAGTTTCGGAGATATGACGTCTCCTTGTCTCACACCTCGCTGCAGAAGGACTGGTTCCGATTTCGGAGGGGGAATGGTATAAAGATAATAATTATGTTTCCCCCCATTTACCTAGTCAAATTGCTCACAATAGTTATAAATATTAATTATGATAACTTACTAAATTAACTTACTTCAATAAATTTTGTTTAGGAACTTTTTTTGGAGAAAAAATTGGTTGCCAGAACTCTAAACAATGGCAATAACACAAGCGGAATTACAAACTCATGTAATACTGACCTTGTTTTTGTAGTGCTGATTTTTCATAAGTCAGATAACTTTTATCTGAAAATGAGTGTTTCTGGTGGTTTAGAAGATTTGATTGTGATTTTGATTTTGTGGAAAATATGCTAAATCCCCATATTTATAATATGTAGAAAGAAATAAAAATGTTCTGACTATTGCAAATTCGGCTTTTTAGCGTTTTTATGTCTGTTTAATTAATGATATTTGTGAGGTTGATCTGAACCGTCTTATCTCCTTGATTGACAGCCCACTTTATTTACATTTTTTCCATGAGATTTTTACAGAATTGCATTACTGTATAAAACAACTTAATCTCGTTTCAACAAACAGACAAAAACGTAAACAAAACACGTACTCTATTCTACCGTCACAAAAAACCATACGGAACCCATTTCACCATGACATCACGCGGTTCCCTTCACTAACTAGGTATGTTCAGTTTGTGTGTTTTACAGCTCAGTGGCGCTATGCGTCCGCCGACTGTTTTTACTACCGCTTAGCGTCGATCATTACCACCCTGTATATAGAAAAGATTGTCTGTTTGGTTTTTGGAGCAGCCTGTATATTGGGAGGTTGTTTTTTTTTGTGAAATAGGTGTGAAACGTCTGTTTTTTTTTCCCGACTGCTGAAGAATGCGTTTATAAGTCTATGTTTGTTCCTATGTGGCATTCTAAAGACCTAACGTGTTGGCCGATTTTGATGATTCTTACGTCAATCGATTCGTCTTATTTTTTTCATTTACATCGTGTGGGATATCAAAATAAAGGAATTTAAGAGGTGATTTCAAAAATATATAACACTTATATGTTTGAATTTATTTAATAAAAAAAAAAAATGTTAACTAAAAAGTTATAAATAAAAAGTTAATTAAAAAAATCAAAAACCAGACTTCTTAAGAAGCGAACTAAAAATATGTAAACAAGAAGAAAATCATGCTGTGCAGCCGGAGGATACATATTCGCGAGCGAGAGATTTTGTTTTTTTTTATTAATTTGGTAAATCCTTTTCGGTATCAAAAGTAAGGCGACTGTCATGTCAGCGACGTCCATGGTCGTATGGTAGGTGACGTTTCGATAGCATTTTGACATTCTCATACATTTTTTTCATTTTTGCAATCGCTTTGAGACGCTTTCATTGCTAGAATGTCACTTGTATAGAGCCTATACATGGTAGGTGACGTTTCGATAGCATTTTGACATTCTCATACATTTTTTTCATTTTTGCAATCGGTTTGGGACGCTTTCATTGCTAGAATGTCACTTGTATAGAGCCTATGTATGGTAGGTGACGTTTCGATAGCATTTTGACATAATCATACAATTTGGCATTTTTACAATCGCTATATTGAGACGCTTTCATTGCTAGAATATTACTTGTATAGAGCCTATGTATGGTAGGTGACGTTGCGATTGCATTTTGATATAATCATACATTTTTGTCATTTTTACAATCGCTATATTGAGACGCTTTCGTTGCTAGAATTTTACTTGTATAGAGCCTATGTATGGGTAAGTGACGTTTCGATAGCATTTTGACATAATCATACATTTTTACAATCGCTATATTGAGACGCTTTCATTGCTAGAATTTCACTTGTATAGAGCCTATGTATGGTAAGTGACGTTTCGATAGCATTTTGACATTTTCATAAATTTTTGTCATCTTTACAATCGCTATGTTGAGACGCTTTCATTGCTAGAATGTCACTTGTATAGAGCCTATGTTAGCTGCTCGCTAGAGTAAACATGTTCTTCTGCTTCTTCGTAATTATATGATGTATTTTGATCAGAATTCAGTCACGTCGACTGCGTTTGGTTAGCTGTTTTACTGCTTAAAGGAGTCCTAGATAAAGCGTTATACCATCGTCGATTTATTGGTATTTCTGTATCGAAATCTCACGTTGTCAATTCCAAAAAATGTTTGAAAGGTAATTGGGCATTTTAATAAGGACACATGCCCATGGCGTACACAAACGAAATATAGTAGAATATATTGATATACGGTTCTGATTTACTATTGCATTAATCACATTCATGTGAGTCACAGGAATGTCGAAAAACTATAAAATGATCATACATAGCGTCAGTTTTTTAAGTGGGCCAAATTCGAAACTATGAAAAAAGTCTCGGGGCCGTTTGGAATAAAACTAAAACTGCATTATGATATTTTCGAAAACTCAATATTCCTAGCCAGCAATCCAAGCTGTTGATTTTGAAAAAATAAACGATCCAATAGTGTCGCTAATAACGATCAAATTCTTGAAAGTAATTTCATTCGGAAAACTTAAGGAAATACCGAATTTTTTGCAAAATGTACAGACAATAAATAAAGTCCTCTGAAACCGTTTGACTTTTATTTTTTTAAACTATCTGGTACTTTTTTCTCCATCGATATTGAATCACATTATTCTCTTTAGTTTAAAACTATGTTGGTTAATGTTCGCCAGTCTTAGCAAAGCGGGTCAGATTATGCCCAATGGCCTTTGACAATCGTTTTCGCTATTAGAATATAATTTATAACCCCCGACGGAAAAAGAGGGTTGTTATAAGTTTGACGTGTGTTGCTGTGTATCTGTGTATCTGTGTGTCTGTCTCATCATAGCTCCTAATCGGATGAAACGATTTTGATTTAGTTTTTTTTGTTTGAAAGGTGACTTTGTCGAGCGTTATTAGCTACGTTGGATTAAAATCGGTTCAGCCGTTCAAAAAATATCCGCATTTTACTCTTTGAATGGAGTTTTTCGCAAAATATCGTGTTATAATTACGTGTTTCGATAGATTGTCGATTAAAGCGTGTCTGCTACTAGGTATATTATATGTAGTTTAAAAAGCATGAAAAAAAATTAAATTACGTACTTTTAGTTATTAAAATTAAAGTACGGGGCTTATTTTTTGCTTTTTAGAGGTTTTTGTGTCAGGGGTTTTTTTAATTATAATTTAATTTTTGTTCAGAGTCTATGGTGTGGGTTCAACCTGAACTTACTTCTAAACAAGTACGTACAGTTGCTTACTTTCTCACGCAAGTCATAACACGGAATACTTGTTAGGAACCCTTAGGGTAAAGCACTCATTAGCTAGGTACTATTTATCCTTCACTTAGTATGTACTCGTACATCACTCATTTTATGACGGTTTAGACATAATAATAAATAAGTGCTGAAAGGTTACGGGAATCAGCTGTATTGGAGAACTACAGGACCGATCGAACTGGCGACTTGGATAAGGCTTATGACTTACAAAAGACGTCTTCCAGTTTTAACTTATGATAATGAGGATATAGGCGATGATAGCTCAGTGGTAGTGACGTCGGATACCGAGACGAAGGTCGCGGGTTCGAATCCTACAATGAGCTTGAGCTTTCGGTGAAGGAAAACATCGTGAGGAAACCATAGCACGGTGGTAGGGTACTTTGTAGTACCCGCCTGGCTGGCAACCACCCTCAAGTTGAAAATCTGTCGCCAAGCACCTTCCGGTGTGTTCCGACAGCAGCACTTGAGAGCCAGTTCCCTTCTAGGCTTTGTGTGCTTACCACCATCGGCCACATCATCACTGACCACGGTGAGATTGTGGTCAAACACAGGCCTATACAGAGAAAAAAAAAAATAAAAAAATATCATGATTGAAGTTGATCCAAAAACTCTTTTTCGGCTGAGATGATTATTAAATACAATAATTCATTAAAAATCTTCTTTTTATAACAAGCTTTTTTCGTATTCTTCTAAGCAAACCCTTTCATTTGATACCCATATCATGGCAGTGCACAAAAATAATTAGTCCACCATCTTGGGCCGCCTGCCATATTGGAATTATAATGACATCACTTAGCTAACCATGCATTGTCATCTAAACTAAACGTGTATGCAAAATTTCATCTTAATCGGCGGAGGATAACTGCTTTAATATTCAGTTGCAAGATTTGACCCGAACACACTTACATACATACATTTTAAGTTAAATAAAAGCTTGTAAAAAGAGAATAACAAATATGTAATCTCTCCAAAAATGCTTGCTTATTTACACCACCATAAATTTAATAATAACCAAAACATTGACACAATAATTTACTCCGGCAGTATTCAACATCAAATCAGATCCAGCGCCGACAACTTGATTATTGTGAGAGTCCCGATCTGCAGAGTTTGTGTGTCTACGTGACGCCCGGCGAGTTCATTTAGCGAACAAATGAGACTGCGTAAGCTGCGGTGCATGGAAGAATTTGTCAGTCTTTACGTCATCGGGGTCTACGAGGGTAGTGCCTGCACTCCAATTGACTCAGTAGTCATGACAACGGGGCAATGGGAAGTATGTGTTTGCGAGACTGCTGAAGTGCTGCTCACCATTTGCTTGACTGTATTCCTTCGCTTTTTGACTTGATTTTTGTCTCCTTTCCTGATCGCGTCGCTTAAGCATGGCCAATACTCACACGACGCTTTTTCGCATCGTGACCTGATTTTTCTGTCATATAAAATTCGTCCTCCTAAGGCTAAAGCCAAAATTCTCATGCAACGCAATTTTGGTGGTATGAACGCTGACAGTCTATGCAAGGACGCCAGCAGTATTGATTGGTCTCCTTAGTTTGCCTCTATGTCGGTCAATGAGCAGGATAATGTGTTCACTACTAAACTCATCGAACTTTATGATGTTCATGTACCTGTACGAGCTGTTAAAATTAGACATTATCCGGCGCCGTGGCTGACAGATGAGATCAAAAATTTATTGCACAAAAAAGCTGCAGCAAAGTCTAAATATAATCGACGGCCTACTGATGCGAATAGGGACAAGTATGTCTCTATCAGCCTGCAATAAGATGTGTAGGAATGCTAATAGCCAACACATTCATAACTCTGTCCAAAATGGAGACGCATCCATATTTTGCAATTTTCTAAGATCATTGGGGGTCAGTAAAACGCGACAAGAGTCAACCCCTAAAGATTTAGATCATATCGATGCATTGAATAATTATTTCACAGCTTCGTCCAATTTCGATACGACAGTAAAATTTAATAAATTGGATTATCTTTCATTTCTTCCGACGCCCAGTTTGGCTCCTTTTGTTTTTAGTAAATTCTCCCCATGTGATGTTAAGAAGAGCATACTATCGATTATTTCCAATGCAGTAGGAAGTGACTGTATCAGCCGTAAAATGTTACTCACGGTGCTGGACGTTATCCTTCCTGTCATTTGCCACATCCTTAACTTTTCTGCGTCTAGCGGCCTCTGCCCATCCTTATGGAAAGATGCGCAAATAATTCATTTACCAAAAAAGTCCAACCTCTTATCCTTTTCTGAATTCCGTCCAATATCCGTCTTACCATTCTTGTCCAAAGTCCTAGGACGATTAATTCATAATCAAATAAGCACTTACCTTTCCAAAAATAATCTCCTCAATCCCTTCCAGTCCGCCTTCCGTCCTGGTCACAGCACCACTACATAACAGCTCTTCTCAACATTACGGATGATGTAAGGTCAGCCACGGAAAGCAGTAATCTGACGGTCTTGGTATTGCTGGATTTCAGTAATGCTTTTAGTACGATTGATTTCGACGTTTTGCTTGTCATTCTATGGTCTCTTAGTATATCTCCATCAGTAGTTGACTGATTTCGTAGTTACCTGTTCGGGCGCCTGCAACCTATATGTATCGGAGAAAACTTTTCTTCCTGGTGTAGTACTTCTGCCGGGGTACCGCAGGGTGGCGTTTTATCTCCTTTACTTTTCGCCGTTTTTATAAACTCAATCTCCAATTAACTAAATTCTTCCTACTATTATTAAGCAGATGATTTCCAATTATACTCGCGTGCTCCTCTCAGAAAGCTATCTGAAGCTTTAGCAACCATCAATCTCGATCTGGCTCGCATTTGTGATTGGAGCAAGAGATATGGGCTTTAGGTAAACCCTATAAAGACGCAGGTAATAGTAGTGGGCAGTCCTAGAATGGTTTCTAGGATCGACTGGACAACTCTTCCCCAAGTTGTTTTTGATAATGCAGTAATTCCCTTCAGTGAGAAAGTTAAAAACTTGGGGATATTCATCGACAGGAACTTCTCTTGGACTGCCCAACTGCAAGAAGTTAGTCGTAAGTTGTTTGCATCTGCTGCAACTTTGAGGAGACTACGTAATTTTCTTCCGACTGCCATCAAAATTGCGCTTGCACAATCTCTTCTTCTACCCATCCTTGATTATACTCAAGTGGTTGCCAATTCGCCTTCGCCGGAATACTCATATTGTTTAATGTACTCTTTACTCCTTCCATCCCTCTTTACCTCAAGGATCGTTTTTAGTTTATCTGCGATTCCCACACGAAATCTCTAAGGTCATCAGTTAACTTGCGACTTAAAATGCCAATGCATTCCACAACTTTCATGGATATATCTTTTACTGTTCAGGCTGCTCGTCTGTAGAATGCATTGCCTGACCCAATTAAACGTGCTCAGTCGTTGTATGTGTTTCAAAGACTCACCAAGGAACATTACTTATCGCTGTAATCGTGCTCTTAGTTTTTTGACATACACTTTGTCTATGATTGTCATACGTCATTTATTTTCACGGCTTATATTTTATATATGTATTTATCTGTTATATAGCATATTTATATCTATTTGTGTTTTTAATAAGTATTTTTGTATCAATATATTCATTGTTGGTAATATTGTACCACTGATAACCCCATGTCATGTCCAAGCAATCTCTGTCCATTCCAGGTTGCCTGGCAGAGATCGCGGAATGCGATAAGGCAGCCCGTTGTATATTTCTTAGTTTTAAGTTTCTTTTGTTCCTATATTTTCTGGCATAAAATAAAGTATATATTTATAAATAAATAAGTACTCGGTAGAATTTGTCAGTCTACGTCATCGGGGTCAACAACATTTTTGACGATGCTAAGGGCTACTCTGTTCCACTGGTCATATTTCAGTTGCCTGAATTCAGTGATCATAGGAAGACAAGAAATATATAGAAAACCGCTTTATATTGTTATGGACACGGATGTATCACGACTAGTGAATAGTGATGCAATGGAAGTGTCATCACGGAAGCAGAAACGGAAACAGTGATTGAAAGTAAATTTTGGAGGAAATGGATGCAGAAACGGAAGTGTATTTCAGGTACTTGAAAATTGATACATTAGATAATTAGGTTTACGAATCACTGACAACAGTGGCAGGGCATATTGCACGCAGAACGGATGGCCGTTGGCCCGAAAAGTTCTGGAGTGGCCGCGTATCGGAAGACGTAGCGATGAAAGGCCTCCCTTTAGGTGGAGCGACGACCTGGTCGAGGCTGCGAGAGTCCGGTGGATGCGAAACGCACAGGACCGACCAGTGTGGCGACGCTTGGGGTAAGCCTATGTCCGGCAGTGGGCGTCTTTCGGCTGAAATAATGATGATTATGATGATGAACAACAGTATAATTCGAACGTTATTATACTGTTGTTCATCGTAAAAAAATCATTTTTGCAAAAACATACTACCGACAGAAAACTACAAAGAGAAAAATACCTTTATTTTTGGAAGTCGGTGTCTTTGGTAGGTACCATTTTTTTGCGTTATGGACACCGACTTCTAAAAATGAAGTTATTTTTCTCTTTGTAGTTTTCTTGGTCGTCGGTAGTATTTTTTTGCAAAAATGTTTTTTTATTTTTCTCTTTTTAGTTGTACCTACCTAATAGGCAAGTAGTTAAGTAAGGTACCTCTAATGCCAGAATAGATTACCCGAATATCATGAAACTGAACACAACCGACGAAATGAGAGTGTACCAAGGTGAACTGTACACATCTGAGTACCCCTTTAAAGCGTACTGGCATGATGTTATGTTATGAAATGGTATAAACAATATACAGACATGCGATTGCAGCAATCCCGAGAGATTTGCCGTTATTTATTGAAGAGTTATGTTGTATATCTTCGAAGTTCGTCATCAGATTTTCACCAAATTAAAATGGGACCAATTTCGAAACATACTCTCTCAAACGAAAAAAGAATTTTCTAAATCGGTCCACAATTGACGGAGATATCGGTGAACATACATAAAAAGAAAAACATACATAATTTCGAACATAGAACCTCCTCCGTTTCGGTAAATCGGTTAAAAACTAGCTATTTAAATATGAAGCCCTATAAATAAAGTGTTTTGATATAAATGAAATACTATTATGACGAAAACATTTTGAAAGCTATTTTTACCCGACTGCAAGGAAAGGGTTATATTTTTCGCGGGTATTTTGTATGTATGTATGTAATATTCATTATAACCTCATATCTTTCAAACCGCTAGATGGATATATATAATTAAGACATCGTGTGTTCTTAGGGCCGATTTCTGAATTGAGTAGGTATTTGAGGTTAAGAACGTGTCAACACCGACTTTACTGTCAAATTTTGACAGGTTTTCAAGCTAAAGTATAGTTTGACAAACACTCAACTTGTTCCAATCGCAATCGTTGATTGTATGTCATTGTCGAGAGTCTAAGATCTGGTTTGTATTCCTATATGAAAACTCAAAAACGGAAAGCACAGAAAATATAAATTTCACAGGTCCCCATTGCCACTGGTCGCACTCTTCTGCGTAGAAGAGTTTACCAACTTTCAAAGTGGGTTCTGCTTATTGATTTAACGGATCGAAGCGCCCTAAAGAGGTTTGCTGAGGGCTTACAAGATAGATTGAAGGAAAACTTCGCTAGCTCCCTCACAACAAAAAGTTGGCAACACAATTAAATGTTTTTGGCGAGAAAAAGAGTTCGTTTTGGTAAAGAGTTTCGGTATTGGAAAGGGTGTAATGTAAGTATTGCATTAGGGATGTTGGATCAGTGTCTAGGCTCCTATTAAGCATTAATTATTGTGAGAGAATAGGGCTGTTTCCTGGGTAGAAAAATGATAATTCTATATAGTCCGTCAGTGAGACTATCAAATAATAATAATAATAATTTATTTATAAAAAATAATATTGGACCAGTATTTTTTTGCTTTATCAAATGAATAAAAAATTACAAAGATAAAGCCCATCAAAGTTTAGGAGTGTTGGGTTGTGACGTCACTTTGTCAGTATAAGGTGTAGCACACCGTGACGTCACACGATATTCCAACGCACTGTATCGACGTATTTTTTTTATTATTTTTTATTTGTTATAGGCTCGCGTTTGACCACTATCTCGCCTGATGTTAAGTGATGATGTGGTCGAAGGTGAAGCAAGCTTGCCTAGAAGTAACCTATTAACTCTTGACTTGAAGACCATGGCAAAATAAGAAATACGTATCTAATATTTTTAGGTTATCTAACTGACGGACTGAATAGATATTTATTGTCAACTAGCTGACCCGGCAAACTTTGTTTTGCCATAAAAACACCAAAAATTCATCTACCCTACCTACCCTACCCTAACTACGCTACCCTACCTACCCAACCCTACCTACCCTACCCTACCCTACCGTACCTACATACCTACCCTACCTATCCTACATAAAGTAGCAATATTTTTTTTCTTAATTTTTTTTTCATAAGAACTTTCTCCTAACAATAACAAACACAACAAAAAAAGAATAAGCGAAATCGGTCCAGCCGTTCACGCGTGATGCCGTGACCAAGGGAAATAGGGATTCATTTTTAGGGTTCCGAAGTCAACAAGGAACCCTTATAGTTTCGCTCTGTCCGTCTGTCCGTCCGCAGCTTAGCTCAGAGAATCTAAGTACTAGAAAGCTATAATTTGGCATGTATATACATATTAATAAATCCGACAAAGTGGTAATATAAAATCATGAATTCGTTGCACGCAGTTGCGGAGTCGTTGGCAGTACCAGAACGTAGTCCATACGGCGCATGCACGCGGTGGAGTCTATTTTGTGTTAGTGCAGAAGTATTTTCGACGTTTTGTAATTAAAACGTAAAAGTAAAGTCAAATTAGATTAGATTTCCAAACAAATTACTTATTTTCTTTTGTCGATATCCTTCTATAAAGTCAATATTCGACCCGACTTCATCACTAATTGAGTAGCGTAAAACTTTCCAGAATGAAATAGTGAATACCGCAGATTAGAGGATTCACCTCTAATCTGCGGTATTAGAGGAGATTAGATGTGAATACATACGATTTTTTTCTAATTCTGAAAGAGAAATAAACAAGGAGCGTGCACGCAAAGATCCAGGAACGAACTATACCATACCCCGTGGCTCTAACGCGCGCTCGTATCGGCTCCTTTCGCAATTCGCACCCGCAGTGGTACTCAAATAGTATATTTCTTACTTCAGTTGCGAAGTTGGATTTTATAACTCCTTCTTCAGTTACCAGTTAGTCGTTATTTAGTTTAAGTCAAGAGTGAATAGATTACATCTAGGCAAGCGTGCTTCACCGTAGACCACATCATCACTTAGCATCAGGCGAGATAGTGATCAAACACGAGAATATAGATTAAAAAATCTTATGTGGGCCCGTTTTTAGACTTTGTGAGCCGCTGAAACCGTTCTAATGTTCATGTAACAACAACAAAACCCTCTTTTTAGTCCGCATTATTATGCAACTTCGGAACCCTATTAATGCGCGTGGCCCGACACGCACTTGGCCGGTTTTTTTATTATATATATAGATTAACCTATTGAGTGAATTGGAGATATGAATGAAGAAGTATTTTATTACTTCTTTAATGTTGGAATGATAGCTGATCTGGATCTGTCTATTTACATTTGTAAATTCACACAAGAGTGGGCAAACAAACTGGCATAGAAAGTTGGTAGAAATCATAAAAGTACGATTCATTCTTTATGTGTTTAGATTATTTACAAATTTATCTTGAAATCATAGTATCGGTGAAGCAAAACATCGTAAGAAATTCTCCAGCGACCATAATATAGCACTTTTTGGGCACCAAACCAAAGATTGGTTAGGTAGGACTAAGGTAAGACCCAGTTTTTTGATCCGTTGTTAACTCAACCAATGGTTTAAAATTTCGGTAAAACGCGTTTATTCATCAATTGTTGTCGTCCAACAAATGAACAAGTAATTAACTCTTCAAATTAATTGACCATTTGTGATGCCATCAATTAATTTGACATTTGTGATGCCATCACAAATGGTTAATTTGACACATATAAAATACGGATGAAAAAACTGGGCGTAAGAAGTTCCTTGGCCCGTTCCACGGGCATTTCCCAAGGCCACACACCTCAAAAGTCGCTATTGACCATGAGAACAACTAGGCAGTCAGTGAATTGAATTACACAAACGCCTGAAATATCTGACTCTCTGCCACATCTACGTTCCTTACTGTCTATACCTATATAAACTGCTTTACGTCCGTCACGTCGTCGGTCACAGGTCCAGTTGAAAACCAGCGTTGGACACTAGTTGCCCGACATTTTGCTGAACTGGTCCTATTTGGCGTAGCCGTGGGACACACCATGTTAATTTAATATTGTTTTCTTTTTAGAGTTCCGTACCCAAAGGGTAAAAACGGGACCCTATTACTAAGACTCTGTGATCCGTCTGTCACCAGGCTGTATCTCATGAACCGTGATAGACAGTTGAATTTTCACAGATGATGTATTTCTATTGCCCCTATATCAACAAATACAAAAAAAAGAAAAATATAAATATTTAAGTGATACAACAAACGTGATTTTTTTGCCGTGTTTTCCGATAATGGTACAGAACCCTTCGTTCGCGAGTCCGGCTCACACTTGGCCAGTTTTTTTATATTATTGTTGTTTAGGCTAATTTTTCTTTTTCTTTTTAGTATGTTTATATTGTGCGCTCTGGCTTGAGTCAAATAAATGTGTTTTCTTTTTTTCTTTTCTTGTCAGCCTTCAAAACAAGCGTGAACAGGCATCTTCTGGGCTTGTTCGTTCCATGGTAGATTCCATCCATTGCTCTCCGTGAGTCTACTTCTTCTTCTTCGTATCGCTGGCACGACAGTCGTTCAAATTTGTTTGGCCCAAAACTTAGTCACTTCAACGGCGTCGGTGGTGGCGCATAAATCACTCTGATTGCATATTTTGGGGTTCCGAAGTATTAATTGCCACATGTACACCCTGCTGCTGCTCTGTCGAGGTATGTGCATTAGCTCCATAAGTCAAGAGCTGCATCATCATGAAAAACAATAAATTTCAGGTTGCCTTGGCCGACGGCACGAACTATTTTGTGCGCGGGATTAAAATGCATGCTATCTCATCCGACAACACGTGGGAAATAGATAGATGCTGTGATGAGAAGTAAGAAGCTAGTTCGCGTACGAATTAGCACTTTTGCAAATTTGTAGCGAAATGGATGATGATTTAGAACAAAAGGAGCGCGCGAAATTTTATAAACACACCTTTGGGAGTCTGGATATCATGAAAAAACGACTAAATGTATCTGTTCAAAAGTAAATTATTTGCATTGTTGAACTACTAATCTATCCCTGTATGGTGGCCGTTTTGCAATTTTCCTTCTTCTTATGGTGTTTATTTTCTTACGAAAATGCGTTAAAATTAGTGTTGAAATATGGAACTTTCGACGCTCATAACTTTCAAATATCCTTATTATTTTTTTTTTGTTTCCGTACAGGGACAAAATTATGAGACAAATTAATATCATTTTTAGGGTTCCGTACCCAAAGGGTAAAAACGGGGCCCTATTACTGAGACTCCGCGGTCCGTCTGTCTGTCTGTCTGTCACCAGGCTGTATCTCATGAACCGTGATAGCTAGACAGTTGAAATTTTCACAGATGACGTAATTTTTTTTTTTTTTTAAATTACTTTGCCCCACGCTAGGAATTTCTTCCTGTATCGTGGGTGCGTTTACAAACATATAAACTCACATACACAAACACCCAGAGCCGAAACAATTATCTGTAGGTCATACAAATATTTGTTCCGTGCGGGAATCGAACCCGCGACACGCAGCGCAGCAGTCAATCGCTCAACCACTGCGCCAACCGTGCGCCCAAATTCTGTTGCCGCTATAACAACAAATACTAAAAACAGAATAAAATAAATATTTAAGTGGGGCTCCCGTACAACAAACGTGTTTTTTTGTAGTTTTTTTGCGATAATGGTACGGAACCCTTCGTACGCGAGTCCGACTCGCACTTGGCAGGTTTTTTATTTTGAACGTACATCGTCAAACAGTGGAGTAATTGCCAGACTACGTTTGTATGGAAGAATGATCGACTAGTGTAACCTTAAGAATAAGTGGATCAATATTTCTTTCAGTCTTCTTACCTTCTAACTTAATATTATTCAGATAAACAAAACAGGTAAGATATCTCAATGTTTACCTTCCTGCTGGCCGTAAGTAAGGGATGAATTCTGCAATAGTTGAACCCTTGTTCAATTTGATAGGTTGGACGGCTCATAACTTATTCATGGTGACAAACACCATGGAATGGAGAAAACATTGGTATTAATTGAATACGCCTTTACTGAATATTTTCCTTTTGTTTTCTGGGTATGGTAATTTTATATTGTTTTCTTGGGAGAGAAAATGATATTGAATATTTTTATTTATGTCTGTTTTTTATCTGATTGATCAAGGCTGTACCTTTAGCCATAAGTCTACCGTAAAAGGACACTTGGATGTCATCTAAGTCATAAGTAATTAATTTCATAACAATATATACAATGTGTCGAAATTTGTAATAAGTAAAAATTTAAAAACACCACTAATTACATTACAATTGAAAAATAATAAAATAATTAAATAACAATAACAATTATTCGTAAAAATTTAACAGTAAAATTAAAATGTCAGAGATAAAGATTAAATGATAAAATAGCTTCAGTCAGTTAAAAAAATGCATTAGGTAGTGATTATAATAGATTAACAAATAGATAATGATAATCCGAAACAAAAAATAAAAGTCAACTAAAAAATCAATCAAAAAGATAAAATTATAAAAAGTTCAATAATATGTCACAAATTCTAAATAATTATCCATCTAGAAATCGGACAGCTAATATTTGCAAGACATGCAGATTTATTATAGCTAGCAAAGTTTGTTTTATTGCAAGTGTACGACGAAGGTCTAAACACTTTGATAAAGTGCACGATGTTTGTTCTGAAAACTTGTGATGATGGAAACCCGGGGATAATGAATCAAACCGCCCTTGTTGAGTGTGGTAAAATCACTGTTTATTTTACTTAGCCAGTGGAGTAAATGATCGCGCGTATGCAAACGCTGATGTAGCTTAAACTACCTAATATTAAGAAATGTGCGGGTTCACCGAACGTTATTTTCGTGTTATAGCAAATGGTTAGCTTTTTGATTATTTTTAATCTACTTACTAAAAAGTACCGATGTCTCCGTCAATTATGGACCGATTTAGAAAATTCTTTTTTTTTTGTTTGATAGAGTATATTTCGAAATTGGTCCCATTTCAATTTGGTGAAGATCTGATGAAAATCTTCGGAGATATACAACAGAACTTTTCTATAAATAACGGCAAAACTCTCGTGATGGCTGTAATCGCATGTCTGTATATTGCTTACCTCATTTCATAACATAACATCACGCCAGTACTAGCGTGGGTACGCAGATATGTACAGTTCACCCTGGTACGTTCTCTTTTCACCGGTTATGTTAAGTTTCATGATATTTGGGTAATCTGTTCTGGGTTTATAGAACAGATTACCCAACCCAACCTTACTAAACTACTCGCCTTTTAGGTAGGTACAACTAAAAAGTGAAAAATAAAAATCTTTTATACAAAAAAATACTACCGACTTCCAAATAAGAAAACTACAAAATGAAAAATAACTTTATTTTTGGAAGTCGGTGTCCATATTGAAAAAAAAATGGTACCTACCAAAGACACCGACTTCCAAAAATTAAGTTATTTAACTAAGTTATTTTTCACTTTGTAGTTTTCTTATTTGGAAGTCGATAGAATTTTTTTGTAAAAAAGTTTTTTTATTATACTACAACATAGGTGATTAAAACAATTTCCTTCTCTGTATGGAAAGAGGTTTTCGGTAAACAAAGTGTCAGTTACAGGATAGGTATTTTTAAATGCATATTTATATTATCCTCTTGAATACCCTTAAGAAAGAAACCCAAAGGATAGAAAGGCTATGGATTCTTCAAGTACTCGTATGTCCAATTTAAACTTTTATATAAGCCCTTAAACAGAACATATAGATAGAGATATTTCTCTACTTTGCCCAGCCTATTTCAAGCCTCCGGTATCTAGTTTGAAAAGAAGGTAAATTGCCTCAATTTGTCAATGTGAGTAAGTACGAATCCCGTCAGGATCGTGATGAAACGCGCAATAGATTACACTGTCCTATACAGAGAATTTTAGGGATATAGTAGCCTAAGATCCCACTGTGATAATCTACATGTAAATTTTGATTTTTAATAAAACTAATTTAATTAATGATAGTTACTTGAAAGTAGATTAGATTTATGCAGGGTTGCCTGGAAACATCTAGCCGCAACTACCTTAATTAAATAAATATAAATTTATGTTTTTTTTCATTTATTTATCAATAGGCTCGTCTTTGACCACTATCTCGCCTGATGGTAAGCGATGATGTGGTCGACGGTGTTTGATAGTTAACCCCCAATATACAAGTTTTTCAATTGAATCCAATGTCAATTGTATGAAAGTGGTGTAAAAAATAGGAAATTATTAGATTGTCAGTTCTCTGTAGTTTACCTGCTTAACCTGGCAGCACATGAATGGCAGGTAACTGAGAGCTAGATGATGTTGCATACGCGGCCACGAGACAGGAGAAATTTCTTGTATAGGCTAAAATAAAAAAAAATAAACATTAAACAGAAAAACTAATTGCGGCCATGCAACCCTGCAGTAATCTATTCACCATCGCCATCCATTTAACGTTCCCACTGCTGGGACACAGGCCTCCTCTCTGTGAGAGGGAATGGGTCGTTATCCACCACGCGGGCCCAGTGCGGGTTGGTCGATGTCACATGTCAGTTCCCTCACGATGTTTTCCTTCGCCGTTTTGAGAGCAGTGGTGATGAAATAACTTACACCAAGACAAGCGCAAAGTAAAAATTAATTACTTGCAGATTTTTGCTGTGGGATCTCGGGTTAGAGAATAACTGTAGTTGGGATTTGATACAAATGGGGTAATCTGCCTTGAGCGTCTTTTGTTTTTGGTTTGTGTGAGAATAGCTGTCTAAAGTGCTCTAGACAAAGTGACGTTCTATCTGCGATAACGATTGTATATAAATATCTATCTAATACCTTTAAACGAGCAATTCATGTATATATGTATATATATATTCTGAATTTAGGAATCGGCTCCAACGATTTTCATGAAATTTAATATGCAGGGTGTTTCGGGGGCGATAAATCGATCTAGCTAGGTTTGATTTTTAGAAAACGTCGTTTTTCTATTTTTACCCGGGCAGAGCTCGTTCGCACAGGTACTATTAAATAAACGTGCAATATTTGTATTGTGTGACAAACATACTACACTCATGTGACAAATATATATATAAATATTTGTTATCACGTTCTCGTGTTAGTAAGTTTTTCTATCACTTCAACATAATTTATCAAGTACCGAAAGTATACCTTATAAACGTTTTCTTTTCCGGGATAAACATATCTAATGGCACTTTCAGCAATAGTGTAGTTTTTCATCAATAAAAGAATTTTCGTAATCGGATCATATCTGGCTGAGATTAATAATTATTTACAAATAAACGATCATTTTATCCTTCTATAATTCACATAACCTTATTATACTGATGTCAGCTATTTTGACCTTACTCAAGAACAACTCGAAAAACTTGAGCGGCTTCAAAATGTTTGTATAAGGTTCTTATTCGGTTTGCGAAAATATAATCATGTTTTCGAATTCCGTGTGAAACTCAAGTGGTTGCCAATTTGCCTTCGCCAGAATGCCTATATTCTTTTGCTTTTATATAATGTGATGCTCTTCACTCCTTCCACCCCTCTTTAACTTAAAAAAACGTTTTCAGTTTCTCTGCGATTCCTACACAATATTTCTTAGGTCATCAGATAACTTACGACTTCAAATGCCAATGTATTCCACGAGTTTTCTGAATAAATCCTTTACTGTCCAGAATACTCGTCTGTGGAATGCTTTGTCAGACCCAATCAAACGCGCCCAATCGTTGCCTGTGTTCAAAATACTTGTAAGGGAGCATTACTTGTAGCTGTGATTATGAATTGATTGTCATCATTTTATTTATTGCTTTTATATTTTAGTATGTATGTATTTATTTATATATTATTTAGCATATGTATGTATCTGCATATCTTTTATAATATATATTTTTTTTTTAATGGTATTATCACACCAATAACAGCCCCACTTCGTGTCCAGCAATTACTGTCCATACCGAGATCGCGGAATGCGATAAGGCCGCCCATTGTATGTGTTTTTAGTTTTAAGTTGCCTTTATAAATGTAACTTATGGTGTATAATAAAGTATATCTTTACTATATACTATAATCTATACTAGTATTATAAAGAGGTAAAGTTTGTGAATTGTGTGTTTGTGACGTTTTAGGGGGTAATCTCTGGATCTACTGAAACGATTTTGAAAATTCTTTCACCAGTAGAAAGCTACATTATTGCTGAGTGTCATAGGCTATAATATATTTAAAAAAAATAGAGATCCTTATGAAAATTGCAATAATGTAACCCAAAGTAGCAAAATGTTGCATATAAAATTCATTTTGGCGTGCGCTGAGAAAACTATTGATGACACATAAAAAATATGTTAGGTCGTACTAGCCAGAGCGGCTAGCACGGCCTCTATGTTAGGCTTATTTTACGGTTTACTTTGTATTATGGTTTTTGCTCCCAAACTGTGATAAACGTGTGTGACTCAAGCCTATCACAGCAGGCCGTGTTCGCCGCGCAGATCGTTGTTCCACCTAGAGGAAAGGCCGCCTTAACGCTGCGTCTTCCGGTACACGGTCGCAACTCCAGAACTTTTTGGCCCCAACGATCATTCTGCGAGCAATATGCCCTAACCACTGCCACATAAGTTTGGCAATTCTTTGGGCTATGTCGGTAACCTATAAATTGCTTTGCTGCGCTAGCAGGACACTTTAAGTTACATAATCTGTGTTATGTCTGGGTCACCAAGATACAGATACAGGCTGTGCCTAGTTTGGGACCCGTTGCTAATCTGTCAACATCATTTTTCAATCAATGTATACCGAGCTAATACATACATCAATACAATCATCTAACATGTAACAGTGTAAGGAAAACAAACGAATTTTATTTTATTTATTTACCTTGGTTTTCTTGCGAATGTCTTAATTTCTGAGTCGATTACACAAGGAAACTCCGAGCATAGTTCTCTCATTCCATCTCCATGTTGTCCAGGAGAGGACGACTTCTGACTGAGATGATGATGATATATTTTTAGCAGGGGCGGTCTTAACGACTGCGAGGCTCCGGGCGGGCGGCAGATATTTGCGAGGCCCTTGTCCTTTTTACAATGTATGAGATATACGAGAAATGGAAAATTTGGCACTCGCATCACATCATCAGCCTATTAATGTTCCCACTGCTGGGACACAGGCCTCCTCTCTGTGAGAGGGAATGGCCGTAATCCACCACGCGGGCCCAGTGCGGTTTGGTGGATGTCACATGTCTTCGAAATTTTGGTTCTAGGACATGCCGGTTTCCTCAAGATGTTTTCCTTCACCGTTTTGAGAGCAGTGGTGATGAAATAATTTACTCAAAGTAAAGCGCCTGTCTGGGCTCGAACTCACGACCTACAACTAATTGTTTAAATTTGGCACTAATTGTTTTTTATTATTAACTAGCTTCTGCCAGCGGCTTCGCCCGCGGGAATGTCAAAAATTAGCCCAAGGGAACATATGCCCGGGAAAAAGTATCCTATATAATATTCAAGATTTAAATCTATCTCTGTACAAAATTTCATCCAGATCCGTCCAGCCGTTTGAGCATGAAGAAGTTACAAACATACAAACACACGCACACTCACAAACTTTCGCCTTTATTATATACACTAATATTGACGCACAGCAGACACCAGACTTTCATGGACGCGCGCAAACATTTTGGGATGCAGAATTGCTGGTCGGTGGAGGGCAGGATAGTCATCATAACACCTGATACCAAACGTCACAAGATCGAGACTCCGGGTGAACTTAAAGCTCTGGTGTCGAGGTTTCCCAAGGCATCTAGCGGCCTACGTGACGCTACGCAGACGGTGGAACATTCTTCTCCAAAGAATGTGAGCGCCACTGAGACTTCTGCTACACCCTCCAGAGACCAAAGGAAGGCGCGTCGGCGTAATTAATGTTGTTTCGTTCGCAAGCTACCTGCTTCTTGATTATGATGAAGAGTAGGTATACTTATACTTGTTTCTGTGCCGGTACTTTATTTAATTGGTATTTTCCGCATCACCTACATTATGAGTTTATGTTGTTAATAATATGATGTCGGTATAATAACTTTTCATAATATTTTATGTTTACGACAAGTCATTCAACCGGCTAGACTGAACTGAACTGTCATCGTCAATTTGTCAATGCCAATTTGACAGCAATCTAGAGATGTGCAACGTTCCGTTTTCATCATTTTGTATTGTCGGTTTTTGTGCATGCCTGAATGTCATTCGTTGTACGCTGTTTTATTAATTTGTTTTTTTTTTTTTTTTTTTCCTCGTTGAATGACTTGTCACTCACCAGTGAGTTAGGGTGGTTGCTATAGCAATCAACCCATACACTTAGTTGTAATAAGTTTTAGTTTTGTTATATAAATTTAGTTGTATTCTTTTCTTCGTATTATATTTATTTTATTTACGTATTTGTCTATGGATGATCCTGTCAACCTAGATGACAGTTTTTTCTCCTGTTCTTCGACTTGTAGTTTTGTTAGTGCTGGAGGAAGTCAGTCTTCGCTTCATACTCTGCATGATAACATCTCCACTATCTTTTCTAAGTATCCAAAAAATTTCCATATAGCACATATTAATGCTCAGAGTGTTCCTGGTCACTACTCCGACCTTCTGGCGTCCTTTAGCAGTGCTCATCTTGATGCACTTCTTATATCTGAAACTTTTCTTAAGCCGTCTCTCCTTTCTACGCACTATGCACTGCCTGGTTTTGATCTGGTCAGAAATGATAGGACTGGCAAGGGTGGTGGTGGTGTCGCCATTTATATACGTGCTGATATACCGCACAAAGTTGTGAGTGCGTCTCCATCTCGGTACTCTGGGTCGGCTGAATTCTTGTTCCTAGAGATCACCTTACACCATGCTAAAGTATTACTTGCAGTATTTTACTCCCCTAACCTTCACATAAACTATTTTGACTCTTTGGAATCGTCACTAAATAATTTTTGCCCGTTGTACGAGCATGTTATTTTGATGGGAGACTTTAACACATGTCTCATTAAAAATGACTCTCGTTCACTAAAACTCCGTTCTCTCTTATCTTCTTTTAATCTTGAAATTCTACCTCTTTCTGCGACTCATAACTTTCCAAACTGCACGCCTTCTCTTCTTGACCTTATGATTGTTTCTTCCCCTCACAATGTTGCAGAGTTTGGGCAACTTACTGCAACTTTTTCTTACCATGATCTCATCTATCTTTCTTATCGTATTCGACCTCCTAAACGCAAACCTCAAATCTGTTATTTGCGTAATTATAACGGAATTGATCTGGTGGCGTTAAAGCGTGATGCAGGTGATATCGACTGGACTCTCGTCTTCGAAAGCGCCTGTGTCGATGATAAAGTTAAGTACTTCAATGCCAAACTGTTGAGTTTATACGACAAGCATGCACCGCGTCGGAAAATTAGAGTTAAGCATGATCCTGCTCCGTGGATGACTACTCAAATTAAAGACGCTATTTCTCGTAAGGACAAGGCAAAGAGCAGGTACAAGCGTAGATCCACGGATCAGAATCTTGCTCATTTTAAAGCTCTACGTAATCATTGCAATCGTCTGTGTAGGGATGCTAAGAGACGCTTTTTCCACGAATCTCTGGTCGATCGCAAGTCTTCTGACGTCTGGAGATTTCTAAAGTCTGTCGGTATCGGCAAATCTCCCATTAATACCTGTAAAGATGTCGACTTGTCGGCTCTTAATAGGCAGTTTTCTCTTCCACCTGTTTCTTTGGACCCTAGTGTCAAAACTTCCACTCTGTCTGTACTCTCCGAATTGCCGTTACCGAATTGCCCAATATTTAACTTAAACTCTGTCTCTGATGACGATGTCAAAAAATCTCTCCTTGCTATTTCTTCCTCTGCTGTTGGCCATGATAATCTGTGTTCGCGAATGATAATTCCTATTCTCCCGGAACTTCTGCCCATTCTCACTCATATTGTTAACTACTCTTTATTCTCTGGCATATTTCCTTCAGCCTGGAAACAGGCACACATAATACCACTTCCCAAAATAAGTAATCCTTCTTCTTTATCCCACTTTAGACCCATATCCATACTTCCTTTCCTCTCTAAAGTTCTTGAGCACATTGTTCATGGTCAAATTTCCAGATTCCTTTCGTCTAATACTCTTATCTGTCCTTTCCAATCTGGATTCCGGGCAGGTCACAGTACCGTTACCGCACTTCTGAAGGTCACTGACGACATCCGCTGGGCTATGGAGAATAAATCTCTCACCTTGTTAGTCCTGCTTGACTTCAGTTGTGCGTTTAACTCAGTGGATTTTGACATTCTGCTTGGGGTCCTTCAGTCTATTAACTTCTCTTCCTCTGCACTATCCTGGTTTGACTCTTATCTTCGGGGTCGCTCTCAGTGTGTTCGTCTTGAAGAGATTTTCTCTGATTGGTGTGATCTCACTGCTGGTGTTCCTCAGGGTGGCGTTCTCTCTCCTCTTCTTTTCTCTATTTTCATAAACACTGTAACCAAGATCACCTCCAGCTTCCATCTTTACGCAGACGATTTGCAACTTTATCGACATTTTCTGCTTGCAGACATAGACTTAGCGATTAATGCCATGAACGATGACCTGGAGAGAATTAGTGAATGGGCTAAGTCTTATGGCTTACAGATCAACCCTTCCAAGTCCCAGGCCATGATCATAGGCAGTCGATGTTATCGCTCAGCGCTTGACATATCTATCTTGACACCATTATCCCTTAACGGCTCGACCATTCCTTACACCGAAACGGCTAAGAATCTCGGTGTCTTAATTGACAGTAACCTTTCTTGGCGAGCACAAGTCAATGAAGTTAGTCGTAAGGTGCATTTTTCCTTTCACTCATTAAAAACCCTTCAAACTTTCCTACCCTTTAAAACTAAAATTTACTTAGCTCAAACTTTGATTCAGCCGATCATAGATTACGCTGATGCCTGCTATCTGGATGCCACCGAGGAGCTCTTAAATAAGCTTGAGCGCTTGCAAAACTTGTGCATCCGTTTTGTTTTTGGTCTGAGGAAATACGATCATGTCTCTCAGTTCCGCAAGGATCTCAAGTGGCTCCCTATCCGTCTTCGCAGGAACACTCGCATATTATGTCTCCTTTTTAACATCCTTTTTAACCCTGCATACCCTAGCTACCTGCGCGATCGTTTTACGTTTACTCGCCCTGCCGATGCTCTTTGTAGATCCCGCCTTAAACTTCATCTCAATTTCCCATCCCATAAAACTCATTTCTATTCCCACTCCTTCTCTGTCCATGCAGTACGATTGTGGAACTCACTTCCACCTAAAATACGTGACTCTCAAAACGTATCTCTTTTCAAAAAACAAGTCAAAGAACATTATCTCTCTACCATATTGTAATTTTGTATATTATATGTATGTATATATATTTTTCTTTATCTTCTATACTTATATTTAGGAAGTAGAAGGATTGTAGTGTGAGGCCCCTTCAAGACAAAGACAAAGACAAAGACAAAGATATTTTATTTCAACTAGGCCACCAAGCGGCACTTTTGAACGTTACATTAAAATGATTCTACCGTGCAAGACAAGAGCGTACAAGACAAGAGCGTACAAGAGCGTACAAGAGCGAGGCCCCGGGCGATTGCCCTGTTTGCCACCCCCTAACGCCGCCACTGCTTTTTAGTTTTAAATAGCATATAAACAAACATAACCATGCACACTTAATGTATCCGGAAAGAGAAAACAATTTATTTAACTCCCCAGAGGAATCTACAAATAGGTCTGTTGGATTAGTAAATGCTTCCGCTTAAATTTTTAATGCAGTCAGGCCCTTAAAAGGTTGTCGTGCATCATTTATGGGGTACCATCTGGTATGTGGAACTATCTGAAACACGGAAATGGAACGGGACGTGAATGATGAAAGGAACGGGAGAATTTAACCCGACTTCGAGGAAGACTGGAGAAGGTTTGCCGTGAGTTAGTATTGCATGATGTGGACATTTATTCTTTATTTATTTACATAATACCCACCCAACCCTTCGGGGTACCTTTAAAATAACGACTTTCATATGCGTACACTCCAAAGGGGATGGTTTAATTGCCTTGTATATTTCGGAACTAAAAGGCAGAAGAAAACTTAAAGTTTCACGGAAAATCTCTTAAAGATCATAATTTCGACGAAAACTCTTCCTCTCTCGCCAAAAAATGTAATTATAAAACCGTGAAAACGCCCGAAAAATTCAGTGTCTTAACTCCTAACCGTCGAAGTTTAGATGAATTTAAAGTAAGGTAATGCGCACACCCAAGAGAAGTTTTTACCCAACAACGGGTGTGGAGGAATGGGTTATGAGTATGACTCACAAGGTGTGTACAGGTAGGTGTTTATAAGCTTGAGTCGTCGCTCAGCCTAAAGTCGCCGCCAGATAACAAAAAAAAGTCGTTAACACCTGTCTACTAATGTATTCTAATATTTCAAAACGATACGAAAAAAATGTAAAGGCAGATTGTGCGATGCAATTGCATGATTTAATTCCGCCAAGCCCGTTTCATCATGGACTACCAGACGTCATACGATACGCCATCGATACATGGTAGACATACGCACCAAACGTTTTAGGAATACCTTTATTATGCGTACAGCTAAGGAGTGGAATTCGGAATTCCCTGCTGAATTTCCCGATAGCTACAATCTAGGGTGTCTAGTCTCCAAGACAAGAGTTAATAGGTTACTTCTAGGCTAGCGTGCTTCACCGTCGACCACATCATCGCTTACTATCAGATGAGATAGTGGTCAAGCGCGACCCTATTTTAAATTTAAAAAAAAAATTTAAGTACCCAATGATACTTCCCCGACCCGAGAACGAACGCAAAACCCCACATAGACACCAATGGAGGCAGTAAGTATCATTATGTAGCCTCTTTAAGGTTGCCTTAATCGATAATTCTTCCATACAAACGTAGTATGGCGATTATTCCACTGTTTGACGATGTATGCGCAAAATAGGATATCAATTTGTCTCATCATTATCTAGCCGTGTATGGAAACAAAAAAGTAAAAAAAAATATTTATTGTTATGAGTGTCCAATTTTTTTGAAAGTTCCATATACACTAATTCTAACTCATCTTTGGGCGCAAATAAATACCAAAAGAAGAAGGAAAATTGCAAAACAGTCACCATACAGGGATAGACTAGTAGTTTAACAATGCAAATTATTTTATTTTGAACATTGATATTCCCAAAGGTCTGTTTATAAAATTCCGCGCGATTGTTTTCGTCCTAAATCATCATCCATTTCGCTACAAATTTGCAAAAGTGTGTATTCGTACGCGAACTTACTTTATACTGCTTATCACAGCATCTATCTTTTTCGCACGTGTTGTCGGATCAGATAGCATGCATTTTGAACCCGCGCACAAAATAGTTTGTGCCGTCGACTGGCTCAAGCAACTGAAGGAACACGGGTGGGTTTTAGTCAGTAAAAGTCTGACACGCCCTCCCGCCACACCCAGAGCGGGAGAAGTAATTGGATGATTTACCATGCAAAAAAAAAAAAGAAGGCCAACCTTAAGTAGCTTCTTTATAGACAGTCTTGATTCCAGTCTGCGCCCAGCCTAAGAAGTGTAAAATTTTAATGATTGATATTCATCAAAAGTTGAGGGAGGCTTCGCTCAAGGCGGTTTAATGTTTAATTACTTAAGATTATAAGGAGTTTTCGATTTTGTGGTCGTGACCTTTGACCTTTGATTGCGGGGCTGAAGACGCTCGTGGTTCCAACTTGTTTATTTTATGTAGAAGTAGTACTTGCCAGCGGCTTTGCCCGCGTGAAAGTCGATAAATATACCAAGGGATCGTAGTACTGGGATAAAAGGAATCCTGTATCTTAATCTGGAACTACCTATAAGTTGACAAATTTTTCTATTCTTCCAAATATTATAAGTAGGAAGTAGGATATCAATAGGATAGGAAGTATGAAGGTAAAGTAAATTAGTACTTTATTGTATTACAAGCAGACGCCTCGCGGTTTCACCCGCGTAGTTCCCGTTCCCGTGAGAATACAGGGATAAAAAAATGATTATAAATCAAAAACCCGCCTGCTTAAGAAGCGAAATAAAAAGCTGTAAACAAGAAAGAATCATGCTGTGCAGTCAGAGGATCGGGGGTCAACCAGTTTGGGAATATGTATCCTCCGACTACATGATTTTTTCTTGTTTACAGCTTTTTAGTTCGCTTCCTAAGCAGGCGAGTTTTTGTTTTGTATTTACAACTTTTTAGGTATAATTTTTATAACGAATGTCTTTTAAACATATAAGTGGTTTATATTTTTGTAATCACCTCTAAAAACCCTTCATTTTGTTGCCTCACTCGATGGGTTTGGAAGAAAAACAAGAAAAAAAAAATTGCATCCTCCACAATATGTCGCCCAAATCCGCCATATTCATTTTTTTTTAAAAGGCACTTATCTAAGAATACTTGGGCGGTCAAAACCTATCTAACGATTTCTTAATTATAAAATCCGTCAAGTAGTTTGATACATACAGAAATGTGCGAACAACATAATCCTTTCCTTGCAGCCGGGTAAAAAGAAGCCTATGTCATCCGGAGATAGTGTAGCTTCCCAACAGTGAAAAATATTTTGAAATCGGTCCAGTAGTTTTTAAGTTTATTCTTTACATACAAAAATACAAATCTTTCCTCTTTATAATATTATAGTATATAGTGTAATAATATAAGTATAGATGCGTAGCCACAGATAATATAATACTAGCATACAGATGCATCATCCCATACAAAGAAACCGTGCCGACGTAACTAGCGTTTTTTACCCGACTGCCGAAGGAGGGCAATGTGTTTATCAGTCTATGTATGTATGTATATATGTATGTATGTATGTATGTATGTTTGTTCCTATGTGGCGTTCCAGAGACCAAACGCGTTGACCGATTTTGATGATTCATACGTCAATCGATTCGTCTTAACCTTGCGAGTGTCATAGGCTACATTAAAATTGGAAAATAGAAAAATGGCGGCTTTTGGGTGCCGTATTGTGGGGGGGCAATTTTATTCTTTCTTCCAAACCCATCGTGTGGGGTATCAAAATAAAGGGTTTCAAGAGGTGATTTCAAAAATATATAACACTTATATATTTAAATGTACCTAATTCGATAAAAATGTTAACTAAAAAGTTATATAAATATTTGCGAGCTGGCTGACCAAAACCAGATGTATCCTCCGACTGCACAGCATGGTTTTCTTCTTGTTTACGTCTTTTTAGTTCGCTTTTTAAGCAGTCGGGTATTTTGATTTTTTTAATTAACTTTTTTTTATTTACAAATTTTTAGGTATAATTTTTATTACGAATGTCTTTTAAACATATAAGTGGTTTATATTTTTGTAATCACCTCTAAAAACCCTTCATTTTGTTGCCTCACTCGATGGGTTTGGAAGAAAAAACATGAAAAAAAACCTCCACAATATATCGCCCAAATCCGCCAAATTATTTTTTTTTAAAAGGCACTTATCTAAGAATACTTGGGTGGTCAAGACCTATCTAAAGATTTCTTAAATATAAAATCAGTCAAGTTGTTAGAAAGATATAAGGTAATAAAGAATATTACATACATACAAGATATGGTTTGGTGCGTATGGGTGGGATGTCCACCATGTACCGATGACGCATCGCCGTACGTCTTGTAGTCCGATGATGGAACGGGCTAGGAGGAATTAGTTCATGCAATTCCATCGCACACTCCCCGAAATGTAACCGATAAAAAACCGACAGACTGGCAACTTGGCGCCGATGTTCAAGGCTCTGGAGCCTAGACTCGACCAGTATCTCATTGCCGATGAGCCTCTTGGCCCGTTTTTCGATCGACTCTAGTGCATCCAGCTGGTACTTCGCAGATCCGTCCCAGAGATGAGAGCAGTACTCCATGCATGACCGAACTTGCGCTTGGTACAAGTTGAGCAACTGTTCTGGCGTGAAGCACCGTCTCACCTTTGCAAGAATCCCCAACTTTTTGGCAGCCAGTTGAGCTTTTGCCTCAATGAATGGACCAAAATTGAGGGTCGATGTCAATGTGACGCCAAGAAGCTCAAGATGGTCCGTTATCGGCACGGTCACACCACGGAAAGAAGGAGCCGGGTGGAATTGGCTCCTTTTAGCGGAAAAAAGACACGCCTGGGTCTTAGTAGCATTGAACCTGACCAGATTGGCATCACCCCACTCGGAGACTGCCTTCAAGGACAGATTCAAGCGCCCAACCATGGCCTCCCGGAGAGACTGGATCTGAGGCCCAGTAGCACGCGCGTCGGATACGTATCTCTCAGCAACAGTGCTGTCGTCTGCATACCCAAAGGTGCCGGGTTTTAACAGATCATTTATGTGCAACAAGAACAATGTTGCTGAGAGTACCGATCCCTGAGGGACCCCGGCATTGATATCCAGTTGGTCAGATGAGCGGCCATCAATAACCACTCGTATAGACCGGTCCCTCAGGAAGTCCGCGATCCAATCGCACAGTCCACTGGGCAGACCGAATGAAGGAAGCTTACCAATAAGGCTCTCGTGCCAGACCCTGTCGAAAGCCTTCGAGATGTCGAGGGAGACGGCAAGCGCTTCCCCGTGCTTCTCGATGGCCTCACTCCAGATGTGAATGGCATACGCTAGAAGATCCCCAGTTGACCGATCTTGGCGGAAGCCATATTGGCGGTTACTGAGGATGTCGTTAGCTTCTAGGTATGCCAGGAGCTTGGAGTTGAGCACCCGTTCCATACTCTTGCAGAGAATGGACGTAACTGAAATGGGTCTGTAGTTGGCCGGGTCAGCCCGACTGCCCTTCTTGGGCACAGGCTGAACGTTAGCTTGCTTCCATGCATTCGGCACTTTTCCAGTCTCATATGAAAGGCGAAACAGGCGTGTCAGGATCGGAGACAGTTCAGGCCCACAAGTTCTCAGAACAATTGCCGGTATCCCATCGGGGCCACTAGCTTTGTTCACGTCAAGGTTGCGCAGCACCATACGGACGTCCTTTTGATGGATGCGAATGTCCGACATACTCGTCTCGCATCCGTCAGGGGAAGGAGGGGGCTGCGCGTTACCAGAATCCAGGCGTGAAGATTCCGCAAAAAGAGAGGCAAATAAGTTTGCTTTCTCCTCAGCGGAGTGGGCCAGTGTTCCGTCGGGTTTCAGCAGTGGTGGTAGTGTGGAACGGTAGAAATTCGATTCAACCGACTTAGCCAGGGACCAGAACGCTTTACTACCAGCTGGGTAGGAAGCAAGTTTGGTCCCAATACGGCTTATGTGGTCAAACCGAGCCCTTCGCAATACCCTCTTGCAGGACTTGGCCTATTAAAGGCTCTCTTCCGCTGGCTCACGTCGCTAGCCTTGCGCGTCCGAGCGTCGACCCATGCGAGGTACGCCTAATGTTTAAGCGTGTTGGCGCGATTGCACTCGGCGCCAAACCATGGCCGGTCAACGCTAGACATTGCTACGTCAGAAAATGGAATGTAGTACTCCATTCCCTGACGCAACACATCGGTTACGGCGTCCGCACACGACGAGGGATCAGCTGAAGAAAAGCAAGTGGGCCGCCAAGGATAAGAAGCGAAAAACGAACGCATCCCATCCCAATCTGCTGACCTGTACCGCCAAACCCGCCGAGTGCCTCTTGGGCTGGGATCGGGCGGGGAGTAAACGGATACAGACTTCACCAGACAATGGTCGGAGCTACCAAAAGGTGAAGATACCGACACAGAGTAGCGGTCTGGATCTGTTGTCAGCAGAAGGTCCAAGCAATTGGCAGTGTGCGAATCAACATCCGGCACCCTCGTTGCTCCCTGGACCAGCTGGGCGAGATTTAACGCAAGCGCAAGCTTTCGCGTCTCTCGCCCAGCATGATCAGTGTACTGGTATGGGAAGAGCCACTCCTGGTGGTGGGCATTGAAATCCCCCAGTATCACTAATTAGGCAGAAGGGTACCGCTGCTGTGCCGCATCAGCCGCCTCACACAGATGCTCCGTAAGCCTGGTTGTCTCCTGATCTCTACTGTGCGATCGGTAGACACTGGCGTAGATAATTTTATCTAGGCCTGTGTCCACCAGTGCCCAGAGCACGGAAAACCTTGAGTCCTCAAGGTTTCGGAGACGCCGATAACAGATGTCGTCTCGGGCGTAAGAATATAATTTAAATATGTCTTTTAATTCAATAATCTTTAATATCTATATTATATCCAATCATAATATCTAATTTTATAATCAAATTCAAAATCTAATCTAATAATCAATTCGTATATCTAATTTGATAAATAAATTTTCAAAAAATATTTAAAAAAAGAAATTGATTGCTAAATCAAAGAAATCCAAATGAATTTAATTTAGTGTTCAATCTTGATTGGCTACTTCTAGATTTAATTTCCAAACTTGATTCAATATTATTTGATTTCATAGCAATATTTGAATGTTTAAATTATTTAATATTATCGTATTGATTGCAATTAAGGCACATGAAGATTTTTTTATTAATTGTTATTTTACCAAGTCAATGAAGTGATTACTTTAAGGAAATGTAATGCATGTATGGAATGAATAAAGCTATTTTTATTTTATTTGTTTTATTTCCCAGTTTCTATGCATAAACCGGTACTTTTAATATTTTAAATATTTTAGACTGCCAAGTATATTAACAAATTGGTGATTTGGGTAAATCAAATATTTTGTTACCTTCTAGAAATGGGGAACAAAATAATGATCTCTTGCTGTCCAATTCACGCTTTATTCATCAACTTAATGCTCATTCAAAAACGAATTCCTTACAAACTTTGGTGGGTAGCTATATTTAAATATACTCATAGGGCCTAGCTGCCAACCTTCTCAGAATAGAAACGGTATACCCAAATAGATACCTACCTAATACATTGACAAAACTCTACTCTTCCAAATTGCTTTCCGAAGCGAATTTGTCGCGATTCATCACCGAAGTACTCCCGGTTGGGCTATAAAGGAAATTTCGACTCCGAATTAATGGATTATCCGATTTCCAATGATGCCCGTTTGTTTTCCGAACTACGGGGCGGATATCTAATGTATTTAGTGTTTATTTAAAGCATCTAGTAATGATGAAATTGATGTAAGTTTATTTAGTATTATGTACTGCACTACAGAGAGAGAATTGCATATACGAGTATATCCTACTTTCGTTGAGCCAACAAAAAAAAAACCAAACACTAAAGCCCGGTGTACACGGTTAGAGTTAATGGTATAGTACAGACTATACCATTAACTAATTCCAAACCATTAAAGTATTATATTATCTGTGGTATAGTATTACGGTAGAGTACTAACTATGCTGCTAACTATACCAATTTAGTCTAACTATACCAGCATTGGGAGAGTAATATTTGAAAGAGTAGATACTACTGTCCCCGCAGGCAAGTTACTCTACCACTTACCTTCTCCCACCACGGCGGCCACTCTACTCTACTGCACACTTTACCTAATACTCAACCCATGTTTACGTATTGTAGAGTAGAACTTGTACAGACTTGCCATTAAGTGACGATATTCTAGCGTCGTAGGTGGCTTTCTAAGAATCACTTCTATTCTTTAAAACATCTTCTTGACATTTAAAATCTTTTTAATTTTTGACATTTTAATTTTTAATTTTTGACATTTTAATTTTTTTATTAATTATAACTTTGAATTTAATCAATTGACAATTTGTTTATATTCAATTTGTGTATGAAAATGTTTATTTGATTTGATTTGGAGTGTACCTTTACTAACACTAGTTTTATAAGGATTTATTACTAACAAGATATGGACTGTAAATTGTCTGAACTTTGAAATAAATAATTATTATTATTACTTCAGTAGACAGTTACTCTACTGGTAACTGGTAGAGTACTTGGAATTGGTTGAGCATTACGCTTGTTGACTCTAGTGTTAACTCTACCTGTGTACACCGAGCTTAAGTGCTACAATTTAGTTCACAAATAGCTTATCGATTTATGTCAAGTAAAAATAAATTTTGCTTTTTTGACTTTTCGACAATCGATATCGGTAATATGGAGAATGTCACTTTGACTTGAGGTTCTTAAGACATTTCTAAGTAACTGAAGCGCTTGAATGAGAGCCATCTATGCCGACTAAACAATATTGGAGAATTAATGCAGGTGTGCTATTATTAGATATCAATACGAAAGTGTGAAAATTTTACAAACAACTCAGTCGAGATGTCTGTAAAACCCTGCCCCCGTAAATGACGTATCATAACTATCATGATTTGACTGTAAAAAAGGGACAGATGTATACAAGTCAGATACATCTGTCACTTACGCACACCGTAAATAACCTTGCTCTAAGAGCTTATGGTCACCCCCCGGACAATGGCTGAACAGATTTGTATAAAATTGCACATTATTAGACTGTGATCTGGATATAGAACATAGGACATTAATTATCAGCTATAAGTTTTCTTGGGATAATAATAAAACGCGGGAAAAAGCTAGTCCCTTAATAAATTCTGAATACAGATATGACGTTAAACATAACAAACAAATTAATTTAGTCAGTTTACATACCTATCTATCTAATACCTTTAAACGAGCAATTCTTGTATATATATATTCTTAATCTCGGAAACGACTCCAACGATTTTAATGAAATTTAGTATGCAGGGGGTTTCGGGGGTGATAAATCGATCTAGCTAGGTTTAATTTTTAGAAAACGTAATTTTCTCTATTTTCACCACGACCAGAGCTCGGTCGCTTAATAGATAATGTTTTATGTCCCAATACCAAAATACGTCAAAAATTCTCAGTATTTGCATACTACTATCATTTGTGTAGCATAATTCCAACCGATTGGATTTCAAAGCAATGAAGAATGTTCGTTTGAATTGATTTTGAGCGATATACCCAAATTCCTTGTTTGGAACAATCCTTTGTGCTTCATGTGCACCTAGTATCTGAAGTATTCTCGCCTTTGATTGAAACGGTGATTGTATATGCTTTCGGATAAGATTAGCTTTAACAATATACAGTACATAACATTACGGGTGTATTCTTTATAGGGTTATACATAGGTGTACTCATTATACTACCATATTTTCCGCGCTATGGTTAAGTCCCATGTATTTAGGTACAAACCTATTGCCATCAATGGGGCAGTTACCTGTTAATGCTTTTAATATTTTATACCTATACGTAGTATAGTATGTACTGCACATCATATCTTATCAGAGTGTATTCTTTGGCAGAATGAACGTAATATTATGTTGAATAATGTAGAGGCTACCTCAGGAGTTATTTACTATACGGACCTTGTGGAAACTAGAACAAATTTCCGTGCGTTCAAGCGTTTTTGCCATACCTATTATTGGAATCAAACATAACAGCTCACAATGTTAAGACCCATTAATATTAATTCTTATTTTTATCCGTGGTGCTAGGCAACTGGGATTATCCCAGTTGTAAACGACGCTTTGTGCCTAGTGGCCTTGTTTGTTCTGTCTCCTGCTTGATATGGAGGGAAGTGGAAATTTATGTTTTTCCTATTCCTTCTTTTCTGATTAATTTCGTTGCGGGTTCCAAGACAGTTAAAATCAATCTCCGGGACTTCGTCGAGCTTCATTGCCTCAGCGCTTTTCTGGTGGTCGCCACTGTTGATTCTGGCTTTCAGGAGTTGCAGTGGTTTGGGAATAGTGCGGTGGGATTGTCCCAATTAAAGTATAGTATGTAGTGTTATTCTGGGTGCATCGTCCTCACGTATATTAATTGATGTATATTGTAAAACAGTTTTTTTTTAAGAGTAATTGTGGAGTTTCTTGTCCGTTCTTCTCCATACCAAGCTGCTTTGCCGAATGGACGGTAAAATCGATTATTATTACGTGTAAATTTTTATTTTTGGCATCAAAATTCGGCATTTTAAGATAAAAATATTTATTTCAATTAGGCCATTATCTCTTAAAGTGCCGACTTAGTTAGGCTGTTAGTAGTTAGTATTTGAAATAAAGAATTTTAACTTTGACTTTGTCCGGACTCGGGCAGCCTAATTGTGTAAGAAATTCTGCAAAGCAAACAAGTCGGAACCTGCCCAAAAACGACTTTACGTATTGCATATTACACTCTGAAAAAGAAAGGTTATGCTCCTTTCCATTACCAATATTTTAACGTAGAATTGATTGTAAAGAATGAACGAAAGCGGAAGAATCGAGATAAAACATCACTATTGGTATAGTGTAATGAAATTATGTCCTATTGATTTGTAAATAAATCATTCGAGTTTGATGAAACATAACGCAGTAGATGAACTTCAACTCAAAGGTGGATGTTTGACTTTTTCGGTATTGTGAAACTAATTTGGAAAGAGTACATCTTTCCAAATTAGTTTCACAATACCGAAAAAGTTGAAAGAAATTATTCTAATTATTTGAAGGAATAGACTTGTTTGCTTTGCAGAATTATTCGTTATTATTATTCGTTATTTTCTTTTTAATATCGTTGCACATGCTGAGATAGGAGCCTTTTTGGTCTCGCACGGGTTTATTTTTTTTTTATTTTTTTTTATTATTGTTTGTGTTTTTCTTATCTCGTGTCTCCTGTGCGGGTCACAAATAAAAATGTTTTCTTTCTTTCTTTTTCTTTCTTTCTTTCAGAATTCACTTACACAATTAGGCTGCTGGTTGTTATTGCGAAAGTCGAGAAGTGAAACACTTTTTTACTTACTATGCTCCACCCAGGAATTAAAACCAAGACCTCATGTTAAGCAGTAGCACAAGCGAGCACTTACAAACAATAAAGCAGTACAAGGAAAAAAAAATGTGTTGTGTTTAAAACCACTGCATTGAGGGAAAGATAGATATCGAACATGGAGTATGAATAACTTTCCTTACGATATTTTCCGCATCACATGCCCAAACTATGACTAGATGACGATTTCACCGGTGCGATTTGCTCTATTACCATTCTCATAGCTGTATTATATATACCGCTACATATGAAGACTTGCCCTGAGTTTCTTAGCTCAAAATTAACGCAGAATTAATGTGACAAATTATCAAGCACGCGTTATCGCGTTAACGCGTGCTTGACAATTTGTCACATTAATCCTGCGATAATTTTGAGCTAAAAAACTCGTGGTTGATGTTATACAAATCCTACATCGCGCAAACAAAGTTCTTCTTGCGGTTTAAACAAACATAGTTCTCCTTGCGATTTAAACAAACAAAGTTCTCCTTGCGATTTATACATATAGATATCATAGCTCGACAACCACCATCGGGAAAGTTGCTGACCAGAGTAACCAGATACATCACCCGTCAATCGGAGAATCCTGCCATTCAATGCAGGTTGCGGGATTCTTCACCCTGTTCCATATATATTTATCTCTTATATATAAAATTCTCGTGTCACAATGTTCGTTCCCGTACTCCTCCGAAACGGCTTGACCGATTCTCATGAAATTTTGTGAGCATATTGAGTAGGTCTGAGAATCGGCTAACATCTATTTTTCATACCCCTAAGTGGGTAGGGTAGGGTAAGTAGGGTAGGGTAGGTAGGGTAGGGTAGGCATGTAGGTAGGGTAGGGTAGGTAGGGTAGGGTAGGGTAGGTAGGGTAGGGTAGGTAGGGTAGGGTAGGGTAGGTAGGGTAGGTAGTTTAGGGTTGTTAGGGTAGGGTAGGTAGGGTAGATGAATGTTTGGTGTTTTTATGGCAAAACAAAGTTTGCCGGGTCAGCTAGTATTTATATATATATAACCATCCGCACTTGTACTCAAAATTATCCTCAAGAGATTTCTCTCATTACCAATAGATAGAATCTAACTAATGAATATCGAATCTGTAATCAATCACTAAATTGGACTACTGCTATCTAAATGCAGCCTTGATTTCTTTGAGAGGCCTATAAATTACTCTGCCACGTTACATTTTGATATACAAATCTAGAAGTGGCAGATAAAAAACGTTTTCTAACAGCTGTTCCCAATAACTTATCCATCGCCTGTACGGTCTTCAGTAGATAGAACATTTCTATATATACACTAGTTTTAATGACCCAAAGATAAGAAACAAAACCACGACGTAAGACATAAAGGACCCACATCCCTTATAGAAAACATATCCCTACCAGTTACACAAATTTTATAGAATTTGTATAAAATTGTCAGTCAAATAAAAGTTTACGGGGTCTCATGAGAATGTAGGGAAACAATGCTTTGTAGCTTAGATTTTAGGACGATGAACAAGCATGTTATTTCGCGACCGTGAGCCTTACGAAGGTGAGAACTGTGAGAAGTGTTTAATTTGCAAAATGCTAACATAATGTGTATTATTCCTATATTTCTACCTACTAAAGAATAAACACAGTAGACGACAGGCTTGCGTTTAACCACTACTTGAAGAAAGAAAGAAAGTAAAAAATAATTTTTGTGACCCGCACACGAGACACGAGATAAGCAAAAATACAAAAAAAATAGTATAATAGAAATGGGTAATATATAAACGCAAAAAAAAAAAACTTTTTTTTCCAAAAATAATCCGAATTCCAATAAAAAATACTGATTGCACAGCAAAATAGTTACCTCAAAATATTAGAATAGAATAGAATATACTTTATTGTACACCAAAAAATTAAGTTACACATCTCTTTACCTCAAAATATTATTATTTTAGAAACAATTGCGGGGCTCCTATTTCTGCCTGCAGGGTCTAAAGTAACCTGACATGAAGGAGATGACGGGGGCTGAGTTCGCTCGCTTTGCTCGGTCACTTCAGCTCCCGTCGTCCCCTTCGAACCTGACCTATCCGTGTCGGGGTGCCTTATGCTTCCGAGCTCGCTTCGCTCGTTTTTGTGCTTATTTTGTTATTTGTGTGAGTATAACGTTTGTACGCTCTGGATAATTTGCTGTGCAGTACTATTTCTGATGTAAAAAAGTATATAAATTATCTTCTTCTTCTTTTCTTGTGAGGATGTGGCCACCTCTCATACGCCATGACGAATGATGGAAATAAATGATAGGTGATTATTTAATTGATGAGCAATATATATATATAAATGAAGAAATTTACTGACTGACTGATCGATCAATGCATATCCAATACCGCTAGGCTTAGAAGCGTGAAATTTGTCAGGAAGGTTCATCAAGTAACGAGCACTAAGAAAGGATTTTTGGAAATTCCATTCCTAAGGGCTTCCAAAAATCCTTGGGCCAATATTCTTGAAACTTGGCACAAATAGTAATCTAAGTAAATAATATAAAGATAGTTGTTTATTAGTTTTTAGAAACAAATCCCCAAAAGACGATTTAGGAGGCGTTATTTTTTTTTGAAAATTCTCATTACTACAGTTAATAAACTTGAAACTTGGCACAAATAGTAACCTAGATAAATAATACAGGCTGTTATAATTAGTTTTTCACAACTATCCCCAAAGGATGATTAAGGGGGTTTTCAAGTTTTCTTTGAAGAATCTTAATTTCTTAGATTAATAAACTGGAAACTTGACATACATACCAACCTAAGTAAACGATAAAGGTTATCATCATTAGTTTTTCGAAACTACCCCTAAAATACGATTTAGGGGATGTTGAAGTTTGTATGGAAGAATCTGATATCTTGTGTTAATAAACTTGGTATTTGACATATATACCAACAACCTCTAAAAGACGATTATGTTTAAGTTTGCTAAGAATCTTACTGCACAGGGTTTCTAGGGAGCAGTAAGAAGGAATTTTCAGAAATTCAACCTATAAGGGGGTGGAAAGGAGAAAATTTGTTTGTATGATAAATCAAAATCCATAGAGATAAAGTGAAAAATCAAAATTGATATAATATTTTTTTCTTAACTACCCCCCAAAGAGGGTTAAAGGGTGTTAAAGATTTTTTGAGCAATCTTAATGCGCAATCTGACTAACATAAACGAAAACAAAAGAGAAGAAATGAGTGAATAACATACTTGGGTTGTCATAAACTCTTTTTTTTTGTTATAGGTAGGTTCGCGCTTGACCACTATCTCACTCGACCCTCAATGGGGCAAAAAGGGATTATTAAGTTTTTAGGGGAGTATTTTACTTTCTAGGGGTAACCTAAAATTTATCATCATCCCAATAAAACTTAGATATCTATAGTACCCCATTTTTATTGCCCAGGTTCTAGCTATCAGGAAACACAGACTTCGGCAGGCAATTTAAAAGTAATTGCCTGCCGATTTCCATTTCTTGTCAAACTTCTCCAAAACACTGGCAAAATTCGACCTACTTTATCCTCGCGTGGCGTATCTAGTAATCTACAGGCACGCTGGCGTCACTCAGTGGATTGGTCCGCTGATGAATTAATCCGGCACAAGATGTGAGTGAATTAATAGCTCGCAGTGGAAACTGACGCGGTAGATACGCCTCTAAAGTTTTCCTTCAGTTTCGCTTATAATAGACGAAGAGATAGACTGATAGCATGCCAGAATATGCTGGGTGTCTAAATCATGTCGACTGACTATCATCTATACAAATAAATAAAATTGAAGTGTCTGTATGTAATATCAAAATAACAACGTTTTATTGAATGCACGTGAAAGTATATACGGTACCTACAACAAATAAGCAATTTTTAAGATTTTTTGTTTGTCTGTCTGTTTGTTCCGGGTAATCCCCGAAACGGCTAGACCGATTTTGACGGGACTTTCACTGGTAGATAGCTGATGTAATAACGAGTAACATAGGCTACGTTTGATCACGAGAATATTCATAGTTCCGGCGGGAAACTAAAAAAATAAAAATATATTTTTTACGAGTTTGACGCGGACGAAGTCGCGGGCAACAGCTCGTAATAAATAATTCTAATATTTGTAAAATGGTTTCAGATGTTAACTGAATTATGCTCAATTCAATTCATATTAGAGTTATAATTGGTGTAAAATAATACGAGTCCATCTATACCAATATTATAAAGAGGAAAGATTTTTTTGTTTGTTTGTTTGTACCGAATAGGCGCCGAAACTACTGGACCGATTTAAAAAAATCATTCACCAATGGAAAGCTACATTATTCCTGAATGACATAGGCTATTTTTGAATTCCGAAAACGGGTTCTGTGGGGTGGTCCACGGGAGCGAAACCGCGGGGAACAGCTAGTATTCCATATACTTAACGACATCGACTTGTGCTAAATCCAAATATTTGTTTTTTTCTCTTATCAGGTTTCTCGAAGTTCTATTAAGGTTTATCATTCCCTTGAATCGATCGGCTTTCTAGATAGTCAAGTTCATTCCCCATAATATGACTCAAGGAAGATATCGACATATCGACAGATCCTTGCGGGAACGATGGACCTTTTGGCTTAGTCTCGATGAGGAGCAGCTCCTTAGCGCCAAGGAGCATGTGCCTTCCTTCTTCTACATCCTTTTTGAGAGGCTTTCTAAATCCAAATTACAGCTTTTTAGCAACAAGAGTTTGAATTAAACCACAATTAATTGGAGGGCCTTGGCGAAACTATAAGGGTTTCCTACTTCCGTGATATTTTATTACGGAACCCTAAAAAATCTCTGCTAATAAACCGGAGCATTTATCCAATATCTCTGCCATAAAACTTTATTATAACCACATATGATTCGCAAACGCGGCCGTTTTAATCTTAAAAGTCAATTGTAGTCGTAAAAACGACCTCGGGGCTATTCGGGACCATTCGAGGCCATTCGGTACATCTGTTCTCGGGTCCCGATAATTTAGGAGCCAATACCCGGAGGATGCGAGGATGATAATTATCTATGGTGTTTTAGTGTTGGAAAATGGTGTGGTTTTTAGCTTCCTATATCGTGAAAACTACGATGTGGAATTTTTTAGCTTAGTTTAGTACAATAGCATGATAGATGAACCCCTGAACATGTACTTATTCTAATCAGCCAGTAATGTAGGTTGGTATGTGTACCTGCGTGTTGGCTTTCAGGGTTGGCTGTGGGTGGCTGCAGGTGGTAATTTAGGTATCAACCTAATACCTCCTAATACTTGCACAATGTGTATCCCAGGGGTATTTGCATGATAATATCACATAGAGAGAAAATAAAGAATGGAAACATTTATTACCAAACACTGTACGTGTACAATCGTGACAGATGTGGCAATAAGAGTACATTCAGTATGGCAAAAGGAGCGGGCTCAGCAAATGCTGACCAGCAGCCTAATTGCGTAAGTGAATTCTGCAAAGGAAACAAGTCGATTCTTTCAAAGAATCAGAATTCTTTTAACTTTTTCGTTATTGCGAAACTAATTTGGCAAGCTAGCGTTAGCTTTTCAAATCCTCCTTTGAGTTGAACACAGAGATACTACGGAGTTGAAGATATATGACATTTGCATTACACAATACCAATAGTGAAGTTTTATCTCGACTCTTCCGCTTTCATTCATTCTTTTGCAATCAATTCTACGTCAAAATATTGGTAATGAAAGGAGCATAACCTTTCCGTTTCAGATTGTAATATGCAATACGAAAAGTTGTTTTTGGGGAGGTTCCAACTTGTTTGCTTTGCAGAATTCACTTACGCAATTAGGCTGCAGGATTTTTGGCGGGAACGTGATGGCGTGTATGTTGCTTCTCTGTTTTGCTTTCCTAAAATTGTGTTAAATTGAATATTAATAGTGTAAAAATGGAGGTTTTTCATTCTAATAATATTAGTGTTTACGAGTGTTGGCAGGTAAAACACAGTGGTAGAACCTGAGTTTGTTCATATTGTTTTGACTCCGTAGAAGCTTTCAATAAAGTTACCGCCATTTTAGTGGGCCCTAACTAGGACATTGGACTGAAAACTAAAGGAACTAGAACTTCTAAACGTGACACTGGCTGAATGAACAAACCGTGCGAAGCCAACAAAAAGAAAAAAAAAATGCTGGTCAGTGTGTAGCATAGCCACAACGCTGGTCAACGTCGCTGATTTACAGCCCGCTCCCTCTCTCTCAACACTAACACAATAAATAATGACATCTCATTCACAGTTTCAAGGTAGAAGTAATGCCAGCCTGTAAGTGTTCCACTGCAAGGAAAGGCCTCTTCTCATAAGGAGAAGGCACTAGAATTAATCGCCATATTTGCTCAAGGCGGGTTTGTCATTTCAAACTTACGTGCTGGCGGTTTTCACTATGTTTACATTCACCGATATCAGCGATGTCTATAATAAGACAGATACCTCAACATCATCAAATGTTCCCACTCCTCTCTGTGAGAGGGAATGGGCCGTAATCCAAACGCGGGCCCAGTTATCTAATCAGCTTTAAATGTAGGTACCCTCTGTTGGCGCACAGGCTTCTTCTCTGTGAGAGGGAACCAGAGGTACCTACAGAACTGTGGGGGCTTAGCTCAGGGAGCTCAAATGATAAGAATATAGAACTTTAAACTTGTATTTATTACGTCAACGTGCTATGCCTAAGGCGGCTCTTACAGAAGTCACCAGAAAAAAAAATATCTTTAATATTTTCTAGCGTTCGAAATTATGATAAATCTTCCAAAACCAAGTATTAGTTGCCAGCTTTAAGGCGCCGATTCCCTCGAGTAGCTGATTTTGAAGTAAGATTTTTTTTGGAAAAATATATGTTTTAATACACTCGCGAGCAATGAAAAAGTTCCAGTGACATAGCACCAAATTACTCCTTAATGGGAAAGGCTAGCTTAGTGACGCCGTCTGCAATATTGAAGTATATTTGACAGCGCAACAGAATATTACCAACTAAAGACGTAAATATTGTGTTCAAATTTTAAATGACATGTAAAAAAAAAAATTAAGGTGTTTGTCGGCATTTTGTGGGTGGAACTTTTTCATTGCTTGCCAGTTTATTAGACCATTTTCTTAATAATTTGATCTAAGCAAATTTTGAGTTTTATTCGTATGACATCGTGTAATTATTTTGTAAAGTTGTGTCTAAAACGGACAAAAACACGAAAAAGTTAAGTTATAGAATAATAAGGAAAGTACAAAAAACTACTAGATTTTGGGTCGCGCGGGTGTGTAACGAGAGCGCGTTTTGTTACCTCAAGGTCGTTGGCGTTAGTCGTCGCCTTAAATAGGTAAGGAGGTAGCACGTCGTTACAGTACCTAAATCGCAATGTGAGCCCAGTGGGGGGGTTATTGCATGATATGATATCTCATAGTAATAAATAAATAAAATAATAATAAATAAAATGGTTTATTGGAACTAAATTTGCACAATCAAACACTTAAGAACAACATTATACAGAAATAACTAATTCACATTAAAGAGTACCTAAAAATGTATGTCAGTAGTATTTGTATTAAATCCTGGCACCAAAAGAAAGATTTAACTTGTGTTATGGGTACCAGGATCCTGACACTTGTGTTGTAAAGGGTCTTTCAACAAGGACGGGTCGATGTTAAAATTGAATAAAACAAGATGTGTGTGAGATATTAACGAAATTTATTTTTTATTTAAAAGGCACATTTATGCCAATTATGGATGGAATATGACATCGTTCAAATGTCCGCCGCGGCTTCGTATGGTGGCACGAATCCGATAGGTCCAATTTTTAATGACTCTGCTGCATAGATCGAGCGAGCGCTACAGATCAATGATAAACAATTTCTTTTGGCTTGAATTGAACAATATGGACGTGAACGACATGTGGTTCCAGCAAGATGGCGCTACTTGCCACACAGCGAACGACACAATCGACATTCTGCATGAACGGTTTGAGGGTAGGGTTAGAGTTCCGCTAGACTTTTTCTTGTGGGGTTTTCTGAAGTCGCAGGTCTATGCCAATAAACCACATTCGACCGTTGCCCTGAAAGCCAACATAACGCAGGCCATCGCTCGGATTCAGCTGGATCTATGCAGCAGAGTCATTAAAAATTGGACCTCTCGGATTCGTGCCACTATACGAAGCCGCGGCGGACATTTGAACGATGTCATATTCCATCCATAATTGGCATAAATGGGCCTTTTAAATAAAAAATAAATTTCGTTAATATCTCACACACATCTTGTTTTATTCAATTTTAACATCGACCCGTCTTTGTTGAAAGACCCTTTATATCAATACATCAGAGGGTCAGAAGTTATAGAAGTAATGAGACAAAAAAAAGTTACTTAAAAAAGTCAAAAAACCCGACTGCTTAAGAAGCAAACTAAAAAGAAGTAAACAAGAAGAAAATCATGCTGTGCAGTCGGAGGATACATATTCGCGAGCTGGCTGACCAAAACCAGATGTATCCTCCGACTGCACAGCATGATTTTCTTCTTGTTTACTTCTTTTTAGTTCGCTTCTTAAGCAGTCGGGTTTTTTGACTTTTTTAAGTAACTTTTTTTATTTATAACTTTTTAGTTATTTTTTTTTCGAATTTGGTACATACAAACATATAAGTGATATATATTTTTGAAATCGCCACGTAAAACCCTTTATTTTGATACCCCACACGATAGGCCGATAGGGTAAAAATTGGGCCCCCACAATATGGCGCCCAAAATCCGCCATTTTTCTATTTTACAATTTTAATGTAGCCAGAGACACTTGCAGGGTTCAGACGAATCGATTGACGTAAGAATCATCAAAATCGACTAACGCGTTTGGTCTCTGGAACGCCACATAGGAACAAACATACATACATAGACTGACAAACACATTACCCTCCTTCGGCAGTCGGGTAATAAACCATAGACCTTTCATGTGTGTGTGTTGAATGTGAAGTTGTGATTTTGCGAGTTTCTGTATAGGTTGTGTATTATAGAAATGTGCTACTTTCTGTTTCGTCATAGCTCTGTTCCTGTAACCAGTTATATACCCTCCTCTTACATTCCTGAAAAGCAGTAGAATAAATGGAGCAATGTTTGTTGGTTTTATTATAAAGATGACCTTCGATACCATTATGTCTCTGGGCCAGTGTCGTCCTACAGTTTTGATTAGGCTAAATTCGTAGGGTTGAGAAGCCAAATTCGTAGGGCGTTGGCGGCTATCTCGAGAGCTGGGATCATACTTAAGGGAGATGTGTTTAAACATAACCACATGAAGCACAAAATGCAATGCCTTTGATTTATAATCATTTCATTCATAGTTTCACGAGATTATTTATCATTATCATTTCAGCCAAAAGACCCCCCAAGGCCTCCCCCAAGTGTCACCACACTGGTCCCAGGATTCCCAGGTCACTGGTCCACCTAGAGAGAAGCCTTCCAATGCTGCGTCTTCCTGTTCGCGGTCGTAATTTAGCATACTTACACATGCAATAAAATTTATTCGGTGTTATTTTATTGCATTGCTGCCGGGTTTCCAACTAACGTCTTACAGTTTACAAGTCGGAGGTGTTAGCAATAAGCCACCAACTTATACACAAGAAAGGGGAGCCGAGATACCCATAGCTTTAGTAAAACATTAACGAACAGTGTTCCAATAAATTCACGTCCCGCTCGCTTCAGTGGATACCGACACTCCGCTAAACTGCTCTGCAATGCTAGGTTGGTATTCCGCTTAAATGGACTGAAGGCTTAAAGCAAATATCAGACGAAAACTTTAGGTATGTCTTTTTAGTAAAATTAACAATGCCCGTTTCTATTCTTATCAAATACTGGCTGATGTTTGGTTATCAATACAATTTCTTGACGCAAACACGTTTCATTTTATCCATCTGATATTTCTCTCTCACAGTTACGTCATTGCCACATATTGGCTACAAACTTGGCCCAACTTGTCACCCCGAATGACCTTGTTACAATGAGATTTGACCCAAATTGGAACCAACTAAGCGACAAAGAAAATGTACTATGACTGACATTGACAGCCAATCGCTTATCGTTTTGTGTCTACTGCCCCCTTTTTTCTACAAAGATATATTTACACTTTGTTCCAACTTTATTACCTGTATAGTAAGGTTTATTTTGCAATGTGTTGGAGGGATCGTTAATTGGGGAATATTGCTGTAAGGTCGTCCATCAAATAGCACCCTTTTAACGTCGAGTGCACACTATAAAAATGATACATTGATGCCATGGATGAGTATAGAATGAAACGTTAAGATGAACAATTGTTCGTCTTCTCAATCATCGTTGATGGGTAAATAAAGACAGATGGGGAAAAGTCACGGTAAATATGGTTGAAAGATGATATTATTATAATAGAAAAAAAATAATAGATAGTGAAAAGAGGCACCATTATTGCGCCTACACAAAAGGTTATAGCAATTATTTGCAGTCACGCGTGTTATAATCGCATTACAAAATATTGAATGTTGTACTTTACAAGATTGGTGTTGATAATGATGACGTGTTTGTTCTCTTTTGTGTCACAAATGTACTTCATCATCGCCTTTTAATGTTCCTCAAAAGCCTCCTCTCTTTTAGAGGGAATGGGCCTTAATCTACCACGCGGGCCCTAGTGCGGGCAAAGGTACTTAATGACTATTAAATAACTTATTATTTCCAATCAACACCGATGGAAAACTTGTCACATAAGCGAAACTTAACAATAATTTAAAACAACGCCATCTGTTGACACATACACACAAACACTTCAACTGTCACACTTTTGTTACCAAAATAACCTTACCGCTCACAGCGGCGCCACTTGCTAAGTAAACTGTCAAATTTAGTACGCTAAATTATAGTTCCATTTTTCGCCGTGTGCCAAAATAAAGTTAGCATGGATGCTTCTTGCTAAAATGAGAATTAAAATGTCCAATGCCAGGAACATCGTTAGCAGAAAAGTTAAAGTACAACTTTTGAACAAGTACTAGGAACTTTGTTTGTACCATAATGACCGATGCTTAAAGTTATAATGACGAACCGTAGTTAGTAAGTTTGTTAAGGAGTTTTCTTGTCTTAGAGTCTTCTTGGTTTTGACGAGCATTTTAGTTGGATGTAGTTTAATGGGTGTTACTGTTCCTTCTTTTGTCTTTGTTGTTTTTTGCAATCTTCAATAAATTTTTCGTAAATTGCGAAGCAATATTTGGAAATTCTTTAATAAAATGTAAAAATGTAGGTACTCTGAGAAAGAAAGCAAGTTATTCCTTTATAAAATTACTAGGTAGGTATCATAAAACCACGTGGTTGAACAAATCAATACAAAATATTTCAATGTATTTGCGTAGAAAATAAAACTTGTAAACAAGGTCATACCTTTCTATATCAAAACCATTGATAAACGAACGTTGAAGGTGATAAAACTACGTCTTTACATAAGGTTTAATAAAAGAGCGTAACCATGAATGGCGCTTATTTCACGCCTGTTTGTAAAATGACGTCATCATGGCGTTGTTGCGCGCAGGTACAGAATAATAATTTCATCAGAGCTAGTAAGTCTTCGGTAGTATAGTGGTAAGTATCCCCGCCTGTCACGCGGGAGACCGGGGTTCGATTCCCCGCCGGAGAGAATCTTTTTGTAGATTTTTAATGTTTATTTTTATGTTTTTTGTTTAGGAAATCGTACTTTTTATGGTAATAGTTGCTTTATACAGTGAATTTATTGTTTTCTACAGTTATTTGTTTGGTGCAATGATGTAATATAGGTGCGTAATGTTTCAAGGCTGATTTTTCCATAGACAGATAACTTGTAACTCAAAAATAAATACGGCGGTTTCTCAGCTTTTATACACAAAATATTTCAAACAATCTATTAAATTATTTTTCAGTAAAAACATATCTGAGTATTAATACAGAAAAGCGGAAAGTAAACAAATAATAAAATAGCAAAAGATTCTCTCCGGCGGGGAATCGAACCCCGGTCTCCCGCGTGACAGGCGGGGATACTTACCACTATACTACCGAAGACTTGGTGTAACTATTAAAATGATTGTACCCAAAGTTCCAAATAAGGATGTTTGTACATACAAAGACTTTTGATAATAAATAAATATCTACATGCTAGTATATTATCTGTGGCGAATGTTATTTTATCTTGATATTAAATCTGGATTGCCCATTAATGCGGTACTGGACCAGGCTGTATGTTGAGCAATCCAGATCCTAACCTAAATTTAGAATAAGATAAAACAAAGTGCATTTAATATTTTATGTTATTGTTAAATTTTAATTCTTAAATTGTAATGACTTTTGAAATGTATTTCTAATTGTATGTGCTTTGATGACTTTGTAATGTATTTCGAATTGTAATGTATAATGTGTTTTAATGACTTTTGTAATTTATCTCTAATTGTAATTATTTTTAATGTATCTAATATTTTTTATTTCACATGATATGGACTGGTTCCAAAATAAATGAATTTTAATTTAATTTAATTTAATTAAACAATTAACAAATAAATAAATATTTATTAAATATCTGCATGATCTCAACACTCATGATGAACTAAACAATACTTAACTAGAACGATGCATTTGTCTTTAAAATTATTGCTGTCACTTATAAAAATATTATTATCACAACAAATATTTTTAAATGTTTTAAGGGGGACCATACAGGAAAAAGGGGGGCGCTGAACTAAAAATACCTACCCCTCCGAGTGGGGTATCGTTATTTAGAATTCGTTGAGTAGATTAATACTTTATTTATTGTTTTAAATATTAGAAAACAAAGGAATGAGAAGCCACCAAAGTCAGCTTTTTTACAAAATTTGAAATTTGATGATAATGTTTATTATTACGTATATTTTTACCAACAAATATCAATATATTGATAAATCAGGTTTTTTCTTTGGAATGCCTTCATTTTGCCTATAACAACTCACAACTAACTTGATTTTGCTGTTTTGTACGGACCCTAAATGTGCGAATTTCGACACGCACTTGGCTGGTTTTTTTTTGGGATAATTTTTTTTTTGTTATTTTTTTTTAAGCTTTGCTCCACACCAGGAATTTCTTCCTGTATCGTAGATACGTTTACAAACATATAAACTCACATACACAACACCCAGAGCCGGAACAACTATTTGTAGGTCATACAAATATTTGTTCCGTGCGGGAATCGAACCCGCGACACGCAGAGCAGCAGTCAATCGCTCAACCACTGAGCCAACCGTGCGCCCAAAATCTTATCTGACGATATACTACATTTGTGTGGCAAATAATTATTGTTATTTTCAAACCGTCATATTCTTCTTTGAAAAAAAATCGGCTTACTTATTTGGGTTATCTTCAAAAGCACAACGGATTGGGGTTGAACACACGACCTTTCGTTGGCAAAAAATATCCTTATCGGCAAAGGAGTTGGTACCTACCCTATTTTTGCTCCCTCTTACAATAGCAACAAAAGGAAAGTAAATTCTATAGCTTCTTCGGCTGCTAAAAATCTTACAAGTCTACGTGATTAAGTAATATTTTAAGAACGTATTTTATGAAAATGTTACTTCTTTTGAAAGTCACAAAAAAGCCTTAAGTCTTGTTACAATAATTAAGGAGTGGAAATCTTTAAGTTAAGAGTTTAAACTTCTAGGCACCGTCGACCAAATTATCGCTTACCATCACGAGAGATTGTGGTCAAACGCAAACCTAACAACAATAAAAAAACCGGCCAAGTGCGAGTCGGATTCGCACACGAAGGGTTCCGTACCATTATCGCAAAACACTGCATATGAATCACGTTTGTTGTATGGGAGCCCCCCTTAATTTATTTTATTTTAATTTATTAATTATTATTTTTTGAAGTAAATATACAACTAAACATTCTGTGAATATTTCAAGCATCTACCTGTTGCCGTTCTTAATATCGAGCAAAAAACGTCAAAAATATCACGTTTGTTGTATGGGGGGCTCCCTTTAATATTTATTTTATACTGTTTTTAGTACTTGTTGTTATAGCGGAAACAGAAATACATCATCTGTGAAAATTTCAACTGTCTAGCTATCACGGTTCATGAGATACAGCCTGGAGACAGACGGACAGACAGACAGACAGACAGACGGATCGCGAAGTCTTAGTAATAGGGTCCCGTTTTTACCCTTTGGGTACGGAACCCTAAAAAGAAATGTAAAAAAAATCTTAAAAGCACGCTTCAATAGAAAACCAAACTAAAAAGTAAATATTTTTATCAATAAATTTAAATGGTAGGTCGTTTACAACTAGGAGGAACCCCAAAGGTCCAAGGTGACTCACTCCAGACCTCGTGGAATACGAATCTGACCAAGGCCGTCTTAAACTATGCTGGGGCCCTTGGGCACACATAAATTTGGGGCCCTTTTGGAAAGCAAAGAAAGCGACTACTATGATCTTCTATTTTATGTCATTAATGATATTAGTATGCTGCTGGTTTTTTGATTACGATTACGATAGTGGTTTGACTTGATTTTGCCTTAATTTGGTTAAATAAAATCGTCATAATTTTGAATTAAATTTTAAGGCAGGTAAGTTTTATTTTCGCCCCGGGTGCTCAATGTTACTGTGCCCTACAAAAATATTTTTAAAATAAATGTGAGAGAAATTGTCGGTCCTTCGGGGCCCCCTGATGTTGGGGGCCCTGGGCACGGGCCCCGTGTGCCCCTATGGTAAAGACGGTACTGAATCTGACACGTGTCCCGCATATTCCACGTACTGTCGCCTATCTCTCAAATAGCTGGCAAAAAACTGGAGTGAATGTGGGGGGAAACCAACACCTGCTTCTTCTTCTTCTTTGCAAGCAACATGTCTTTATCGACTAAGTTGAATGCTTTTCGAAAATCGAAGGAAGCAGCATCAGCTTGCCCCCACTATCCACTGTCGGCACCAGATGAGCCATGTGGCAGAGAAGATTATTGGTGATACTCCTTCACGGTCGACGGTCGTGTACGTAATACGTGTACTTGGAGCAAGGCATTATCCCAAGTCCCAATATAATAACAACTTTTCCCAATTAGATTGGTATCAGCTAACCGAACCTAACCAGATGCAGCAGGATACCAGTAATAATTAATAATAATAACAACAACAACATACAACTCTCGGATTCCATACACCTTAGATCCCTAAATTTTGTCCTCCGCAATATGGCGCCCAAAATCCGCCATTTTTCTATTTTCCAATTTTAATGTAGCCAGTGACACTCGCAGGGTTAAAACGAATCGATTGACGTATGAATCATCAAAATCGGCCAACGCGTTTGGTCTCTAGAACGCCACATAGGAACAAACATACGTACATACATACATACATACTTACATACATACATACATACATACATACATACATACATAGACTGATAAACACATTACCCTCCTTCGGCAGTCGGGTAAAAACGACGAACGACGACTACGATCTTACGTGACGATATAATTTCTCTCGAATCACACCTACCGCAAGCCGCCTTAAGACGACGACTGTCGCCAACGACCTTGAGGGAACAAAGCGCTCACTGTTTCACACCCGCGCGACCCAAATTTTGTAGATATTTGTACTTTCCTTATTATTGTATGACTTACAACAAAGCCTCAGATTCAAATGTAGATAATTAAGTTGTCTTTGAGGTGGTGACAATTTCATTAAAATACGCCTGGCGGTTTTGGTGCGAATGTCGTTTTTTTTGTCCGTGTTAGACATAACTTTACAAATTAATTACGCTATGTTTTACGAATAAAACTCATTTTTTTTTAAATCAAATTGTAAAAATAATGGTCTCAAGTAACATATATTTTTTTCAAAAAACTAAGACTAGCCGTTTAGACGTGATTCTCGTTTTAAAATCAGCTGCTGAGGGGTATCTGCGCCTTGAGGAACTTCGTTCCAAAATAACTTGTTTTGCTTGTTTTGCTATTTAGAACGACTCTTAACAGTAGTTTCAAAAAGCAAAGGAAGTAAATTCCCCCTGTACAGCAGTAACTTGCGCTAGCACGAAGCACTGGACAGCTCTACTGTAGCTAGCTCAGCGCCTATAAATCTTCCGCGCTCTGATTCTCGGCACATTGTAGTTAATACACTCTAGCTCTAGTTAGGGTATGTAGATACAGTATAACAGGAGGCAGAGTAGAGTGTTATTTTGAGATTGTATTTTTGGTTAGGTTTTCGGCCGAAAGGTTAAGAATGCTGGAAAAGGATGAAGGTGAGAATTTCTGAAAATATTTCTTGCTATTTCCACTACTAACGAACGTGCCTTCGTGGTCGTGTTGAGACAGTTAACTAGGAGCAAAGCCAACACACTGGTCGTAAAAAAAAAAAACAAATCCTAGGGGCAATGCCAACACACTGGTCGTACAAAATTTTAATCAAATCCTAGGGGCAATGCCAACACACTGGTCGTACAAAATTTGAATCAAATCCTAAGGGCAATGCCAACACACTGATCGGACAAAATTTGAAATTTTGAACCAAATCGACACGAAAAGAAGAATAAGACCAACGACCGTTGTCATCATAGGTTTATCTCAAATTCTAAGGCACAGTTTTTTTAACCGTAGTTAACTCAACCAATGGTTGAATATGCTAACTAATGGTTTAAAATTTCGGTAAAACACGTTTTGTGTTCAATATTTTGCCTAAAAAAATGGTCAAATAATAAGCTGTCCAACTTTTGCCATCATTTTAAGAAATAACCTATTTTAGCTTAATGGCTAAAATTTTAAAAAGCGCCTTTTAGCGAAATTTAAAACTGTTGGTTAGCATATTTTAACCATTGGTTAACTACGGATAAAAAACTGGGCTAAGTGATCCCTTTGTTGTTAACCTATGCTCAACCACTACGCTCCACTATGCACGCGCGCGCTACTATGCTCTATGCTTCACTTGTGTGACAGTCGAAAATGGACCCATGGAAATATACATGTTTACTGCAGGGTAATAAAAATAATTATATGTCCAAATTCAGGTCATGGTCTAACCGTATGTCAAGTACCCTCCAAATCCGTTCACTTCTTGCCCTTGAAACGTGATTGGTTCCCGAACATCCAAACATACAGAAATTCATATTTATTTGTAGAATTACAACTATAAACGACGTAAATATAAGAAAAGGTTCTAAATAATTTCCTTAAGTTGGCAACATAATGACGGGCTCTTGGTACAAGATGTAATCAAGCTAATGGGTACTCAGGGTCGACTAGAGCCCGTTTTTTATAAACAAAATCCAGCAAGTACAATGACCTTATCAGCGTTAATAGTAGATAATAATCCTACGGAACGAATTTCAATTACGACGGCTAATCTCAACGGAAATTAATCAACACCTGTAGCCAAGTTGAAAATCTACAATCTATAACACTAGTAGAAAACGAATCAATGTATGGCAATGACACATCTGAACGTTAAGTCACGTGGCCAGACCATACAAATAGAAGGCGTTAACGATTGTAGAAAGAGATTCGATACTAAATGTTTGTAACTTGGTTAGGGGGGGCAGGTACATATGCGATATTATAGTGCACAATACTTCTCATAGACCCAAGGGACGGCCATGAAATTCGACCAGAGTAAGATCATGCGCAAGACCAACAGCTTTACGTATTTTCTAAGGCATGGATTGTGTGACTTCAGCCCTTCTAAACTCCAGACAAAAAAAAACCTTATGGAAAAATTAAATGACACTTTTTGTCCGATCAGGGAATTGAATCTAGGACGCGCTTGGCTTATTTCGCCGAATGCGAGAGGGTAATGTTTTTCGAGCGTATGTATGTGTCTATTTCTATAGCACGTTCTACAGCCCAAACGGCTTGACGGATTATGACTTATGAGGTGTCGTTGGATTTGTCTCAATTGTGGAAGTGACATAGGCTATATAATTTTTTAAAGTGGCGCCCCCCTATAAAAAGGGGGTGATACACTTACCAAAACTTCGTTTGTCACCGCTGGCAGCACCTCAGAATATTTAATATATAAATTATACCTAGTACTTGTTTTTCTCTTTTCAGTTAATTAATTTTTAGCTGTCGGGTTTTTAGGGATATTATTATTTGCAATTCATAAATAATCAACTATCAATTTATTTTCATCATTAATATACTTTTTTACATCAGCACAGCAAATTAACAAGAGCGTACAAACGTTATACTCACAAATATAACAAAATAAGTCCAAGAGCGAGCGAAGCGAGCTCAGGAGCTTAGAGCATCCCGGGTAGGTTAGGCTAGAAGGAGATGACGTATCCCGTTCCACTAGAAAACCTGAAAGGTCCTGAAAGTTACCACTCCACTACTCCAGCTCTAAGAGTAAATATATTTTTGATTGTTTTTTTTGCGATTTTATAGTTTAAGAAAAATATGAAATATATATCCGTGAAAACTTTATAAAACCTCATGACAATTTGTAATCGCATATTCGCATCGTATGAAAAGCGATATCAAACTGTATGAAACAGTTATCTCATTTCACAAACAACAAGAATTAATTACGAACTACATTTCATCTCTGTTTGAATAACATGAACAATAATTATTGAGCACAAACAGTGGAATTAATTATTGTTTAAATACAAAATGTTATTGGATGTCCGCTGTATCTAATTAATAGTGAGATTGCCTCGAATCCCTGGTGGCGTTCTTCGAAATAAGGGATCTTAGGGGAGGAGGTTTTTCTACAAGTCAAATGGACTGTCGGTTACACCGAAGTTACTTGAACTTTTCCTAAGAATATTTTACTTTAGTTTTCTATCGTATAAAAGCGAAATTTTACCAAACATGTCTTGCAAGTAAGTTGGTAGGTATCAAAAGTTATGGGATCTATGCGTTTCCTAATAATTTGAAAGATGTATATCTACTTTCACGACATTTCAACATGTGCGTAGTTCTGTGGTGTTCTCAGAAAAAAGGTTTTCCATATAATTATCTGTAGGTGATTTATGCGAACGTAGGTTTAATAGTTTCTACTGAATTTTCGGTAAAATTGTTGAATAAGAAGCGAAAACACCACACGGTTACATAAGCCTTGGCAAACACATTTTTCTCGTTGAACCAGAGTAATGTAGAAATGTGGGACTGTGGGGCAAGGAAAATGCTTTAATAACAGTTTACTAATGGTTTATTATTATTTTCCAACAGCGACACAATAAAAGTCTTCTTATAATAATGAATTAATTAATAATAATAAATAAAAATAATTAAATAATAATTAATAAAAATTAATTAATAAAAAAAAAATCACTCTCAATTTTTTTTTCTTTTTAAGCGGAAGTTGCGGCATTATTTTCTAAACGAATAGCAGAGTCGTCTCAATATGCGCCTTTCTATTAATTTATATATATATATATATATATCGGAGGAAGGTATATCGCTTGTAAACTTATTACTTCAGGTTTGTTTAATTGGCAACATTTAGCTTCTGATCAATTCTCAGTTCGATTTTATTCGATTGACAACACTTTATTTTTCTTATGTCAAAATACTCGATTTGGATTGGATAATACAAGCAGTAATTTGCCGGAAGAGATTCTCTTAGCCAATAAAAAGCAGGGGTGTCATAGAGGCACTCTGAGTGGGTTCTCCCGCCATATTGGGTCGTGAAGTTAGAAAAGATACGCGCGGACGCGCGTTTTGGGAGTTAAAAGGAGTTGAGAGAAAAAGAGTTGAGAAGTAGCCTAAAGTGGCGTGTGTGAACTTGAACAAGTGTGTTTTAGTTGGGAAAAAGCGAAACGATTGGTGGCCGAATCCGCTGCTTTGATAAAATTGGAACAAGAACTATCTCTAAAACGGCATAAGTTACCTGCTTTGTGCATTGCATACCCACGATATGCCCACAGACCGAGGGTATTATTGAAGATAGCCCTCATATCTCCGATATCGGAAGTGAAAACAATGCACGCACAAAGCGATAATGGACCAAATGAGACGAGTAATGGCTGGCGCGCTCTGTTTGGTGCGCGAAAATTAGCATGGAAGTACCTACCTACCTACCTAATGGAGATGTTTTGCAACTTGCCGGCTACTAGAGACAGGAATATCATGTTGCCCGAGTTCAACTGTATAGTGTGGCCTATCCTAGACAATATGCGAAGTCGAGTTGCAGATAATGATGAAGTTAATGATGACATCGACGCCCAATCCTGACTAGATACTTGGGAAACGCAACTGTGGTGGTAATGTTCAGGGAAGTATAAACTTAAGTATTCCGACAATAATAAGTACCAATCTAATGCCTTATGAAGTTTAGCCACAATATTGTTTTTCTTGGTTTATAGTGGCTAAAATTTAAAATAAATTGTTATTTTCGTTATGATGCTAAATGAAACTCAGCCAGATTCATACTGTCAGCGGAATTCGCAAGAGATTAAGACCACTTGTCCAAATACAGTGCAAGAGAGCAAACATCCTAAGCTACAACTTGATTCAATAAAACTATAAGCTTGTGGAAATCTTGCTCATAGACATGAATTTTTCAGCCATTCACACAATATGCAACAAATAGCACAGACGTCTGAGCCCTTCAACATGGCTGTGGATACCACAAGACCTGTTGTGACCGGCTGCGTGTAGTGCTACAAGATAAGTGTGGAGCTCAGGTTCCATTTCAAGAGGCAACATACAACCTGCAGTCTACAGCGCTATGAAAGAGGAAATTTAGTGGTTTTATACATGCCGCTGCGGTGATCAATCAATTTAATATTTTCTGATAGCACCTAGGAGTCTGGACATGTGCATGGTTGGCACTGCTGCCTGACCTTTCCGGGAGTACAGGCTTAAAGGTATGTTACTTTGATCTGCATTCAACTATCTGTGCATTGGCATACATTTGTGGCAGCCGAAGTATGTATTGGATTTGGAAGTACCTAAGTTTTATAATTAATTTTTGCATTAATTGCAATTTATAACTATTGCATTATGTTGTTTAATGGAAATGTTTAATGTAAGTTACATGAAAAGAGTAGAAAAATCAAACAGCGCCATCTATGTAATGGTATTGATACTGTATGTTTCTTTCAATAATCATCGAAATTGGATTCGGGACCCCATTATGCCGTGATTTACTGCTTGGGGGAGCTTATTGAATACGAGCATGTTGTTTTTTGGTGATCAATTTAAAAACAAACAAATAATTTTTGCATAGACAGAATGAGAAGTCCGTGCATGTCACGCCATCTTTTAAATCTTTGACGGGCTCAAGCTTTGAAATATTTTGTTTCAAGTATTTAATCGTTTTTATTTACCAACAAAATAAACAATGAAACGATTTTCGCAATTTCATCTTTCTAATGTACTTGGAGCATTGGAATGTGAGAACAAAACGGAAAGAAATTATATTTCATTACATTATTTTATGTTGCATGATGTTAGAACAATATACGGTTTTGTGACCACTAGTGCTGTCACAAGAGTACACACATTTATGAATAGGTTGTTAGTTTACTCACTACTGATAATCGAGAAGTAAAGATACTAGGCATTTTAGCCATGCATTCTTTATTAATAGGTGTCACTTCAGATTGCCCGTAAATATTATTACCACTGAGTTTGTTGTTGATTTGATCTTCAAGGAAATTTGTGAATATGCTTTTCTTTGAAAATAACGTACATTCTAACTACTCACGTTGTTATTTTTAATGCAAGTGTGAATCCAGTTATGGAAAGTAAAAAGAAAAATCGTAATAATAGTGTATCTTTTCACATCTTTGGCTGATTGGGATTGTTTTTACAACTAAATTAAAGTATCAGGTAAAAGGGAAAGAAATTTATTTTGTTAACGTTGAATTCAAATATCTTTGTGTAATACATTCGACTATTTTTAAATAATATTTTGGTTCATATCAAAACAGAAAAATCGAATCTCGATATTCTAGGTCGAAATATCGATACGCTGGATCGATTCAGTACTGGATATCGATTGAAAAATTGTTTGTTTATTTTTTGCCTTTAAATCGATTCGTCGATTAATTGATAACAGATCGCCATCCCTTACTCATCTCTATTAGACAGTGACATGTAAGTGTCAACATTCGAAAAAGTTCGAAAAAAGTCGGACAAGACAAAACATAAACAAATAACTTTTAACTGTGATATGATTTTTAACTTATAAATTACTGGATAAAGACTAGATTATTAATAAGTCGTTACAAAGTGTGAGTCACTGTGAGGATTAGACTTTTAACTTTTGCTTTGTTGCAAAAACATGCAATAACTTTCAGTTAACAGTTATATGATCAAGATTATTTTCAAACCGGTGTTAAAGTTTAGTTAAATAGTTTGTTGGTCGACTCGATTTGCAATCTTACAACCTGCAGACATCACGAGGATTAACGTTAGTATAGCCAATACAGTTGGCGTTTAGTTTTGTTGCTACCAACGGTTGAATAAAGGTAAAGTTAATGTATGTAGTTGTTATATATCGCATTGTAGAGAATGAACCAACTGATTACATGTCATTCTTACGATACCTACCTACAAATAAAAATTATTTAAGTGGACTATGGCAAATGAAAAGTGCAACTAGACATGTAGATGGTGTCTAGAAGACGTATTCAGGTATTATGAGATGCCCGAGGGCCAATAACTGCTGAAGTTGTGGCTGAAGATGAGATAGATGTTCAAATGGCAACATTTTAATTTACATAGAATAGTTTCGTGGGTCAGAGAGATGACAGAGTCAAGAGTTAATTCGGCATTTAAGTTGAACGTGCATTCTGTGCAGGTAAATGTATTTGCTAAGTTATTGTTGATTGTGGACCATGAATGGGACACTTAGGTTCTATTCGATTTACTTGGTACAGGAGCTTTTGTTTTTTGGAGGAAACTAGAAATAGTTTCCTTGTTCTGTGTTGTTCAACGATGCTTGGCCTCGGACAATCTTGAACATTGTTCAAAAGTTTTAATAATTGTAACATCTCTTTAACGAAAGGTGTGAATTTGTGAATTGTGTGATTGTGTGGTGTCATGTAGGCTAGTACCTACCTTGAATAATAAATATGGAATTTAAAGTATACTGTCAGTAATGGTTGTGGTGTTCTAACTTGTTGAATGTTCTGTGCTGGTCATTGTGAACATACCTAACGTAATTTTGTTTTATTTGCTATCTGAGCAAGTTGGATAAGATAATGTTAACGCAGATGTAAACTCGGTGACATGCGGTGCATGATTTCATTTTCAATTTTAGTTTGCAAAATTGGTAATGTTTGATGTTTGTAGTTATTATACCTATCGCACTGAGGGTTTGGTATGAAATCATGAACATAAAATGGAGTTCTTGAATATGCTTTTGGCTGGGTAAGAAATCCTGAATTTGAGATTGCTGTTGTATTCAGTACTGAGAATGAAGATTGAAATAACAAATTTGATTTTGGTTTAGAGGTGCTGTTTATGGTTATTGGAGTTCTGAATGGTGGCAGCTATGTGTTGCATTAAAGGCTTTGGTTCATGATGAGTTAGAGGAAAGCTGAAAGATCAAGTACCCATTGAAGTAACTGAATGTACTGTGTTGAAGAATGATTCAAATCAATCTAGCAATGGTGAGGTCGTGTGTATGGTCAAAGGACTGACTGTACGGTGATGAGTAGTCGCTGCGGTGACTGCTGTAACCGAGGTGGGTTACGAGGTGAGTGGTCAGAGATGACTGCTGTAACCAAGGTGGGTTACGAGGTGAGTGGTCAGTAAGATGACTGCTGTAACCGAGGTGGGTTACGAGGTGAGTGGTCAAAGATGACTGCTGTAACCGAGGTGGGTTACGAGGTGAGTGGTCAGTAAGATGACTGCTGTAACCGTGGTGGGTTACGAGGCCTGGTCAGGATGACTATGGTTGCAGGGTGGTCACTGGGTTGACCATCAGGAGCTACAGCGATTGCTGTGGGACCAAGAAACATTGCTGGATTTGTCAGGGGGGAACCTGGTCCCTCTGGGGCTTTGGAGTCCTGTTATCTGTCTGGGGAAGCCTGGTCCTTCTGGGGCTTCGGTGACCTGTTGTTTAATGTATGTGGCATGGGTATCTGGCAGTTTGTTGCTTCGAGAGGACCGGTTGTCTGGGGAAGCCTGGTCCCTCTGGGGCTTTGGTGACCTGTTGTTTTGTGTATGTGGCATGGGTATCTGGCAGTCTTGTTGCCTCGAGAGGACCGGTTGTCTGGGGGAGCCTGGTCCCTCTGGGGCTTCGGTGACCTGTTGTCTGGGGGGAGCCTAGTCCCTCTGGGGCTTCGGTGACCTGTTGTATGTCTGGGGGAGCCTGGTCCCTCTGGGGCCTCGGTGACCTGTTGTTTGGTGTATGTGACATGGTATGTTGTGTTGGGCGTTTGGGTGGTTTCTGGCACACTTAGTGCTTCGAGACCGACTTGGCGTTTGTTGGGAACCTGGTACCTCTGGTGCTTCGGTAACCATTTAGAATGTGTTAATATGGTTGTCTAAATGGTGAGGTGGCTGGTTCGATAGTACGACAATGGTTGTGTACGGTGTATGGTGTGGAGACCTAGATTTACATGGAGAAAACAAATGAACAGTGTGAAAGCTATGAGAATTCAGTTTTCTTGAGTAAAGATGTACTTGAGTTTTGTTGTAGGCTGGTAATATAAGGTGTTGATTGAAGGTTTCATGTGGAAGATGTTACGACCACGTTATTTTTTTTTATTTGGTCAGGAGCGGCCGAACTTAACCTATTACCTATTTTTTTATCTCTTGGTTTTTGTTTTTTTTATTGAGTAACGATGTTGCTCGTCGCTTTACATCAAACGTGGGACCGTTTGAATGTCAAGATGGCCGTATCGGAGGAAGGTATATCGCTTGTAAACTTATTACTTCAGGTTTGTTTAATTGGCAACATTTAGCTTCTGATCAATTCTCAGTTCGATTTTATTCGATTGACAACACTTTATTTTTCTTATGTCAAAATACTCGATTTGGATTGGATAATACAAGCAGTAATTTGCCGGAAGAGATTCTCTTAGCCAATAAAAAGCAGGGGTGTCATAGAGGCACTCTGAGTGGGTTCTCCCGCCATATTGGGTCGTGAAGTTAGAAAAGATACGCGCGGACGCGCGTTTTGGGAGTTAAAAGGAGTTGAGAGAAAAAGAGTTGAGAAGTAGCCTAAAGTGGCGTGTGTGAACTTGAACAAGTGTGTTTTAGTTGGGAAAAAGCGAAACGATTGGTGGCCGAATCCGCTGCTTTGATAAAATTGGAACAAGAACTATCTCTAAAACGGCATAAGTTACCTGCTTTGTGCATTGCATACCCACGATATGCCCACAGACCGAGGGTATTATTGAAGATAGCCCTCATATCTCCGATATATATATATATATTATTTTATATATAGTATTTATTATAGTACATATTTAAGTATGTTTATTTTAACTATATAATTTTGTACAAATTTTGCGTTGATATTATTATTATTTCATTTTTATGCACCTGCCATGCTATCTCTTCACCACCCGTGGTTGACTGGTAGAGAATGCCTCAGGCATTAAGACCGCCTATGTACTTTTAAGTTGCATGAAGTTTTAATAAATAAATAAATAATTTAGTTCATCCTCTCATCTTAGCTCTCAAACTCCAACCACCACTCCACTGACATTTCCTTGCTCCCTCCTTCTCTCACTGTCATTCCAAATAGATTTACACTCCAAACACTCATTTTACATTCATTTGAAGTAATGAGTAGTTTGTCGTAAACAATGCAAAAGACAAAGTCAAATGTATTTATTTCAACAGGCCATTAAACGGCACTTTTGAACGTTAACAATTAAAATTCACAAATAATAAAAATTTATTTTACCGTGCATTCGGAAAAGCAGCTTGTTATGGAGAAGAACGCACAAGAAACTCCTTAATAATTACTCTTTTAAAAATATAAGATTTTCACAATATCTATATAAGCATACATTAATAAATTCATATACGTGAGAACGATGCACCCAGTACTACTATACTAAATATAGGTATAAAGTATTACAAGCAACTACAGGTAAACTTATTAATTTAATAAATAGGAACATGGTTCTCACACACTTACAAATATTGCAAACATAGGTAAATTACCTAATTCAACAACAACGGAACAGTGTGCGAGTATTTTTTTTTAAACAAAAAGAGAAGAAAAAATATTAAAATAAAGCGTTATTATAATTATAAATATACATAATACAAATTAACCAGTTTGATTTTGTCTACATTAAGATTGCCCTGTGAAGCAGGACCAGCATGTTGCCAAGTATTCTATCTTGAATATAATCATCTAATTTGTAATATGCTTGTTTACAAAGTGTGCTTTTAATTATTGTTTTAATTTTTTTTTCATTTACTTTTAATATCTCACAAGGCTTTTAATATGTGCAGGGTCTCTCCAAACCCTAGCCCTTATTCGAATTTACATGTGAATATGAAAAGGGCAAAAAAAAAAAAAAAATATATTTCATCACCACTGCTCTCAAAACGGTGAAGGAAAACATCGTGAGAAAACAAGCATGTCCTAGAACAAAAAATTAGAAGACATGTGACATCCACCAATCCGCACTGGGCCCACGTGGTGGATTACGGCCCATTCCCTCTCACAGAGAGAAGGTCTGTGTCCCAGCAGTGGGAACATCAATAGGCTGATGATGTGATGTGTGTGATGTGACACAAGCATTAAGAAACATATCAGTGCTTATGTAGATAGAGCCCTAAACATTTCAGACAATCATTCCCCCATCAAATGACACGAACCATTAGTCACTTCATACAAGAAAAGATGTATCTATTATCACACGAAAACGGTATTTCGTGTCTCAAGATATTTGTGTCTCGATGTTATTCCCTTGAGACTGAAATACTTTTGAGTTGGCAGTTATTATGACGAATGGATCCCTGTATCGACAAGGCCAGATATAGATGGATGTATGTAATGCCATTTTGGAGGCAGAAACGAAATTATTTTCGCGAAATTGTGAACTATTTCGGAATAGCGGATATAAATTGTGTTTTTGTGGCGTGCTGTAAATTATTGCTGTATGTGTGATGCAGACTCAATATCATCAAGATTGCCTTTTGCTAGAGGAAAAAGTTGAAATACTTAATACAAAATAATCTTTTTGCTACAGTCCCTCCGCACTATTCCCAAGCCACTGCAACTCCTGAAAGCCAGAATCTACAGTGGCTACAACCATAAAAGTGCCGAGGCAATGAAGCTCGACGAAGTCCCGGATAATGAATTTAACTGTCTTAGATCCCGCAACGAAATTAATCAGAAAATAATAACGGAGGAGTAGGAAAAAATACAAATTTCCACTTCCCTCCATACCAAACAGGAGACAGAACAAACAAGGCCAATAGGCACAAAGGGTCGTTTACAACTGGGATAAGCCCAGTTGCCTAGCACCACGGATAATATAATCATTAATATTAATGGGTCCTAACATTGTGAGCTGTTATATTTGATTACAATAATAGATATGACAAAAACGCTTGAACTCACGGAAATTTGTTCTTCTTCTACAAGGTCCGTATAGTAAACAATTCCATCACACTCTACATAATCCTATACTATTAAAAGAGAAATATTTTTTTCAATACAGTTGTTAAACATGGCGTACTTTCAGAGGCTATAATAATGATTCGAAAATTAAATCTTATGCATAGGCATCTTTCTATTACGCGGTCGTGACTTTTGTTTACGAGCTCGATCATTAGTTTTGCAGTTTAGTTTTAAATTTATTAGTCAATTAAAAAAGTTTAGTAGCAAAGAGTTTTCATACATAGAATAAAATGGGATAGATTTTATACGAGGAAAAATTAATGATTCCGTACGTTTTAGGATTGAACTCTCAAAAGTCTTTTTAATGGTTGTTTAATATATTTAATAACCAGTTTTAATTTAATTATTTTCACATCAACATTTGTCTAAAATCGAATAGGCTGTATAGACTGTTTTCGTTGTAAAAAATCTCCAGTTGCAAAAACGCGCCTTTAGTTATAAGTCAATTTAAAAAAGTTTAGTAGCAAGGAGTTTTCATACATAGGCTAAAATGGAATAGATTTTATACGATGAAAAATGAATGATTCCGTACGTTTTAGCATTTAATTCTCAAAAGTCTTTTAAATGGTTGTTTAATATATTTAATTACCAGTTTCAATTTAATTATTTTCTCATCAACATTTGTCAAAAATCGAATAGGCTGTGTAGGCTGTTGTCGTTGTAAAAAAAATAAGTCCAGTTGCAAAAACGCGCGAAAATTTTATTTTTTTGTGAATTAACAAATCTAATTCTTTGATTTGTTTTTACTATTTCCCAAAACTGTATTGAAAAATATCGTGTGATACACGGGCGTGTAGGTTATTGCAAACTCGTGTCATTAAAAACCCTCGCCTTCGGCTCGGGCTTGTTAATAACAGCTCGTTTGCAATAACCTACTTTCCACCCTTGTATCACAATGTACTATATATAATGTTATGGAATATATCATTATTCATAATGTCCAGACAATTTAAAAAATACTCAAAATGAGTAGGCAATATGCTAAAACTATTGAAATAATTAAATTGACCGGGCTTTCTGAATAATGACCATCACTTATTGGGCCTAAACGACTTTTTGCCGAACAGGCGGCCTTATCGCGTTCTGCGATCTCTTCCAGGCAACCCAGAATGGAGAGAGATAGCCTGGACACGACATGGGGTTGCACTTGGTGCAAGTTTAAATAAAACAATAAGTAACACACATAGTAAGCACTAAATACAAAATACTAAAATAGATACATAAATACATACATACATATAAATATACAGTCAAGAAAACAATACAGCTCCAAAAAGAAGAAGATCACAGTGACAGGTAGTGCTCCTTCACCAGTCTTTTAAAGATCGGCAGTGATTGCGCGCGTTTTATTGTTACAGGCAATGCATTCCATAGACGAGCGGCCTGGACAGTAAAAGATTTGTCCAGGAAGATAGTGGAATGCATTGGCATTTTAAATTTCATGTTATCCGATGACCTAAGAACTTTCGTGTGCGAGTCACATAAAAACTGCTTAATTTTAGCTTGCATACCTAATTTCAGCTTTCTAGAACTTCAGTAAGTACCCTAAGAATTTTGATGATCCTAAGTGAGTGAGTCAGTGACGAAATCAGAGTTTTTTAGATATCAATAAAATCTAAATTATAAGAGCTATGCAATTGAAACGTTATTGTTTAACTAGCTTCTACCAGCAGCTTCACCCGCGTGAATATCGAAAATTATCCCACGGTAATATATTTCCGGGATAAAATGCATGCTGTAGCATCCTATAATTGAAGGAGTGCAATTGTCATTACTTCATATTCACGATTCATTGTGTTTTTTGTGTACATCTTTCGTTGGAGATCCTGAATAAGTAAATAAATAAATAAAAAGTATCCTATGTGCTATTCCAGGCTATAATCTATCTTTGTACCAAATTTTATCCAGATCAGTCCAGCCGTTTGAGCGTGAAGAAGTAACAAACATACTCACAAACTTTCGCCTTTATAATATTAGTGTATAAAAAGTATCCTATGTGCTATTCCAGGCTATAATCTATCTCTGTACCAAATTTTATACAGATCCGTCCAGCCGTTTGAGCGTGAAGAAGTAACAAACATACTCACAAACTTTCGCCTTTATAATATTAGTGTGACGTGCGATTAGTGTGATACGTCCACTATTGACATCATATCCCGAGAATTTTGTTTATCTGGTATAATACAAACCCAAATTATGAAGGTTCAAAAAAACGTAGAAGTGCTTCGAGAAAATGTAGGCAGTAGTAGTAGTAGTAGTAATTTATTGACAAAAAGTACAGAATTTCAAATGACACTTAACTTAGGATGCAATTGGTGAGGTACAAAATACACGATCTATGACCCCCATGCTAGGAAATTCCTGTGTTACAGGGGCCATCTATCCTTCCATTACATTAGAGATAGAATATAAAAATTTACAATGCAGAGTATATTATATAAAAATAAATCAATAAAATACCAATATAATAATTAATTTAGCACAGTACAATTCGGGGCTTTGGAAAGGGGGGTAGAGGGAAAGGGAATGTCTTATTTGTGTCGGGTGTGTTGTCTATGTGAGTGTAGTGCCCTTCCGCTTCGCTTGGCTCGTCTTGGCGGTGGCACTACCGTGCCCTCAGATTACTATTTAAGCAACAAAGTGGCCGGAGCCCCGGGGCTCCTTTTTCTATCTACAGGGTCTAAAGTAACTTATCATGAAGGGAACTGAAGTGAGCGAGCAAAGCGAGCGAACGTCATCCCCTTCGAACCTAACGTATCCGTGTCGGGGTGCCCTAAGCTCCCGAGCTCGCTTCGCTCGTTCTTGATATTATTAATTGACCATAATTATAGAATTACCCAATCGTTACGTAGCAATATTCATAATGACCAGACAATGTGATAAATATAGAAGTTTAGATCAGCATTTATTACATTGCCCGATTTTACTTGACTAGATTCATAAGCCCGGACATTATACATAACGCACTGATTAATCACTTGTTCCATGACATATAAATAAATATTTGTAATCACGTTCTCGAAAGTCTCAGGCACTGTACAGAGACAGTTCTGAAAGTAGTTTTGTCAGGTAAGGTCCGTAGCCGTCCGAAAGAACAAAGTGATTGTCAACAATTCCGAAAAGTCTCGTCGTGATCAATCCCATTAATTGTTTGGACAATTAGAAGTCATGATAATTTGCTGACATCATTTCACTTTTTTAGAAATCCAGCTTTATTATAAACATTTTTCCGAAATGTTACAGAACGGTGTGACCACTACAAGATAACCCCAAGTATATCAGATTTATCACCAAACCCGATACAAGTCCGTGGAATAACAAGACTGTCGAATAAAACATGAGATCCTAGTACACTCCACCTGACCAGCAATGAATAGTTTTATATAGAAACATGTTTATGTATGGAGTCCGCGTTCAATTAATTTTATTTATGGCACACTTCGTGGTTGTGATGTGATTCTAGTTTTATTGGAATGAATGGCCAGTGAGAAATAATGTTTTTGATGATTGAAATAGTAACAGGAAGATATATTTTGTTATATTTTTGGTCGTTTTTCCTCCTATAACTAAGATTTTTTCCTGTATCTTTACAGACTCTCAAAATCTCACACACACAAAACACGGTAAATCCATCTGTATCCACGCCATTATGATATTAAATATTTTCTAAGAAATTTACTTCATTTTTATTATATATTTTTTATATATATATATTTTTTATTATATATATATATTTACTTCATCTGTCTAACCGGATGCAACTGAGTACTGTACTGTATTTTACATGGTGTAACTGCCTATCTGATATCCACAACCCAGTAACTGGGCAGATTCACCTCACTTCGCCAGTTGGTGCAACCCAACTTATACAAGCGTGATGTTATAAGAAAGAAAAAAAACCGGCCAAGTGCGAGTCGGACTCGCACACGAAGGGTTCCGTACCATTATCGCAAAACACTGCAAAAAAATCACGTTTGTTGTATGGGAGCCCACCTTAATTTATTTTATTTTAATTTAATCATTATTATTTTTTGAAGAGAATATACAACTAAATATTCTGTGAATATTTCAAGCGTCTACCTGTTGCCGTTATTAATATCAAGCAGAAAACGGCAAAAATATCACGTTTGTTGTATGGGGCATTTTTGCCGCCCCTTAAATATTAATTTTATACTGTTTTTAGTATTTGTTGTTATAGCGGCAACAGGAATACATCATCTGTGAAAATTTCAACTGTCTATCTATCACGGTTCATGAGATACAGCCTGGTGACAGACAGACAGACAGACAGACAGACGGACAGCGAAGTCTCAGTAATAGGGTCCCGTTTTTACCCTTTGGGTACGGAACCCTAAAAAGAAAGAAAGATAGAAAGAAATAAATAAAGAAATAAGGAAAAAAAGGAAGGAAGAAATAAAGAAAATTGAAATATTTGTTTGTGACCCGCACAGGATACACGAGAAATAAACAAAAAAATAATCAATAATAAAAAATAAAAATGGCCCGTGCGAGACCAAAAAGGCTCATATGAACTTATGATATTCTACCAGCTACTACTATTGGGGGATTTATCTCAAGATTCAATAGGTTACTCCTTGGCAACGTGCTCTATCGTCGCACGCATCATCGTTAACCATCAAGTGACATAGTGGCCACACACGTTCCTGCCAATAATAATAAAAATTATTGTTATAACCATGCCAATAAACCACGAATAAACTTTATAATGAGGTGGCAGTTCTTAGGGTTAGACAGCTTTACATACTTTCTGTCATCCTCAGATTTCATAAAACTGCCTTGAGCAATTGTGTCATTTCAAGTCAAAGGGTAGATTGGAACAAAACCCAATGCCGCAAAAATATTGGCAGATGGACTTACGGTTTTATGGGACCACACTTACACACGAAAGTCAATAATCTTTACAAAATACTAAAACTAACACAAAAAAAATGCAGAGTGACGGTAACAAACTGGCATCTTACATTGGACTACGATTTGACGGAATGTCTCTTGGCTTAGTAAAAACTCACAGTACACACATTGACAATTCACAAATATACACGTGCACTCAATAACATATTTATAACATACAGACACTTTCTTATAACACCAACACAACTGGCACAAATTACTGCACCATGCATACACTCTTCTTTACCTATTTTTAAGATTTAAAAAGTGTCTTTTATAAAAAAAAAAACGGAACGAAGGAGCCTGGATCTCACGACACAGGGAATCCTAGTGTGATGTCTAGGAATTCAATCCACTTGAAAGTGACCTTATCAAATAAATTTATTCTTATTCTTAAAATTTATTATTCTTATTAGACTTTTGACAATCGTTATCGCTGAATATTACTTTGTCTAAAGCCAAAGGTGATTTCATATATCATTCCATAAATTGCGTCATCTGTTCAAGTTGAAGTTATCTGTTTAGGGCAAAAGGTCTTAGGTGAGCCGGGTAAAGGCAGGTCAGGTTAAGTCCTTTGGGAGTAAGGAATCGTGAAGTCAAACTCAATTTGCTGGCTGATTGAACCAATTAAGTATCTAACCTTTGTAGAAGTAAAGATAAGTGTTATCAGAGGTGCTCGTGGCGTAAAAATAATAGCTGCACTGGTCGATCTTCTACGTTAAGCAATGCTTCCCGAGGCCGGTCCTTGGATGGGTGATGATTTTCATAATGAACAGAACAATTCCTCCGTGCCTCGGGAAGCACGTTAAGCCGTTAGTTTCGGCTGTCATTTGTAAATCTGTGAGAGTGGTAACGGATAATCAGAAGCCAGGCAATTGGTACGTTGAAGGGCTTTTTTTTATCTTTTATTGGCTCACGCTTGACCCCTATCTCACCTGATGTTAAGCGATGATGTGGTCGACGATGTAGCACCCTTGCCTAGAAGCAACCTAATCACTCTTGACTTATAAACTCGCAGGTTGTATCTATCAGGAAATAAAGTCTCCGGCAGGGAATTCCACTCCTTAGCTGTACGCATAATAAAAGTATTCCCAAAACGAACGGTGCGTATGGTAAGAGCAGTGGTGGCCCAGTGGTAACAGCCCCGACTTAAGTGTCGTAGGTCGTGAATTCGAATCTAGGTAGGCGCTTTACTCTGTGTAAATTATTTCATCACCACTGCTCTTAAAACGGTGAAGTAAAACATCGTGAGGAAACCGGCATGTTCTAGAACCAAAATTTCGAAGACATGTGACATGTAACATCCACCAACCCACAGCCAGCGTGGTGGATTAAGGCCCATTACCTCTCTCACAGAGAGGATGCCTGTGTCCCAGCAGTGGGAACCTTATAAGGCTGATGATGATGATGTATGGTTGGAATGTCCATCATGTACCGATGACGCATCGCCGTACGTCTAGTAGTCCGATGATGGAACGGGCTAGGAGGAATTAGTTCATGCAATTCCATCGCACACTCCCCGAAATGTAACCGATAAAAAACCGACAGACTGTCACTTGGCGCCGGTCTTCAAGGCTCTGAAACCTAGACTCGACCAATATCACATAGCCGGTGAGCCTCTTGGCCCGTTTTTCGATCGACTATATTTCATCCAGCTGTTACTTGGCAAATCCGTCCCAGAGATGAGAGCAGTATTACATGCATGACCGAACTTGCGCTTGGTACAAGTTGAGCAACTGTTCTGGCATGAAGTACCGTCTCACCTTTGCAAGGGTGCCCAACATTGGACTTAAACATAGTTATGTGTAACGTGGAGTTAAATATAACTATGTTTAAGTCCCATGTGATGTGTTTGTGTGGATTCGAGCCTATTGCCATCAACCGGGCAAAAATCCAATCTCCGGGCTGCTAATGGGAAATCCTAGATAGAAAAACCCAAACACAATTTGCCTACCCCGGAATCGAACCCAGGACCTCATGACCATTACACCAATAAGGCAGTCATATGGTAATAAATTAATAAAGAAAAAAAAAAGTTTTTTTTATCTTTCGCCTTTAAAAATAATCCTCGAATCCGTGTTAAAAACGCCTGCAATAGGGATGTTTCCTGGGTAGAAAAATAATAATTCTATTTAGTCCGTCAGTGAGATTATCAAATAATATTGGACACATATTTTTTGCTTTACCAAATCAATAAAACTTTACAAAGTTAAAGCGCATCAAAGTTCAACAGTGGGGGCTTGTGACGTCACACGATATTTCAACGCATTATATCGGCGTCACTTTATGTTTACGTGTCAAAAGAAAAAATACGTGTCCAATATTTTTTATTAAACTACCTTACGGACAAAAAACTATTTGTCAGTAAATTGCCCTATTGATTCATTATAACTGATTCAGAACAAACTATTGATTCTTTGTAACTGATTCAGAACAAACTATAGATTCCTTATAACTGATTCAGAACAAACTATTGATTCCTTATAATTGATTCAGAACAAACTATTGATTCCTTATAACTGATTCAGAACAAACTATAGATTCCTTATAACTGATTCAGTACAAACTATTGATTCCTTATAACTGATTCTGAACAAACTATTGATTCCTTATAACTGATTCAGAAAAAACTATTGATTCCTTATAACTGATTCAGAACAAACTATAGATTCCTTATAACTGATTCAGAACAAACTATAGATTCCTTATAACTGATTCAGAACAAACTATTGATTCCTTTTATCTGATTCAGAACAAACTATTGATTCCTTATAACTGATTCAGAACAAACTATTGATTCCTTATAACTGATTCAGAACAAACTACTTTCTATTTCTACACTATATTGCAGAAACATTTTCACCTATAAACAAAATGCTGAGAAATTGCACAAATCTGCTTTGCTCTACATATATTTACATAAGTACAAGCTAGTACTGTGGAATGCAAACACGCTGGAAGTACAACCGCGCGTCGCTCCACGATGCAAATATCTGAGTTTGTTTAATTACATGACAGTTTAATGTACGGAGTTCGTACTCCTAGAGTACCTACGTAGGTATGTATACATACTCAATAGTATAAATGCAAATATTCACGTCGAAGCCGTTGAACGGATTGTGGTGAAATTAGGTACACGGTTTATAATAACCTGAATAAAATTAGGTTTCCTTTTGGATAATTAAACTACGTAAACAGTTTCCAGCTTTTCGGTTTTTATCGGTTACTTTTCGGAGAGTGTGCGATGGAATTGCACGATCTAATTCCATCTAGCTCTTTACATCATCGGACTATAGTTCTCGCCAAATTTCTTGGCCGCCCTGAAGTTGGTACAGTGGCTGCGCAGTAGGAAATCTTATACAATAAAAAAGTTAATTAAAAAAATCAAAATACCCGACTGCTTGAAAAGCGAACTAAAAAGACGTGAACAAGAAGAAAATCATGCTGTGCAGTCGGAGGATACATATTCTCGAGCTGGCTGACCAAAACCAGATGTATCCTCCGACTGCACAGCATGATTTTCTTCTTGTTTACGTCTTTTTAGTTCGCTTTTTAAGCAGTCGGGTATTTTGATTTTTTTAATTAACTTTTTTATTTATAACTTTTTAGTTAACATTTTTTTCGAATTAGGTACATTTAAATATATAAGTGTTATATATTTTTGAAATCACCTCTTGAAACCCTTTATTTTGATACCCCACACGATGGGTTTGGAAGAAAAAATTAAATTGCCCCCCCACAATATGGCGCCCAAAAGCCGCCATTTTTCTATTTTCCAATTTTGATGTAGCCTATGACACTCGCAAGGTTAAGACGAATCGATTGACGTATGAATCATCAAAATCGGTCAACGCGTTTGGTCTCTGGAACGCCACATAGGAACAAACATACATACATACATACATACATACATACATACATACATACATACATACATACATACATACATAGACTGATAAACACATTACCCTCCTTCGGCAGTCGGGTAAAAACAGCATCGTTTCGTGCCTCACGCAACTGGTAAACCAACTTTAGGGCGGCCAAGAAGATTGGCGAGGGCTATACCAGACGTACAACGGCGATCCGCCATCTGTACATGTTGGACATCCCACCCACACGCACAAACCGTTTTGGATACACTTTTATTATGCGTACCGCTTTTTTTTTTTCAATCGAGCTAAGGAGTGGAATTCCCTGCCGGAGTCTGTGTTTCCCGACAGCTACAAACTAGAAGTCTTTAAGCCTAGAGTGAATAAGTTATTTCTAGGCAAGTGTGTTTCACCGTCGACCGCATCATCGCTTACCATCAGGTGAGATAGTGGTCAAGCGCGAGCCTATAAAATATGAAAAAAAACGTAAGCGAAGCTGCAGGAAGAAGTTAGTTGTCTATATTATACACTGTACCATAGCATACCTACATACATTTTACAGCTAGACATAAATCTTACTAATTATAACATCCACGTGAAAAATTTTCTGTTGGTTTTCCAAGAAAATCTTGTATGTAATTTGATTAAAACCCATGTTTTAGTAGACTTTTCGAAGTTCTTGATTTAATACTTAATCTAATTTTGGCAGACAGATATTTTTAGGTTTCCGTACCCAAAGGGTATAAACGGGACCCTAATACTAAGACTCCACGATCCGTCTGTCTGTCTGTCCGTCTGTCACCAGGCTGTATCTCATGAACCGTGATAGCAAGACAGTTGAAATTTTCACAGATGATGTATTTCTGTTGCCGCTAGAACAAAAAATACTACAATAAGAATAAAATAAATATTTAAGTTGAGCTCCCATACAACAAACGTGATATTTTTGCCGTTTTTGATGATAATGGTACGAAACCCTTCGTGCGCGAGTCCGACTCGTTTTCCAATACTATTCAGTAGTACCATTAATTTAACAATTGGGATCTTTCCTGGGTAGAAAAATGATAATTTTATTTAGTCCGTCAATGAGTTTATCAAATATTATTGTACCCGTATTTTTTGCTTTATGAAATTAGTAAAAATTTACATAGATAAAGCTCATCAAAGTTCAGGAGTGGGAGCTTGTTACGTCACTTTGTCAGTATAAAGTGTTGCACACCGTGACGTCACACGATATTTCAACGCACTGTCGTCGTAATTTATTGTTTATGTGGCAAAAGAAAATACGTGTCCAATATTTTTAGGTTATCTAATGGACTAAATAGATATTATTTGTCAACTATCCTATTACATAGTAAAGGCTATACGCTGGAAAAACACCACAGATAATTTAAACCGTAGTCGCAACTATAACCATCGAAAGTGATGATACAACACAAAACGCTATGATTAAACAAACATGCTGTGCCAGTATTTACACATGCAAACTGTACTACTGGTAGAACAAACACTGTAACTACGTCTCTCGACGCTCCAAATATCTGGTCGGTTTAATTCCACGTCTGTAAGTTGTAGATTGGTATATAGTGTTCTAAAAGCGTAAAGCCGCACTTAGATAACACTTTGACTCTCTGTGAAACAGATACAATATTAAAACAAATAATTATCTTGTTAATGGGTCCTTGGCATCAAAATCACTTTTTTAACCGACTTTTCAAAAAGGAGGAGGTTCTATGTTCGACTTCATGTTTTTTTAACATTTTTATTGACAGTGCTTTAAAATTTATAAAAAAAAGTGATTGAAAACTGAAATATGTCTGATATGTGATGACGTAATACAAAACATTTGGGAGATATTTTGGTTTTTAGGGTTCCGTACCCAAAGGGTAAAAACGGGACCCGGACTAAGACTTCGCGATCCGTCTGTCTGTCTGTCCGTCTGTCTGTCTGTCCGTCTGTCACCAGGCTGTATCTCATGAACCGTGATAGCTAGACAGTTGTAATTTTCACAGATGATGTATTTCTGTTGCCGCTATAACAAAAAATACTAAAAACAGTATAAAATAAATATTTAAGGGGAGCTCCCATACAACAAACGTGATATTTTTGCCGTTTTTTGCTCTATATTAATAAAGGCAACAGGTAGACGCTTGAAATATTCACAGAATGTTTAGTTGTATATTCTCTTCAAAAAATAATCATTATTAACATAAAATAAAATAAATTAAGGGGGGCTCCCATACAACAAACGTGATTTTTAAGCAGTATTTTGCGATAATGGTACGGAACCCTACGTGTGCGAGTCCTACTCGCACTTGGCCGGTTTTTTCATTATTAACTTCTTTGCAGAACTTTTCTATCCAACAAATGAGTACAAATATTCGAATCGACGAAAGTGTTGACACTTCTCAAACGTTACATTCACAAAAACAGGCTGTGCGGATGCTACTTTGTATTATTGATAGTACAAACTCTGTGCTATGTACTTCTGGTTGAACAAACGCGGTAACTACGGCTCTCGACGATGCAAATATCTGGTCGCTTTAATTACACCACGGTAGGTATGTAAGGTAATTATCATGTGATTTAGTGAGGTCGTATCTACGAGGTGGGCTGTGTTTCGGGTGCGGGTAGACCGCAGAAAGTGGTGCGCAGGGAAATGGGTAAGGTATTGAGGGTGGCTACACTATTGTGGAAAGACACTGGAAATTCAGGCGGTGGGAAAGTTAAATGTATTTTAGTCTGAAAGAAATAAGTAATTTATTTAGCCCTTACAAGTTGTATGTCGTGGGTTCGAACCCAGTCAGGCGCTTTACTTTGTGTAAATTATTTCATCACCACTGCTCTCAAAACCGGTGAAGGAAAACATCGTGAGGAAACTGGCATGTCCTAGAACAAAAATTCGAAGACATGTGACATCCACCAATCCGCATTGGGCCCGTGTGGTGGATTACGGCTCATCCCCTCTCACAGAGAGGAGGCCTGTGTCCCAGCAGTGGAAACATTAATAGGCTGATGATGTGATGTGATGTGATTCAGCCCTTTAATTTGATTATGAATTGAATTAACATTATTTAATTTTATTATATGTTGACTTAAATTATCATTGGTGTTGACATTTTGCTCTTAATTGATTTTATTGTTTTTTTTTGCGTAGTTTTTAAAATTTTAATATGATTTGACATTTTGTTTGTTTTTATTTTATTTTATTATGTAATGTGGGGTTTAAATAACCTGAATATACGATTTTATATAAATAAAATAAAAAAATAAAATTATCCTACGGGAACGTTCTATCGAAACAAAAAGCACCAAATTATCCAAATTCAGGACATGGTCTAATTACATCCAAATCCGTTTGGATTTTGAGGCCTGCATGGTTAACAAACATCAAACACACGAACTTTTTACGTTATATTGGTAGTAAGAAGGATAGCAACGTTTGATACGTTTGAGACAAAATTTGTAAATATTGATTACAGAAAAACCTCATATACAACCAAAATGGCCCTTATAGAGAAACATTCCTGGAAACTGTCTAGATATTCTAAAAAAAGCGGCTCAGAAAACTTACGAAACGTACCTGCCAATTTGCAAGCCAAAACTTACAGCATATTTGAAAAGTAAACTTGGTAAAACTTACGAGCAATTCTTAGAACTTCAACCTCCTTTACACCGAACCTTTATAATTCAATGGCACACCTCATAGAACGAAACAACACCTAAAAATGAAAAAAACCCAAAGGCCAAGTGCGAGTGGGACTCGCGTACGAAGGGTTCCGTACCATTATCGCAAATAATAATAATAATAATAATATTATAAAGAGGAAAGATTTTTTTGTTTGTTTGTTTGTTTGTACCGAATAGGCTCCGAAACTACTGGACCGATTCGAAAAATTCTTTCACCAATAGAAAGCTACATTATTCCTGAGTGACATAGGCTATTTTTTTATTCCGAAAACGGGTTATGTGGGGTGGTCCACGGGAGCGAAGCCGCGCGGAACAGCTAGTCGCAAATAAAACGGCAAAATAATCACGTTGGTTGTATGGAAGCCCCACTTAAATATTTATTTTATTCTGTTTTTAGTATTTTTTGTTATAGCGGCAACAGAAATACATCATCTGTGAAAATTTCAACTGTCTAGCTATCACGGTTCATGAGATACAGCCTGGTGACAGACAGACAGACAGACGGACGGACCGCGAAGTCTTAGTAATAGAGTTCCGTTTTTACCCTTTGGGTACGGAACCCTAAAAAACCTTTACACAGTCCAAACCTACACAGATTTAAAGGTAATCCAATCATTGGGTACGCCCTCCGGACGGGCACGACGCAAGGACACTCAAATAGAAACGTACACAGCAATCAGCTTTGTGAATGGGCCGGTTCATAAAACGGCTTTCCACCTAACCCGATCTAGGTCAGACGGTTCGTATTTCGAATCGTAGTTCTACGTTGCAGTTCTGTTTTTGAAAGTGTTTTGGTGGATAAGTTTTTGGTAGTTAAAATATGTTTCGTTACATTAATACAATTTAATACCAGCTTGTTACTGTCTCAGAGCAGGGCAAAAGCCTCTTCTCATACAGAGAAGGCACGAGCATTGATCACCAAGCTTGCTCAAGGCGGGTTAGGTTAGGTTACCTTCTTACGTAATGAATTCTGCAAACAATTACAACTATTTTGGCGGGCAGATGGGGCTGCCCGCCAAAATAGTTTCATAAAAGGTTCTATTTAGTAGCTTTAATTTTAGACTCATATTGTTATGATAACGGAAAATAAATTGTATAACCCCCTTTTTTGGTGGAGGGGGACGTCATATTTAAAAACCGGCCAAGTGCGAGTCGGACTCGCACACGAAGGGTTCCGTACCATTATCGCAAAACACTGCATAAAAATCACGTTTGTTGTATGGGAGCCCCCCTTAATTTATTTTATTTTAATTTATTAATTATTATTTTTTGAAGTAAATATACAACTAAACATTCTGTGAATATTTCAAGCGTCTACCTGTTGCCGTTATTAATATCGAGCAAAAAACGGCAAAAATATCATGTTTGTTGTATGGGAGCCCCCCTTTAATATTTACTTTATACTGATTTTAGTATTTGTTGTTATAGCGGCAACAGAAATACATCATCTGTGAAAATTTCAACTGTCTAGCTATCACGGTTCATGAGATACAGCCTGGAGACAGACGGACAGACAGACAGACAGACAGACAGACAGACAGACAGACAGACGGATCGCGAAGTCTTAGTAATAGGGTCCCGTTTTTACCCTTTGGGTACGGAACCCTAAAAATGATATAAGCTATGTCATTTCCACAATTGAGACAAATCCAACGAAATCTCGTATGTCATAATCCGACCAGCCGTTTGAGCTGTAGAGAGCGTGCCAAAGAAATGGGCATACATACAAATGCTCGAAAAACAGAATCTTCCCGCAGTCCGGTAAAAATCACAATCAATCAAAAATCAATTTCTGTGTCAGTCCATACTATGCGCAGCTATGATAATAAAAATAAGAACAAACCTCTGTAGAATAGTTGTAATTTAAATAAGGATAACAAATTAAATAACGCTGCGCTAGCACACAACAGCGCTGGGGGAGTATTGACACACGGGCAAGTTGTAACATCCAACGTGCAGCGTGTTTGTTCTGCCTACGATTCCTGACGATGCAAATATCTGGTTTGTTTAGTTACAACCGTATTCGGCGTCCGTGTGTTGTTAAATTTACTGTTTTTAGGAGCTATATAGAGACGTTTTGTGATAGAATTAAAAAATACCTTCTGTCTAAATACATAAACTGGAAACTTAAAAGAAAAGATTAAAATCTCATGTAAGTAAGATCTGCCTCGTTATCAGCGCAGCGTTATTTTCTTTTAATATCGTTGCACATCGAGGAGCTCGTGGCTAAATAATAACAGCCGCACAATCTTCAAGGTTAAGCAACGCTTGACGAGGTCGGTCCGTGGATGGGTGACCATTTCAACATACCGAGTTTCCTCCGTGCCTCGGAAAGCACGTTGAGTTGTTGACCCCGGCTGTCGTTTGAATATCTTTGACAGTCGTTACGGGTAGTCAGAAGCCTGAGTTCTGACAGCAGTCTTGCCAAGGGGTATCGTGTTAACCAGTTACTGGGTTGTGGAGGTCTGAAAGGCAGTCGCTCCATGTAAAACTCTGGTACTCAGCTGAATCCGGTAAGACTGGAAGCCGACCCCAACAATAATTGGGAAAAAGGCTAGGCAGATAATGTTGCACATTCTGAGATAGGAGCTTTTTTGGTCTCGCACGGGGTTCTTTATTTTTATTTTTTATTATTGTTTGTGCTTTGCTTATCTCGTGTCTTCTGTGCGGGTCACAAATATTTTTTTTTTCTTATTTTCTTTAATCTAGTGATTGCAAGCGTCACTGATAAGAAGAGGTACTTCGAGGATTCCCAGGTTGAGTAAGGTTTTATTGAGTTAAGTGGGGAAGGGTTGAACAAGTTTAAATACTGACATTCATAATAAAATATAGTGGCGTTCAGAGTATAACCGTGCAGACGACATGCTTCTTTGCACATCACATCACATCACATCATCAGCCTATTAATGTTCCCACTGCTGGGACACAGGCCTCCTCTCTGTGAGAGGGAATGGGCCGTAATCCACCTCGCGGGCCCAGTGCGGGTTGGTGGATGTCACATGTCTTCAAATTTTTGGTTCTAGGACATGCCGGTTTCCTCACGATGTTTTCCTTCACCGTTTTGCACAATGTATTGTATTATACTCTGAACACCACTATGAACGTGTATGAAATACAATAAATTAGTTAAATTACATGTAAGTGATTTATTTAATACCCAATACATATCGAATAGTGTGTACAAAACAATTTCAGATGAGAATGTTTTCTTATTTCATACATTTTAGAGAGTTTTTTTACCCAGCTGCAAGGAAAGGGTTATGTTTTTCGCGCGTATCTTGTATGTTTGTATGTAATATTCTTTATTACCTCGTATCTTTCAAACCAATTGACCGATTTTTATGATTAAGACATCGTTAAATAGGTCTTGGGCGCCATATTGTAGGGGTTGTAATTTTTTTTTCTTCGATACCTATCGAGTGGGGTATCAAAATGAAGGGTTTTTAGAGGTGATTACAAAAATATATACCACTTATATGTTTAAAGTTATTCGAAAAAAGAAGTATAACTAAAAACTTGTAAATAAAAATAAAAAATAAAAACAAAAAAGCCGACTGCTTAAAAATCGAACTAAAAAGATGTAAACATACATACTGATATGATATAATCTGGTTCTGGATACATCTGGTTTTGGTCAGCCAGCTCGCGAATATGTTTCCTCCGACTGCACAGCAAAATTTTCTTCTTGTTTACATCTTTTTAGTTCGCTTTTTAAGCAGTCGCCGCATCATCGCTTAACATCAGACGAGATAGTGATCAAAGGCGAGCCTATAGATTATAAAAAAAAAAAAATGTCGGGTTTTTTTTTTGTCTGTTTATGGTTTGTTGTTTTACATGTATCTACATAATGCATAAGTTACAAGAGTGGGCTCAAGATAACGTATAACGATAACGTAGTTGATTTAGGAAATTTACAATTCACTAAACGACAGGTATAGGTATGTGCTATGTGTGTGTAGTTATGTTAGCTAACAAAACATAATCAAAGGTTTATGATTTGAAATTTGAGAGACTCGGTAATGAGGGAACAAATGATCATAAATGCATACAAGCATACACACATACCGAACAATAAACTGCGACACCGCGACACCGCGCCGTTGTCCGGATTTTTTTTAGTTTTCATGACTTTGACGGGATATATCTCGCACCGCGACACCGCGCCGTTGTCCGGATTTTTTTTAGTTTTCATGACTTTGACGGGATATATCTCGCACCGCGACACCGCGCCGTTGTCCGGATTTTTTTTAGTTTTCATGACTTTGACGGGATATATCTCGCACCGCGACACCGCGCCGTTGTCCGGATTTTTTTTAGTTTTCATGACTTTGACGGGATATATCTCGCACCGCGACACCGCGCCGTTGTCCGGATTTTTTTTAGTTTTCATGACTTTGACGGGATATATCTCGCACCGCGACACGACACCGCGCCGTTGTCCGGATTTTTTTTAGTTTTCATGACTTTGACGGGATATATCTCGCACCGCGACACCGCGCCGTTGTCCGGATTATTTTTAGTTTTCATGACTTTGACGGGATATATCTCGCAAATTTGACAAACATTTGATGTACGTAACTCTGCCTTCATTTTAAAATGCCTATTTAACGATACCACACATGAAGGGATAGGGCGAAAAAAAAAAGGTTTTTCTTGATTTCGGGCCGCCTAGAGGGAGCCATATTTAATTTAATGTGACGTGATGAACATACATACACACATACCGGTCAAAAACATAACCATCCCTTTAGCTTCGTCGTCAGGTAAAAAGTCCTGTTTAATGGCCTAATTGAAATAAACTTTGACAAAAAATTCGATGTGGGACTTATTAACAGAAAAATATTATAATTTTAGCTGGCCTATATTTGCCCACTGCTGGGTAAAGGCTTCCTTCCACCCTTACCATTGTTCCCAGTTTTCAGACTCCAGATACGAAGAAAATGGCGGGACAACTTGGATGTCTCAAAAAGGGGCGAAGTAAAAATATATATTTCATAGAAAATATTTAATATATTGCATAGTTACAGATAGATTTGTCGGGTATGAGTTTTAGTGTGTGTAAGATTTATATCAGTAAACATAAGTACAGGAAAAAAAAATAGTTTTAGGAGGAAAACCACCAAAAATATAACAAAATAAATCTTCCTGTTACTATCTCAATCATCAAAACCTTCCTCCTCACTGGCCTTTCATTCTCATAAACCTAGAATCACATCACAGCCTCGAAGTGTGCAATAAATAAAATAAATTGAACGCGGACTCCATACATAAACATGTTTGTATATAAAATTATTCATTGCTGGTCAGGTTGAGTGTACTAGGTAGGATCTCATGTTTTATTCGGCAGTCTTGTTATTCTGCGGATCTGTATCGGGTTTGACGATAAATCCGATATATTTGGGAGTAATGTTCTAGTGGTCACACCATTTTGTAACTTCATAGCTGTTGACGTTTAACACATATAACAACTCGTTTGATTTGACTGAAAAACATAATTATTAAGTCCTGCTAAGCTCTTACATTTTTGGAATGTAGTTTTGTTGAAAACGGCGCAAAATAACAACCTTACTGGCAGTTATATGTTTGAGCCGTTTGGGGTTGAGACATTAGGTCCATGGGGTCCGAGTGCTCATCGAATGTTTCGAGACATAAGTAAACGGTTAGTCGACTGTTCGCGTGACCAGAGGGCTGGCCTTTTTTTTCAGCCAGAGAATCAGCATTGCCATTCAACGTGGCAATGCTGCCAGCGTTCTGGGCACGTTTCCCATTGACATCGATGTGGACGAATTTTTTGATGCGCTGTGAGCCATTTTCCCTCTCCCTTTTGTATGTAAGTTTGTTTTGTTATTAGTCATAAGATTAGGAATAGTCAGTTGTACATATTAAAAAGTTCCTTAAGTCGTATAATATATATTCCCCAAATTTAACGGAATACTGGCCGTGCGCCCGCTTGGCGTCAGAATATCAATATTGAACCTCCTTTTTGACAGTTTTGTTAGCAATATATTTGTTGATTTACATGCTATTTCAGTTATGAAGGAATTCTGGCCATCATCATCAAAAACCACTTTATCCGACTCGGGAATTGAACCCAGAACCTCATGCTTACAAGTAATGCTTACAACCACAAAACCAACGAGGCAGTCAGTCTTGATCTATTTCGGCTCTATTCTTATGATAACTGTAAATTCTTTTACGTTTTATTCAAGCCGCACCGGATAAAAAAGCAATCCTGATGATATTGAGTCTGCATCATACACAGTAATAATTTACAACACACCACAAAGTATACAATTTATGTCGACCATTCCGAAATAGTTCACAAAATCGCGAAAATAAATTCGTTTCTGCCGCCAAAATTGCTGTAGTTATCCATCTTTTTTTGGCCTTGTCGATACAGGGATCCATGCGTCATAATAACTGCCAACTCAAAAGTATTTTAGCCTCAAAGGAATAAAGATATAAATATCTTGAGAGACGAAATACAGTTTTCGTGTAATAATAGATACATCTTGTCTTGTATGATGCGACTAATGGATCGCGTATATGCTTGCTATGCTTAGGGCTCTATCATGATAGGCGATGAAATTTTTCTTTAAGATTGTCAAATGTTCGGCTGGAAGGTCTCCGTTGACCGATGACCTAGTTAAGGTTGGATTCCGCTGGATGCTTGCTTGCTTGAAGACGATACGTTGGAAGGCCTCACTAGGTGGACCGATGACGGTATTAAAGTATTCGTAATAATAAACATTATAACCAAATGTCAAGTTCGTAGGTCCATGGGAATTTAAAAATATCTTCGGAACAAAATTGTGTGACGGACAGACAGACACGTGAGTGACAGCAATAGGACTCCGTATGGACCCTTCGGGACCGGAGTCCTATTAATCCAGTTCAAAGCACTTCGGTGTAACAGGCATTTCATTTGACTTGCAGAAAAATCTCCACCCCTAAGATCCCTTAGTTGAAAGAACGTCACTTGGGGATAAAGGCAATCTCAGTATTAATTAGATACAGCGGACATCCAATAACATTTTGTATTGAAACAATAATTAATTCCACTGTTTGTGTTCAGTAATTATTGTTTCTGTTATTCAAACAGAGATGAAATGTTGTTCGTAATTAATTCTTGTTGTTTGTGGAGTGAGATAATTATTTCATACAGTTTGATACCGCTTTTCATACAGAGAGCATGCGATTACAAATTGTCATGAGGTTTTTAGATGTTTTCATGGATATCGGAAAATAATAACAAATTCCCTAAAAGCTGGAAGCAGTTAAGTAATTTAGCATTTAAAAATAAAGTTAGAAATTTTCTAGCAGATAAAGCTTACTACAATTTAATACTTACTACAATAATTGGAAAAAGGCTTGGCAGCTTGATTGATCATCCCAACTATCGCCCTGTTTCGATTGGTCCACGATTTTTGGCCCATCCTGTACTCGTAGTACACGCCAAATATAGTTTCAATTATGTTAAGTCCCATGTAATAGTGGGCGAGCCTATTGCCATTATCTGGGCTCAAATCCAGACCTGCTACTGAGAAATTCCAGAAGACTAAACCACTTTGCCCGACTTGGGCATCGAACCCAGGACCAGCTTGCCAATAGTGCTTACGACCACAAAACCAACAAGACAGTTAGTCTTGGTCTACTTCGCCTCTATTCTTACGATAACTGTAAATTCTTTTACGTTTTATTTAAGCCGCACCGGATAAAAAAGCAATCCTGATGATATTGAGTCTGCATCATACAAAGTAATAATTTACAACACACCACAAAGTATACAATTTATGTCGACCATTCTGAAATAGTTCAGAAATTCGCGAAAATAAATTCGTTTCTGCCGCCAAAATTGCTGTAGTTATCCATCTATTTTTGGCCTTGTCGATACAGGGATCCATTCGTCATAATAACTGCCAACTCAAAAGTATTTTAGCCTCAAGGGAATAAATATACAAATATCTTGAGAGACAAAATACCGTTTTCGTGTGATAATAGATACATCTTGTCTTGTATGATGCGATTAATGGATCGCATTCTTTGATGAGGGATGTGACTGCCTCATATGCTTAGGGCTCTATCAAGATAGGCGCTGACAATTTTTTAAGATAAGATTGTCATATGTTCGGCTGGAAGGCTTCCGACTACGTGGGCCGATGACCAGGTTAAGGTTGCGGGAATTCCCTGTAAGCAAGACGCACAGGAGCAGTCGATGTAGTGACACTTGGGGCGGCCAATGTTCAGCAGTGGACGTCTTTCGGCTGAAGGATGATGATGATGTGAAGGCTAAGAACTGGAGAGCCAAATGTGGTGATTTTGGACCCTGCCACGTCAAGCCAATGATTATAATAGGGATGATGACGGGGTATGAAACAGCAAATTCTATTAAGACCGCCGGTTAAATTATCAAAAAATATTGGACACGTATTTTTTGCTAAAACAAATCAATAAAAATTCACCAAGATACAGCGCATCCAAGTTCAAACTACGCCTCAGCTTGTCAGTCGAGTTCTCAGATTAAATAAAAACCTCGACTGAGAAGCAGAGGCGTAGTTTGAACTTGCATGCGCTGTATCTTGGTAATTTTTTATTGATTTCGCCAGCCAGTTCGTAGGTCAATGGGAAGTTAAAAAAATCTCCGAAACAAAATTGTCTGAAAGACAGATGGACAGGCAGACACGTGAGTGACAGCAATAGGACTCCGTATGGACCCTTCGGGAACGGAGTCCTATTAATCCAGTTCAAAGCACTTCGGTGTAACAGGCATTCCATTTGTCTTGCAGAAAAATCTCCACCCCTAAGATCCCTTAGTTGAAAGGACGCCACCAGGGGATAAAGACAATCTCACTATTAATTAGATACAGCGGACATCCAATAACATTTTGTATTGAAACAATAATTAATTCCACTGTTTGTGCTCAATAATTATTGTTTCTGTTATTCAAACAGAGATGAAATGTTGTTCGTAATTAATTCTTGTTGTTTGTGGAGTGAGATAATTATTTCATATAGTTTGATATCGCTTTTCATACGGTGCGATTACTAATTGTCATGAAGTTTTATGAAGCTTTCATGTATATCAGAAAATAATATGTTTGTGTTAAACTATAAAATCGGAAAAAAAACACAATGGTCCAAGATCCCAGCATCAGCTCTAAGACTAATATTGTTACTAATTAGACCTAAAATATGGTTAAATTCGCAAGATACTCACGTGGCTCCCTATTCGACTTCGCAGGCACTCTCGCATATTGTGTCTATTATTTAACATCCTTCATAATCCTAAAACGCCTTCCTACCTTCATGAACGCTTTTTCTACTCCCGTCCTTCCGATGCACTTTGCAGGTCGCATCTTAAAAATCTACTTAATATCCCTTATTAAGTAGATTTTTAAGATGCGACCTGCACTACTAACTTCTACTCCTACTCCGTTACTGTATACGCCGTGTGATTGTGGTACTCTCTTCCGCCTGATATTAAGGTGCCTGTAAACGGGCTAGTTTTTTGATAATTTCTTGCTGCAATTGTAAAGCCGTCAAGTTGCCAAATATATCGTTTACAGTTTTACAGGCCTCTCTAAGAACTGCCAGACTCTTGCAGGTTTTAAGAGTGAAAGAACATTACCTTTTCATTCCGTCATTGTTGCATATAATTATGTATTTTTATCGTTTATATATGTATGTATTAGTATTTATTGCTTTAATATTTATTTTACAAACATATATGTATATATGACAGTATATTTTATTTGAAATCAGTATTGTTTAGAACTTAGTTATGAATGGTTTTAGGTTTATAATTTTTTCACTCTACACACTATGTCTACATCTCTTTTTTTCATCTTTCCTTTCGCAGGAAGAGATTTCTACAGAAATAAGTACCTATTTTTATGTTCCTTCTTCTTGTCTTGTTATATGTGTGTTCATAAATGATGAAATAAATAAATTATTTATCAATATTCTGTAAATCGAAAATAAACAGCAGTGGTGGCCCAGTGGTAACGGCTGTGACTTACAAGTTGTAGGTCGTGGGTTCGAACCCAGGCAGGCGCTTTACGTTGCGTAAATTATTTCATCACCACTGCTCTCAAAACGGTGAAGGAAAACATCGTGAGGAAACCGAACCGCATGTCCTAGAACAAAAAATTCGAAGATATGTGATATTCACCAAACCGCACTGGGCCCGCGTGGTGGATTACGACCCATTCCCTCTCACAGAGAGGAGGCCTGTGTCCCAGCAGTGGGAACATTAAAAGGCTGATGATGATGATTCTGTAAATCATACATAAATATCAGCTCTCAGATTTTCCGAAAAGTGGATGATGTTTTAGCGTACCTTTAGCACCTCGTATCTGTAAATTGTCCCCCGGCCCAAGCTAGCATGTATAAGTGTGTTCAAAGTACATACCGTATCCAATAAGAACCCCTTCATGTCCCGTGGTTTACAAATACTAAATTAAGTAGACATCAAATTGTAACCGCAGGTCGATTACGTTCTGGACATATTCCTAATAGAATTTTTGCCTTCCTAATGAAGAAAGTGGACTCACCGAATTGTGATATTTTTGAGTAAACTGACGACGTGCATGATTTTATTTTATTTCACCACTTTGTCGGGGTGATTAATATGTATATATTTGCCAAATTATAGCTTTCTAGTACAAAGAGTCTCTGAGCTATGCTGCGGACGGACGGACGGATACGGCGAAACTATGACTGTTCTTGACTACGGAACCCTAAACACCAACCAAAAACACTATGTATTTCAAAATAATAATCCTACCTTATCTTCTATATCTACGTACCCCTAACTATAGCCAGAGTGTATTAACTACAATGTGCGGAGAATCAGAGCGCGGCAGATTTATAGGCGCCGAGCTAGCTACAGTAGAGCTGTCCAGTGCTTCGTGCTATTGCAAGTTACTGCTGTAAAGGGGGAATTTACGTCCCTCCACTTTTTGAAACTACTGTTAAGAGTCGTTCTAAATAGCGAAACAAGTTTTTTAATTTTAGATACTAACATCTACCAGCCGCTTCGCCCACGTGAATGTCGAAAATTATCCCAAAGGAAAACATATTCCCAGGATCCTCCTCCAGACTATAATCTATCTCTGTGCCAAATTTCATGCAGATCCGTTAAGTAGTTTTTTCGTGACAGAGTAACAAACATACAAACACATATTCGCCTTTATAATATTATTACTAGCTTCTGCCAGCGGCCTCGCCCGCGTGAATGTCGAAACTTATCACAAGGGAACATATTCCAGAGATAAAAAGTATCCTATGTGCTATTCCAGACTATAATCTATCTCTTTGCCAAATTTCATCCAGATCCGTCTAGCCATGGTCCAGCCGTTTGAGCGTGAAGAAGTAACAAACATACAAACACACTCACTTTTACAATATTTCACCTTTATAATGTTAGTGTAATCAATTAATAATATATAATGCTGTGCAGTCGGAGGATACATATTCGCGATTGTTGACCAAAACCAGATTTATCCTACGACTGCACAGCATGATTTTCTTCTTGTTTACGGCTTTTTAGTTCGCTTTTCAAGCAGTCGGGTTTTTTGATTTTTTTAATTAACTTTTTTTATTTATAACTTTTTAGTTAATTATTTTTAAGAATTCGGTACATTTAAACATATAAGTGTTATATATTTTTGAAATCACCTCTTAAAACCCTTTATTTTGATACCCCACACGATGGGTTTGGAAGTAAAAAAAAATGTTGTCCCCCACAATATGGCGCCCAAAATTCGCCATTATTCTATTTTCCAAATTGAATGTAGCCAGTGACACTCGCAGGATTAAGACGAATCGATTGACGTATGAATCATCAAAATCGGCCAACGCCTTTGGTCTCTGGAACGCCACATAGGAACGAACATACATACATACATAGACTGATAAACACATTACCCTCCTTCGGCGGTCGGGTAAAAAGGGGAAAAATGGGCCATACGCAAGCCTTTCAAGTCATCATCACCAGTTCAGCCGTAAGACCTCCCCAAGTGTCGTCACATCTGTCCTGAGATTCTGGCATCTAGCGGATTCCTGCGACTTTTAACAGGACATTCGTCCATTTTATGAGAGGCCGTCCAAAGTATCTTCCAGCCTATCCAATACAAAAAGAAATCTCATCCGAAGTAATCCCCTAAGAGTGTTAGTAATTAAGTAGAATGCCTAGGGCCCCTATACCGTTATGTTAAGTTCATTTTCTTAAAACGTTGCCGTCAGGTTAAGCCGAACGAATCGCAAAGTAAGCATCCTTGGTGCCTTTCGAGTTAATAAATTGAATGAGGGTATCATAGGTACTACTTTTGGTGTGGAAGTGAGGTGATAAAGATGTGAGAAGAGGTTTTCTGGCGGTTTTGAACTCTTGAATTCTGAGTTTTCAAATAAGGTTTTTATGACTCGGATTTATGAGGAGTATGACGTGAGAATAGTTTTGAGTGTACCTGCGGGCGGCTTATTATATATAAATTAGGGACCAAGAGAGTTGAATTTCCTCAGTAAGGGTTCTGTACTACCACAGATTTCTGTGAAAAAGAATGGTTGCCTGTATGGGTTTGCATTCAGGTTTAGTTTTTACCCGACTGCGGGAGGGTAATGCTTTTCGAGCGTATGCATGTATAAATACATTTCTATAGCACGCTCTACAGCCCAAACGGCTTGACGGATTATGACATGTGCGTTTTCCAATTCCTTTCATACATTCGCGTGCGGCTGGCCAGGACGTGGCTGGACGTAGATCTACGTTTTTAATTGTATTTCGTATTCGTATCGTATGTGAATTAATTTTTATTATATACTTTCATATTCTTAATCAATTATATTGAGCTGTGTTTTTTGCTCGGCTATGTAAAAGCTATGGTTGCCTGTAATTGAGCGTACATTACACAATTTTTTTTATTTTGTATTTTTTTTGTGGTTTTGTAACACTCGTTGGTGACCAATAAATAAATAAAAATAAAAAAATACAAAAAATATCGCGTAAATCAAACCCCGCCTTAACAATCCATTCTTGAGACTTGCTAGTTTGACAGAGGCTTGACGGATTATGACATGTGCGTTTTCCAATTCTTTCCATACATTCGCGTGCGGCTGGCCAGGACGTGGCTGGACGTAGATCACTTTGTTGCCCAATTTCTCACAGGGCATGGTAACTTTAAAAGTAAATTATTTTCCTTCAAGCTCGTTGCCTCGCCTTTATGTCAGTGTTCTACATCTGACTGCGAATATGTACAATCTGCACATCATATCTTATGAGAGTATATTCTTTGGCAGAATGAACGCAATATTATGTGGATACAGGCTGCATCAGGAGTTGCCGTGCGTTCAAGCGTTTTTGCCATACCTATAATTGGAATCAAATATAATAGCTCACAATGTTAGGACCCATACATTTTAATGATAATTTTTATCCGTGGGTGTTAGGCAACTCGGCTTATCCCAGTTGTAAACGACCCTTTGTGCCTATTGACCTTGTTAGTTTTGTCTTCTGCTTGATATGGAAGGAAGTGGAAAGAACAATGGCAGGTGCCCATAAATTGTTTTAGCTGAGATTAAAATCCTACGTCATTAAATGAAAAATATCTGGTTTAACTCAGGGTGATGTTCTGAATTAGTTTGTGCAAGAATTTTTGTTCGAGATGGTCGAGAATAATAGATATTCAGTCATAAACTTTTGTAGGTTATGTCTGGGTAACATTAATTATTGTGTTTAATAGGTAAGTAAAAGGGGAATATCGCATTAGTATTTCCCTAACCTAGTTATTTCAGCATGAAATGTATAATACACTCTTTGGAAAGAGTATATTTATTTAAACTAAGTGACTTTGACGTGTATCAAAAGGTCGTCGTCAACAACCTAGCTATATTTTTTTTAGACTTGGATACTAGTCTTTTTTTCAATCATTAATTGAAAGTTATTCATGTATTTCTATTACACTACAATATTCTTACCTAGCTGCAAGGAACATCTACACATAGACAAAAACTGTGTTGTTAACTCTTTTACTGCAATAAATACAATAATGATATTACTTAATATAGTTACTATTTGTGACAGATAAAATATATAATGGCAACACTAAGCTGAAGAAATTAAATAAAAAATCAAATCACTTTTTATTTATTATGATTTTTTTTTATCCGTTTTGAACCAGCCCAATTATACTTTAAAAAACGTAGACAATTAATAGAATGTCTTTCGTAAATAACTCACTTTCAGACGCTCAAATTTAAGTCTAGAAGTAGAAATACATGAATAGTAGTAGTAAGATTTCGCCATTGTTCTTTGTAGGTTTTCCTACTCCTCCGTTATTCTTTTCAGATTAATTTCGTTGCGGGATCCAAGACAGTTTAATTCATTCTCCGGGACTTCGTCGAGCTTCATTGCCTCGGCGCTTTTCTGGTGGTCGCCACTGTTGATTCTGGCTTTCAGGAGTTGCAGTGGTTTGGGTATAGTGCGGTGGGATTGGATCAACAAAAACATCATTATCGCTGATAGAATGTCACTTGTCTATCTGTATTTTTAGGATAGTTTTTAACGGATCCGTCGCTACTGGAAGTGACGTTCACACCGCATTTACAGTATCGTTTTAACAGATCTGTCGCTACTGGCGGGGAATGTTCACACCACGTTTAGTCAGTGTAGCATCAACTTTCAAACAAAACTGATCAGTATTCTAATACTATTATTTATTTATATATACTTTTTGTACACCAGAAAATACAGGAACAAAAGAAACTTAAATCTAAAAATATATACAAGGGCGGCCTTATCGCATTCTGCGATCTCTCTCTTTTTACTGTTGTGTGTGTGATCTCGTTCATACAACAACATACCCCATCGCCGAATAAAAACGTTTACGATAAAGCGGACCTGTAAAACGGACTGCTGTATTTTTTGTCGGATCGGTATTTTTTACTGGATCTGGAATACTGTCGTGTGTGTGAACTCGCTCATACAACTACATACGTCAGCGCCGTATAAACATGTATACAATTAAGCAGACCTGTAAAATGGACCTCTGTGTGAACTACCAATAAGGGCCGGAAAAGCTGACTAAACTTCATTAAAGATAGCTTGATTTCTGCGACATATGTCAAAGTGACGTATACGTTATTGTTAGCCTGTCAATCGCTATTGTTACTGTATTCATACTGACAGCTGTCGCAGAGATCAAGCTATATTTTATGAAGTATAGATTAACGTATCACATAGCACACAGCATCACCGTGAGATTTTCATGAGTTTCATCCTAAAAGTGAGTTCCAATAGTATTTAAACCAAATGTTTCACATTAATTAGCCCTTGTTCTGGTTCCCCTTTTAATCTATTGACTTTTGACGTACTTTTACTATTTTATCTTTTTTCTCCTTTCTATGGATATAATCCTAAGTGGATTGGTATAGCAAGGGCGAAAATAATTTGAAGTTTCTGACATTTAGAAAAACCAGAGTAATATTCGTTTTTAGGGTTCCGTACCCAAAGGGTAAAAACGGGATCCTATTACTAAGACCCCCGGTCCATCTGTCTGTCTGTCCGTCTGTCACCAGGCTGCTTCTCATGACTCGTGATAGCCAGACAATTTAAATTTTCACAGATGATGTATTTCTGTTGCCGCTATAACAACAAATACTAAAAACAGAATAAAATAAATATTTAAGTGGGGCTCCCAACAAACGTGATATTTTGCCGTTTTTTTGCGCTAATGGTACGGAACCCTTATTGCGCGAGGTAGACTCCCACTTGTCACTCACGGTTTTTTTTTATGAAACGCAAGAGAAAAGAGGTCATGGTTATTGTATTGTCATTGAATCTAGTAAAAATTGTGTAGATAAGTGCTGAAAATTAAAACCGGCCAAGTGCGAGTCGGAGTCGCGCACGAAGGGATCCGTACCATAATCGCAAAAACCGGCAAATAAAACCACGTTTGTTGTATGAGAATCCCACTTAAATATTTATATTATTCTATTTATAGTATTTGTTGTTATAGCGACAGCAGAAATACATCATCTGTGAAAATTTTAACAGTTTAGCTATCACGGTTCATGAGATACAGCCTGGTGAGTAATAGGATCCCGTTTTACCCTTTGGGTACGGAGCCCTAAAAATAAGTCTTGTATGTTAAAAACTTTTATTGCAAATATATATGACAAGAAACATGATAAACCTAATGTAGATCAATTATTTAAAGTAAAAATATATCTTTCTTTCTACAGGTAGGTGTACTACTGTTCAAATACTTGAAGTTTGAACAGCTGGCTTGAACACTATTGAGTACTATTCTCACAACCAATAATTTCACGGCGTTTTGAGATATGTTATGTATTCTGAAATTATTGATGAGTTTTTTATGATTATTATTTAATTTATTTTAATTTATTGTTCAGATTTTTTTTTTATTGTTATTTAATTTATTTTTTTAATATTTTTATGTTTTTTAATTTGTTAATTTTATAAATCTGTTTTTGATTAATTGTAATATATATTTTTTGTTGTTATTTTTATTGTAAAATAACAAAAAATTCTGTATGTATAACCATATGGTGCATGTTGTGTTAGCCTGTAATTGTTGCACTTATAAATGTGATATTAAGCAAGTATAATTTTTAAATGTTTTGTGTAATCAATTGTTGGCTAACCTAAATAAATAAAACAACAAAACGTATTCATTTGTGTAACATACTGTAATACAAACAAAAATAAAAGTACAAAATCAATAAACGATTTCGGATACGTTCAAAAAATTCAGTTGCTTTCACAAGTCTTCGGTAGTATAGTGGTAAGTATCCCCGCCTGTCACGCGGGAGACCGGGGTTCGATTCCCCGCCGGAGAGAAACTTTTTGTATGTTTTTATTGTCTTTCATCATTCATACTGCCCATGTACCGATCTTATGTAACATGGTCCCATGTACGCATCGGCACCGGATTTAGATTTTCTATTATGTACAAACATAATTTCATGAGGAGTTTGGTTCGTTGCTGTACATAGCAGAGATCTTATTGAGTGCAGTGCTAGATTTAGAACCATTTCCCATTGCTCTATTTTAAATCCCTGTGATTTTAGAGCTAATTGTATTGACCTGCAAATTGTTCCATTTGTGCGCTCTATTTGCCCATTGCCCTGTGGGCTATATGCTGTTGTTCGACTTTAGATATAAAGGGTCTTTCAACAAGGACGGGTCGATGTTAAAATTGAATAAAACAAGATGTGTGTGAGATATTAACGAAATTTATTTTTTATTTAAAAAGCCCATTTATGCCAATTATGGATGGAATATGACATCGTTCAAATGTCCGCCGCGGCTTCGTATGGTGGCACGAATCCGAGAGATCCAATTATTAATAACTCTGCTGCATAGATCCGGCTGAATCCGAGCGATGGCCTGCGTTATGTTGGCTTTCAGGGCAACGGTCGAATGTGGTTTATTGGCATAGACCTGCGACTTCAGAAAACCCCACAAGAAAAAGTCTAGCGGAACTCTAACTCTACCCTCAAACCGTTCATGCAGAATGTCGATTGTGTCGTTCGCTGTGTGGCAAGTAGCGCCATCTTGCTGGAACCACATGTCGTTCACGTCCATATTGTTCAATTCAAGCCAAAATAAATTGTTTATCATTGATCTGTAGCGCTCGCTCGATCTATGCAGTAGAGTCATTAAAAATTGGACCTCTCGGATTCGTGCCACCATACGAAGCCGCGGCGGACATTTGAACGATGTCATATTCCATCCATAATTGGCATAAATGGGCCTTTTAAATAAAAAATAATTTCCTTAATATCTTACACACATCTTGTTTTATTCAATTTTAACATCGACCCTTCCTTGTTGAAAGACCCTTTACCTCTATTGTGTAAGTAGCCTTTTACTTCTTTTGACACATTATTCTTTCGACGAATTATTTTCTAATCGTTAAGCATCGGCATTAGCATTCGGTGCATCCTACTTACTACTTATATTATATATATATATATATAATATTATAAATGCGAAAGTTTGTGAGGATGTATGTTTGTTACTCTTTCACGCAAAAACTACGAAACGGATTTGGATGAAACTTTACAGTAATATAGGTACACATCAGAATAACACATAGGCTACAATTTATAATGATTTTTTGTAATTTGGTCATAATATAACGATATATATCAAGTAAGTCGGAATAAATTCTGCCCTCTGAGAGCTATCTTCGCGTGCGCTGCCTAAACCATTGGAGATACACAAATATAATGTACCGTAGGATTGTTTGGCTTAAATAGTTCTAAATAAAAGTCTGCGACAGCATATATCTATCTTTTATGTGGAAGCCACTATGACCATTTTTTTTTTTTTTTTTTTAAGTGACGTCTCGCAGTTTACAATCCAAATGATTGGTTACTGCTTAACCGGGCTATCCTGTGGAGACTAAACTAAGCCTCCAGCCAGGCACAAAGTTCTAAACCTAAGCGACTACGCTGAGGGCTACCCCAGGTGGGGTCGAACCTCGGCTCAGGGCGTCGCTGGAAGGGACAGCAAGGGGACAAGCTGGATCTTGATTATTATTGCTAATATTGATTCTACCATCAGTTCGTAAGGTACCTACTGTGGAGAAGAACTGACAAGAAACTCCACTATCACTATTTTGATTTTGTTCAGCAATTCGCGGGCTGCATTGAACTACATCGGGGCCAGTATTACGGGGTTTTCGCGACGGTCCTCGGCGGCGAGGATGGAACGATTTTGTGTGATACTTTTTTATTGTACTAGTTTCCCTACGACTCTCTTGGAGTAGGGTAGTGGCGTCATCGGGAGTGGTGAGAGTGTGCCTTGGTCGGCGAACTCTAGAAATTTTTGAGGGTTCGTAGCGGGTGGCCTCTTTTATAAGGGGGTTTTTATGTTTAACAGCAGTTTCGAAGAATCGCTTGGTAAGGCGTTTCGTGAACTGCTGTATCGTGGGCATTTTCATGTCCACGTGGAGTTCTTGATTACGGACAAACCAGGGAGCACCCGTGATTTTCCGGAGAAATCGGTTTTGAATTACCTGTAGCCTGTGAATGTGGTGGGGTTTGGCATGTGCGAAGACAGCGCAGGCATAGGTCATGATGGGACGGATGACCGCTGTGAATGTGCGCAGTTTGCACCTAAGTGACAATCTGCTGCGCGCGTTCACCATCCCGTGGAGTCTGCCCATAGCGAAGGCGGCCCGCGAGCGTGCCGCCTGTATGTGCTTGGCGAAAGTGAGGTGGTTATCTAGTATAACACCTAGATATTTGGCTTGCTCCTCCCAAGGGATCGGCTTGCCATACATGGTGATAGGTTTTGGGGGAATGGGGTTTTTAAAATTAAAGTTGTATTTTCGGTCAGGTCTTGAGAAAAGGACAGCCTGACTCTTATCGGGGTTTACTTCTATCCTCCAGAGCCTGAACCACTTGCCCAGTGCGTTTACAGCTCTTTGGAGTTTTAGAGAGATGGACTTTGGTACACGGCCGGAGCAATAAAGGGCCGTGTCGTCGGCGAATAATGCCAACTGTGTTGCTTTATTTTTCGGGATGTCACTGGTGTACAGTGTGAAGTTTAATGGGGATAATACTGAGCCTTGAGGGACTCCAGCTCGTATTGGATGAGGGGCGGAGAGTTCGCCCTCGACTCTATAGCGGAAAGTGCGGTTCGACATCCAGTCTCTTAAGATAAGCACTAGGCGGTCTGGAACGCCGAGTTTGTAAAGCTTATATACTAAGCCATTGTGCCAAACTTTGTCGAACGCTTTCGCTATGTCGAAGAACACGGCACCCGTCATATGACCACGCTGGAACCCAGCACTGGTATGTTCTACGATGCGGTGGACTTGTTGGACACATGAATGTTCAGAACGGAAACCGAACTGTTCATCAGGAATGAGGCCCTTTCTTTCAGCAAAGTCTCTGAGACGCTTATAAATAATCCTCTCATAGACTTTACTGAAGGTACTGAGCAAACTTATGGGGCGATAGCTTGTAGGCTCCGCTTTTGGTTTACCCGGTTTAGGGATGCCTATTACGGCGGCTTGTTTCCACACTTGTGGGAAGATATTATTACTTAATGCAGCGTTAAAGATGGCTGTCATTAGAATAATGATTTGGGCGGGGAGTAGTTTAATCACCTTATTGGTGATGCCATCTAGGCCAGGGGCTTTACGATGGTGGAGCTTTTTGATGATTTCCTCTACTTCGTCTGTAGTGACGGGAGGTAGGGGGTCATCTGGGTCTTCCACTGGGGGGAGGGAGGTCCTACGTTCGACTTCTGCATCCACCATATCAATGTGGGCTTGGTCTACTGGTTGGGAGCTGGGTGAGCATTGAAGTTCGAGGCTGGCAGCCAGACATTCGGCTTTCTCAGAGTTTTCGAATGCTACACTCTTATCAGGGCGATTGAGAGGGGGGATATCTGTCACTTCAGTGGAGCGTAATTTCCTCTGAAGGTGCCAGTAAGCATGTTGGTCGGGTTCAAATTCACTTAGCATCTTTTCCCATGACTCAGAACGATGCTCAGCAATACGTTTCGATACAGCACGCTGCAGTCTACGCATGTGAGCCTTGTGTGCGTCACAGGGAAAGGTACTATAGGCACGGACAGCCGCGTTCTTCTCGGTTATCAACCTCCGTACATCGTCCGGGAGTTTCCCTTGCTGGGTGTCCAGCACTGGAACCTCCCTTGAACATTCGTCCAGGACAGATTGTACGTGTGTTGTAAGCGAGTCGATCGCCGCTGTCGTGTCAGCGACTGTTTCGAGGTGGTCGGGGATTGCGTCTAATTGGGGTGACTTGGTGGATTTCAGTTTTTCACTTACTTTCCTCCAGTCAATGACCTTTTTAGTAGGTATAGGCTGTCCTTGGTCTGGGAAGCCTGAGCGACTATTCAAATGCATAATCACGGGACGGTGATCGGAATCTAGTTCGTGAAGCGTTTCTATAGAGTTCAACCTAAGGTTTACATTCTTAAGTAACGCTATATCGAGAATGTCCGGATTATGCGAGGTTATTCCTGGGCAATGAGTAGGATTCATCGGGGCGATGACGTCATAATGAAGATGTGCACTTAGATCCAGTACCAACTTCCCTCTAGGGTTGGTAACGGTACTGTTCCAGGCTGGGTGTTTGGCATTGAGGTCACCCGCTAATATGATAGAATCACTTAAGCCAAAGAGGGCATTAAGGTCTTTTTTGAGGCCTACAGGGTTGTCATTTGATGACGCCGAGGGAGGGGGGCAGTATGCGGAGATGATGGTGATCGATTGATGACCAGTCATTCCTAGCCGACAGGCGGAGTACTCTAGGTACGAAGTGGGGTCGGGCAGAGTAATTGGAATGCAATGGAGCGCTTTCCTATAATAAATAAGGGTGCCACCACCATGTGAGCGTGTCCTATCGTTACGAACTAAACGATAGTTGGCAATTTTAGGGTCACGCCGGTGAGGTTTTAGGAATGTCTCTTGAACGAGGAAGATGTCCAGCTGATGGTCACGAAGAAAAGTGGCAATCTCATCGCGCTGGGTATTAATGCCGTTGGCATTGAAGAAACCTAATCTAAGGGAACTGGGTTTTAGGCAATTGTTATTCAATTGCGTACCCATATTCCGTTTTTGAAGGTAAGGCAGTCGAGTTCCTTCGTAATCGAAGGATACCTCATGAAAATTTGAAGGCCAGACATGGGGTTGATGGCATTAGCCGGATTACGGAGTTCAGCGTAAAGAGCTCGGGCTTCTGGGGTCATCCAGATCGAGTATGCGTTGAGGATAGTCTCAGCGACACACCGATAGGATTCCTGACCGGACTGGGCTGTCGGGGGTGGGCGTGCATCAACTACTGTGGTGGGAGCCACTTGGTTGAATTGCACTGGCTTAAGGGCAACGGGAGTCGTTGGTCCCATTGGGATTGTGGTGATTGGCGCTGGGATTTTGAGGTCCATGAGCGCTGGGATTGCCTGGGGGGTGGCATGATTTCCCATCATAGCCGGGAAGGCTTTTTGATGGTTGAGCTTGTTCCAGGGGGAGGATCTCTGGGGGGCGAGTCTCTGCTGAGATTGCGAGGAAGGCTCGGTAGTAAGGGGGGCGGCGCGCTGTTGTGTAGCGTCGAAACGCTTAGCCACTTTTGGCGCTAATTTGGGGGCCTTAGGGCAGCCTCTGTAGTTGGCTGGGTGGCCTACTTGCCCACAAAGTACGCAGCTCGGAGGCTCTGCACATTTGGATGGGTCCTTAGGTCTAGTACACTCTTTGGTACTATGCTCCCCTAGGCATTTAACGCATCTAGGGGTGGCGAAGCAGTTGGCCTGGGAGTGGCCATAGAGTTGGCAGCGGTGGCACTGGCCAACTATGGAGGTCCGATAGGGTTTCTCTATCGAAATCCCTGACAGGGAGCAGACTGACTTAATCCCGAAGATGGGATTGTGACCTTCAGTGTGGCTACAAATAACCAGCACTATGTCATAAACTTGACCTCCTCTCGCTTTGTGAAGGCGATGGACTGAGGTCACTGGGACGTTTTGGGCCAGAAGGTCGTCACGGATATCGTCCGTGGCGATCTCTTTGGGAACTCGCTTAATAACCACACGAGTGGGCGTGTCCTCCGGGAGAGCGTAGGTATGGAATGAAAAGTTTTCACTTTTCAACATACGGGTCAATGACCTAAAGTCACTTGAAGTCGGGACCAGGATTTTAATGCCTTGTTGGCATGAAGTGGCGGAAGTGAAATTGATCTTACGATCAATGCATATGTTGGAAACCTTGTTCCACTTGGCCTTGTCTTGCAAGAAGACAGGGGGAGGGCGCTTTGGTTTTTTCTCATTAGCTAGCACCATAGGGCTAGCTGAGCGGCTTGGCCGCTGAGTAGAGGGGGCAGAGGTGGGTTGGGGGGATTGGGTCGACAGCAGGGGCGAGGGGCAGGGGGAGGCAATGGGGGAGGAGAAGGGTGTCGACGCCAGGGACCTCTTGGCCTTTGAGGCCTTCGCTTTTTTGGCTTTCCTCTTATTGCCTGGGACGGGTGTGAATCCGTCTTCAGAGGAGGAGGTGGAGGAGGTGTTCTCGTCCGAGTTGAGGTCTGAGCCTTCCTCGTCCGAGTTGTCTGGGACCTCCATATGGGAGAGCGACGAGATGGGACGCTCGTCGCTATCAATGGCCCTGGTCTTGGGGGACGGCCTTGGGGCTGAAGCGGGCGGAGGAGAAGGGGAGCGGGGGGAGTCTAGTATAACAATAGGGGCAGTAGCCCTATTGTTGTCAGAGTTTGCATTTTGGCTCTTATTAGCCGGGATGTTAGAGAGGATTTTTTTAAAAGCATCCCCGTGCTTTTTCTTGAACTCTTGGTCCTTGAGACAGACTTCCTGGAAGAAGTCCAGTAATAGAGATGGCCACTCCATCTCTATTAGAAGTCACTAGTATGAATAAAAGGGAAAACAGTCGTTATCAGTCACTATCTACAACTGATAAGAATGTAAACAACACAATAAGGAAGTCTTTATCGCATATGATAAGAAATACCTAACTATAATTAAGAGTTACGTACGCCCTGGGTAGGTACGCCCAGGGGTGTGTGACCTTACCCTCCCAGTCGGGTTAGACTGGGAGGTGAGTGTCTAGGTGAGCCCTAAGCTATGATGTGCCTATCACCAATCTTAATGGGTGATAGGAGCCCTATGGTACTGGGTAGCCCACAGAAGGTGGGTACCCGTGCGTGTGTACCTTTGTCTGGCACGTAGGGGTGGAGACTCCCAGTCGTGCCAGGTGAAGCTGAAACGGAGTCAAGGGTTGACTAGGCAAGACACCAAGGCCAAACCCTCGCTCCCGAATCCAACTGACTGCCGTGCTCTGAAGGAGCTTGGCGGGTGCGTTGGGTCTACACCCCCTCGGATTTCGGTTGACACCGTTAGGTTTCCACCAGAGGACCACTAAGACCGTGGCTTTTACCCAGACGGGGTCAATAACCGTGACTAAATCTGTTAAAGAAACTATCTAGTCGTTTCCTATCCTTAGAAGGACCGGTCCGGACTGTAAGGTACTCAGTAGTACCAATGACGGCGGTGTGCGAAGCACAAACCGCGGACGCGTCGCGTAGATCGCGACGACACAGGACAGCGGGGTGCGGGCGGCGGGGGGAGCGCAGAGCGAGACGTGCGTTCGCGAACACAGCCGGCGGCGGAATCCGCCACTATGACCAAAATAGTAAACCTTAAATACAATTAAATTGTATACTTTTTTACAATGCACATTTTAGAATATTTATCAAAATCTTATCAAAATCGACACATACTTCGCTTCGCTTGTCGCTTTGAATATTTAATGTAGATAAACTTTGTCGTTTACACTAAGTAATTTGAACGCATAGTTTAAAAATTATCATGATAAGATTGACTTGAATGGAGCTCGAGCGACATAAATACGCGCGGCGGGTAAAGCGGGGCGATTTGATGCATATTTTCGCTGAACGTAACAAATCAAGTAACATAGTTTACAGGAATATAATGCAGTAGGTAGGACCGCCAAAACTAAAATCACTTTGATACATTATCTACCTTATATTATAAATTATTGTAATCCTTTCAGTTTTGCTCGCTGCTGCCGAACTTCCACCTCCAAGGGTTGCCCCCTTATTGGTGGGTTCAATGATTGTATGGAATCCATCAGTTTTGAAGTTAGACATCTCATATTTCGGATACGAGTACAACACACAGAAAAAAAGTTTTTTTTTTTTTTTTTTTTTTTTTTTTTTTTTTTTTTTCTGCGGGGCGTCTCACAGCTCAGTCAGAATGACTGGTAGCTGCTTAACCGGACTTTCCTACGGAGACTAAGCTATATAGCCTCCAGCTAGGCAAAAAATTACTAAACCTAAGCGACAACGCTGAGGGCTACCCCAGTTGGGGTCGGACCTCGGCTCAGGGCCGTCGCTGGGGGGACAAGCAAAAGCTGGATCTTGACAAGTGATTCTACCATCCGTTCGGAATAAGCCTACGTGGAGAAGAACGGACAAGAAACTCCATTTCATATCTAATAATTTAACTAATGCTCAGCTTCGCGGGCTGGCAAGATTTTAATTGAAGGGATACGCGACGAGCCTCGGCGGCGAGGACTGACGAATCGGTTTGTATTTCTACGTTTGTATATTCTACTCCATACCTAGGCTCTTAAGGAGCAGAGTAGAGATCGTGAGGGGTCAGAGGTGAGCCTCAATTGGCGAAACTTGGTTAGAAACGGTGTAGGTGCGACTTAAATGCGCACCCATTGACCGTTTCTATAAACGAGGCTGTCTAGTTCCTCGGTTATATTGGGGTACCTCTTGAAGAGGTCATTGGATTGGGCTTGGGTCATATCCCCGGCTGCCTCGATCCTATTGATCTCGGCAGCCAGCGATCTGGCCTCGTCCGTCATCCAGATTTTGTACGCACTGATGATGGTATCAGATACGCAGCGTCTGGGTTTGGGCGTGGATAGAGACGGGCTCTTAGCAGCGGCAGAGGTGGGAGCCTCCTGTCGGCTTTGAGCGGGCATGGGGGCTATGGGTGCCTGAGGGGCCGGAATGGGATGATCCATCAAGCCTGGAAGCTGTTGGACGGTCTGGGGAGCCACATTTTGGTGGTTGAGCTTGCCCCATGGCGAAGCCCTCTGAGGGGCTAGCCGGGGAGGGGGTTTAGTCGAGGGAGCTTGGCGTGCTTGACGCTCAGCATGGATTTTGGCCAATCTAGGCGCAACTTTGGGGGCTTTAGGACAACCCTTGTAGTTTGCCGTGTGACCGACTTGGTCACATAGCACGCAGCTGGGAGGCTCCGTGCATTCGGCAGGGTTTTTGGGACGGGTGCACTCTTTTGTGCCGTGATCCCCTCGGCACTTAACGCACCTGGGGCGGACAAAACAGTGTTTTTGGCTATGGCCATATTGTTGGCAGTTGTGACACTGACCAACGACAAAGGGACGGTAAGGTTTCTCGATAGAGAACCCTGAAAGGGAGCAGAGAGTCTTAATTTTGAAAATAGGGGCATAGGACTCGGTAGGGTCGCACTCGACCATTACCATATCGTATTCCTGTCCACCTCTTGCTTTACGCATGCGGTGGACGGCAATGACAGGGACTTTTTGTGCGGCAAGATCCGCATAAATCTCATCGACTGGGATTTCCTTCGGAATGCGCTGGATAACCACACGGGTGGGCGCTTCCGATGGGAGAGAATAGGTATGGAACTCTATCCTCAAGGTTTTTAGGAGCCTGGAAAGGTTCCTGAAATCAGTAGGGGTCGGGAGTAGGATTTTAATGCCTACCTGGCAAGCGGTGGCACTAAGAAACTTGATTTTGCGTTCATCGCAAATTTTAGAAACTTCCGTCCACTTGGCCTTATCGTGGAGGAAGATAGGAGGGCATTTCTGCTTCTTAGGAATAGCAGCAGGGCTGGGGTCGCGGCTCGACATTGGGGAAGCGTCGGCCTGAGTTAGGGGACTACGGGAGCGACTCCTGGGGGCTGGGGAGCGATCTGAGCGCCTAGACCGCTGGGAAGCGGTGACAGGGGTGGGCTGCACGTCGGAGGAGGAGGTGGACGGCAGAGTTGGAGGGTTGGTCGAAGCGACCTTTTTGGGCTTGGTGGCTTTGGGGTGGGACTTGCCCTTCTTCCTCTTCCTCTTCCCCTCAGAGGTAGCTTGACAGCTTTCTGAGGAGGAATCGGCGGAGGCGTCGTCAGTAGTTTCATAATCATCGGAATCATCCTTATGATCATCACCGGACATGGGTTCGTCAACGAGTGGACTGTCAACGTTCGGGGAGGCAGGATTTTCCGAGAAATTAATCGGAAATTTGAGAGTTGGGGTTTTAGTGGACGCAAGCGCCGAAACGGGGGCGGGCGCCGGGTTGCCGATGGGCATGGGCTCCGGGGCGGGTATGGGAGGAGGGGGGGGGCATGTAGCAAGCTTATGCAGGATGAAGTTAAGCCTTTGCTTATTCACGCTGACCGGACTGGGATCGTCCGACAACGCGTCCTTGACGAGCTCTATCAACGCTTCGACAGGATGCATCCTGTCGCTGTTGATAGAGCTAGTGCAAGTGAAGGAAAAGGGAGTGAGATATTCCCCGGGTGGACAGGCCCGGGGATGTGTGCAATCCTACACTCCCAGTCGGGTTAGACTGGGAGGTGAGTATCTGGTGAGCCCTAAGCTTGATTACCTGCCACCAATCTTATTGGGTGGCAGGGCCCTAAGGTACCGGTAAACCCACCGAAGGTGGGCCACCCACCACTGTGTACCAAAAGTCTGGTACGTCGGGATAGAAAACACCCGACCGTGCCAGGTGTAAGCTGTGGGACGAAGCGGGGGTTGACTAGGCTATCTACCAAGGCCAACTGATCCCGCTCCCGACTCCAATGACTGCCGTGTCCTTATGGGACTTGGCGGGTGCTTGGGGCACACCCTCACTGGCTTGTTAGCACCGCTAGGTTTCCCGCCAGGGACCACACAAGATGTGGATTTGAGCTGCCACTACTAGTAACCAAAGTTACTAGTAGCGACACCTTTGGAGCGGCGTGCGAAGACGCGACGACCGCAGTGACGTCACGCAGAGGGGCGCGACGAGACGGAGAGTGGGGGCGCCGGAGAGCGCGGTGGGGCGACGAGCAGCGAGACGTCCGCACGGAGCGACGGCTGGCGAGCTACAGAAAAAAAGAAATTGTCACGAAACTTTATGTGGCAGACCAAATTCACGCATGCAAAAGCTAGTAACTTATAAGTTCGATTTTTAAGTTACTTCAAACACGCAAACATGAACATATTACAATACATTTTATGAGGTTTTATTCTATTGTTTTTGTACAGCTATCATTCACTCCTTTTTAACCCCCGACGGAAAAATAGGGGTGTTATAAGTTTGACGTGTGTTCGTGTATTTTTGTATCTGTCTGTGGCATTATAGCTCCTAGACGGATGAACCGATATTGATTTTTTTCGTTTGAAAGGTAACTTTATGTTTGATTAAAATCGGTTCAGCTGTTCAAAAGTTATTGGCGTTTTACTATTTGAACCGGGCTGTTTTCGCAAGTTATCGTATCATAATTACGAGTTCGATAGATTGTCGATCGAAGCGTGTCTACTACTAGACAAATTATTTAGTTTATAATGCATAAAATAAAAATGTGTAGGGGGTTTTTTAAAACTTACAATTTTATTTTATTTATTTATATATGTGTTGCGGACGTAGCGTGATCGCCTTCCCCGAGAAGGGAGGTCGTAAATCTCCCGGATGGCGCGCTGGACGCCCGAAGAACATTGACTCTTCAGATTGGATCTGGTAACCTCTTTGGAATGTTGCCTCAGGACTTCTAATCAAGCAGCTGATCAAATCCGGTTCGATTGGACCATTAAATGTTGCGCAGCTTCAATTGATTAATACTTGTGAAATTAATTCACACTTGCTTCTTTGAGCTGGATGCAGGGATGATAATTGTTTAATTAAATAAAACACTTCAATTATTTAAAACTTGGTACGAATTTAGGGCTCTCAACAAGTAACTACTAATTAAGTTCAAGTGACTTGTTTCTAGTGGCTATGGCCGATGACTACGATTCTATCTTTGGACCGAGGGTGTTTTATACCCTCGGTCGTTACTACTATCGAGAGCCCCGCGATTTTGTGCCGAAAATAATTTTATTTGCCAAAAAATCCCTTACCCGACAGTGGGTTTTGGGTCTGTACTATCCCTTCCATGGTGCTATCAACGCCTGGATTTCTGTGTACTGTAGCACAGTAACACCCCCTATCTCAGTATCTAATCCATACATCTATATCCAGGCATTGATAGCGTCCCTAGGCTATATCTATAGAAAAAAGGGGCAAGTTCCCTTATTTTCATGTCGGAAAGTTGTATAACAACATTCCTAGCCCAGAGAGTACTATAGGTTGGGGTGACCTGCTGACAAATTCAGCAAGTCGTCTATGGGCGGCTTAAAAAAGCTTATTTTCGGACGTTTATCGTGGGATATCATCCCTTAAATACACGCTCCTTAACGTTTTTAGACAATTTATTCTATTACTTGAATTTCTACTCAGACCATCCAAGCTATCACCACCGAATATGGGTGGCCTGGTGGCTGAAGGAGAGCACTTTACAGTTCTAGTGCCTCCATAACTATATACATATGGTTTGTACATAATGTACCCAAAAAAGTGTTAGTTCGACAGCTAGTCACTCCCTTTGTGTCTAGCTATCTCCTAAACTACTTAACTGATTCTATATTTTTATGGGACGACACGATGGCGCGTCTATCGGGCCATCGGGAAGTCCCCGAAAATTCCTTATTTTTGGAAGTCTCAGGGGTGTATAGTCCCTGGGAATGCCAAAAAACGGGCCAAAAATCACAAGTCCAGATTACCATGTCTGGATTTGTGCCTAAACTATATGAGCGATTTTCGCTCCAAAGGGATGGCCTGATAGCTAGTCCAACGGGCCATCCGAAAGTACTTCTATAATAAGTACATCTATTTCCTTCAGGGAGTTATTTGACCTGAAGGGTCTACAAATTTCAACAATTTTGTTTGTTTACATTTTTCCGCGCTGAGTATGTCGGAAACTATCCGGGCGATCTTTCTCGTCTAAAGACCGTCTGGAAGCCCCTTCGACGAGCTTTCCAATGGTAGTACTTTTAACAGTACACCTTCATATTTTCTAGGTGCTTAGGGCACCTAAAAGAATAGTCCCGTCGAAACTCCCATAAACAGCGCGTTTTACACTATATACCGACATGATATCTCAGGTAAATAGGCTTTATATAAAGCAGTACACTAATTCTGAACTGTATATAGGTTTCCCGTCTTGATCTAGGTCCCCCATATACCCTAAAATGACCTAAATGTCCTAAATTCACTTCCTGAGACATCACGTCAATATTCACATATTAATGGTGGAAACTATACATTTTCCACATTATATCATTCCTATGTACTAAAATTATGTCTAATACATAATATAACCCCTCAAAACATGATTTTAAGCTACCAGAATTTTTGTACGCAAAACGCCAACATATAAAACTACCCGCCGCCATCTGGCGCACCATTCGGAACTAGGCGGGCGCAGCGAACGCACGCATTCACATGAAATTGATTTTACGTTTTAAGTATGAAGACTATAATATTTATATATTTCAATGCTTCTATTCTATTAATCTGGTATTACTAAAACCCAATACGCATAAATAAACGTTAAGGACGTTATATTACTACCTTAAAAATGCGATTCAAAATACCCTTACATACCGAGCTTATAAATAGGACCGACGTGTTTACAACATTTTCATTCCTACTTGGCGCTCGGGCGTGAGCAGACGTATGACTCTAATACATACTTTATTTACAAAAACCATTCAATTGGTTGGTGAGTCTCGTCGCGAACATATCTCCCGCCGTGCAGTGCTGTGCTGGCTCGAAGTGATGTCGGCGCGGCGCTGCACTCCCATGGTGAGTGACGAGTGGCAGTCTCGGATGCCGTCGCCAGGCTCACCGAAGGATGATCGCCGCCCCGGCGTCTCTGGTTACTGAGGCAGTGGGACGAGTTTCTTCACCGGACGCTTCAGGATGCCGCCAAGTGTGCGCACCTCAGCAGTCCGGGTTTCTCCGTCGATTCCTGGATACACGGCTACAATGCGGCCTCGAGACCATGTGTTTCGAGGCAGCTGGCCGTCGGCTATCAGGACGGGGTCGCCCACATTAAGTTTGGGCCCACTACTATGTGGCTCCCGCCGGTTTTGGAGCTCAGGCAGGTACTCTCTGACCCAGCGGCTCCAGAACATATCAGCGAGGATCTGTGATCGTCGCCATACTTTCCTGCTGTCTATATCCTGCTCAGTGAATACGCCAGGTGTAGGTAGTCTGGCTGACCCACCGAGCAGGAAGTGGTTCGGTGTGATGGACTCATCATCATCGCTGTCTACTGACACATGTGTCAATGGTCGGCTATTCACAATGTACTCTGCCTCACAAATCAGTGTGGACAACACCTCTTCAGTTGGGTGTTTTTCTGTAAGTACATTGTACAGCGCGTTTTTTACGCAGCGGACTAGGCGCTCCCAGGCGCCTCCCATGATGTCCATTTGCTAACTGAACGATCATTCGATTCAAAATGTCCTCTGCCCTTTTCTCAGGGTCAGAGGCGGGGCGCTGTGGGTTTATGCACAGCGATTCTATAGCGAAAAATTCGCGCACGCCATAACATGGCGGTTTCTATATGTCCATTTGTTCTGAGTATCTTCTTCGAAGTACCTGGTTCTTGTCCAGCTTCTTCCCAGTTGAGAAGAGCCTCTTTAGAGCTGTCTCATAGCTATCTGGCATCTCAGCATGCTCATTACGCCATAACGTGGCGGTTTCTATATGTCCATTTGCTAACTGGACGTTCATTTGATTCAAATGTCCTCTGCCCTTTTCTCAGGGTCAGAGGCGGGGCGCTGTGGGTTTATGCACAGCGATTCTATAGCGAAAAATTCGCGCACGCCATAACATGGCGGTTTCTATATGTCCATTTGCTAACTGGACGGTCATTCGATGGTGGTTTCTCTGTGGGCCATAATTCGGGCCCAAGAGACAAAAACTCGGCCCGCAGTACCACTCGTGGTCCGAGTTGAACCGCAGTGGTACATCACGGGTTGCGGGGTGCTGTGGGTTTATGCACAGCACCTAAGGAACGCCTGGCTCGATTGGGTTCTTGCGATCCCTTCAACGTCGGGCCTTCTGGTGGCATCCCTCCTGGCCACACCGCTTTGCCCTGCAAGTGTGGATCCTCTGCCCTTTTCCCAGGGTATGAGGCGGGGCGCTGTGGGTTTATGCACAGCAATTCTATGGCGAAAAATTCGCGCAACTGATGATCTAAGCCATCATCAGTTGTTATGGAGGGCGTATGTCGCCACCTCTCCCGCCGGTCCGATGACCCGGACCGGCACTATCTTGAGGAACGCCTGGCTCGACTGGGTTCTTGCGATCCCTTCACGGTCGGGCCTTCTGGTGGCATCCCTCCTCGCCACACCGCTTTGACCTGCAAGTGTGGCTGCCTCGACATAGGCAGCGAAAGCACAAGTTGTATTTCTTGGCTAGCTCCCAACTATTTTTCTCCGTGGCCGAGTCATTTTAGTTGACGGCGGACGGCTATGTTCGATACGGGTGTCACCCCGGGTAGTCATCGGCATGGCTGTACGTCTATCTTCTAAAGTCTTCTCGTTCCGAGAAGGTTTCAATGTTGAGTCTGAAGTTCATTCTATACTGGTTATTTTTGTGGAAGCTACTTGGTCTGTTTCTATTGGTTAATATTCGACGGTCAGAACGTCAACCTATCAGCATGAGTTCCAGTTCAATATTTTTATTGCGACGGTCAGAACGTCTATTTACGACACAAGACCTAATTCCCATAATTTCCGACGGTCAAAACGTCAGTTTTCAAAAAATTCACCAAGTGGATTGACTATAATTCAATCTCCAAAAATTCAAATCACCAAAAACTCACGGTTGGTGATAAGTCCTTATGAAACTTCAGACATCTGTAGTACACGTTTGTTTTTTCTCAAAACGTGTATCTTCAATACGATTGACTATAATTCAATCGAAATATCAATCACCGAAAAGTCGAATGTACTTTTCAGCGATAATGTTTTAGTAACTGCTTGTTCCAGACGTCAGCGTCGTAACTCAATCTTCTGAGTACGTATCTTCTTTTGATTTGACGAAATTTCAATTTTCGAAAATTCCCGAAAGCTTAAGGGTTGCTTTCAGTCATAAGCCTTCAGGATATGTTTGTTCAAACATCAAAGCTGCACATCAGTTTCATAAACGCACGTCTTCTATTTGTTTAGACGGGCGCTTAGTATTCGAACGAAATCGCTAAAAACGTAAGGGTAGTTTTCAGCGATAAGCCTTCAGGAATTATTTGCTCGACGTAAAAGACGCAATTCAGGCTTAAAAACGCATATTCTTGGTAAAATTAAACCAGCGTTCAGTTCCAGAACAAATCACTGAGAACATAGGGTGGTTTTCAGCGATAAGTCTTCAGGAACTATTCTTATAGCTTCATATATGCACATCAGTCTTCATACGGCACTTTTGCAGCTCACAGGAAATATATTCAATCTTCTAACAGTTATTAAAAACAAGAGGGTAGTTCTAATAACTGTCTCCCGGAATTTACCTCTTTGGTCCAGCGGTGGGCTTGGGCACGCAGGATCTATTCTCTGCGGTGCTCGACTTCAATTTGTTTCTTGTGAAATTAATTCGTCAGGAATTCGACAAATTAATTCCACCACTATTTCTTCCCGCTGTCCTGGAGCTGCTTTCCTGGCTTCAATCTTCAGTTTGAAGGCAGCATATTGTGCGGCTGAATTTCCTCTATCCCTGGTGGAATTTCAGTATTTCTTCCCGGTTTTCCAGGTTTCTAAAATCCGGCACAAATTCTATTTAGTGTCGGATTTATTTTATTTTCGACGATTCTTCCTTCTTTTTCTTAGACGTCCTGGAGCTGTTCTTCCAGGTTCCAGGCTGGTGAAATTCGGCTCGAATGGACCAATAAACATGTATTTTTTTTTTTTTTTTTTTTTTTATGTATTTTTTGTATGTATATGTATTTTCTGGTGTACAATAAAGAATACATAAATAAATAAATAAATAAATAAATAAATGTTCTGAGTGCGCAGCTTCAATTGATTAATACTTGCGACGAATTTTCCTTCCTTTTCTTAGACGTCCTGGAGCTGTTCTTCCAGGTTCCAGGCTGGTGAAATCCGGCTCGAATGGACCAATAAATGTTGTGTGAAATTAATTCACACTTGCGACGAATTTAGGTCCGACAACAAGTAACTACTAATTAAGTTCAAGTGACTTGTTTCTAGTGGCTATGGCCGATGACTACGATTCTATCTTTGGACCGAGGGTGTTTTATACCCTCGGTCGTTACTACTATCGAGAGCCCCGCGATTTTGTGCCGAAAATAATTTTATTTGCCAAAAAAATCCCTTACCCGACAGTGGGTTTTGGGTCTGTACTATCCCTTCCATGGTGCTATCAACGCCTGGATTTCTGTGTACTGTAGCACAGTAACACCCCCTATCTCAGTATCTAATCCATACATCTATATCCAGGCATTGATAGCGTCCCTAGGCTATATCTATAGAAAAAAGGGGCAAGTTCCCTTATTTTCATGTCGGAAAGTTGTATAACAACATTCCTAGCCCAGAGAGTACTATAGGTTGGGGTGACCTGCTGACAAATTCAGCAAGTCGTCTATGGGCGGCTTAAAAAAGCTTATTTTCGGACGTTTATCGTGGGATATCATCCCTTAAATACACGCTCCTTAACGTTTTTAGACAATTTATTCTATTACTTGAATTTCTACTCAGACCATCCAAGCTATCACCACCGAATATGGGTGGCCTGGTGGCTGAAGGAGAGCACTTTACAGTTCTAGTGCCTCCATAACTATATACATATGGTTTGTACATAATGTACCCAAAAAAGTGTTAGTTCGACAGCTAGTCACTCCCTTTGTGTCTAGCTATCTCCTAAACTACTTAACTGATTCTATATTTTTATGGGACGACACGATGGCGCGTCTATCGGGCCATCGGGAAGTCCCCGAAAATTCCTTATTTTTGGAAGTCTCAGGGGTGTATAGTCCCTGGGAATGCCAAAAAACGGGCCAAAAATCACAAGTCCAGATTACCATGTCTGGATTTGTGCCTAAACTATATGAGCGATTTTCGCTCCAAAGGGATGGCCTGATAGCTAGTTCAACGGGCCATCCGAAAGTACTTCTATAATAAGTACATCTATTTCCTTCAGGGAGTTATTTGACCTGAAGGGTCTACAAATTTCAACAATTTTGTTTGTTTACATTTTTCCGCGCTGAGTATGTCGGAAACTATCCGGGCGATCTTTCTCGTCTAAAGACCGTCTGGAAGCCCCTTCGACGAGCTTTCCAATGGTAGTACTTTTAACAGTACACCTACATATTTTCTAGGTGCTTAGGGCACCTAAAAGAATAGTCCCGTCGAAACTCCCATAAACAGCGCGTTTTACACTATATACCGACATGATATCTCAGGTAAATAGGCTTTATATAAAGCAGTACACTAATTCTGAACTGTATATAGGTTTCCCGTCTTGATCTAGGTCCCCCATATACCCTAAAATGACCTAAATGTCCTAAATTCACTTCCTGAGACATCACGTCAATATTCACATATTAATGGTGGAAACTATACATTTTCCACATTATATCATTCCTATGTACTAAAATTATGTCTAATACATAATATAACCCCTCAAAACATGATTTTAAGCTACCAGAATTTTTGTACGCAAAACGCCAACATATAAAACTACCCGCCGCCATCTGGCGCACCATTCGGAACTAGGCGGGCGCAGCGAACGCACGCATTCACATGAAATTGATTTTACGTTTTAAGTATGAAGACTATAATATTTATATATTTCAATGCTTCTATTCTATTAATCTGGTATTACTAAAACCCAATACGCATAAATAAACGTTAAGGACGTTATATTACTACCTTAAAAATGCGATTCAAAATACCCTTACATACCGAGCTTATAAATAGGACCGACGTGTTTACAACATTTTCATTCCTACTTGGCGCTCGGGCGTGAGCAGACGTATGACTCTAATACATACTTTATTTACAAAAACCATTCAATTGGTTGGTGAGTCTCGTCGCGAACAATATGCTTTATTGTAGGTACACCAAGTTAAAACATAGAAAAGGAAACTTAAAACTAAAATACATACAATGGGCGGCCTTATCGCATACCGCGATCTCTTCCAGGCAACCTGGATTTTATTTGTTGTTCTAAATCATCTCTCACAATCAATTCATATTTTATTTTGTCTTCCTTTGCCTCTGTCTCTATTACTCTTTTAAATGATAAATGATATATTTTCTGTAAGTTGGTTTGTACAAACACTTTCACATGTCGATCATATTTTTTAAAACTAGATGAGGTCGGCGTTTCCTGTCTGACTACTCTGAGAAGAAAGGCCGAAACAAACTCAGAGGTCACAGTCTCTTTTAAAGTCCAGACAAAAACTTGGTTAGATCATGTGAAGACCATGTAGACTGATGTCTGAAATGACCTTTTGAGGAAAGAACCAGCCAGATTGAGTGGACCTGTCCAGTCAGTGCACGCATTTGTCAATAACCGTGCAGCTCAACTTAGAATTTAAGGAGCTCAACGAATTGACGAACAATACCAAAGAAAGGACATTCGGGTAGGCCGCATAAATACTCAAACTGCCAGACCTTGATTAAAAACTAAGATAAATTAAAATAAAAAAAAAGAATAATCCACATAGTCTTCACATTCACAATAATTAAAATAAAATAATATAATACTTTAAAAAGTAAATATTCTTGTCATTGCAAGAAAAATTAAAAAAATAAAAATATAATTAAAAACTAAATCCATGAAGCAAAATAAAAAAAATAAAAAACTAAATTAATTGGAGCAGCTCAATCCCAAGCTTTTTTGTCCTTTTTTGTCCTCTTAGTCTGATCACATTTAGACAAAAATAAAGTCACGCCATTGATTTTCACGGGGGAATACAAAAACTGCAGTACACTACCTGAACTGGTGAAAAAACTACAATAGTTTTTGTACAACACCAGATACTGACTTACACGGTGTTTCACACAATTAAGTTTAAATTCAATTTCAAATTCAAAATCTTTATTTCGATCGAAGACTCATATAGGGTTAGTAACTATGTGCATAAAACTAAGTGTTAGTAAACAACACGATACGGTGACACATGTAACTGACAGCAGTGAACTATATACGGACAGTCCACTCTGTCAGGAATCATTTTCAGAACCCTGTCAGGGCTGCCCATGACTCGGGCCACCATTGATGTTGCACGCTTGCGCATTATCGCGTAAAAACAATCAACACGCACCGCCGCAAACATCCCTGACGCACTACAAAGCCAAGGCAACCCCATCAGTTTTCTGAACGCGTTATTTACTGGACACGAAGGGCTCCATACGACGCCCGCGAATACTTCTCCCACAGGCTGCAAGTGTAGAAGGTGGTACAGAATGCTCTAAAGAGCGTCACCTTTACTTCAGCAGTACAACGTGCAAACCTGCGAGCTATCATATTTGCACGCACGGAAAGAGCCCTCCTCTTTAGAAGAGCAGTCTCAGCGGTACGGGAGTGCGCAAATCCTTCAAATTAGGCTAATTACAAACATATACACCCTATTGTTTTTTATTCTGTCTGTTTTTCATTTTGTATTTTTTTATTTTTACTATGTTTTTGTATGTTTAGATTAATATTTATATTAAGACATATTTAAATAATAATTAGTGTTACCAATCATATATTATGGTGTAAGCTGCGCATACCTGTAATAGACATATATACCAGCACCTTTTTAACATTATTTACTACAAACTGTTTCATACTTAATAAATATATAAATAAATAAATAATATAATTTGATCGACTATGAGTGTTTACCGAAACCTCGTATAAATTCTAAAGTAAAGTGTATAATCACTTACTTAATTCAAATAAAAGTTTCACTCACCGCAGCTTCGAGAAATTCATTAAAATTTCAAATATTATTGGGAAAATTTCGCATTCATCATTATTATGAGTTCCGAGTAAAATCTTGGGATCCGTAATCTTACTAATTATTTTCCGAATCAAAAGCTTTCGAAGTTTCCCAATTTGAATTCTGTTTAAGGTTAAAACGTTTATTTAAGGCATGGTTTGTTTTACGCGATCTTTTCTTAAAATCTTATTTATTTATTTCAAAGTCAAAGTCAAATATATTTATTTCAACTAGGCCAATAAGCGGCACTTTTGAACGTCAAACATTATTAAATCTAAATTAAAAATGTACAAGTAATAAAAATTAATTCTACCGTGCATTCGTAAAAGTAGCTTGTTATGGAGAAGAACGCACAAGAAACTCCATACTTACTCTTTTAAAAAAAATAGGTGTTTTACAATGTTTACTTATATACATACATTAATAAATTCATATATGTGAGGACGATGCACCCAAAACTATCACTACGTACAGGTATAAAGTAATAAAAGCACTAATAGGTAAATTCATTAATTTGATAAATAGGAACATGGTTCTCACATACTTACAAATATTGCAAACATAGGTAAACTACCTAATTCAACAACAACGGAACAGTGTGTGAGTCAAATTCTGGAAAAATATAAAAAATAACATAAGAATACAATAACTATGAATAGGAATATAAATTAGCAAATTTGATTTTGTCCACACCAAAGATTGCCCTACGGAGCGGGACCAACATGTTGCCAAGCATTCTTATCTTGAATATAATCATCTAATTTGTAATACGCTTGTTTACAAAGTGTGCTTTTAACTAAAGAATCTCGAATCGGCATTTTAGTTTACTGATTTACGGGGAGAAAACCACTGTAAGGTTAACTAGATTTGTAATACCAATATCAACTGTCCAACTGTCCCGTTGGTCTCGTGATCGCAAGTCCGACTGCCGAATGTGAAGTCCTGGTTACGATTCCCAGGCTTAGCAAAAAGTGTTATTGGGTTCATCTAGATATTTTTTATTTTTTTTTTAACATCGTTTGCCTGGCATGCTATTACTTTATATCATCATAATCATCAGCCTTATAATGTTTCCACTGCTGGGACACAAGCCTCTCTGAGAGAGGGAATGGGCCTTAAGACGCAGATTCCCTTGAGTAGCTGATTTTAAAATGAGAATCACGTCTAAACGGCTAGACGTAATTTTTTGTAAAAAATATTTGTTACATTAGACCATTTTCTTAATAATTTGATCTAAGCACATTTTGAGTTTTATTCGTATAACACAGTGTAATTAATTAGTAAAGTTATGTCTAAAACGGGACAAAAACACGACAATCGCACCAAAACCGCTGGGTGTATATTAATGAAATTAACACAATCTCAAAGACAATTTAATTATCTACATTTTGATCTGAGGCTTTTTGTTTTAAAGTTTAATAAGGAAAGTACTACTAAATTTTGGGTCGCGCGGGTGTGAAACGGGTGCGCGTTTTGTTCCCTCAAGGTCGTTGGCGTTAGTCGTCGTCTTAATCCACCACGCGTGCCCACTGAGGGTTTGTAAATGTCACATGTCTTCGAATTTTTGGTTCTAGGTCATGCTGGTTTCCTCACGATGTTTTATTTCATTGTTTTAAAAGCAGTGGTGATGAAATAATTTACACAAAGTAAACCACCGTGGGTTCGAACTCACGACCTACGACATGAAAGTCGGGGTCGTTACTACTGGGCCACCACTGCTCTAACTTACTTACTTTATATATATATAAATATTTGTTACAGTAAATATTTATGTTTGTTTATTTTAACTTTATATATTTTTGTACAATTTACTTCTATACATACATACATAAACTCACGCCTTTTCCCATGGGGGTAGGCAGAAACTACAGAACGCCACCTGCTACGATCCTTACATACTTCTTTTGCTTCACTCACATTCATACATCTAGTCATACACACACGCCGGTTATGAGTACTGCGCACCTGGCCTTTCTGAAGAACATCACCTATAGGTCTATGTATGTCTTTCTAGGGCGTCCCCTCCCGGCGTTTCCATTCACGTCTGCCATGTAAATACCTTTCGTTAGTCGCCTTTCATTCATTCTCTCAACATGACCAAACCATCTTAACATACTCTTTTCAATTTTAGTCACTACATCTTCTTTTAAACCACAACTTTGTCTTATTACCTCATTCCTCAATCTATCATTTAAAGTTACACCACACATACTTCGCAAAGAACGCATTTCTACTGCATTAATCCTACTTTCATGTCTTTTTTGCCATACCCAACCTTCACTTCCTTACATACTTCTATAATTATTTCTATTTTTTATGCACCTGCCATTTTATCTCTCCACCACCCTTGGTTGACTGGTAGAGAATGCCTCAGGCATTAAGTCCAACTTGTACCTGTTTGTTGCAATGAAGTTATAATGAATACATACTAATATAATAATATTATAAATGCGAAAGTATTTCTGTCTGTCTGTTACCTTTTCACGCTTAAACCATTGAACGGATTTAGATAAAATTTGGTATGGAGATAGTATGAGACCCTGGAAAAAACATATAATAGTTTTTATTCCGGAAATCATCCTTTAGGGGCTGGACAGGGGGTTATAAGTTAGTATAGTGAACAAATAATTTCTCAAGTAAGGCGGCTCACACACCTATAATAATATTATGGCGCGATTGGCGCACGGTTGGCGCAGTGGTTGAGCGATTGACTGCTGCGCTGCGTGTCGCGGGTTCGATTCCCGCACGGAACAAATTTTTGTATGACCTACAGATAGTTGTTCCGGCTGGGTGTTTGTGTAAGTGAGTTTATATGTTTGTAAACGCACTCACAATACAGGAAGAAATTCCTAGTGTGGGGCAACGTTTTTATAAAAAGAAAAAGAAATAAGAAAAGAAAAAAATATACAAAAATGGCTATTCAAAGTACTAATGCTAAGCAGACGAAGTCGCAAGCAACAGTTAATAAATAAATAAATGTTTTAAAGTTGGTTAAGTGCCACCCCCTGTACCTCGGCAAGCAATAAGCAATTTAAAAGAGTAACCGTGGAGTTTCTTGCCGGGTCTTCTCCATAGGAAACGACCAACCCGAACCGTGCACGTTTTGTCGACGTTTTATAAGTGCCCATGTAGGCCTATGTGAAATAAAAAAAACCGGCCAAGTGCGAGTCGGACTCGCGCACTAAGGCAAAAAACGGCACAAAAATGACGTTTGTTGTATGGGAGCCCCACTTAAATATTTATTTCATAATTTTTTTAATATTTGTTGTTTAAATTTTCACAGATTATGTAAATCTGTTGCCGCTATGGCAACATATTTACATCATCTGTGAAAATTTCAACTGTCTAGCTATCGCGGTTCATGAGATACAGCCTGGTGACAGACAAACAGACAGAAAGACAGACAGACAGACGGACCGCGGAGTCTCAGTAATAGGGTCCCGTTTTTACCCTTTGGGTACGGAATCCTAAAAATGATTTTGATTTTGAATTACAACCGTTGGTCCTTCGCCTGATATCTCTTCGGTTGTGATGGGAGTAAAAGAACAGAGAATAGTGACATCTATGACGCCAAATACGAACTAAAAATCACAAAATCCTGCATCCTCCATAAGGTAATGTACAAACTTATGCACTATAAGATGTTGCGTACTTGGCTAATCTTCGTTGGTATTGGCCACAATGTCCGAAATCCTATCGGTAGGACTATAATGCCATTGCCTACTAAGTGCCGATTTCACTAATTAATCTAATCTAAGTTTCTAAGCGGTCTCAACCAATCAGAACGTCGTATTTGCATAAACTGAGTTTAGTTGAACTAATCGCGATTAGCCATTGGTAAAATCGGCCCTAAGTGATCAAGTGTGCTGCTCAATGATTGTTCCATCTTTGTATGAGAAGAAATTTGTCTTTCAATGGCTCAGTTACGGTAGGTAGTATATAAGTCTATGGTTAAAAGCGTTTTTCATCTTTCTCCTACTCCTCAACTACTCCTTTTTTTGAAGTCGGTTAGACTTCAAAAAAAGGAGGAGTTTCTTAATTCGTCGGTATCTTTTATATTTTTTTACGTATGTTCCCCGATTACTCAAAGACGCCTGGACCGATTTGGATCTTTTTTCTTTTATTTGAAAGGTTATCTTATATGATCTTCCCATGGTCATCAGGTCAGGATCTGATGATGGGTTCCTGGAGAAATCAAGGGAACTCCTCAAATATTATAGGTGTACGGGTCTACCACCGTACAGTACGTTTACCTGGGTCATCATTATTGCGCCACCCGCTCAGTATGTTTCCATCATTTATATTATTGCACTTACACAGCAATAGTTCAGTACGTAATTCGGCGGCATACCGTGCGCGTGACTCATAATCCCATATCGTTCACCATAGTATAAATTAGTCTTAATTTCATATTTGTGGAAACAAACAATACAGTGAATTTATTAACCTTAAACTGACTTTCATCTCTTATCTCATCCTTTATCTCTATCTTAACCCGACCCCGAACATTGGTCCTTCGAGCACGTTAGCGAGACCGAAACGCGTGTGCAAAACGTTGTGCTTTGTTCTTTTGTGTGTGCGTTTTACCAGTTTCGTTATACGCAATTAGAAACCTTGGAAAATACAGTGTGTTTCATCTCGTGATCCCAGTGCCTAGGAAGGCGCCACTTTGCCTCATCTCGTGATCCTGTTCAATCCCGGTGCCTAGGAAGGAGCCACTTTGCCTCATCTCGTGATCCCGGTGCCTAGGAAGGCGCCACTTTGCCTCATCTCGTGATCCTGTTCAATCCCGGAGCCTAGGAAGGCGCCAATTTGTTACATCTCGTGATCCCGGTGCCTAGGAAGGCGCCACTTTGCCTCATCTCGTGATCCTGGTCAATCCCGGTGCCCAGGAAGGCGCCACTTTGTGTCATCTTGTGATTTTATTCGATCCTAGTGCCTAGGAGGGCGCCACTCATCTCGCGATCCTGTTCAACCCCGAAGAAACCCTACAAGTAAGGTATCTTTCTTCTTACTTTTACTATGGCTACAATGGAAGACATTTTAGCTACTCAACAGCGAATCATTGTAGACATATCCAGTTGACGAAGCTGAACTAATCTCTATAATAATGAGCCTTCGCAATGACAGTGCTACTGGTGTTGACAAAATACCTACAGTGTTTATTAAAGCTGCTAAAACGTTTCTTATTGCCCCACTGAAGCACATAATTAATCTCTGTCTAAACAAAGGCGTATTCCCCGTAGAGTTCAAAAGAGCACTGGTACACCCGATCCATAAGGGAGGTGACAGAAGCAGTGTAACTAATTACAGACCCATATCCGTTCTTACTTCATTATCCAAAATCTTTGAAAAGGCCTTAAATTCTCGTCTGACTAACTACCTGGAAAAGAATAATATACTTGCACAAAACCAATACGGGTTCAGAAAAAATAAATGTACTGAAGATGCAGTTCTAGATCTCACCAATAATATAATTAATGCTCTTGATAATAAAACCAAAACAATAGGCATATTTCTAGATCTGTCCAAAGCATTTGACACTGTCTCTGTCACCATCCTCTTAAAGAAAATGGAATGCATGGGAATTAGGGGCGTGGCACTGAACATATTCAAAGACTACCTTACAGGACGACGCCAATGTATGAAGATACAAACCTCTCAAAGTGATTACATTGATCTCAGTGGCTTCGGGGTGCCCCAGGGTAGTGTACTTGGTCCCACACTCTTTCTTATTTACGCAAACGAACTTTGTCAACTCAACATAAACAATTGTAAAATATTTGCCTATGCGGACGACACCGCTGTGCTTGTATTTGGCAAAACCTGGGAGGATGCTCACATTGATGCGGAGAATGCTCTCAGAATTATTATGACGTGGTTGAATGCTAACTTGCTCACTTTGAATATCGCTAAAACGAATTATCTCGCTTTCTCACCATCCACTCAATCCCTACCCTCAAGTAATTTGCTCTCCCTCAGGGCCCATATTTGTCTTGACACAAACACACAGACCTGCAATTGCCAATGCATAGAGAGGGCAAGTAATGTCAAGTACCTTGGTGTGTTCCTTGACTCCACCTTGAATTGGCACACGCATTTAAAGGTATTGACAGGACGTGTCCGCAGACTCATATTTACCTTCAAAAGGCTTCGATCGACTTTGCAGAGTGGTTCGCTTACAGCTGTTTATTATGCTCTGGCACAGTCCCTTCTTGTGTACTGTATTTCGGCGTGGGGTGGTGCTTATGCCACGGCGTTTCTAAAGGTTGAGAGAGCACAGAGAGCTGTCTTAAAAGTTATATACAAGAAACCACGCATGTACCCTACATCTTTGTTACATAGCGAATGTAAACTTCTATCTGTGAGACAGCTCTTTGTCCTTCAATCAATTTTGCGCCAACACTCTTCTCTCACGTATGTCGCAGGGCTCATGAGTGGCAAACGACGCAAGAGCCATGTATGTCCCACCGTACGCCATAGGACCACTCTTGCTAGTAGACATTTTTACGTACTCGGTCCTCGTCTTTATAACAAAGCAAACAAACAACTCAACATTTACGAGCATTCGTTCTCAAAGTGCAAACTACTGTTGCGTGATTGGCTGTTGAAACTCTCATATAGTGACACTGAAAGCCTTCTTGTGCAACCGATATAGTTCTACAGTGAAATCTGCACACTCACGAGCAATCACAAACACACGCACAGACACACAAACACACACACACACAAACACACACACACGCACACATACACATCATACATCACTCAACACATATACACAGGACGCCTACACAGTACACCCACACCTACAGTTACTTTCTTTTAATTACCAACTTGTTCCTACTTTTGCATGTATTCCTTTTAATAAATAATTAGCTATTTCCAACAAACACGGCATACATGTACTGCCAATACGCTGTCTCATTGTAAACGGAAGGCCCTGTCTCCTGTGATACAGTTTTCTATAACTAGTACAGGAAACAGGTGATCTTTTCCACTAAAAGTTAATCACTACTTTGTATTGCATAGTCTTTGCATCAATATCTGGTGGAAAAATATAATTTGTAACACTGTGTTTTTGGAACAATAAAAATTATTATTATTATTATTATTATAGATAGACTTTACTCCAACTTCAAGAAAGATGGAGCAGAGCGGAAGACACCCGACTACCTACGTCGACGATTAGAAAGCCTAGAGCAATATTTTACGGAGTTTCATAACAATCATATGAATTTGTTATCCTTTGGTGATCGATCTCATGCGTATTTCACTACCGATCAGTATGACCAAATGAAGGTGAAATACAGCAATATTAAAACAGCCATTCAGAATTATAAGCCTTCTACAGACAGACCTCAAACCCCTGTTTTGAAACCCCCTACTTTTCAACCATCTTCAATATCTCAAACCTCGGATCTCTCATATATAGCTATCGCTATATATATAGCGATTTTGGTATTTTCAACAAAACTTTTTGACAAATAAATCAAACCGACTGCCAAAACAAAACACTACCAAGCGAAAAGCGGTTTTTTTGTTAAAAAGATTTTCCCGTAATTATTGGTTCGAAAATCGTTGGTACAGGTTTTACCTATTTGACCAGTATTATTATCCCTAGTTACTAAGCAAATACCTAGCAAGCAAATTCGAGCACATATAATAACTCAAACTTAGTATTACACCCAAATTAGCCCGCATATGGGTCCCAATGTTGGGTCAATCCACAGCTTGGTTATCTGCGTCCGATATTGGCATAATTAACAAGGTTGCCATGCGATTCGGAGGCCGCAGTATGATGTCGTTAGGGATTGAGTGATTGGTGTCTGGGCACCTGGTGTACTGATTTTTTGTTGATTGTCCTAGAAGGAACGGAATAACTATTTGTATATTACAGATGTATTCACAAGTCAATATAGGAATTATTCCGATTGAATTATTTTCTACATTATTATATCACACGAACCTACGGAATATCAGACGCCTATATCTATTATTTTAAATCCAATCAACGGTTTAAAAGCAGTCTGAAGTATTATTTGCCAGCCTAAGGCTCGGTGCAAACGGACGACCGACCACTGCCACCCCGGTGGCTGTCGCATGCTACCGCCCCATTTGTAACAGTGGCAAGAAGTCGATTTGACAGAAGTGCGCGGCAGCCACCGCTGTTTGGAAGCCCCCACGTTTCTATTACTGTATAGATCAGAATGTGAATCCCAAATAGCGGGATGTAATTGGATTTCCGATATCAAAGTTAAATCGATTGAGACTTCGTCGTGCTCCATGGTGACGCGTGCGATGCTTAGGATGCCTAACGCCGAACTGCGCGAGGGTGAAGCAGCGCGACAGTGACGGGTGCTAGCGTCGTGTGTGGCCCGCAGTGACTACAATAGGCGAGTTGTGGACACTGCTATAGCGAGTGGCCGCCATCAGCTACACGAGTGCAATGCGGCTATACGAAATTTTGGAAAAGCGTGTAAAGTCGCTGTCGCTGGCCACCGGTCTCAGTGGTCGGTGGCCCGTTTGCGCCGAGCCTTTATGCTGCCTTTCAGCTGAATGCAACATTGACAGCAATTTTTGCAAGTGTACGTACATAATCTTATGTTTTCCTATGTTCTTTGGTAGGCTATGTAGCCTAAACGTTGAAAAGAGAGAATAATAAGTAATTATAATTAAATACTCACACAATTCAAACTTCCATAGGGTGGGCAGAAATACAGTTAGTAATTTAGAAAAAATAACCGTCATTCGGCAGTCGAGAAAAAAGCAATTATTTCCAATGGCAAGCTCCGTGCATATTTTTAATTAATGAAGTTACAGATATGTGTAACGTATCTTTGCTGCTGTAAAGGAAATATTTTCACAAAAAAACAGCATTGTAATAATAACATAACAGTGCGGAATTCGCATTCGGTTATTTATTTGAGTTTTGTAGCATTCGATGCGCAGTATTTGTGTTGTGGTTTTTTTGCTAACTGTCCGGGATGCGTTTTGGCAATGACCGCTGAAAAAAATAGTTGGGACTTGCAAAGTTTTTTTTACTATCAACTAAACAGATTTTTTTATTTGAATTGTTTTATTTAAGTTTATTTTCTACTAACTAAAGTTTGCTCAAATTGAAATGTATACATGCTTTTATATTGAAAAAAAAAAATCTTTAAACAAACTTTAATATAAAAAATTACATTGTCACAAAAATCAAACAAGTGTGCAAAATTTCAGTTCATTCGGACTCTGGGAAGGGGGTCAAATTTAATTTTTAAGATTTGATTACAGATATCGGGATAGGTGGAATAAAATAAAATTTTGTTAAATAGTTTTCAGATTTAGACGAAAAAGGTTTCGTAAAAATTTAACCTAACTTTAATTATTAGATATTAAATTTAAATAAAATAACACATAACTATTTTTATTGCTAGTAAGAAAAAAGTTCGGCAGTCCAAATTATTTTTTCAGTGAACATGCCGCAACGAGTTATGGGGTGGTCAGTGTGCGTTGTTTCGTATTTAGAATAAATATTGCTTTTGTAATGTGTTTTATTGAGTTGAATGTGGAAATATGAGTGTAATTTTATGCTTTCGAGCTGTTTTTATGGACTATTTTTTGTGTATTTTTTGGAGCTTTTCGTGCATAAAGAAAATACAATATCATGCCTGTATTCCACGAAGACTAAAAGACAAAAAACAAAGACTAAAATTCTTTATTACAACTAGGCAATTTTGAATATCAAAATTTAAAATTAATAATAATTCATTCTAACGTCTATTCGGAAAAGTAGTTTGTTGTGGAGAAGAACGGACAAAAAACACTTACTCTTTTAAAAAAAGCGTTTTTCAACATTTACATACATACATAAATTTATATACGTGAGGACGATGCACCCAGCACTACTATACTACGTATATGTATAAAGTATTACAAGCACTAACAGGTACATTCCTTCGTTTGATAAATAGGACATGGTTCTCACATATTTAAAAATATTGCAAACATCATTATTTTAAGCTGAGGTGCATCTAATAGTACAGCCACATTTTGCCAGTTTGTATTGAGCCTTTTAACCAGGCACAAGTCTCCGGACTGCTACTGAGAAATTCTAGATGGAAATACCAAATAACTTTTTTTCCGACACGGGATTTGAACTCAGGACCTCATTCTTGCATTTTATATCAAAACATTACAAGAGTGAATTTTAACAATTCTACTCAAACTGTTTTTATACCAATTTTATTTCAATCTGCCTAGCCTTTTCCCAACTACATTGGGGTCGGCTTCCAGTCTTACCGGATTCAGCTGAGTACCAGTGTTTTACATGGAGCGACTGCCTATCTAACCTCCACAACCCAGTAACTGGGTAACACGGTAGCCCAAGGGAACGCCAAAGCAAGACTGGTGTCAGATCTCAGGCTTCTGACTACCCGTAACGACTGTCAAAGATCTTCAAATGACAGCCGGGACCAACGGCTTAACGTGCTTTCCGAGGCACGGAGGAAACCAGGTATGTTAAAATGGTCACCCATCCACGGACCGACCTCGTCAAACTTTGCTTAACCTTGATGATCGACCAGTGCGGCTGTTATTATTTAGCCACGGAGCTCGTGGCTAAATAATAACAGCAGTCTTATACCAATTTTATTTAAATTCCATTGTAACTAATTTTAATTATTGACATTTCTGTTAATATTATTTGGTATACAGGTATAGTCGGGAAACGTTTAGCACCATACCAAAAAGGCTTGGAATTCAGCTGCTCCAATTAATTCAGATTTTTTATATTTTGCGCTGTGAATTTTGTTTTTTCTTTTAAATTTTTTCTCGCAACGACAAGAATATTTACTTTTTAATGTATTATATTATTTTATTTTAATTATTGTGAATGTGAAGACTACTGATGTGGACCATTTTTTTTTTGTTTTTATTTAAGCTTAGTTTTTAATCGTGGTCTGGCAGTTTGAGTAGTTTATGCGGCCTACCCGAATGTCCTTTCTTTGGTATTGTTCGTCGAATCGTTTAGCTCCTTAGATTCTGAGTTGAGCTGCTCGGTTATTGACAAATGCGTGCACTGACTGGACAGATCCACTCGATCTGGCTGGTTCTTTCCTCAAAAGACCATTTCAGACATCAGTCTACATGGTCTTCACATGATTTAACCAAGTTTTTGTCTGGACTTTAAAAGAGACTGTGACATCTGAGTTTGTTTCGGTCTTTCTTTTTTTTCTTGTTTGTTTGGCTTTTCTTTTGTCTTTCTTTTACTTAAAAGGAGGTCCCTATGTAAGATTTACTGTAAAAGTGTACAAGTTTCTGCAATAAACATTTTTATTTTATTTTTTTCTTCTCAGCGTAGTCAGATAAGAAACGCCGACCTCATCTAGTTTTAAAAAATATGATCAATATGTAAAGGTGTTTGTACAAACCAACTTATAGAAAATAAATCATTTATCATTTACCGAGCGCGAAATTGGTTAGTCAGTTGACACTAAGATCGACTGACCAATCGCGTCGCGTCCACGTTCCGTTCGTTCTATACGGTGGTTGGTTAGTTCGCGCACTATGCGCGAACTTACCCCCACTACGCCAAAACCTTGCCAAGTTACATTCAAATTCAAAATTATTTATTTGCCAGTAGGGGTGAAGATGTTATACATGTATTTTTTAATGTTCTCCATGCTCTGCCGTCATATGGGCATGCAAAATCTTACACATAAATTTACAACCTAGTATCTAAATACAATAGATATTGAATATCAAGCCGAATAACAATAAATATTACAACATCATTAAACCATTTTATTTTTAATGTCAAGGACTATCCAGTAGTCAAAATTTAAATAAATGTCAGAGTAGTTAATTAAATTAATGTCAATAAAATAAATAAAAGTCCTAGATAAATAATAATTGAGACCAGAGTATGTCATTATTGTCATAAATATTATCTGCCATAAGGATTCCCGTTTAGATACTCCTTCACACTGTAATACGCCTTCTCAATTTGAAATTTATTTAGCTTCCGCTTAAATATGTGCAAGCTGTCAATATCTATAAAACAACATGGCAATTTATTAAAAATCTTGGATGTCATACAATAATCACTGGATCCCATTAAATAAGTTCTGCATGGTGGAATCTGAATTTTATTTTTATATCCAACACTTTTTTTTGGAATTTTTCATACATATGCATATTACTTTTGACAAAGGCTGATATCTCATAAATGAAGAGGCTAGGTAAAGTTTGAATCTTAAGTTTTTTGAAATATGATTCACAGCTATCTGTGTTCTTAAGTCTACACATTGCACGTATGCATTTTTTTTGGGCTTTAAAAACAGTCTCTCATTCCGTCGAGTTCCCCCAGAAAATTAAACCATTTCTCATCGTGGATACCACATATGCATGGTAGGCTGTCATTAACGTGGATATATTTACAATTTTTGTGAGCATGTATAGCATATAAGAATATCTATTTAATTTTAAGCAGACAGATTCTACATGTGATTTGTAATTTAAATTACAATCTACATTCAAACCTAAGAATTTTGTTACATTAACTTCATTAATTTTTGTTCCAGCATAATGTATGTTTAAGTCTGTTGGTGGTTTAGTCCTGTTTCTGAATATCATTACATTCGTTTTCTCTAAATTAATTAGAAGGTTGTTTGTTTGTTACATGTCGGGGACTACAATACAACATTTTAATGTTTTGTTTTAATTGTATTTCGTATTTGTATCGCATGTCAATTAATTTTTATAATATACTTTCATATTCTTAATCAATTATATTAAGCTGTGTTTTTTGCTTGGCTATGTAAAAGCTATTGTTACCTGTAATTGAGCGTGCATTACGGGATAATGATGATTTGAACAAATTTTTATATTTTGTAATTATTTTTTTATTTTGTGGTTTTGTAACACTCGTTGGTGACCATTAAATAAATAAAAATAAACTTAAAAATTCGCGTAAATCAAACCCCGCCTTAACAATCCATTCCGAAAACATTAACTCATATTCGGCTTAAATTTAGTTTTCGAGTTCGCTAATTCTAAAGCTCTTAATTCACGATTCTTCATTGTTGAGTTCGCTACAGTAATAATTGCTGGGTCGAGCCCTAAGGCGCATTTTTGAATGGGCGCTTTTCATTGGCTTCCTAGCCGGAGTAACAAAAGGTGGGTAGTTTTTGTTTGTTTTGTTCTTAATTAGGGCTAGAATGAGGTTCATTCAATAGGTGGTTAATTAGAATTCAAATGATGTTGTTTTTTTATGGGTGAGTTTCCATACTCCTTTTTTCACACGTGGCACAGACTGGTATTTGGCCCTAAAAGTTGGCCAAAATCGTTTTTTTTTATATTAGTTCTACTCCCTCTAAGCCATTGTTTTCAAAAACTAGGATAACCGCTCCAAACAACAGCAAAAAACACAAAGCGCCAGCCCCTTCCAGAACGCAGTGGGCTCAGTCGGAAGTTACCGTTCGCCAAAAGTGTTCGTGTGATTGTTCGATGCGCTCAGATTTCGCTGTTTTAAAATATTTGCCATCTTGTGACTGAACGATTTTGTGTTAGTTTTCACTATGGATTCTGCACAACTAGGTATGTATTTTATTTGGCACTTACTTTTAATATCTAATCTAAAGCTTTTCTTCATTTATATCCTTGAGAAGTAAAGACCAAGAAACTGCTATAAAAAAACACGCTTTGGAAGATTAAAGGGAGTTTTAATATATTTCTCATCATTTCTAAGCCAAAATTGTAATGGTTAGTTATAGAGTAGACCTTTGAGGATGTAATTAAGTGCAAAACAGCTACCCCAAAGTACCCCTCTTTTTTTGGTGAATTTCTTCCGTAGGCATATTCGATACTCAGTAAATGAAGCTTTACTTATATTTTGTGTCTTTTTTTTATAGGCTCTTCTGGAATGAGAATTATGACTCGAAATGATTTGTTTAATATAATGGAACGCTCAAATACCTCAACTTTTAATGAAAAGTTGCAATTTATGGAGCGGGAACTGCTTAATCAATATGCAGAAAATGACCAAAATATTGCTGATGTAAAGCAAAAACTGTCGATCATCAGACATCAATTTAAACAAAAATGGTCAGCTGCTCGCAATACAAAGGCCAGATTCCTAGAAAACAATGCCGAGTGGCTTAAAGGATGCATATCGCTACCGAAAGCAGGTAAGTGATACCCAAATTTCATTACCTCTATTGTTCTGTTATGCTTTGAAGCATTTTGTTTACCCGCACAATATTGTAGTTTAGAACTTAACATATTTTTTTGAGTACAACTATTGTCTTTTTGTTGTAGGAGAAAGTCCCGGCCGACCTCAAAAGTCGTTCTTAGACTTGAGTGAAAGAAGCAAAAGACGTAAGACTAAAGAACTTAGATCATCTGACACAGATGAATTGACGTATGCAACACAGATGAAATTACGGGAGACGGGCAAATTAGATGCGTCAAAAATTGTAAAAGATTTAACAAAAAGTCCCAGAAGAGCAAGGAAATATGCAGTAGCAATGAAAAAAAATATCTCTGAAGAAGAACAGGAGAAATCAAACAAATTGACACATTCACGTGCATTGTTTATGTTTGTTGAAGCGGGACTAACACAGGCGCAGTATGAAGTAGTGCGAGAAACTAATCCAAGGTTTTATCCGTGCTATTCGATTTTGCAGAAGTTAAAGAAAGAGTGCTATCCTGAAATTCACAGAGTTACAGAAACGTGCGCTGAAGTAAAAGTTCAAAATCTCATGGATCACACGGCACAGCGACTGATTTTACATCTTGGTGAGGCAGTGGAACAATTGAGTGGAGCAGAAAAACAATCATTAGTTTTAATAAGTAAATGGGGCTGCGATGGATCTCAACAGATGCAGTACAAAATGAAATTTGAAAATGAAGCCGATTCTGACGCAAACATTTTCCAAAGTTCCGTGGTACCGCTTCAGTTGGTTTACGGACCGGAAAGAAAAATACTGTGGCAAAATCCTACCCCATCTTCACCACGGTATTGTCGGCCAATAAGAATAAGATTCATTAAAGAAACCACAGATGTGACAAATGATGAGATTGATTACATAAAATCTCAAATAACAGCGCTCACTAAAAGCGAAGTCAACTGCATTTCCATCAAGCATAAAATGCTTTTCACTATGATCGATGGAAAAGTATGCAATGCTGCTACGCATACTAAATCAACAATGAGATGCTACTTATGCGGAGCTACGTCATTACAGTTTAATGATTTGGAGAAGGAGAGGCCATGCAAAAAAGAAAACTTGGAATTCGGCTTATCTTTGTTGCATGCTCGGATAAGATTTTTTGAGAGCATTTTACATGTTGCATATAGATTACCCGTAAAAAAATGGAACGTTCGCCTTACTGCCGAGGAAAAGCAAGCAGTGGAAAAGAAAAAAAAAGAAATCCAAGATAAGTTCCGGGAGAAACTCGGTCTGCTGGTGGATATACCAAAATCCAACTTTGGCAATACCAATGATGGAAACACCAGTAGACGTTTTTTTGAGAACTTTGAAATATCGGCGGAAATAACGGGGATAGACGTAAATTTAATCTATAGACTGAAAGTGATTTTGGACACATTGTGCTGTGGTTTAAAAATAAACGTGGAGGTGTTTGAAACATATTGCCAAGAAACGGCAAAGTTATACGTTTCCTTGTACAACTTTTACCCAATGTCTCCTACATTACATAAAGTGTTGCGTCATGGGGCTGAAGTGATAAGGGAAGTAATTCTTCCCATTGGACAACTGTCCGAAGAAGCGGCAGAAGCTCGTAATAAACATATAAGAATGTTCCGACTCAACTACGCCCGAAAATTTTCCCGAGTAGCCTGCAACGCAGATGTTTTTAACAGGTTCCTCTTAACCTCTGACCCTGTCCTGACGGGCATGAGGAAGAGGAAGAATAAAAAAAATCTCTCACTTTCGGCTGATGTACAAAAATTATTACTAGAAAGTGATTTTTTTAATGTAAGTTTTGAAGATGACGACGAAAATGACGAATAAATGCTCGTATATATTACTTATGCCTTTTTTTTCACCGTTTTTAAGCTAAAACTGAAATAAAACATTGTTAGGCAGCCATTAGGCGAACAAAATATTTTTGGCCAACTTTTAGGACCAAATACCAGTCTGTGCGTGGGTTACAGAAAAAATCCTTAGTTAGTAGGGTAGGGTAGGGTAAAATGGCTGTTCATGATCCTATCAATCTAGAGGCCATATTGACAGGATTATTGAGTTCCTTGCGCGGCGCAGAAATAAAACTTACTGACATCTGGTACACATAAAGTGGACTTAAAAGGTAATGAAAATATAATTTGTACATGAAATATTATGAGGTGCTGCAGGCGGGAACAAACAAAAATTATAGAAAAACCGACCAAAACTTCGTTTGGCATCGCTGCCTCTTGTTTTATTTAAGACTTTTGAGTTTTAGTAATGAACGAGATCTCCAAATAAATTATGTGGTAAAAGTTTATTTATTTTGCTATCAAAGTTACGCCTATCTTGAATTTGTGCCTAAATAGGAGCATAAAAGTTTTACAATATATATGTTTTTGGAATGGGAATGGGAATTTGAACAATACGGGTATCAAATGAAAGCTACTAAATAGGTAGTAGCTTTCATTTGATACCCATATTGTTAGGATAACGAAAAAAAAAATTGAATAACCCCCCTTTGTTTAGTGGAGGGGGCTATTTAAAAAATCTATAATGTCATAATCCGTCAAGCCGTTTGGGCTGTAGAGAGTGCTATAGAAATGGACATACATACATAACAAGCACTTTGTGTGGGATATCAAAATAAAGAGTTTTAAGAGCACTTATTTGTTTAAATGTACCTTATTCGAAAAATGTTACCAAAAAAGATATGAATAAAAAAATAAAATAAAAAAAAACAAAAAACCCGACTGCTTTATAAGCGAACTAAAAAGATGTAATCAAAAAAAATACCATGCTGTGCAGTCGGAGGATACACCTGGTTTTGGTCAGCCAGTTCGCGAATATGTATCCTCCGACTGCACAGCATGATTTTCTTCTTGTTTACGTTGTTTTAGTTCGCTTCTTAAGAAGTCGGGTTTTTTAAATAATAAATTTTTTACTCACAGTCGATACGAGTATATGGCAGTATATACTCCTTTTCATAAGACACTATATTGTGCCCAGAATATGTCTGGACAAACTATGAATTTGATATGATCAGGTTATATTTCCTAATGTATGTAACATACATTACTGCTCACCCCAAAATGACACTAGATAGCGCACAGTGGTCTCTCGCTATCAATTACCGCTAGTCATTCGACCACATGAATATGGAAGCGACACTCAGTGAATTCGGTCATTAGTCTGCAGTAGAGAGAACTTCGCGTTGATGAGAATGCATTCGACGCTGTTTCTTTTATAAAGCAATGTTTTTTTTGGCGTTTTTCTAACATATTTTTCTAATGCGAAGGTGACTTTTGATGATGTCCTATCAGATTGTAACAGTCCCACTGTTTTTGCAGTGTGTTCATCATATTTTTTTCCTTTAGAGAGGGTATTATTATATTAAAATAATGACCAGTAAATAATGCTTGTTTCAAGGTAAAAGAAGGAATTTACAAGCATTTATTTAAAAGAAGAAGAAAAAAAGGAATTTAAAAGCATTTATTTTAATGAAGCCATTCATTTAAATGCATCGCCTTTATTGGAATGGGCACGTCATGAGACGTAGTAAGGACCATATGGTAAAAATATCTCAGTCTTCCAGAACAAAAGAGAGGAAGAGGCCGGCCGCCATTGACTTGATGGTCCAATATAGGAAGAGACCTCAAGCAAACTATTTGCCCGAACAGACAACCCAAGACAGTACAACGGCGCAGGAAATTGACGAGATCCGAACCCAATTAATGGGACCAGGAAAGGACATTGAACTTTTGAACCGGTAGAAGGGGTTGACATTGAGATCTGGGGTAACTTTGATAACTTATTTTTTTAAAGTTTTTTAAAGGTAACTCCGTGAAAACGGAACGCACCTCAATTTTCTTTATAATTAGCAACATTGACATATCAGACATATTTTGCAACGTCAGCGCAAGAATACGTTTACGTGTTGCAGAAAAAGTATTTTATTGTACAGTTTGAATTTATTAAAAATATATTGGGGTTACTTTACATTGCAATGAAAAAACAATAGGGTATCAAAGTAGCCCCATTTTTTATTTAATGGTTTTTTTTTGGCATTTTTTGTGATAATGGTACTGAACCCTTCGTGCGCGAGTCCGACTCGCACTTTGCCGGTTTTTTATTTTCTCTCAAACTATGAAAAAAAAATTTTTTTTATTATTGAAATTTTTATTAAATTTGTGTTTGTTTAATTTGTTTTTAATTTCAAAATTAATAAATTTAACCCCGTTGTTATAATGTTAGTTTGTAAATAATGTACATTTTTAAATAATAAAAAAATAAAAATCCCCGTTTTACAGTCATCATCATATCAGCCGAAAGACGTCCACTGCTGGACATAGGCTTCCCCAAAGCGTCGCCACATTGACCGGTCCTGTGCGTCTCGCAACCAGCGGATCCCCGCAACCTTCACCAGGTCATCGGTCCACCTAGTCCACCCGTTTTACAGTATCTAAAAAAAATATCAGAATAATAAAAACCCCAAGGGATTGGTGACTGAGGTAACTGCCTGAAATATACCACACAGGAAATACACAGGCGGATATCCGTCTCGTCAATTGTGTTTTACTTGTCAAGAAAATCTCCAGTTTCATCCATCCGTGCGTAACGCGAATATTTCTAAAGTGCTTTGCTAACCGTACGCCCCTGAGAGTGAAATAACCGTCTTTTTTGTAAAAACTGAGCTGAATTACTCTAAAATGACCTTTGTTTCAACGGGCAACCTTCTAGCTACACATTTAGCTTTTCAAATTTGTTTGTTTTTCAAAAATCTCGGTACGATTTTAGAGTTCCGTAGATAAATAGTAAAAACCCGTCAGAAGGCCAAGACAAGTTTTCAAGGATTATCGTATTACCTATACTGGGTCGTGGGCTTCTATGGATCAGATAGGCACACTCTTTGTAATATACTAATTTTCAGCCGCATCTGGGTGGACTGGAAGCCGGCCCCAGCTTAGTTTGAAAAAAGGGCTAGGCAGATTGATTGTAGCTTAATTGCTAAGACCTTTTTAACCGACTATAAAAACCTCCTCCAGGTTCTCAATTCGTCGGCATCTATATTTTTTTTTATTTACTTCAAGACGCTTGGACCGATTTGAAAAATTCTTCTTTTATTTGAAAGGGTATACTTCCCAGGTGGTTTCATGGACATCAAGTCAGGATCTGATGATGGAATCCTCGAGAAATCGAGGGAATTTCTCAAATGTTCTCTTCTCAATTTTTATAAGGACCTCAATTAGCAAGTAGCTTTCCATAGGTGAAAGAATTTTTAAAATCGGTTTAGTAGTTTCGGTGCCTATTTGGTACAAACAAACAAAAATATTGGTATATAGATAAATATATTTAAAAGAGCCAAAGTTTTGTTATTTCAGTGTTTTAAAAAAGCTCTTTTTCATCGTTGGTACATTAAAATATTGTAGTATTTCGGTTAAGATATTAAGTATTTTTTACTTCAAATTAATTACTCTTTTGCATCCGATAATTATATACCTGTTAGTGTTGGGATAAATATGCATTTACAAAATTAATTAATTCATGGGTAATTTGATGACATTGGTAACAATTCACTGAAAACAAATCGATAAATATGTAGTAAAAAAATATGATACATCAATCTGCTTAGCCCTTTCTCACCTATTGGGGTTGGCTTTCACTCTCCCAGACTAACCACATCTAAGTAAGATCTTACACTGAGCAATTACTAGTCTGGATACCTTCAGAACCAGAAACTGGGTAATTCGGTATCCCTTCATAAGGCTGGTGTAAATTTTTCTAGTTTCTGACTACCGGCAACGGCCATTAAAAATCATAAACTGAGCAATTACTAGTCTGGCATATACCTTCAGAACCAGAAACTGGGTAATTCGGTATCCCTTCATAAGGCTGGTGTAAATTTTTCTAGCTTCTGACTACCGGCAACGGCCATTAAAAATCTTACACTGAGCAATTACTAGTCTGGCAGATACCTTCAGAACCAGAAACTGGGTAATTCAGTATCCCTTCATAAGGTTGGTGTCAATTTTTCTAGCTTCTGACTATCGGCAACAGCCATTAAAAATCTACAAATGACAGCTAGATATCTATAGATAACAACGGCTAAACCACCATCACTCATCAACGGACCGACCTCGGGCAGTCTTGCCTACCTCTAAAATCCACCCTCGTGGATATTATTACTCAGCCACAACTTTCTCTTGTGTTGCGAATGCTAAAACCTTAACGAGAGTACCCAGAATCACTGTTAATTAGTATCATAACCAGTCCATCTGTTGCATTTATAATTACGAACAGTTGGCTACGAACGGGGATGCTTTTTCCAATAGAATAGTCAGCCATGTAGCCATATAGCCATTCGGTTATGTAGCTAGTTGGTAATATAGGGTAAGTTGAAAAGTTTCAATTGCTGTTTTGAAAGTCTGTGTTTGGGGGCTTAAATTAAATGGCCATTTGTGAAGTTAAGATGTTAATTTTATTGAGTTGCCGGGGAAATGGGTAGAGAAATAGTGGGTGTTGATTTTATTATTTACAATAGTTACGGGGTTTTCTATCGAAATCAATCGATCAGCCAACCAACCAACCAGTTGCAGCTGAAAAATGTTTCACGAGTCATCCCAAGGTGACATAATAATATCTCAACTGTATTAAATAAATTATGCTCTTTTAGAGTTCCGTACCCAAACCCTATTACTAAGACTCCACTGTCCATCTGTCTGTCTGTCACCAGGCTGTATCTCATGAACCTTGATAGCTAGACAGTTGAAATTTTCACAGATAATGTATTCCTGTTGCCGCTATAACAACAAATACTAATCACAGAATAAAATAAATATTTTAGCGGGGCTCCCATACAACAAACGTGCTTTTATTGCCGTTTTTAGCTATAATGGTACGGAAACCTTCTTGCGCGAGTCCGACTCGCAGTTGGCCGGTTTTTTTTTCTTCTTTCTTTCTGACAGGAAGCTTATTACTAATAAAAAATAAAATGTTTATTTCAATTACATAAAGTAATAACATACATGATATGCAGATCATCTTTGCAAGAAGATGCTTGTGGTAGGTAACTCCGCTCTTCCACTTAGCATTATACAGTGTATGAAATTGTAAAAAGAACAACAAAAAAAACATTTATATAATCTAAATAATAAAAGAAAATACAAAAAAACTTTTTCGCAAAAAAATACTACCGACTTCCAAATAAATAACTTACTTTATTTTTGGAAGTCGGTGTCTTTGGTAGGTACCATTTTTTTGCGTTATGGACACTGACTTCCAAAAATAAAGTTATTTTTCACTTTGTAGTTTTCTTATTTGGAAGTCGGTAGTATTTTTATGCAAATTAAATTTTTCGTTGTAGGTACCCACCTAATAGGCAAGTAGTTAAGTAAGGTCAGGTTAGGCTACTCGGCGGCGTGCGCTCTGGCGGGCACCCCTCCCTGGGAGTTGGAGGCATGGGTGCTCGCCAGAGTGTACGAGTGGACGGCGCGGCGGAAGGCGCTGGGTGAGCGAACCGCCGCGGAAGAGCGGGAGGCTGTGCGGCGGGAGGCGAGGGACGCCATCGTCCTCCATTGGACGGAGGACCTCGCCACCGCCGCCTTTGGCCGCCGGACGCTGGACGCGCTCGGTCCAGTCCTGCAGGACTGGCTCGAGCGGCCACACGGTTTCCTCTCGTTCCGTCTGGTGCAGATGTTGTCCGGACATGGTTGTTTCGGAACGCACCTGCACCGGATCCGGAGGGAGGAAACCCCGGCGTGCCACGACTGCGGCGCGGAAGAGGACACGGCGCAGCACACCCTAGAGGTGTGCCCAGCCTGGGCTGAGCTTCGCCGTGCCTTAACAAGTGTGATCGGGCAGGACCTCTCGCTCCCCGGCGTGGTCAACTCCATGCTGGGGAGTGAGGAGGCCTGGGCGGCGGTTGCCTCCTTTTGTGAGGTCGTGATGTCGTAAAAGGAGGCGGTGGAGCGTGCGCGGGAGGACGATCCTCTCGCGCCGCCGCTCCGCAGGCGGAGAAGGGGAGGGAGAAGGCGGTTGTATAATCGTCTCCTCCCTCCTCCTGGTGGTGATTAGCGGACGAATGGTGCGGGGGCACCTTCGTCCGCATTGCACCAATCACCACCCTCGTTGGGCGGGAACGGCCGGGCACTCGCGGTCGTTCCCGGGCCCCTCCACTAAGGTAGGGGCGTGAAGGCCCCGCTGTAAAGGCGGGCGGTCGTCGGCGGAGGACTGGAAGTAAAGGCTGTGCCGGTTTCCCAGTCCTCCTCCACTCAGACGATGCGGGAGTGCCGCTGGGTTATTTTAGTGGGTATACCGGGTCAGTTAGACCGGAGAGTCCCACATAGCCCCCCATCCCCCGATGGGCGGGTATGCGTAATGCATTTTTTCCCAGCGAAACCAAAAAAAAAAAAAAGGTAATGCCAGAATAGATTAAATTGAACATAAACGTTTAAATGAGAGTGTACCAAGGTAAACTGTACACATCTGCGTATCCCTTTAGAGCGTACTGGCGTGATGTTATGTTATGAAATAGTATAAACAACAAACATACATACGATTGTAGCAATCCCGAGAGATTTGCCGCAATTTATTGAAGAGTTCTGTTGTACATCTTCGAAGTTCTTCATCAGATCTTCATCAAACTAAAATGGGACCAATTTCGCAACCGACCGATCAACCGATCGACCGTTCCATTGTAAACAAGTACAATAAATATTTTATCAAGAATTCAGCAAGAATAGTTTTCTTCCATCACAACTTAGCAAATGTGTCAGCAGCCAAGTGCTCGTACATAGTGGTCCTTCGAGCTATGTGTTGGTGATTTGTGTTCTCTCGTGTGACTGCGAATCGGTTCCGTTGGCCTCCCACAAGCGGGAATCCCTAACGCGAATTGAGAAGGCGCATAAGGTTGCACGGAAGAATATCAGAGCACCTACACAGACCAAGTGACAGTGGGCTAGCAGTCCAAGATCGCATCAAGGCATACAGCATCAAGGCAAAAATCAAGTAAGCATCTTAGCATCAAGACTTCATACAAGACAAGACAAAAACATCAAGAAAAAGCTATATAGCAACCCAAAACAGATCGATCAAGCAAGTTTCAAGAAAGTTGACGGCGAAAGAACTCCACAATCAGCAGGGAAAATCAACGTAGTTATTTGAATTTCCTATTTTTCAAGTATCAAGATGGAAGAACTATTTCACAAGCAGCAAGTTGCCATCAATGGCATGCGACAACTTTGGTCAAATTTCAAGAAAGATGGTCAAGATCGCAAAACTTCAGAATATATCAAGAAGAGAACTGACACTCTGAACAGCTATTGGAACGAGTTTCAGAATAATCATGAAAAATTGTGCATGTACGAAGATAAAACCCAAGAATATTTTATCGGAAACCACTATGAAGAAACTAAGGCGTTCTACATAGAAGTTAGAGATTCGATTCAGAGAGCAGGTCTGATCAAGCCAACCCTGTTCGGACGTCAGCAGCCAGGTGCCTCGACCGCAGAGGGCAGAAGTACTCCAGTGAGTCCAATGCCAGCTCCGGAGTATACTACTCGAGGAACTGATAGCAAGTTAGGTGAAAGGTTGCGCAAACAAGCTAGCAACTTCAAAGCATTTTCTCGCTTCGTGACTATCATAGATCTGTCATCCATAGAAGAAAAATGGGAGTTTGAAGACATTTTGAAAACTCTAGAAACCCGTTGGAATGCGGTTGATGGTCTCCACTGGAAAATAGACAGCGAATTTGATGAGGTAGACGAAAATTACGAAACTTCATACACGCAGCATGAGCAGATGTACTTCAATATTAAGAAAAAAATTAATCGTAGATTATTCTCTGCATCCCATCGAGAAAAGTCTACGCCGCAGCTGGATATTCCTATATTCAACGGAAATTACCAGAATTGGGTATCATTCAAGGATTTGTTCACGGAAGCAATTCACGGCAACCCATATTTATCTGCTGCACAGAAAATGCAATTCCTGAAGAGCAAGATTAAAGGTGAACCAGAACGCCTAATACAACATCTTCCGATCAGTGCGGATAATTACATCGCTAGCTGGGATATATTAAACCACCGTTATAACAACAAGAAACTTATCTTTACTACTCATATTAACACCTTGATGAATATCCCAGTTACGTAACAAGCGACATCGAATCACATCAAACGTATTCATGACGTAACAACCGAGTGACTTAATGGTATCAAGAATTTAGGTGTCAACATTGACACCTGGGATCCAATGATAGTACACCTGCTCACTCAAAAAATGGATTCCGAAACATTGAACGAATATTTCGCTTCACTCAAACAGCCAAGAGAACTGCCATCCCTGAAGGAATTTTTAGAATTTCTGGAGAACAAGTTCACTACCATGGAGTCAGCACGTCGTAAGCAAGATACGATACAAGAATCTACAAGTTCTCCTTCAAATTCAGGAAACTATAGATCAAATCAGGGAAAACAATACTACGTCAGCAACAAGGCTACGTCAAAGAGGACCCCTTCTGCCTCCTGTCCAATCTGCAAAGATCATCATGGCATATATTATTGCAATCAATTCAAAGAAATGGCACCAGGCCTAAAGAGAAAAACTATAAATCGACTCAATTTTTGTACAAATTGTCTGTACAATCACAACGAAAAAAAATGCACGTCCAGCAAACGTTGCCGGCAATGCAACGGACAACATAATACGGTGTTACATGACGCCTATGCAAATGAAAACACGACGTCATCGAACGCATCCGGCCACGTGCCACCCAAGCAAGAATCAAGCCCCGGAGCTCATGTTGCACAGCAAAAACTTGCATCGACAGTTCTTTTAGCAACTGCAATTATCAAGGTGACAGGAGCTGATGGAATAAAAAGAACGATGCGAGCCCTTATTGACCAAGGATCCCAAGTTTCCTTGATCACCGAAAACGCAGCGCAAGAGCTAAAGTTACCACGACAGAACTGCAAGGGAGTTATTACTGGCGTTGGTATAAATGACAAGACCTGCAAAGGAATGTTGAGTATCAACTGTACATCATTGGATGACAACTACAAGTTCAGCACTAATGTTCTCATAATGAACAACATAACAAGAAACCTTCCGAATTCAACATTTTCTAAACCATCATGGGTATTTTTGGAAGAAATTGACTTAGCCGACCCTCAGTTCTACGTCAGCAACCCAGTTGACATATTATTGGGTGCGGATATATATGCTAAGATTATCATGAACAAGATTCACCGAGAAGATTCAGGTAGCTTTATTGCGCAGCAAACACGCATTGGGTGGATTTTGTTCGGCGGGGTCCAAAGTCTTCAATGCAACCTAGTCCTGAATAACATACAAGACATTCAACAATTTTGGGAAATCGAAGATATTCCTGAAGATGATCAAATATCATTTGAAGATGATGAATGCATTCAATTTTACAAGTCGACCACGACAAGGTTGGAAGACGGAAGATATCAAGTGAGACTACCACTAAAGTCAACTTTCAACAAGGATGTTGGGGAATCTAAACACAAGGCAGTCGCTCAGCTGTATCAGATAGAACGAAAGCTCGCAAAAAACAAATGTATTGCAAACCAATACAAAACATTTATTAATGAATATTTATCTCTCGGTCACATGAAACCGGCGCATAGCAACAAGAAACCAGAGTATTTTCTACCGCATCACTGCGTACTAGGTAGCGAGTCAACAACTACGTCACTCCGTGTAGTATTCAATGCATCATCAAAAACTTCTACTGGGATGAGCTTAAATGATTGTATGCATACGGGACCCAATCTGCAAAAGGATCTTATGACACTTATACTGAAGTGGAGACAACATCGCATAGCCTTTATCGCGGACATTGAAAAAATGTTTCGCCAAATTTGGGCACATGAAGACGACCAAAACCTCCAAAAAATCGTTTGGCGAGATTCTTCTGATCAATACGTACAAGAGTATCAACTTACTACGGTCACCTATGGCACCAAGGCCGCGCCATTCTTGGCAATGATGACCCTAAGACAATTAGCGGAAGATGAGAGATCAAATTACCCATATGCAGCTCAGGTCGTCGAATAATGATTTTACATGGACGATTTGTTACACGGTTCAGACTCTGTAGCATCAGCAAAACAATTACAGCAAGATTTGATGGCAATACTCAAGACAGGTGGTTTCAACTTACGAAAATGGAGGTCCAATTATCAAGAATTGCAAGACAGCACCAGCAAAGGCTGTGACCAGGAGCGTTACGACTTCAAACAAGCTGAATCGACAAAAACATTAGGCCTTCACTGGAATCCGCAACAAGATATTTTCACGTTTCAATCCAGGATTGAAACCACTACCGAAACGCAACTTACGAAGCGGAAGTTACTGTCTGAAATATCCAAACTCTTTGATCCTCTCGGTTGGCTCACTCCAGTTTCTACCAAAATGAAAATACTGTTTCAAGACATCTGGAAAGAGAAGAATTTGAATTGGGATGACAAGATTCCCAAACAAATTAACCAAGAATGGACAAAAATTAAACATGACATAGAAAACATAAATCAATGTCAAATACCTCGATGGATAGGTACGGCATCGGCCGGAAACAATATCGAGTTACACGGATTTTGCGATGCTTCGCAGAAGGCGTATGCATGTGTCGTGTATTGCAAAATTACAAGTCAATGTGAAACAAAAATAACTTTAATGGTTGCGAAATCAAGATTGGTTCCATGCAACAAGAATATCTCTTTGCCCAAATTGGAATTAAGTGGAGCTCATCTGCTATCTAAAATGGTCAAAGTGAAGGAAAGTTTGATCGGTCATGACATCAAAGTTTATGGGTGGACCGATTCTATGGCGGTTCTGGGATGGATACAAGGCGATCCCAATCGCTGGAAAGTTTTTGTTGCCAACAGGGTGCGACAAATTACAAAGGAGATGCCATCTCAATGTTGGCGATATGTGAAGTCGGCGGAGAATCCTGCAGACTGCGCGAGCCGTGGATCAACAAGTCTGAAACTAAAGGAAGACAATCTGTGGTGGAATGGACCCACCTGGCTACCTCACTGTACGCCGGAAGTCCAAGCAAGTCGCCAAACTTACTTCACAGATAAAGAATCCCTTAACAAGCAAGTAAATATTGTGACACAAGAAAAGTCACAAGTAAACAGCGTTATCAAAAGACTTCTTAGCAGACTAAGCTCATTTACAATGATTCTGCACGTACTAGCACGTTTACGGCGTCTGGTTATCAGAAAACCAGAAAACACATCAAAACCCTACATTACCTTAGCGGAGCTACGCAAGGCCAAGGTCGTAATAATCAAAGAAGTTCAGTGTGTGGAGTTCCAGCAAGAAATACATGACCTGAAGAAGAAAAACAAAGTGTCCACGTCAAGCAAGATCGTGAATTTGAATCCGTTCCTAGATGAAGAGGGAATACTGCGTGTGGGTGGGCGGCTGCATCATGCTGCGATCAATCCTGAACTCAAACATCCTATAATTTTACCCCATCAACACCGTCTGACGGAACTAATAATAGAACACGCACACAAACTCACATTTCACGGCGGAGCTCGAGTTACATTAGCATGTATCAGGCAAAAATATTGGATAATCGGGGGAAATAATGCAACGAAAAAACAAATACGTCAATGTATTACCTGTAGAAAACAAAATCCTGCCAAACTACAACCCCTGATGGGAGACCTGCCTGCAGCAAGAATCAATCCATCTCGACCCTTTATGCACACTGGCGTTGATTTTACTGGCCATGTCTATATCAAAACCAACACGGGCCGTGGTGTCAAGACCACCAAAGGATATGTGTCAGTATTTGTTTGCATGGTGACGAAGGCCGTGCATTTGGAACTAGTCTCCGACCTCACAACGTCATCATTTATCGCTGCCTTTCGTAGGATGGCAGCTAGAAGAGGCACACCTTGTCACTTGTATAGTGACAACGGCCGCAACTTCGTAGGAGCCAGCAGGGTTCTACAAAACGAATATGAAGAATTGCAGAGAATCATTAATGATGAGTTAATGGCTGAGATAACGGATATGGAGATCATATGGCATTTTAACGCCCCTTCATAGCCATCAGCAGGAGGCCTATGGGAAGCTGCAGTGAAGAGTTTCAAGCAGCACCTCAAGAAAGTGATCGGTGAACAAAAATTGACTTACGAAGAGTTCACCACACTTCTAACACAAATTGAAGCCTGCCTAAACTCAAGGCCACTGTGTGCAATCTCAGAAGATCCTGAAGACCTAGATTTCTTGACACCTTCTCACTTTATAACTGGCGGACCCACGTTAACGTTAGTTGAAACCGAAAGAGATCTGCGAACACGCTGGCAGTTAACACAGAAAATACTACAAGATCTGTGGAAAAGATGGCGTACAGAATATTTAGCACAATTAACTGCAAGAAGCAAGTGGAGGCAACCTCAATCCAACATCAAGTTGGACGATATAGTTCTCATCCACGACGACAACCTCCCACCCGGCAAGTGGGCGATGGGAAGAGTCGTAGAACTACATCCAGGCAAGGACGGCCATGTGCGTGTCGTGACCTTAAAAACGAAAAGCGGCACTATTAAACGTCCCGTCATAAAAGTTTCCATACTTTTAGAACATAAAGAAGTTGCCTCACAGTGCGACACGGCACGAGACAAGAACCAAGACGTGGAACACCAGCAAGCCCAAGCATCCTCAACAAGAAGGTCAACGAAAAGCAAGTTCAACTTGACAACCATGGTCACTGCTCTCATGTTATTTTTCACATTCATTACAAGTGCAGAATGTAACATGAAGATAGCCCCATTCCAAACAAGTCAAAGCTTGTATTTTGACAAAGTAACCGACATGATGCTTATCAGAGACGATTGGAATATTGTGGTTTACTACAACATGGATACGTACTGGCAATCAACTGCAAGGTTCAATGAATACATCCAATCGCTCAAACAAACATGTGACATCATACAAGGTCAAGTTCACTGTGACGTTATCATACAGCAGCTACGTCATGCGTTCTCAGAACTAGAGCACTACAACCAAGTGTTGCAAAGTCAGCATTCCGGCACGCGACCCGGGACACTGCGTCAGCGCCGAGGCCTTATCAATGGCGTGGGATATATCGCTAACAGCCTATTCGGAGTGCTCGACGAAAATTTCGCTGAAAAATATCGCAAGGACATTTCTCTCATTCGAGAAAACGAAAAGCATATAGTTTCTCTCTGGAAAAATCAGACTTCACTCATGGAATGCTTCCATGAGTGAAGTCTGATTTTTCCAAAACAACCTTCTTAAGCGCACAGAGCATGATATGAACCAGCAACTTAAAATGATAAACCGTCACATGAATAAGTTACACGCAGCAGTGGACCAATTGAAAAACAACATTGAAGCTAACAGCATCATTAATGACTTCAACATGGGAGCTATAATAGCAAGTAATATGATGTATAATTTAAAGAGCATTCAGAATACGTTATTAGACACCGTTACTGACATATACAATGGGCGTTTCAACTTACATTTGATTACACCCGAACAACTCATGAACGAGTTAAGCACGATTTCAAGCAACTTGCCCAAGGACGTATCCCTGCCAATTGACAACATACACTCGGACCTTCGGAAGATATATGATCTGCTGGAAATAAAAACAAGACTTCTGGAAGACATTATCATCTTTGAGATCAAACTACCTCTCATCAGTCGAGATTCATACGAAATCCTCAAGATAATTCCGATCCCCAAGACAGTGGGCCAAGGTGACATGATCAGCATAAACTCAGTATCTGAGTTCATATCTATCAACATGAAGAAAGATACCTATATTAACCTGTCGGAAGAAGACTTGAGATCATGCCCAACCGTTTCGGGAGTTTATTACTGCCACATATTAAAACCGATTTACCAAATTAAAGGAGACAAAAATTTCTGTGAAACAGAAAATTCGGAATGCAAAACAACAACAACCTTCTGTAAAGATAAATTGCAAGAAACATACACATTGAACAGATATTTTTACTTTTGCTGTGATAGGTGTCACGTTCGAACAATATGCGGCGATCAAATAACCGCACATCAGCTGGCACAAGCCGGACTATTCAATATAGGCCAAGGATGCATCGTCAAAACAAACAACTTTACCCTGTATTCACACAAACTTCACATAAGTGAATTAAGGACGAACGCAGATATTTATGCACCAGTGATTGCCCCTATCAACCACATTATCAACATCAGCATACCTAAACTAGTTTTGAACAACAAAACTGAAGATTTAGAACAAGAAATCAGCGAAGTAGACAAAAGGATACAGTCTATGAAAGCGGCAGATGTGATGTTACCTGATGATCTATCTTATCATGATATTCATCACTACGCTGTGATCTACACTTTAGTTGGAATATTGGGCATCGCTGCAATCGTCATTATAGCTCGCCGTTCGCGATGTCGATGGCGAGTTCCATTGTCACCACCACCGTCCGTTGCTGAGGAATCAAGAACAGGGCCTGCTGTGCCGCGCCACGGGAGCAACAGCGATACAAGGGAAACAAGTGGACGCCTCGACTGCGTGCGCGTCCATGTTCCTCGCAACCCTCGCGTCCATATAGGAACTTCCCCTTAATTAAGTTTATATAATTAATAGCTCTAAACTTTCATTATCATGTAGTTAACAAACTTTAAGCTATTTTTGTAACTCTATCTATTCTTGTTTTTTGTGTATCCTTCCTATCTCGTCCGGGAATATGTACGATTACATCGCACATTTATAGCACGCTAGCATAAGCATTTTTACCTAATATAATCGTAATTATTACTAATCATGTTGAGTACTCTTTCGACCGTTCCATTGTAAACAAGTACAATAAATATTTTATCAAGAATTCAGCAAGAATAGTTTTCTTCCATCACAACTTAGCAAATGTGTCAGCAGCCAAGTGCTCGTACGATACTTTTTCAAACAAAAATAATTTTTAAAATCGGTCCAAAATTGACGGAGATATGCGTGAACAAACGTGAAACACAAAAAAAAAAACATAATGTCGAACATAGAACCTCCTCCTTTTTGGTAAGTCGGTTAAAAAAGGAGCGCGCTTGTGCGATTTGTGCGAGTAGGATTTGAGTGTGTTTGTAATAGTGTGAGTTTATGCGTTCGTGAGTGTGTATAATAGTGTGAGTGTAGATTGTGTATAAGTTAAATTCGATTGATTGCATATAGATAAACGTTTAGGTGTCTAAGAATAATAATAGGAACAATTACGGGTTATAACCTTAATAAACATCTTTTTAATATAGGCGCCACAGACAGCCCGCTTTGCAGGGGCTGCCTTGACGCCGAAGAAACAGCCGCCCACGTCATCCTGGAATGCGAGGCCGTGGCATCTCAACGTGAAGAAATCCTCGGAACAGTGAGGTCGCTCCGTGAAGCCTGTGAAGCTCCCAGGAAGCTTCTGTGCTTCTGGACGGAGCTAGGCTGGCTTTGTTAGCCAGAACCCCCACGCACAACGGACCGAATTAGAGTCTAAGTGTGGAAAAGGGAGTCCCCATCATCATCATACGTCTAGGTGTCAGTTAGGTTAAGTTCTAGGCTTAGGTTAGCCCTGCGACTGTGTCTTGGGATCGGAGAGAGCCAGGAACAGCTTCCTCCACTAACGATTTCGTTTACTGAGGACTTATTTGTTATTGGACAGGATTAAGGAAGCGATGTTATCATGGCCTCAATGTCGTCATAGGTACTAACGGGATAAACATTTCTAATCCAGGTGAAAATCTGTCCGTTCCAAGTTTCATCCCGTCCGAATCAGTCCATCGTTGTGGCGTGATTGTTTAACAAACATTTATTTATACAGATGTTTAGATATTTTTCTTTTGTTTTTATTTAGCCTATTCATCCTGCTACTGTGTAATCCGTTGGCGCACGGTTGGCGCAGTGGTTGAGCAATTGACTGCTGCGCTGCGTGTCGCGGTTTCGATTTCCGCACGGAATAAATATTTGTATGACCTACAGATAGTTGTTCCGGCTCTGGGTGTTTGTGTATGTGAGTTTATAAGTTTGTAAACGCACCCACGATGCAGGAAGTAATTCCTAGTGTGGGGCAAGGTTTTTTAAGTAAAAAAAAATCCCCGCCACCCCGCTATCCCTGCTACTGCTGGGTTCTGGGGCTCCCCCAAATTATTCCCCGTATTATTTTCGTGAGCCAGCTCGACACCAGCGATAAGCATCTGCCAGGCTTTTACCCAGAAATGGGCCAGTATAGGCGAAATTAAAAAGAAATACATACTTGAAAATATTAATAAAAAATACTTAATTCAAAAATCTAAAACTCCTGACTGCTTAAGGAGCGAACTAAAAAGCCGTAAACAAGAAAATCTTGCTGTGCAATCGGAGGACACAATTCGTGAGATGGCTGACCAAAACCAGATGTATCCTCCAAGTGCACAGCATGCTTCTCTTCTTGTTTACGGGGTTTTTGATTTTTTTAATAAACTTTTTTTATTTATAACTTTTTAGTTAATTTTCTTTTAAAATCGAAAATTTAATTAAATATTAATAATAATAATATAATATATAATATTATTTTTTCTAATTTAATTTTAATTTATTAATTTTTTATTTTTTTACACATATATTTTTGAAACCCCTTTATTTTGATTTCCTACGCGATGGGTTTGGAAGCCAAAAAAATATTGGGCCCCCAATTAAATATGGCACCCAAAATCCGCCATTTTTCTATTTGCCAATTTTAATATAGCCAGTGACACTCGCAAGATTAAGACGAATCTATTGACGTAAGAATCTTCACAATCAGCCAACACGTTTGGTCTCTACAACGCCACATAGGAACAAACATACATATATACGTAGACTGATAAACACATTACCCCCCTTCGGCAGTCGAGTAAAAAGAAGGAGTAGGATCGGATGAACAATTTTATACCAATAATTAAAAAATCTCATAAAAAATGAAATAAAAAAGGGTCTAAGGTAAAATTATTCTAATCATACATTTTTTTGTTTCATCGGCCTCTCATGATCAAATTCCTTTCGCTCTTTATTGAATTCCATCTTCCATATTTTTTCTGACTACCCTCAACGAAAATCCAACCCTATCACAACTCTTCAATGTTTCATTTTCTCTGTTTACAGGACAGGTATGTTAAAACTTATCGAAACTCAACTTACAGAGGTATTCCTTTTGATACCGTTTGCAAATTTGAATTTAATTTCATTAGGGAAATGTATTTTGATCGGGTTTATTTTAAAATTTGTCCGTCATTTTGTAAACAGAGTTTCTGCGATGAGTTAAGTAACCTTTTTGGTAGTCAATACTGATATTTTGAGTACATAAGTACGGTTAAAGCTGCTTGGGAAATTTTGTTATTTGACCTAGTAATTAGTAGGCTTCTGGATGGTAGACGCATTGAATAATCATTTCAACAATCTGAGCCTCTAGAAAAAGTGCGATCGATGACGCATCGCTGTTTTGAAATACTTTCATTATGCGTACAGCTACGGTGTCGAATTCCCTGCCGGAATCTGTATTTTCCGATAGCTGCAACTTCGGAGTCTTTAAGTCAAGAGTGAAAAGGTTACTACTAGGCAATCGTGCTCCATCGAAGACCACATCATCGCTTACCATCAGGTGAGATAGAGGTCAAGCGCAAGCCTATCTATCATAATAATATAAAAACCCGACTGCTTAAAAAGCCGTAAACAAGAAGAAAATCATGCATTGCAGTCGGAGGATACGTATTCGCGAGCGGGCTGACCAAAACCACTGGCTGACGTATCCTCCGACTGCACAGCATCATTTTCTTCTTGTTTACGGCTTTTTAATTTGCTTTTTAAGCAGTCGATTTTTTTAATTAACTTTTTTTATTTATAACTTTTTAGTTATTTTTTTTTAGATTTCGGTACATTTAAACATATAAGTGTTATATATTTTTGAAATCACCTCTTAAAACCCTTTATTTTGATATCCGTCACGATGGGTTTGGAAGTAAAAAAAAATTTGGCCCCATAATATGGCGCCCAAAATCCGCCATTTTTCTATTATTTTTCCGCCATATATCTGTGCCCAAAGTCATTTTCAGTAACATACAGCATGAAATACTAGAATCGTTATTACATACATTTTCTCTATTGAGGTGTAAATATCGTGAGGATGAGCAATATTAATAAATAAATATTAATTATGTGATGAGCGTATGCCGTGAGTCCCTCAAATTATGCTACTTTTATATCATACGTTCCTCCTTTTGCGAACTTCACTAAAGTGAGTACCTAATAACATAATTTGGAAGCGAATTTACTTGGTATTGATGAACACAAATTTAGGCCCTTATCCAGGTCCGTTTGAAGCACCTCCCCTCGATTCACTCGCCATGAAAACGGTAAAAACCCTCGATGAATTACAAATGCTACATTCAAATTATTGTCAATTTAATGAATCGAGGAGTAGTCGCATTAGACCTCAACACCGATTCAATTTGAAGTCATGTTTTGAGCACACTGCGAAAAAATTGACCCTGGAAATTGGGATTTAATGCACAATATTAAATAATTTCTCAAAATACCTACAAAACCTTCAAAAAATAGGCCAAAGGTCGTCTAAGTTAGAAAAATCTTAAAAGTGAAATGGTGCTACTATAAAATTCTTGTAGGTCAAATAGTTTTCGAGAGACACCACCTCATATTTTTTGGGCTAACATAAAATGAAGAACTACTATTTTTTTTTTTAATGGTAAACTTAATTTAGATGAAAGACTAAAACTATAAAATTAACAGCTAATATTAAATGGGCATCATGATTACAATGGAGCCAGTTAATTAATATACCCATCTAATAAGAAAACATGGCCGTCTTCAGAAGCTTACGTAAATAAAACCTCATCTGAAGAAACGTGTTCTATAATTTATTCCTCGGAAAACAATCTGATTTGCGTAAGATTTTACGTAAGATATATGTAGCAGAAGTTCAATTTTGTGCATTACTATCCACAATATATTTGATCTAATCGTTACTTGGTTTCTAAAGCTATTTACGGAATACGTATGATGATATATTTAGTCCGCCGGTTAAGTTATCAAAACATAATGGACACGTATTTTTTGCTTATTCAAATCAATAAAAAATCACCAAGATAAAGCTCATCAAAGTTCGGTCCTGTGACGTCACTTCTATGTAAAAAGTGTACCAAAGCATGAAGTCATGCGATATTTTAACGCACTGTATCATTTTTTGGAAATCTATTTGACAGTCTAAAAATATTTTTTTAAGTCAGCTATATTTGAACAGGGATTGTTCAAATATAGCCTTCACATAAAGCTGTATTTGTAACTGCATTGCTGTGGACTACAGATCTCAGAGGCCTCTGCCACTAATCGGCAGTGGGTGGAGCAATGCTGCCAATAATCATGAATGTTAGTAGTTAGATGGTTGAACGCCCAGATAAGGATGATTTAAGTATACGGTCACTATAAAAACCTGATTTTTAACCCCTGTTTCTCAGTTATTGTAAAAATATGATCACTATAGCTTCTGCCAGCGGCTTCGAGTCGAAAATGATCGCGAGGGCACATATTCCCGTGATAAATATTGACTAACTACAATCTATCGCTGTGCCAAATTTTATCCAGATCCGTCCAGCCGTTTGAGCATGAAGAAGTAACAAACATACAAACACGCACACACATTCACAAACTTTCGCCTTTATAATATGAGTATAGTAGGATATATAGTAAGATTATTAAAAATTAAGTTTCAAGACCGTAAGAATTTTGAAAATGTAATTTAGGCCACCAGCAGTAATGTCGCTTATTAGATGAAAAATTACCTAATCTTCTTAGAGAACGACTAGATGGAAAGATGAAAAGTAGATGGAGTCATTATATTAATCACAAGTGTCCTTGAAATAATGAAAAACATCTAGAGGAAACTGGCGTGTCCGCACTGGGCCTTGCGGTAGATTACGTCCAACTTCGAGGATATAGCCTATATCCTAACAGTAGGAACACTATTGCTAATAATGTTTTATGTAATTCAAAGTCAAAAATATTTATTTCAACTAGGCCCTTAAGCGGCACTTTTGAACGTCAACAATTAAAGTTTACAAGTAATAATAATTGATTTTACCGTCCATTCGGCAAAGCAACTTGTTATGGAGGAGAAGAACGGACAAGAAAGTACTTACTCATTTAAATAAATAAGTTCTTTAAGACAAAGATAAAGATATTTTATTTCAACTAGGCCACCAAGCGGCACTTTTGAACGTTACATGAAACATGATTCTACCGTTTACAATATTTACATAAGTACATACATTAATAAATTCATATATGTGAGATCGATACACCCAGAATAGCACTACATTCAACAACACGTATAGGTACTCGTATAAAGTATTAAAATTATTAACAGGTAAATTTATTAATTTGATAAATAGGAACGTGGTTCTCACACGCTTGTAAATATTGCAAAAATAGGTAAAATATCAAATTCAACAACAACGAAACAACGTGTGAGTCAATTTCTAAATAAAAAAAAAGAATACAGAAACTATGAATAGGTATATAAATTAACAAATTTGTTTTTGTCTACACTAAAAATTGCCCTATGGAGCAGAACCAGCATGTTTCCAAGCATTTTTATCTGGAATATAATCATCTTGTTTGTAATATGCTTGTTTACAAAGTGTGCTTTTAACTAAAGTTTTAAATTTACCTTTATTTAGTTTTATTATATCACAAGGTCTTTTGTTATAGAATTTAATGAAAGATGAGTGTAGCTAATCTATAAGATGGTTGATGGTTGATTGATGAGGTAAGTTATACCTTTGTTTACAACTGTGTCTATCACTGACTTTACTATTGCTTAATAACTCCTGAAGTGGAGCTTTATAGGAAGTGTCAATAGAGAGATTATTTAGTCAACGTCAAATATATTTATTTCAACAAGGCCACTAAGCGGCACTTTTGAAAGTCAACAAAAAAAAGTGCGTTTTGCAGGTGTGTTAACGTCTTTAAACTGCTCGCAACTCCTCCACATATTGTCTCTTCCAGAATGTGTTTATGAATAATGAAATAATTCCTGTAACGCATCTCTGGGCCCTAATATTTTCTGCAGGAAATTGAAATACGCTAAGCCCTACTTTTATGTTCGTAATCTTTATACTTTCAGCCTTCGGAGAAAGCTCTTAGAGCTTGAAGATGAAAATTACGTAAAGCGCTGAACATTTCTGCCTCGTTTTTTGGTACGGTTTTGTGGAAGCTAAGAGTGGCTTATTGGTTTGAAACACTTTAATATTTAAAGGCTTGAAATCTGACCGAGAAAAGAAGTTGATACTAATAAAATAATAAAAGATCGTTCAGACAACCCTTTGTTTTTGCCTGGACAAATGCTCATGCATACTGCACTACCACGGGGAGATAGTGCAGTTATGTGGGACTCCAACTCTCTAAAACTCCACGGTGTCCTCCTGTGCCGCTTATGGCGGTAAGACGGGTTAGCACTCGCCGCGAACCTGCTGTGGTGTCCGTCACCGGATCCTCCTCTGGGCAGTACCTACGTAACTTAGGTACAATGTGTTTATATCTGGTGCGTCATAGTACCTAGGTTAAAAAAAGGTACAAGTCTATGTCAAGTGAGACGTGATTGATAGCAGAGGATAATCTGATTGCTAAGGACTAAAGCCTGTAGGAATATTCATTATCATCATGTCTGAAAGACAGCTGATTGCTGGATATACTTCTACTACCTGGATATACGCTAGAACCACTGTTCCTGTGATTCTCGTATTCAGCGGACCGTTATTGTGGTCCTGACCAGGTTATTGGTCTATCAGTATTGGCATTTCAACCGATACGCGCCGTTCTTCCGATACGCGCTCGCCAGTCCAGAACCGCATATCACGCAGGACAGGACCCTACCCCAAACCTAGCAATAGATAGGTCGAGAAATGGACAGTCTATAGACCGACTGCTTAACTGAGACCATTCAGAAGTAGCTGCATGGTACGGAATGGGGTGTATTTATTTATTAAAGGTCGATCTATAGTTAGGCCACAAGATTATTATTATTAAGGGACATTGCTTCTTGCCTAATTTCATGATTCTAGGTTAACGAGAAGTACTCCATAGGTGTTGATTCCCTTGCAAGTATCAAATATGCGACATAAGCGGCCCTATATTTTGATAGCGTTGATTTATTCACAGATCCAAAGGGTTACAGACCTGAGTATATGGTTTTAATTTCAACTTGATACCAACAGCTCACAAAACCAGCTCAAAAAAAATACAGCTGATGCATACTGTTCGCGACGAAGCGACACATAGCTTATAGTTTATATACTCGCCTATATACCATTGAAATACTTAAGTTATTATAAGTAAGCAATGTATGTAATAGCATAGGTAAATAAAGAATTTATTTATTTTCGATTAGGGGTCCCCAAAAAAGCGGGAGCGCAAGTAGCGCAGGGTGCGCTACTTGCGCTCCCGCACCAATGCGTATTATTTACCTTATACACACTAAACTGTTAGGAAACACAATCTAGGTGTTCTAACTTAGATACCCTAAGGCTATGACTGAAAAACGATACATAACAACAGTACATAGCCAGGGATTATAGAGTTTCACCCTGGAACACTAGATACATACACATTTCTCTCAAGTAAGTGGTAAGATAAACTCGTTATAAGCGATTCAGCGCTTCTAGGTAACCTAGATATCTGCCTAGGACATGTAAACAGATAGTACTCACATAGTTCTAGTACATAAAGGCCACTTGCTTGAGATAATGTGTTTGTATACACAAAACATAAGGGTTTCGAGCGCTTGTCGGCGGGCCCGCCCGCCTTCAGGTACCTTCTGAACCTGAAGGGTTATAGATTTGCTTTCTGGAGCAATACCTTCGGGAACTGGCAGGCAGGCGCCCGGATTCTTTCACAGGCCCCAGGTCCTCTGACCTTCGGGCGCATCATGAAGTCTGTTGGCTTTTCTGGGCCTGGCAAATATTTTCCCTTTCGGCCGCTTCCCGGCACCCAAACCACCAGAAGGGTTTGTGGTACACCCAAGAAAGTCACACCGTTCGATTCCTTATTTTTTACCTCCCTGATCACACTTCTGTAAGGGGCCTAGCTCTGGTGACCAGGGAGGTAACCCCCGAAATGTGTTGCCCGGCCCCGGGACATTCTCATTTTCAGACACTCTAGGGTGAATACTGCCTCGAGGGTTGAAGCCACGCCCAACAAAGTACTACCATAGGGTAGCCTGTCGTGATGGCTACCGATTGATACTTGGTGGGTGTGGATTCCACAGGTACCCTGAGTACAAACTGACTTTATGTTAGAAAATAACACCTTTCACTTTTCTTACACACTTCCAGGCGGCCTTACACGCCTGATGACTATAGATACAGCTATAGAAACACTAGATTTCTATAGCTTAGGGAAAGGGCTTCCAAACCCTCACGATGAAACTAGTGGAAAAATGTATATTTTAGCAAGAAAAAAATTTTGTATAGTACCAAAATTTGAATACATAACTCTCCGTGACTTAGTGAATGCGCGTAAAAAGTCCATATAAATAACACAAACCCCATGAGTACAAGTAGTACTTAAAAAACTTAATGCTTTTCCATTAAAATTATGCATTTTAAAATAAAAATTAAAAGCTTTGACGTGAATAATTGATTGCTTCCCATTTGCAAAGCATAACGTACTCATTAAACATTCTTTCAGTGAATTATTATTACACTAATTTATACTGTAAATAGCATATTTTAAACAAGTTTAATTTTATTATTTTGTGTTTGAGAATATTAATTCCGCTTGAAAAATATTTTGAGCGGAACATATTTTTGTTTATTCGTCACAGATCACCCATGTAATATGAAAATAAATAATTATTTACCAGATTTGAAAATTCCCGGGATTGGCTGCTGCGCTGCGTATGGAGGGTTCGATTCCCGCACGGAACAAACATTTGTACAAGCTACAGGCGTTACTAAACAAACAGCCAGATCTGGAATACACGCGATACAGGAAATTCCTAGTGTGGGAGAACGTTTTTGAAAGTCACATACACATACTTCTACAGAGTTTGTGCAAATTATTTCATCACTACCGCTCTCAAAACGGCCAAGAAAAACATCGTGAAGAGACTTACCTTAGAACCAAAAATTCGAAGACTTGTGATATCCACCAACCGGCACAGGGCCCGAGTGGGTTACAGCCATGAGGCCTGTATCTCAGCAGTGGGAACATTACAGGCTGATATTAAATAATTATATTATATTACTAGCTGTTGCCCGCGGCTTCGCTCCCGTGGACCACCACACAGGACCCGTTTTCGGGATAAAAAAATAGCCTATGTCACTCAGGAATAATGTAGCTTTCTATTGGTGAAAAATATTTCAAATCGGTCCAGTAGTTTCGTAGCCTATTCGGTACAAACAAACAAACATACAAACAAACAAAAAAATCTTTCCTCTTTATAATATTAGTATAGATTACTAGCTATGCCCGCGATTTCATTCCCGTCAACTGCCTAACCTACCCTACCCTACTTACCCTAACCTAGCTTACCTACTCTTCTCTACTTACCCTACCCTACCTTCATACATGCCCTACCTACCTACTATTTTGTTTCTTAATTGTATCTATCTAAGAACCTTCTCTTAACAATAACAAACACAGCAAAAAAAAGAATTAGTGAAATCGGTCCAGCCGTTCTCAAGTGATAGCATGACTAGGAGAAATAGGGGAATCATTTTTATGTATATATTATATTATATTCATTTTTATATGTTTTGCTAAACTTAAAATGAGGACACGTCATGACCTCAAAAATAAGTAAAAAACAGTCGACGAAAAGATAACTTGTGTTAAATTTACGAGTTACTTCAAGCAATTTATTAAAAATTATTTCAGTCTGAACATTTAATATTTTTTTATCTGTACAGACCCGTAAGTAATTACCTCATTTCAAGGCTCATAAAACATTTTAAACACTGAAAAATTCTATGTTAATGTAAGATAAGAAATTCTTAAAAAGAAAACTAAGTATTTAATTATTTCTCGAGGAAACTAGAAAGAAGGTTTTTATATTAAGTTCCTTTGAGATGGACGAACTGTAAAGTGAAGTAAAATTAACGAGATGAAAGAAAAAGTGCTGTTAAATTAGTCGAGATACTCTGTAGCACGTTATGTAACAGTTTAGAGAGATTCATTATAGAAAAACGTTGCTTTAATACAAGGTTTTTGTAGTTGGTGCATTAATATACACTCTTACATGGGCGTACCCAGCTTCTGACCTAGGGGAGGGCAAGTTAGGTTTTTTAGGTCGGATCGTCCGCGGCTGTTTTGTCATACACACTACACAAACACACCTACATGAAACATTAGGTATATGTAGTGTAGTGTGTAGGGCAAACAGCCGCAAATGATCCTGCTGTATAGGTAGTTAAATTAATAAAAGTAAATTTTCGAATGTCCATATCTATCTTTATTATTGCTCAGCAGAATGTATGTGCGTGTCACAATCACAACACAATATCAATCAGACAGATTTCTTATATAGACACTTTAATATAGACACTGAATGAATATTTTTTGATCACCTACGTTTGATTTAGTTTTAGCTCCTTCAAAACAATAAAATGTCAAATGAAATAATTTATTTCAAATAAATGCTAGTCGCTCGCAACCTCAGCTCGCAACCGAAGATTACCAGATTACCGAACACAGCCGAGCGTTCAACGCTCGGCTAGATTCGGTAATCTTCGTGCGCCATCGTCGTGCGTGGTTTTTTGGCAATTGCACCGTGAATTTTGCCAGCGTCTACTGCGCAGTTTATAAAAAAATTAGAGCATAAGGCCCCGTTTACATTTTGATTAGTAATTAGGCGAGTTCATACATGTTCTGCGAGATTTCCAGGGCAGCTGGGCAGCTGGGAGGGGCCTCCCTGCCCCCACCTGGGTACGCCCATGCACTCTTATATCACAAACATAACCCTTTTGAAACAAATTAGCCTATGGCAGTCCACTGATATCCGATTCTTCTTCTTCCAAATCTATTTTTTCCCAGCTACCTTTAAAGTTCGTCTATCTATATAGAGGAAGGGAAATCTACGTCACGCGTGCCGCTACACGGTCTCCACTCCAGCACTCATTTGGCTCCACCGATCATTGGTTCTTCAACACACATGGCTACTCCTACTGCCACTTCAGCTTGCTTGTAGGTATCTCCAGTACTTTACCAGATAATTTCATTCCAGATACAAATACTTCAAAGAATCTCCGAACATTGTTCGCTCCGTAGAGCGAGTCTATGGATGGGTTAGAAATACGAATATGAATACAAAAAAAATATAACACCAAAAATCTTTTTTGTCCACCAACAGTCTTGCTTATTGAAGTTTTACTGATGTTTCCTTAATATTAACCTTTTGCATATCATATTGTTGAAAATAAACTGAGAGCAGTGTTATCGGCCGCGACTTACAAGTTGTAGGTCGTGGGTTCGAGCCCAGGCAGGCGCTTTACTTTGAGTAAATTATTTCGCCACCACTGCTCTCAAAACGGTGAAGGAAAACATCGTGAGGAAACCGGCATGCCCTAGAACCAAAAATTCGAAGACATGTGACATCCACCAACCCGCACTGGGCCCGCGTGTTGAATTACGGCCCATTCCCTCTCACAGAGAGGAGGCCTGTGTCCCAGCAGTGGGAACATTAATAGGCTGATGATGATGATGATGTGAAAATAAACTAGATCTTTTTATATACAGTAGGCCTCATATACAGTGGTAAGAAAACCAGCAACCTAGCCTCGTATTCTATTGAAATTCATATTACGCTAGGTTAGCACAAAGTCAAAGCGTTTTGTACTCAATAACCTGCTATTAAATAATTGTCATTCTTACCTAATTATGACTTTATTCCAATTGATTAATTCTATTCCTATTATATTGTACTAAGACATTTAAATTAATATATTGTGAATGCACCTTATAATATCATTGCATCTAATTAAATAATGTTTGCATGCCTAATATATGGTAGATTGTACAAGGATCACCCTTGTTTTGATTCTTCTTCTGCCTAGCCTTTTTTCCCAATTATTGTTGGGGTCGGCTTCCAGTCCAGTCCAGTTCCAGTCTACCGAATTCAGCTGAGTACCAGTGTTTTACATGGAGCGACTGCCTATCAGACCTCCACAACCCAGTAACTGGGTAACACGATACCCCTTGGTGTCAGACCTCAGGCTTCTGACTACCCGTAACGACTGTCAAAGATCTTCAAATGACAGCCGGGACCAACGGCTTAACGTGCTTTCCGAGGCACGGAGGAAACTCGGTATGTTGAAATGGTCACCCATCCACGGACCGACCTCGTCAAGCGTTGCTTAACCTTGAAGATCGACCCGTGCGGCTGATATTATTTAGCCACGAGCTCCTCTCACCCTTGTTTTGATTGTCACATCTTATTTAATGTACCTACAATCTATGCAAATAAACGTTTACTTTACTTTACTTTACCATTGACACACAAACAAATACAGTAAATAAATAATCGAACACATCGCGTAAAATTTTCGTGATATATTGTTTTTCAAATACAGTATAGATAGTTCAACTTATCTGTGTGCGTGTGCTTGTAATTATACATTATGCATTTGTGTGGCAGTGACGCGGCAGTCGTCGTCCGAGGGATCAACCACCCACACATGCTTACCCACACATAGCGCCGCGCGCAAAGATGAGCTATCTATACTTATATTTTGTTCTAAAAATGCAAGTTTTTTTTAGTTAATCTTTTATTTTATTTTATTGTTGATAGTCTTGCGCTTGACCACTATCTCACTTGCTGGTAAGTGATGATGTGGTCGAAGGTGTAGTACGCTTGCCTATAAGTAAATATAAATGATAAATGATTTATTTCTGTAAGTTGGTTTGTACAAACACTTTTACATGTCGATCATATTTTTTTTAACTAGATGAGGTTGGCGTTTCCTATCTGACTACTCTGAGAAGAAAGGCCGAAACAAACTCAGAGGTCACAGTCTCATTTAAAGTCCAGACAAAATCTTGGTTAGATCATGTGAAGACCAAGTAGACTGATGTCTGAAATGGCCTTTTGAGGAAAGAACCAGCCAGATTGAGTGGACCTGTCCAGTCAGTGCACGCATTTGTCAATAACCGTGCAGCTCAACTCAGAATTTAAGGAGCTATATACTCTTGACTTAAAGACCCCGAGACTGTAGCTATCGGGAAACAGAGACTCTGGCGATCTTTTCAAAGCTCTTCCCTATAGTCTTTCAAACATACCGGAGCTTCACCTTATCTGGCCAATCTCCCGTAAAGGCTTCTAAGTCGACACGCCAACATTTCCTATTCATTTAGCAAGATTACGATTTCGAAATATTCTTGAACTCTAGCATATCAAAGCTACACTGACATTCCAATCACCCCTCTTCATCATTGACAAAAATAATTACTTCCTTCAATTCTAAATTCACTGAACCCCGTCCTCCTAAGAGGATTCCTTTAAGCCGATATGAAAAGAGACTCTATCTTTACTATTGATACGGTTCTGGCGCATCTACGCAGTCAAAGCTTCATGAAAATCTAATCGTTGTGTGATCACGGCTTTGGTATGGTTCTTAGGGATGGTACGCAGATGAAAAATTTATAAAAACGTGTGAAAAATTGCTTATTTAAAAAACCGGCCAAGTGCGAGTCGGACTCGCGCACGAAGGGTTCCTTACTTGGTAAATTGCGGTTTACGATTTATGACGTATTAAAATAAAACAACTTACTAGATCTCGTTCAAACCAATTTTCGGTGGAAGTTTACATGGTAATGTACTTTATATATATTTTTAGTTTTATCATTCTCTTATTTTAGAAGTTACAGGGGGGGATACACATTTTACCACTTTGGAAGTGTCTCTCGCGCAAACTATTCAGTTTAGAAAAAAAATATATTAGGAACTCCAATATAATTTTTGAAGACCTATCCATAAATACCCCACATGTATGGGTTTTATGAAAAAAAAAACGAGTTTCAGTTTTAAGTATGGGGAACCCAAAATTTTTTTTTCCTCTTTTTGTGTGAAAATCTTAATGCGGATCACAGAATACTTCTACTTATCAAGTTTCAACAGCATAGTTCTTATAGTTTCAGAAAAAAGTGGCTGTGACATATGGACAGACAGACAGACAGACAGACAGACATGACGAATCCATAAGGGTTCCATTTTTTTGCCATTTGGCTACGGAACCTTAAAGGCAGACTAGTTTTAAGTAGTAGTAAGAGTAAATAGGTTACTTCTAGGCAAGCGTGCTCCATTATCGACCAGGACATATCTCATCATCAAGTGTGATAGTGGTTAAAAACGATTGACCATTGATGGTAAGCCAAAAATAAATAAATATAATACAAATCTCAGTAAATTGCACTATTGGACATTTTTGGAGGGTCCTTCTCAGGAGTTCAGCCCCTGCCCACTGGATTCTGGACCTGGTGTCCAGTTTCAGGTCTGGTGGTGGAATGAGGCAACTGAGGTGTGGAGAGTTTTAAGTATTAACATGGATGGTTATAAGGCTAGAGGTAGATTAAAGAAACGATGGATAAATTGTGAGAAAACTGATAGCAAAAAAGGGGTAAACATTTAGTAGACAAATAATTGTGAAGAATGGAAGAAAAATATACGTTGCCCCGACCACTAACAAATTGCGATAATGACAACAGAATGAAGATGCCTAAAGATAATAGTCGACTATGTAATATTAAAATAGTGATGACAATTTCAAATAAAATAACAAACCAAAGTTTAGCACTTGAAACGTTTAGAATATCCACAATTTGATCAGAGAGCAAATTTATACGATTAATGTCATCGTATATTTCCGTCCATAGCCCATAAATGCTTGATATATCAGCAATAGATAGTTCTCGAGCTCGTATTCATAGTTCACGTGCAAATAGTTGTTTGGTACTAATTATGTTTCGATCTAGGGTTGTCAGGCTTGAGTTTAGCTACGAGTATGTGATGGTAAAACCGGGGCAGTCACCTTATCTTATACTTACCCTAAGTATAAGATAAGGTGACTGCCCCGGTTTTTTCAACGGATGAAAAAAAAGATCACATCACATCACATCATCAGCCTATTAATGTTCCCACTGCTGGGACACAGGCCTCCTCTCTGTGAGAGGGAATGGGCCGTTATCCACCACGCGGGCCCAGTGCGGCTTGGTGGATGTCACATGTCATGTGTTGTGAAAAAAAAGATGGAGGTTCTCAATTTGACATGTATATTTTTATGTATGACCACGAATAACTTTTTATAGAGGGTTCCGATATGGTAATGGTATGATAATGGTAGTATGATTATATGATGTGTACCTTCCAAACAAAAAAGAAAACAAAATCAAAATCGGTTGATCCGTTTAGGACCTATGATGCCACAGACAAATACAAACACACAGGTACACACGTCAAACTTATAACAATACTCTTTTTCCGTCGGGGGTAAAAATGAATTCTACTGAAATGTGATAAAACATACACCTGCGTTCACCGTACGTAACTGCTTAATGGCGTTACCATCAGGAACTTAGCAAATTGATCCGGAATAGCGACGAAATTCATCCGGAGCAGTTTCGGATGATTTTTTTCAGAAAGAGCTAGTTCTAGCAGCCTAATTGCGTAAGCCTGGTTATCTTATTATTTGAAGAGTATTTGTCATACTCCTTCATGGGGCAAACCCTTTGCCTTGCCGAATTCACTTACGCAGTTAGGCTAATACGATCGAGATTGTCAGCTAACAACTTGAAAAACCTTTCTAACAGATCGAACTCCCAATACTAAATTTTACCTTACCGAAAATTTCAATAGTTCCCTAACCCTCCCTCGACAGCCCTGTATCACCTCGCTATATCCACTGACATGCATTATTCAGTTTCATTACTCCAAGCTACTGCGGACAATAAATCGAAGGGTAGCATTTTATTCATTGGACGCTTTTTTTTTCATTTTTATACGCTTTTAGGGGGATTTTGTATTTGGATGATGTGTTTATGTTTTCAGAGTTATATTCGTGAGTGGGAGACTGGATTTTCGTTTTGTGTTCTTTAAGTGGTTTGGTTGAAAGGGTCATGTTTTAGGTGTAAGACAAATTGAATGGTCCCTGGATTTTTTTGTTCACAAGAATTATACGCTTTGTAGAAAGTTTTACACAGTTTCATTATTCCAAGCTATTGTGGTCAATAAATCGAATAATCGAAAAATAGCGTCTAGAAATGAAACTTCTTTTTTATTCATTGGACACATTTTTTATTCATTATACACTTTTTTTTATTCATCGGACACTTATTTTTATTTTTGTACGATTTGTAAGAGGATTCTGTATCTGGATGATGTGTTTTTTGGTCATAGCAAGTTTACGGTATATAGAAAGTTCTAGTATTTCTGCCACCAGAGTTGTTAAATAGTATATTTGATTGCACGTTATTACGTGACTTTTTGAAGTTGTATTTGAGATCGAGTACTATTGGAAAACTCCTATGTGGTGTTGCAAAATCTATAAATGAACTAAAATAATTATTTGGTTTATAGAGAACATTATTCGGTATCACACTAATATTATAAGGGCGAAAGTCTGTGAGTGTGTATGTTTGTTACTTCTTCACGCTCAAACTGCTGGACGGATCTGGATTAAATTTGGCACAGGGATAGACAATAGTCTGGAATAGCACATAAGGTACTTTTTATACCGGGAATAACTAATATTATAAAGGCGAAAGTCTGTGAGTGTGTATGTTTGTTACTTCTTCACGCTTAAACTGCTGGACGGATCTGGATGAAATTTGGCACAGGGATAGATTATAGTCTGGAATAGCACATAGGATAATTTTAACCCGGGAACGTGTTCCCTCGGCATAATTTTCGACATTCACGCGGGCGAAGCCGCTGGCAGAAGCTAGTTAATATTATAAAGGCGAAAGTCTGTGAATGAGTATGTTTGTTACATCTTCACGCTCAAACGGCTGGGCGGATCTGTATAAAATTAAGCACAGAGATAGATTATAGTCTGGAATAATACTTTTTATACCGGGAATATGTTCCCTTGGGATAATTTTGGACATTCACGCGGGCGAAGCCGCTGGCAGAATCTAGTACTTAATATACCGAAAAATATTCTCGTTTATTTTACTTAATAAATCCGATGAATTCATTACTAATTATAAAACAAATGGCCAAGAAAAAGCCAACACAATCCCTTACCACCTAAAAGTCTCCAAAAGCAAAAAACACAACGCAGAAAAACAAAAGACAATACTAAAAGAATTTCCCTAATCGTTGACGTTCCCTGATTACCATTTAATCACGAAAGCGATATATGAAGGCCCCGAACTAAACGAAAATGCTCACTAATTGATACCGTAGCTCAATAAAAACTAAATGTACGAAGAATTACTCTGAAACCCTTAATGTTGGGGAAAGGAAGGCCGATTTGTTTCACCATTCAATGGAAAGAACCTGTGAGAAGCTATTAAGTTAATCCGCTTAGACCCTGTACCACGAAACCGTCAACAAAACGACCGTTATACATCATCCAACACCAATTGCTGGCCCAGTACCAACATTTTCGAACTAACCTCTTACAAAACAAGCGATGGATGGGTACTTAAGAATTTTGTTCTTAATTTTTCCAGTAATTAAAAATCGTTCATAGTATCATTGTGAGTGGTCACAAGGCGACGGCACGCACTGTAATCAGTGCTAAGTCATTTCATTGCCAGATAAAGAGCTACTTTTCTTCGGATAAATTAATATTATTCGAGATTGGAAGGGCTCGACGAGATAACGTGAGTTCTTACAGCTAAGAGGTTTTATTAGATTGCTCTTTGGCTTTGGAATTATTTATATTTGGAGTATTAGTTTTGTTTAAGGCAATAGACGTGTTTGTACATTAAGGACGGAACTTTGGGGCTTGCACACAAAAGTTACATAAAAATGTGTTTATTCGAAGGATTCAATAAGAAGATCTTTTCCCAAAAATTCTAAGAAAGCCTCAGCATTTTTCACAATATAAAACAGATGCAGGTACAGTTAATTTTAAAATAATTTGGATGCTGATATAGAAAACCAAATTAAAAAAAATATATTTAGGTCATTTTGAAATTGTCTCTTCGACCAAAAATAGTAAAAGTTAGTACTCAGCGAAACCACAGCTTAGAGTGTAGTCAGAACTGCAACACTCCTTAACATTTATTTTATTTTTTTAAGATGGGTATGCTCTTGACTCTAGTCTAGGTCAGAGGTGACAGAGACAAAGTCGGCGATGGAGTGAGCTTACGCAGAAGAAGCCTGTTCACTCTCACTTTGAAGAGATTCTGGTTGCATGCGTTCGGAAACACAGACGCAGGCAGTGAGTTCCACTCTTCTGATGTGCGCATTATGAAGGATGTTTGGAAGCGTTTGGTGCGAATTAGTGGAATGGCAACTTGATATTCTCACATAAATACAATCTGCAGCAATAAAAATTGGATCGGAAAATTACAACAGTACGATACTTACCCCGAGTTTCTCAGCTCTAAATTATCGCAGAATTAATGTGACAAATTGTCGAGTACGCGTTATCTGCTGTGATTGGTTGAATGAATTTTCACCAGCCAATCACAGGAGATAACGCGTGCTTGACAATTTGTCACATTAATTCTGCGATAATTTAGAGCTAAGAAACTAGGGGTTAGCGCCTTAAGGTGCGTAGCGATACCTTTGTGATTGTGATTTTATTAATGTTATTGTCCTTATTTGGAGTAGGCTTCAGTTAGAGCTCTCTACTTATATTCATTATATTTTCCAATACAATTTGTTTGTAAGCACGAGTCGTTTATTCCTACGTTAGTACTTCGTTACTTACTGTAACAAATTGCTTAATAGAAGCTATTAATTAGGTGTAACAACAATACATGTTTCAGAGATTTAATTTGAGATACAAGGCAAAATATAAATGTATTTTATATGTAGACTATTTATTTTCAGGACTGGTCCACAGTCCACAAAGTCGTGAGAAATGGAAAGAAGAAATTGACAATACAGGCAAATTCAGGCAAGTTTTTAAATAACCAGCTGAAGGTAGTATACTACATTTTTTTAAAGATGAAGTGTCAGAGTTATCTGACAAAACGTTTTATAACCATGACTCAATAAAACTTTTTTCTGTTACTAAATTGACAATATTAATTATTGCATTGGACTGAAATCAATAGCATAGTTATTTAAGATTACATTTAAAAATAAAAACATTTTCACTAGAAAATAAACCGACTTCTAAAGCAAAACAATAAAAGTCCAAAAAAAAAACATTTTGGAAGTCAGTGTCTTTGGTACGTCTTGCTTTTATCGTTTTTCAACACCGACTTCCGAAGCACCTCGCTTAAGGAGTTCGGTTGAATGCAATTACACACATACATTTTGAAAACTGCTGAACCGATTTTGATGAAACTTCGCGAACTGGCTGACCAAAACCAGATGTATCCTCCGACTGCACAGCATGCTTTTCTTCTTGTTTACGTCTTTTTAGTTCGCCTTTTAAGCAGTCGGGTCTTTTGATTTTTTTTATTTACTTTTTTTATTTATTACTTTTTAGTTATTTTTTTTAGATTTCGGTACATTTAAACATATAAGTGTTATATATTTTTGAAATCACCTTTTAAAACCCTTTATTTTGATACCCCACACGATGGGTTGGGAAGTAAAAAAAAAATTTGTCCCCCACAATATGGCGCCCAAAAGCCGCCATTTTTATAATTTCCAATTTTAATGTAGCTAGTGACACTCGCAGGGTTAAGACAAATCGATTGACGTATGAATCATCAAAATCGGCCTACGCGTTTGGTCTCTGGAACGCCACATAGGAACAAACATACATACATACAGACTTACATACATACATAGACTGATAAACACATTACCCTCCTTCGGCAGTCGGGTAAAAAGAAACTTTAGGCAAGCGTGCTTCACCGTCGACCATATCATCGCTAACCAACAGACGAGATAGTGGTCATACGCGAGCCTATCGATAAAAAAAAGAATGTAATAAAAAACATCTAAAAAACCCGACTGCTTAAAAAGCGAACTAAAAAGACGTAAACACGAAGAAAATCATGCTGTGCAGTCGGAGGATACATATTCGCGAGCTAGCTGACCAAAAACTCGATGTATCCTCCGACTGCACAGCATGATTTTCTTCGTGTTTACGACTTTTTAGTTCGCTTTTTAAGCAGTCGGGTTTTTTGGATTTTTTGAATTAACTTTTTTATTTATAACTTTTTAGTTAACATTTTTTTCGAGTTAGGTACATTTAAACATATAAGTATTATATATTTTTGAAATCACCTTGTAAAATCCTTTATTTTGATACCTCACAAGATGGGTTCGAATGAAAAAAAAAAATTGGGCCCCCACAATATGGCTCCCAAAATTCGCCATTTATCTATTTTCTCATTTTAATGTAGCCAGTGACACTCGCATGGTTAAGACGAATCGATTGACGTATGAATCATCAAAATCGGCTTACGCGTTTGGTATCTGGAACGCCACATAGGAACAAACATACATACATACATACTTACATACATACGTACATACTTACATACTTACATACATACATACATACCTACATACATACATAAACACATTACCCTCCTTCGGTAGTCAGATAAAAAGATTCAAGTGAGGCCTTCAGAACACAGACAAAAATGAATTAATTTGTGATGTTTAGATTAGATAGTTACTTAAGTAGATAATTTAAAAAAAACCCGTGACCATTGTTTGACTTACTGTCTCCGACTTCATCATCATCATCATTTCAGCTGAAAGGCGTCCACTGTGGAACATAGGCCTTCCCAAATATCACCACTTCGACCTTTGGTTCTGTGCGTCTCAAACATGACTTACTTGACATAAGATCCTATGTCCTCAAGCTGGGGCAGAGGGCTTCCACAGTAGTCGTCCATCGCAAGTGGTCTTGAGCTTCGCGCTTCACCTCGTTCCACGTCATTCTGATACTCGTCGCTTCAGCCAATACAGTGCGTCGCCAGGTTTGACGGGGACGACCTCGCTTCCTTTTTCCTTGGGGATTCTGTAGCGGCACCGACACCGCCACTTACAAAGTAATGACATGACGACACACAAATCCTACATCGCGCAAGCAAAGTTTGCGGCGCGATTTGAACGTATACAACAGTCCGACATCAACCGTTGGGCAGTTGCCCGGACCAGACACAACACCCGTCTGGTCGGAGGATCCTCCCTTTTCTATGGAGGTTTGGTGGGACTTTACACCTTGTTCCACATACTCCCAAAATTCCAATCTAAGGACTGTGTAGGAATGAGATCGGCAAACTCCGGCGCGTGTGATCAATCCATCTCTATTTACGAAGCTTGGTCTGGCGGTCGACCGGGGTCTCGTGGCATCTTTACAACAGCTCTACATTAGTGATGATCTCGGGCCAGTAAATTCCGAGGATGCGACGAAGACATCGGTTGACGAAGACCTGGATTTGGCGTAAGATGTCCTTTGTTACCTTCCACGTTTCACACCTGTAGATAAGCACGGATTTGACATTGGACGCGAAGATTTGTCTCAAACATACTCTTTACAAAATAGACCTTTAGGAATCGAGATAGACCCCAAGTATTCCCTAATCAAAGGTTTACAAAGAGGATCAATAGAAATTGGTTAGAAAATTACCTGACAAAGGCTATGTAGTGATTTATGTGTGGGTTTCAACAAAGCTATGCTTGCTTGGTAAGTCAGTAAAACTTGGAGATTGGAAAACTTTCGATATTTTCGGTGGAACCACGTCAATTCTTTGAAAGAAAAAAAGATGAATGAGATAGGTTAGGACTTAAATCGGTATTGTTATGAATCAATATGATTTTGAGACAGTGTAAGTTTTATTTTCTAAAATTAATGATTAAATACGAATGGAGTTTTTAGTTTGACTTTTCATGAAAACACGAAAATGCAAAAAATATAAAAAACCGATATCCCACTGCTTAAGAAGCGAACTAAAAATCTGTAAACAAGAAAAAAATCATGCTGTGCAGTCAGTGCATCAGGGGGTCAACCAGTTCGCGAATATGTATCGTCCAACTGCACAGCATGTTTTTTTCTTGTTTACAGCTTTTTAGTTCGCTTCTTAAGCAGTCGGGTTTTGTTTTTTTTTTACTTTGTTGTTAGTTTTCTGACTTAATGACAATAGAAACACCTCGAGAGTATACCCTTTCAAACAAAAAAATAATTTACAAAATTGGTTCACAAATGACGGAGATATCGATAAACATGCATAAGAACATACATATAATCGAACATAGAACCTCCTCCTTTTTGGGCAGTCGGTTAAAAAGCCTTTTTACCAGCAAATCTAACCAAACAATCTCACCAAAAGAACCAAACCAACCGAAAACCCACTATTCCCACAACGTTCTACATATTTTCCCAACTCCAAAATCCAGACGCACAGTTTTAGAAACACAAATACAGCACCGTGAGAGCTGTTTCAACAGAATTCGACGAACGAGAGCTCTCCAATGTAGCCAACTTTAAAAAATTTAATGTGATTAAAGGTAAACTTGCAGTATTGTGCAAAGCAACGGATTTGAGCGAGAAATAAAAAGGCCGAAGTTATGTGGGTTCAATATATAGGAGGTAGATAGTATAATGTGTATAAGAGTGGGTATTGAGTATGCAAAATCAATTTCCTTTCGTACTGACTGTTTTAGTAATTAGTAATGCTGTAACATGGAAATATTGTAAAAACAAACCATATTTTTAAAAGAGTAACCATGGAGTTTCTTGACGGTTCTTCTCCATAGGAAACGACCAACCCGAACCGTGCGCTTTTTGTCGACGTTTTATAAGTGCCCATGTAGGCCAAAGTAACATAAAAAAAATGATTTTGATTTTTTTTATTTTAGTATTTAGGATCGAGATTTGTGAAGGTTTTTTTTTAACTTATTTTAGGTCGCTCTTTAACCTCTAAGGTCATTAGCGACCACAGTAAAAATTATAGTAGAATAGTTTACATTAGTTTATATATATTAGAATAGGTTACATAAGTTTATACATATTTATCAATTTCAAAAACGTTAAGGTTCTTGTATAACCATCCTTTTTTGGACAATCTTTTAGACTAGAAGGTACATTGCAAATTTGTCTTTCTTGACTGTAAGCCGTGCATTTAACTAGAAGGTGTATCTGTAACTGTCAAGTCCACTCCACATTTGCATTTGTTTTTATTAGCTTGTTCGCCAGAAATATTGTTATATGAAGCTCAATGTATGCTCCTTTAGCAAAGGGCCATAGATTACTTTTAGATGAGAGATGATTGTAATAAAAAAATGTAAGTATTAAAACACGTATTGCCTACTACTGTATTGCCCCAATGGAATACCATAAATACCATACCATACCACCATACCATACCATAAATATAAAGATGAAATGGGCTTTATGGACTGATGGTGTGGCAAATGAAGTGAGTGAAGCGGCCTTAGTTGGCTGTCACGAGGGCGCCTGGTTGACTTGTTAGCCCAATGCGAACTAATTAATTATTATTAGCTCAAATGAATGTGTGGCGTAAACTGCTGAAATGCAGAATGTGCAGTTGCACCGTACACTCAATAAATAGTTTTGAAGGAGGTACCTACTATAGGCTAATTGCTTAACTGAGACCATTCTGAAGTAGCTACGCGATACGGAAGGGGTGTATTCATTTATTTATTAAATCTGCGCTGCCGCTGCGGCTGCAGAGAACCTCAAGCGGCGGAAATATAATAACCTCATCGGTAGTTATATTTTCGAGCCGTTTGGGGTTAAAACTCTTGGAACGTGGGGTCCGAGTGCTCACGCTTTGTTTAAAGATCTTTCCAAACGCTTAGTTGACACTTCGCGTGACCCAAGGGCTGGCTTTTACCTCGGTCAGAGAATAAGTATTTCAGTATTTTTACTGTATATTTTATACCAACCGTGAAATCACAAAAACACAATAAATTTTGCCCAATTATGCGGACATACAAACAGATTTTTCTCTGATATCAGAGTTGATTTCATACTAGTAAAAGTTATAGGTATAATATTTATATTTATTTGTGTACTTGCCTCCCAGAAGACTTTCAATGAAGAAGACAGACTTAACAAATTACTATGAACTTTGAACGTACGCTTAAACTCGGATTGCAATGGATAAGTTATTACAAAATATAGAAACAATATTTCCGCTACATGAGATATTGATTTCATAATTACGATAGTTTTCTCCCCCAAGGGAAATTGTAACCTAGATATAGTAGTTAAAATTGAAAACGTGCTTCCAACGTCTTTGGGGAATTCAACTGTAAACATAAATTCTCACACGCCTTAATTTATTTATTTACTAACTTCCAAGGGTACTACCAAGGAACAGAATAGTAGAACAGAAGGCCAGCTTCATACATGGAGCGAAACCGCACGCACACACAGACACGCTTACCGTATAGCGTGCGCAAGCGCAATCGCGACCGGCATTTGTTTAAGATCGAGGTACGTACGCGTCTATGAGTGCGTGCGCCTAATTTTGCTCGTTGTATGGAGCCAAGCTTCTGTGCTATTTTTTTTCTGTTGGGATACGGTTCGACCCGCTCAAAGTTTTCGGTGTAAAAAACAGGTGTTTGTTTCTGTAACTGTTGTTTCAGTAATAATTCATTTCGGATGTCTGTATTGCGTGTGAATTGGGAAATTGGTGTTGTAAATAGCTACGCAGTATTTGGGTGTACCATAAATCTTATATCAGATGTTTACTGCAGCACTCTTGAATAGAGTTGCTGTCCATTTATTAAAGACCAGCTTTTCTACAGGAACCAGGCATTTTGCCGAGACGAAAAGCAGCTTAGGCGTATGCCTATACAGTGTAGTTTTTTTCAGTAAAATAATTTATGTAAGCGGATCAGTACTTTCAGAGACAACCTCGTATAAACAAACAATATTATTTTAGATGTGTAGGGAACATTGAGGTTCGCTTGGTTTTGTATTGTTGCAAAAACTATGTAGTCTTTTGCATAATCCTTTAGATTTGTTAAACAGAGAAGTTAAACGTGACTTGCGTTGGTATTAATTGTGTTACTTATTTACTCTGTGTGAGGAAAGTGTAAAGGGCAGTATCAAAATAGCCGATACAACAAAATAATCGCTCGCCCTCTACTGGGGCACAGGCCTCCTATTTGCAAGGCAAGAGGGACTGAACTGGAATAACATGATTAATTTACGTTCCCATTGCTGGTACAAAGTAGGTACTGCCCGATGTATTCGAGTCCAGTAAGCACCTGTGTCAGCCAGTAACTGAGGTGTGATGCCGCCTCTCCAACCACTGCTCCAGAACGGGCCTGCCCGCCTTTATTGTGGTGTGTCCTCGTGACAACCAAGACTTAAATTTATATGTCTGAAATCGCTAACGAGCAAGCTTATTAAATAATACACGCACCTTTTCTGTATGAGTAGAGACTTTTATGAGTAGACCTTGCAGTTAGTCAGTTACAGGCTGTTATTATTATATTAATATTCATTTCAATTAACGATTGATCAATTTAAAGCTCTATTTAACACTGCGGTTTCGTGGTATTTCCAAATCAATTAATCTGCGCTGATCAACTTCAAACGAGATGTGTTGGTGAAACTTGATGAGTGCCTGTCATATCATTGGAAGTGTGTTTGCATTGGGAATTAGGTCAAATTTTAATGTGAACCGGAAACTGAGTCTCAGTGGTAATTATTTCTGTAGTATCTCAATCACTAAAATATAGATGTTGACGTTAAGCTCTGCTATTATCATTATTATTCTCTTGCTCTTACTTAAATTTATTTGGGGTCGGTACAATATATTCTCTCAACAAGTCGGTAGAAAGAAACTAAGACCCAAAGTATGTAAGTTAGTATTAAGGCCTTCCTCTAGGAGGACCGATGACCTAGTGTGGGAAGCCGATGGATGCGAGATGCTCACACAGGCCGATGTATTTGACTTGTATACATCTGCTCCTGCAACCTTGCTCTAAGAACTTATGGTAGGGCTTCTGGACCAACCAGTGTGGCAACGGTTGGGGGAGGCCTGTAGCAGCTTCTTACTTCACTCTCCATTGTTACGAGGTGACATTTAATTTATAGATAACTAGCTGTTCCCCGCGGCTTCGCTCCCGTGGGCACAGCACCCGTTTTCGGGATTAAAAATAGCCTATGTTACTTAGGAATAACGTAGCTTTCTATTGGTGATTGAATTTTTAAATCGGTCCAGTAATTTCGGAGCCTATTCGGTACAAACAAACAAACAAAAAAATCTTTCCTCTTTATAATATTACTATAGACTAGCTGTTGCCCGCGATTTCGGCCGCGTCGAACTCGTAAAAAATATATTTTTATTTTTTTAGTTTCCTGCCGGAACTATGAATTTTCTCGTGATCAAACGTAGCCTATGTTACTCGTTATTACATCAGCTATCTACCAGTGAAAGTCCCATCAAAATCGGTCCAGCCGTTTCGGAGATTACCCAGAACAAACAGACAGACAGACAAAAATCTTAAAAATTGCTTATTTGTTGTTAGTACCGTATATACTTTCACGTGCATTCAATAAAACGTTGTTATTTTGATATTACATACAGACACTTAAATTTTATTTATTTGTATAGATTAGGGAAGCGAATGTACTCACGAATAGCAACGTGCACTATGGGACTTAATCTCAAAAATTAATTAGTTGATCCCTCGTTTTTGTCGAGTTTTGGGACCGGGAGAATACTGAACATTAGATTTTTCTTTATATTTCAGAGTTGGTCCCATAGTAGGAGTATAGGTAGTTCATATTCATGAGTGTTTCTACCCCCTGAAGGAATTAAAAGTGTACTAAGTATTTTTATATGGAGCTACTGGCTATCAGACCTCCACAAACCACAGCCTGATTGCGAAAGTGAATTCGGCAAGGCATACGGTTTTATTTGAGGTATTAACCGTAATTACATATCTAAACTAATGTTCTATTATATTATATTATATTATATTATATTATATTATATTATATTATATTATATTATATTATATTATATTATATTATATTATATTATATTATATTATATTATATTATATTATATTATATTATATTATATTATATTATATTATATTATATTATATTATATTATATTATATTATATTATATTATATTATATTATATTATATTATATTATATTATATTATATTATATTATATTATATTATATTATATTATATTATATTATATTATATTATATTATATTATATTAAAGCCAGTATAGTATCATTTACTCCTAGAATCCGCACTCCGTACATGGCGACCGTGACAGTAAAATAGGCGTGAATAGTATATTGACCAAAATGGTACAAGTGGTCATAATGTATTGCATCGATCTTCTGCGCACAGTCTACGTGAACAATACTATATTTTGTGAAAATTTTATATCTTCACTTCAAAATGGGTACTACTAACAGCAAGGAGGAGATTATAGTTCCACAAACGCGAAAAGAGTATAATATAGTAGTAGCAATACCTAATTATTTAAAGAGAATTTGTCATACTTTTTCATGGGGTCAAACCCTTTGCCTTGCCGAATTCACTTACGCAATTAGGCTGCCGGTAATTGGGTAACACGATACCTTTCAATAGACAGTTATTTGTGGCCTGCAGAATGTACCACTTAATTAGGTATTTTCCTATAATTATCAAAGTAGGATTTTTTTATTGATAATAGGCAGACGTTTGAGCACAATCTCACCTAATGGTAAGCGATGTTGTAATCGATGGTGAATCAAGGTACAAAGTAAAAAAATAGGTATTTATCGATAGCTACAATCTAGGGGTCTTTAAGTCAAGAGTGAATAGTTTTTTTCTAGGCAGACGTTCTTCATCGTCGACCACATTATCGCTGACCATCAGGTGATGTAATGGTCAAGCGCGAGCCTATAATTTTTAAATAAAAAAAAAACAGGGCAAGTGCGTGTCGGACTCGCGCACGAAGGGTTCCGTACCATTATCGCAAAAAACGGTAAAAAAATCACGTTTGTTGTATGGGAGCCCCACTTAAATATTTATTCTGTTCTGTTTTTAGTATTTGTTGTTATAGCGGCAACAGAAATACATCATCTGTGAAAATTTCAACTGCCTAGCTATCACGGTTCATGAAATACAGCCTGGTGACAGACGGACAGACAGACAGACGGATCGCGGATTCTTAGTAATAGGGTCCCGTTTTTACCCTTTGGGTACGGAACCCTAAAAATGTTCCAATAAAACACCAAAACAGATACTTCAAACATTTATTTCACAATTCAATAACTAGAATCAACAAAAGACTTAACTCTAATTTACATTAACTGTCGGTAAAAGTTACGAGTAACAGATCGTTGACAACAATCCGTCAGTAAAGATAGTTCCCTACAACTCCTATTAAAATTAATTTGGCAATTACGAACTACTGATGGTGACGGACTCCGGTAAATAACGTGTGTATCAATTATTATAACTTAAGTTTTCTCATTAAATATAAATAACTCAACTTAATTAATAATAATGCGCACAGCGAATGAATGGAACTCGCTACCTGCGTCTGTGTTTCCGAACGCCTTTAACCCGAATCTCTTCAAAGTTAGAGTGAACAGGCTTCTTCTGGGTAAGCTCACTCCATCGTCGACTCTGTCTCAGTCACCTCTGACCTAGACTAGAGTCAAGAGCAAACCAATCACAAAAAAAAAAAAAAATTACAACACTACACATCACCAGCCTAATAATCTTCCCACTGCTGGGACACAGGCCTCCTCTCTGTATGGGCCATAATCCACCACGCGGGCCCAGTGCGGGTTAGTGTCTTCGAATTTTTGTTTCTAGGACATGCCGGTTTCCTCACGATGTTTTCCTTCACCGTTTTTGAGAGCAGTGGTGATGAAATAATTTACACAAAATAAAGCGCCTGCCTGGGCTCGAACCCACGACCTAAAACTTTTATTTTTTTATCAAAAAGCGTTGCCCCACACTAAGAATTTCTTCCTGTATCGTGGGTGCGTTTATAAACATATAAACTCACAGACTTGTAAGTTGCGGCCGATACCACTGGGCCACCACTGCTAAACTGTACAACACTAATTTCTACTTAATTTATTAACTGAAATTTTAATGTAAATCTTGGGTATTGATCTCCCCCAAGCGTCACCATATCGACCGTTCCTGTCTAAGAAAACTTCCGTGGCCTTCACGCTGGTCATTGGTTAACCTTGGGAGCAGGGGAGGCTCATGGCCATATGAATGTTTTTTAGCTGTTACCAAGATACAGTTTGTCTATTACAAAGATACAGTTAAACGCACGATCATGGTAGCAATTTGAATTTGATATATATAGCCTCGAACATCGACGCCGAGTTGCCAGCCTGTCAGTTTTTTATAGGTTACATTTCGGGGAGTGTGCGATGGAACTGCACAATTTGATTCCACCTAGCCCTTTCCATCATCGGTCTACAAGACGTACGGCTATGCGCCATCGGTACATGGTGGACATCCCTCCCATACGCACAAAGCGTTTTGCTAATACTTTCATTGTGCGCACAGCCACGGGGTCTCATTGCTAAGAAAGAAAATTTGGTTCAAATAAATCTCACTAGATGGCGCGATATGCACCTCGGTATCCACCTATCTGTTATTGAATGTGCGTAAAATTAACATTTTCTGGAATTGAACACAAAAATTGTAAGTTCTTGTTTAATCAACTCTTCTAAGTACAAAATTATGGAATATTGGGCTCTTAATTCATATTTCAAAGACGGATCATTTAAAATTGATGCCAATAGATGGCGCATTTTTAAATTTCTGAGGCATTCCACTCGATTGTTAAAGTTTGCATATTAACACATTTTGGTGCAATAAAAACAGTAAAAACGTGCAAATAAATACTAGTAAACAAACCTTCACTGTATTTAAAGAAAAAACATTCACGAACCTAGTAAACCCTTTTACTTGCAAGTCGCTGCTAACACCATCTATCTATCACAGTGAAACAGAACCGAATGCGTTCGATGTACAAAAATTGCCAGAATAAGCAGTCGAAAAACGCTAGTTATGTCGGCACGGTTTCTTTGTATGGGATGAGGTATCTGTATGCTAGTATTATATTATCTGTGGCACAGCTAAGAAGTGGAACTCCCTTCCGGAGTCTTTGTTCCCTGATAGCTACAACCTTGGGGACTTTAAGTCAAGAGTGAATAGGTTACTTCTAGGTAAGCGTGCTTCACCGTAGACCGCATCATCGCTTAACATCAGGCGAGATAGTGGTCAAAAGCGAGCCTATAGAATATAAAAAAAATGGTATTGTCAGCATCTTTTGTGTATGTAGAAGGTTTATATACATAATTCAGGTGCTATTGACGCTGACTACTGTACCTACCTATCTATATTAAGGTTTTGCTGCGTAAAACCACTCTAGGTTCTCCACATAATACATTTTATTAATTGTATCTATGCGCAATCCATCATTTAATAATAACGTAAACAAACAAATTCACAACTACCCAAGCATTCAATAAAAACTTGAAAAACTACAAAACAAAAGAAAAATGGATCACTTAGAAAACTGTCCGACACAACTGAACAAAACTTGAAGAAATAGCAACTAAGCCACTTCGAGGAATGGAAAAACATGAAATTGTCACGTTCTTGTAATACAAAAACTAAGTAAAGTGTACTTTTATTTACTGCTCTGATTTCGTAAACAAATATGGCTCAATAATTTGATACCTGAGATTTTATGTTTCAAAATATACTCTAATTCAAAGGCGCTTTTGATATTATTGAAACCTTATTTGTTTCTTAAATGTAAAGGTATTGTATTTGATTTGTGTGACTCAAAATTTTGATTTTTGCTTACCAAATTAGCCATAATATACTACAGTGATGTTATTTGTTTTAAAATCATCAAAATGTTTATCCTACTTAATGTGTACTTTAAATTTGAGAGTTGTTATTATTTCACCAAAAAAATACAGAATGGATTTTGCTGAACCTTTGCAGTACAACTTATACGAGTATGTCAGAATAACACAAAGGATTTTTTATCCCGGGAGTCCCTTAGGATCATTTTTGACATTCACGCGGGCGAAGCCACTGGGAGAAGCTAGTTACTAAATAGAAAAATTATATAATATTTTGATTTGATTTTTGATTGATTTAGAGCAGTGGTGGCCCAGAGGTATCGGCCGCGACTTACAAGTTGTAGGTCGTGGGTTCGAGCCCAGGCAGGCGCTTTACTTTGTGTAAATTATTACATCACCACTGCTCTCAAAACGGTGAAGGAAAACATCGTGAGGAAACCAGCATGTCCTAGAACCAAAAATTCGAAGACATGTGATATCTACCAACCCGCACTGGGCCCGCGTGGTGGATTACGGCCCATTCCCTCCCACAGAGAGGAGGCCTGTGTCCCAGCAGTGGGAACATTAATAGGCTGATGATGTGATGTGATAATATTTTGACATTTAACGAAAAGTTAACTATTATTATTGACTGTTAACGTTAGCAGAAATTAGTTAATACGATTAAGTATACAAACAAAATTGAATTACACATTCGTGAACTTACCAAAGCACGTCACCATTTTTAATATATTATTAATTTTGACACAAATATTTAAAACTTATTTATACTTTTAAAACATCAGTCTTTTAATAAAGATACTTCGAGACGAATATTTTTTGATCTTATTTCTTATTATTATGTATTTTTTTATACTTCGTATGTGTTGATTAAAGCGAAGGGACAGTGAAGGCTGTATACAGATTAACATAATATCGTGGTTTTTGCAAATGACAGGTAAACAATATTGTTTTGTCATAAGGCTTACTTGCACGAATACTTAATCCTGAGTTAGTTGCTGATACGAGGTTGAATTAACTATATTAAAAGATATACTGTCAATGTAGGATACAATTTCGTGCAAGTGGGCCTTAAAGAATACTCGACGAGAACTCACAATATGTATTATTTTTGTTTATTCTTTCTTGATATTGCTTCTAGTGCTTTTTATACAGATTTATGTATTTAGGATAGATTGTTTATTGTAAGACAGGGTAAAAGAAAGTCTTTACATGCCTGGTATTGAATTTGATTACTTCAATTATATGATATTGTAAAGTCTGCAACAAAAGTTGATTGATACTTACTTCTCTTAAAATGGTACGTTGCTTACAGCTTTTATATCATAGCGAAGAGTGGTAACTCTTTAAATGTTATATCGATTATATTTTCTCAATTAAGAAGTATTACTATTTACATACATGAACTCACGCCTTTTTCCATGGGGTAGGCAGAAACTACAGAACGCCACCTGCTACGATCCTTGCTTCACTCATGTTCATATCTTGTCATACACGCACGCCGGTTATGAGTACTGCGCACCTGGCCTTTTTATACATTATGTACTTTATTACTCGTGGCTAAATAATAACAGCCGCACGGGTCGATCTTCAAGGTTAAGCAAAGCTTGACGAGGTCGGTCCGTGGATGGGTAACCATTTCAACATACCGAGTTTCCTCCGTGCCTCGGAAAGCACGTTAAGCCGTTGGTCCCGGCTGTTATTTGAAGATCTTTGACAGTCGACAGTCGGTAGTCAGAAGCCTGAGATCTGACACCAGTCTTGCCAAGGGGTACCGTGTTACCCAGTTACTGGGTTGTGGAGGTCAGATAGGCAGTCGCTCCATGTAAAACACTGATACTCAGCTGAATCCGGTAAGACAGGAAGCCGACCCCAACAATAATTGGGAAAAAGGCTAGGCAGATGATGATGTACTTTATTGTACACCAGAACCATGTAAGTAAGTATAGCAAGTATAATTCAACTTTTGCTGCTGACCGTTTCAAAGTTGTGCTGTATTAAGTCATTGCATAAGTCAGGAAAAGCGGTTACACCACTTCTTTTTGTTAAACATTTCGTTTTTATCTCTTATTTCTCTTTGATTTTTACTCGTATACGAGAAATATAATACTTTGGCACATGTTTAAGATTTATGTAGTAATTCTTTTATGTTTTATTACAATTCACGAAAACTTTGATCACTTTGAAACTTTGTCACATTATACACTCGTTGCTTGTCAATTAATAAAAGGTCATATTTATGACATCGCTATTTGCATCGTATAATATGACAAGGTTCTAAGTTTAGTTAAGGTGACAAAAATATGCAATAGTTGGAAGATTTATACAGACATCAAAGTTTAATATTAAATCAAGATAGCTGTCAGTACAAGCCTTTATCAGAGATAACTTGTGACTGTTTTGTTGACCGTACTTCTTTCTCAATATTCCTGAAAAGAGATAACATTCTTTGTTGCGCATAAAATAGTGTCAAAAATTGAATAATATAATAATATTCATCTCAAAACCGTAACTGCTTTGATCATATTATAATTCTAGGTTGATATTGTCTTCAAGACCATTTTAACACAAATCATTGAGATGATTTATTTATATATTTTCGTCAAGTTACAAAGAAACTGATAAATGATTGATAAATACTAATTATTTATACATTATCTCATAATTTTATGGATACAATTTGATATGCTTAAAATACAAATTATAAATACTTATTTTTTTTAATAATATATATTTTATGTCTATTTTTGTTGTTATCTATGATGTGGAGTCCGACAGTGTCCTGTAACAAACATAAAATATTAATATCAATAATATTAAAACTTTTATTTTTAATGTACCTAATAATTTCGAGACTCTTGTCATCCATCAATAAAAGCAGTATAGTGAACAAATATAAAGGCCCTGATCCTTAGCCACCCACGGCTAAGCTATGCAGTTGAGCTAAGATTCACTTTGTATGAAAATTTTGGCGGGATCATCCAATGCAACCCAGTCATGGTATGTCATGCATACAATGACTGAGTTGCATTGGATGATACCGCCAAAATTTTCATACAAAGTGCGTGGAGTTCCACATTAATATTACTGCCTCTCAATATATTGGTTAGTTATTACATATTGCAGTTTTTGTCAGATTAGAAAATGCTAGTGCCCACTATCTTGGCAGACAGCCTCCTCGGTAAAGTGACATTCCATTGATGCTGACTTTGCTACAGAAGACGAATGTTGAAAGTCTTTCTAGAATTATTAAAAGCTTTGAAAGTGATAGTCACTTGTCTTCAGGTCCCGTGTCTGTAAATGACGTCAACTGACGTTATAAACCTGTTTGTAAACTGTCCATTTAAGCAAAAATAATCCTCACTACATTTCCATACAAAATGAATCCAAACATTGTTTCTATTCTATTATCCCTAGCGCATCAATAAAACAGTGCCTATATAATTAAAACAAGCCTATTCAGAATCCACTACAGTAAATAGACTGAGATAAAACAATGGAAATGACAGACTACCGAAATAGTAATTTAATTTGTGCCTAATATTAACAACTGTTAGTTCCACTCAACTAATTACAGTCAGAGGCATCTCTAATTTGGTGTGAAATGATTTGTTGGGTTGTTTGGCAGGTTATTTACACAAAATAGATAGATACAGACAGCCGACTTCATACAATGAGCAAAAATGCACGCACACATAGCCACGCTTCACGTACAGCGAGTGCAAGCGCACTCAAGACCGGCATTTGTTTAAAGTTCGCCGTACGTACACGTCTATGTGTGCGTGCGGCAATGACAGACTACCAAGACAGTAATTTAATTTGTGCCTTATATTAGCAACTGATAATTCCACTCAACTAATTAGCGTCAGAGGCATCACTGTAAAATGATTTGTTAGGTTGTTTGGCAGTTTATTTTCACAATACAGATAGGTCGACTCCATACAATGAGCAAAAACGCACGCACACATAGATACGCTTCACGTACAGCTAGTGCAAGCGCATCCACGATCGAGTTTTGTTTGAGATCGCCGTACGTACGCGTCTATGTGTGCGTGCGACAATGACAAACTACCAAAATAGTAATTTAATTTGTGCGTAATATTAGCATCTGTTAGTTCCACTCAACTAATTACAGTCGGAAGCATCTCTAATTAGCTGTAAAATTATTTAATGGGCTGTTTGGCAGGTTATTTATCAGAAAATAGATGTATACAGAAGGTCGGCACCATACAACGAGTGAAAATAATAATAGTCTTTTAGATCGAATTTCGGCCACGGCGGCCAATCTCGTTGGAGACTAGCCATCGGCACGAAATATATTATTATGCGCAAGTGTGTGCGCAAATACACGTGCACTCTTTGTTCCCTCACTCTAATAGTTCAAAGGGACGGCAATCCGATCAGAGAAAGATCATGCATAGGACCAACGGTTTAACGTGCTTTCTGAGGCACGGACACACTGACCGCGATTGTCCAAATTCCGGGCTACTACAGAGAAATTCCTAGTGAAAAAACCAAAAACCACTTTTTGCCCAACCTAGGAATCAAACCCGGGACGTCATGCTCAGCAGTCATACTTGTGACCGCGAGAGCAACGACAGAGTAAGTTAACGAGCGAAAACGCACGCAGACACGCTTCAAGTACAGGGAGTGCAAGCGCACTCGTGACCGGCGTTTGTTTGATATTGCTGTACGTACGCGTCTATACAGGTGGCCGTGACAAAGTCGTGGATCAAACGCAACTAGGGCTTAGATTGAGTCATCAGCTGCAAAAGAAAATCTATGGGAGGTCCTTAAGTTCAACCCCTGCAGAGTTATAATTTATTTTGTGTTTTTATGAGAAAATACTTTTTTTTCCAAAAAAAAAAAAAGATACAGAATGTAGATTTTTTCGAATTTTCATAAGAATTTGTAAAAACAGACTTTTTTTTTGCAGCTGATGACCCCATCTAACCCCTAGTTGCGTTTGATCCACGTCTTTTTGGCCATCCTGTATGTGTGTGTGTGAGCGTTCGATTTTGCTCATTGTATGGAGTCAGCCTTCTGTGTGTATCTCTTTTGTGTTATTAATATGTTAGTTTCATAGTTTGACAGTTATGATGGGTATGTAATGTGTAATTATGAAGCATTCATGTAAGGTGATGGCTCTAATTGTATTAAGAAATGTAAATTTTAATATCATAACATTAAGACTTAATTTTCCAAAAGGTTTAGCAGAGGAGCACTTATGGCTCAGATTCCCTTGAGTAGCTGATTTTAAAAAGAGAATCACTTCTAAACGGCCTGTCGTAATTTTTTGGAAAAAATATATGTTACATTAGACCATTAAAATTTTCTTAAAAATTTGATCTGAGAAAATTTTGAGTTTAATTCGTATAACATAGTGTAATAATTTGTAAAGTTATGTCTAAAACGGACAAGAAAACGACAATCGCACCAAAACCGCTGGGCGTATTTAAAAATATCGACACCATCTCAAAGACAATTTAATTATCTACATTTTGATCTGAGGCTTTTTTTTTAAAGACATAGAATAATAAGGAAAGTACAAAAAACTACTAAATTTTGAGTCGCGCGGGTGTGAAACGAGTGCGCGTTTTGTTCCCTCAAGGTCGTTGGCGTTAGTCGTCGTCTTAACAAAGTAACAAATAAAAATAATAATATATCTTTATTTATCCAAAAACAAATACAACAAAAGAAGCTCGGAAAGATAAAATATAGGATTTAAAACTCGAGGTTTGAAAAATAACATGAAATGTTCTCTTTCTTCAGAATAAATACAATAAAACTCCTAATTAAGGTTAATTAACAAAACATAACCATTTTCGTGTAATAGTCCCGAAGCGTTTTGTAATTACTAAGAAAACATTGGTCTGGGTACAAGTACTAAAAGTAATGGATGAAAAAATTAACATGGAACCTAAAACCGTGTATGTGTTATGACAATGAAACTAGGTTTGTATAATTGTACAGTACATTACTCCTAGCATGTCTAATTTGGCAAACAAACAGCAGTACATACTCATTAAGGTTTGGTATACTACAGCTTTATAAGCGCAAATCAGAAATAAACCTGAGAATTTTCTCTAAATTAAAATCTATCCAAGCTTCGTTTTATTTGGTAAATAAATATTTCACTAACAAAATATTTATTTGGCAAATAAGACAAGTCAAAGAAAATACGCTTTAGGTACTGTGAGGACATTGCCAATTAAGGCAACCTACTTGCCTATTATAAGACTGGCAACAGATAACTACTTAGTTTTAAAAGGTGATTGAAATAGGAACACTTATCAAATAATAGAAGATGTTTTTGTTTAGCTTTTGGTTGTGACTTTTCGGTACAAGCTGCCTGAAGACAGGTGCGTTGTTGATTGAATACAACATTTCAAAGTAATTTCTGCTTATAATTTATAGCTCTCTGAGCTACCCCCTCAGTACCATAGAGATGACTTCGTAATTGTTTGAATAAATGTCAGCTGCACGTCACAAAACGTCAAAGGCTATTTTCGGTTGACGACAAATGTGACAGCCAGATATTTTCAACCTGACGTAATTATTTAATTGCATAAAAAATGGTACAAAATGGTGTTAAACATAATGGAAAAAAAAACTTTTTTGCAAAAAAATACTACCGACTTCCAAATAAAAAACTACAAAGTGAAAAATAATTTTATTTTTGGAAGTCGGTGTCTTTGTTAGGTATAATTTTTTTGCGTAATGGACACCGACTTCCAAAAATAAAATTATTTTTACTTTGTAGTTTTTTATTTGGAAGTCGGTAGTATTTTTTTGCAAAAATGTTTTTTATTTTTACTTTTTAGTTGTACCTAATAGGCAAGTTGTTTATTAAGGTATTAGGCGTTATAGGACGCCAGAATAGATTACCCGAATATCATGAAACTTGAACATAACCGGTGAAATGAGAGATCTGCGTACCCCTTAAGAGCGTACTGTCGTGATGATATGTTATGAACTGATATAAACAATGAAAAGACATGCGATTGCAGCAATCCCGAGAGGTTTGCCGTTATTTATTAAGTCCGTAAAATGGGACCAATTTGTGAACATACTCTTACAAACAAAAAATTTTTTTCAAAATCGGTCACCAAATGACGGAGATATCGGTGAAAAAATACAAAAAAAAAAAAAACATACATAAAGTCGAACATAGAACCTCCTCCTTTTTGGTAAGTCGGTAAAAAGTACAAACATGTTTAGCTAATTCATGACATAGCATGCAATTTATTGGGTAACAAGCAAAACATTTAGATTCTTCTTCAAATACGAGTAACTACTAGAGTACAGTAGTAGATAATACTTTCATCGTTATCCAACTTACCGCAGTGTCTCAAGACGAACGTCTATGACCAGTGTGTGTTGCCAATGACTTACGGGACCGGAACGTGGTTGCTCACAATAAACCTCATCAGAAGGCTTATAGTAAACCAAAAGCAATGGAAAGGGCTCCTTGAGAGATCGAATCAGAAATTAAGACATCCACAAGAGAACCAAGGTTACCAACATAGCCCGAAGAATTGCCAAACTTAAATGGCTGAGGGCACATTGCTCGCTGAACGGATGGCCGATGGGGCCGAAAAGTTCTGGAGTTGCGACCACGAACTGGAAGTCAGTGCGTTGGAAGGCCTCCTAATAGGTGGACCGATGACCTGGTGAAGGTTGCGGGGATCGGCTGGATGCGAGACGCACGGGACTGGTCAATGTGGCGATACTTGGGGAAGGCCTATGTCCAGCAGTGGACATCTTTCAGCTGAATTAATGATGATGAATACTTACGTCTTGGCACCGCAGTGACTGTGGCTTTAGACGTGCTGTCACTGTCATCAGACTCCGAACGTGTCTGGAAGCTTGTCTCTGTGAACAAAAGAATATAATTAATGATTCATTTTATAATTATACCTGAAAGACGGCTGACTGTCGGTTTTTTACCCGACTGCCGAAGGAGGGTAATGTGTTTATCAGTCTATGTATGTATGTATGTATGTATGTATGTATGTATGTAAGTATGTATGTAAGTATGTATGTATGTATGTATGTATGTATGTATGTATGTATGTATGTATGTATGTTTGTTCCTATGTGGCGTTCTAGAGACCAAACGCGTTGGCCGATTTTGATGATTCTTACGTCAATGGATTCGTCTTAATCCTGCGGGTGTCACTGGCTAGATTAAAATTGGAAAAAACAAAAATGGCGGATTTTGGGCGCCATTTTGTGGGGAAAAATAAAAAAAAAATCTTCCAAACCCATCGTGTAGGGTATCAAAATAAAGGATTTTAAGAGGCAATTTCAAAAATATATAACACTTATATGTTTAAATGTTCCTAATTCAAAAAAAATAATAATTAAAAAGTTGTAAATAAAAAAAGTTTATTAAAAAAATCAAAAATCCCGACTGCTTAAAAAGCAAACTAAAAAGACGTAAACAAGAAGAAAATCATGCTGTGCAGTCGGAGAATACATCTAGTTTTGGTCCGCCAGCTCGCGAATATGTATCCTCCGACTGCACTGCATGGTTTTCTTCTTGTTTACGTCTTTTTAGTTTGCTTTTTAAGCAGTCGGGATTTTTGATTTTTTTAATAATTATCGGTTACATTTCGGGGAGTGTGCGACGGAACTGCACAATTTGATTCCACCTAGCCCTTTCCATCATCGGACTACAAGACGTACGGCCATGCGCCATCGGTACATGGTGGACATCCCTCCCATACGCACAAAGCGTTTTGCTAATACTTTCATTGTACGCACAGCTAAGGAGTGGAACTCCCTTCCGGGGTCTTTGTTCCCTGATAGCTACCTTGGGGTACCTTGGGTCTTTAAGTCAAGAGTGAATAGGTTTCTTCTCGGTAAGCGTGCTTCACCGTAGACCGCATCATCGCTTAACATCAGGCGAGATAGTGGTCAAACGCGAGCCTATAGATAATAAAAAATAAAAAAAAATAAAGGCCGTCTTAATTGGAGGCCTTAATTGCCTACCTAATTTTAGCGTTTGAAACGCGCCGTCTTGATACTTTCTCTAGTCATTAGTGCCAAAAATTTCGAATTTGACTCGAACATGGCAACGGGCACCATAACAGACCATCACCAAAACTGACCACGACTTGGTGACTGAACATAAACAAAATGGACTTCGTGTTTAAAGCATAGAAAGAAAAAGCATTTACTGCCGCAGAAATCGGCATACCTATAAATTATGCTTAACCCATTGAGTTTACAGGAATCCGATGCCCGACACCCTCTCTACGATCACACTATAACCCCGCGTAGACTTAAGAGTCGGAAGAGTTTTCTTCGATGCACGCGGGCTATCCAAGACCCACCGCCTTTAGTGAAAAGCAGGTTGTGGAGAGAAACTCACCTACCACCACCAGACTTCTTGAAACCCCAGGAACACCTGCCACCTGGAAGAGAACTGCAGTGGCCTATATGGAAAGCACTCAATCGTTTGCGCACCCAAGTAGGCCGCTGCAAACACTATTTGGCAAAGTGGGGTTTTATAGACCCGTCTGATACCCAGTATGAGTGCGGTGCCCCTTTGCAAAATATGGCACACATGCTGGTGTGTCCCAAGTGCCCTTACACCTGCACTTTGGAAGACCTTATGCTCGCCACTGACGACGCAATTGGCGTGGCCACCTACTGGGCCCAAAATTTATAAAGAGTTTCACATCGACTCGAAAAGAAGAAGAACCCATTGCGCGTATAATTACAGAGACAATAGAAAAACAATAACTTATGCACCAATGGTGTGCAAATCACGCGTCATGGGTAAACTTAAAACCTTAACCTTTCCATTTCAATTATTTTAGTAAAGACAAAATTACTTTATAGTATTTAAAACAACACAAAAAAAAAACATTTTAACAAAAAAAAATAACCGGGTTCCTAAACAAAACGTAGTGTTTTGTTTAGAAACCCGGTTTATTGTTTTTTTTAACCAAAAATAATTTTCTTTGTGTTTTGGAAGTCGGCGTCATTATTATTATTTTTTTCGCTTTTTAGTTTTGGTACCTTATATAACCATAAAAATACGCATTATGAAGGATAACTCAAAAAGTACTCGTCAGATCTTGATCAAATTTAAATGGAACCACATGAGAAGCACCAGCTTTCAAATAAAAAATAATTATCAAAATCGGCTCACTTGCAAAAAAATCTATGACAAAAAAACATTAAAAAAATATAGTCGAACTTAGAACCTCCTCCTTTTTAAAGTCGGTTAAAAAAAAGAAAAATTACGAACACAAACTGGGCAGATCCACCTCGTGACTGTGACACGAAGGTTTCCACTAATCATGAACCTGTTTCACCACTACCAAACAATATGCTCCGCTTAAATTATACATCACGTATTTATTATCTTCTTACCAATAAATTGTGTTTTATTTTTCTGGTATTGCTGGAACAGCCCTTTAAAATTCAAATTCCATCCCATCACTATAAAACTACATAAAAGATAAGGGTTTAAAAGTAAGTATCCGTTTTAGCGTCCCTAAAGTCGTTTGTCCATACAATAAAGGAGGAGTTAAACAATCGCTAGACGAGATAAAAGCGACACTTTCTTACATTTACAACGTCGTGACAGATCAATTAAATAGAAGCTGGGCGGTCCAATTGTACCGCTGGACGTTGACGGTGAAATGGAGGCAGGAAGGATGGGATATGTGGTGAAAACGAGTGTTTATTTGCATACAAATACTAAATGTAGTTGATTATTTTGTTGTCCAAAAGGAAAAAAACATATTTAGTCCGTCAGTTAGATAACCTAAAAATATTGGAAACGTATTTTTGCCACGTAAACAAAAAGTTACGACGACACAGTGCGTTGAAATATCGTGTGACATCACGGTGTGGTACACTTTATACAGTCATAGTGACGTCACAAGCTCCCACTGCTGAACTTTGATGCGCTTTATGTTTGTCACATTTTATTTATTTAATAAAGCGTAAAATACGGGTCCAATATTATTTGATAATCTCAATGACGGACTAAATACATAGAATTATAATTTTTCAACCCAGGAAATATCGCTATTGACGCATGGACACATAATGAATTGCAGGCCAAATCATCCCCAAAATCAAGCACTAGTATACATACTCTTTATAGGTTACATAGGTAATTTTTCTATTAAGAGATTTATGTGTACATAAATAAATACACTAACGAGCAATGAAAAAGTTCCAGTGACATAGCACCAAATTACTCCTAAACGGGAAAGGCTAGCTTAATGACGCCGTCTGCAATATTGAAGTACATTTAACAGCGCATCAGAATATTACCAACTAAAAACGTAAATATTGTGTTCAAATTTTTAATTAAATGTAAAAAAAAATAATTAAGGTGTTTGTTGGCATTTTGTGGGTGGAACTTTTTCAATGCTCGGCAGTTTACTCTTAAACAAAACAAAACTTGCCGATGTATAGTCAGTTTAAGTTTTATGTATTTATTGTAGGTTGATACATATAATGCCAGTATGACACGGTAAAAATATCATCATTAGCCTTATAATGTTCCCACTGCTGGGACACAGGCATCCTCTCTGTGAGATAGGTAACGGGCCTTTCCACCACGCGGGCCCAGTGCGGGTTGGTGAATGTCACATGTCTTCGAATTTTTGGTTCTAGGACATGCCGGTTTCCTCACGATGTTTTCCTTCACCGTTTTTAGAGCAGTGGTGATGAAGTAATTTACACAAATAAAACACCTGCCTGGTCTCGAACTCACGACGTACGACATTTAAGTCGGGTCCGTTACCACTGGACCACCACTGCTCTAAAACACTGCTCTCTCGGTAAAAAATATATTAAGTAATTTCTATACAAAAGCCGACAAGTGAAACTGCAATATCTACTTTTGAGAAGAAAAAGATCCTTTCTGTCTGTTATGGATTCTTACTCCACTGACGCACATCAGGGACAATTAGCGACATCTCGAAGCAGGAAATGATACCATACACTACGTCATACCTGTCCATCGACTGTGATTGGTCGTCTTCTGAAATATTGTTCCTCACCGCTGCTGCTACACTGTCCTTAGACAATTCACTTAGCCATCTTTTCCCCTAACTTTACAATTAGTACATTCCAACTTTTCAATTCATCCTATTACTATTTCCCTTCTTATTTATTTCCACCCGAAACGTTGAAACTAAACGGAAGTAGAGAGTCATCAATTTTATTAAATTAGATCAAGATTAATGGTCAACGGAACGATGCCTCGGGGCTGCGAAGTTGGCGATAAGGACTTAGGGAGTTTATAGACAGAGTGGCTGAAACAAAAATGACTGGAGCATATTATGTGATAGACTCTTGAGTGTCGTAAAAAACACTTTTAAAAGACTTTGGCGTAGGTTTAAGAAATATATATAAGGATGGGTTGTGTGTGACAGTTTCTTGGTTATTAAGGCGCCGATTCCCTTGAGTAGCTGATTTTAAAATGAGAATCACGTCTAAACGGGTAGTCGTATTTTTTTGGAAAAAATATATGTTACATTAGACCATTGTCTTAATAATTTGATCTAAGAAAATTTTGAGTTTTATTCGTATTTAATAGTGTAATTAATTTGTAAAGTTATGTCTGAAACGGACAAAAACACGTTAATCGCGCCAAAACAGCTGGGTGTATTTTTATGAAATCGACACCATCTCAAAGACAATTTAATTATCTACATTTTGATCTGAGGTTTTTTTTTTAAAGTCATAGAATAATAAGGAAAGTACAAAAAACTACTACATTTTGGGTCGCGTGGGTGTCAAACGAGTGCGCGTTTTGTTCCCTCAAGGTCGTTGGGGTTAGTCGTCGTCTTAATAAGTGTAAAATGTAATCACTAATCTCTCTACCAAGCAAGTAATTTTTTTGTAGCGTTCTATGAAAGAATTATTATTGGAACCCTCCGATGGTTTCAATAACCAGCTTCCCCGCGGTTTTATTTCGTTCCCGTGGCCATCATATGCTACTAGAGCCATCCATTTTTACCCGACTGCCGAAGGAGGGTAATGTGTTTATCAGTCTATGTATGTATGTATGTATGTATGTTTGTTCCTATGTGGCGTTCTAGAGATCAAACGCGTTGGCCGATTTTGATGATTCTCACGTCAATCGATTCGTCATAACTCTGCGAGTGTCACTGGCTACATTAAAATTGGAAAATAGATAAATGGCGAATTTTGGGCGCCATATTGAAAAAATAATTAATAATAATTATTATATAAAAACATTTTACAAAATTAATGCGACGTGTGGTTACTTAAATATTTAAATTAAAAAATAAATAAAATTAACAACTAAACAGGCATGCAAGAAAGAATAAAACGAAATTATATAAAAATAAATCAAATTATAATTACACAACAAATAAAATTGTTGAATTCTTATTAAATTATTACAAAAAAAAAAACGAAAAAGTTTTTTGTTGTCGGCAAAATGAATTATAATGATCTTACAAACAAGGCGTCAACAAAACAATATTAATGATTACTATACAAATTATTGCAATTAATATATTTTCATTATTATTATTAAAAAAAGCAAAATCTACGAATTACAAATTATAAATGTCGGCAGAATTAATTGTCTCACAAATGTGGCGTCGAAATTGTCCTGCTGAAACAGCGAAGATGTCAATATTTATGAAGTTCTTATTATATTGATCAGCAAGGCGGCGTAAGGGTGCCCGCAAACCTGCGTTCGTACGACTCGAAGATAGAGAGATTTTTATAGATTTGTCAATAACAAAAATGTAAAACGACATACAAGAATCAGCTGGTTTCATGGCCACACAAAGCACAGACAGGAAGAGTAATATAAACTAATTAAATTAAGAAATAAATGTTTTCGTCGACTCCCTAATAAAATTGTTTACGAGCAAACAAAGGGAGGAATGTGAGAGAAACAAAGTAATGAATGAAGGTACAACATTGTTCCTTTTTAATTTTGATTGTAAGCAAAATTTGTTCAACCATACCAACATTATAAATCCGGAAATAATTCTGTTTTTCTAAGAAAAGAAAGGCAGATAAAGTTTTTTTTTTTGCCAATTATGACGCATACCACGAAAAAAAACTAAGAAAAAACGTAAAATAAATTTGAGTATGTTTGTTTCGTTTTCAGCCCCACACCGCTGAACAAATTCTGATATTTTTTTTTTTTAAATTTTGCAAAATTGGATGCTTTTTATTTCAGGAAATCGTTTCCTTGATTTAATTTCCGACAGTCACACGTGGAGTTATCAAGAACAATATTGTTTCATAGTGTCATCAAAGTTATTGAAATAACCTTTTCACATATTTTTGCAATTGTTTCATGGTATTTGGGGTTTTGCAACTAGTTTTCTCTACTGTTTTACATGTCAACCAACAAGTGAATGATACCGTGAAGGTATCATTCACTCCCTTTTTAACCCCTGACGAAAAAAGTGTTATAAGTTTGACGTGTGTACCTCTGTGTTTGTGTTTCTGTCTGTCACATACAAAAATTCATTTGTTTGGCTCCTAAATAGATGAACCGATTTTGATTTCGTTATTTTTGTTTGAAATATGACTTTATCGAGAGTGTTCCTAGCTCTAGCTATGTTTGATTAAAATCAGTTTAGCCGTTCAAAAGTTATGGGCGTTTTACTGTTTGATTCGGGGTATTTTCGCAAGATATCGTGTTATAATTACGTGTTCAATATATTTTTATAGATCCCTCTGATACACAGTGTGTGTTCGATATTTGCTCATAAAAACATAGGGTAGTTTTAATTTGGCTTGTCCGCTCGTCTGTTCTCCTACTCGCACTTGGAAATCGGTGAATGGATTGGTGGCGGGAAGTCGCGCTCGCCCGGTCTTAAAAAAACTAGTAATTTTTCCGGACATACATAAATTGCCGTGAAATTAATTACGTGCGTTCATCGAGACATTTTTCCCACGCGAGTGCCGAATTGCTGTGGTGTTTCCTGAAGCTGAGTTCTGGCTGCCGTGGCTGGGATATTCAGGTTGGTGGTCAAATTGGTAATTTTTCCGGACATACATAAATTGCCGTGCAATTAATTACGTGCGTTCATCGAGACATTTTTCCCACGCGAGTGCCGAATTGCTGTGGTGTTTCCTGAAGCTGAGATCTTGTGCCGTGGCTGGGATATTCAGGTTGGTGGTCAAACTGGTCATTTTTCCGGACACACATAAATTGCCGTGCAATTAATTACGTGCGTTCATCGAGAAATTTTTCCCACGCGTGTGCCGAATTGCTGTGGTGTTTCCTGAAGCTGAGATCTGGTGCCGTGGCTGGGATATTCAGGTTCGTGGTCAGGCCTTTTTATCTACCCTGTGTATTGGAGCAATATCGTCACTTCAATGAGGGGTTATAGGTACAGCACTTTCCACCAATAACTTTCGGTTCTTGGATTTAAATTTATTTTACCAAGCGCCCTTATTCAGACTCCACAGTGTGAGTGCGGTGCCTCTTTGCAAAATATGGCACACATGCTGGAATATCCCAAGTGGCCCATACACCTGCACTTTGGAAGACCTTATGCTTGCCACTGACGCTGCAATCGGAGTGGCCACCAATAAATAGGCTCAAAATTTATTAAGAGGTTTCCATCGATTCGATAAAAAATATAAGAAGTAGAATAGTCGATCGAAGTGTGTCTACTACCAGATAAATTATGTAGCATGAAGTAAAAATTTGTCGCGGACTTTTTAATTTTATAAGCTTTTATTGAACTTGCTATGTATGTGTAGGGGAGACTGTGTAATTGTCAGGAAAAGCCATTATTGCATGGGTTCTTTCGGGCTAGATGTTAAACAAACCAACTTGTTTGCTTGTATGTAGGCTCACAATGTTATGTATTGGCGAATAACAACGACATTCCACTATAGCACGTAGTTTGATCTACACGAACAATCGGTAACTCTCACTGTATTTCTCCTTAGGTTTTTATCACGAATTCACAACTCAAACCCAACCCGCCATATTCTCACTCGATCTCTTGTCCTCACCTCCTGTTCGCGCCATAAACTAGCGTTTAGTGTTAACGTCAAGTTGACGTCTGTCAAAGTCATTTGGAACCATAGCGCTCTTCAGAACGATATCTTAGAAATGCCGACATATGTATATATGTAGGTGCGTTTAAGTCATATCTTGCAACTGAATTTAAAAGTAGTTTTCGATTAAGATGAAATCTTGCATACACGTTTAGTTTGGATGACAATGCATGCCTAGCTAAGGGACGTCTTTCTAAATCCAATATGGCGGACGGCCTAAGATGGCGGACTAGATATTTTTTATGCACTGCCATGATATCGGTATCAAATGAAAAGGTTTGTTGAGAAGTGTTTTTTATTATTATTATTGTTTTTGCTAATCTCTCGTGTCTCCTGTGCAGGTCACAAATAAACATTTTTCTTTCGTGTTTGCTGAGAAAAATAAGAAAAAAACTTGTATTAAAAAAATATTTTTTATTGATAATTTTATTTAAATTTTACTTGTCTTTTAATTAATAAGTTTTATTGAGTTGAAAAATCATCATCATTTTATGTTAAAGGTACACAGATAGCTTTTATTTTACACAGAAAATGCTTAATTTAAGATAGGAGATAGTTAAAATAATAGTGGTTTATTACGTACCATGTTTCTTAAATTGTAAGGGAGCTATAATGAAAGATGTTATATTATATTTATGTGACATTCTCATTATAAAATACTTAATTGGATACCATTTTAGCCACATGTAGAGAAGATTTTAGACCCATGATGGCATGAATACTATATTTATTTATTTTAGTACATGGAGGACCTACAGAAAGAAAGAAAGAAAGAATTTCTTTTTTCTTTTTTTCTTTTTCAGATAATAAATACAAACAAAAATGGAAACCATAGACAACAGAAAGCCAATTACAAATCCTCACGTATAGACTTATAACAATTATTTATGGTGTGAGCACAAAAACAAAGAACTCACCGCTTTAATTAAAGTAAGCAGCAATATAAATAATTCCATAACAAATAAAGTTATAGATGATGCAAATTATAGAGACTACGATAATAACTAATAAACATTCATAGAGACGCTCAAGTTTTAAAAATAAACTTCGTAGCAGTCGCCTACGCCGCGTAGCAATTGCCTACGCGGCGTAGCAATCGCCTACGCCGCGTAGTACCGCCTACGCCGTAGCCAAGCTCGTAAAAAAATTGTAATTTTGTAGCACGCGATGTTTAATTTTAGGCAATCCCAAAATAGCTTTGCCAATTGTTAGTGACAAGATTAATTCTTGTATTTAGAAACGTTTAGTATCTTGTCGTAACCACGTCTCAGCGTAGTTTTGATTTTGTAATTGTTCTTAACTTGAAATTTCCAATCCAGAAACTGAGTGTCAGACAGAAATCCGAACGTTCTTAAAAACACGGGTAATGCTCATCTGGCTATGAAAATAGATTTTGGAATAATAGTTCATGATAAAGTCTAACTAAGAATCGTATTACCCAGTTACTGGGTTGTGGAAGGTCACATAGATGACTGCCTATGTGCCTTCAGGAGCGAGTGCTACATGTAACATTTTGGCATACAGCTGCATTTAGTAAGACTAGATGCCAATACTCCAACATGTAGGAAGAGGAGCCAGATGAACTTCGCAAACGTTAAGCAACGCCTGACGAGGTCGGTCCGTGGATGGGTGACCATTTAAACATACCGAGTTTCCTCCGTGCCTCGGCAATTACGTTAAGCCATTGGTCCCGGCTGTCATTTGAAGATCTTTGACAGTCGTTACGGGTAGTCAGAAGCTTGAGATCTGACACCAGTCTTGCCAAGCGGTACCGTGTTACCTAGTTACTGGGATGTGGAGGTCAGATAGGCAGTCGCTCCATTTAAAAACACTGGTACTCAGCTGAATCCGGTAAGAATGGATGCCGACCCCAATTTAGTTCAGCAAAAGGCTTGGTAGGGGTAGGCGCAACACGAGTTCACTTTTTCACACATTCACTCTCTTTAAATGACATTTAAAATGGACCTTACCCAAGTAAAAACAAAAATCATTCAATTTCACAACTTGTCAGTAAAACTTGGTCCGCACTTGAAAAGTTCAAGACGATCCAAAAATTTCGGACCAAGAAACAAAGTCAAGAGTGTATTCTTTCTCTTGACAAAACTTAGATTAATAATCTTAGAAAGCAATCTAACTTTGCCAGCGGTGTAATTAAAAAAAGATTTATTAAAGTTGAACAATGAAAATTGATTTGCATAAACGTCAAAAATTGTCTTCACCGAAAATTTTCTCGAGTTTTTTACTAAGTTGACAGCAATTTTCTTTTTTATAGCCATGACGAAAAAGTTTCTTGGAAATCTGTTTAACTACCTGTAGGCTTTAGTTAAGGTTTAGGTTAAGTCTTAAGGCTATCAACCGTTTAACGCACGCAACTCACTTTATAATATCAAGAATTTTATTTTATTTAATATAATTTCTTTTTTTTAATTTTTTTTTTTTTTATTCCGGAATTTTTATTTTGAGTAGTTCCAAAAGTGTAGAGTACGCTTTTTAATTTTGATGAGTCATAAACTCAAAGGCTAATGGGACAATATTTTATTTTATTATATCCTCACAATAGTATAATATAAACGTTGTTATTTTATTTTTACTTTAGCCGAAAGATATGTTTGTATTTTGTTTATTGCAATTGAAATGATAATATCCATTATTTCTTTTATTAAAGTGCAGGTGTCTTCTCTATTTAGGTAGGTAGGTAGGTAGTAGTATTCCTTTAGCCCATTAGTACCACCGAAATGTACCACCGGTGGTACAAGGGGGAATTGGTAGGTAGAACAGTCTCATTAGTACCACTAATATTAATTAATACAAATGGTGGTACCATAGAGAATGTGATTTCCCGCTAGTACCACCGGTGGTACAGTTCGGTGGTACTAGTGGGATCAAAGGAAAAATTAAAGGATAAAAAATAATGTATCTATTGTCCATTAGCAGAAGAAGTTTCTTAAGAAAACGAAACGAACAAGAAACTCCACAAGTTTACTAAAAATGAGTGTTAAAATATGAAGAATGCCTAACCGTATCCTAAGCAATCTTCACATCATCACCTTCCTGCCCTTATCCCATGTTTCTTGGGGTCGGCGCTATACGTTCCATACGGTCCTGTTCACTGTCACGCTATCACGAACTCCCTTTTCTTTCATATCACTCTTCATACATACATCCATCTTTTTTAGGGCTTTCTCTCCCTCTCCATCCATCCACATTTATATTCATAACTCAAAGCAAGTGTTCATATAATATGTGCAAATATATACCAAATTCTAATCCAACGAATATATCTGCGCATTATAAGTAAACTGTCTATTGTAAAGTAAACTGTCTGAAAGACAGTTTATTTTATTCTGCAAACGAAGCAAAAGGAGTATGTAAAGATTGTATATTTATTTATTTAGACTTCTTGCACAAAAGGTACAAAGGCGGATTTAATGTCTTAGGCATTCTCTACTAGTCAACCAAGGGTGGTGAAGAAATAACATGGTAGATGCGTTGTTCAATAATAAAAATAAAACCAGTTCTTAATAAACTAAAATAGATAAATACACGTACATATATATTAAAAATAATTTATACTTATATATATATCGGAAATAGGAGGACTATCTTCAATAATACCCTCGGTCTGTGGGCATATAATGGGTATGCGATGCACAAAGCAGGTAATTTATGCCGTTTCAGAGATAGTTCTTGTTCCAATTTTATCAAAGCAGCGGATTCGGCCACCAATCGTTTCGCTTTTTCCCAACCTAAACACACTTGTTCAAGTTCACACACGCCACTTTAGGCTACTTTTCAACTCTTTTTCTCTCAACTCTTTTTAACTCCCAAAACGCGCGTCCACGCGTATCTTTTTCTAACTTCACGACACAATATGGCGGGAGAAACCCACTCTGAAAATCCGTATAGACTTTCCTCGCTTTTCATTGGTTCAAGAACACATCCGGCAAAGTAGGTACTAATTGTATTATCCAATCCAAATCGAGTATTTTGACATAAGAAAAAGTATTGTCAATCGAATTAAATCGAACTGAGAATTGATCAGAAGCTAAATGTTGCCAATTAAACAAACCTGAAGTAATAAGTTTACAAGCGATATTTCTTTGTTCCTGATTATTAATCATTTACCTTCCTCCGATATATATATATACATAATATTTATAGATTAACAAAAAATGATGAAAAAAGTAAAATAAATAAATAATGAATCTTTATTCAAACTTGAAATTGGTGAACTATACTAATAGAAAAGTAGCAGGTGGTGTTTTGTAGTTTCTGTGCACTCCCCATGGAAAAAAGGCGTGAGTTTATGTATGTATGTATCCGCTTAAGAACCTGTAGTATTTGGTAAAGATTTAATAAAGATGAATATCAAAGTATGATGAATACCGAGACCTAAACGGTTCCGGTGAAGGCGGACCGTCTGCAGCTGCCTAATGTGAGTTTTGTCTGTGCAGAATAAATATTGTTTTCTTTTCTTTAAAAAGAATCTTCATGTATTTGGTAAAGATTTACACGTATTTTACGGAAATACTTTTCTCGTACTTAAGTGGCAGTGGGCAGGGTACATTGCTCGCAGAATGGATGGCCGATGGGGCCGAAAAGTTCTGGAAGTGCGACCGCGAACCGGAAGACGATACGTTGGAAGGCCTCCCACTAGCTGGACCGATGACCTGGTTAAGGTAGCGGGAAGGCGCTGGATGCGAGACGCACGGGATCGGTCAATGTGGCGACGCCTGGGGGAGGCCTATGTCCAGCAGTGGACGTCTTTTGGCTGAAATGATGAATGATGATTCTCGTAGCTATTTATATAAATTGCTATATATTACATAACACTACCAACAATACCTGCACATTATTTTAACAATGAGTTAATTTATATTATCCTAATGTTGAAATATTCTGTTAGTACAAAAATGTGTCAGTGTTTTAGACATACATCGTTAAAGACTGATTTTTAGTAGTCACATAAAATTTATCTGAGGAATAAAAATGGCGGTTTGATAGCGTTTGTGTTGAAAAGTTTCCCTGCAAGATCGCATCAGAAATGAGGATATTCGTAGGAGAACCAAAGTTACGGACAAAGCCCAAAGAATTGCGAAACTTAAGGGTACACTAGTCGACGGCATGAACTATTTTGTGCGTGGGGTTAAAATGCATGCTATATCAACCGACAACACGTGCGGAACAGATAGATGCTGTTATGAGCAGTAAGAAGCTAGTTCGCGTACGAATATACACTTTTGCAAAGTTGTAGCGAAATGGATGATGATTTAGAATGAAAACGAGCGCACGAAATTTTATAAACAGACCTTTGGGAGTCTGGATATCATGAAAAAACGACTGAATGTATCTGTTCAAAATAAAATTATTTGCATTGTTGAACTACTAATCTGTCCCTGTATGGAGGCCGTTTTTCAATTTTCCTTCTTCTTATGATACTTATTTGCGCCCAAAGATGCGTTAAAATTAGTGTTGAAATATGGAACTTTCGAAGCTCATAACTTTCAAGTAAATTTTGCTTCCATATAGGGCTAAATAATGATGAGACAAATTGATATCATTTTTTATTTTGAACGTACAACGTCAAACAGTGGAGTAAAAGCCAGACTACGTTTGTATGGAAGAATTTTCGACTAGTGTACCCTTAAGTGGCATTAGGCAGGGCACATTACTCGCAAAACGGATGGTCGATGGACCCACTATGGATACACTAGGTGGACCGATGACCTGGTTAAGGTTGCGGGAATGCGCTGGATGCGAGACGCACGGGATCGGTCAATGTGGCGACGCCTGGGGAAGGCCTATGTCCAACAGTGAACGTCTTTCGACTGAAGTGATGATGATGTTGATGTTTAGTAAATATGCCAAACTGCCCTATTTATTCTTCAGGTAAAAGAAGTCTGAATATTGAAAATCTTAGAAGAAATCTTCAAAAACAAATTTATCACCCATACCTGTCAAAGCAGAATAAGCCTAAAATCAACTTGAACGGCCTTGGCTATAACTAAATAATAATTTAGAGGCGCTTTGAAGGGAATTCAATTAATGATAACAGCGTCTAGAATTTGAATAACGTTCATTTGAGACGTCACAGTGAAATATACGAGGAGGGACTGCCTCATAACTCAACCGAAACGTGATAACTGGAAGTGCTTGTAGATCGTTACTGGATGTGTCTTTGGTAGAGTGAATCAATCTTTAGAGAGGGATATGCATGGACTGCTATATGCCGAGTTGGTTGTTATTTTCTATTTTGCATTTTCTATGGGCACATCGATTTTCATGTCTTATTATCATTGTTATTCTGACGCCACCATTTGGTCATAAAGATCAGTACCTGGGCGACCGAGCTCTGCTCGGGTGAAAATAGAGAAAACGACGTTTTCTAAAAATAAAACCTAGCTAGATTGATCTATCGCCCCCAAAATCCCCTGCATACTAAATTTCATGAAAATTGTTGGAGCCGTTTCCGAGATTCAGGTTATATATATATACATATACGTCAAAACAAATCGCAAGCACGCCATCTGGCGGCAAAGCAAAAACGACTATGCATTGGCGCGCTTTTTATAAGCACTTGCGTGGTGGGGAATAGGGCAGTTGAGTACTGACAGCCTTAGAGCTAACACGTCGTAGAATCAGTGTCGATCCGTAATATTGTAACTTGTATCTATTTGTAGTATGCAAGAATGTAACTTGTATCTATTTGAATATACTCAGTTTATCGAATAATTTGTGTGATTTCATTTTCATGATTGTACCCACCGACCTGCCCACACACGATGTCTTAACCTAAAGGAATACATCCTGACTTCCCGATGGTTTACATCTATCGGCCAGCCTTGATGCGACATATATATATATATATACAAGAATTGCTCGTTTAAAGGTATAAAATACTAGACAGAAACAAACTCGCCATGCGGCCGGCAATCTTTAGGAGTGGTTGTGAATGCCGTTTTTTTTGTATGGTGACCGCGCAAAAGCAAACGTTCAAACAGCTGTCTCATTATTACATAAAAAAGCATTTATTCAAAGTTGTATTTAAGGAAATTAGCAAGCAAACCGAAAGCAATGTTGAACCAGACTTCATAGCAATTTAAAAATAAAATTGTTCATTGCAAAGCGTAGATTTCCATTTAGATAAGTGGCCCAGAAATTGAATGGCTACTTTTTCAATCAGTTTCTTCAATATTTCTGATTACATTGAATTCGTGGCAAAAAGAGAACAATATTTTATTGTAAGAGTTCCCTAGGTCGTCAGATCGGAGAAAACGGTCTTCAATACTTAGCAGTAGGGTGGTTGACAAAAAATAACCTAAAAATATTGGATTTTTTCTTTTGCCACGTAAACAAAAAAATACGACGATACAGTGCGTTGAAATATCGTGTGCCGTCACGGTGTACACTTTATTCTGACAAAGTGACGTCACAAGCCCCCACTCCTGAACTTTAATGCGGTTTACCTTTGTCAATATTAATTTATTTGATATAGCAAAAAATACGGGTTTAATATTATTTGATAATCTCACTGTATTTCTTTTTTTATTCTCACTCAATTTAGTCCATAAATAGAATTATCATTTTTCCAAACAGGATACATCCCTATTGTGTATCTCTGCCTATAAAAACTACGATGATATCCATACTTAATATTACTGTTTATCCATTTTTGGAGGTATGTGGAACAGGGTGTAAAGTCCCACAAACCTCCATAGAAAAGGAAGGATCCTCCGACCAGACGGGTGTTGTGTCTGGTCCGGGCAACTGCCCAACGGTTATCGTCGGACTGTTGTATACGTTCAAATCGCGCCGAAAACTTTGCTTGCGCGATGCAGGATTTGTGTGACGTCATGTCATTAGCTTGTAAGTGGTGGCGTCGGTGCCGCTACATCACTCCCCTCCGGAGACCGGAGGTCGATAGCAGGTTGAGTCGTCCGTACATCTTGTGATGCGTGCCTGGCCAGTGGAAGGTTGGTTCCCGTGAGTCGGAACCGGAAGTCGCAGAGTTCACGGTGAGTCGGAACTGTATGCGGTTGTGCCCCAGTGAGTCGGGGTGATGATATCGCAGTGAGTCGGGATAGTTTTGCTGGCTCCAGTAGTTCGGAGCGGTGATGATGTGTCCCAGTGAGTCGGAACAGTGTTGCTGGCTCCAGTGGGTCGGAGCGGTGATGAAAGAAGCTGAGGGTGATGACCAGGTATGCGCGTCCGCTGCATGCTGGTGGTCAGGATACCCCCGTAGATGCCGTGGGTACTGGCTGGCTGTGTGACTCGCTGCTCGAAAGCTTGAGGAAGTGATGATGACGTCACGATGAAGTAGCTCTGCACGAAGGCTGCGCTGATGTTCATGTTCGAGGGTCACCAGTTTGGAGGTATGTGGAACAGGGTGTAAAGTCCCACAAACCTCCATAGAAAAGGGAGGATCCTCCGACCAGACGGGTGTTGTGTCTGGTCCGGGCAACTGCCCAACGGTTATCGTCGGACTGTTGTATACGTTCAAATCGCGCCGAAAACTTTGCTTGCGCGATGCAGGATTTGTGTGACGTCATGTCATTAGCTTGTAAGTGGCGGCGTCGGTGCCGCTACACATTTATTTCTTTTTCACGTCTAAACCGCTGTACCAATTTTTATGAAATTTGGTATAGTGGTAGATTGGACCTTGGAGAAGGACATAGAATACATTTACCCTTGGAATTCGTTCCCTTGGGATTATTGGAATGTTCTTTGTAAACGAATACAATGATGTGTCACTTATACGTCATCCTGTCAATGTCAAGTAAAACGTCATTTTGAGTTTGAAGTTTGGTGTCAACCTCTTTGTTATTAGCCATTGGTGTAAATGTTTGTATCTGCGTTCTTGAAGATTAAAATCAAGTATAATCCTAGAAGTCTGTTTTTCTTGTGCCCTAAATCCATCAGGGATAATTGCCGACATTTACGCGAGTGAAACCGCTGGCAGAAGCAAGTAAGATTATAAGAGTTAGTATCACCCAATGCACAATTCATCCATTCAATTATTCTGAGTTTGGGTCGACTTTAATTTGAACCAGATGCGGTCAAACATCATAATTTTACACAAACTGACTGCCTTTTGACCTCTCTAACTCATTTACTAACCATAATTTATATCTTGAGGGTCGCCTAGTTTTCAAACTTAAGGCTAAGAGAGATTTAATGAATGTTTATCGAATCACAGACGTACGAGTACTTTCCTACTTAATGTCAGTTGGGAAACTGACAACGATAGTGTTTGCATTATAAACCAATGTTTGGCAAATGTCTTCATTTTTACTGATTTATAAAAAGAAGGACTTAATTTATATTGGTGCTTGCCGATTCCCTCGTTAGGCTATTTCCATTTTATTTTCTCTTATGAAACAAGAAAAATACAAATAATATAAGGTTTTCAATTTTCACTAAACGTTTTGAGAATACTTTTATTATGCGTGCAGCTAAGGAGTGGAATTCCCTGCCGGAGTCTGTGTTTCCCGATAGCTACAATCTAGGGGTCTTTAAGTCAAGAGTGAATAGGTTACTTCTAGGCAAGCGTGCTCCATCGTCAACCACATCATCGCTTACCATCATGTGAGATGGTGGTCAAGCGCGAGCCTACATAAAAAAAAAAAAAAAAATATTTGTTGAAATAAAAATTCAAAAAAAATATCGTCCCCACCAAATGTTTGCGGAGACTAACCGTTAACGCGGGAGTTATTATAGTACACAAGTGTATGCGTAAACACAAGTGCACTATCTATACCGTCACTCTCTCATAGCCTAATAGGACGGCAATCCAACACGACTGGGGAGAAATCAGGCCTAGGATCAACGACTGAACGTGCTTACAGAGGCACGGTTTCACACATCCCGCGCCCATCCAAATTCCAGGCTGCCAATGAAGAAATCCCGAAAATCCACTAACACTTTGACCGTCATTTGCTTTTTTTTGTTTTGGAATTCATCACGATCCTCGAATCGAATCCAGAACGCCACGTTCAACAGTCGCACTTGCAACTGCGATACCAACGAGACAGCCCATATAGTTGACGTGTCATAACACAGACTAAGAGATGAATTATGTTGGACCGTAGCGGGTGCGAGCCGAACCCCGTGCAAGCCAATCCCCGTGAGTAGCACGGACGAGGCACGGATTCAAAAGTTAACGGTGTAGCATGAACCGCATCATGTAAAATTATCATTTAGTTTTGAATGCGTGCCTCGTCCGTGCCTCGCACGGGGCTCGGCTCGCGCCCGCTACGGTCTAGCATAATGTAGCTTAAATCCCTACATTCAAGCCTATCAAGAAATCATTATAATCGTGACAATCTAAGAAGTCCGATGGCGTTTCTTATGTTACATGCCGCGATAACTTTGTACGTAATTGAAAATAGTAGTTTATGCAATGGTTTTATAATAGGGGTTATTAAAACACGAGCGTGGGTGATGTGATAATAATAACACGCGAGTGTTTTAATACCTAATTATTTGCCGTTGCATACATAATACAAACGTGGAAACGAAAACAATATGTGGTATGGCGGGCAATTTAGATTCTCATTGCGCATGACTGCGCAGCGCGCGTCTCCATAGACAATGACACTACTTTTCTACATTAAATCAATGAACCCGTAAGCGCCAATAAATTAAAAAGTAAAAGTGTGCTATAAAAATTTAAAAGTTATTTTATGATGCAGTTGTTTGAAAATCGAAGGAAAATCTTGCAGTGTAATGGGATTTTTTTTAATTTGACGTTTCCACGAATATAAAGTACGTGTTTATACAATTTTTTTTGAATTCATATTTGGAACATACATTTGAATTCATATACGTTGTGAGTGTAGATAAAATAAAATTCATAATCCTAATTAATTACTATGTAACCCATACACTATAACGAGTACCATTCGTAAGCATAGATTTTAATTATTATTAAGTACTAGCTGACCCGCCAACTTTGTTTTGCCATAAAAATACCAAACATTCACCTACCCTACCTACCCTACCTACCTTACCCTAACTACCCTACACTATCTACCCTACCCTACCTACCCTTCCCTATCTACCCTACCCTACCTACCCCACCCTACCTACCCTACCCTACACTACTCTACCTACACTACCCTACCTACCCTACCTACCTACCCTACCCTACCTACCCTACCTACCCTACCATACCTACCCTACCTACCCTACCCTACCTACACTACCTACCCTACACTACCTACCCTACACTACCTACCCTACACTACCTACCCTACCCTACCCTACCTTATCTACATACCTAACCTACCCTACCTTACCTACATACCTACCCTACACTACCTACCCTACCCTACCCTACCTTAACTACATACCTACCCTACCTATGTAGGTAAGGTACCAATTTTTTTTTCCTATTTTTTTTTATAAGAACCTTCTCCTTACAATAACAAACACAACAAAAAAGAATAATCGAAATCGGTCCAGCAGTTCACGCGTGATGCCGTGATCAAGGGAAGTAGGGATTCATTTTTATATATATAGATTTATATAGCTGTTAAATTCGACTTCTTAGATAATCACGACTTTATTTCATTCATTCGACATACACTCGAAAAAACATAACCCTCTTCCAGCGACACTCGGTTAATAACGCCTCATCCAGCGAAATAAATTAGATTATCTATGTAACAATGTACCAAAGTGATTGTTAGGTACGTTACAATTTATTGTTAAATTGCCTCGTAGCAAATCCTGAATATTGAATAGAACGTTCTTAACAGATTTATGTTGTCTGTCCAATTCATATTGTTTATGTTTAATTAAAGGCTCGTGGTTAAACAAAGTACAGGCACATGGGTCGATCTACAAGGTTTAGCAACGCTTGTTCTTTGGATGAGTGACCATCTAGCGCATTATGTCATTGGACCTAGTTTTCAATAAAAGCCCGGCTAGAGCCAGACCGGCGAGCACGGCATACTGTGACAGGCTTGACTCACACAGTTTGGCAGCAAAAACCGTGATAAATGCGTGACTCAAGCCTGTTACAGAGGCCGTGCTCGCCGCTCAGTAGTGGCAAACTTTGACGGTCGGAAGCCGGATAGGCTAACAATAAGTCTTACCAAGGGAAGGGACTGATGGAATAAAATTGTCTAGTTAGTAAGACCTTTGAACTGGTCTGGCCACAAGTTACGAAGGTAAAAACCATCGTAACTTGTGGTGGTCAGACAAGCAGTCGCTCTCTATGTGTATACTGATATTCAGCTGTATCTAGTTAAAAAGAAAGAAAAAGTTTATTTGTGACTTGCACAGGAGACACGAGAGATTAGCAAAAAAACAATAATAATAATAAAAAAATCTTCTCAACAAACCCTTTCATTTGATATCCATGTCATGGCATTGCACAAAAAATAACTTGTCCGCCATCTCGGGCCGTCCGCCATATTGGATTTAGAATTACGTCACTTAGCTAGTCATACATTGTCATCCAAACTAAACGTGTTTGCAAAATTTCATCTTAATCGGTGGAGGATAACTGCTTTAAAATTCAGTTCCAAGATTTGATCCGAACACACATACATTGCAAGTTAAATAAAAGCTTGTATAAAAAACCCCATGCGCGACCAAAAAGGCTCCTATTTCGCGATATAAGCGATATCTAAAAGAAAATAACGCTGCGCTGGTATTCTGATAATTCTGATAATTGTAAGAAGGCTAGACAGATTGAAGTTTATGGTAAAGTAATATAAATGTGGCTTTTCGGAGCTTATGACCAAATATAGCTTGGACACTTGTAATTTTAGCTATTTTCTCCTTACCGTCGATTTTAATTACAAATATTGAATAGTTGATGAAAGGTAATATTTCTGTCCAAGCTTAGGTATTTGAAGATTCTGGGAATCAAATGGATGGCTTCTCCAACTCTTTGACCGTAGTTTCTCGTTAATAAATTTCTAAGAGAAGATGAAATTGGAAATGCGAAAATTATTACTCTTGTTATACTTTGATCAAACTAGTTTTATGGTAAAGCTGATTTTAAAGTTATTAAGCGTATTTACAATGTTTGATTAGTTTTTGAATGGCTCCAAAATTAATATCCTGTACATGTTTCTGACATTCAAGAGTGCCGCTTAATGACCTAGTTGAAATAAATTATTTGACTTTGAAACTTCGAGATAGTTTAAATCTGTTGCCACAAATTCAACTACCGACTTTAGGGTTGAGTATTTTAAAATTGATTTTTCTAGAGTTGATGTCTAAGTACTTATTTAAATTGTAACTATTTGCATTAAAATACACCTTGCCATGGAATTTGAACGTTGTCTTGAATGACATATAATTCGTTATTCCAAAATTTTATAATTATCTCAATTTCAAATATACTCCTACCTACTAATATTATAAATATGGAAGTCTGTTTACTTAGTCACCCCTCAACGGCTAAACGGACTTCGAACAACACCTGTAGTCCATGACTTGGATCCTACTCCAAGTTATGATTCTATGTCCTAACATAGAATATGTAATTAGGACCTATCCTAGAATATTTTTTTAAGCCAGTAGTTTATATGTTTCCGTAGGATAATTTTCAACGTTCATACAAGCAAAGGTGCGGGTAAGAGCTTATAGGTGGATGATTCCCTTTGTAGTTCCACTAGCTACGGTCAAACAAAGCATGGCTAACACAATTACTGCTTCCCTGAAACACAAAGCCCCATACAATACGTTTAAATAACACTAATTATACATATTTATCAAGCCCAGTAACCGATTCACAAATGTTCAAAGCGTCCACTTCCAAATATAATTTCCCTGCATTATTTGTGAAATTCGTTATCAAATTCCATTTTATCTCGCTGGCTAGGACGCTTGTATATTTGGTAAACATAGGCTGTTCGATAGTAACGAATTTAACAGGATGGATGGAACCATATTATTTGAAAAGCTTAATTATGTACATATATGAATTAGTAATGAGTGAATAGTACGCGTTTGTGTTTTGGTTTTGGTAGTGCGTTAATAATCTATTGAAAGCTGTGAGTTTGTTCGATATTTTGTTATTGTAGTTCTCTTGGTTTGTAGGTTTTAGGATTCTAGCGTTGCTAAGCGGAACTGCCGGTCTATTCTGTTTAAATCTCACCGTGAAAATTAAGAGGAAGTGAGCTGCAATTTCACTTGACGCCCAACGCCCAAGCCTACTTCACCTTAGTTTTTTTACAGTGAGAGTTAGAAAGTATAGCACTATTGTATTGCTTCCTTCATTAGTGTTTTACTTTATTACTACCTTTAATCTGAGTAAAATAAGTAAAACTTGTCTGAAAACAGTTCCTTGAGGGACACCAAGTCTTATTGTTACAGAAAACTTTATTGTTAAAGTCTGAAAATAAGATACAATGAAATGAAATGCGTATAAATGTATTGTATGTTTACTTACCGGTATCAAACCTTGGTCTACTGGGCAGTCTGCTCGGTAGATCCTGGTTCTCCACGTGATCGAACGTTCTGAAGCCCAACGCGAATTCCGCGTAAGGACTTATCTCGAACATTTCTGTTGCATAGTAATAATGATAAGTACTTTGACGAATGAGTTATTAAAACAGCACACAAAGAGCTACATCTACAAGAAATTAAGAAAAATATTTTAATGGATATTCTACGTGATGTAGAATATACTCGAATTTGCTTGTGCTGATGTTCGATATTTCTATCCCATTTGATGAATATAAATCAAATATGGATATTCTAAACAAATCATTCTAGATATGCCATGCTTCATGATAGGCAGGTGTGATTTCATCTTTGTGCCATTTCTTAATATACTTTGCCAAGTACGCAAGCGTCAAAAAGAGTTAATTATTCTACCACCATAAAGATACGAGTATAATGGAATTATTTTTCAAGGTTTTTTAGATTGATCAATAAAGTTGCATCAAATCTTACCATTCTTGCTCGCCTTCCTATTATGTACAGGCGAGGTGTATATCCTTGGTGCATGTGCATACCGCTCCTTATGTTCCGACTGAGATGCGACGCTCTCATTACGGGATTTAACTTCATCTGCGATGGAGTGACGGTATTGAGATGTATAGTTTTGTCTGTTACGAAAATAAACAGTGATTAGTATTCAAAACTGTTCGCTTAGATTTCGGAGTTATGGTATTGGAGCTTGTTAAAAATTTGGAACAAAGTTTGGCAATATAACGTTGGCTTAAATCCACTTTATTTTGGTTAGCTGCCACGCGATATTTTAAGAGGATATTGGGACGCTATTGGTCGATGGTTACAGCAAAGAGTCTCGACGAAGTTACTGTACACCAACAAAACCACTGTCAATGGTTCAAATTGTAAAGGCTTAACATACGCTACCAAAATGGCACCCCAAATATTTTGGAGTTTTGACAATCGTTACGGCTGGCGAAAAATCATTTTGTTTAGACCCAAAAAGTCTTCACATAGTGATGACTCGAGTTGCCTTAAAATAAATTCTAATAACTAACTCTGATGTTTGTTAATATTTATGCTTTTAATTTTTAGATTTTATATTAGTATTAACTTTTTTTCTTGTTTTGCTTACGCTATTTATTTTGAATTGTTTTAAATTGTATTTTATTTTACATTATTACATAAATTATTATTGTTATTTAGACATATTGTGTTTGTAAAGTGTTGCAATAATGTAATTGGCTCCGGCCATTCTATTTCAATTTAAATAAATAAATGCTTCAATCTAAGCTCATCATCGCGTCATCGCATCGTGATTATTGTATAAAGTAGAAATTAAAATGAACTGCTACAATCTGACCATTCTTTTTGTATAATATTCGTCAAGGATATGGCAACAGAGATGTTCCTTCAGCCTTAACAACAGACAGATAATCAAAATACTCAGCTTCACTATTATTTCAATTTACGGCAATCGAATGACAGTACACAATGAGTAATTATGTCGGTTTATATAATAGACATATAATTAATAACAGTTCGTTAGTACTTCGGCCGTGTAAACACGAATGGTACTGTTTGTTAGTAATTATTTAAAATAATAACTGCATATTGAATTGATGTTATGAAAATTGTGAAGCTATTAAAAAAAAAAAAAGATCGACTCTAATGAAACATGACTATAATTTTCAATAACAACGTCAAACACAAATAAAATTCAATAACTTGTAAAGTTAACAAATTATGTAGGTATACATCCTATACTTTCTATTGAATTTAATTACGCTTCAACGGCTGAACAGATTTGTATGAAACTTTTTAATTAATGATCTGAATTATAATTACTAAAAATATTCTTTATCCCAGTAATAAGTTCCCGTGGTATATTTTTACGACTTTCACACGGGTGAAACGGCTGGCAAAACCTAGTATTTTATATTTTTCGGTCCTAGGAGTAACAGTAGAACAAGAAGCCACGGAATAAAGGACCACAACATTTCTCGTCCCTAATATGATATTTTAACTTGGTCTCTAACCGAGTTTCAAAAGTCCAAACTCAAGGAGCGTAGCGTATTGGGTATTAAGCTCAGTGACCGTATACGTAAAGGTGAGTATAGACTAGAGTATTTGCTTGTAACAGAACATCGAGCATTCGCTGTTTTTAAATTTACTCGAACTACACTTCGAACATGAAGCTCGATGTTTTGTTACAACCTGATTGTAAAAATCAACGATCGTTTTGGTGTACCATTTTATCGAGCAGAGGCACAAGCACGGGTGAAGAAGAGTGGGATCAATAACGAACGCAAGCAACAAATCAATGTTACAGGTAAATGCTCAGCCACCTAGAGTATTACGTCTATCACAGCGTCGAACATTCGCAAGAACGTTACATTACATGGAAATACTTAAGGAAACTGATCATTTGTCTATATTGTACATTCGTAAGACCGTTACATAACATTGTAATGCTCGCGAAAATTATCTAGTATATACTCACCTTTATACCCCGATAGGCTACAAAACAGGAATCGCCGATGTGGGCAACAAGTCTGCTAGGCTGAAATGGGATTGATCGGGCCCTATTTGTAGAATGCACCACGATAGATGCGCCAGTCGTTACGCAGTGGGAGCCTGAAGCCAAGCATTTTCGCCGGGAGAGGCCCAGGGAACGCTGGCGTGATAACTTAGAAGCGAAGATTGGCCGGAGAAGGCAAATCATCAGAAATATTGGAAGACAAGAAGTCTTTGGGCGAGACTTTTGCCAGCATTGGGACAATACAGATATAGAAAAAAAAAAGATAAATATAAGAGAGTTATAAATATATGTAATAATATTATGCACTAGAATAATTATAATTATGTTATCTTAGCTTACCTATGTCTTCTAAACAGTATACAGAAGAAAGCCATGAGGCATATGACTAGGAGTATAGAACTGCAGATGATGACCAGCATATTCAGGTCGAACAGCTCCGATGGGGGACCAATTTCCTCTGTAACAAATAAACTTATGTTAATATCAGTTTTATCTACTTGTATTGAAAAGTGCCTGACTTCCACTAAGATTATCTAACTACAAAGTAAGTCAACAAAAAAATGTTTGTCAAAAATAAGGTAGTTTTCCTTAAAATTTCTATTGAGATGACGGTGAAAAGATATATCATAATGGAAGACGCAGATACGCTGCGTCGACCCCAAATTGGCAGTTTTTAGGGTTCCGTACCCAAAGGGTAAAAACGGGACCCTATTACTGAGACTGCGCGGTCCGTCTGTCTGTCTGTCTGTCTGTCTGTCTGTCACCAGGCTGTATCTCATGAACCGTGATAGTTAGACAGTTGAAATTTTCACAGATGATGTATTTCTGTTGCCGCTATAACAACAAATACTAAAAACAGAATAAAATAAATATTTAAGGAGGGCTCCCATACAAAAAAACGGGTTTTTTTTGCAGTTTTTTACGATAATGGTACTCTCCTGTATCGTGGGTGCGTTTACAAACATACAATCACATACACAAACACCCAGAGCAGCAACAACTATATGTAGGTCAAAAAATATTAGTTCCGTGCGGGAATCGAATCTGCGACACGTAGCGCAGCAGTTAATCGCTCAACCCCTGCGCCAAGCGTGCGCCCATATTGGATAGATGATAGATGTGGTGGCATATCACTCTCGGCTTGAAAATCGTAGGAATTATGAGATAAGTGTAATTAAGGACACTATTACCCGTGTTCCGGTTGCTTATACTCGACTCAAACTCATAATTGGCCACACCAACAAATCAACTGCCAACCAATCACAACTCTCGAGTTTGGCATATGATTCTTCAGCTTGACATATGTGTACTTAAGAACCTAGACGCGCCAGATCTTACAGATTTTTTTCTAAACATAATGTGTGGAAAAATTAATGAAAATGAAAGTACAAGTTAGCAAGTACGAGTACGTTCCAAGAATATGCTAACACAACTGAATTCCACGGATTTTGTGTTAAAAGAATTCAGTAACGTCTGGAGCGTCTAGGATCTTGGACTTAAGGGTACACTAGTCGACGGCACGAACTATTTTGTGCGCGGGGTAAAAATCAACCGACAACACGTGCGGAACAGTTATTAGCTGTTATGAACAGTAAGAAGCTAGTACGCGTACGTATACACACTTTTGCAAATTTGTAGCGAAATGGATGATGATTTAGAACGAAAACGAGCGCGCGAAATTTTATAAACAGACCTTTGGGAGTCTGGGTATCATGAAAAAATTACTGAATGTATCTGTTCAAAATAAAATTATTTGCATTGTTGAACTATTAATCTATCCCTGTATGGAGGTTCAATTTTCCTTCTTCTTATGGTACTTATTTGCGCCCAAAGATGCGTTAAAATGAGTGTTAAAATATGGAACTTTCGAAGCTCATACCTTTCAAGTAATTTTTTGTTTACTTTTTTGCTTCCATATAGGGCTAGATGAGACAAATTGATATCATTTTTTTATTTTGAACGTATATCGTCAAACAGTGGAGTAAAAGCCAGACTACGTTTGTATGGAAGAATTTTCGACTAGTGTACCCTTAAGCACGTTAATGTAAAAAAAATAAGCAAACCAATCACAACTGTCCATTTCCAGTTTTATATGATTTGAGAATGAGCATGAGCAACCGGAATACAGGCCTTAAACCCAAAAAGTTTGCCGATAATGTAATTTTAGAATATTCAAATACGAGGCGATACAAAAACCGTTTTTGTTTTCGCTAAGCCTGAAAGAGGGTTATTGTACTCATCATTATAATAAAGGGGTCAACTCCGAAATCACATATACATTAATCAGCTGTTACACATTTTTGAGACCACATAAACACATCCAATGTATGGAAATGCGGCAATTAGGGTTTTTTGAAATGAGTGAACATTATTGGCATAGATGGCAGCACTGAGACTTTGATATTTTGTGGCGCCAATAGGTGGCAAAATTTAAACGAAAAGCGTTGTGCACTTCTACGAAATTCAGGTTTATTGTACAAAGCAAGTCAGTTTCCTCGTAGCCTGACTATGAATATAATCCTATACAGTTGAACGAGGGAACGGGAAGCTGGAACATTGTGTAACAATATATGGCAGACATCAATCCGACCCTAACACAGAGCGATAATATCTCTCTGAGATTGTTAGTGTATATCATTGATCTTGAGATACATATACTAATATATAGGTATATTGTCAGAATATGTCATTGATGCGGATATATATGTTGGTATATTGTTAGTGTATATCATTGACGTTTAGATCTCGTATATTGCGGTTTGAATACGCTTCAAGGTTCTTGTGTTACAAATGTATTGTCGGTTTGGATTCTGGCAGTAAGATTTGCTTTAAGAAGATTTGTGTAGGATTTGACTTATATAACATAGTTTAGAAGTTGGCAGCAGCAGAAAATGTTTTTAAATAATTAGAGTTAACTACCAATCGTAGTAAAACAATGTTGTAATCATCACATTGCAAAACCGACAAATGGGTGTTCCATTAAAGGTGAAAATAAAATTGCATTAAGTAATATATAATTATATTAAGTACTGTCCTCATATGCAAATTTCTTAATGCAACTGAGGTTTGCTGTAAGAGAACCCAATTATGGGTTAAGCTCGCCTTTGTACATAAGCTGTCCTATTGTATATGTGTCTATGTTTTTTGTGTACAATACAGAATAAGAATAAGAATAAGAATAGATCTCCCTTAAAACAGTGCAATCTTATTTCTTTTTCCATGCACTCTCTCCGAGTGGTTACTTAAAATTAGGTACAAAAAAAAAAATTTTTCTTGCTTCGAAACAAAACCATACATCACGTAGTTATAAAAAAAATATAAACTCACAATAAGCCGGCTGTTTTAATTCACATATAATAAGGGCGAATCTATTGCCATCAATCTTGCAAAAATCAAATCAACGCTTGGTGGAGAGGCTTTGTCCGGTAGTGGACGTCATTCGGCTGATGATAATGATAGTAAAAATTTAGATTTTTAGTCATCCAATGACTTCTCCCGCTCTGGGTGAGGCGGGAGGACGTGTCAGACTTTTCCTGACTAAAACCCACCCGGGTTTCTTCAGTTGCTTTTGCCAGGGTCGCGGTATTTTTTTTTTCAAATTTATCCGCGATCCAGACAGGCATCGGCCGTCGTGGACCCCGTCAGTTTTGCTGACATCTCTTTAGCTAGGCACGCGTGGAACCGGTCCGCAAGCCTGCACCTTGCGACTCCCAACGTCCAGGGCGTCTACTGCGGTGGCTAGGGGCGTGAGGGCGTCTCCGTTGTGTCCTCCTCACGCGTTCCGCTGCTCTTTCGCGAGCATTAATGCTTCGCAGAAGGAGGAAACAGCTTCCTAAACCCTCTCGATCCGTAAAATGGCCTGAACCAGGGACTTTACACGACGTGGGAATCAAACATAGGATGCTCAGTAGTAGCGTTTACGACTATTAGACCAAAGAATATCATACCGACAACACAGTCTCCGAACAACACCCCAACTTCCTTAAATTACAAAACCTTCACAAACCACAACAGAATTTTCATCAAAGCCATTACATAAAAACACAATGATGTTCTATAAAACGATACTAAAATATACTCGAATAAGAATTGATGCTTCCCGTCTAAAATAGGGCAACCATAATCGGCTTTATGACAAAATTTTGATGAAATAATTTATGTTTGACGCGTCAAAACATTCTTGGAAGTTTATGAATTGGATAGCAGGATTTTGGTTGTTAAGGTTTGGTTATGGTGTTTTCGATTAGCGTTTGAGAATTGGTGTTATGTTTGAAATTATATACAACCGCTTGAGTGCCGTAAAACGGTTACTTTCTAAAGCATACTCCTTAGTAATATATATTTATTATTGATTTATGTACATAATTTTTTAAACAAGGTTTTTTAGCATAACTAATAGTTTTGCTTTAAAAAAATAATTAAGAACACGATATTTTTTCGCAACTTTTGGAAACTCCTCCAAAGCCACTTGGATTTTTAAAAATATTGTTTACACAGAAAAAAATATTGCTAGAATTTCTTCATAACTATAATAGCATATGTAAATCAAATAATATTTTGCAAACAAAACTGGGCAAAAGGAGGTTCAATATTGATATTTTGGCATCGAGCGGGTGCACGGCCAGTACTGCGTTAACATTGGGGCGTAAATATCGCCTTAAGATGTACAACAAGTAATTTGAAATTCACCAGAAGCTTAGAGACAAAGCAAATAATAAATAAGGAAATTACTAAAAGGGCTGTACGTAACGGCAGGTTTTCTAGTAATTTTGTTACAAGCAGTCCAATGTCTGATGAGAGTCTCTGGTATACAACAGACACCAGTTGGTGATAAGAACCCGAATTTCGTTTAAAAAACGAATGCAAACCTGGGTTTTTTAAAGATACAATAAAACAAGACTATAACAAAACTAAGACCTTGAGCAGATCATACGCGGGGTTTAAGAAGACATCTCCTTCTAAAATAGGAATTAAAGTAAAATATTTGTCAAACTCTGCATTAACCTGGAACCCTACGTTTTTATTAAAGCAGGGTTGGCACGTTTAAAACTTCAAATTCTCAATTCAGAAACCGGCCAATAGAATGCATGCTATAAACAAAGCGATGGTCGTTTAACTCATGTAGTTTCATATTTTATTCCTTTTCTCACAGACCGTTCACCTCAAATGAGAAGTAGGTTACCCCGAATAAAGGTCAGTGTTCAGCATTGATTTTCAGGTTTTAATTACAGTCGTTGTAAACTTTCAGCAAACCTCGGTGGGTACAGAACAAGTCTTCATTAATTTTGATTAATTAAATCACCTAGGCAAGATAAAGTATGTAATATAGTTAACATTTAATGAAGTTTTGGGCCAATCTTTGTAGAAAGACCTATTTAGGCTCCGATATAATTATGCAACGGTGAGTTCGAATATTATTTTGTTTAATACTATAAAGGTATGTATGGTAATGTAGGGTTAAAATGCATGTTATTAAAAAGGTTATGAATATAAATGTGAATGGATGGAGAGGGAAGGGATGAGGCCGAAGAAAAGATGGATTGACTGTGTTAGGAGTGAAAGAAAAGGGACTTAGTCTACACTAAGTCGACGGTGGACAGGACGGTATGGAAGAAGAAAACGTGTTGCGCCGACCCCAAGTAATATGGAACAAGGGCAGGAAGATGATGATTATTAGAAAGGAAGCCTGTCTAGCGAAGACCGGCCATGGTTTGGCGCCGAATGTAAGCGCGCCGATGCGCTTAAACATGGGGCGTACCTGGCTTGGGTCGACGCTCGATCGCGTAAGGCGAGTGACGTGGGTCAGAAGAAGAGAGCCTTCAACAGGGCTGCCAAGTCCTGCAAGATGGTGTTGCGAAGGGCTCGGTTCGACCACATCGGCCGAATAGGGACTAAACTTGCTTCTTACCCAGCAGATAGTAAAGCGTTTTGGTCTCTGGCTAAGTCGGTCGAATTGAACTTCTGCCGTCCCTCACTACCACCACTGCTGAAACCCGACGGGTCGCTGGCCCACTCCGCTGAGGAGAAGGCAAATTTATTTGCCTCTCTTTTTGCGGAATCTTCACGTCTGAATCCTGGTAACGCGCGGCCCCCTCCTTCTCCTGATGGATGCGAGAGGAGTATGTCTGACATTCGTATCCATCAAAAGGACGTCCGTAGGGTGCTGCGCAACCTCGACGTGAACAAGGCTAGCGGCCCGGACGGCATACCAGCTATAGTTCTAAGAACCTGTGCGCCTTAACTGTCTCCGATCTTGACACGCCTATTCCGCCTTTCATATGAGACTGGAAAAGTGCCGAATGCTTGGAAGCAAGCCAATGTACAGCCCGTGCCCAAGAAGGGCAGTCGAGCTGACCCGGCTAACTACAAACCCATCTCTGTAAAGTCCTTGCGAATGTGAGAAGGTACTTCACGCCAGAACAGCTGCTCAGCTTGTATCAAGCGCAAGTTCGATCATGCATGGATACTGTTCTCATCTCTGGGACGGATCTGCCAAATACCAGCTTGATGCACTAGAGTCGATCGAAAAGCGGGACAAGAGGCTCATCGGCGATGAGGCACTGGTTAAGTCAAAGCTCCAGAGCCTTGAACATCGTCGCCGAGTTGCCAGCTTGTCGGTTTTTTATCGGTTACATTTCGGGGAGTGTGTGAAAGAATTGCATGATCTAATCCCACCCAGCCCGTTTCATCATCGGACTACCAGACGTACGGCGATGCGCCATCGGTACATGGTGGACATCCCACCCATACGCACTAAGCGTTTTGAGAATACTTTTATTGTGCGTACAGCTAAGGAGTGGAATTCCCTGCCGGAGTCTGTGTTTTCCGATAGCTACAATCTAGGGGTCTTTAAATCAAGAGTGAATAGGTTACTTCTAGGCAAGCGTGCTCCATTGTGGACCACATCATCGCTTACCATCAGGTGAGATAGTGGTTAAGCGCAAGCCTATAAAAGAAAAAAAAAAAAAAAAGGAAATTGTTTGTTTGTTTAACACACATAACATAACACAACACACAACAACACAACATAACATAATGTCTGTATGCCCAGAAGGGTTAGACAAAGGTGAACCTAGAGTATTGCCAGATTTTGCAAGTTTTGTGTCATTTTGTTAGTTTATATATACAATTATTTTATTGATTGAAAGCCACACATCATTAAGTGATTTCGGCTACCTTATATCCCAAAAAAGTGCACAGTTCCTGTGGGACAGTTCACAAGAGTGAAGCCACGGGCAAAAAGCTAGTGACCTAATAAAATTTAGGCTTATGCCTGCGTAATTAAAAAAGTTCTCATTTGTTCGTAATTTCACCGTAATTTAAACCAAAACACACACGGTCGAACTTTTTGTCAAAGAGCTCTTCTACATACATATCCTCTGGCCCAAAGGACACAGCAGAATTTTATGAAAAACTCAAACGCCAGTTGTGAGTTCTATGTAACTGAACCTATTGCCGTTAATCAGGCATACATTCAGCTACCGCTATAGCCTGATTAAAATAAAATAAAAATAGCCTTTATTGCTTTTGCCTTTAAAAAGTTTGTTGCATGCCTTAAAACTAAATAACTTTTAAAAAAGTATTTAAATTTATTTTAACTTAATCGGCAACCGGTTTAGCTTGTCTTTCGACAAAGGCCTCCTCTAAAGCTTTCCCTTCAACTCTATCTTTTGCTTTGCTATTCTTGTCCATTCTGGACCAGCTATTCTTTTTATTTCGTCTTCCCATCTTGTGGTCTGACGCCCTTTATTTCTGTTTCTTGCTTACATAGCATGGACTTAATCAGGCTACAGCGTTTTTAACGTTGCTGTGACGCAGGTCCCTTTTGTATAAGAAATAATTTGTCGGTATCTACCACGCGAGCCCAGTGCAGATAGATGATGTCTTCGGATATTTTCTTTCTATATTTTGATTTTGATTTCTGATTAAAGGTATCTGACTCAATGCCCAAAACCACCGCTTTTGCCAATCACATTCTGCTATATTACATTTAAGAAACTTGAAATGAGAGGGCCAATTATGAAGAAAGATTGGGTATGAACATGAAGAGAAATGATTAAAATAATGAATTGATTAAAAAAAAATTAAAATATCCCGATTGCTTAAAAAGTGAAATAAAAAGAATTAAACAAGAAGAAAAGCATGCTGTGTAGTCGGAGGATACGTATTCGCGAGCTGGCTGACCAAAACCAGATGTATCCTCCGACTGCACAGCATGATTTTCTTCTTGTTTACGTCTTTTTAGTTCGCCTTTTAAGCAGTCGGGTTTTTTGTTTTTTTTTTATTTATAACATTCATCATTTAAATATATTAGTGTTATATATTTTTGAAATTGCCTCTTAAAGCCCTTCATTTTGATACCCCACACAATGAGATTTGAGAAAAAAAAATTGCCCCCACAATATGGCGCCGAAAAGCCGCTATTTTTCGATTTCCCAATTTAAATGCAGCTAGTGACATTCACAGGGCTAAGACGAATCGACTGACGTAAGAACCATCAAAATCAGCCCACTAGTTTGTTCTCTAGAACGCCACATAAGAACAAACATACATACATAGACTGATAAACACATTACCCTCCTTCGGCAGTCGGGTAAAACCGACTTGGCCTAAAACAAATTGGCATAAGGACAGAAGGATGATGTCATTTGCTTTTATTTTCCTCTTAGATCCGCATCAAAGAGAAAATGCCAACATTCCGGGAACCCAAAGATGTTGAGATATATATAAGTGACATTTGTCATTCAATATTGGCTCGGAGTGAGACCATTTTTATCCCGTAAAATATAAATGGGTGGTTTTCAGAATGTTACATTCTTTTTTTGTAGCCTTGTAACTATAGACTTGAGGTGTCCAAAAGATGATTATAGCGTTTGTTAATGTGTGCTGCATGGTTAGGTATAAGTAATGGTTTGTTTCACGGTGTTCAAATAGCCCCAGTATTTAAAATAAAAAAACTTTTATTTTTTTATTATCAACTTTATAAGTCTAATAATAAGATCATTTGTGTCCAAGCTTTCGATATAATATGCCAACTTCTCCCAGCGGCTTCGCCCGCGTGATAGACGGAAAAATAGCCTATGTGCTATTCCAGACTATAATCTATCTCTGTGCCAAATTTCATCCAGATCCGTTCAGCCGTTCTGGCGTGAAAGAGTAAGTAACAAATATCCATCCATCCTCACAAACTTTCGCGTTTATAATAGCACCGTAGGTTGCCAGGTCCTCCTAGCTATGGGAAAATCGGACAAAGACTCCAGTCAATAAAAATCTTATATTCATTTTTGACAGAAAATGCACATGACTAGACACATTAAATTTTCATATTATTCTTTATAGGATTTTTGAAAATTCATCCGCTAATGGTTAAAGAGAAAATTAAAGAAAATTATTCAAAAAAATGTTGAATGAGTATTTCCTTTCGCTATAATTAGTCTTCTCCTTTCTCTGTTATATTTTTGTTATGTATATTGTATGTATGTATTTTATGTTATTATGTATATTTATTATTGTTTATTGTTTAAGATATATTGTACACTGACAACCCTAAATTTCTCTCCTCTCTTTCAGTCCATCCAAAGGTTGTCTGTAAGAGATTGCCCTGTGCGATAAAACCGCCCATTGTACACTTGCATTTATGTTTTTTGTCCTGTGTATATATTTTTGTGGTGTACAATAAAGAATATAATAAATAAATAAATAAAGTTTATAATATATTTTTTTATTATTATTTACAGGCTCACTATTCACTCTATACTTAAAGACTCCCAGGTTGTAGCTATCAGGAAATACTGACTCTGACAGGGAATTTCACTCCTTAGCTATGCTGTATTATTATGGAAGTTCCTCATATTCACCAATGGGAAATATCATCGGGCATAAACCTTGTTATGAATAAAATTCCGTTCTCTGAACCCCGCCTCCGCTTATTACTAAACCATAACCCTTTCCTGCTCGTCAATGACATTTTCATCTCAGGCCTGTCACGGCAGATAACAAAACTTTGTACTAAACATCAAAGTTTCGATCAAACTTTCGTCATTTGTTAACAATTATGTTCTTGACAAACTATTAAGGCTGTTGTACACGGTGAAGACAGCTCACTTAGAAAATGGGAATAATAAGAGAACTTTAATGCTTTGGAATAAGTTTTTAATGTTATAGTTAAATTTAGTCTTGTAATATTTTTTTCTTTTATTGATTCTTTTACCGATTGTTTTGTGAATGTGTGAACATTGTAGGCCTTCTAGATTTCTAGACGCTTGTTAACATTTGTTAACTCTTTATCTCGTTTATACAAACATTTTTTTTTTTTAATTTCTTACGTGTTATTGTCGGGCCTACGTTGTCCCCCCATATCTAAGCACTAATGCTGTAACATGGAAATATTGTAAAAACAAACCAATTTTTTTAAAAAGAGTAACCGTGGAGTTTCTTGCCGGTTCTTCTCCACAGGAAACGACCAACCCGAACCGTGCACCTTTTGTCGACGTTTTATAAGTGCCCATGTAGGCCTATGTGAATAAAAAACATTTGATTTGATTCATTATAAACTCCTTTCAAGATTAAATAAAGCCATGTCTAGCATGCAGATGTGCCAAGGTAGAAATTATCGTCAGTGAACCATCAGGCACTACGTTATGATATTCATAATATAAGCTCACAGCTCAACATAATATTGTGATTATTAATTTCGTAGACTAAACTGACAGATGGCAATGACCTTATATATTTTAAATGTTGCAAGCGCGGAGCATAGTGTTGTAGGTAAGGCTCAATCATAAGTGATTCATCGAATCGATGTGACATGACTCCTTAATTAAATTTTACTAATTTATGTAAATAAATGTTTTATGAATATAAACGTAATATATTTAAATATAAAGCATTAATACACATAGTACATAAACTTTTATTGTAATAAATAAGAAAACAACAATAAAATAAATGCGATCGATAGAAGGAAGTCTGAGATGAATGAGTAGAAATTAAATAAAGGCAGTTTCTTAACAAATGTAATTTTTTTGGCGTGAAATAGTTAAATGTTCGATCTACTTCGATTTTCGGTCAACTTTTGATCACTCAGGATTCAGCACTATTTTTAAGTAACGATAATGTGGCAACACCCCAAATGAATAGATGACAATGTTAGTTGGACTGGATGTCATTAAAAGAGCTTCAGCGAGTGATTATACTCTATGAGATTCAGTGAATCGTCGGCCAGAAGATTGCCGACTGAATGATTGCTGACTTTTTATCATCATTTTATGAGAGAAGAAGTAATTTTTTTTTATGGCCAAGTTGTTGCTGCTGAGACGCACGGGATCGGTCTATCTGGTGACGCCTGGGGGAGGCCTATGTCCAGCAGTGGACGTCTTTCGGCTGAAATGATGATGATGACGATGATGAGATTTTGGTACTCAAGACTGTATTTGAAACAATAAAAAAAAAAAACAAATATATCGTTCATTGGCAAAAGTTCGTTGATTAATGTATTCCCAACTATTTTGTGATCGCCTTCCAGTCTAGCTGGATCCAACTGAATAACAAGATTCTATTATCAACTGCCAATCTCACCTCCACAGTCCAATTAGGGGGAATCCCCTTCTTGTCATTAAATTTTTAATATTGTTCAGCATAACGTTTTCCCATAACTTTTATTATCATAATAATACTGTAGCATAACCTTTGTATAATGCAAAGGTTAGCATAACTGTCATTTGGTCTATTTTTATTTTGAAAAATTTGGAGTAGCATAATATTTATTCGTCATAATAATTTTATATTGAATGTTAGGTTAGGTTATGTTATACGGTACGTTATGTTATTAATCATGACTCAATTGTATTAGGTTAAGGTACGGCGGGGGTGGTCCTCGGGCCAACCTTGAGCTGCGAACATGTTTGTTTTGTTCCAAAGAATATTATGTATAAATATCATTAGGCGTTTATAACATTATGCTTTATAAAATTATGCTTCATTATTATTATGCCAACAGTATTTATGGCAATATACATGATCATTATGCTGAATTTCGTTATGCCAATAAATTATGACAATAAGTTTTATGCTTTTCATTAGTAGACCCCAGTTAGGTACCTACTGGGTAACATAGCTCAAATCTGGGTAGGATCGATGATGGATACGATACCCCTTGTTAAGACTTGTAATCAGAATCTTGATCTTTCGATTACCCGTCACGACTTAAAGATCGAAATATTGCCTTGATTTCTCTGTGAAATAGCCCTAAGATCGGTCTGTTGTTATATAAGTGGGGTGATCGATCACGGCTTACAAACTATTTACATTAAGGCAATAAGTGAGATGGTTCGTTAGCTGACCGCGTTTCAGAGGACGCAAGTTTCGGAATGATTTATTTACACGATGGTGTTATTGTTTTCATGTTAATATTGTAAGTAGGATTAGCAGAAAACTGAAACTGGAACTCGGAAGAATTTTTACTACCAGTAATTTGCTTTATTAATGTATGTACATACTTTTTAAATTTTTAAATATTAGCTTATAAAAATACAATAAAACACATTTATAAATATAAAAAATAGTAGCCCACCGGTATCGGGAACAGGGTCCAAGCTACCGGTGATACGCGCCGTATCCAGGAGTACCGCTTTCTGGATTAAGCCCTTGATCCAGCTGCCCATCGAGAGCCTCCTCAGATCTTCGTCGAGGCTCTTGGCATTGTGCCGATAGTCGTTACGGCCAATGGCTTATGCCATATCGACTATCGGCACAATGACTGCTGTATTCACATCCCACATGTCGACAACCTCGCGAGCCAGATCAAGATATTTGCTTTTCTTATCTCTCTCAGCCTTCACGAGGTTCTCGTCATGGGGGACCGCTATATCAACAATCATTGCGCGACGCACTAGTCGGTCTATCAACACTATGTCAGGCTTATTGGTAATAATAGTCCTGTCAGTGATGATAGACCGATCCCAATACAACGTGGCATTACGTGCCATTTTCGAGAACTGGGTCGGGCTCATACTTATAGTAAGGCACTTCCGATTCCACAAGATTGTATTTCAGAGCAAGTTGCTGATGGATAATCCTGGTTACAAGATTGTGTCTAAGCAAATAGTCTCCGTTAGCTAGACTAGAACAACCGGAGATAATGTGACGGATGGCTTCCCCCAGCCGGTGACACGCCCGACAGATGTCAACCGTGACGTCTTTCACAATATATTTCCGGTAGTTGTTCGTCATCATAACTTCGTCCATAATCGCAAAGACAAAACCTTCGGTTTACCCGAAAAGGTCACCAAATCGCAGCCAGGCCAAGCAGACGCTAAAAGATCTACATCAGGCCCATGTAGGAACGTCCGTGAAGCTCCTTGCTCTGCCATACCTCCCTGCGGTCATTAGTATCTAAAACTATAGGTTTGCGCCAGTTCCCATTAGCTAAGGAGAGCGGGGTAGGGCCCTTGTCCACCGCTACCACATCTCGATGCATACCCACGTCAGCTGCCTGGAAATATTCCCTAAGACTGCATACCTCGCGGTTGTGCAGGGTCTTAGCATTTAAAAAGCCACGACCCCCGCACTTCCGAGGGATATACAGTCTCATAACCGATGACCGTGTGTGATGCATACGATTTGCGGTAAGCAATGTGCGGACTCTCCTATCCAGGGCGTGAAGTTCCATCTGAGTCAATTTGAGTATGCCGAAAGAATACATCAAGACCGGCATGACCCAGCCGTTGAAGGCGCCCTACCTACCCTACCTACCCTAACCGACCCTACCTAACCTACCCTACCTACCTTAACCTACCTACCCTATCCTACCTACCCTACCCTACCTACCATACCCTACCTACCCTACCCTACCTATGTAGGTAAGGTACATTTTTTTTTCTTATTTTTTGTTTCATAAGAACCTTCTCCTAACAATAACAAACACAACAAAAAAAGAATAATCGAAATCAGTCCAGCCTTTTACGTGTGATGCCGTGACCAAGGGAAATGGGGATTCATTATTATATATATAGACTTATTTATTTAGGAATAATGTAGAATGAAATAAATGAAAATGACTAAAATGTAAGTACCACTTTGCTTTTGCACTCATACTAAGAACGCTACTCAATCAATTTCCCAGAATTCAGCTCCAAGTCACTTCTCCACATTTAAGCTACACAGAGTTTCCTGGAAATTAATATTAATGGAGTCAGTTGCAACGTTGTCTAAGTTTGTGTACCTTAATGTGTCGTGCTGGCCTGAACTTGGTCGTACTAGGTCGCAGGTGGAACTCTCCGCTGGTTGTTTAGGATGTTAAGTTGGGGAAGAGCTCTAGTTGATGTTTATTTATTTGCTGGCACTGCCCCAATAACTATATAAATATAACCTGCGTATTTCGACAAAATCCGTTAAGTACTTTTTGCGTGAAAGAATAATAAACATATTTTCTCGAGATCTGTCATACAAGTCTCGAACCCAGTATAGACTCCAGCTCTCTACCGAAAATGTACCTTTTAGAGAGAAATAAACTTATATTCCGTTCTATACTCGCAAACTGTCACATTTATAAAAATACTAGTAGTATTTAATCTTTACGTAATGCAGTAACATACACGAACTTAATGCAACTAGGTATTTTCTACCAGTCAAACTTTAGGTTCTAGTTGAAGCTTTAGCTTGGTTTATTCGTGGCAAAACATTCAATTTCGGTTACATTTATTTTAGAGGCAATCTTTTGGGTTTTATTATCTTTGTGATTATTTTTTCTTTAAATATTGTGACGATTTGTTTTTAAAGGAATTTTTTGCACGTTTTTACAGTTTCATTGTACCAAAATGTATTACAATACAAATTTGACACATCGAGTGGAATGCCACAGAAATTAAAACCGCACCATCTATTGGAATCAATTTTAAATGATCCGTTCAAATAATCTTTGAAATGCGAATTAATATCCCAATATTCCATAATATAGTGCTTAGGAGACTTGATTAAAAAATAACATACAATTTTTATGATCAATTCTAGAAAATATTAATTTTACACACAATTCAATAACAAAACGGTGCATATTGCGCCATCTAGTGACATTTATTTGAACCAAATACTCATTGATAGCGCTGGGACCCCGTGGTCATGTCTTCGAATCTAGAGAGGCACTTCACTCTGTGTTATTTAATTGACACCACTGCTTCCAAAACGGTGAAGGGTTACATCGTGAGAAAACCAGCCATGTTCTAAAAGTAAAAACGAAGACATGTGATATCTACTGATCTAATCACACTCTTTCATATAGAGGAGGCTTCTGTCCCAGTAGTGAGAACATTATGAGCTGATGATGCTGTTAAGCGAGTGGTCCTTAAAAGTACTTCTCACTAGGAGCATCAAACTCCCAATTTGTTGTCAATGTTGATCCCCTCAAGAACATACAACATAGGCATGGTTCTAAACTTACGTAATCAATATGTTATTTAGTTGTAGTTGTTCCTAAATTAATAGTAATCGAGTTATCACATGTTCTTAGCCACATAAATTTCGTGTAAACAGATTATGTAAACTAGTAACTAAGTCTAGCATTGAAGGAATTAGCGAAGGTACTGTTAATACAGCTGGTCCTTTGGGATTAATAGGCACGTCTTCTTAATCATAATTTATTTTGTTTATATAACAAAAACAACTATGTTTATTAACCATTTTAACCAGTTTCAGCTGGTCTCGTATTCTATTGAAAGTCCGTACCAAGCTAGGCCAGCTCAATGTCAGAGTGTTACCTCCAACGAGGGGCTATCTATTCATAAAAAATCGGCCAAGTGCGAGTCGGACTCGCACACGAAGGGTTCCGTACCATTATCGCAAAACACTGCAAAAATATCACGTTTGTTGTATGGGAGCCCCCCTTAAATATTAATTTTATACTGTTTTTAGTATTTGTTGTTATAGCGGCAACAGGAATACATCATCTGTGAAAATTTCAACTGTTTAACTATCACGGTTCATGAGATACAGCCTGGTGACAGACAGACAGACAGACGGACAGCGAAGTCTCAGTAATAGGGTCCCGTTTTTACCCTTTGGGTACGGAACCCTATGTTATTTATTAACTGGTTTATTTATATTATTAAAAAATGCACCTGCCATGTTATCTCTTCACCACCCTTGGTTGACTGGTAGAGAATGCCTAAGGCATTAAGTCCGCCTTTGTACCTTTTGTGCATGCAGTCTAAATAAATAATAAAAAATAAATAAATGCTCTCTGGTCATGTCGCCTTTTTTTTTTTTTTTTTTTTTTTTTTTTTTTTTTTTTTTTTTTCGTGGAGATATGCTCATGCATACTGCACTACCACGGGGAGATAGTGCAGTTATGTGGGACTCTAACCCACTAAAACTCCACGGTGTCCTCCTGTGCCGCTTATGGCGGGAGCACGGGTACGCGTTAGCACTCACCGCGAACCCGCCGCGGCTGTCCGTCACCGGACCCTCCTCGGGGGAGTCCCCCCATCACCGGCGCACCAAAACACACTGCACGCCGTGACCACCCTAGGGACCAATCAGCACATGGGCGCCAAACGACCCCGTGTATGGCACCCTTGGTCCCCCTGTGACGGGTCAAGGTCAATGGCCCCGCCACCTACCATTGTTCGGCCGCAGGGGATAGGGAAAGCGGCTAACGCAATACCGACACTCCTCCTCCCCTGCGGCCCCACCGCGTCCGCCATCAGACGGTGGCGACCCCGTCCGGGCCGCGGAAGGTAGGGAGAGCGGCGCACCGCAATACCGGCACTCCTCTCCCACCGCGGCCTCCAACCCTCAGCCGCGACATCGTATGGGACCTGGGAATCTCCATAAGACATCGCGGCCCGCCTCAGTTGCGATGTCGCCTGTTACCAAGCGGCACCGCAACCTACTAGTTGGCCGCTACGTCGTCGGCTTAATCGGCAAAAGCCCTGACGAGCGGCCCCTCCTTGGGTTCCTCTTCGCTTCACCGTGGGTGACCAAGCCACGGTTACTGAGCCCCCCCGCATCGACAAAGCGGGAACCCACCGGGGGGGCTGGTCATGTCGCCTGGAGTCAATCAGAAAACTTTTAAAAATAAGTTGTAGGGGCAAAACAGACGGAAAATGACCGGACGGGCGTTCACCTTCTAGCTGATCAGATTTGATCAAGGCATAAATGACCTAACTGTGACCACTGTCCTGTGAAGAGCAATAGACAGACAGAGTGGTCTAGCCTCCGACGCATTTTATGGCCCAAGGCAGGCCCATAAGAAAAAAAGTCACAAAACGTGTTATGACCCTACGCCAGGACATAACTCACAGGTCCGATTGGACGGTGGTTTTTGACGTAAAATCTTCACTTGCAACACTCTCTGCCTATATCATTCGTTCAATCGATTCATATTTCACCGACTTTGGTTACATTTTAGTAAGACACTACTAAAATTGAATGAATTTGACATAATGCATCTGTGATTTTTGAGACTCTGCCACCATGTTTTGTCGTTGTGTAAACAAAATAGTTTTTATTACATTTTATTATAGTTTTGTGTTGTTTATTTGGAATTGCTCGTCTAAACATTGCCCAAACATTTTGTTTTATCGTAATGAAGTGTTTTTTTTTGGTGAATATGTGTGTGAATTCGATATATTGTGATAAAGTTTTATGGTGCGAGTGAAAGTTATGCGATTGAAAATTATAAAAGTAATAAGTTGATACCGTATTTCGTCACTGCGAGTTGAGGTCAGTTTTATTTGCTTATTGAATTGTATAAATAGTTAGGTAAACTCCATAACGAAGCTAAGAAAGTATAATAATATACCGTACCATAGCAATAAATTGCCGATTTGTCAGTTTTACTGAAGGCCCACCCAAAAAAAAAAACGTATTGGGGTCACGTGCCACGGCCTTGACGTTTGCGGGCCAGCCCGCAGGAGTGACTAGAAGCAACTCGTCAGGGAATCCGGAAATCATTCTAGAACGGGCACGACCTTAAGACAACAAATAAGGTAATGGGCAACGAAGATCACTAATAAGAATAAGAAGAATTTAATATGTATATTATAGTCGTGATAATCTATGAAGTCGAATTTGACAGCTATAAAAATACTTAATAATAAGAATGATACTCGTTGTTATAGTGTATGGGTAACATAGTAATTAATAAGTATTAATAATTTGATTTTTCAATTTCTTACGTACAAAGTTATCGCGGCATGTAAAATGAGAAGCGTCATCGGACTTCTTAGATTGTCATTAGTATAGGCACGGGGTCTCATTGCTAAGAAAGAAAATTTGGTTCAAATAAATCTCACTAGATGGTGTGATATGCACCCCCATCTGTTGTTGAATGTGTGTAAAATTAACATTTTCTGGAATTGAACACAAAAATTGTATGTTCTTGTTTAATCAACTCTCCTAAGTACAAAATTATGGAATATTGGGCTCTTAATTCACATTTCAAAGATTATTAGACGGATCATTTAAAATTGATGCCAATAGACGGCGCATTTTTTAATTTCTGAGGCATTCCACTCGATTGTTAAAGTTTGCATTTTAACACGTTTTGGTGCAAATAAATACTAGAAAACAAACCTTCATTGTATTTAACGAAAAAAATATTCATGAACCTAGTAAACTCTTTTACTTGCAAGTCGCTGCTAACACCATCTATCTATCACCCTGAAACAGAACCGAATGCGTTCGATGTACAAAAAATTACCAGAATAAGCAGTCGAAAAACATTAGTTACGTCGGCACGGTTTCTTTGTATGGGATAAGGTACCTGTATGCTAGTATTATATTATCTGTGGTATAGGTAACTATACAATCATAATAAAAGTATACTAGAAAGATTAGCACGACTTACCTCCTTCCAAAGTCTTGGTAGAATAGGTGTATACAGTAGAAGCAGTGCCAGCATCATTTATTGCAGTCACTCTTAGCTGGTACCAGTTGGCGGGAGCGAGAGATCCGACTGCGTATGACGTGGGAATGGAGCGAAGAGGAGGCGCCTGGTAGTGACCTTCAATGTAGCTCCAGCCGAGGTTTAGGTCCATGGGCTAGGAGGAGAAGTAAAGGAATTAATAAGTAAAGTAACACAAAATATACATAATATCACGCCTGTGTTACTCGGCGGTTAGGTAGAGTTCCACCTATGGTATACACACGTTTCGCCAGTTATGTTAAAGTCCGAAAGGAAAATTCCAAAAAATAACAGCTAATAAATCTTTGCTCAAACTGGGAATCGAACCTCATGCTCAGCAGTAGCGCACGTGATCACTAGACCATATTTGGTCACATCATCAACAGCCTATGTTTCCACTGCTGGGACACAGACCTCCTCTCAGTGAGAGAGAATGGGCCATAATCCACCACGCGGGCCCAGTGCGGGTTGGTGGATGTCACATGTATTCGAGTTTTTGGTTCTAGGACATGCCGTTTTCCTCACGATGTTTTCCTTTACCGTTTTGAGAGCAGTGGCGATAAAATCATTTACACAAAGTAAAGCGCCTGCCTGGGCTTCAAACCCCTAGCCCCTAGCGTATTTTTTTTTTCTTTTTATAAATAAACGTTGCCCCACTAGGAATTTCTTCCTGCATCGTGGGTGCGTTTACAAACATATAAACGCACATACACAACACCCAGAGCAGCAACAACTATCTGTAGGTAATACAAATATTTATTCCGTGCGGGAATCGAACCCGCTACACGCAGCGCAGCAGTCAATCGCTCAACCACTGCGCCAACCGTACGCCCTTTGTACTTGAACTTAAACACAATAAATCCAATCTTCAATTCATCCATATAGTTAATTCCATACTCATAAATCAAACTAATAAGATAAAGGCGAAAGTGTTTGAGTGTGTGTGTGTTTGTATGTTTGTTACTTCGTCACGCTCTAACGGCTGGACGGATCTGGATGAAATTTGGCACAGAGATAGATTATAGTCTGGAATAGCACGTAGAATACTTTTTATTCCGGGCATATGTTCCCTTGGGATAATTATTGACATACACGCGAGCGAAGCCGCTGGCTGAAGCTAGTAATATTATAAATGTGCCAGTCTTAACGACCAAACAGATTTGGATGAAACTTTACTCATTTCGGGCATAATTTAAAATATATATTTTTGTTACATGTATTATTATTATATTAACTGAGCATTATAATTATTATTTGTGATAAACATATATTTAATTAATTTGAAATTATATTTTCTTCAGACTATCGTATTAACTTGACAAAATAACTAAATTTTCTTTTGCAATATTAATTATGTAATGTTTGACATAATATAAATTGATTGAATAAAAAATTAATGAAAAAAAAAAAACCCGTAGGATAATTTGCGACATTCACGAGGACCAAGCCGCCAGCAGAAGCTTGTTTATAATATTAGTGCTTATCGAAAAGAAAGAGCGTATGTTAAAATCAACAGACTGGTAAACTATCAATTTCCTACCTTGTCGAAAACTTTGAGCATCATTATCGAATCAAAACTTAATGAACTCCAAGGAAAACTAAATACAAAGAGTTAGAATCTTCAAGAAGTATCATGACTTACAGCTTTATTCTCCGCTCGTTGCCAAATACTGGATCCAAGGAGTCTGTAGTCCACCTCCCATCTTGTGACGTCACAGCCACTGTCATCCCATCCACTAAGTTGTATGTAGATGTGGGTGGCGTTGCTCCAGAGCCAGTCGGTTGATGGTGGTGATACTGGGGCTGTATGAAAGAACAGGCGTTTTACATTGTATACATTATTCCATCAATACTGCTTTCAAAACGATGTAGGAACTCATCGCGAGGAAATCGAGTTGCAGTTCGTGAGATCCACCAAATCTAGATAGGCATTTTACTTAAAATAAATTACTAGCTGACCCGGCAAACTTTGTTTTTCCATAAAACACCAAACATTAATCTACCCTACCTACCCTACCTACCATACCCTACCTACCCTACCCTGCCCTACCTAACCTACCCTACCTACCCTACTTACCCTACACTACCTACCCTACCCTAACAACCCTACACTACCTATCCTACCCTAACTACCCTACACTACCTACCCTACCCTACCTACATACCTACCCTACCCTAAACGGGATAAAAAAAGTATCCTATGTCCTTCTCCTGGTTCTTAGCTACCTCCCTACCAATTTTCAGCCAAATCGGTTCAGCCGTTCTTGAGTTATAAATAGTGTAACTAACACGACTTTCTTTTATATATATAGATTTCATCAACACTGCTTTCACGGTAGAATCATTTTTATGTAACGTTCAAAAGTGCCGCTTGGTGGCCTAGTTGTAATAAAATATCTTTGTCTTTTCAAAACGTTTAAGGAAAATATGAGGTAACTGGCCAGTCCTTTTTTAAATTCGAATACATAATGACATCCACCAACCCACCGCGCGGTAAATTACGGCCTACTCCCTTTTACAGAGAGAAAGCCTGATTCCTAGCAGAACTCAACGGTAGATTATGCATCAAGATAGATGGAAGATTTAGCTGTTACAATTGCTCCGTTTGGCCCAAACACCGATTCAGAAATTAAATATGATGAAAATGACACTCAAGTACGAAATAATACATGAAAAGCGGAGGGCCTATACAAAGTAAAATTTTACAAAGAAAGAAAAAGAAATAAAAATTTCACGTGTGCAATTACATATATATTGAACTTTATAACCATGTTTATCTATACAATTGAATAAAATTGAAGTGTCTGTATGTAATATCAAAATAACATCGTTTTATTGAATGCACGTGAAAGTATATACGGTACTAACAACAAATAAGCAATTTTTAAGATTTTTGTCTGGCTGTCTGTCTGTCTGTTTGTTCCGGGTAATCCCCGAAACGGCTGGACCGATTTTGACGGGACTTTCACTGGTAGATAGTTGATGTAATAACGAGTAACATAGGCTACGTTTGATCACGAGAAAATTCATAGTTCCGGCGGGAAACTAAAAAAATAAAAATATATTTTTTTACGAGTTTGGGCGAAGTCGCGGGCAACAGCTAGTCACTCATAAGAATGCCACTTTTTCTAGAGAACTCTTTAGTCCTAGTCTAGTAATAGCAACTTTTCCAGGTCAATGTATCCTCTAACCAACCAGCAAAAAGTTCTATAAATAGTGCTAGAAAAACAAAATAATGGTCCTTATTTACTTGGAAGTGAATCACGTATCCACATTAGTGTTGATGTAGGACCGTATGTGTATAAGCGGCTCTGTCCTAATTTCTCTGGCCGGCCGATTAGCACGTACGGATTATTACTCATACGAAGATACTTCCAATATAGTACTATCCTACTAATAGGAATATGAATGTCTGTATGTAAAAAACTTTTACAAAAAAATACAACCGACTTCCAAATAAAAACACTACAAAGTGAAAAATAAATTCAATTTTGGAAGTCGGTGTTCCTGTTTTTGTGTCTTCGTTTTTTGATACCGACTTCCGTAATTGAGGTTATTTTCCATTTTGTAGTGTTTTAATTTTAACATTAGTGTTAAGATTTTTTCACTTTCCTGCGGGTAACGCCGGCAGCCAAAGCTAGTACTATTAATATTGTTAAAGTTTGAATGTTCAAATGTTTGGATGTTGGTAATCACTCCTCAACGGCTGTATGGATTTGGATGCATTATGGAACAAGGCTAGACCATGATTAAAATTATTTTTTGTCTAAGTAGTAGTTCCTGTAGGAAAAGTTTCAACTTTCATACGGGTGACACCACTCTCAAGAGCTAGTTTACTACAAGAGTGCTTTGTTTTTCTATGATAAGACCCTACGAATTATTGTTCCTAATAGTCCCAAAAATGGAAGCTTGTTTTCGGTAAGGACTAATAACTTCTTATCTTTGGCTTCAGAAAGCCTTATCAATTCAAATCTGCTGTCAAATCAAAGACTTTTGTGATTGGTTGACCAAAATATCTACCACCTATCGTGATTGAAATTGACGTGAGATTTAGATTAAGTAGGACGTAAACTTCCTTTTTTGGATATCGCTGCACATGCTGAGATAGGAGCCTTTTTGGTCTCGCACGGGGTTTTTTATTTTTACTATTGTTTAATTTTTATGCTTATTTCTCGTGTTTCCTGTGCGGGTCACAAATATTTATTTTTCTTTCTTTAAACGAATGACTTTCCGTCAAAATGGTATAATGGAATTGTGAAAATATCTGATTTGTACCAATCGATCTTAAAATATAGTATTGTATTACCGCTGTTTTCATGATACTCAATCATTTTCGTGTTAATAATGATATGATAATTTTCGTGGTTCATAATTTGGTAAACTTGAATTTTCTTATGATTTTGCCATTTCCGGCGACCTAATCCTGGTTTTAGATTTTTTCAGAAAATCCCATTTAAATCAACTTATATTTTGAAATAATCGTCGATTTTGCAACCTCCTGAACATATTATATTTTTTTTTTTTTTTTTTTTTTTTTTATTGTCTATAGGCTTGCGCTTGACCACTATCTCACCTGATGGTAAGCGATGATGAGGTCGACGATGAAGCACGCTTGCCTAGAAGAAACCCATTCACTCTTGACTTAAAGACCCCTAGATTGTAGCTATCGGGAAATACAGACTCCGGCAGGGAATTCCACTCCTTAGCTGTACGCATAATGAAAGTGTCCCCAAAACGTTTTGTGCGTATGGGTGGGATGTCCACCATGTACCGATGACGCAACGCCGTACGTCTGGTAGTCCGATGATGGAACGGGCTGGGCGGAATTAAATCATGCAATTCCATCGCACACTCTCCGAAATGTAACCGATAAAAAACCGACAAGCTGGCAACTCGGCGACGATGTTCCAGGCTCTGGAGCTTCGACTTGACCAGTGCCTCATTGCCGATGAGTTTCTTAGCCCGCTTTTCAATCGACTCTAGAGCATTAAGCTGGTGTTTGGCAGATCCATCCCAGAGATGAGAACAGTACTCCATGCACGATCGAACTTGCGCTTGATACAAGTTGAGCAGCTGTTCCGGCGTGAAGTACCTTCTCACCTTCGCAAGAATCCCCAACTTTTTGGCAGCCAGCTGAGCCTTTGCCTCAATATATGGCCCAAAGTTGAGAGTCGATGTCAACGTAACGCCAAGAAGCCCAATATGGTCCGTTATTGGCACGGTTACATCACGGAATGTTGGAGCCGGGTGAAATTGGCTCTTTTTAGCGGAAAAAAGACACGCTTGGGTTTTAGCAGCATTAAACCTGACCAGATTGGCATCGCCCCATTCGGAGACTACCTGCAAGGACAGGTTCAAACGCTCCACCATGGACTCACGGAGAGAGCGGATCTGCGGCCCGGTAGCCCGTGCGTTGGACAGGTATCTCTCAGCAACAGTGCTGTCGTCTGCATACCCAAAGGTGCCGGGTTTTAGCAGATCGTTAATGTGCAACAAGAATAATGTTGCTGAGAGTACCGACCCCTGAGGGACCCCGGCATTAATATCCATTTGGTTCGACGAGCAGCCATCGATAACCACTCGAATGGACCGATCTCTCAGGAAGTCTGCAATCCAATCACATAGACCACCGGGCAGACCGAATGAAGGAAGCTTACCGATAAGGCTTTCGTGCCAGACCCTATCGAAAGCCTTCGAGATGTCGAGGGAGACGGCAAGCGCTTCCCCGTGCCTCTCGATGGCCTCACTCCATATTTGAATGGCATACGCTAGAAGATCCCCAGTAGACCGATTTCGGCGGAAGCCGTATTGGCGGTCGCTAAGGATATCGTTAGTTTCTAGGTATGCCAGGAGCTTAGTGTTAAGTACACGCTCCATACTCTTACAGAGTATGGACGTTACAGAGATGGGTCTGTAGTTGGCCGGGTCAGCTCGACTGCCCTTCTTGGGCACGGGCTGTACGTTGGCTTGCTTCCAAGCATTCGGCACTTTTCCAGTCTCATATGAAAGGCGGAATAGCCGTGTCAAGATCGGAGACAGTTCAGGCGCACAGGTTCTAAGAACTATAGCTGGAGAGGGTAGACCGAACTCTGTGTCGAGTGGACGTGTTTTTTGTGCTTACGAACATTTTATTTCGGCAAAATAGTCTAAAGTGAAGTAATCTGTTGTGGACTTACACTAATACTTGCTCAACAGAGTTCGTAACAAACAGTGGAGGAACTAAATCTGTGTACAAACTATTACCGGAGATACAACCAGAAAAATATCCAAGTTTTTAAAAGTGAACGTTAAAGATTTCTTTGTCTCGGTGTCGAAGTGAATTGACCTTTGAACGGGTCAATGACATACGTCCCTAAAAATATTTGCAACAGAGCGTCTAATTTCGAAGTGTTTATCATAGCTTCGGTGGTCTAAAGGCGTAAGCCGCCCGCCACCCGACAGCGCGTGAAGTCTCGAGTTCGATCCCCGCAACTAGAAGCACTTTTTGGAAGTTTGAATTCCCTCAACTCATTAATAATAGATAATTGACTAGTGCTGATCATTGAACTGACTAATTGAATGAATGAGTAGTGAAGTAACTCCATCCAATATCCAAAGACAGAAGATCAAAAAAAAATATAATAACAATTTCAGTGTTGTACCGTAAGAAAAATTACCCTGATTCGAGGAATTAAATTAAATACAATTTAGGACCAATCAAGAAAAATACTTACCATGACTTCGAAAATTAAGTGCACCAACAGTGGCCGAAAAGAGCAGCCACTAGTCACTTGTTATAAATGCAAGAAACAAGCGGAACACAGAAATACGCTAGTTTGCACTTCTTGTAAAAACCATTTTGAATTTGATTGTGCTGGTTATCCGGAGAAAGTGTATCGCTTAAAGAATTTAGAGGAGAAAAAGAAATTTAGGTGGGTGTGCAAATCATGCTCTCAAAAAGCAAAAGAGCAGAATATTCCCAGCCCTGGAGTGTCCAATGTGACATTGAGAAAAAAACCCTCATCACCTAAAGCAGAATCGGGCAGATGTGTTACACAAAACGTATCAGAAGAGACTACTCCTTGGTCCACCCCAAAGAGCACGATTTCTGAAGCTTATGACTCTCATATACTAACACTGGAAAATATGTACGATGAATCAATTGCTATATCCGATAAAACACTGTCAAGAAGTATGGACTATACAATAACTGATCCTATGCAACACCATGAGCTCAAAGCATCAATTGAACACCTCCAGATGGAACTTAGAAGTTCACAGAACGAACTTGATAATGTCATACTAGACAATAATGAGCTCCGCAAACAAAATGAAAAACTCATTAAAGATAACATCACTTTAAAAGGATTCTTAAGCCAATCCCCACAAAAAATATTTTACAGCAAAGAAGACACAAAGAAAGGAAATGAGTACTCTTTATTACATTCAGATATGCAAGCATTCTATACACCACCTAGAAATTTGCTTAGAACAACAAATAACACAATAGATACAAGGAAACATCTAAGCGGGCATATCTTAAGCACACAAAAAAATATCGCCGACCTGGAGGATCAATTGAAACAAGCTGGAAACGATATACTACACCTCAAGGACCAAATTTTAAAACTACAGAAGCTTTTAGATTTAAAAGAGAACGATAAAAAATTCAACGACAATAAAACTTCCGATGAACTAAAAGAGGAACGCACTAAAAAGATATTTATCTTTGGCACACAACAATGTGTCGGGCTTTCTTCTGCATTGATGAAGTCAAGAGCGGCTACACCGTATACAAAATATATTGTGACGGCGGAAACAAAACCACACGCGCTTACTAGTGACATCATTAAGAATTGTCAAAATATTGCAACATCAAGTGGCGACAAACTTATCATTTGTGTGGGTGAAAATGACTATGATCCTAAAATTTTGTCTGCGCAATTACGCCAACTCCTTGACGTATTCAGTAATAATTATATAATTGTTTTGAGCCCATTAAAGAATATGTATATAAATATAAATGATTTGAAACAAACTATACGTAATATTTGCAGTGAATACAAATCTTGTAGATATATCGATTCTAAATACAAATTGTACGATGCATGTAAATCTATAAACTATGCTATTGACTGTTACGATTACGAAGAAAAGTATTTAAATGTTAAAGAACTGAAGAAAATAATACTGAGTAATCAAATTAACTATAAAAAACCTGATAAAAAACATGTAATAGTTTCGAAAGGTACAATCCCTTATTATTTTGCACGTCATCAAACGGAATGCCATGCTGCAAATGATGCTGATATTGAAAATTCTACTCATACAAAAAAAGGTACTATTCCATACTATTTTAAAGTTATAGATCAAAAACCGCTTTTTCGTAAACAAAAACAGTGTAACAGGTAAACCTATATCTTTTAAAATACTACACCAAAATATCGCTAGTATTCAAGCAAAAAAGGAAATTTTGGAACTTACGTTGCTGGAGTTGCGAGATATAAATAAAGAACCAGACATATTATGTTTGTCTGAAACCTTTATGCGTGCCGGAAATGAGAAATATTTAAAATTAAATAACTATGTCGTAGCAGCTGCATTTAGTAGAGACACACAGAGAGGGGGGACCTGTATACTCGCTAAACAGGGTATCATTTGTAACGAGCTTTCCCACGTTAAAAAGTACTCAACCCAAAAATCATTTGAAGCCTGTGGCGTTGAAGTTCCATTGCACAAGTTGCTTATTGTGTGTCTATATAGAACGCCTAAGTCTGATCCTAACATATTTTTGGATAAACTTGATCAATTTATGTGCGAAACGGTTAAAAAATATGGGTCAAGTACAAAAATGGTTATTGCCGGTGATTTCAATATCAATACTTTTAAACAAGGAAATGTAACCAACTACTTAAAGGATCTATGCAATAACTATAACTTGCAGATGCACATTGAAGTTCCCACCCGTAAAGACTCTTGTATAGACCACATACTAAGTAACATAAAACAATCTTCTACTGAGGTTTTACCCCTATACTTATCAGACCACGACACAGCACAACTCTTACATTTCCCAGTAAAAGAGCAAAGTTTAAAGACCAAATCATATTTTATTTATAAAAAAGACTATTGTAGTGAAAACATAATAAAATTCAAAAAATGCTTAGCTAGTTTAACGTGGTCAGAGGTACATCACGAAACTGATTTCAATAAAGCATTCAATAAATTTCACGAGTTTTTATGCTTGTTGTATAATTTATGCTTCCCAAAGATTAAGATTAAAATGAACAACTCTAATGCAAATAAACAAAAATGGATAAGTAAGGGTCTCAGAAATAGTTGCAAAACTAAACGATGTTTACGGTATCTCTATTATAAAAATAAAACCCTAACGTACAAACTTAGATATAAAAAATATTCATCAATACTTAAAAAATGTATCTTTAAATCCAAAATGAATTCAAACATTAATTTCATAAATAAAAGTCAAAACAAATGCAGAGCAACGTGGTCAGTCATTAATCGTGAAATTGGAAATACAAAATGTGACAATAATATATCTCAATTAGAATTAGATAATAGAATACTGGCTAATCCCTCTGACATAGCAAATGCTTTTAATAATTATTTTATTGATTCGACTAACACTGTGAAATTTAATAATTTAAATGATAATGACGAGCCTAATAAAACCAAGACCTTACCCAATTCCATGTTTCTTGGTCCAATGACTGACGACGAGATAAAAAAAGAATTAATAGCTTTAAATAACACTAACTCAGAAGGTTACGATGGAATTAGTACAAAAGTAATTAAAACTTGCAGTACAGAATTGATTCCTATATTGACTTATTTAATTAATTTATCATTTTCATCTGGAACCTTTCCTGATGCCCTAAAATTATCAGTCGTTAAACCTCTATACAAAAAAAACGATAGAAATGATCTTAAAAATTATCGCCCAATAACTCTTATACCCATAATATCTAAATTATTTGAAAAATGTATGCACAAGAGACTTACCGACTTCTGTAGCAAATACAACATCATAACAAAAGAACAGTATGGATTTCAAAAGCACAAGTCAACAACTCTAGCAATTGCTGATCTTTTAAGATATACTCATAATTTCCTAAATAAAAATTATTTAACGACAGGACTATTCTTCGACCTGTCACAAGCTTTCGACTTTGTGGCACATGATATCTTGTTGAAAAAACTAGAAAAAAATGGCATAAGAGGTTTAGCACTACAGTGGATCGCGTCTTATTTAAGCAACCGAAAGCAATACGTTGTTATTAATAAAGTAAATGAAAATCTATTAACCTCGTATTCTTCTAACTATAGAGTTAATAACTGCGGCGTCCCCCAAGGGAGTGTATTGGGACCCTTATTGTTTCTATTATACATAAATGACTTACCACTAGTGACTAAACATAAATGTGTATTATTTGCAGATGACATTTCAATTATTGTGACATCTGACAAAAAGTATAAATCGAAATCTGATCATGAGATGGACATTAATAATACTATTGACGACATTATAAAATGGTTACAGACAAATAATTTAAAAATCAATTTAGATAAATCCAATTATATGCAGTTTAATAAATCAAAACATACTAAACATAATTTCAAACTTAATATTGACAGGCTAAAAGAAGTTTCACAAAATAAATTCTTAGGAGTACTCATAGATCAAGATCTGAATTGGAAAGTACATCTGGATAATTTGTGCGGTAGGATTAATAAGTTTGTTTATGCTCTCAGACAAATAAAGAATATAACCAACATAAAAACAGCAATTACTGCATATCACGCCTATATAGAATCCATGTTACGATATGGGCTTATTTTTTGGGGTAACAGCACGGATAGACGCAGAGCATTTATTGCGCAAAAGAAATGCATCCGAGCCATTTGTGGTATCCGTCCTGACGAGTCATGTAAACCTTTCTTTAAAAAGCTAGGTATATTACCTCTTCCGTCACTCTACTTTTACGAAATATGTAATTATGTTTATAATAATAAGGGATTGTTTAAAAAAGCCTATCAAATTAACTCTCGAACTAGAGATCCATGCAGACTTGTATTGCAGGATACTCCTAAATCAGCCAAGTATGCCAAAAGTTTCCTAGTCATGTGTATTCGCATTTATAATAGAATTCCAAAAGAAATTAAATTGTTATATAATATTAACTCATTTAAAAACAGATTATTGAAATGGCTGAAAGAACATATGTTTTATGACATTAAAGATATTTTTTAACAATAAATTTAGAATAATCTTTTGACATTGCGGATAATGCTCAGATTAATTATTATATTATTGTATTGACCTTATCTGTGACATTGAACAGCAATTAACTAATAATTATTTATTTTGCATGCAATTGATACATATCCTGTATAGCTAAACATGTGGACTTTATATTAATAACTGACTGTAACAACTTTATACCATGTTTAAGGCAAATAAAGACTTATCTTATCTTATCTTATCTGGTATGCCATCAGGGCCACTAGCCTTGTTCACGTCGAGGTTGCGCAGCACCCTACGGACGTCGTTTTGATGGATGCGAATGTCCGACATACTCGTCTCGCATCCATCAGGAGAAGGAGGGGGCCGCGAATCACCAGGATTCAGACGCGAAGATTCCGCAAAAAGAGAGGCAAATAAATTTGCCTTCTCCTCAGCGGTGTGGGCCAGCGAACCATCGGGTTTCAGCAGTGGTGGTAGTGAGGGACGGCAGAAGTTCGACTCGACTGACTTAGCCAGGGACCAAAACGCTTTACTACCTGCTGGGTAAGAAGCTAGTTTGGCCCCTATTCGGCCAATGTGGTCAAACCGAGCCCTTCGCAACACCTTCTTGCAGGACTTGGCAGCCCTGTTGAAGGCTTTCTTCTTCAGACCCACGTCACTCGCTTTGCGCGATCGAGCGTCGACCCATGCCAGGTACGCTTCGTGTTTAAGCGCGTCGGCGCGACGACATTTGGCGCCAAACCATGGCCGGTCAACGCTGGACATTGTTACGTCAGAGAACGGAATGTAGTACTCCATTCCCTGACGCAACACACCCGTCACGGCGTCCGCGCACGACGAAGGATCAGCCGAAGAAAAGCAAGTAGGCTGCCAAGGATAACAAGCGAAGAAAGATCGCATGCCATCCCAATCTGCTGACCTGTACCGCCAAACCCGCCGGGTGCCTCTTGGGCTGGGATCGGGCGGGGAGTAGACGGACACAGACTTCACCAGACAATGGTCGGAACTACCCAAAGGGGAAGCTATCGACACAGAGTATCGGTCTGGATCTGTTGTCAGCAGAAGGTCCAAGCAATTGGCTGTGTGCGAATCAACATCAGGCACCCTCGTTGCCCCATGGACCAGCTGGGTAAGGTTAAGCGCAAGCGAAAGTTTACGCATCTCCCGTCCAGCATGGTCAGTGCACTGGTATGGGAAGAGCCACTCCTGGTGGTGGGCATTGAAATCCCCCAGTAACACTAATTGGGCGGAAGGGTACCGCTGCTGTGCCGCATCAGCCGCCTCACTGAGGTACTCTGTGAGCCTGGTTGTCTCCTGATCTCCGCTGTGCGATCGGTAGACACAGGCGTAGATAATTTTATCCAGACCTGTGTCCACCAGAGCCCAAAGCGTAGAGAATCTGGAGTCCTCAAGGTTACGGAGACGCCGATAGCAAGTGTCGTCACGGGCGTACATACACACACCCGCGCGTGTTTTATAATTGTGCTCCAAGGTAAACCCTGGGTAAGATAAGTACGAGACGTCTGAAGGACTCGCTATCTGCGTCTCCGTAAGAAAAAACAGCGCTGGTTTCTCAGCCTCCAGGTGGTAGTGGACTGCAGAGAGATTTGAGTGCAGACCTCTAATGTTGGTGAGGTGCACTTTGAGGGGGAGGGAGTGCAGCCGCTGTTTAGATCCAGTATTCTTTTTCCTTGTCATGATCATGTGTTGAAGAGTGAATGGATGAGAGGAGAAGGAAGTGAGACGAGGTTCCACGCTGCTAACCTACAGACACGCACTGAAAGGACGCCATCATTGGGGCACTAGTCCGGAGACTGCGGGGACGCCCGAGCCCCCCCGGAATGTCCATCGGGCCCTCCCCATCTGGTCGCCAACCAGCACGATGGGGCATGCCGGGATTTTTCGACAGTTGGCGGGGCAGCCTTTCGTGTGTGGCTGGCACACTACTTGGGCCCCCAACTACCTGCGGTCGGCCAGCGGCGCACCGTGCCTCGGATCCCGCTACCCTCCGCGACTAGTCTCCCGATACGTCCATAACAGCGCGCGCTAGGCTGGTCAGCCTGCAGTGGAACAACTATCTCGACCCAACTCCTCTGGTGGCTACACCGAGCATCGTACCGGAACACGGCTAGGCCGTTTGGCGGTACGTCTTTGCCCGGTGGGTGGTCACAAGCCTTCGGCCGAAGCCTACCACCAGTAGTGTCACCTGATTAGCACCACCCGGGGACCACGTGTAGGGTAACAGTAATAAGGGTAACTCTCCTACGGACGCGGGTGACTCAGTCCCCAAAAAAAACATCAATAAACATCAAATAAACATCAATGACACACATGTCATGTGTTCCACAACGGGTTTAATAATGGTGTCCACACTGGGTTCAACAATGGATTCCACTAGTTACAAGCAAATTTATATGATCCAAACACTCTTATGCAAAAGTGTCACCAATATTATTACCTTTACTCTAAATAATAATCAACACCGCAAAATCTTAAAAATATAAAAACATTGATGAATCTGAAATGGATCTCACGATTAATTTCACAATGAGTTCTACAATGGGATTCATAAAGGATTTCACAGTTTCTAAAATGATGGATTTCAAAGATCTGTAGATACCTTTAAAAGCCAAAAACATCAATGAATAAAATTTACTCACCTCCACCCAGCGTAGGGACATAAATATGAGCACGAAGCAGAAGTTCCAACACTGTCAGTAGCAGTCACTCTAACATAATACTGGTTCCGCACTTGAGTCCAGCCAGTGTGTCTTTGAACTCTCGGGAGACGGTTCTCTCTGTTCACCCGCCAGGCTTCTTACAGAGACCGTCGTATTCTCCCCAGGTTATGTTGATGACCCAGAATGGGTTCGACAATGGTTTCCAGAACAAGTTTCTCACTGGTTTGCATTTTGAATGAGTTCCACAATGGATTTCACAATTGGCCATACTAGTTACAGCACACCTCCAAAAGCTACAATATTAATTAATGGGTTTCACTCACCTCCACCCAGCGTAATAACATCAATATGAGCTGGCGCAGAAGTCCCAACACTGTCAGTAGCAGTCACTCTGACAGAATACTTGGTTCCGCACTTGAGACCAGCCAGCGTGTGTGTCTGCACTCCTGGTAGACGATTCTCTCTTGACACCGGCCAAGCTTCCTGCCAAAGACCGTCATTTTCTCGCCAAGTTAGGTTGTAACCTGGATGGAAGAAAATTTGGGTAAAATCAGGGTGTTGTTGTTGGTGTTTGCCAATTGGAATATCGAAGGAAGTGTTCCTGCCATGCTCGGTTTCTTTTTTAAAATATATAAATTTTTACGAGTTTTCAATCAATAATATTAACTTTAGGGGAATTTGACGATGGCACGTCGAAATTAAATATAGGCAACATCGTGCACGTATTTTCTAATAAAATTTCAAGTACAAATCGGTTGAATTGCATAGCATTGCGTCCATATAAACGAAATTGCAATTTTGCTTCTTCAAAATCGCTTGTCGGTGAGATATATATATCGAATCGCGTCGAAGGAAGGTCGCTAAGGCCTGTATTTTAAGTCCTTTTAAAGAAAACTTTCTCCACTCTTATTTAGTCGCCAGGAAAACGAAAAAAAATATTGCCCGTGAGAGCCCGAAACGTGGATCCACGCGAGACACAATGGCTTTTTAATGGTGTCGGTAATTATGGCATTCAACCGGTTAATAAATGAAAAGCTATAACTGAAAACTTTATTGATTAGATTAGAGGGAATAGCTTAGAACATAGGGGTAATTTTCTGGGTTATTGGACGATTCGCCCGAATTTAACTCGTCCGAATCGGGCGAATCGACCACTATTAAAAATATTCATTTTTCTTTGTCGATTCACCCGAAGTTAATTTTAGAGAACAAAAAATAAAAAAGTACAGTCGTGCTCACCCGTCTCGGAAGTAATATGAAGAATTAATCGAAATTAATAAATATTTTACTAAAAACTAGGCAAGCAATTCATTAAATAAGTAATTACCACTTAAAACGTGGAGATATGTCAGTTAGATAAGACATTTATACCCAAACCATAAGGCCATAAGGCCAGAATCATGAAGAAGTATTTGCAGGGGTAGAATCATTAGCAGTAGAGACTAACGGAGTACTAGGATATCAGAAAATCGCCCGGTTCTCTTTTTACCGCTCATGATTCTTTTGATTCATTGGCGACAAAACACTAAGAGGGACCAATAATCGAACACTCCAAAATTTTTTAGTAGGCGTCATCGTAATCATCCAATAATCCAATTTTTTCTGTGTTAATATCTGAAATTTTATTGCAGCAAGTCGTAAATAATATTTTCAATTTCGCATTTTATGATCTCAGAAACTGTTAGTTTTCTAACCGAACTGTCGAGGCTGTCATTGCACGGTTGGATTAAGGGCCTAATACAGAAAGCAGTACTCCTCGATACGGCTCGCATTGTGAGAAGGTTCCTGTTGCTGGAGCCCTAACCACCGGTAGCTTGGACCCGGAACCCTAAAAATGGTTGTCCACCGGTGTCGGGAGTAGACACCGGTGGACAACCATTTTTAGGGTTCCGTACCCAAAGGGTAAAAACGGGACCCTATTACTGAGACTTCGCGGTCTGTCTGTCTGTCACCAGGCTGTATCTCATGAACCGTGATAGTTAGACTGTTGAAATTTTCACAGATGATGTATTTCTGTTGCCGCTATAACAACAAATACTAAAAACAGAATAAAATAAATATTTAAGTGGGGCTCCCATACAACAAACGTTATTTTTTTTGCCGTTTTTTGCGATAATGGTACGGAACCCTTCGTGCGCGAGTCCGACTCGCACTTGGCCGGTTTTTCTTTATTGTTATATTTTAAAATGCCTTTTTTAATGATTTGTCTACACTAATATCATAAAGAGGAAAGATTTTATTGTTTATTTGTTTGTTTGTACCAAATAGGCTCCGAAACTACTGGACCGATTTAAAAAAATCTTTCACCAATAGAAAGCTACGTTATTCCTGAGTAACATAGGCTATTTTTTAATCCCGAAAACGGGTCCTGTGGGATGGCCCACGGGAGCGAAGCCGCGGGGAACAGCTAGTATGTACAAAGTTAAATAAACGAAATAATACTTACTTATACCAAATCCCATAGAGTCGTTGCCATAAGACCTAATTTCATCCCAGTCCACCACGATATAGTCCTTATAAGGCGTAGCTCTCAACGTGGGAGGATCAGGCAATGGTAGCACTTTCACAGTGAAGACCACGGAGTCAGAACCGTAGAGATTCTTTGCTAAGCACGTGTAGTTCCCGCTTAGGGATTGGTCTATGCCTAGAAGAAAACAATTATTCATTAAAAATCTTTTTTTAAACACGTTTTTTTCTTATTCTTCTCAGAATACCCTTTTATTTGATACCCATATCATGACAGTGCACAAAAAATAATTAGGCCGCCATTTTGGGCCGTCCGCCATATTGTATTTAGAATGACGTCACTTAGCTAATCATACATTGTCATCAAAACTAAACGTGTATGCACGTTTTCATCTTAATCGGAGGAGGTTAACTGCTTTAAAATTCAGTTGCAAGATTTGAACCAAACACACAAACATACAAACATTGCAAGTTAAGTAAAAGCTTGTAAAATATGCGTTAGATTTTTTGTTTTTTTGTTTTTAACTTGAATATATTTCAATTAAAATTTACATACTATTAAATACTTAAATAACAATAACTACCTTTATATACAGTTGAATAAAAATAAAATAAAACTACGAACGCGTATAAAAGGGCAGGGGTCATAGGGCGTCAAAAAATTCGCCAACATCGCTGTCAACGTGAAAAGTGCCCAGAACGCTGGCAGCATTGCCACGTTAATTAATAGTTTTAGTTAATTTATACTAGGTACTGTTTTCTACCTTGTCCAAACCACTTCCTAGTTAAGCTGGAATCGGTACTCCTTGTCCATGTACCCAGACAGTCAGCAGCCTTATTGCGTAATATTTAAATTCATGGTATCGTACTTTGTCAAATTCTTTCATGTTGACAATTCAACAGTCGTCTGATGTACTGATATTTAATGAATTATAAGAAGTAATGAACTGATTTTTACTGATTTCTAGGATCCGTACCTCAAAGGTAAAAAAGGAACCCTTATAAGATACTCTCTTGTCCGTCTGTCCGTGTGTCACCACCGATTTCTTAAGAACGGGTGGACCTAGCAAGTTGAAATTTATACCAGATACTGAAGTCTATATTCCTATTAGGTGTAAAAAATCAAGGTCCTGAGTCAACACAATAAAAAGATATGGGCAAATTTAGATTTACGCGAAAACTTATAAGTACCAAAATTTACCTTAGCTTACAACATTTTTTTATTTGCCTGTATTTGCCCTTTACTTGTGCTGTAAGACCTTGCTTTTATCCAAAATTGACAATTCTAGGTCAACCAGAAGTCGATTCTGGGTCGAAAACCTATATGGTAGTTCCCATAGACCTAGGATCAAGAAATTTGGCAAAAAGTATTTATATAAACGCGTAAAAGATACGCAATTAAGCTGCTGTTCTGGGTTGTCTGAATGCTTAGCATCTCTTTTTGAATCTCTTTCTACATATATGACAACCAGATGGTGCCTGTACTACTACAGTGAAGATTCTAAAATTGTATGTTTGTCTGTAGGAGGTAGTCTCTGAAAGTACTGATCCGATTTCAAATTCTTACACTGGTAAAAAGCTACGCCATAGCTGAGTGTCATTTGCTGTGGCATAATCCACGAGAGTGAAGTCACGCAAAAAAGCTAGTTGAATTTAAGAAAACAATTTCCTTTTCTGAGACGAAATGTAAATAAATATCTTCGTCTTTTACGTAATGATATTAAGTCAAACGTACTTTCACAATTTGCTTGCGATCCATTAGTTTTTGAGAAATTATTCTTAAGTCAAATATTTATAAGTTGAAATATGAAAGCGAGTAAAATTAGGGACTGATTTTATATTCAGAGTATTCAGACTGTGTAAAAGTTGAAGATATATTTATATTTTAGAGTTCTAGCGTGAAAAGAGACGTCTACAGACTTTACATATTAATGCTTAGTTTAGGAAAACAGACTCAGTGGCGGCCTTAGGGGGTGACGAACAGGGCAATCGCCCGGGGCCTCGCTCTTGCAGGGCCTCGCGCTACAACCCAAAACGCTTATAATTTTATCCTTAGCTAACGGTTATTCGTAACAATAAAATATAGTTAGTCGTTTCCTTCACAGTGTTAGAAAAATAATAAAAAAATAACTTTATTTTATCAGAAGTCAACACTGTCAGTTCTTAGTTCAGCGGATGTTCAATTTTAGAACGCTGGTTTATTTTATTTTGTTTCAACTATGATTGTGTCATTGTAAAACTATGTATTCTTGTAACTAGAAAGTGTTCCAATAAAAATTTATTTCATTAAGAAGATCGTTTTCTATGAAGAAACACTGACGTAGTAAAGTATTAATGATAATAAGAGTAATTTTTTTCATTTCTCGTATATTATCCCTTCATCTCATACATTGTAAAAAGGACAAGGGCCTCGCAAATATCTGCCGCCCGCCCGGAGCCTCGCAGCGTTTAAGGCCGCCCGTGAACAGACTAAATGTTTAGGCCTTCGTAATCACACTATTAAACTTCCAACTTTTAGGTGGAGATACAACGGCTATTTGACCATTAAACGCGATACATACTGCCTCTAAAGTCACAGGATTATCTAGTTTAGGAGTTAGGGTTCAACAAGTTGTGTAATCTAGTTTTATAAATAAAATTCTTATATTTATTCATTGACGGACAATACATAGACAAAATCACAGGGTCAAAAGCATTAAATATTGCACAAGTGCCATAAAAGTATTTTTTTTTTTTTTTTTAAACTTTGCCACACTCTAGGAATTTCTTCATGTATCGTGGGTGCGTTTACAAACATATAAACTCACATACACAAACACCCAGAGCCGAAACAACTATCTATTACAACAAAGGTGAACAATAAGCAAGAATTTTGGATAATTAAGGCTTTAAGGATTAAATGGGGGATAAATATACAAGTTGGTAATTGATACCGATGGGAAAATTCCTTCTGGGCTTCATCTTTTCTGTCAACTATTATATTATTACTGTCGGCCAATTAAATTTAATGGATTTATGTTTTTGTTAACTTAAATACATTACAAATACTGGTTTAATCTGTTACTGTCGCAAAAATTAAGGTACTTACTCTTAATCAGCAAACTATCATCCCGATTCCTCGTAAATCTCGGATGGTGAGTGATGATATTCTGATTATGATACCACACGGTCCTAGGAGGCGGGGATCCAACGCTTCTACATTCTAACAGCAGCGAGTTTCTGACAGCCACTGTTATTTCGCCTCCGAGGGATGCAACTCCAGCCACAACTGTATAGAGAAGTTTCAGTGTTAGAATAAGTTAGTGAAAAGTTTTGTGGGCATTGGCTGTGAGTAAACTAAGTGAAATAGTTAGTTCATATTAGTTTTCTTCTACAATGGTAGTAGGTAAGTTTTTGTTAGTTGTTTAGGCGACACGAAATAGTATATTTTGATCTAAGTGGATAGTTTGTCATTGTAGCCAAGCGGAATTGACGCCGGTGTCGATGGTAAGTGCGTTATGGAGCCGACAAAATGCAATGGCTAGAAAACGCACACGGAAACAGATAAAGAAATGCACTGCGCATTATGTGTACGTCTTATTTTTGTCATGTTTTTGTGGCAAATAAACACTTTTTCTTTTTGGAACGGAGTTCTTTATCGCACGTTCTGATTTGTTTGCGGGCTAAGGGGCTTGACCGAATAAAGTGTAACAATGAAAACATCGACCCCTTTTTGCAGGGATTTTTGAGGCACTTCCCGATCATCTAGGTAACTAAAACCTTTTTCAATCGATTCAACTTGCCGTCTTTAATACCCTTTTTATTAATACATAAACAACCACTTATGCATGATATATTGTGCGAGTCACAGCGTGCTGCATGAGGATAGTACAAGCGAAGATTCACACAAAAGGAGACGCCGAGGAGAGAGCCTGAGGCGCACGAAGAAAACCGAAGACGTACGAGCGACGTACTACTATTGGCAGATGCAGTACCTACGCTAACAGCCGCTATTGTGTGTTTACACTGAGCATCAGCTGTGTTGTTGTTGTTTCAGTTTCGTCATATTTTAGGAAATTGAAAGTAGTGCAAATTTAATTAATCGAACTCCGTTCCAACCGGGTACCCATAAGACACCTCTCTGTTTTTTCTTTCGTTTTATTTATTCAATGATGTTGTTTTTTAGGGTTCCGTACCCAAAGGGTAAAAACGGGACCCTATTACTAAGACTCCGCGATCCGTCTGTCTGTCTGTCTGTCTGTCCGTCTGTCACCAGGCTGTATCTCATGAACCGTGATAGCTAGACAGTTGAAATTTTCACAGATGATGTATTTCTGTTGCCGCTATAACAAAAAATACTAAAAACAGTATAAAATAAATATTTAAGGTTGGCTCCCATACAACAAACGTGATTTTTTTGCCGTTTTTTGCTCGCTATTAATTACGGCAACAGGTAGACGCTTAAAATATTCACAGAATATTTAGTTGTATATTCACTTCAAAAATTAATAATTATTAAATCAAAATAAAATAAATTAAGGGGGGCTCCCATACAACTAACGTGATTTCTTGGCCATTTTTTTGCGATAATGGTACGGAACCCTTCGTGCACGTCCGACTCGCACTTGGTCGATTTTTATATATATGTCGGGTTTAGTCAATAGTACGGACGTCAAAACAAATCGCAAGCACGCCATCTGGCGGCAAAGCAATAACAACTACGCATTGGCATGCTTTTTATAAGCGGTTACGTGGTGGGGAAGAAGGCAGTTGAGTACTGACAGCCGTAGAGCTAACACGTCGTAGAATCAGTGTCGATCCGTAATATTAGTAAGCAAGAATGTAACTTGTGTCTATTTGAATATACTCAGTGTATCGAATAATTTGTGATTTCATTTTCACGATTGTACCCAACGACCTGCCCACACACTATGTCTTAACTAAAGGGAATAGATCCTGACTTCCCGATGGTTTGCATCTATCGGCCAGCCTTGATGCGACATATATTTGAGAAAGAATTTGGATTTGTGCATGCGTGTGATTTTTTTTTAAATTATAGAACCCCAAAAATATCAGCCACAATACGATCTGAAAGGTTTATAAACAAAACTTTCGCAGTTATTAAAAACAGCCGTAAAACACAGCTATAAACCAAAAGACCGAAGCAAAAGTTCACTATTTTATTGGTTTATTTTTAAATTCTGTCCCGAATTTCGCGTTTATTTATCCTGCGCTTACAAACACGAAGCCGGAAGGGACATCGTGAAACTACTTGTTGAGACAATATTTGTCGAACCGATCGTAAGATAAATAGTTTGTCCTATACAATGTTCATACATAGTTACAAAATACATACTTATATATATAAAATTCATAGCTATGTGTGGGTAGGTATACAAGGTGTATCTGAAAAAACAGAATTCAGTTGAATTGAGTTGAGTCAGAAGTTAATTAAAAAAATCAAAAACACGACTGCTTAAAAATACATCTGCTTTTGGTCAGCCAGCTCGCGAATAGGTATCCTCCGACTGCACAGCATGATTTTCTTCTCGTTTACGTCTTTTTAGTTCGCTTTCTAAGCAGTCGGGTCTTTGATTTTTTTTATTAACTTTTTTTATTTACTTAATACTTTAGTTTTTTTTTTACAAATAGATACATTTAACATTTTATTTTACATAAGTGTTATATATTTTTTAAATCACCTCTATTTTGATACCCCCCTATGTTAGGAAGAAATATTTTTTTCCCCCCACAATATGGCGCCCGAAATTCGCCATTTTTTCTTTTCCAATTTTAATGTAGCCAGTGACACTCGCAGGGTTAAGACGAATCAATTGACGTAAGAATCATCAAAATCGGCCAACGCGTTTGGTTTCTAGTACGCCACATAGGAACAAACATACATACATACATAGACTGATAAACACATTACCCTCCTTCGGCAGTCGGGTAAAAAGAGGTCATTGTACTCACCATTATAAGCATTATCAAATTCCACCCACAAAGAAGTTGAGACTATAATGGTAAATGGAATTCGATACTGAGTTCATTACAATTATTGAATTTTAATGGTTATTAAAATCTGTAATTGTTTTTTTTTTTTTACACGTTTCTGACGTAACTCAATTAGTTTTATAGCTGGGTGCTTATTTCGACGTATTATTGGATTTTTTTACGTTTCCGCTTTGGACATTTTGCTCCCTAGGCGTTCTTCGTACTTCGCTTTGGTAATATTGCGCTTTTGACAATCTGCGCCTGAACCCTATTTCTGTCAACCGTTGACAAAGATGGCATAAGCAGAATGATTTGAGGTGAAAGTAAGCTTTACTACGTAGTCGTAGATATCGAGAAAAAAAGCCGTTGCTTCATACAATTGTAAGGAGCAGCAGTTTTGAGAAGAAAGTAGATAAATTTTTCGAGATATCAGTGTTCGTTCTGTAAAAGTTGTTCACAATAATCTACCAGAGTAAATAATGAAAATGTGACGAGAATAGATAAAGTGGGAAAAAAAATGATAAGAGGAAGTTTGAAAGTATTATGGTGTGGCTCCACATTGTTGCTTGGCTCATTGGAGTACTTATCATGTAGCATTTTTGTTATTTTATATACATACCTCTTTGCGAAGGAGTATTAGTAACCCTTCTACTCTCAGGTCCTTCTCCGACAGCAGTACTGGAGGTCACCCAGACATCGTACTGTCTTCCTTCGATCAATCCCTTCAGTTCTAACGTCTGACACTTCTCGTAGGCCTCTGCAGTGCTTTGGACGTCCACTCTTATTGCTTGGGGGCCATCGTTGCTGTTGAGAAATTGCCTAATTTAAATTTAATTCACTTTATGCACTCTTATTTAAAATAGTCTCGACACTATTTAGATACTGGTTAGTAATTTAAATTTTCTGTGGATAATTTGGTTCAAAATCTGTTGATCAGTTGTTAAACAGCTCAGAGATATACCTAAATAAGACCCATGAGGTTTGAAGCAGTATTAAGTAGATACCACAGTTGACCGAATATAAACAGTTACGGGATTGTGAACTATGTGATAATTTAATTTAAAATATCTAAAGGGCTTGTTGTTAGAGCCATAGATATAGTATGTACGTACGTTTTGGCGTAACAAAAAAAATCCAAATCTATGGTTAGAGTTTAATTTTTTATTAAAATTTCAAATGACAAGGGTCAGCTTTAATAAATCAGCTTGCTTAGCTTTTAATTTTAAATTATAAAAAATAAGAAAATCAATATTTAAAAGAGTTCTAAAAGTTTTGGCTTTATTTGAAACTACGGCAATAAAAAATCTACAACGATAGGAATCTAGGAGTCTTTAAGTCAAGAGTGATTACTTCTAGGTAAGCGTGCTTCACCGTCGACCACATCATCGCTTACCATCAGGTGATGTAGTGGTCATGCGCGAGCCTATCAATTATTTAAAAAATATAGACCGTGAATAGAAATATGTAAAACATGATAACATTATATTGTTGAAAGTGTAAATAGGCCCAAAGGTAAAGCAATCTGAGGGGTAAGTAACTACGTAACATACAAATTCATACAACCGATCGCAACGCCTTTTATTTTTTTAAAGGAATTAAAGCATTGGATAATTCACTGTATACGCACTCATTCACTGTAGGCTGTTCGTCTCAAATATATTGAATGTGATTTTATAACAGCTATGTGTTCTCGTAATATTAAAAAAAAGTTCATTTCTTCTTCTTCTTTTCGAATCGATGACACATTTAATTAGATTGTCTGGGCCCAGTAGGCGGCCACGCTTATTGCAGTGTCAGAAACACTGTACAGGTCTTCCAGGGTGCAAGTGAATGGACAGCCAGGACACTCCAACAAGTGGGATATAGTCTGTACAGGGGCACCACACTCACACCGGGTGTTGGACGAATCAATAATCCCCCATTTTGCCAAATTATAATTTGAAAATAAAAAACCCGACTGCTTAGGAAGCGAACTAAAAAACTGTAAACATGAAAAAATTATGCTCATGCTATCATCGGAGGATACATATTCGCGAACTGGCTGACGCCCTGATCCTCCGACTGCACATCATGATTTTTTCTTGATAACAGCATTTTTGAATTAACTTTTATTATTTACAACTTTTTAGATATATTTTTTTCGAATTACTTTTAAACGACAAAGTGGTATATATTATTGTAATCACCTCTTAAAACCCTTCATGATGATACCCCACTCGAAGGGTTTGGAAGAAAAAAATGAGACACGCACAATATGGCGCCCAAAATCCGCCATGTTTGTTCTTTTTTTTAACTTCACGTAAGAACACTTGGCCAGTCAAGAAGTATCTAACTATGTCTTAATTATATATATCCGTTAAGCGGTTTGAAAGATATTAGGTAATAAAAAATATTATATACATACAAACAAAATATACGCGAAAACATAACCCTTTCCTTGCAGTTTAGTAAAAAGCCCAGCAGATTACTAACAGATACGTACCTAGCTGCTAGTTTACAATAAACTGTATAGTGCAGGAGCCGTCCATTTGGTTGTCGCGGTCTTTTCCAACTGACTAGCAGGGTGGTTGACGATTGTGCTAGGAGTTTTATTTCTGCTGGGGCTTCAGGCACTAAAAACAAATGAAGCATTAGATTTTGTTTTTCGAAGGATAGAATACTGTGAAAATAAAATTAAAATTATAAATTTAAAAAACCCCCGAAACAAAAACCTCTAAAAAGTTAAAAATAAGCCTCGTACTCGGGTCGGGGAACCGTTTAGTAAATAAAATAAACTGATGTAAGTATTGGCGGTTCCCCGACGCGAGTACGAGGCTTATTTTTTGCGTTTTTAGAGGTTTTTGTTTAATTTTATAATTTTATTTTTATTTCATGCTTTTTAAACAACATATAATAGTAGACACGCTTCAATCGACAATCTATCGAAAACGTAATTATAACACAATATCTCGCGAAAAAACCCAGATTCAAAGAGTAAAATGCGGATATATTTTGAACGGCCAAACCGATTTTAATCAAACATAGCTAAGAACACTCTCGACAAAGTCATCTTTTAAACAAAAAAAAACAAAATCGGTTCATCCGTTTAAGAGCTATAATGCCACAGAACAACACAAAAACACAATGATACACAGACACACAGATACACAGCAACACACGTCAAACTTTTACCACCCCTCTTTTTCGTTGGGGGTTAAAAAATACGGACTGTATAGAGAACTAGGTAGTTCCAAACAAAATTACTTTTCAAGTAGTCTGATGCAGTTGTTGGCAGTTATTTTAGTTTAATTTGTATGGTTACTAATAAGGTTTGTTGAAGCAATTTAAAAATGTTGAGATTTTTATCTGGACTTATAATTCCTAGCAAACTGGAACATTCAGTTCCAATTTTGAAACTATGCACTGGATGATGCCTATTTGGACATCCTGAAACCTATTTTTTTAGGAATATTTATCAGTCCTCTTAACAGAGGTGTGATTATGAACATTACTCTAAAGTTAATCCTAGTACCTTCAATTGAAAACACAAGCGGATAAAAAATTACTTTTTACGTACAGTCAACGTAACAAAAAATTAATATCTATATCGCTATGTAAAAAAAAAAACTAAAACTCTACATAATCTCTACATAGAGTCACCAAAACTCACCATCTTGCAACGTAGAGCAAACAATAGGGAACGAGTACGGCCCTAACCCATAGTTAGAGAAGCCTGCCACTTTGACAGTATAGTTAGTGAATTTGTAGAGTCCCTGCAGCCGAAGTTCAGTCACAAGCGAGGTAGAGTTCAGCCATTGTCGACCTGTTGGACAGATTTACATAATGATAGAGACGGTGATTGCTTTGTGTAGAGTTTGGTAGAGAACCTCTGTATTTGTTTGTGGTCAACGGGCTGGAATGTAATCGTAATAATGTTGGGTGTATATTTTGTTGGTCATGTACAGTTGCAGAATGAAAATATTGAGCAAGTGGGTCAAATTTTACTTATACTGTGCATGAGTTTTATAGTTACTTGCGCAACCTTTTCTTTCCGTGACAGTTCACGTTACGAGTATATCATACTAATATTATAAAGACAAACGTTTGTGGGTGTGTGTGTTTGTTACTTCTTCACGCTCAAACAGTTGGACGGATCTGGATGAAATTTGGTACAGAGACAGATTATCATCTGGAATAGCACATAAGATACTTTTTATCCCGGGCATATGTTCCTTTGGGATCATTTTCGTAATTCACGCAGGCGCTGCCGCCGGCAGAAACTAGTCGACTTATCTAAACTTTGTAGTCATTGGTGATCCAAAAACTGTATCCAATACCTACTATTTATCCGAACAGGAAAATCTTGCATTAAACAACTTTTAATGCCCAAAAATAATATTGCAAGTTCAGTTGTTTTTTTTATTAATTTATGAATACTTTGTTTGTTTGATTCCTTTGCTTACCCTGAGCAGCGTAGAGCACAGTATATCCAATGAGTGCCCCAGCTTGTTTGTGTGGTGGTATCGGCTGCCAACTGACTCGCAGTGCTGTGGACGTCACTCCACCACATTCTACTGATGATGGACCCTCTTCAGGAGCTGTGATAAAGAAGATCATGGTTCACATTTCATAAAGTCCTGTTTGTTATTGCAATCTGAACCTTATATTTAACGTCATAAAGACACCATAAACTTAGTAAAATAAAAAGCTTTTTTACAAAAAAATACTACCGACTTCCAAATGAAAAAAACTACAAAGTGAAAAATAACTTTATTTTTGGAAGTCGGTGTCTTTGGTAGGTACCATTTTTTGTGTTATGGACACCGACTTCCAAAAATAAAGTTATTTTTCACTTTGTAGTTTTTTTCATTTGGAAGTCGGTAGTATTTTTTTGTAAAAAAGCTTTTTATTTTTCACTTTTTAGTTTTACCTACCTAATAGGCAAGTTGGTTAAGGTACCTAAAACGCCAGAATAGATTACCCGAATATCATGAAACTTAAACAAAACCGGTGAAATGAGAGATCTGCGTACCCCTTAAGAGCGTACTGGCGTGATGTTATGTTATGAAATGGTATAAATAATAAATAGACATGCGATTGCAGCAATCCCGAGAGATTTGCCATAATTTATTGAAGAGTTCTGTTATATATCTTCGAAGTTCTTCATCAGATCTTCACCAAATTAAAATGGGACCAATTTCGAAACATACTTTTTCAAACCAAAAAAGAATTTTCAAAATCGGTCTAAAATTGACGGAGATAAGCGTGAACAAAAAAAAAACAATTATTACGTAAGCTTTTAAAGCCATCCGATCAAATTTTACGTCCCGTTTCACTTAAGCAGTAAACCCTTTACCTCAAAAAAACAGTAGGTATTATCCACAATATTGCTTACTTCAAAAAACATAGGTGTTAAACTAGGCTATTAAATAACAAAATAGTTAAGATTATGTGCCCCTGATTCACAACCTCATCAAAACTCATTTGTAAGCAAATTCAAGGACATACTATTTTTCAAATGCACATTAACCCAAGTGAATGTAACTATTAGAAAGTGAAATGTGTGAAATAAACTATGGTCCTGCCTGTTACCTGTTACTATTATAAAGTGAAATACCTAATCACCGCACAGTAATAACTCTAAAAAACTTTTTTATAAACTTTTTTATTTTCCTCTTTTTAGATTTGGTAGGTACCTCCAATTAACATGAAAATAATTTATAGCCAAAGTACATCTTATGACGATTCCAATAAATCCAAACACTACTAGGATACATTGTTTTATTTCGGAGTTCCAGTGGCAATTGTGGCCATCTTCATCAGTTCCACTTCACCACACAAAATATAATACTAGCATACAGATACCTCATCCCATACAAAGGAACCGTGCCGACGTAACTAGTGTTTTTCGACTGCTTATTCTGGCAATTTTATGTACATCGAACGCATTCGGTTCTGTTTCACGGTGATAGATAGATGGTGTTAGCAACGACTTGCAAGTAAAAGGGTTTACTAGGTTCGTGAATATTTTTTTCTTTAAATACAGTCAAGGTTAGTTTTCTAGTATTTATTTGCACGTTTTTACAGTTTTTTTGCACCAAAATGTGTTAAAATGCAAACTTTAACAATCGAGTGGAATGCCTTAGAAATTTAAAACCGCGCCATCTATTGGCATTAATTTTAAATGATCCGTCTAATAATCTTTGAAATGTGAATTAAGAGCCCAATATTCCATAATTTTGTATTTAGGAGAGTTGATTAAACAAGAACATAAAATTTTTGTGTTCAATTCCAGAAAATGTTAATTTTACACACATTCAATAACAGATCGAGGTGCATATCGCGCCATCTAGTGAGATTTATTTGAACCAAATTTTCCTTCTTAGCAATGAGACCCCGTGACTTCACCAAATGATACTTTCTGAGTGCAAATGACTGCATTATTGATGAAAATTCCAAAATCGCTATATGTATGCCTATAATATGGTATGGCATGGTACTACTCTTGGGATATCTCCTTTCCAACAAAAAAAAGAATCATCAAAATCGATTCATAAACGACGAAGTTATCTGCGAACACACATTTAAAAAAATGTATGCGGTCGAATTGAGAATCCTCCTCCTTTTTTTGAAGTCGGTTAAAAATAACATCAGTTACTCCTTCAATTAAGTAATCACACACTCAAAACACACTAGTAATGATAACACAAATCGCAAGCAAAACAAACCAGAACACAGCGTCTTCCATTTTGTTTCTCAACTCATACATAAATGGAACAGTCTTAAGTTTCCAGTTAAACAAAACAACGTAATGATAATTAACGAAAAGTTTATGTTTAAGCAAGGCGTTTCAAGTCAAATGTTCAGTAAAATTATAGCTCTTGAACTGAATGTATGGAATTGTGAGCAAAGTTTTGCTTTAGTACAAACAGAAGCGTTTTCTAGAATGTTGTCTATAATGTGATTTTTTATTTCGTGGACTAAACTGACACTTGGGGGGTTGTCACTTTATCATTACATTAAAATAGTGTCGTACCCTAACTATCCTGAGTGATCGGAAGTTAATCGAAAATCGAAGTAGATCGAAAATGAAACTATTTCAAGGCATAAAAAAATTAATTTGTTTAGAAACTAGCGGCCCATATTTAGTTTCTACTCATTTATGTCAGACTTAATTTTATCGATTGCATTTTTTTTATTGTTGATTTCATATTTAACACAATAAAAGTCCATGTACTATGTGTATGAATACTGTTATATTTAAATATATTAAGTATATATTCATAAAACATTTATTTACACCATTTAGTAAAAGTAAATTCAGGAGTCATGTCACATCGATTCGATGAATCGCTTATGATTGAGCCTTACCTACAACACTATGCTCCGCGCTTGCAACATTAAAAAAAAATAAGGTCAATAGCAGCTGTCAGTTTAGTCCACGAAATTAAAAATCACAGTATAATTAGAAGATTTTGTGAAGATGTTCATTTGCTTAGGAAGAAACTGTATTTTTATTGTTGTGCAGTTAGACAATGAATGGTTGAACAGACTGACATTACGTGAACAGCTGAAAACAGTGACATTATATCAGGGGTAACGATTACAATCAAAAGATCCAAAATGTTTGAGATTGACCTCGTGTTATTTTATCGCGGCGTATATCAATCCCATACCTTTACATTATTTAACTTTTGGAAATCTTTAGTACTAGTAGAATTGAACTTTTGTCGAGAACCTCATGTCGGGTTATAGGTAGTTATTTGAAACGACTCACAAATAATTAAAGTAGTGATTTAATTAAAAGGGGATTATAAATTGATTTGAATTAGCTTATCAATCAATTTTCTTAACTTGAGTTAGTTCTTCTTGCGTACTTATTATTTACGTGAAGTAGACTCTAGTGTATGTCATCATTTTCTTCCAAGAATCTGTCATGGAATGTAAGATGTTTCGGAATATATACTCTTAATTTAATATTCTCATAAACTTTGTGAATCATCTTTCACCGAAAATTCTTCACCGTCAGATCATAACCAACTTTATCCCTTTCAAACACGTTAACAGTTTCCTTTAGCTCTTCATATTCTATATAATTTACTTACAAGCCAAATAACAAGCCTCAAACTTCATCCTATTACATAACGATATCAAGAATAAACATCTAATATAAAGTCCAAATTGGCTGAAATTTTACTGCAAAAGTTTCATACAAAGGCCTGAAAGTATGAAGAAAGAGGCGTAGTCTAAAACTGTTTTGAACTTTTCTGCTTAAACAAAGTAGGTCTGAAAACGAGCGAAGAAAAACCCCAAGTTTTACTGCACGAACTTTTCTGTCAAGCACTATGGGTTGACATTATGAGCTACTTATTTGGTTCTAAAAACACGGTCTTGGGCAAGAAATAAGGATCAAATTATTGATGAATGTTGATTTGTATATTATGAAAGAGCGAGTATAGACGGACTTAATGGTTGACATTACAAATGGCAGTTGGAATAACACAAAACCAGTTGAAAGACGGTTGATTTTAAAAAGGGTTATCAATGTCTAATTTAATAATAATAATATGACATTGGACAGAGAACTGGTGGAAGGAGCAGTGGTGGCCCAGTGGAATCGGCCGCGACTTACAAGTTGTAGGTCGTGGGTTCGAACCCAGGCAGGCGCTTTTCTTTGTGTAAATTATTTCATCACCACTGCTCTCAAAACGGTGAAGGAAAACATCGTGAGGAAACCGGCATGTCCTAGAACCAAAAATTCGAAGACATGTGACATCCACCAATCCGCACTGGGCCCGCGTGGTGGATTACGGCCCATTCCCTCACACAGAGAGGAGGCCTGTGTCCCAGCAGTGGGAACATTAATAGGCTGATGATGTGGACAGAGAACTTTTAAGACACAATAATTCTATAACAAATTCCAAAAATATTAGTTTAGAATTTGTTATACAATTATTGTGAGCAAGCCCGAAGACGATGATATTTGCGTATAAATATCAATAAAACCACGTTTCGGGCCAAAAAAATCTCAAAAAATCAGCTGTTTAGTATATTTTTGCTCGCATAACTCGAAAAAATGCAGAGATCAGCTGATTTAATTTTTTTGTCTAATGGAGAAGTATGAAAGAAGAACACGAAGAGAATTATCATCAGAAACAGCTTCATCAAAACAATTTTGAATAAATGCAGACAAAAGAAAAGAAACTCAACAATAACCCAATGTCTCCCAAACGTCTTAAAACAAAAGCATACAAGGTAAAGGAGTAATTATAATAACAACATAAAAGTTACTAGAATGTTAACGAAGACGATAAAGGTTTACGAGACAAAGTTTGTTCTGCCAAACTTGAGGCAATTTACATAGTTGATGTTAGATAAAATTCTCGCATAACTCGCTATGAACGGTGTGATAATAGTCCTGGAGATGTTAGCTTATCTGATACGAACTAATTTTGAGATTTAGAGTCCTAAATTATAGAAGGTAATGTTTTCGGAGCTGTTAAAAGATTGGTAAATGGAGTGATAAAATAAAAATTGGATTAAGGGACATTGAAACGGCTTACGAACGAGTAAGAGAAAAACGAAGACAAGAATTATAATGGAATTAGACTTCAATTAAAATGAACATAATAATGTTAGCTTATAAATGAAAGAGAAACATTCAACAAAGGGCCGGTAACTAGGCTGTCTCAATTTACCATTATTTTATAAATAAAGTCCTGATGGACCTTATTTACAAAATTCTCGACGCAGTTTACCAACTGATTAGGAGATTTGAACATAGACTGTGCTAAGTATCGAAATATTTATAAATAAGGGTGATACGAAAATGATTACAATTATTGTTTAAAAAAAAAACAAATATATAAAATATACAAGCAAACAACATTGTAGATGTCGAACTTCTTAATGAGAGTTGCCCGTACCCTAAAAAGAAAGAAAAGCCATCCGGAAGGAACAAAGGGCTAATGAAGACTAATTGTTCCTAACAGGATAAGATGTAACACAAACCACTCTGATTAGCTATATTGTCTGAAGTTTCACCGAGCGAATTCAAGGTACAGTAATTTGTTTTGAGCGGATGATACACAGCGACAATTTTTCGTATTTATAGTTGTCACCACATATTACCAACACCGTAAATTGAATCTTGCAATTTTGCTTGTTTCGTTTTTAGGGTTCCGTACCCAAAGGATAAAAACGGGACCCTATTACTAAGACTCCGCGATCCGTCTGTCTGTCTGTCCGTCTGTCACCAGGCTGTATCTCATGAACCGTGATAGCTAGACAGTTGTAAATTTCACAGATGATGTATTTCTGTTGCCGCTATAACAACAAATACTAAAAACAGTATAAAATAAATATTTAAGGTGGGCTCCCATACAACAAACGTGATTTCTTTGCCGTTTTTTGGTCGATATTAATAAAGGCAACAGGTAGACGCTTGAAATATTCACAGAATATTTAGTTGTATATTTACTTCAAACAATAGTTATTATTAAATTAAAATAAAATAAATTAAGGGGGGCTCCCATACAACGATTTTTGCGTTTTTTTGCGTTAATGGTACGGAACCCTTCGTGCACGGGTCCGACTCGCACTTGGCCGGTTTTTATTATGCACAATCTGCTTATCAAATTTTAAAGAAGTTTGGCGTACAGGTAGATTGGACAAGACGTGCTCAAACAACGCCAAAGTTCAAGAAAATGGTGAACGAGCATTACCTTTCACTATAATTTTTATTCGTCTCCTTTCTCTGTTATATATTTGATATGTATTAGTATATTAAGTAATATTTTATGTATGCATTGTATGTTATTAAGTCTAAGTAATATTATTTTTGATATTTTGTACCCTAACAGCCCTAAATTAGAAAAAGAGAAGCCTTATCATTCAGTCCATCCAAACTGCGATAAAACCGCCCATTGTACACTTGTTTCTGAAAGTTTGTCCTGAATGTATTTTTGTGGTGTACATAATGATACTATAATTCTCAGTAGTATGTTCTCCTGGAATAGTTTTCGACTTTTAACCGTACAAAGCCGCTGGCAGAAGCTAGTTGATTATACAATTTTCTTATTATTCAGGTTCTCTGAGTTATATAGATACATACAACCGAAATAGTTATTTACTTTCCCACCTCATGTATATTCTAACTTTATTTTGTACCTTCATCAGAATGTCATTTGGTTAGGTCATCAATATCACTTACCTCCTTCTCTGGTGTCTTGAAACAGCGGAACTGAGAAAGGTCCCGATCCCGCGCTGTTAAATGCGGCTACTGACACCGCATACCTGATTGAAAATAAATATACATAGATAGAGAAATAGGATGTTCAACTCGTTTGTACTAAGAACTTGTTATAAAAAGCTTCTAGACAACGTGACCGTCTATCAGCGATAACGATTTTCAAAATGTCAAAAGTGAATATTTTGAATTGCAACGCGCTACCACGGAATGTCACGTGATAAACCCCAAACATAATGCCATTTCGACAATCACTATTGCTGATAGAATGGACATTTTGTCTAGAACCCAAGAGCTATTTACATAACTTAATATATCAAATGACAATTTTGTTTAACAATCAAAAGGAAGTAATCTATTTTGCAATGTGATGTTGTGCTTTACAATTTAATAGAAACGAAGGAAATAACAAAAACAGAACATCATGTTTTATTCTAAGGTGTACTTATACTCCACTCATATTTTGCTAGTTATATTATAGGTCCCTTGTTAAAGGGCGAAAACAAAGAAAAGAATTAATGAAAAATCAAAACACGGAATTAATGTTTAAGTTATACAGCGTGCTTCTAAAACAATGTAATTCCTGAAAAGGGCTCATTGTACTCATAATAATGAACAGTTTTTAGTATGGGACTAACTTCGAAATCGTGAAAAAATTAATCATCTGCCTTATAAATTAATGCTAAAATAACTCGGCAAATTTTAAAGAACAGGTGGTATTCTTTCCCGTTCTCAGTGATGATATATAAATATAGTATAAGTTGTTCATTATTATGGGTACAATGACCCCTTTTTAGGAATTATAGTTTATTTCAGATACATCTTGTTCAATTAATTGTAAAAAAGAGGATTGTTTCAATCTGTCAGTGGACTGCAATGGTCTACATTAATTAATTGTTCAATTATTTACCTCACTCCCTTGAGTAATCCGGCAACAACCGTTTCTTGTTTTGCGTACAACGATGCCGTTTTAATTGTCTTATCGCTGGTTTCTTCTGTTTCTAAAACAAATTATATTTCAATAAATTGAATACTACTAATAGGAAAACATGTACATTATGTGCGCCAGGGATCCCAATATTGTTGATCAGTTTGTCAAACTACGTAAATTTTCGTCTACAATATGTTGGTATACGAGGCTTTTAATTTGGGCGAAATTGTTAATAGTAAATTTTAGTTTACTCTCGTAGAAAGTCAAATAGTCAATCTTATCAAGGTCAGATAGAAAAACACATCATGCCAATAAAATTAGGAAAGGCCAGGTAAATGATGAGTATTTTTTTTCGCCAATCAAGTTTCCTGACTCGCACATACATGGTTGCTAAAACTTAATTTGGATTATATAAATTCAACTTACCTTTGATTCCCGTCAGTTGTGGGACTGCCTTCAACCGATATCCTATAATAAGTCCGTTGTGTGTATCCGCAGGTGGAGGTAGCCACCTTACTCTCAGCTCTCCTGGTGATTCTGTCTGTTCTAGTTGTACTCCAAGAGGTGGAGATGAGGGAGCTTGTGGGGTTGAAGAAAATTGTGTTTAGTGTCATACTAGCTTACATTGAGAAAATGAACTTGAACTAAAATATAGAATAAAAGAATACAATAGAAAAGCGTTTGGATAAAGAAATTACACAACACACAAGTGAATTAATAAAAATGAATTAAACAGTAATAGAAGGCCAATAAAACGATGCATGGATTACGTGAGAGATGATGTAGTAGAGAGTATTGAGATGACAGTTGATATAGATGTATTGAAGAAAAGACTACTGCGCAGATTAAAAATATATTATGAGAGCGGGAGGATGGCGATAATAACTAAGAAAATGCTATGTATAACTACATAGCATTTATAAACATAACAATCCTTATTACCTTCTTCAGTAGTACTAAATCTGACTGGAGTAGAGAAATGACTGAGATCCGCTTGGTTTCCGCCAGCTACCCTTGCTGTATAACTAGTTGCTGGCAATAGATCTTCGACTTCTATACTGTGCCTTAATTCTTCTAACCTATGTGGATGAGATCAGTATTTTAGTAAATAATTAATATCCTAGAAAAATTTAAGGTGACCTAACATTGTACCTTGTGGGATACCATAACTAATATTATTATTGTTGGAATTATTGTGTTTTGGATACGGTTTTGTTTTGTGATGGCTCTTTAAATTTTTATTTCACATATTTGAATTTTTGGTTTTTGGTTTATTATGTTTATTTATTCAATTTTAATGACATAAGTGATGATAAAGCCTTGTAAGATTCAATCAGTAACATAATCTCGAAATGTACCTAACCAAAACAAATATTAGTAACATTCTTAATATATACTACTACATACCTGGTAATATTAATAACTCTAGCATTATTCCAGGACAGTCTCTGACTGCTGCTAATCTGCAGGCTGTAGAACTGCGCCAGTGATCTGGTCATGTCTCTCCAGGACAACTTTACTGATCTGCTCTTTATTGAGTCCACTGATAAGTCTGTTGGGGGAGTTGGTGGCTCTGTAAGAGGAAATTGTGTTATTATACAAGGTAACATAACAACATGCCTGTCATCACCGAAGGATTAGGTAGAGGGCTATATATACAGTATACACCTACATTTTGAGATTTATGTTCAATAACCATGTAATAGTGAGTGACCTGGTGGTCTCCACCCATGTACTGAAATAACGCAATTCCTGAATAGCGTTCATTGTACTCATCTAATTTTAACTTTTTCTATGTAACCAAACACGAGATCTAAAAATAAATATCAGCTGTTCAATTCATTTGATCGAGTTATGCATACATAAATGTATATGGGACAATTTTTTAATTTTATTTTTTATTAATTTAACTTTCTGTTATTTATTTATTTACAAATAGCACAGCCACATTACATGCGTTACAAATCGACATAATCTTTTTAAACAACTTTAGGGCTAATGCTTATGTGCAAGAACCACATCTGATCATCCGATCTGGTCTTGTGATAATAATAAATTTCCAATATTAATAAGGTAATTATTTGACAAATTATACAAAATTTCGATTTAAAAAAGTATAAGTTAATTTCTTAAACAAAGGTTAAAATCAGTACTACAATAATTAAAGTTGATGAAAAAATATACAATATATTGAATACATTACAATTAAATCATTATACAAATAATTCATAAATCAAAATAAAAAAATTCAATAATCAGAATTATAAAGTCAGTAATCAAACGCATTAAAAAACAAAATTAAAACTTCAGATCATAAAGTTAATAATTCAAATCATAAAGTTAAGAATCAAAGTCATTAAGAAATAAATATAAAATCATTAAAAAAAACAATGTCATTATAAATGCAAAAACAAGTTATCAAATCAAACTCATTTAAAATAAAACAAACATCAATGTCAAAGTAATAACAATAATTAAAAAAATCATTAAAAAATTAATAATACAGCCTATAGATCCTTCACTGAAAATCCTTGTATTCATGACCAGATAAGGCTTAGGCAAAAACCCACGCGAGTTATAAGAATTTGGTTTTGTACTAGCTCTTTTTTCTGTTTCCCCGAATTTGACAGAGAACTGGTTTCCAAGTAAAGTCTGTGTACGCTTTTGTGGGACAACTGAAATCTGGGTACTCCATTAATTTTATAATTTCTTGGTACGCCAATGGCTTCACACTTCAATCAAAATAATTGGTTTTATTTCTGTGAAAACCCGTTTTTTTGTTTTGCAGTTGCATTTTCTTTTTAAGAAAAGTTCCAGCTTCATTTTTATTTATATTTTATTCTTAATTATTACTCTTTTAATTGAAATTCAATGTTTTAATATACGACGCTCTAATTTCACTTCCATACTCTTCATTGAATGACAAGAATTGTGCACTAACTACATTAACTACATAAAGGTGGATTAGTGATCCTAGAGGAGCTCCTGTCTTTATATTAGTAGCCACATGTGTCGATCTTTATAGTGTTGCTCCACTTGCCGAGATCGGTCCATAGGTAGATGACCAGCTTAATATACTGAGATTCCCCCGTACGTCGGAAAGCACGTTAAGATGCCCGGCACTCATTTGTAGATTTTTGAAAATCGTTACGGATAGTCAGAGCCAGGAAATCTGATACCAGTCTTACCAAGGGTTATCGAGTTACCCAGTTACTGGGTTGTGGAGGTAAGATAGACAATCACTCTATGTATTAAAATTAAAAAACTCCCGGGGCTTATTAATTCATGCTTTTTAAACTATATATATATATAATGTATCTAGTAGTAGACACGCTTCGATCGACAATACAACGATACACGTAATTAATAACACGATATCTTGCAAAAATACCCCACAATATTTTGAACGGCTGATCCGATTTTGATCAAACATAACTAAGAACAATTTCAATCAAGTCACCTTTCAAACAAAAAAAAACTAAATCAAAATCGCTTTATCCGTTTAGGAGCTACGAGCTTGGAGCCATAGACAGACATACAAATACACAGATTCACAGCAACACATGTCAAATTTATAACCCCTCTTTTTCCTTCTTCTCGGGTTAAAAATACTAGCACTCGGCTGCATCCAGTAAAACTGGCAGTCGACTCAACTATAGTAGGCAAAGGCTAGGCAGATCGGAGAATCAGTGAACCCATAATGTCAACATTTTCTCTCCAATAGCCTTGTATCATAAATACTAGTTCTATTTCATATTTTTCCTATAATTTAAACCTAGTTCATGCATAGTATAGGGCTGGAGTCGTTAATCGCGGACCCCGACGTTAATTGGTTTTGGGTGAAGCCGGGGTCTGTGGAGAGTTTATCGGTTCTAGTGATTAATTAATTGTTATATTTGTGCGAATATTTTGCAACACCGTGTTGGGTGTTTATTTCCAACTGTTTTTATATTATTGTAGTTTTTTTGTCATTGTAATCAATGATAGTATTACGGTTGATAGGGATGACGACATTTTGCACAGTCATTTGGCAGTCTTACCAGTTTATTATTACTAGCTTCTGCATTGCCCGCGTGAAAGGTGTTTTCTTATCCCAAGGGATGAAAAGTAGCGTGATAGTAGGCACATGACGACATTTTGCACAGTCATTACAAATTTACAAATGTATTACCTAGCTTCTGCCAGCGGCTTTCAAATTCAAATTCCATTTATTGCATCCATAATGTACATACAGGTGGTAAATATAAGTTATAGAAACAATTATGGACCCTGTCGGGCACAGCAACATTCTAGATACAGTCAGTGTCTAGGAGAGAGGAATAGCGCTCAATATTATCCTAATCTATACATTCATTCATTCTACATTTTAGTTATCTATTCCCTTTCTATTTTGTTTTTATTTGGTTTATACGTATACCTTTTTATTTCCATGTCAAATTATATATTATTTTTAAATATTAGTTATTCGTTTAAGTTTTTATATTACAATACGTATATTTGATTTACATAGTTTATGATTAATACAATTAAAATGTCCTTTTTATATTTTGAGTCAATTATTTATTAATTTCTTTGCCCGCGTGAAAGTTGTTTTCTTATCCCAAGGGTTGAAAAGTAGCGTATGTACTATTCCAGATTATAATCTCTGTGCCAAATTTTATCTAGTAAGATTTTGGCAGGCCATTCGATATTATAAAATAACAGCAACCTTGAGATTCGACAAAATGTTTTATTGATCAGAGGATTTTGATTTATTATTGGAGATTTCTTTATGAGAGTTGGACAGTGCTCTTTATTAAAATCGTTTACCATGGAGCGATACTGCCCCCATTTAGAGAACTGGAGTGACCATATTGTTGAATATCAATTATACGAAGCTGAAGTACGATGTTTTGTCTACAGCCACCCAACACGGTGATGCAAAATGCATCACCGTGTTGGGTGTTTACATACTGGTCAGACAAAATTTAAGAATAGTTGAGTCAAAATTTGATTTTATCGACACGAAAAGACGAAGATCTAGAGGCTAAGTATTTGTTGTAAGAAATTAACTCAAAAGTTTGAAGTGGATTTTTTTTGGGACAATCGCACCGCACTATTCCCAAACCACTGCAACTCCTGAAAGCAAGAATCAAGAGTGGCGACCACCAGAAAAGCGCCGAGGCAATGAAGCTTGACGAAGTCCCGGAGAATGAATTTAATGTCTTGGATAAGTGGAATAATATATTGCAATCAAAATAATAAATCTAGAACTGTAGACAAAACATCGTACTTCAGCTTCGTATAATTGATATTCAACAATATGGTCACTCCAGTTCTCTAAATGGGGGCAGTATCGCTCCATGGTAAACGATTTTAATAAAGAGCACTGTCCAACTCTCATAAAGAAATCTCCAATAATAAATCAAAATCCTCTGATCAATAAAACATTTTGTCGAATCTCAAGGTTGCTGTTATTTTATAATATCGAATGGCCTGCCAAAATCTTACTAGATAAAATTTGGCACAGAGATTATAATCTGGAATAGTACATACGCTACTTTTCAACCCTTGGGATAAGAAAACAACTTTCACGCGGGCAAAGAAATTAATAAATAATTGACTCAAAATATAAAAAGGACATTTTAATTGTATTAATCATAAACTATGTAAATCAAATATACGTATTGTAATATAAAAACTTAAACGAATAACTAATATTTAAAAATAATATATAATTTGACATGGAAATAAAAAGGTATACGTATAAACCAAATAAAAACAAAATAGAAAGGGAATAGATAACTAAAATGTAGAATGAATGAATGTATAGATTAGGATAATATTGAGCGCTATTCCTCTCTCCTAGACACTGACTGTATCTAGAATGTTGCTGTGCCCGACAGGGTCCATAATTGTTTCTATAACTTATATTTACCACCTGTATGTACATTATGGATGCAATAAATGGAATTTGAATTTGAAAGCCGCTGGCAGAAGCTAGGTAATACATTTGTAAATTTGTAATGACTGTGCAAAATGTCGTCATGTGCCTACTATCACGCTACTTTTCATCCCTTGGGATAAGAAAACACCTTTCACGCGGGCAATGCAGAAGCTAGTAATAATAAACTGGTAAGACTGCCAAATGACTGTGCAAAATGTCGTCATCCCTATCAACCGTAATACTATCATTGATTACAATGACAAAAAAACTACAATAATATAAAAACAGTTGGAAATAAACACCCAACACGGTGTTGCAAAATATTCGCACAAATATAACAATTAATTAATCACTAGAACCGATAAACTCTCCACAGACCCCGGCTTCACCCAAAACCAATTAACGTCGGGGTCCGCGATTAACGACTCCAGCCCTATACTATGCATGAACTAGGTTTAAATTATAGGAAAAATATGAAATAGAACTAGTATTTATGATACAAGGCTATTGGAGAGAAAATATTGACATTATGGGTTCACTGATTCTCCGATCTGCCTAGCCTTTGCCTACTATAGTTGAGTCGACTGCCAGTGTTACTGGATGCAGCCGAGTGCTAGTATTTTTAACCCGAGAAGAAGGAAAAAGAGGGGTTATAAATTTGACATGTGTTGCTGTGAATCTGTGTATTTGTATGTCTGTCTATGGCTCCAAGCTCGTAGCTCCTAAACGGATAAAGCGATTTTGGTTTAGTTTTTTTTTTGTTTGAAAGGTGACTTGATTGAAATTGTTCTTAGTTATGTTTGATCAAAATCGGATCAGCCGTTCAAAATATCGTGGGGTATTTTTGCAAGATATCGTGTTATTAATTACGTGTATCGTTGTATTGTCGATCGAAGCGTGTCTACTACTAGATACATTATATATATATATAGTTTAAAAAGCATGAATTAATAAGCCCCGGGAGTTTTTTAATTTTAATACCTAGAGTGATTGTCTATCTTACCTCCACAACCCAGTAACTGGGTAACTCGATAACCCTTGTTAAGACTGGTGTCAGATTTCCTGGCTCTGACTATCCGTAACGATTTTCAAAAATCTACAAATGAGTGCCGGGCATCTTAACGTGCTTTCTGACGTACGGGGGAATCTCAGTATATTATGCTGGTCATCTACCTATGGACCGATCTCGGCAAGTGTTGATCCGGCTGCTAATATAAAGACACGAGCTCCTCTAGGATCACTAATCCACCATAATGTAGTTAGTGCTAACTGCAAAATGTAACTGCAAACTGCAACACTCAATGAAGAGTATGGAAGTGAAAATAAAGCGTCGTATATTAAAACATTAAATTTCAATTAAAAGAGTAATAATTAAGAATAAAATATAAATAAAAATAAAGCTGGATTTTTTTGGGATTCTTGCTTTCAGGAGTTGCAGTGGTTTGGGAATAGTGCGGTGCGATTGTCCCAAAAAAAATCCACTTCAAACTTTTGAGTTAATTTCTTACAACAAATACTTAGCCTCTAGATCTTCGTCTTTTCGTGTCGATAAAATCAAATTTTGACTCAACTATTCTTAAATTTTGTCTGACCAGTATGTAGCCACCCAACACGGTGATGCAAAATGCATCACCGTGTTGGGTGTTTATTTCCAACTGTTTTTATATTATTGTAGTTTTTTTGTCATTGTAGTCAATGATAGTGTTACGGTTGATAGGGATGACGACATTTTGCACAGTCATTTGACAGTCTTACCAGTTTATTATTACTAGCTTCTGCATAGCCCGCGTGAACGGTGTTTTCTTATCCCAAGGGATGAAAAGTAGCGTGATAGTAGGCACATGACGACATTTTGCACAGTCATTTGACAATCTTATGAGTTTATTACCTGGCTTCTGCCAGCGGCTTTGCCCGCGTGAAAGTTGTTTTCTTATCCCAAGGGATGAAAAGTAGCGTATGTACTATTCCAGATTATAATCTCTGTGCCAAATTTTATCTAGTAAGATTTTGGCAGGCCATTCGATATTATAAAATAACAACAACCTTGAGATTCGACAAAATGTTTTATTGATCAGAGGATTTTGATTTATTGTTGGAGATTTCTGTATGAGAGTTGGATAGTGCTCTTTATTAAAACTCGTTAACCATGGAGCGATACTGCCCCCATGTAGAGAACTGGGGTGACCAGATTGTTGAATATCCATTATACGAAGCTGAAGTACGATGTTTTGTCTACAGTTCTAGATTTATTATTTTGATTGCAATATATTATTCCACTTATCCAAGACATTAAATTCATTCTCCGGGACTTCGTCGAGCTTCATTGCCTCGGCGCTTTTCTGGTGGTCGCCACTCTTGATTCTTGCTTTCAGGAGTTGCAGTGGTTTAGGAATAGTGCGGTGCGATTGTTCCAAAAAAAATCCACTTCAAACTTTTGAGTTAATTTCTTACAACAAATACTTAGCCTCTAGATCTTCGTCTTTTCGTGTCGATAAAATCAAATTTTGACTCAACTATTCTTAAATTTTGTCTGACCAGTATGTAGCCACCTGGACCGCTCTGTCATTTGCCACGTTCAGGTCCTGGATGTCGCAGGTGGCTGGGCACGAAGGGCAGACAAGGAGGTGGGGCATATCCTGCGACGGGGCCCCACACTGGCACTGTGTTTGAGATGAGTCTATGAGACACCATTTGGCCAGATTTTTCCTGCAGCGACCAACCTGTACCCGCAATCGGTTTAGGGATTTCCAGATTGGCCACGGCAGTTCGTGTCCAGGGGGCAGATGCTCTGCCAGAGTGATGGAGAATGGAGGGGTTATATTTTTCCATAGTTTACACCTCTAGTCAGTTGCGCTGGCTTTCAAGGAGGTCGTATGTCTCAGAAAGCTTTTGCGGCTTTTTAGGCGTGCAAGTTGGAATTGATGTTCATATAAGGGGTGGCGACTGTTCCGTTCCTGTTTACCCTTTTCAATGCGGCTGGCCACTTCGCGGCGAACATCTGGTGGAGCTATGCCCGCCAGTGGATACAACATTGCAAGCGGTGTAGGGCTCAAACAGCCAGTTATGATGCGGCAGGTATCATTTAGCGCCATGTCGACCTCTCTAGCGTGGGCGGATCGATACCATACTGGACACGCGAACTCTCCGGCAGAAAAAGACAGACACAGGCAAGAAGTACGGAGAACCTGCGGAGATGCTCCCCAGCCCGTGGATGTTAGGCGACGTAAGACATTATTTCTAGTCCCGACTTTTAGCTTAGTTTTTAAGCAGTGGAATTTATATGTCAAGGACCGATCCAAGGTGATGCCCAGGTAGCGGGGTTGAGGGCAGTGCTCTATGGCAACGCCTTACCACGAGATGTTGAGAGACCTGTTGGACTGACGGTTGCGTAGATGGAAAGCCTCTAGATAACCAATTTTAAATATTTCTCTTCGTATTATTATAATACGGAAAAAATAAACATTTAAGGAAATAATAATAATAATATGTGACTTTTTGAATTTTTTCCCCGACTACGGCCAACTGTAATGGAAGGGTTTATAATTGTAGCAAAAAATTATAAAATTTTTTTTTTTTTTTCCCTTGATGCGGGTCAGTGGACATCTTTCGGCTGATATGATGATGACAATTTTAGCAGTCTATGTATATATTATGTATTTACGTATGTTCCTCTGTAGCGCCTAAACTATTCATCCAATTTTGATAAATAAGGTGTCAATCGATTCGTTATTATTGCCCGTGTAATATAGGTTAAAAAAATCCTTAGTCCAGGTTATAGTTTTGAAACATTTTTTATAAGATGACTGAACTGTCTGCCATCATTGCGTTGATACTAAATTTTGGTATCCCCATAGCACATATGCATTTCAGTTTACAGTCCATAACCTCATTAAGGTAATACCGGGGCAGACTGTTCGCCGCTAAATCCAAACCGATTGCGTGCAACTGCGCCAGTAAATCTGTCCCGAATGTGCTGGCTAATCATGTTACGTAAATTATGTTCCGCTGGGGGTTTGTTTACGTTTTGTATGGTGTTTTACAGTAAATCAGTTTAATAGTTAATCGGTTTTAGAGTCGATATGGAGAGAATAATCCAGTTATTGACTATTTTATTAAGTAATTAAAATTATTACAAAATATGAAATTATATTGTTACGAGCTGGGGTTCAGGGATAAATTATTTAAACAGCAGACTTTAATTAATCACACTTTATTATAAAAACACTTCTTAAAGAATTCTATTACTTCGCACTATTTTCCTTTCCGATCGCTCTGTGTCGCTTCCAAATTAAAACTGACTCACGACGAACCCAACCGCTCTTCAATATAGCACGGAAGATGTTTCTAGAACGTTCCATACTGTTCTAGATAATTCGAGAATCTTCCAGAACAATCGACTTTCGAATTAACTGATCCCGAAGCGACTAGAAACTGAATGTTCGGCCCGAACATTCTTGCAAATTTCATTCGACACGAGAAGATTAATTCCGCTATTCAATACACTGTACAATTATTTACTGCGCTTTACTTTGTGTAAATTATTTCATCACCACTGCTCTCAAAACGGTGAAGGAAAACATCGTGAGGAAACCGGCATGTCCTAGAACCAAAAATTCGAAGACATGTGACATCCACCAACCCGCACTGGGCCTGCGTGGTGGATTACGGCCCGTTCCCTCGCACAGAGAGGAGGCCTGAGTCCCAGCAGTGGGTACATTAATAGTCTGATGATGTGTACAATTATTTACCATTACCATTGTGTTGCATTGTTTTATTTATTGTACTTTTTGAAAGAAATAAAATATTTATTATTATGGTTTTTAAACTTAAGTTTCTCAGGTAAGAACCTGGTGTTTTAATAGGATCTCATGGGTGTGAACCAAGGTAAAATCCTAATTTTCTATTTGAACTGGTAAATTATTTTGTACTGCACTCAAATTGTAATCTAAATCTAACTGTAAAAAAATTCTTACTATTCGGCAAGTGTTCAATATTGCAGCTTTTTGTAGTGTTAGGTATGTGTATTTTGATAGATTGAAAACATTAAAACTATTGTATATTTGTTTCGGAATAACACCTGTTGTTGATATTACTATTGGAACTATTGTAACTCTGTTCATTTTCCAAACTCTGGTAATTTCTTCTTGTAACTCTGTGTACTTTCTATTTTTTTCCGTGATAGTTTTTTGTATATTATTAGTGTTTGGGACCGCTATATCTATTATGTATGTGTGTTTGTTTTCTTTATCAACAAGCGTTATATCTGGTCTGTTGTTATAAATAGTGTGATCTGTAATTATTGTGCGGTCATAATATATTTTGTATAATTGATTTTCTAAAACAGCTCTGGGTGAATATTTGTAATATGGTGTGTACGGATCCTGCATGAGTTTAAGTTTGATTGCAAGTTTTTGGTGTATAATATTAACAAGTTGATTATGCCGGTTGTGCCGGTTATATTGGTATTATATTATTATTACTTAGTTCTTCTACTCGTCACAAGAGTGCTTTGCCCTATCTTGTAACAATATTATGCAATTTTTAATACGGTATTTCTTGCAGGGTTCAAACTACCGAGACACCTGTTTCAAAAAACCTTTTATTTTATGCACTAACTGTATACCAAAATTGTGCTCTCTGATCCAAGTCCTTAATGCAACCAACTTACGAAAGCCTTCTCACTATCAAGAAGGTACATCAGCCTTGATATAATCACGGCTAGTTGCTAGTCCCTTGCTTTATGCTGATTGTAACAAGGTCTCATGCCTTTTAACCTAATTTTTGCATTTAATCTCGTTTGCACAATGCAAGCTCGACGAGAAAGCCTAGCGACTAAGTTCTGTCTTGTTTTTGTTGTTGTATCATGTTTAAGAAATATATCTTCTAGCTGTATTTGTTTTTATCTAAATGGTTACTGTGAAAATCAGTCACAGTTTTTTTTTTAAAGTAAACATAATCCAACCAAAACATTTTCGTGTAAAATGTTGCCAAGACGAGAACATACGGCTCGCACTGTCAAAAAGTTATCAGATCTAATTTAGAGCCAAGCTTTTAACTCTACACGCCCGAATTCTAAAAGTTCTAACTTCACAAACTTCAAACCTTTTTTTCACCTTTGTCAAAATATGTGATTTAGACGTTTCGCTACCGTCACATATCATTCGCGTAAGGTGAGAAATTTATTCACTGTTCATTAATTTTCTGTAATGCAATAGTTCTTTTAGTAACTAAAAATGGCGACGAGGAGTTGCGCGTACGAAATACGTGGCGAATTCTAGTAACGAGGCATGTGACGGTAGCGAAACGTCCAAGCCTCATATTTTGACTAAAGTAACAACAAAACAAACAAATCATCATCTGGTATAATGCAAACCCAAATTATGGGTTCAAAAAAACGATAAAGCGCTTCTAGAAAAGATAGATAGTGCCCTTGCGCGTCGCTTGGCTCGTCTTGGCGGGGGCACAACTATGCCTCCAGATCTATCAGCAGTCAAGTATTATACAGTGTTTATAATACAGTTTAGAGCACAATTTATTATATTTTAATTTGCCTTATTTAAGCTGTTAAGGCCTACATTCAATTACCAGTATCTTGTATGTCATACTCAGCAACTCCATATTTTCAACGATTTGCGACACAAATAAAATTTCCACATCCTAAAAATATCAAACTCACCCAGTATAGTAAGATGCACACTAAACACGTCAGCTCCAAATGGATTTCCGGCTCTGCACTGATACAGGGCACCGTCACTTGTTTCCGTTTGTAACAGCTCCAGTATGCTTGTCATGCCGTCATCTGATTTGGCTTCTGATATTTTTACTCTGTAAGCAAAAGTGTTATTAGTATGGTTCATTAGGGTTTCGTACCCAAAGGGTAAAAACGGGACCCTATTACTAAGACTCCGCGGTCCGTCTGGCTGTCTGTCTGTCTGTCACCAGGCTGTATCTCATGAACCGTGATAGCTAGACAGTTTAAATTTTCACAGATGATGTATTTCTGTTGCCGCTGTAACAACAAATACTAAAAACAGAATAAAATAAATATTTAAGTGGGGCTCGCATACAACAAACGTGATATTTTTGCCGTTTTTTGCGATAATGGTACAGAACCCTTCGTGCGCAAGTGCGACTCGCACTTAGCCGGCTTTTTTTAAACGATTTCTGCTTAATGTAATGTGTGTGGGTATAGATTAATAAACAATTTTATTATACTTATATAAAGAAAGAAAGGAAAGAACATGTACTGCCAACTTTAACATATTAATAGACAATACACAAATTAGTTATGAACCATACTTTTTTTCAGGTGCATGTGTGTTAAAACATAAGTTTACGCCTGTATGTCCCAAAAGGTAAGACCGGCAGAGATGAACCTTTATATAGTGCACCCTCATTTTGCCAGTGACGTCTAAACCCTTATAAAGTACTGTGTGATCTGGAAGGTTCTATAATGTGTGCCAAAACCTTGATGAAGGATAACAAGATACCATTATCATCATGACATTAGCAACAAAATATCCCATAACATTTTACTATACGACGCCTTGCGTACCTTCAAAGTCCGAATGAATATACATCGCTATTGGTAAAACACTAACAACATTTCAGGACTGTATTACTATCATAAACGACAAAATTTGTTCTATGACTTAAAAATTCAACAAAAAAAAAACAGCTGATCACGATTTCATTATGAATCAGCAAATTTCTTTTGTTTATTTTTAAATGTCGTAAAAGTATGTTGTTATTTAATGATGTTAGTAATAAAGCCCTGCAAGGTTGTATTTTTTTTACCAATAACCCTGTATTTATTGAATACCCACTTTCTAATAAATCACGAAGGAAATGCTATTCCAACGAATGCAATCGTTTGTAGAATAGTAAGAGAAAATAAAAAGCAACAGCCCTATGTTTATAAACTGTGCTAATTCCTTGAAAACATCGTTTAGTTCTTTCAAACAAAGTTGACCTAGATGCCGATGAACGGTACCTACAATAAACAGTGCTAATGAAATGAACTAATTATCTCTTTGCTGTTTTAATTATCTTAGATTAATATTGGATCTTTGCTTTTTACTCGACTGCCGAAGGAGGGTAATGTGTTTATCAGTCTATGTATGTATATTTGTTCCTATGTGGCGTTCTAGAGACCAAACGCGTTGGCCGATTTTGATGATTCTTACGTCAATCGATTCGTCTTATTCCTGCGAGTGTCACTGGCTACATTAAAATTAGAAAATACAAAAATGGCGGGTTTTGGGCGCCATTTTGTGAGGAAAAATATTTTTTTTCTTCCATACCCATCGTGTGGGGTATCAAAATAAAGGATTTTAAGAGGCGATTTCAAAAATATATAACACTTGTATGTTTAAATGAACCTAATTCTAAAAAAAATAACTAAATAGTTGTAAACCCGACTGCTTAAAAAGCAAACTAAAAAGACGTAAAAAAAAAGAAAATCATGCTGTGCAGTCGGAGGATACATATTCTTTTTAATTAACTTTTTTTAGTTATTGGAGCTCGTGGCTGAGTAATAACAACCGCTCACGTCGACCTTTAAGGATAAGCAAAGCTTGCCGAATTCGGACCGTGGATGGGTGAGCATCGATTACATATCGAGACTGGCATTAAGCCGTTGATCCAGCTATTATTATTTTATAGATCTTTGACAATCGTAACAGTAGTCGAAAGTCTGAAAATCTGACACCAGTCTTCCCATGTACCGACCGGACATGTCTTCGAATTTTTGGTTTTAGGACATGCCGCTTTCCTAACGATGTTTTCCTTCACCGGAAGAGCAATTTTCTTTCCAAGGAGTATAGTGTTATTCAGTTACTGGGTTGGGAGTTATATTTGTCTCTGCATCACCCAAAGGATGACTGGTAGAAAATGCCCAAGGCATTAAGTCCGCCTCTGTACGTTTGTGTGCATAAAGTATTAAATAAATAAATAAAAAGACAGACGCTCCTTATAAAATACTGCAACTTAATTGCATCCGACTAGACAAGATGTCGATCACAAGTTCGAGAAATACTAGGGAGACTGACAATGAAATATTTATGTAGTTATAGAAAAACATCATTTCAGCCGAAAGACGTCCACTGCTGGATATAGGTCTCCCCCAAGCGGCGCCTGGTCGGCCATCGTTTCGCATCCATCGGACTCCCGCAGCTAGAGGGAGGCCTCCCAACGCTGCATCTTCCGGTACGCGGTCGCCACTTTAAAACTTTTTGGCCCCAACGACCATCCGTTCTGCGAACAATGTGCCCTGCCCACTGCCACTTAAGTTTGGCAATTCTTCGGGCTGTGTCGGTAAGCTTGGTTCTCTTACGTATGTCTTCATTTCTGATTCGATCACACAAGGAAACTCCGAGCATAGCCCTCTCAATTGCCATTATAGAAAATACAACCTCTCTAAGATAAATCACGATTCCAAGGCTTTCAATCGGTGGCTGAACAATAATAAAAAAAGCCTTGTGTTTTTATTAAGTGAGCTAATTCATTTAAAACTTCGTAAATTTCTATTATACAAAGCTGACCTAGATACATGTCAGATGAACAGTACAATAAACAGTGTCAATGAGATTAGCTATTTATCTCCTTGCTGTTTTATTTATCTAGGAACAATATTATTTCGCTCTTTGCTTTCTCCTGTCCCAGGGAGGGGAATATCCCCTGATATAGAGAAAACATAAATATTAATCACCACGCTTGCTCAATGCTGGGTAGGCCATTTTAGACTCTAATATATCTAACCTTTAAACGAGCAATTCTTGTATATATATATAGATATATATATAATCTGAATCTCGGAAACGGCTCGAACGATTTCCATGAAATTTTAGGGGGTTTTAGGGGCGGTAAATCGATCTAGCTTTCAACGTGGCAATGCTACCAGTCTTCTGGGCACGTTCCCGGATGACAGCGATGTGGAGGAGTACTTCGACGCCTAAGTGTACCTTTCTTTTGTATATAGCATAAGTAGTTAGTTTAAGTATATTTTTGTATAGTTTACTTTTGTTTATGGTATAAGTATGTACATATTTAAATAAAATACGAATCCAGCTTTCATTTATAGAAAACATCGTTTTCTCTATTTTCAACCAGCAGAGCTCGGTCGCCCAGGTACTATTATTTAATAGAGATCATTTTTATTTACGCTTTAGGTGTGTATAGCGTTGTTTTATGCCAGTTGTAATTCGATGTTCCTTGTTACATTACATTGGAACAACATAATTATACGATGACTGTTTTACTAATGAATTTACTCTTATTGTCAATGTTTTGATTAATATTGTGTGGTGTTGTTTTAATAATTTTATAACTTTTGTGTTTAAGAATGGCAATAGCGGTTATTGACCCTTCTAAATGAAATTTAAGTTGACATTATTAATCCTTTTTCTAAGTAATTTCCTTCACTTGAATCATTCATATTGAAAGAAAGAATGAAAGAACAAGAAATAATTCTGTCAAGAATAACACGTAAAATAACAGCACCTAAACGAAAAGCAATAATATTTGTACACTACTATAACAAAAAAGAAACTAATAACTATACAAATAAAACTAAGCTGAGTGTCACATCTATCAGCAGCCACCAGGAAGTTGCCCGGACCAAACAAACCCGTCTGGACCCTCCCTTTTCAATGGGGAATTGGGACTTTTCACCCTGTACCGCATACCTCCAAACAGCCGTAGAACTTGCGGCCATTAGTCCAACGGGGTAGTAAACATAAATATCATTATCATATCAGCCAAAAGACGTCCACTGCTGGACATAGGCCTCCCCCAAGCGTCGCCACCTTGATTGGTCCCTTGCATCTCGCATCCAGAGGATCTCCGCAACCTTCACCAGGTCATCGGTAAATAAATATAATTGAAAATAATTACCTCTGTGTCAAAGGATTGATCGGTTTCCCATTCCTCGTCCACATAATCCTGATAGGATCATCTCCTTTGGCTTGGCATTCAATAGTAACATGTTGTCCAAGTTTAGCAGTCATGTTTCTTGAGAGAACATCAAAGGTTACCGGTTCTGGAAGAAAACTAATACTAAGTAAATTAAGTTTGAGTGGAAATGTAGAAACATAATCCAACTCCAAGACCAATGAGGCAGGCAGTTGGAGTCAAATTATGTGTGAGTAGTTAAATCATAAATCATGGTACAAGGAAAAATAGCATGAGTAAGTAAGTACCATCGTTCTAAAATAGACTAGACAACTTTTTATTTTTATTTAGGATGGGTTTGCTCTTGACTCTAGTCTAGGTCAGAGGTGACAGAGGCAAAGTCGATGATGGAATAAGCTCACCCAGAAGAAACCTGTTCACTCTAACTTTGAAGAGATTCGGGCTGTATGTGTTCGGAAACACAGACGCAGGCACTGAGTTGCACTCTTTTCCTCTGCGCATTATGAAGGATGTTTGGAAGCGCTTGGTGCGAATTGATCGAATGGCAACTAGGTGAGGATGGTAACTTGCAGTGCGCCTAAATGTCCGATGGTAGTAGTGGGCTGGTAGGATGAGGTCGTGGAGTTTATGAGTACACTCGCCGAAGTACAGCCTGTAGAAGACCGACAAGCAGTCAACCTTACGGCGATGAGCCAAGCTGTAAAGCTTGGCATCCACCAGTTTGATGTCACCAGTTAGCCTCTTGGCTCTGCGTTCCACTGAGTCAAGAGTAAGTATTGCAAAGTCTCTTTATTTAAATATCATCAAAAAGGTTAGTAAAATTTCTGACTATGTTAGTAAGCACTGTTGAAATAATCTAATTCCATGTATCTCTTTATTCAAATGATTTTATTTATTCTGTTAACAGCATATCAAAATAACTTTTACAAATCATGATATTTAAAAGAAAAACAGCTAGACTATGCATTTCTTTGATCTCTTACAAATATACCTATGTGGTGTGTCGTATAACATTATTTTTAGTCTGAACATCAACATAACCTTAAAATAATTCAATCTTTCCCACCTCATATTCGAATCCAAATAAAGCTATTCATTATATAACAGAATCGTTTATTCAAAAGCCAAAGTTTTGATTTAAATTCATTGCTTACGTCATCCGCATCAACCTCAAGATCTTAATTAATTCTAACAACTCGCAAACGGAGTTCTTTGCAAACTTTGTTTTTCTTTCCTACCCTTATTACTTGTTAGGGAATGTTGCTAAGCTCTTCCTTAACAACTTAAGACAAATATACTTTGTAAACATGCAAATGTAAACACTTTTGTTTCATGGGGTAAACGGGAATTCTTGGGATAAATTTTATGATCTAATGCTGTTATTATTTGAGTCTCTTTATCTTTATTGCGGAGGTTGTTTTTATTTAGTTACTGTCCGTTACATAGGACATAGCTAATCAAACTATTTTTTACTAGAAATATACTAACATTTTTGAAACTGTTTTTATTGCTCGATGGCAAAATATCACAATTACATATTTTCTTAAGTAAAAATTTTGTAATAACTGGCATGGAACTTGTCTTGTAATCACTCCTTTTAATATAGACTCAAAGACATTAAACAACAAATAATCCAAAGTAATTGAGAAAAATTTGGTATTTATTTTAATAACGGTTATCACAAATCTAAAAGTCCAAACCATTTATTGACTTCCTTACGCAACTTAGTTTAAAACAACAAACTCAAAATTCGCGGAAACAATCAAACAGTAAACAGCAAAATCAACAATACTGAGGCATAAACTCAGCAATACTGAGAAACTGACTTAATATTCATTGGCACAGCTCCGAGATCTTGACTTATTGAAGAAACTTTGAACGATTACAATCAGCTTCGCTTTGAGATTTGTGCTAGACTTCAGATATTCTATTACTGAGTATTACCACTGAGGCAGAGATAGAAGGCTCAGCCCTTTAAATTGAATATAAATAAGTGAAACATTTATACGAGAACCTTAAGCTGTGTCTACGCTAGACGAGCCGAGCACGAGCCGAGCACAAATTCGTTTAATGTGAACCGACTTGCAAGCCTCGAACGCCGCGAACGACGACGCCGCGAAGGGGAAAACTCGGCTCGTCTAGCGTAGACCCAGCTTTAGAGAATCAAGATCCGTGACCGCTTCTAAAGACGGCTTGCTAACAATTTCTTTATTAGACAAACGTATCAGTGAGTATCACCACTTGGTGTTAGAAATATGGACGTTTCCTTGGTATAAAAATGATAATTATATTAAGTCCGTGTCCAATATTATTAGAGATTATCTAATAATATTGGACACGTACTTTTTTCTTTATCAAATCAATAAAAAATACAAAATAAAGCGCATCAAATTTCAAGAGCGGAGGCTTGTCACGTCACTATGTCCTAATGGCGTGACGTCACACGATATTTGAATATTTTAATGTTTACATGTCAAAAGAAAAATACATATCCAATATTTTTTATTAATTTACCTGACGGACAAAAAAACTAATTTTCAGGTAATATTCTTACTGACGGCCCGTGATGCTTCTGAATATGGCTGTGATAGGCAAAATTATGCTCAGCGCACATTGCGCATCCAGTAGTGGACTGCTATTGGCTGATGATGACGATATCACACGAGAGTAACTTTGTCATATTGGCTAGGATAAATACAAACTTTGACACGGATTGTATAACGCTTAGGTCGAAGTAAGGGAGTCCGAAGACTTATGTCACACGAATGTGTCATTTTATAGGTGCTCACCTGGAACATTTTGGATTCGATTTTAAGCATTACATTCCAAACTACCTTCCTGACTGCAAAGCATTCGACTGTATTGTAACATTAGATTCGATTTGATATGGTTTGATTCCACTATGTTTACAAGTGGTGCGCATTGATGTTACAAATTGTATCAAAATATTACACATTGAATCATCAAGTTGCGCTCTGTAATGCTCGGTTCTCTTCCCTCACCAAAATAATGCTTGAATCTGTAACATTACACGTTTTGCACTGTAATGCTCGGTTCTCCTCGCTCACTGATGTAATAATAGACTCTATAACGTTACATTATAGGGGAATGCTCCATGAAGAAAGCACCTTTATAATGTATGCTGGTACAGAAATTACCTATTGGCGAGATTTTAAATGTCCAGAGAGAGACATCACGAGCCTTTCAAGATGTGAGATATATGTTCTTGTAGAATGAAAATGTCCGGCTTTAAAAAAAATGTAGGCTTTAAATAAATTAGCCTTCTGCAAATATCTTTGTAGTGAGCATACTGTCAACTTGCATATATTCAGATTAATATCTGCGTACTTGGCAAATTATTAATTAATGGATTCCTACGTCAGATGCTAATTGAAACTACATGTATATGTAAATGTAACTACGAATTGATTTATTTTGTGTCAAAATAGAAACTTGATTGATTGTGTCATGGAAATTCATTGAATCATTCTTTAAACTCCAAACTGCCAACAAACTGCCATTTGGTAGTAACTTGCAAAAGTTATGTAAGTTATTACCAAATTATTTGTTTATAACATCTAAGTTTGAGAGTCAGTATCCCAAAGTCTGGACCAGCCCTATTATTAACCAGCTATGTGTGATAAGCTAACCATATTTGAAGAGCTTGATACAGACCATTTGAATTCTAATCACAGACTGAACATGTTTAATTGAAAAAGTCATAGATACACTCGCGAGCAATGAAAAAGTTCCAGTGACTTAGCACCAAATTACTCCTAAACGGGAAAGGCTAGCTTAATGACGCCGTCTGCAATATTGAAGTACATTTAACAGCGCATCAGAAAATTACCAACTAAAAACGTAAATATTGTTTTCAAATTTTAAATTAAATGTTTTAGAAAATTTAATTTACTTTTTATTCATTTTGTGGGTGGAACTTTTTCATTGCTCGGCAGTTTATATTAAAAATCTGTTTGTAGCAGTCCTGGAGAAAAACCGACCAGTAATAAAAAATCACGTCTTAAAAATAAATAGATACAATATATATTGATGTTTTATTTTCTCTTTACATAAATAGCATAAAATAGCTTAAATATCTCACAAAACCTTACACTTACTGTTAACGGAGATCCATACAGTCTTACTGAGTGGTTCGCCGACTCCATTCTCCACATGGCAGGTATATAGACCCGCATCTGATAGGGCTACTGAGTCAAATATAAGGGACCCGTTGGAAAGGCTCAGCACGCCTCCACCAGCCACTTCTAGAACTGGTCTCCATGTTTCTGATACGACTACAACAATGTTAAAAAGGAATAATGAGTATACATAGTAGTTATAGGCACATGAGATACTTTTTGATTATTACCAAGCTTGACAATACTTAAAAATAAAATATCCATTTTTTTAAACAATCTTTTTTTGTATTCATTCATTTGATACCATTATTATGGCAGTGCACAAAAAATAACTAGTCCACCATCTTGGGCCGTCCGCCATATTGGATTTAGAATGATGTAACTTAGTTACCATGTATTGCCATCCAAACTAAACGTGTATGCAAAATTTCATCTTAATCGGTGGAGGATAGTTGCTTTAAAATTCAGTTGCAAGATTTGACCCGAACACAATTACATACAAATATACATGCATACATTTGGGTCGCTGGACAGACATAAAAAATTATAGGTAGTAAAAAATATGTTTTAAAGAAAATTCTTAGAGGTGACTAAGATCTCGATATACTCAAGCATCAGTATTCAAGGATTTTTTCAGCCATAGTTGATGTAATTTGTAACCCAAAAGTGACATCGCTTGAGTAGTGTTGATATAGTATGCAGTAGTATATATTATATGCTGAGTAGAAAGTACTGCCTCGTTGCCAACTGCCGAATCTTTTTTTTATATCATGGACTTTAGCCGTATATAAAAAAGCAGAACGTAACAATATTATGGTAGCAACAAAAACTGCTTTAAAACTCACACTCTTGCAAGTAGATGTTTCTAAACAGATTATGACTGGAAAAAGAATAAAGAAAAATACTAAAAGGATTGTACTAACAAACACTCTCCGCAAAGAGAGCATCGTACAAGAAATTCGCAGAATTTTGGCAAACTTTCAAGATTCTGTTTGAGATTTCACTTAGCTTTTTGTACTAGAATACGACAGTGAAGTTTTAGTGTTTTACTGCGCTGTGTTTTTATACTGAGCAACAACATTATTCTTAAAGGATCTTTTACCAAGTGACGGAAAAAGAGGGCTTGTTATAAGTTTGATGTGTGTACTTGTTTGTTTGTGTATTCGTGTATCTGTCTGTGGCATCATAGCTCCTAAACGGATGAACCGATTTTGAAAGGTGACTTTATCGAAAGTGTTAATGTTTAATGGAAATCGGTTCAGGCGTTCAAAAGTTATTGGCATTTTACTGTTTGGATCGGGCTGCTCCTGCAAGATATCGTGTCATAATTACGTGTTCAATAGATTGTCGATCGAAGCCAGTCCACTACTAGATAAATTCATCATCATATCAGCCAAATGACGTCCACTGCTGGACATAGGCCTGCCCCAAGCTTCGCCACATTGACCGTTCCCGTTCGTCTCGCAACCAGCGGATCCCTGCAACCTTCACCAGGTCATCGGTCCACCTGGTGGGAGGCCTTCCAACGCAACGTCTTCCGGTTCGCGGTCGCCAGTCCAGAACCTTTCTGCCCCATCGGCCATCCGTTCTGCGAGCAATATGCCCTGCCCACTGTCACTTAAGTTTGGCAATTCTAGATAAATCATCAATCATTTATATTCTAGATAAATTATGTAGTATGAAATAAAAAAAATATGTCGGGAATTTTTTAAATTTTACTTGTGAAAGGACCTTTCACGAAGTGAGCTTGGGCAAATTTTTGTATTTTGCATAATGAACCTAGTCGCTTTTGCCCGACCTAGGTGTCGAATCCAGGACACCATGCTTACGATTTTTTAACTCCTTTTTATTTTTCTCTTTTTTAGGGTTCCGTACCCAAAGGGTAAAAACGGGACCCTATTACTGAGACTTCGCAGTCCGTCTATCTATCTGCCTGTCACCAGGCTGTATCTCATGAACCGTGATAGTTAGACTGTTGAAATTTTCACAGATGATGTATTTCTGTTGCCGCTATAACAACAAATACTAAAAACAGAATAAAATAAATATTTAAGTGGGGCTCCCATACAACAAACGTGATTTTTTTGCCGTTTTTTGCGAAAATGGTACGGAACCCTTCGTGCGCGAGTCCGACGCGCACTAGGCCGGTTTTTTAAAAAAACGTTGCTCCCCACTAGGAATTTCTTCCTGTATCGTGGGTGCGTTTACAAACATATAAACTCACATACACAACACCCAGAGCTGGAACAACTATCTGTAGGTCATACAAATATTTGTACCGTGCGGGAATCGAACCCGCGACACGCAGCGCAGCAGTCAATCGCTCAACCACTGCGCCAACCGGGCGCCCGTACTTTAGTTATACAGGACTCTTTATGAGAATCACTGGGAATTGGTAAACGAATCTTTAAATCCAGGCACAAAACCAGATCTCAGTCTACTACTGAGAATGACATAAGAAATAACCCAAGAACACTTTGGCCGACCTGCCATTTCAGTTGTGACCTCCTTTATAACCCCGTTTGACTTTGAAAAAGAGGGGTGTTATAAGTCTGACGTGTGTCTTTGTATGTTTGTGTCTTTGTGAATCTGTCTGTGCCATCATAGTTCCTAAACAAATTAACCGATTTTAAATTGTTTTTTTTGTTTGAAAGATGACTTTATCGAGGGTATTCTTAGCTATGTTTGATGGAAATCGGTTAAGCCTTTCAAAAGTTATGAGCATTATACTCTTTGAATCGGGGTATTTTAGTAAGATATCGTGTTATAATTGCGTATTTCGATGGATTGTTGTTCGTAACGTGTTTACTACAAGAAAAAATAAAAAAATATGTCGAGGGTTTTTTAAATTTTACTTGTGAAAGGATCTTTCACGAAGTGAGCTTGGCCAATTTTTTGTATTTTGCATAATTAACCTAGTCGCTTTTGCCCGACCTAGGTGTCGAATCCAGGACACCACGCTTACGATTTTATAACTCCTTTTTATTTTTCTCTTTTTTTAAAAAAACGTTGCTCCACACTAGGAATTTCTTCCTGTATCGTGGGTGCGTTTACAAACATATAAACTCACATACACAACACCCAGAGCCGGAACAACTATCTGTAGGTCATACAAATATTTGTACCGTGCGGGAATCGAACCCGCGACACGCAGCGCAGCAGTCAAACACTCAACCACTGCGCCAACCGGGCGCCCGTACTTTAGTTATACAGGACTCTTTATGAGAATCACTGGGAATTGGTAAACGAATCTTTAAATCCAGGCACAAAACCAGATCTCAGTCTACTACTGAGAATGCCATTAGGAATAACCCAAGAACACTTTGGCCGACCTGCCATTTCAGTTGTGACCTCCTTTATAACCCCGTTTGACTTTGAAAAAGAGGGGTGTTATAAGTCTGACGTGTGTCTTTGTGAATCTGTCTGTGCCATCATAGTTCCTAAACAAATGAACCGATTTTAATTTAGTTTTTTGTTTGAAAGGTGACTTTATCGAGGGTATTCTTAGCTATGTTTGATGGAAATCGGTTAAGCCTTTCAAAAGTTATGAGCATTATACTCTTTGAATCGGGGTATTTTAGTAAGATATCGTGTTATAATTACGTATTTCGATGGGTTGTTGTTCGAAACGTGTTTACTACTAGAAAAAATATGTAGCCTAAAGAGATACATATTTGTTTGTGTCGGGTGATTTTTAAATAGTTAGTTAAGTTTTTAAGCTGACATGGTCACAATCATTAGAATTAATATTTACATGGCACATTACATACACATACACACACACACACACACATACATACACATACACATACATACACATACACACACATACATTACACACACACACACACAACACACACACACACACACACATACATTTATTTACATTTTTTTTTACATGGTAAATATCCCGAAAAAATATTAATTCTAAATAGTTAGTTGTTACCCGATCATCTTTTACCCAGTATTTGCATCATTGTATTCAATATTCCTATTCAGTACTTTCCTCATTACATTTGTTTTTTTTTTTTGACAAATAAGCAATGTTAAAGTTATATGACTATAAAGATACTTACTGTCTTTCTTCAGCCAGTGTGTTTGTGGTTGAGGGTATCCATTAGCACTGCAGGATATGTGACCTCCTCTTCCTAGGAGGAGGGATGAGTTCTGAGGCTCTTCGCTCCATTTTGGGGCAACTGCATCAAAAACAAAATCAATTATTACATTTGGAAAAAAGTAACTACTTAGAGAGATAAGATTCCTCTTCGTCCAAGTCAATACTTAAGTTACAGGAATCATATAAGTTTAATTTTATTATAAAGAGGGTTTAGATTCGTTGATAACAATTTATCCCAGTAAAATGACGGCATAAAAAAGTAATTATAAATATTATAATAATAATTTAAAAATATAAATTTTATTTATTCACATATGTACATTATTTACAAACTAATATTAGAACTAAAATAAGAAAAACTAATATTCTTTCTGTATTCTGTAAAAACTTTGATCTAGATATATTCTCATGTTGGGCAAAACCTTTCTTATTTTCCTATACAATGATTTCCTCGAATCCCTCTATTACATCATAATATCGTTTTTAGGGTTCCGTACCCAAAGGGTAAAAATGGGACCCTATTGGTAAGACTCCGCGGTCCGTCTGTCTCCAGGCTGTATCTTATGAACCGTGATAGCTAGACAGTTGAAATTTTCGCAGATGATGTATTTCTGTTGCCGCTATAACAGCAAATACTAAAAACAGAACACAATAAATATTTAAGTTGGGCTCCCAAACAACAAACGTGTTTTTATTGCGATAATGGTACGGAACCATTCGCGCGCGAGTCCGACTCGCACTTGGCCGGTTTTTTAAATATAATTCATAGTTAAATATTATTCATTCATTTCTTTGTATTTATCTGATCCGATCTTACTTTCATACATTTTGTATATTTTCTCTCGAATTTGAAAGTTTCTGCGATACCTAGAATTCGCACCTTTTATCGCTTTACCCACTTTTTTGTGTTTTATATGAATAAGTACGAGGTTTTAAATGGAAAACAGAAATTATTTTAAAATTTTCAAACATCGTGATTTTCATGTTTTCATAGAGTAGTGGTGGCCCAGTGGTATCGGCCGCAACTTACAAGTTGTAGGTCGTGGGTTCGAGCCCAGGTAGGCGCTTTACTTTGTGTAAATTATTTTATCACCACTGTTCTCAAAACGGTGAAGGAAAACATCGTGAGGAAACCGGCATGTCCTTGAACCAAAAATTCGAAGACATGTGACATCCACCAACCCGCACTGGGCCCGCGTGGTGGATTACGGCCCATTCCCTCTCACAGAGAGGAGGCCTGTGTCCTAGCAGTGGGAACATTAATAGGCTGATGATGTGATAGAGTAGTCTGACTGTAATGTTCTCACTGCTGGGAAACAGATCTCCTATATGTGAGATAAAGTGGGCAGTAATCCACCAAGCTGTTATAGTGCTGGTTATTGGGTGTCGAATATCTCTTCGTGTTTTTGGTTCTTGGATAATTATACCAGTTCCCTTACAATATTTTCCATCATTATTTTGAGAGGTTTCATTGCCGTGTGAAAAATAATATTATCAAAAAATATAACATTTCCTTTCAGAAAATTATCTCTGTTCTCCGTAATAAGTGAAATTTTATAGGGAAGACTACAAAATATTAATTTCACGGCGGCAACATATATTTTACTGTAAAAACCATTAAGTCAGGGAAGCGTTACAACGTCACAAAATAAAAACATAGTATACCTACCAGGTTTATTATTAAAAACACCTAGCGAACGCTTTAATTAGTTGCGAGCGAATAATGAAACTCAATATTGTTGAGCAACACAAAATAATATAGACCGTACAGAAGGTCAGCTTCATACAACGAAGGAAAAGGCACCCGAACATAGAAAGTGTCTATGTATGCTTGCCTTGTGCTTTAAGATAAGATAAGATAAGATATATTTATTTTGTAAAACATGAGTACAGTAAGAAGGTCTTATATTAATATGAGGTGGCTACATGTTTTGCGATTTATGGCGTACAAAATGAGATGCACTAGACAAACAATAAAGTACAATATCAAAATTTTAATTAAAATTAAATTACAATGTCAAAACTTAAATTCAATAAAAAATCATTATGTCACAATTTTAATTCAATTAAAAATCATTAGGTCACAATTTAAAAATCCATCAATAATCGCTATGTCAAATTTTTTATTCAATTGAAGTAAGACTTACAAAAAAAAAACACATTCAGAATTCTATACAAGCGAAATATCGTTTAAAAATTCATCTACGCTGTAATAGCGCTTCATGTACATTGAGTGCAAGCGCACTCGCGACCGGCATTTGTTTGAGATCGCCTTATGTACCTACGAGTCTACGTGTGCGTGCGACTGTTTTTTCTTAGTGTAGGTATGGAGTCAACCTTCTGTGCTCGTAGTTTTTGTGACCGTAGAAAGAATACAGACATCATATATTTTTTTTGGGATTTTTTTCGTGTACTCTGTTTGGTTTTCAGTTGTTTTTAGGGTTCCGAAATCAACAAGGAATCCTTATATTTCGCTATGTCTTTCTGTCTGTCCGCAGCTTAGCTCAGAGACTCTTAGTACTAGAAAGCTATAATTTAGCATGGATATACATAATAATTCCGACAAAGTGGTAAAATAAAACCACATTTTTTTTTCCTTGTTCCTCCGAATATAGACGTAAAGTGGGGATGTTTCTTTTCTCCTCTATCCCATGGTGTGGGGTATCATTGGATAGGCCATTTAAAAATATTATGGGTCTGTTAAAACCATTTTTCGAATCAGAGATCCGTTTGCGTAAAATTAAGCTTTATATTGCAAATTTTTGAGTCAAGTGTCCCCCTCCCCTGCCAGCGAAATGGCTGCTTTTGGCTATATGAAAAAAATCACGGCAGTAGTATATATTATAACGAAATTAAAAGTAAAACTATCACAGATAAGTAGGCTTCACAAGTTTACGAGTAATAGTCGACTAATTTTTAAAATGTACTTGGAACAGTAAAAGAATTGTACAAATGCCCCAGTTTTTAGATGTTGAGACCCACTGAAACCGTTTTAATGTTGATGTTGCAACAAAAAACCCTCTTCTTACTCCGCATTATTATGCAACTACGGAACCCTATTACTGCGCGTGGCCCAACACGCACTTTGCTGGTTTTTATTATATACTTATTACTGTGAGTTGATTTTTCTTCTTCTTCTTTTTCGTGTGAAGAAGTGCCCACCTCTGGTGTCAGAGTTATTTAAGCCCCCTGTGGGAACCCCTCAGACCTTTGATTTGGTTCTTTTAGACTTATATTAACTATATAAAGTCCAGATTTCCTCACGATGTTTTCCTTTACCTTTGCCTGTGATGTACAAGATAAACATAAAAAGTTTATATGAATTTGAAAAAGTCACATTGTTACTTGCCCGGATTTGAACCCATGATCTCAAGCACGACAGGCCACTGGGCCACCACGACATTGCCAGTTGATTAAAAAGTTTTCTTTTCTTATAAATGCTATTTATGAATGTAATACTATTATTATGTATATAATGCATACTATTTTTTTTTGCGTTTTTTTAACATAAAAATACTTATAATAAATTGGACCGAAAATCAGGATTCTAGTCAAGCATAAGCCATCAATGAAACGAAAAGTAAAAATGAAAATCGGAAAGATAATATTATTCTATTTAAAGTCCCTAAAATACCGTCTTGACTTTAAATCAGATATCATCCGAGGGTAGAAAAATATGCGTCCGCTTCAATAAAGAAAGATAGATAAAATCAGGAAAGAATAATCACAATTCACCTTTGATCAGGCACTTGAGTTTAATATTAAATATTCACGATAAAACTCATTTTACTAAGTGTTTGGGTAAAAACAATGCCGAAATACGGAGAAATATTTAGTATAACGTTAAAAGTTTTTGCATATTCAAGCACTGTAATGTAAAAACCGTGTTTTTAAAGTCTTGAGACGTTTTTGGCAGCTTGGTATTGAAATTAATGGGCAAAATCCAAAATAATTCAAAACTTAATAATGATGCATTCGATTCAGTTTTAAGGGTCCAACTTTAAAATTAAACTTTTTGTCCGTCTGGCACAGAGAGTTTTATTGTAGGGCTTTGAATTTTGGTAATCATAATGTTTGGTGCAAGTGACGTGAAGTTGAAAGGAAACCGTTTGTCCTGGTATGGTCATATGCATATAAATTTGGATGCATGGAGAGGGAGGGGATGGGCAAAGAAAAGATGGATGGACTATGTGAGGAGTGATATGAAAGAAAAGACAGGACGGTATGAAAGAGGAAAACGTATTTTCCCGACCCCAGGTAACATGGGATGATACAGGAACATGATGCATGTTAGGATTTAGCTTATCGTGGTGGCGCAGTGGCTAAGACCTCGTCTGTCATGCTTGAAGTCAGGGATTCTAATCCGGGCAATCAATGAGTCACATTGATTTTAAATTTATATGTACTTTCTAAGTTTATCTTAGACATCGTGGCCATCGGTGATGGAAAAAAATCGCGAATAAACCTGGACTTGGAATTATTCGATACAAATGAGTTTGGCCCTTCACTTTAAAAAAAAAAGTTCAGAAGGATGGTCTCAAACATCGAATGAAAACAGGCGCACACATAGACGCCTACGTACGGCGATTGCAACAAAATGAAGGTAGCGAGGGCGCTTGCACTCGCTGTACGTGGAGCGTGTCTATGTATGCGTGCGTTTTCCCACATTGTCTTCTATAACTACTAGGACTTCTCTAACAATATTTTTCAGTGTCTTTACCTTTTATGTAGAGGTTGACAGTTCGATTCACTTTGGCGACGTGGTTGGCTGCGACGCAAGTGTAAGTACCGCAATGATCCAGAGAGACATTCTTTATTATAAGAACGCTGAATACTTCTAAGCTCCTCTCGACGATCTGAAAATTGATGAGAATTTGAAAGAATTTCATACAAATATTCAAGATATAGGGCGAAAGGTAAATTAACATCCTTAGATTGTTAGAGTGAAATGTGTAGGATCGTTATTTAAATCATTTATTGTGACAAAAATTCCAACGTTTTCAGTTAAATTTTGAAGACAAATAACTTCATAAAGATGTAATAAATTCATTTAACCGTTAAGTAATTGTTGTTATGAAACCTATCCTTGGTAGTTGACAATAGGTTGTAATAAAAACTACCTACACAAACAAAAATTTTATTGTGGTTGACCAAATTGGAACTAACGCTGACATTTAGATTTTTCAATAAATTATAATTTTAAGAATATCTTAGACAAACGCCTAGATTCTTTTAGTACTTTCTCAAAGATCATAATTATCTTTTAGAAACAAGTTCTACTTTTTTATTTTTATAAAGCTCGCGTTTGACCACTCTCCATCTCATCTGGTAACCGATGATTCGTCAATTTTGTCCACAAAACAAAATATTTCAAACTACAAACCATAAACCTTACCTTTAAATGCGTCGGAATTTTCTTCCCATCCTTCAACCATGAGTAATAAACCGGCGAGTCTCCACTCTTAAGATTACAATGTATTTGAACAATCTGTCCTTCCTGCAAATCCGTCGGTAGCAATATCTCTTCTAACTGCGGTGCCTCCACCACATGTAACTCGAAAGATCTTTTAACCATCTCACCTGAAGGACTTCTCACTATACAAGAGTATGAAGCTCCATTATCAATTTTAGAAACCTTTGGTATATTCAGTGTACCATCATTTACGACTATCGGTGTATCTCTCTTCTCTCTTAACTTCGGTTTTCTTCCAAATATTTCTGTACTAGCTGTTTTGTTAGCAGATCTCCTGTACCGATTATTCTGTGTTGCTATATCTGTGTTTATTTCTTTGCCTTTGTATTCCCATGTTATTTGCCTGCAAATAGAGGTATTAGAAGCTTCTGTATTATTTTCTTTAGTAAAGATTAAAATACTTGATAATATAACTGTGTCTTTATCAAAGGAATTGTTCTGTGTAGTTTTGAAAGAAGCAGTAAAGATAAGGACTTCACAACTTGCCAAAATAGAACTGATTTTATTTCACATTTGGGTGCGAAATAGGTATATAAAAATAAATGAAACTGTTTTCGAAAATTTACATAATAATAAATCAAAATTAATAATCGGTTGATGCAGTAAGCATAAAATAAACGAATTTCTAGTGAAATACCATGTAACAAACCTTTGCTACGAATCGGTGCTTCCAAAAACTCTATTTCAACAGAATTTGATAAACAGGCTCATATATTCAGGTTATCGTTACCCCAAAACTACGTGAAAAGTTAGCAAAAACCGATTTAACACCGAACTTTTCTACTTTTTCCCAATTAGTGGTATGGCGATACTCTAACAAAAAAAATAAAGAAACCATATTGGACAATTTTTCAACAAAAATTGTACACGTTCATTCTTTATTTGGCAATAAAATATTTGATGGAGTTCTCGGGAAGAGATCGTAAAAGTGACATCAAAGCCAAGAGTCTTCTCCGTAAATGTACTGAATATTATTGTTTATAAATAATGTTTTTGAGGTAGAAAAGAAGTGAAAGGAAAATGATAAAAGAATAACGGACATGACAAAAGAAATTTACTTTTATTATAAGGTTATATTCATTGGAGGACTTCCATTAAGTGATTTTAATTGTTATAATGAAAAGAATGGTAATGAAAGCGTTGTTAAATAAATTTAGATCACGCCTGTATTCCCCGAAAGGTTTCGCAGAGACCTTTGCGAAATCTATAGTATAACCACAATATTTCGCCGCAAATCTCATATAATAGTATGAAAAAATGCATCGTACAATTAATGATAATAAGTTATCCAAGGATAAATTCAGAAGAAATCGACCAGACACACATTTAACTGCAAGAAGATTTTTATTAGGACATACAAAAAGCGCTTTTTACCATAACGCCCAGAGCAAACTTCTAAATTTAACCTAATATAGCTTTTCGGCAACAAATTTTTGCGTTCTCGTTGAAATATTCTCTGGAATGCTTTGTCTAGCAAAACAATGGATGGCCGAATCTAGAACTTTGAGAAATAGCAAAACTACTGAAAACATTTGTCACAGACTTTGATGTGATGGTAACTAAAACTTATGAAGTAATAAAAAAGATACGCAAGTCCGGATTAAATAGACAATAGAGAAAAAAATAATAAATAAAATAATTCCATAAAAGCAATAATATAACCTGGTACGAACAAATTGGTCCGCTTTGGTTTAAACTTTAAAATTATTGGTGATTATGAAAAATGCTACAAAAAAAAAATGTTGACACGTGAACCATGTACCATTTTTATTATTGAAAAGAGAAAAATATAGGTCTACATTTTAAAATAAATATGTTTACTTCACCGGACTATTACGAACAACGTAACTTTGTAAAAATCTTGCGAGATTACATTAGATCAATAAAATACATTTTAAATTAAATAGTCTTGATTCATCCGAGTCTTATTCAAAAGATAATCTCAAGAGATTTATTATAAACTTATATACATGCAGCAAACTTACGCAGCAAACGGCTTCTGTAGAATATTCTTCAAACCTTACCTTATTGGATACCCATAGTACGGGCATTTTAACGTGACACTTTGTCCGCTCTGGACTTTGAAAGGCGGCAACGGACGGATATACGGCATTCCTAGAACAAAACATTTTGTTTTAGCATTTTATATATGCGGGAATAAAATTGCTTTTGAAGTTTACAGAGGCGATGGTATTGAATTTCTATTTGTTTATCTTATAAAAATTGACATTTTACTGAGTACTCTTTAATTCACTGGTACTCTTTCAAAGAGTTTCATGATTAAGAATTATTTTGGGTTCAACTGTGAAATGTAAGTAAACACACCTGCTTAATAAACAATTTATTTGCGATTGCGAATATTGCGATTCATAGTATAATTAGCAGTATTTTCGGCCTCTGAGAGATGGTATTAGTGGATTCAAATTCACCCAGTATGTTTATTAAAAAAGTGTTTTACAGCTGACCACTATCAGACGGTGACATCAAGGTACACAACACCATTAATAGAATAGGTACTCAAGAAACAAATGAGCATCAATGCACAGACGTGCCATTCATGTTAAAACACTGCAAACAAAACCATTTTCCATTCAGTTGATTCAAACATCTTCCAGCCCATTTACTTCAGTACCTTTTCGTTCTTCATGAAGAGTTTTAAACAGTATATAAACGGGACGACCATTTTTATAGGTATATGCAACATAGCATTAAATATTCCAATTGGATATAAAATATTATGAGTCCTGAAGAAAATGAGCGAAGTCTGGTGCATTTTAAACTTAGAGCTGTCAAGAGTTTATGAAAATAATCTTTATTAAAAACTGGTTTTTGACGACGGAATTGTCCGCATGAAAATCGTAAATTATCCGAAGGGAACGTATTCCTGATAAAAGAAATGTTTACGCTCAATGTTCGAGGTGTCATTGATCAACAAAAATCTAAGCAACTTTCAAACTTATAATATCAGTAGGAAAGGATATTTTTGAGTTTGAGTTATCGTGGTGAAACGATTAGAAAGTTAGTCCCTATGTTACCGGGTTCTATCTGTTCCAGGTGCACCGTGCGGTTCAAATCGCAATACGATATATTTAACACCGCTCGGGGAGCCCCTTTTCATGCACAATACGAGCTTCTGTTTCAATATTTTATTGCGAATGAAGATATATCGGATGCATTTTTTTTTTATCTGGTATAGGCTCGCGCTTGACCACTATCTCACCTGATGGTAAGCGATGATGTGGTCGACGATGGAGCACGCTTGCCTAGTAGTAACCTATTCACTCTTGACTTAAAGATCCCAAGATTGTAGCTATCGGGAAACACAGACTCCGGCAGGGAATTCCACTCCTTACCTGTACGTATAATAAAAGTATTCTCAAAACGTTTAGTGCGTATGGGTGGGATGTCCACCATGTACCGATGGCGCATTGCCGTACGTCTGGTAGTCCGATGATGAAACGGGCTGGTCGGAATTAGATCATGCAATTCCATCGCATACTCCCCGAAATGTAACCGATAAAAAACCGACAAGCTGGCAACTCGGCGACGATGTTCAAGGCTCTGGAGCTTTGACTTAACCAGTGCCTCATCGCCGATGAGTCTCTTGGCCCGCTTTTCGATCGACTCTAGCGCATCAAGCTGGTATTTGGCAGATCCGTCCCAGAGATGAGAACAGTACTCCATGCATGATCAAACTTGCGCTTGATACAAGCTGAGCAGCTGTTCTGGCGTGAAGTATCTTCTCACCCCAGCCCCCCCCAGCTTTTTGGCAGCCAGCCGTGCCTTTGCCTCAATGTATGGACCAAAATTGAGAGTCGAAGTCAACATAACACCAAGAAGCTCAAGATGGTCAGTTATTGGCACGGTTACATCTCGGAAAGTTGGAGCCGGGTGAAATTGGCTCTTTTTAGCGGAAAAAAGACACGCCTGGGTTTTAGCAGAGTTGAGAGAGGTTGCATGTTTAAAAATGGTATCAATAATGCTTTTTCGTGATTTACTACGAATGAAAGCTCAAAAAGAAACAGAAAAACCCACTATAATTTATAAACGGTTCAATGAAATTGAATGAATCACTTTTACAGAAATATAAAAGGGATTCATTCACGCAAGTGTATCAGCTTGTGCAAATAAAATTGCCACGAAAGACACTTCCACAAATTGTCAAGCGCAAAAGGAGACTTGCGAGAATCGACAATGTAGCAAGTTGATTTGCGTAAGTGTCATTTCACACGATGTCCATGCCTGGAAATGTCTTACCTATTTATGTTAGTTTATTTTTTATTTATAATTAAAACTAAAATTGTTTCCTTAGTTTAGTGTCATCCAGTTGACACCGGCTATCGCTTAAAACAAGTGCTGTGGCTCTGTTTCGGACGCGAGTCCTAGCATTTTGCTGAACGATGACCATTTTGCGTAGTTGTGACGGATTTGTATTTAAGTTTTTTCTTTGTTTTTGTTATTTTTATGGTAAGCGTCGTGCCTGGCGCAAATAAACTCTTTTTCCTTCTTTCGCGGAAATTCCAAATCCTGCTATCTAGTATAATCGAAACCTTTTATGTCTAAACAATTTTATTTGGTTGTATCTTCCAAATAAAGCAAAACCTAACTGAGTCTAAAACAGCTTATCCCTCTTCAAAGCAAAGACTGTCTGTTGGCTATTTTGGACCTTAATCCAGGTCACATTTGCATGCTAGGTTTAGATCAGAAAAACTAAAACTTGCAGATTACGAGAATGTCAGAGTATGAGCAAGAAAAGACAACAAAATATTATGAAAATCTTGCAGAAAACCATAACCAAAAGAACATTACCCGGTTTATGGCAGAGCTGTTTAGTACACTCACATTCTACTAGATTAGTGGTGACTCTATTATCACTACTGCTACTGGCAAATTCATTTTGAGAAATCCTCATAACATTTTGCCTGACCTAGGGATCGAAGCCAAGACCAAACTTTTTATACAGACGGTCTATTCTATAAGAACTTTCACCATTAATACTTCGATAAAGTGAGCCTCAAATGAGCAGCCATTCTACTCTTTGCTAGGTATTGAGAGTTCACAGTGAGACTCAGGGGAGACTCCTTTACAGTCTCTCCAGGAATATGCTTTAGCAAGCGTTGCACAGATGGTGTTCTGGGATGGTCTTTTAAGAGATAACTGGGCATCATTTATGTGCTGCTGCAGATTACCACCAGCAGTACATGATGGTTTTAGTGAGGAGAAAGTCCCACAATCCTTTAATGGCCAGGCGCCTTTGAAAGGTCTGGTTTTTTTAGGTTTTGCCATGTTGTTTCTTCACCACTCTTGATAGACTGGTAGTGAATGCCTAAGGCATTAAGTGGTAATGTAATTTTGTGCATGAAGTTTAAATAAATAAATAAAGTTTCCCCCCTAATAACAAAATAAAAGCAATTTGCAGTTTACTTCAAGATCTCTTCATATAAGTTTTCACAGTTGTAATTTTTACAGAATAGCATTACAAAATATAATTCTGTTCAAAATGTTTTTACGTCATCCTTTAACTCATAATATCTTCACTGCTCTACTAACCCCGTATACCCACATCATTTATACATTCAAAATCCAATCGGAACCATCTAACGAGACAGTACAGCTAAAATTTTCGTCTCACTAAATGCGAATCTCTTCAATTGAATTTCTGCTTAATTTTGCGTTAGCCGTGCGCTATTTGGGACAGATTTAGCCCAATTAGCTCGGGTTCGTTAGCCTGCTAGCATCATTTGGTTATATCACTCTACTTCAGTACTGAAATAAGCAGCTTGCCTTTTAGTTGAATTAGTTTTAATATTATATTAATTTAAGGCAAAGGGAAGCTTCAAAGGGAGAGGAAAAAGTTGCAACAACTTTTCTGGTGCGTGTTTTTTTGGCTTGAACTTTTAATATGAAAGATGTTGCAGCTGGATTATCACAAATGCTAGGATTATACGAAGCTTATTTTTCAAGCTAGGACAGCAGGAATGCGCTAGTAAGGTAGAACTTCAATAGAACTATCCTCATTTTTGTGTGTTCCAAGCCTGGTTATTACTTTATCCTTATGTCACCGGGTACACTCATCATTATCATCATTTGAGTCGAAAGACGTCCACTGCTGGACATAGGCCTCCCCCAAGCGTCGCCACAGTGTTCGCTTCTGTGCGTTTGGTGTCCACCGGACGCCCGAAGCCTTGACCAGTGTCGTCTACCTAGAGCCCACATTCTCTGCCCACTGCCACTTAAGTTTGGCAATTCTTCGGGCTATGTCGGTTACCTTGGTTCTCTTGCGGATGTCTTCATTTCTGATTCGACCACGAAAGAAAGCTCTGAGCATAGCCCTCTCCATAGCCCTTGGGGTGACTTTAAGCCTTCTGATGAGGCCCATTGTGAGCGACCACGTCTCTATTCCGTAGGTAATCACTGGCTACACACACTGGTCTACTGAAAAATAGCACATGGGAAAACCCAAAAACACTTAGTCCAACCGTTTGAAATCAAACGTAGCTCTTAGAACCACTAAACCAATGATGACACCCGTGATGTTATGTACTAAAATCCCTGCATTGTTAGAATCGGAAATATATGGAGTAATTAAATCAGGCTATTTACCTAAAACGACAAGCTACATTTAGATCAATTTCAACCTTATTACCATCGACTTGAATCTGCCATCTAGTTAGTATCGATCGAATAGTGTGTCCCAACTCAAAAGCCTGAAATTTCCTGGAAATCGTAGCTAGCGGTCAGGGTATTAATTTTCATATTTCTGCAATATTTGCCAGTCAGACGTTGGGAACGGAATTGAATGTTCGAATGCACTGGAAGTACCAAAATATTTTCTATACTTATTAGTTATATATATTATCTATACCAATATTATAAAGAGGAAAGATTTTTTTGTTTGTTTGTACCGAATAGGTTACCGAAACTACTGAACAGATTTTAAATAATCTTTCAATTATTAAAAGTTACATTATTTCCGAGTAAGAATCTAATTTTTTTGAAAATAACTTATAGTCTATCTATAAGTTATTTAAAAATAAAATAGAGATCCTTATGAAAATTGCAATAATGTAACCCAAAGTAGCAAAATTTTGCCTATAAAATTCATTATTTGGCAGTGGCAAGGTTGGTGGGTAGGTAGCTGGGTAGGTAGGTAGTGTTGGTAGGGTAGGTAGGGTAAATAGGTATGTAGATAGCCAGTTGATGAGAGAGAAGCCACGGGGATCAGCTGTACTAATAAAAGACTTTTTTGTTTGTTTGTACCGAATAGGCTCCGAAACTACTGGACCGATTTAAAAAATTCTTTCCCCAATAGGAAGCTACATTATTCCTGTGTAACAAAGGCTATTTTTTAATCCCAAAAACGGGTCCTGTGGAGTGATCCACTGGAGCGAAGCCGCGGGCTGTTACTAGTACACGTTTAATTTAATATCGACTTTAAAATAGTTTGTAAATTTTATTTTGAGAGCCGTACTGGTCGTTCTCAAGATTAAGCAAGGCATGCCGAGGTCGGTCCATGGATTGGTGACCATCTTTACATAGCGAGATTCCTCCGTGCCTTGGAATGCACGAAAAGCAGTTAATCCCGACTGTCATTTTTAGGGTTCCGTAGTCAAAAAAGGAACCCTTATTAGAACTGAAAATCAGAAATCTGGCACCAGTCTTGCCAGGGAGTATTGTGTTACCCAGTTACTGGGTTGTGGAGATTAGATAGGCAGTCGCTCCATGTAAAATACTGGTACTCAGCTATAGCTGGTTAGACTGGAAGCCGTCCCAGTAAAGTTGGACAAAAGCTAATCAGATTGATTAATGTTTGATAGTAAGGCATTTTCACTTATATAGATGGAAATTGACATTTAGTTAAGGATTAAAACCATAGAGCACCGGGACGCCTCTGCGGCCACCATAGACATTGAGAACTGGACAAAGTGTCTTCTGTCTAACTGTTAAGTGAATACAGTCAGAAAAATGGCAGCATACAAAGCCATTGTGCGGCCAGTTGTTTTATTTTTTTTTTGAATTCCGAATGGTATAAGTCACGGGCTGTTAGTGTCACCGTAATGCAGTTATGAGACATGTATTGGCCACACATTCACTGTGTTTTCTTTCTACAGGTTAGTCGATTTTGTGACATAAATGCTTAATTCAATTCTCTTGTTTATGGGCGCTACCGCTAGTGACGGCATTGTCCAAACTTTCCGTGCACACCAGTCGTGGCAGTGAGTATCAGCGAAATGACACAAACATACTGTAATTTTGACAATCGTTATCTCTGATAAAATGTCACTACGTCCATTGGCTCTATACTCTGATTTTTAATTTCGTAGACTAAGCTTACATTTGGGGGGTTGTGACTTTATAGTTACATAAAAATAGTGTGGTATCCTGACTATCCCGAGTGATTAAAGGTTGATCGATAATCGAAGTAGATCGAAAATGAAACAATTTCACGGTAAAAAAAATACATTTATTATGAAACTAACAGTTAGTTTCTAATCATTTATGTCAGATTTAATTAGTAAAATTAAATTGAGGAGTCATGTCACATGGATTCGATGAATCACTTATTATTAAGCCTTGCCTACAACAATATGCTCCGCGCTTGCAACATTTAAAATAAATAAGGTCATTGGCAGCTGTCAGTTTAGTCTACGAAATTAAAAATCACAGTTTAGAGAAAGTCTGCTAGTTTAGAACCTCTGAGCTCTCAACAAAGAGTTATCGCGACTAACAATCCAGTTACTAGTAGAAGCCATTAAAATTCTGATACAGCTCCAAGCTGTTGCTTAGTATGCACTCGCCTTAAGAACAATATCATCCCACAATACACAAACTTTATGGAGAAAATAAACTTTGTGAACTACCCTTATCTCTTTGTTATTCTATTTTTATTTTAATACAGTTTGGCTTCGAGTTTCTTCATAAAAGTTGTGGGGTACGGTTATACCTTTGCAGTAAAGGGTCTCGTGTATTTTTATGTGAACGTTCTTTTGTACCTGGTAAGAATGGTGATTTGCTGTAATATGGTACTTAAAGATCCTGTAATAAATTTTTAAGACTCGGTTACCGTTTCATACTTTTTTTTTAATATTCATAACAATACGCCTGTATTCTCCGAATGGAAACCTCTAGCAAAAGTTATGATATATCCAATTTTATAATGTGAGGCACATACATCCATAGCCTGTCAGCGACTATGATTTTGTGGAAGCTATATGTTCATAGCCTGGTGAATAATTATTGTGTATTTTTTGAGTAGCTGTTACCAGCGGTTTACGGTATATTTTTTTCTGGTATTAAATTCAGTACGTTTACTTTACATTTTAAAATAAAATAATAAATAATAAAATTTTATTGTTTCATAAAAAGTGTTACATTATTAAGCTGTGACACTGGATCCTGCACTAGGATACCCTGACCCCCTCCCCCCCTGTACCACCCTTTGTTCTAAACGATATCAAAGAATAAATAATAGTACAAGTACAGAAGACTCACTTCGTGCAACAATTCATTGAAATAGAGACTCCTGCTAGTTAGCAACAAAGTGCAATTCAGCTCGCATAAGCGCTCAGTGCCTAACGTGATATTCACCTAAACGTTGCCGTTCTCTTCTAACGCTTATCTCCGTCGCTGTCTGGCGCGGTTTGACTCGGCTCGTAAGGGTTGTCGACTTGCCGCTTTCGCTTACATCCACTACCTACCTAAATGATAAATGATTTATTTTCTGTAAGTTGGTTTGTACAAACACTTTCACATGTCGATCATATTTTTTAAAACTAGATGAGGTCGGCGTTTCCTGTCTGACTACTCTGAGAAGAAAGGCCGAAACAAACTCAGAGGTCACAGTCTCTTTTAAAGTCCAGACAAAAACTTGGTTAGATCATGTGAAGACCATGTAGACTGATGTCTGAAATGGTCTTTTGAGAAAAGAACCAGCCAGATTGAGTGGACCTGTCCAGTCAGTGCACGCATTTGTCAATAACCGTGCAGCTCAACTTAGAATTTAAGGAGCTCAACGAATTGACGAACAATACCAAAGAAAGGACATTCGGGTAGGCCGCATAAATACTCAAACTGCCAGACCATGATTAAAAACTAACTAAGATAAATTAAAATTAAAAGAAAAAGAATAATCCACATAGTCTTCACATTCACAATAATTAAAATAAAATAATATAATACTTTAAAAAGTAAATATTCTTGTCATTGCAAGAAAAATTAAAAAAATAAAAATATAATTAAAAACTAAATCCACGAAGCAAAATAAAAAAAAATAAAAAACGAAATTAATTGGAGCAGCTCAATCCCAAGCCTTTTTGTCCTCAACGTAATCTTTAATGTTATAAAACGCTTTCTGGCACAACTTACGTTTAATGAATGATTTGAATTTATTAACACTTAAACCTTGTACGTCGCTTGGAAGCTTATTATAAAAGCGTACACATTGACATCTAAACGAGCCACCTATTTTCTTGAGCCTTGTTGTAGGTACTACAAATTTGTGTTTGTTCCTAGTATTTATGTTATGGATATCACTGTATTTTTTAAACAATTTTATATTTTTATGGGCATATAAAAGATTTTCATAAATATACTGAGAAGGCACAGTCATTACATTAATCTCCTTAAATTTCTCTCTGAGAGAGTGTCTCGGGCTTAATTTATAAATTGATCGAACAGCTCTTTTCTGCAAAACAAAGATAGTCTGGATGTCGGCGGCATTTCCCCACAACAGAATACCATACGACATTACACTATGAAAATAGCTAAAGTATACTAAACGGGCTGTCTCTATGTCAGTTAAATTACGAATCTTTCTAACAGCATATGCTGCGGAGCTTAGCTTCTTTGACAATTTATCTATATGTGGGCCCCACTGAAGCTTAGCATCCAAAGTTAGGCCTAAGAATACTGTGCTATTTTCAGGATTCAATTCTTCGCCCTTTAACATCACATCAGTTTTCACCTGCCTAACGTGAGGTAGGGTAAACTTAATGCATTTGGTTTTTTTTCCATTTAAAAGTAAATTGTTAACATTAAACCAGTGAACTACTTTTGAGATCGCGCTATTTACATCGTCAGTAACCAGCTGCTGACGTTTAAGTTTAAACAAAAGTGAAGTATCATCCGCAAACAACACTATATCATGGTTATCCTTTACCTACTTGACCACGTAATCTTTCGTAGGTTTGATGCCTATGATTACACGGTCAAGTAGGTAGATAGACAATGAATATTATAGACCGTCATTTTGTTTGGTACTTAACAAATGAAAACTAGGTTACCTAAACTTCATTTACAATAACATTACCCATTTAAATAAGCCCATTTTACAGCCCGGTCAATCGATTTTTACTTCTATTGCGTTGGTGATACGACAAATGGAAGCTGTAGTAAACAGTTGGTTTTGGTAACAGATTTGTGCTTTTTATATCATCCTTATGTGTACGAGATAGAACACAAAATCGTTTGAACGGGCTGTAAAACGAGTTGTTAAGACGTCTAATATTATTTCAAATTGAGTATAGGTACCTACCTCTTTGTTTACTCTTTAGTGATATTTTTGTTAGTTTATTTAAAGTTGGCTTGAAAAAATCTTACGAAATATTTTTTGTTTGTTCGTTAGGTATAAGTAAGTACCTAGTTTTATATACAAACGTTAACTTTAACAAGTGCGTACACTTACTCAGGCTATTGGTAAATTCATAGGTAACTACTTAGGCAATTATAATTTATTTTAAACTGGATCTAAAGCATTTATTTTTATGTTAACAAAACGGTTACCATTCAATAAAAAAAGAAATCAAATTATATTTGTGAACAACACGAAAATCTAAAATATCTAAGTAGGTGGGTACCTATTTAGGTATTTCACACACCTAATCATTCTTTTAGGAACACCAAAATGCTTAAATTTTTATACCAAACTCGTACTCATTATGCACCTACTACCGATAGTTACAGATTATTTATGTAATGATTTAAATAGGTACAACAAAATAGCTTACCTTTCAAAACCTTTCGGTACTTTAAAAAAACTTAATATCGATTCATTGTTCTTTGCTTTATTTAAACACCCGTAAACACAACAATATCTTTTAAAGGCCTTAGAAGTACGTTTAGAAGTCATCTTTATTTGCTGCATAATATAAATAATGTGGCTAACGTGCGAGCCGAGCGGTAAGCGGCAACCTAATGCGTTATTCCCTCTGCAAGGTACCGCCGGCCGATCGTACCTAAACTGCGGAGTGACAGCCCCCTGACGATATACAAAACGGGGGTCATCGTACACTTTTTTCATCTATTGATTTCCCAGCCAGTATTGTTACGTGTGTTATTTTTCATTTTACAGAATTTGAAAGACAATGAAAATGTTCTTCAAGATATGTTCTCATCGGAAGTGGATGAAGAGGACGAATACGAAGCATCCCATTTGGATTACGTCCCAAGACCAATTAACTATATATTGAACGCAAATGTTCTCAACTTAACTTACAAGTTATAAAAAAAATGTGAAAGACGTTCCTCATTTCCTAGATTTTGTTTCTTTCCTAAATAACATTATAATAACTAAAATTATTTTAGTAAAAAAAATGTGATAAACAATCCCCATTTCTTTTATATATCTAGACAGGCAATGAGATTACGTTTTCCCACGTGTTTTTTTCCATTTTTTCAGCGTTGTGTTTGAGTTTCAGTAATGCAATATTAAAGAACACTTTTATAAGTGTATACGAATTCATAAAAAAACGTAGTTGCTACGGCAATTCTCCGTGGCCTAGTAAAACAGAAGATGCACCTATTTTAAGGAATATATTTCGCGAACTTTTGGACCTCCCGTATAACGCGTTAGCTTTAAAAGAAAGAGTGAACAAGTGTCTTCTGGTCTTGTTCATACTTTTTTTTTGCTTTCCATCAGGCGAGATTCAGGAGCTATTTTTATTTAAATACCAAATACAATGGAAGGGCATTTAAAAAAAAATACTCGATGTAACTATTCCATTATCAGAACGGGTGTTGTGTTACTCGAACTCACATCAAATACTCAGAACCCTAATATCTTTGATACAAACACTATACTCCGTAGTCCGTATCTATCATGTTACGCTCAAAACAACATTTCATAGAAGCCTGAACAAGAACAGCTGGAGCGCAAAATTGTCAACTGGTGCGCGAAATCACGAGATGGCGAAGACAACTTTGAACTTGGTTACGTTCCCTAGAAACTTGGTTAGGTATCCTAGGAATTTGAGTACAAATTGTGACCAGTATAATTGCCTAGATTTGTTAGTGTCGTATGTTTGCTTTAGTTATTGAATTAGTGGCCAAGCAAAAACCTTTGGGGTTGAATAGTAGAAGAGGTGTTTAGAAGTTTATCTTTGAGGTTTTATTATCTGAAATCTTGTTCTAAGTTTTGAGTTTCTCTGCATGTAAACTTATTTCTGCCTGGACTATAGATGGAGACAGTGAAATATACATACATACATACATAAACTCACGCTTTTTTTTCCCATGGGAGTAGGCAGAAACTACAGAACGCCACCTGCTACGATCCTTACATACTTCTTTTGCTTCACTCACATTCACACATCTATACTCCATTTATTATAGCATTAGACAAAAGAGGCTCGCAGAAGCAGGAGTACGAAACCTTTTATTTTCAAGTCAAGTTCAAACAATTTTAATAAATAATGTATGTGATTTTTTTGTAAGTAACAATGTATGGCATACAATAAAGCGTATTCTATCTATCTACTCTTCACGATGCTTGGATAGGTACATGAAAAAAAAAAAAAGTAACAATCAGTTTATTAAAAACAACTTTATCACAATATGCCCGTATTATGTTTTCAATATACCAAATAAATACAATACAAAACACCATTTAACAGTTTAGTCACTGCTACCATCAGTAATCACAAATTATAATAATTAATTGACATGAGTGGTAACAAAAGTCATAATTTTAACTTAATAATTAAGTGGCCCTAAGATCTTTTTCCTCAAAAGGAATATTTTTGCTTTTTAGCCACTCCTGAATATCTGCCTTTCATGTGGCTGTAGTTGGCAGCTTCTTCAATTTCCTCGAATGATATGGCGCATTATCCATAACAATTACTGCACCACTCTCGACTTATGATAATATTAATTAAAACTACTTTTCAAAATTGTGTGCATCCATTTCAGAATGGTCTCTCTCATAGTCTCCATCACCCTTTTTGGCTTCAAATATTAATTCACCATCCATCAAAAAGCCACCCGTTGATCCTGTGAAATGAAATAAAAGCAAATCAATAATTGTGTACCGGTGGGGTAGATTACTTGATCACTGGAAATAGATTTTAACCTTTAAGTAGCAAACGAAATTAACTGCATCATTACTGTCATTGAACAGGTTAATCTACAACCATAAACATCTTTCTCCGAGGGGAGGCATTAAGACTTAAGCAGTTTTCAGTGACGGAGAACGGAGTGATCATTTTATTAATGATTTGGTAATGTCACATTACCAAATCATTAATAAAGTGATCACTTGTTGATCAATTCTTGATTTAAATGTATTTCTTTCGAAATTATCAAAAGAAATACATTTAAATCAAGTTTTACCAATATGGCCAATGATAAGCCGTCTTCCTATTTGTTCTTGATTAATTTGTATAAAGTGCTTCTTTTAAAATCAGGTAGAGACTCATCGCTATTAACGGCTTCCAGAATCTTGTCCAACGTTGGTAACTCATTAAAGAAAAAAGAATGAATTTTTCTTCGTATTCCCCTTAACATTATATCATCATAATCGTCATATTTTGAGTATTTCCGTTGGTTGGTAGGAGGGGGTTGATGCAGGCGACCTTCTGTATTGTACTTTTTCAGTACATTATAGACTGTTGCACGAGATATGCCTATAAAATAAGATTAATAATGTAGGTTATTAACTCACAAAGCATGTTACTTTCAAATACTTTTATTTATAATAATAATTGTATTTTCCTTACCTGCAATTTCTGCAGTTTTGTTAATTAACTGCGTCCTATAAGCAGGAGTACCTTCGGACCTGGACCCCTTAACATCTTTAAAAAATATTTATGACTGGTTTTTTTTCTGCAGCACGAAGCGGTGTTTGCTTTGTTCTCTTTTTCTTGGGAGACAATATTTTAACGTCTGGATCACGTATTTTTCGCTGTTGACACTGATCAGCGTTACTAACAGTTACAGAGCGTACATGTTGCACTTGCAAGCCACTCGGGCCTGCACCGGGATCGTCTCGGTCAATATTTCAACAAAACGTACCGCTTTGTACGAACAACACAAAACTAACACTAATAACGATAAGAAAACAATAACAACAGAAAAAAATGTGTGTGTGTACCAGAGTACACAGGTAAGAAGTGAAACTTCTTTACGACATATCATTTTTCTACTATTTGCAACTTCACGAAAATGGGGTAGGGCTTAAGCCTTAAGAAAAACAATTTTTTTCCGTATTAAATTAAAGCTATTTTATTATTATAGACATGCATACAATTAATGAGTAATTTATTTTATCATTGTTCTTATTATAATATATATTTATAAATTAATTAATTTATAAATATTAAAATCATGCTCATACGTGTTGAATTTATAAAATGAAATATATAATCACTCACTTTTCTTGTAAATTCACTTAAATTTGAATAAGTCTTTTTACTAAACTTTGATAAAAAAAGCAACATGGCGCGTAACCGAAAAACGTGACGATAGAGTCCGTCCAACGAAAGAAGTCCCGCAGACGCGGCGCTAGTTTCTATGCGACTGTACGCTGTCCTCTAACAAATCTTGTTAGTTCCATGTATTTCCGCGGGACTTTTTTCGTTGGACGGACTCTACGTACAAAATTTCTCCCATATGTCGATAAAGAAGTTTCACTTCAAAAACTGTAACAAAGAACAACTAAACCACGAAAATTCAGCAATAACAACGAGAAAAGGCTACGCCTACGCCATTCACAAGTATCCACAAGCGAATGACAATTGACAACTGCAGATTATTTACGCAATTTGACGGATAGATGACATCATTAACCGACAAAATAAAAAAACATGTGCAGCCACAACTTATGAACGGAACAGGTAACATTTAAGATTTGGTTGAGTTATAGTGACATGAAAAACGTTCCAGTACTGTCCGCCCCTGCTTCTTTTAGATTTTAAACATTGACACGACATTATTTTATGTAAAAACTAAATAATATTAAATGAAGGCCTTGTAATTTCAGAAGGTAGATAGGTTAAATAGATGCAATTAAGTGTGACAGCTGTTATTTAAATTGATTATATTTAATTCTACATCAATCTTGGCTGTAATAGTGTTTGTTGTATTTTTATTACAAAGTGTGCACCTAAAAGGGCCTTTTTTAACTTCTGTCTAATGCTATAGTAAATGGAGTATAGTCATACACACATGCCGGTTATGAGTACTGCGCACCTGGCCTTTCTGAAGAACATCACCTATAAGGTCTATGTATGTCTTTCTAGCGCGTCCCCTCCCGGCGTTTCCATTCACGTCTGCCATGTAAATACCTTTCGTTAGTCGCCTTTCATTCATTCTCTCAACATGACCAAACCATCTTAACATACTCTTTTCAATTTTAGTCAATACATCTTCTTTTAAACCACAACGTTGACAGTGAAATATGTTAAATATTATTTAGAACAAAGTATATCTCTACATCAATCCGGAACCCCGAAAAGTTCACATATTTACGTTTTTGTCTTTAAAGGCCAACAATGATACAACTTTAAATGTTTAGTTTGTTAAGTCTGTTGAATTCTTGCTTCATGATCATCAGCCTTTTTAATGTTCCACTCCTGGAGAACAGGCCTCCTCACTGTGAGAGAGAACGGGCTGCAATCCACCACGCGGGCCCAGTGTGGGTTGGGATGTCACATGTATCGAATGTTTTGTTTCTAGGACATGCCGGTTTTCTCACGATGTTTTCCTTCACCGTTTTGAGAACAGTGGTGATGAAATAATTTACACAAAGTAAAGCGCCTGCCTGGGTTTGGACCTACAACTTATAAGTCGCGGCCGATACCACTAAGCCACCGCTGCTCTCTTTAATTTAATTCTTGCTTGATATCCTAAAAATGTTATAAGTTTAAAAAACCCTATGTTTTATTAATGAGACTGAATACACGGGTAGACTTACGAGGTAGATTAGGAGACACCATACTTTTAATACTAGTACTCGTTCCACTGGGATTCTTTCCGACTTTCACGCGAGTAAATCCGCTGGCAGCAGTTAGTCAAACATTATTTGATTAACATTGTCTTTTAACCTTTTTTTCCTCCTGTGGCAACACTACAGCTAACAGCTGATTTGAATTTGTCCTAATAATTTTAATTTTAAATATTAGATTTCCTTCATAATAAGGCCTATTTCCAATTTATTAACTAGTTAAAAGCGTAATAAAGTGTTTTGTGTAAAATTTAAGGCACTAAGTGCGAAAAAGGTGTAATTTAATTGTGTTTCGTTGATAGTTACCGGCTCAAGCGAATGTTGCTTTTTCGTCTCGGTATCAGGTACAATACTATATATTTTACTTGATATTAGATTGTTTGCGTTCTAATATTTTGCCTACAATTCATTGGATCACTATTATTACGGTTCCAAGTTGATGCCAGTGACCTATAAAACGTAAACATAACCTTAATTAGTTTGGTGACAGAACTTCTTTCTTTTCGATCTAAATTTCAATTTCCATTCAACTAATCAACTGTTACTCAATCTCCACTACTCTTTTCCAAACTCTTCTCTCTTCTCTTTAATCATGATTATGACTCGTAGCGCGCGGGCTCGCTTAGAAGAGACCAAACTCAGTCAGGCTTTGAGCGAATTAAAGGCGTCTCAGGAGCTCTGTGACCAACTGATTAGGGAAAAGGATGAAAATGAAATAGAGTTCCTTGGTGTCCTTGACAGGAATAGTACATTGAAAACAGAAATGGCTCAGTTATATATTCAACACACTGATGAACAGGACAGGACAGGCTCCAAGTTGTTGTGGACGGGTTCAGCCAGTGTAGCAATGAGTATGAACAAGCTCTTAGTCAAAAACATTTACTACAACAGCAGCTACATGAGGCTCAAAGTCAGATTGAACAACTTGAAACTACTAATCTTAACATCACTGCCTCGTTGAATCCAAGTCTATTCAATGAATTAGTGCCTGTTGCCCCTTCAATGGTTACAGCAATAAACCCCTCTTACACAATAGATTTAACAGGTCATGATGATTCAAAATCGATTAAATCATTGAGGGTAGTTACTAGTAAAAATAAAATTAAAAAATACATAAAAATTAACAAATACATAGTTAAAACAAAAAAATGGTGAAAAATCAAAAATGTAAAGCTTAATAGAGAAAGATTGCATTTACTTAAGCAATTAGATATGTATTCATTTAACTTAGAAAAAAGCACTAGGAAATACCAGACTGACACAGAAGACTTGCGGTATGAACTTGACCAACTACAGGAGAAACTTACTTCTATGACCATCAAGTATACAGCCTCTGAAAACCAAATGAGGGAGTATGTATTGGCAATGAATGAGCTGGTAAGCTCACAAACTATCAAATGTGATCATTGTCAACCACCATCTGTTGAACTCACACCGGACCATTCATTGACAATATGTGATGCCACCATACCGCAGTCTAGTGCCAGTTTGCCATTAGAAATTACTAACTGTTTGCCTAAAAAGAATGTAAATACAGAAATAGTATTATTTTGTGATGAAATTGGAAAGGATCTAGGCCACTTGTTATCAAATAAATATCCAGGACACTCAATAATGAACTACTGTATGCCTGGTTGTTCTTTATTTGATATAATGAAAAAAGTTATAAAATGTAATTTTAACCAGGATACTACATTATTTATTTTTATTGGTAATAGGGGTAATGTGAACAAAGGTGAATTACTCCAACATTATAGATCATTGTGCAACCTTAGTTTAAAAAAAATTGTGATGTTCACATTCCCATACAGCCAAAGTTTGCCACAGGAAGAAAATAATCTTAGATTTGTATTGAATAGGACATTACATAATTTAACATATAGTAGTAATTTATTCCATTTAATTGACACCAACAATTATGTTGGTAATCACTTTTATTTGACAAAAGATAGTTTTTTCATGGATAGGTACTTTCTTTCATAGTAAAAGACAGATAGCTGTGTCGCTATCATATTATTTTTCTATTACAGCCAAGAATTTGGCTAAACAACTTGCTTCTATTGAGCAATGCCAAGATATGTTATTTAATTCAGCCAATAATTTGGTATCAGAAATTGATATTAATTTAAATTAGAAATTAGGACAATAGGGACAACCTCTTGCAAAATTGTACAGGATGAAAATTGCAAAATAAAATAAATAAAAGTTTAAAATCAGTAAATAGTATTAACCTGGTGCATCAAAATATTCAAGGATTTATGAACAAAGATTTAGAAGTAGAATTATTTATGAACTTTAACAGTATTGATATTCTTTGTATAACTGAACATTGGCTTAAAAGCCACCAGTTATTGTTCAATTTTAATAATCACCAGGTTGGTAGTTCATTCAGCAGAGTTAATGCTATACATGGTGGCTCCTTGATTTTAGTAAGTAACCAGCTTAAATTTAAAGACCGCAAGGATATTGTGAGCCTATCTGTTGAGCGGACAATTGAAATAGCTTGTATAGAATTGGAGCAGTTTATTGTATTAAGTGTATACAGACCCCCTTCAGGATTGTATGACTGCTTTGAAAAGGTAATGGATGAAGTGTTACACAAGATTTGTAACTCGAATAAATCCATTATCACTTGTGGTGATTTTAATGTTAATTTATTAGAAAACTCAGGTTCTTGTAGTAAAATAAAAAGTCTGTTTCAGTCCTACAATCTTGTAAACCTATTTTTGGAGCCCACAAGAATAACCCCTACTAGTGCCACATGCTTAGATAATATTTATACTAATGTTATACCAGTCCACAAAGAAATTATAAATTTACTAGATTCTGATCATTGCGGGCAGAGGATTACTATACCAAACCAAAATAACAAAGTGGCTAAAAAGGATATCACTGTTAACCCCAAAACTGCAAGTCGCTTGGCAGCTTTTAAAGTTAAACTTATTAATGAATTACCAATATTGGCAATTCATTCTAAACCTAATCATCTATATGATGATTTTTTTAATATATACTGTAGACAATTTAATTCCACTTTTATTCCCAAAACTATCTCGGTTAATAGTATTGCTTCATTCGGTGATTGGGCTACCATTGGTATTCATAAAAGCAGAACACGGCTTTATGAGCTGTACAGTGAAAGGACTTATGTAAACACTGCTGAATTTAATTTATATGTTAGAAATTATTCAAAATTATTTAAAAAAGTTTGTTGTTTGGCCAAGTCGCGTTATTTGAGTTCGAAGATTAAAAGTAGTAGTAATGTTATTAAAACGACTTGGGATATTATTAATAGTGAAACGGGAAGATCTGGTAACCGGACTATTGACTACAGCCTATCTATTAATGACAACATAATAAAATCAGACTCACAAGTCGCAGTGGCTTTTGAAAATTTCTTTTCAGATATTCCCATTTCAACTACTAAATCCCTAAACTCATCACCTTCTGTTGCTGAGTCTATACTAAAAGAAAATGTTAATGTTTGTGATTCGGAATTTCTTTTTGAACATATTACTTGTAGAGACATAATTAAAACCTTTCACACTTTAAATGTTAAAAAGACTGCAGATCTGTGGGGACATTCTGTAGAAGTTGCTAAGTCCATTATTGACATTGTCGCACCTAGTTTAGCTATTATCTTTAATAATTGTATCGACAGTGGGGAGTTTCCTGACCTAATGAAAAATAGTAAAATAATACCTTTGTTTAAATCAGGTAGTACTTCAGACCCTACAAATTATAGACCTATTTCAGTACTACCTACGTTTAGTAAAATATTTGAGAAATTAATTTTAGAGCAATTGCAAAGATTTTTTAATAAACATAAATTATTACATAGCAAACAGTTCGGTTTTACAAGGGGTCGTTCAACTACTGATGCCGGTGTTGAGCTTTTAGGACATATTTATAATGCATGGGAAGATAAGTGCGATGCCTTGGGAATATTTTGTGATTTGTCCAAGGCATTTGATTGTGTTCTTCATGAAACGCTAATCAGGAAACTCCGCCACTACGGGATCCGGAACAGCGCTCTGGCTCTTCTTACTTCATATTTGAGTAATAGGATTTAGAGCGTTGACGTTAATGGAAAAAGATCTCCCGGATCTATAGTAACAATGGGAGTCCCGCAGGGTTCAATTCTTGGCCCTTTCTTGTTTCTTATTTATATTAATGACTTGCCTTACCTCATAAAGGATAACCATGATATAGTGTTGTTTGCGGATGATACTTCACTTTTGTTTAAACTTAAACGTCAGCAGCTGGTTACTGACGATGTAAATAGCGCGATCTCAAAAGTAGTTCACTGGTTCAATGTTAACAATTTACTTTTAAATGGAAAAAAAACCAAATGCATTAAGTTTACCCTACCTCACGTTAGGCAGGTGAAAACTGATGTGATGTTAAAGGGCGAAGAATTGAATCCTGAAAATAGCACAGTATTCTTAGGCCTAACTTTGGATGCTAAGCTTCAGTGGGGCCCACATATAGATAAATTGTCAAAGAAGCTAAGCTCCGCAGCATATGCTGTTAGAAAGATTCGTAATTTAACTGACATAGAGACAGCCCGTTTAGTATACTTTAGCTATTTTCATAGTGTAATGTCGTATGGTATTCTGTTGTGGGGAAATGCCGCCGACATCCAGACTATCTTTGTTTTGCAGAAAAGAGCTGTTCGATCAATTTATAAATTAAGCCCGAGACACTCTCTCAGAGAGAAATTTAAGGAGATTAATGTAATGACTGTGCCTTCTCAGTATATTTATGAAAATCTTTTATATGCCCATAAAAATATAAAATTGTTTAAAAAATACAGTGATATCCATAACATAAATACTAGGAACAAACACAAATTTGTAGTACCTACAACAAGGCTCAAGAAAATAGGTGGCTCGTTTAGATGTCAATGTGTACGCTTTTATAATAAGCTTCCAAGCGACGTACAAGGTTTAAGTGTTAATAAATTCAAATCATTCATTAAACGTAAGTTGTGCCAGAAAGCGTTTTATAACATTAAAGATTACGTTGAGGACAAAAAGGCTTGGTATTGAGCTGCTCCAATAAATTTCGTTTTTAATTTTTTTTTATTTTGCTTCGTGGATTTAGTTTTTAATTATATTTTATTTTTTTTAATTTTTCTTGCAATGACAAGAATATTTACTTTTTAAAGTATTATATTATTTTATTTTAATTATTGTGAATGTGAAGACTATGTGGATTATTCTTTTTTTTTAATTTTAATTTATCTTAGTTAGTTTTTAATCATGGTCTGGCAGTTTGAGTATTTATGCGGCCTACCCGAATGTCCTTTCTTTGGTATTGTTCGTCAATTCGTTGAGCTCCTTAAATTCTAAGTTGAGCTGCACGGTTATTGACAAATGCGTGCACTGACTGGACAGGTCCACTCAATCTGGCTGGTTCTTTTCTCAAAAGACCATTTCAGACATCAGTCTACATGGTCTTCACATGATCTAACCAAATTTTTGTCTGGACTTTAAAAGAGACTGTGACCTCTGAGTTTGTTTCGGCTTTTCTTCTCAGAGTAGTCAGACAGGAAACGCCGACCTCATCTAGTTTTAAAAAATATGATCGACATGTGAAAGTGTTTGTACAAACCAACTTACAGAAAATAAATCATTTATCATTTATCATTTAACCTTTCCGCAAAACCAACCTAGGCCTCGATGCTCCAGTTCTCCGCATATGTAGAAGCTATAATAGTTTTTGTACAACTCCAGATACTGACTTACACGGTGTTTCACTCAATAAGTTTAGAAAAGTAGTGTCGGAGGTACTGGAGTGCGCAAATCCCTCAACTTAGGGTAATTACGAATATTTACATCTTGCTTCTATTTTTTATTCTGTCTGTTTTTCATTTTATATGTTTTTATTTTTACTATGTTTTTAACTTTTCTAACTTTAGCTTAATATTTATATTTTAAAATTGTAGATAATTTTGTGTTTCTGACCATATGGTGTAAGCTGCGTTTACCTGTAATAGGCATACATACCAGCACCTTAATTTTTTCTTTGTTAACTACAAAATGTTATGTATGTAATGCTGTTGGTGTACCTTTTTAATAAATAAATAAATAACCTTTACAAACGAAGCATTTTTGGACTATATTGGTAAGCTTGTGAGTCCGAGGAAAAACACTGAAACGTATAGTAATAACAATATTAGCATTGCTAATGAAATAAAACGACTACTCTCATTGCTAAGATACTAATTAACTTGCTTGTTTGTACTGGGAGAGTGCGAAACAAAAGAATATAACAGAAAAACAATTGCGAGTCGGACCTTGAATAGAATTCCGTTTATGCCTGTGGGCAAAACTGAACTGAAATCTTACACCTGCTTATCTTATAAATGTGAAAGTCTGTTATGGTAGGATGTTTGTTAGTTTATCACGCCTCAACGGTTGAACAGATTTGGATGAAACTTAAAACAAGTCCTAGATTAGGAAAAATAATACTTTTATCTCGGTGTTCAAACGGTGTTTGAATTTTTTGACCTTCACGGAAAAAGCCAGTGATAAATAAATGAAATATGGCCCAAAAAGGACTAAAATGTGGGGATAAGAATAAATATAAAACCTCATAAAGCGATTGCGGAACTATGTAATATTTTTGGAAAACTTAAGCTAGGCGGCCATTCCTATAGTATAGACGGCATTGTGAAAAATTTACTTACAAAACATCATGCTGGTCTGTGACAACTTTAATTCATCGAATTCGACAATAGGGTGATGGGTGATGACTAAAAAAATTTGTATGTCCGTCAGGTATATTAACAAAAATATGTTTATGTCCGTCAGGTATATTAACAAAAATATGTTTATGTCCGTCAGGTATATTAACAAAAATATGTTTATGTCCGTCAGGTATATTAACAAAAATATGTTTATGTCCGTCAGGTATATTATCAAAAATATTTTTATGTCCGTCGGGTATATTAACAAAAATATTTTTATGTCCGTCAGGTATATTAACAAAAATATTTTTATTTCCGTCAGGTATATTAACAAAAATATTTTTATGTCCGTCGGGTATATTAACAAAAATAAAGAACACGCATTTTTTTCCGAAAAAATAACGTTCAAATTTCGCGTGACATCACGCTTTAGTTCACTTTTTACTCACAAGTTTGTTTTTATTCTATTGGCTCGCGCTCACGAGTGACGTCAGAAGTCCACTTTGAAGCGCGCAATTTTTATAATCTTTTATTGATTTGATAAAGCAAAAAATATGTGTCAATATCATTGATGTATTAAAAAAGGGAAGATACGGTACTGGACACAGCGCTTGGTCCTACTAGACTAAGTGCATGCCCGTAGCGGGCACTCAGTCGCGCACGGCACAGGGTTGATCTTACAGCTCAATAATTTCAGTGCTTTTGTGTCTTTTTTTGCAATAAATACGCATCAAAATGACTTCTTGTGTAGCTAAACACTGTTTAAATAATACGAGGAAGAAAAATAAGTCACACGGCATCACTTACTACTCGTAAGTACAGTCAAAAATGTTAATTTGTTGAAAATTACAATAATATTTAATGTTTGCTTCGCCATACTTGTGAGAGCGAGATAGATATTACAAACATGCGTGAGAGACTCGATACGTGTCATTTCATTCATAATAGTAAACATTCGGTTAACATTCGGCAGCTAACGCGATTTCGCTCGCACTACAGCGCCGTCTCCTATTTTTGTCCTTATCTATCGGTAACTGTAGGTTTGGGACTGGTGATGACACTGAATACAGATGTGTGAGTTTCGGTGCATGTAGTCGTGCGCCGAGCCCAGGTTTTCTGACCGCGATGTTAGCGCGTAACGTATCTACCTATTTTTAATACATCAATGGTCAATATCCAATATTTATTGATAAATTTAACTGTCGGACTATTTTTTTTTTTTTCTCAGAAATCATCCTTATTCTGACTATGGCAATAAAAATCAGAACTTATACACTTTGCAAATGCGCGAACGTGAATATATTATCAATGCCATCTCTAGTCACTGCCACCACCGCTTTGCGTAATACATACTTACCATAAACATTGAGTCTGTCCTGGTGTGCCACCACACTATCGCCATGGTGAGCCACACAGGAGAACAGGCCACCATCGTCCACCCTTAGATGTGATATGTTGAGCTGAGTGATCACTCCGCTATCTGGGGCCATTGTCTGGCCTATAATGTATCTGAAAGAAAAATATGTTTTAGAATAGATACATAAAAATCACGATCATCTCTATTTATTTTAACTTTACGCACAATAGTGAAACATAGGCTTTATAAATAAATAAACTATGGGTCTACCCTTTATAGCAGAACTTTTTATGCCAAAATATTATTTTGACATAAAAATAACAGCAAAATTATTACAGCGAATATTCATTTCGCAGAAAATCGTTTGGCAAACACTCATTTATCATAATTAAATTCAATACATTATAATTCATAATTTTGTAAGTCAGAATTATCTTTAGGCATACATTTCATATCTATAACATTTAGAAAGTAGAACCATCATATCGCAGAAAGTTCACAGTCAGAATCGTCTTTTGGAATACATTTCATATCGATAGTCATTAAAAGGCAGAACAATCATAATATATCAAAAAGTTTACAGTTAGAATCATCTTTTGGCATTCTTTTCATATACCTAATAATTGAAAGACTCTTACTATAAAATTACAGAAAATTCATAGTTAGAATAATTATGTATTTTTTACCATAATAATAAAAATGAAAATGAAAACAAGTATACACCATGCATACGAGTATTTTTGACGCAAGCATGCAGCAGGCATGGTTTCTGTCAAGTCTCCGCTGGAAGGCGCTGCGACGTTCTGGAGGTCCCACGTGAACTTATCATCGCAGATAGTATTAACTCTCACCAGCTGCTCCTCAGCTCGCGGGCAGCCTCACTCCTATGCGTCTACGCAGGCTTAAATTACAATTTAGGGGTACAAGACTACGTGGAGTCGGTTTTGTATCGATTCGTTTTCGTCATTAACTTTTGTAGCACAACATATTTACTTATTAAGACCAATATTTTAATTTTAATTCAAGGTTAAAAAATATTTTATATAAATTACAATATGCCTTATTGTAATTATTATAAAAAAAAAAAAATATATTTTTCAATTTCGAAAATATAGATAATATTTTTTAATTATTCGAAATTAATTTCTGCCATGTTCATAGTATGCCAAGTGAAATTGTACCAAATAATCATCGCTCTAAATAAGTGTTATGTTTAAACGAAACTATGCGGAATATTAACTTTGCCAAAGGTTGCCAAATATAATGCCAAATAACATTCTGCCATCTTAAAATAATGCCTTCGTAAATTAGAAAATATAAACATTCAGCCTAACAATAATTATATTAAATAATGATTATGCCTTAAAAATATTCGTTTAAAGAAGATTATGCCAAGTGTGTTATGCCAAATAAATTTCGGATCATCAAGATTCTGCCAGTTAGAGGGAACCCATAAACTGTTCGGTTCATTTGTCCACAGCATAATATTAAAACAATAATACTTTATATAGGAGCCTTAAGTGGTAGGTTTTTACAAATTGCATGGATCAGACAATAGTAGTGTTTTCCCAAGTAAGGCTAATCTATTCCTACATACCCACCCACTATACTATACCTAACTGGTGAACTAATTAAACAAAGAAAAAAGAGAGAAGAGATAACGCAATAAAAAATATTTATTTGTGACCCGCACAGAAGACACGAGATGAGCAAAACACAAACAATAATAAAAAATAAATAACCCCGTGCGAGACCAAAAAGGCTCCTATCTCAGCATAAGCAACGATATTAAAAAGAAAATAACGCTGCGCTTATATTAAATGACACTATTTATGTTAAAAAGCCTGAGTAATACGGGCTACTAGCCAATTGCTTATAACTAAATTACTATTGAAAAACTTCATAACCTTTTGACCGTTCTAGGGGACAAAACCAGAAACCCTAAGGATTTGCGTTTGTTGTATTCACCAACGAGGTTTTGTATGATACAAAATGATCAAAATTACGTTTAACTAACAATAAATATCAATTTTTAACTGACCTAACTGCAGAGACAAGTACTCTATTTATATATATTATACAGGGAGGGGATAAGCATTTATCACTACTCTTGCCAACAGCTAGTTGGCGATCAGTCACTTTCAAATCATTAATTGTTTCGGGTTATTTTAAAGGTTTGAAAAACTTTATAAAGTTTGTTTTACTCCAAACAAAACCAAAATGAAACCAGATGATTATTCGGTAAAAGTAACGGAAAACTCTATAGAACCACGTCAATTACTAAAAGTCCAGAAAAAAAGGAGACCATTTATATAAAGAAAATATATTTTACGTAAATATTTATAAAACAAAAAATATTCTTATCCGCCGTATTTTTAATTAAGCCGTATTTGCAGATGCAGATAATGTTTGCGAAGTAATTAACGAATGTATGTTTCAGTACAATTTTATATCCGTGAGTCAGTATTTATACTTTTTGATCTTCTAGTAGCCTGGTACTCAGGGGGTATTGTGATCATATAGTTACGATCCCATGGTGAAGTAAAAATCGAATCTGTTGATATGACAATTTAGTGATACCTGTATAACTTACTATTATATTTTGATCGCGAGATTGCCGACACGTGGCATGTCAATACGGCAGTCATAGTACTGATAATTAAGGGCCAAAGGCAAGAGGCTCGATGTGTTCCTGAAGAGGTTATCAAGGGCTTGATCCAGAAAGTGGTACTTTTGGACACGGCACGTATCGTTAGGAGGTTTCTCTCACAGGAGCCCTGAACACCCGTAGCTTGGAGCGTGTACCCGATACCGGCAGGCTACTATTTTTTAATAGACTAATAATTATTATTTTTTTTTATTTTTATTTAAAATGAGTAAATGGAATAATAATAATGAATAATTTAAAAGGCCCTAATTCAAAGCAATACATTACCGTATGACAAAGGTACACAGACATTTCTCCAACTCAGCACCGTAGTTTCTAAAAAGCTGTCATTTTATAGTACACATTCCCGGAATAGATTCCATTACTGAGCGCTAGACTATCCCGGATTTACTTAAGAACCTTCGAGAATATCGATTTTACGTTTATTTTCTAAAGTGATTTGACTATTCGACAGTGGGATTGAAATAGACTTGCCATTTTACAGTATAGTTATGTTACGATAACTATACTGCCTGATATTTGATTATGTCAAGATTTTGTTCGATTCCATCCTTTCATAATCATATTATCATCTTCTTAATCATATTATCATCCTCATATCATATTATCATTCCATACTTTCATAATCATATTATCGAACAGTAATTTGGTTGACACCTTTTTCTGGGATTTTTTTATTTTTTAAATGGAATAGACATGGTTGTTTTTGTGCTTTTGTGGTTTGACATGTAAACGGTTTTAGATTTATACATAGTTATTTTTTTTTTTGTAACTGTTTGTGATTGCTTTGTATTTGATTATTGCTTCTATTATTATTTAAAATGTAATTATTTTGTAGAATTCGGACACAATGTAAATTGTTTGATGAATAAATAAATGAAATGAAATGAAATATCATCTTTTTAATCATATTATCATCCTCATATCATATTATCATTCCATCCTTTCATAATCATATTATCATCCTTGTTTCATGTTACTTGGGGTTGACGCAACGCGTTTTTATCTTCCCTGCCGACCTGTTAACCATCAAGCTCGATCGAAATCCTTTTCTTTTGTATCATTCCTCAGACGTTAATATTGCTTTCGTAATGTTGTCATGGCTTAAATTATTTGATTCTACTGTTTTTGATCACATCAATGAGAAACATTTTGATTTTTTTGCATCATCAAGTCGTTGTTTTTTTTGGAAATCATACCTTCATAAATACCTAGACAGCCTTTTGTAACTATAAAACATTATTTACTTTGCAGGCATAAAGGAAGCTATACCCAAAGCGCAAGTCCGATCCTACATGGAGTATTGCAGCCACCTTTGGGATGGCTCAGCTAAGTATCAGCTTGCCGCGCTTGACTCGGTGGAACGCAGAGCCAAGAGGCTCATTGGCGACGTTGAACTGGCGGATGCCAAGCTTCACAGCTTGGCTCATCGCCGCAACGTTGCCTGCTTGTCGATCTTCTACAGACTATACTTCGATGAGTGTGCTCAAGAACTCCACGACCTCATCCCACCAGCCCCCTTCTATCATCGGACATCTAGACGCACTGCAAGTTACCATCCTTATCTTGTTGCCATTCCACCAATTCGCACCAAGCGCTTCCAAACATCCTTCATAATGCGCACAGCGAATAAATGGAACTCACTACCTGCGTCTGTGTTTCCGAACGCCTTCAACCCGAATCTCTTCAAAGTTAGAGTGAACAGCTTCTTCTGGGTAAGCTCACTCCACCGTTGACTCTGTCTCAGTCACCTCTGACCTAGACTAGAGTCAAGAGCAAACCCAAAACAAATAAAAAAACCCAAAATCTCCAACACGAGATTCTAACATTTTCTTATATCATTATTTTCCTGCATCATTATAGGCTGCACGTTTTCTAGTCTGTCCAGTCAACTAACTGTCATGCTATCATTGACTTCCATTACTTTCAAATCATATCACTCCTCTTACAATCCATCAATTTTTTAATTGACCTCTAGTTATTATGTTTTCTTATATTCTTTTCTTTTTCTTTGTTGCTGTTGTATTCTTCTTGTAGAATAAAATAGGTTTTCCGTTTATGTCTTTTTTTGCTAGTGTGCAAGTGAGGTCTTCCAAGTTAGTTCCTTTATTGTATAGTAAGACGATAATTCTAAAACTAGAACATAGGTTTGATTAAAATAAACTTACCTAGAATCTGTATTAGACGATATAACAATACCGTCTCTTTCCCACACGAATCTCCCAGGTTGTGGTCCATTCAGCGTACATTGTAGACTGACCTGCAACCAAGAATCAACTTGAACCTCCCAGAAACAAGGTAGAAACTCAACTGGTAAAGTGTACACTATAAAATTGAAATCTGGAAACAAAGAACGGTTCTGAATATAATACAATGTTGAATTTAAATGGCACTTCAATTGAAAGACCTGGGTTTATATTGTTTGCTAGAATAATTTTCTCTTTATTATCACAGTTACCTTTGTTTTAAGTATGGAATTGTTTGGTACTTGTATATAAGTTATGCAGCAGCAACGTCTTTTATTCACTTATTAAAACACTAGCTCTCCATTATAACACCAGTTCTCCCAATATCTTTATAAATTATATCGTGTGTGTGATATGTATTATTCAAGCTATATTTCTGCAAAATTTCATCAAAATCCGTTTAGCAGTTTCTGCGTGAAAGAATAACAAACATCCATCCATCTATACTCACAAACTTTTACGTTTATAATTGCAATAAGAAGTAAGACTATGCAACCCCAACCACAAAAATGTTAGCAATGATTTAATTCATGCAACCATTTTTTTTTTACTATTCGTAGGCTCACGATTGATAACTATCACATCTGATGGTATGCGATGATCTGGTCGGCGGTGAAGCACGCTTGCCTAGAAGTCTTATCACTCTACCTAATCTTTTCACTCTATTGGTGGTAAGCAAATTCTAATTTTTAAATCTTATGTTTTGTCTCTCTGATTTGACAGACTTTTGTACGGTTTATCAATCACAAAAGTTAACAAGTCGTTTCGTCGCGATATTCACTTTTGTTTTTCTTGATTGTCGTTTTTAGTGCAGACAAGCCTCCTCTCTGGAGAGAGGTAGTAACCATAATCCACTGTTCGAGGACAGGGCGTGTCGGTGGATGTCACACGCCTTAATTTTTTTTGTTCTGGGACATATCGCTTTCCTTACAGTTTGGAGAGCAATGATGGAATAAATTTCACCAAGTAAAGGCCCTACGACATATTCCAGCAGCCTGGGTTCAAACACATGATCTAAGATTAGTAAGTTGAAAATTAAATAGTAATCACTACGCCGTCGCCAGCACTGCTTAAAGCGTAGGCAAGTAGCTAATATTATTATAATAATTTGGAAGGAAACATTTTCCACTGCCTCGTTGTATGTATATTTTGTATGGGATTGACAAGCGATATCGAAAAACCAGCGTTACCTACCGACATAGCCCGAAGATTTGCCAAACTTAAATGTCAGTGAGCAGAGCACATTGCTTACAGAATGGATGGCTGATGGGGCAGAAAGGTCCTGCAGTGACGACCGCGAACAGTCGGATTTGAAACCACGACCTCAAGCACAAGAGGTGAGGTCTTAGCCACTGGGCCACCACGACACATAACTGATGAAAATGGAGATTCCTCCGGGGAAAAGGCATGTTCTTATGTTATAGAAAAATTCCATCGTCGTCTATAGTAACTATAATACCATGCTTAAAAAAAGTTAATTAAAAAAATAAAAAAACCCGACTGCTTGAAAAGCAAACTAAAAAGACGTTAACAAGAAGAAAATCATGCTGTGCAGTCGGAGGATACTTATTCGCGAGCTGGCGGACCAAAACCAGATGTATCCTCCGACTGCACAGCATGATTTTCTTCTTGTTTACGTCTTTTTAGTTTGCTTTTCAAGCAGTCGGGTTTTTTTATTTTTTTAATTAACTTTTTTTATTTACAACTTTTTAGTTATTTTTTTTTAGAATTAGGTACATTTAAACATATAAGTGTTATATATTTTTGAAATCGCCTTTTAAAACCCTTTATTTTGATACCCCATACGATGGGCTCGGAAGAAAAAAAATTTTTTTTTCCCACAAACTGGCGCCCAAAATCCGGCATTTTTGTTTTTTCCAATTTTAATGTAGCCAATGACACTCGCAGGATTAAGACGAATCGATTGACGTAAGAATCATCAAAATCGGCCAACGCGTTTGGTCTCTAGAACGCCACATAGGAACAAACATACATACATACATACATACATACATACATATATACATACATACATACATACATACATACATACATACATACATACATAGACTGATAAACACATTACCCTCCTTCGGCAGTCGGGTAATAATGGATGTTTACGAACTAAAAAGTTAATAAAATTATTAATTAAAAATCTTTTTTTTCAAACAAGCTTTTTTCGTATTCTTCTCAGCAAACCCTTTTATTTGATACCCATATCAAGGCACTGCACAAAAAATAACTAGCCCGAAATCTTGGGCCGTCCGCCATATTGGATTTAGAATGACATCACTTATCTAACCATGAATTGTCATCCAAACTAAACGTATATGCAATATTTTATCTTAATCGGTGGAGGATAACTGCTTTAAAATTCAGTTGCAAGATTTGACGCGAACTCACTTACATACATACATTGCAAGTTAAATAAAAGCTTGTAAAAACAGGTACTTTATGCTCAAGTACTTATAAATAATTTAAGTCTCAATTAAAGGTCCGTAAAATCCCGAATCCCTGTTGCTCATTGCTCAATCACGTCTCGACTCAAAGCAAAATAATTAAATTCTGTAAGGGCCCAGAGGACATGCTAATTTTTCCCGGGCAAGCTTATTGCTCCCTTGGGCCGACTACCAAAATAGGGCTGCCAGTTCCAAAAATTGGAATGCCGAATAGTTTAGCCGGCCTTTTGGGTAAAATTTACACCTTAACTTATTAAGGAATTAGCTTCTGCCGACGGCTTCGGCCTCGAGGTATAATCGGTCGGTATAAACGGTCTTTCTTCAGGTCCTAAGCTGTATCGTTTTTTATTAATATCGGTTTTGCGGCTAGGCGAGACGTAACAGACAGAGTTACATTCAAATTTATATTATAAGATTGAATTTTGAGTCCCATACCAATAAAAAAAATAAAAAACTTTTATTTTGGATCAAACAATTTTACACATTTAATTATACCCACCAAACTGCGTAACAGTTTGTCGGCGGGATAAGCGCTCGTATTAAATCTTAGTTATCTTAGTTTGCGCTTGACCACTATCTCATCTGATGGTAAGCGAAGAAGTGGTTGAGGATAAAGCAAGCTTGCCTAGAAGAAACCTATTCACTTTTGACTTAAAGACTCCCAGCTTATAGCTATCAGGAGATACAGATTCCAGCAGGGGACTCCGCTCTTTTTACCCGACTGCCGAAGGAGGGTAATGTGTTTATCAGTCTATGTATGTATGTATGTTTGTTCCTATGTGGCGTTCTAGAGACCAAACGCGTTGGCCGATTTTGATGATTTTTACGTCAATCGAATCGTCTTAACCCTGCAAGTGACACTGGCTACATTAAAATTGGAAAAGAAAAAATGGCAGATTTTGAGCGCCATTTTGTGGGCGGAAATTTTTTTTTTCTTCCCAACCCATCGTGTGGGGTATCAAAATAAAGGGTTTTAAGAAGTGATTTCAAAAATATATAACACTTATATGTTTAAATGTACCTAATTCTAAAAAAAATACTAAAAAGTTGTAAATAAAAAAGTTAATTAAATAAATCAAAAAACCCGACTGCATAAAAAGCGTTAGCGAACTGAAAAGACGTAAACAAGAAGAAAATCATGCTTCGCAGTCGGAGGATACATCTGGTTTTGGTCAGCCAGCTCGCGATTATGTATCCTCCGTCTGCACAGCATGATTTTCTTCTTGTTTATGTCTTTTTAGTTCGCTATCGCTTTTTAAGCAGTCGGGTTTTTTGATTTTTTAATTAATTAGCCGATCGTTTATGTGCAGCAAGAACAATGTTGCTGAGTGTACCCTGAGGGACCCCGGCATTAATATCTATTTTATATGTAAATTCAGGTATTTTTCATGGTTTTTATCATCTTAGCTTAACAAAAATAAAATGTGTCTTTATCTTGCAATTCTCAATGAAAATCAAAAGGATTGTTAGCTTGGTAACCCTAACTACAAAGATAAGACGCCGTGGGTAGAAAAATAAGTAATATTTAAATTGATTAGGCAAATACTTGATGTTTATTAGAATCGAGTAATTTTAAGAGAATCTTATTTCGTTGTGTAGTTATCTAGATATTTTTAGTAATAAAATTGATATATTTTTGTAGTTCTAGATTTTTGGAGATTATTATTGGAAATAGTATCAAAGCTAAACGACGAATAAAATTTCCTAATTTTATTTTTTTGTGCCAAGTTGAACGTTAATGGGATCGTACATTTTTCACCGCTTACAAACTTTGACACCGTATATGAGTACTTTTTACCCGACTGCCGAAGGAGGGTAATGTGTTTACCAGTCTATGTATGTATGTATGTATATTTATTCCTATGTGGCGTTCTAGAGACCGAACGCGTTGGCCGATTTTGATGGTTCTTACGTCAGTCGATTCGTCTTAACCCTGCGAGTGTCACTGGCTACATTAAAATTGGAAAATATAAAAGCAAGCAGTCGGGTTTTTGATTTTTTTAATTAACTTCTTTTTCCAATGATTGATTTGGGTAACCTGGATTGAAGTGAGGTTGCAAGTGTTGGAACATAATTATGGTGATTTACCCTTTTACATTATAAGGATTCTATTGGTTTGCAGCTTGTTCGAATAGATTTCTTGATTCATACATAATGTACCTTCTCCTATAAGGGGATAGGGGGCTCGGTTTACTTCTCCAAATTAATTCAAAACTTTCTCACGTAGCTTGAGAAAAATGGAAATTCGTATCGCTGTGCTTCGCAAGCTGAAACGTCGTACCAAAATACTGCTCGAGCTTGTTGCACCGTAGCAATGTGCTACGCCGTAGCAATGACAGTGCTACGCTTGCGGATTTTTGCTTTCTAAGAAGCTTTCTTTGTGTAATAAATTCAAAAATAAGATAAAATTACAAATTTGAAAATCCCTTGATATTAATTTTTATTTCATGCTTTTTAAACTACATATAATATACCTAGTAGCAGACACGCTTAAATCGACAATCTATCGAAACACGTAATACTGACACAATATCTTGCGAAAAAATCCAGATTCAAAGACTAAAATGCGAATAACTTTTAAACGGCTAAACAGATTTTATTCAAAATAGCTAAGAACACTTTCGACAAAGTCACCTTTCAAACATAAAAAAATTAATCAAAATCGGTCCATCCATTTAGGCGCTATAATGCCACAGACAGATACACACGTCAAACTTATAACACCCCTCTTTTACCGTCGGGGGTTAAAAATACGGACTCAAATTAGAATTAGTTAATGGGCCAAATGAAATATATTAACAGACATGTGTCATAACTTTATATAAATAAGTACGTAGTAGGCCGCGCGTTAAGCCGTGTAAGCACGAACGAACAAAACATGGTGAACACGAACATCGATCTCTGAAAATTTGATTTTGTGCGTGAGGAAGTAAATTAGCAAAGCGAACACGAACACCTTGCGAACAAAGTTTATTCAGTATTCAGTTCTACTTGTGTCCGCGCTCAACCCCTCAGTAACCATGGATTCACCGTTGGAATTGGTTGTCAGTGAAGATACAATATTGTTGATGTTAATTTGCATCCAATTTCTCCGAACACCCGTCTGCACAGAACAACCAAATTGGATCGTCACGAACATTTTTGATGAACAAAGTTTTCGATGTTCGTGTTCACCACGTTCTGCTCGTTCGTGCGTACACGGCTTTAGTAGCAAAAGTTTGATCATAAGTTGGCCTGGCGTAGTACAGTATTTTAATATACTTAAAGGCTAACTAAGACTGGTATTGGCACAATATTCAGCACGCACTTTTTGAAAACTTTAAGACATTGGTTGTCGCTGAAAAAATATTTATCAAAATACCTAGCCTTTTCCCAACTGTGTTGGGGTCTACCTCCAGTCTAACTGGACGCAGCTAGGTGCCTGTATTTTACATGGAGCGACTGCCTCCACAACCCAGTAGGATAGGATAGGATAGATGGACCTCCTTTTCCGCACTAAGATTCCCACTTTGTGAGGGCATGGGCTGTAATCCTCCACGCAGGCCCAGTGCGGGGGTTGGTGAAGGTCACATGTCTTCAAAGTTTTGATTCTAAGACATACACTAACGAGCAATGAAAAAGTTCCAGTGACATAGCACCAAATTACTCCTAAACGGGAAAGGCTAGCTTAATGACGCCGTCTGCAATATTGAAGTACATTTAACAGCGCATCAGAATATTACCAACTAAAAACGTAAATATTGTGTTGAAATTTTAAATTAAATGTGAAATTAAGGTGTTTGTCGGCATTTTGTTGGTGGAACTTTTTCATTGCTCGGCAGTTTATATGGTTTCCTCACGATGTTTTTCTTTATCGTTTTGAGAGCAGTGGTGATGAAATAATTTACACACAACCCAGTAACAGCAAGAGTAACACCGCCGAGGAGATAAAGTGAATTTGAGCGTCCTTGAAGAACGAGAATGGTTTTCTGAGATATGCTCGATGTCCAACTAAATCAAAATGCACTCATAAATATTTAAATTTTTATTTTTATTTATTCGATATTATGTAAATAACACCTTAACAGCTATAACGCCAATGCAATGTTACTACAAAGATATTAGGACTAGCAGAATACAATTAAAAAATGCAATTAAAAAATCTATTAAAATACAGTAATAAATACAATTAAAATCCAATTAACATACAATTAAACAAAAGTTAAAATACAATTCAATTCATATACAATTCAAACACAATTAAAATACAATTCATGTCAAATACTATTCGAAATTATTTCTATATGTGAAGACGACACTGAATTTGTAGGAAAATGTTACCGGAGTGATCTAAAAAGATAGATTTCCAGATCCAAGAACATGTAATTGGATTATTCTGTCAAAATCCTCTTATTGGGAAAACGTGGGATATTTTTTTGAGTTAACTTAGTTCTTGGAAGTTTTTACGTAAATGTGGATTGCTGGCATAAATCTGACATGTAAAAGCCACACCTTTTAACAACTTTCTGTGGCTAAGCGTAGTTCTGCGATGACCTAGAATTCTGTTGAGGTTGGTAGACCGGAATGAAACGAACCAATCTATGATGAAAATAGATAAAATGATATATGGAGACATAACATTCATCTTACTAATATTATAAATGCGAAAGTTAGGATGTGCGTATGTTTATCACTCAATCACGCCAGAACGGCTGAACGGATCTTGATGAAATTTTGCACAGAGATAGATTGTAGTCAGTAATAGCACATATTATTGACTTGACTTTTTATCTCGGAAATATGTTGCCTCGAGATAACTTTCGACTTTCACGCGGGTGAAGCCGCTGGCAGAAGCTATTATAAATGCGAAATGTTGGTTATGTGTATGTCTGTTACTCAATCACTCCAGTACGGCTGAATGGATCTTGATTTTTAAGTTAACTATTTTTATTTAAATACTGGTCTGCCCTTAACATTTTAAAATAATCAAGTTCTAAACAAATCTCTCATAAGTCTATATGCCATTTTGATATTTATGTCATGCATAAATCAAGCTTAAACATTAACAATCCTTTGTTATGGGGTCCTCATAGTAGCTTCGAGATAAATATCCTAGTGACGATTGACGAATCATCAAAATCGGTCAACGCGTTTGATCTCTAAAACGCCACATAAGAATAAACATACATACATAGGCTGCTAAACATATTTCGTAAAAATATGTACTTCTAACTCATAATCTTACTAACCCGCACTCGACACACGTGGTGAACGACTGCCTACTACTTCTCACTGAGTGGAGGCCTGTGTTCAAGCATTGAGAACATTATATCGCTTATCCCCACAGTAAAAAAAATGGATTTTATTTGATTTGGTTTGATTTGATTTGATTTAATTTGATTTGATTTCATTTCATTTCATTTGATTTCATTTGATTTCATTTGATTTAATTTGATTTCATTTGATTTCATTTGATTTCATTTGATTTCATTTGATTTCATTTGATTTCATTTGATTTCATTTGATTTCATTTGATTTCATTTGATTTCATTTGATTTCATTTGATTTGATTTCATTTGATTTGATTTATGTTTATGCTAAGCAATAACTCTTCTACATACTTACATCCAATCCAGGCATAACAGTTGTCTCGCTGAAGTGTTGTGATATGATCATTTGTAGGCTTCTTGTGTACCGGTACTGGACATCATATGAATCTGTAATCAAGAAAGTGTTTCAGTCATCTGTTGCCTACTGAAATTAAAAGAGGATTAACCCTATCCGGTCATAAATACAGAAAGTTTTAGAGCTATGACAGAAGCTCTTTAAAGTCGACCTTTTGTTTAAACTGTATCGTTGGGCTACTGCAGCCTTATGGCGTAATAATTGGTAGAATTTTTATACACTTTGGTCTTTGACTTGCCGAATTCATTACGCAATACGGGTGCTGGGTTCGAATCCGAGGTTGGCCAAGGTATCATGTAAGAAGTATAAAGCACATAAAATAAATCTCAACCTACCTACTTATATGGTAAAGTTCAGGCCATTTAACGTCAATTTACCATACTGATGAAACCATGAATCATCATCATCTGCCTAGCCTTTTCCCAACTATATTGGGGTCGGGTCGGTTTTACATGGAGTGACTGCCTATCTGACCTCCACAACCCAGTAACTGGGTAACACTGTACCACTTGGCAAGACTGGTGTCAGATCTAAAGCTTCTGACTACCCGTAACGACTGTCAAAGACCTTTAAATGACAGCCGAGACCAACAGCTTAACGTGCTTTCCGACGCACGGAGGAAACTCGGTATGTTGAAATGGTCACACATCCACGGACCGACCTCGTCAAGCGTTGCTTAACCTTGATGATCGATCCGTGCGGCTGTTATTATTTAGCCACGGGCTCCTCAATGAAACCATGAATCTTTAAAATTAAATTCATTTCAAGCTACAAGGCTCGTAATTCATTACTCAAACTGTTTGACATATCGTTAAAAATGTGCAGTCTTTTATGAATGACTGTACATTTATCGGCTCAATTAAATTTAATATCGAACACTTTTTAATCTGTCTGTCAATGGCAAAGGTTTAAAATGAATTTAATATATCAATGGTATTACTGTATCTACATATATTTAAAGACAAATAAAACATTTTGTTAAACGACTTTCCAAAAAGGAGGAGGTTTCTCAATTCGACCATATCTTTTTTTTTATGTGTGTTCGCGGATAACTTCGTCATTTATGAACCAATTCTGATAATTCTTTTTTTATTGGAAAGGAGATATCCCAAGGGTGGTACCATGAATACGAAACTAGGATCTGATGATGGCATCCAGAAATCGAGGGGAATTCTCAAATATTAAAGCCATACATTTAGCGATTTTGGTATTTTATCAACAAAGCAATCATTTACACTTAGAATGTGTGATTTGGTGAAGTGGAACTGATGAAGAAGACCACAGATGGTCACTGGAATGCCTTAATGTTAAGTATATCACGTATAAGATATATCAAATAGCTTACCGACTATGATGAAGCAAATACTTATAAATAAATGGTACTGATAAAAATGGTACCATCGCACTCATCTGATGATGAAGCCGGAAAATAGGCACTGGAAGTCCGAAAGAAAACAACGGATCCTAGTCGTTTTATTGGAATCGTCATGAGATTTACTTTGGTTATAAATGATTTTCATGGTATTTAGAGGTGTGTAACTTTATCTTACGAAGTCTGTGACGAAAAACAGAAAACAATAGGTACCAAAGACACCGACTTCGGAAAAGAAAGTTATTTTTCGCTTTGTAGTTTTTTGTTTTGGAAGTCGGTTTGTTTTTTTTTGTTAAAAAGCTTTTTACTTGTAATTTTTCACGACAAATCTTTTAATATTTAAATAAAAAATATAAAGTTATTCTTGAAAGTTTTATTTTAGTTTGAATGGATGTAACTCTGGGATTTGAGGTAAATAGGCGCAAGATTATTCGTAAAAAAATAATTTCAGTGCATAATAATTGTCGCACCGCTACTGTACTTGGTACCTATTGTTTTTCGTTTTTCGATACCAACTTCAGAATAGTAGGGGTTTTTAGCAAGTCGGTTACATGTTTTTGTTAAAAAGATTTTGAAAGAAAGAAAGAAATAAAAATTGTTTATTCTGCACAAACTAAACGCACAATACAAAATAAAGAGTGGCATTCACTAAAGGTACAAATTAGCCAAAAGCCTCGTATTTAAAACAAAAATTAAAAAAGTATGTCAATTTTGTCTATTGCTTGATGAGAGCAATACACAGTTATCTGCTGTCAGTGCAGTGTCAGTGTGGCAGTTATGTGTGCAGTTGTCTGTTGCTTTTTTCTTTTTGGTTCTGTTGCCTCTAATTACCATGAAAATCATTATTTGTAGCCATAGTAAATCTCATGACAATGCTAACACAACTAGGACACATTGTTTCATTACGGAGTTCCAGTGCCTATCTTCCGGCATCATCACCAGATCAGTATGATGGTACCATTTTCATCAGTACCATTAATTTATAAGTATTTGCTTCATTATAGTCGGTAAACTATTCGAGATATCTTATACCCGTGACAAACATTAAGAGTTCCAGTAGCCGTCTGTGGTCTTCCTCATCAGTTCCACTTCACTCAGTTGCAGTTCCCTCGAATTCCATGGGATCCCATCTTCAGATTCAGTATTAGTGACAATGGGACCACCTAAATGGGAGTAAACCCAAAGTAAAAAAAAAAAAAAAACTATTCCACAATTGGCGGAGTAATCGCGTAACATTCATAATACCTACTCCTTTTTGAAGTCGGTTAAATAAAGTATGGGAATGCTTGTATGCTTATGTATGGGAACGGTAGAATCATTTTGATGTAACGTTCGAAAGTGCCGCTTGGTGGCCTAGTTGAAATAAAATATCTTTATCTTTGTCTTTGTCTTGACAATGCTATCGAAATGTCATGTACAGATGTATGTATGTATGTCATCATGTCATGTCTTCCCTTACATTTTGGTATTTCGACCATTGCCAACGCCGATAAAGTGACACTTCTTTTGAGCCTCTGGATGCGTACAAGCTATTCGACTTCTCTGCGAGGGCTACTTCGAGATCATGCAGGAAAAGAGTCTGAAAGGACTTAGTGGAAATTGTTGCTTAGAATTGGGATAGAATCAGCTTGAAAGAAAAAAAACCGGCCAAGTGCGAGTCGGACTCGCACACGAAGGGTTCCGTACCATTATCGCAAAACACTGCATAAAAATCACGTTTGTTGTATGGGAGCCCCCTTTAATATTTATTTTATACTGTTTTTAGTATTTGTTGTTATAGCGGCAACAGCAATTTCAACTGTCTAGCTATCACGGTTCATGAGATACAGCCTGGAGACAGACGTACAGACAGACAGACGGATCGCGAAGTAAGTAAGTAAGTAAGTAAATCATTTATTTGCGTAAAACATGGTATACATTGATGTTAATATTATTACAGTAGCTCAACATGTTTCGCTAAGATATAACATAGCATGCAAAAATTTATAAGTAGAGTAGAGTAAGAAGTCTTAGTAATAGGGTCCCGTTTTTACCCTTTGGGTACGGCACCCTAAAAAAGAAACATGCACCCGTGCATCCTAATTACGTAACTGTTTTGAGCGCTTAAAGCGCGCGAGCTCCCTTTCATTTTGACAACTCAACAGTATTCATTGCTGTCTAGTAGACAGATTTTTGATCATAAGAAGCAATACTTAGCTTTTGCCAGCGGCTTCGCTCGCGTGATATGTGTTGATGTCGCTGGCGTGATTGAGTAACAAACATACATCCAAACACATCCATCCAAACTTTAACATCTTACTGTTACTTCATCACATCATCAGCCTATTAATGTTCCCACTGCAGGGACACAGGCCTCCTCTCTGTGAGAGGGAATGGGCCGTAATCCACCACGCGGGCCCAGTGCGGGTTGGTGGATGTCACATGTCTTCGAATTGTTGGTTCTAGGACATGCCGGTTTCCTCACGATGTTTTCCTTCATCGTTTTGAGAGCAGTGGTGATGAAATAATTTACACAAAGTAAAGCGCCTACCTGGGCTCGAACCCACGACCTACAACTTGTAAGTCGCGGCCGATACCACTGGGCCACCACTCTTACTATATCACACTAATATTATAAAGGCGAATGTTTGTGAGTATGGGTTTGTATGTTTGTTACTCAATCACGACAGAACGGCTGAACGGATTTGGATGAAATTTGGCACAGAGATAGGTTATACTCTGGAATGGCACATAGGCATAGGCCCATACTTTTCATCCCGGTATAATGCTCCCTTGGGATAAGAAATTACTCTTCAGGCGGGTGAAGCCCCTGGCAGAAGCTAGTTTATTATATTAGTTAGAAGATGAATGCAAGCAAAGCACGCATGCGCCATTCTTTCAAGTTACATAATAAGGGTGCTGATCTTATTTACCTAAAAAAATCAATAAGCCATTACATATAACACTAATAAGTATTCAGTTCTTAATAAAAGAAGCTCAACAAAAAACTAAATACCAGATATTACGAATCCTAGAAAAATCAAATAATACTTGATTAAATAAATAACGATGATCCCTGTTCTTACCATTCAACAGAACATCACGTTGTACCCCAAGATTATAATCTCCGATGTCGAAACGCGATCTGAAAAAAAAAACAAGACTGTAAGAAACCAATTATTTTTAATGAAGTGAAAGGTGAAACTGAAGGTTTAATGAGTCGGATTTTTATTAGAATACATGAAGGTTTGTTCGCAGTACGGATGGTCAAAAAGTTCTACATAACCCATCGCTGTGGCGATACTTGGAGGAGGCCCATGTCCAGCAGTGGACGTCTTCCAGCTGAAATGATGATGTGAACCAATTTTTTTTTTTTTTGTTAGATGTTAGATTTTATATTAATTTTGAGGGTTGACTAGAATTTTGGGCGTTTGGAATATATACACTTAGCGAGAAGCTCGTAACGAAATTATAAAATCTGCACGGGTCGATTTTCAAGTAAAGCAATGCTTGACGAAGTCGGACAATATTCCCTAAAAAATCTGTACGTCTATCAAAAATTGTTATTGCAGGATGATTTCACATCATCATCATCTTACTAGGGTCGACCTAATACATTTTCTTTTTCCATTATCTTCTTATCAAACGTCACGCGATCATTCACTCCTTTTATTAGGGTTCCGAAGTCAACAAGGAACCCTTATAGTTTCGCTCTGTCCGTCTGTCCGTCCGCAGCTTAGCTCAGAGAATCTAAGTACTAGAAAGCTATAATTTGGCATGTATATACATATTAATAATTCCAACAAAGTGGTAACATAAAATCATGAAAATTATTTTTTTTTCGGGTACCTCCCATAGACGTAAAGTAGGGATGTATTTTTTTTTCCTAACCAATCCCATGGTGTGGGGTATCGTTGGATAGGCCATTCAAAAATATTATGGGTTTGTTAAAACTATTTTTCGATTCAGAGATTCGTTCGCGTAAAATTAAGCTTTATGTTGCAAATTTATGTTAGAGTCAAGTGCCCCCCCCCCCTGCCAGCGAAATGGTTGCTCTTGGCTATGTGAAAAAATTCACGGAAGTAGTAAATGTAACGAAATTAAAAGGAAAATTATCACGGATAACAAGGCTTTAAAAGTTTACGAGTAATAGTCGACCAACTTATAAAATGTACTTGGAACAGTAAAAATTTTGTACAAATGCCATTGAAAAATTACTTAAATATAGTTGATAGCTGTGTAAAACAGAGTAAATATAATGCTTACAAACCATGTAAAAATATACAAAAATGAAATCATAACAGGCTTTACAAGTTTATGAGTAAAAGTCGACCAACTTATAAAATGTACTTGGCAGAGTAAAATTTTTGTACAAATGCCATTGAAAAATTACTTAAATAACGTTGTTAGCTGTGTAAAACAGATAGTAAATATATGCTTATGAACCATGTAAAAATATACAAAAATAAAATCATAACATCCTTAATAATTATGATTTCAAAATTTAAAATGTTTAAGCTCGAATAACGCATTGGAATGGCCGGAGTCGTTGGCAGTACCAGAACGTAGTCCACACGGCGCATGCGCGCGGTGGAGTCTATTTTGTGTTAGTGCAGAAGTATTTTCGACGTTTTGTAATTAAAATGTAAAAGTTAAATTACATTAGATTCGATTTCCAAGCAAATTACAAATTTTCTTTTGTCGATATCCTTCTATAAAGTCAATATTCGAACCGACTTCATCACTAATTGAGTAGCGTAAAACTTTCCAGAATGAAATAGTGAATACCGCAGATTAGAGGATTCACCTCTAATCTGCGGTATTAGAGGTGAATACATACATTTTTTTCTAATTCCGAAAGAGAAATAAACAAGGAGCGTGCACGCAAGGATCCAGGAACGAACTATACCATTCCCCGTGTCTCTAACGCGAGCTCGTATCGGCACCTTTCACAATTCGCACCCGCGGTGGTACTCAAATAGATAATATTTTTCTAACTTTGGGAAGTTGCGAAGTTGGATTATATACTCTTCAGATTATAACTCCTTCTTCAGATACCAGTTAGTCCTTATTTAGTTTAAGTCAAGAGTGAATAGATTACATCTAGGCAAGCGTGCTTCACCGTAGACCACATCATCGCTTACCATCAGGCGAGATAGTGGTCAAACGCGAGAATATAGATTAAAAAATCCTATATCGTATCGGGATGTAAGGGGGCGCACAGGGATGTAAGGGGGCGCACACACAAACTTAGCGCCCCAAGTCAACCTCACCTGCTCGTGGTGCATCCTGCCGATCAACAAACGAGGCTCTGACGACAACCGACAAATGGCGGTATAACCATTCCAACAAATCTTCGCAGTCAAATGGCAAAGACTGGTGACGGGCAGCAGCGTCACCAATGTAAGAAACTGCGATCTGCGATCGCCAACCCGCATGCCCAGCGTGGCGATTATGGGCAAACCCTCCAATATGGCAAGTCAAAAGAAACCACGGCCCCCAGTTCCCGGCCGCCCTGCTGTTATTCCTGATTATGGCGGCGGTCACGGTAGCGGCAGGGCACTCGGGGGTGCGAAGAATCTCCGGGTTACGGACTACGGCCGCCAAAATCAAAAAACAAAACTGACCTTGGCTACGTACAACGGACGCACGTTACGGCTTGACGAACACCTCGTGCAGCTTGAACAGGAGCTCGAGAATATAGGGTGGCACATTCTGGGGTTGAGTGAAGTCCGAAGAGAGGGAGAGGACACAATAACTCTTGAATCGGGCCACCTTATGTATTTCCGAGAGGGAGACCAGCTATCCCAAGGCGGTGTCGGGTTCCTGGTTAACAAATCCATCTGTGGCAACGTTGTGGAAGTCTCCAGTGTGTCGAACAGGGTAGCGTACCTAATAGTGAAGCTAACCGAGAGGTATAGCCTTAAGGTTGTGCAAGTCTACGCACCGACCTCGGCGCACTCGGACGACGAAGTGGAAGAAATGTTCGAGGACATTTACAAGGCCTTGCACTCCACCACTAAGACCCACTACAGCGTTGTCATGGGGGATTTTAACGCTAAAGTGGGAGTACAGAATTGCAGCGAATCAGTAGTAGGATCCTACGGATTTGGCACCAGAAATCATAGGGGGCAAATGCTTGTCAACTTCCTAGAGAAGGAGGGGCTTTTTGTTATGAATTCCTTTTTTAAGAAACAGCCCCAAAGGAAGTGGACGTGGCAAAGCCCCGACACTATGACCAAAAATGAGATAGACTTCATCATAACAGATAAAATCCAACTTTCCTGTCGCAGGTCTGCTGGAAGAAATTTCTTGTGAAATAAGCAGTACCTTTGTGCTCTAGTATATGTATTATTTATTTTCTCTGTTAAGTGTTTTGTGTGTACATAAATAAATAAATAAATAAATAAATAAAAAGCATATATTCAGGGATGTCTCAGTGATCAACAGGTTTAATACCGGCAGCGATCACAGACTTGTTCGAGGCTCTCTGAATATCAACTTCAAGCTTGAGAGAACTCGTTTGATGAAGTCTAGGCTCCGTCCAAACATGCTCCAAACTATGTTAGGATCTGAAGCGTTCCAGTCAGACCTGGAGAACCGGTTCGCTGTCGTGGAAACCACAGACGACGTTGACCAGACACTCGACCAAATGGTGCAAATCCTCAGGGAGGAAGGTACGAGATTTTGTAAGATGCGGCGTACGGGCCGGAAGTCTAAACTTTCGGAAGAGACTCTAAAGCTCATGACGGAGCGACGTGAAAATCCACCAGCCACTTCGCCAGAACAGCGGGCACTCAACAAAAAAGTTAGGAAACTGGTACGACGCGATCTCCGACGATCCAATACGCTCTCTATAGAGAAAGCGATTGAGCAAAACCGGGGGTCAAAAGTGTTCTTCCAGCCACTTGGGAGGAGCCATCTGACGAAGCTGGCTAAATCGAGTGGGGATATCGTCGTTTCAAGGCCGGAGATTCTTTCGGAAGTTGAGGACTTCTACAGCCAACTGTACGCATCGCATGCATCTCGGCCTGATCCCGAAAATGAGGATTCTAGAGCCACCTTAACCCGCCATTTTACAGAAGACCTGCCTGAAATAAGCCAAGATGAAATCGAGGCGGCTCTCAAACAGCTTAAAAATGGAAAAGCCCCGGGTGAGGACGGGATTACAACCGAGCTCCTGAAAGCAGGAGGACGCCCCGTATTGAATGAGCTTGGGGAGCTCTTTAACTCTGTCCTGTTCTCTGGGAGAACTCCACTGGCGTGGCAGAGGAGCGTGGTCGTTATTTTCTTCAAAAAGGGTGACAAGACCCTTTTGAAGAATTACAGACCCATTTCGCTTCTTAGTCACGTTTATAAGTTGTTTTCGAGAGTCGTCACGAATCGTCTAGCGCGAGGACTCGACGAGTTTCAGCCGCCGGAGCAGGCCGGGTTCCGAGGAGGATACAGCACCATAGACCACATCCACACAGTGCGGCAAATTATACAAAAGTCCGAAGAGTATAATCGGCCCCTGTGTTTTGCTTTTGTGGACTATGAGAAGGCTTTTGACTCCGTCGAAACCTGGTCTGTTTTGGAGTCTATGCAGCGATGCCAAGTTGACTGGCGATACATCCAAGTGCTGAGATGTCTTTATGAAAACGCAACAATGACCGTTCAAAGTCAAGACCGGCAAACTAGGCATATCTCACTGCGTCGAGGAGTTAGACAAGGGGACGTGATTTCCCCGAAATTGTTTAGTAACGCAGTGGAGGATATGTTTAAGACGCTGGACTGGGAAGGACGCGGCATTAACATAAACGGCGAGTACATCTCACACCTAAGATTTGCGGATGACATCGTCATAATGGCAGAGTCGCTGCACGACTTGCAGCAGATGCTGGATGGCCTAGCTGATTCTTCTGCACGCATCGGTCTCCGGATGAACTTGGATAAAACCCAGGTTATGTTTAATTCACACGTAACACCGGGATCGATTGTGGTCAATGGCGGTGCTCTCAAAGTTGTTCGAGAATACGTTTACCTCGGGCAAACTTTGCAGTTTGGTAAGAACAACTTTGAGAAGGAGGCTAGCAGAAGAATACAGCTGGGCTGGGCGGCGTTTGGAAAACTTCGTCGAGTCTTCTCGTCGCGCATCCCGCAAAGCCTGAAGACTAAAGTCTTCAACCAGTGCGTCCTACCTGTTATGACCTACGGTGCCGAGACGTGGACACTCACAATACGGCTGGTCCATCAGTTCAAAGTTGCTCAGCGAGCTATGGAAAGGGCTATGCTCGGAGTCTCTCTAAGGGATCGAATCAGAAATGAGGTGATCCGGCAGAGAACCAAAGTTGTCGACATAGCTCACAGAATAAGTAAGCTGAAGTGGCAATGGGCCGGCCATATAAGTCGTAGAACCGATGACCGTTGGGGTAAACGTGTTCTTGAGTGGAGGCCGCGAACTGGTAAACGTAAGGTAGGGCGCCCTCAGGCTAGGTGGAGCGACGACCTTCGCAGGGTGGCTGGTAACAGCTGGATGACAGTTGCCGAAAATCGAACCAAATGGCGTGCAATTGGAGAGGCCTATGTCCAGCAGTGGACTGCTATGGGCTGATGATGATGATATCGTTTTTAGACTTTGTGAGCCGCTGAAACCGTTCTAATGTTCATGTAACAACAACAAAACCCTCTTTGTATTCCGCATTATTATGCAACTTCGGAACCCTATTACTGCGCGTGGCCCGACACGCACTTGGCCGGTTTTTTTTTTCTTATAATTCCTCTCTGAGTTCATCCATCTTTTCTTTGAGGTATGGAGGGGGCTCCATACACATTTATATTTTGAACTATTTTATTCGCAGATCAATTAAAAACTGTATTCTTATGTTATCTCATAGAGTTCAATAAGTCCATTGCAGCTCCTCCATTTTTCTTTTCTGATTTATTTCGTTGCGGGAACCAAGACAGTTAAATTCATTCTCCGGGACTTCGTCGAGCTTCATTGCTTCGGCGCTTTTATGATGGTCGCCACTGTTGATTCTGGCTTTCAGGAGTTGCAGTTGGGTTTGTCCCAAAAAAAGTCCATTGCGGTGGATTATGCGCAAGGTTTGTAATTTTATTATTAAGACATAAATTAACACATCAATAATTATCATTGTGTTCATTGCTTCACATTTTTAATTTTTACTTATTTTGCATGGTTTGAACGTCCAGTCAGCTTGTATGAAAGGACCCAAAAAAGGCACCAAGTCCCTTGACAGAGAACAAGTTGTTCTGTACCTTTTATTTTTGTCTAGTTTAGTGACCTCTATTTCTACATGTTTTGCAACTAGTGGGATGCCATTGGCTTTAAAGCAACCTAAATGAAACGCTATAGAACCATGACTCTCATTTACAATCACCATGCCTTCTTTGATCACTGCTAGTCGCAATTGTTATGTCCAAATTCTTGACTGACAGCTTAATATTCAAAACTATATCACAGACATTGTAATTACGAAAATCAACTTCAAATGCAAATCTGCCAGTCACAAGTCACTCAACACAGATAACAGAACAGAAATTAGAAACGCCAACAGAACAATCTATAGTCATCCGATAAGACCCGGACTTCCTTTGAAGATTATCAGCCAAATAATTTGGAAACCCACTGGGCCGAAAAACCTTATTACTCTCCAATACACTTTGAAGTGACTTAAAGGTCTTTGAAGATGTATTTAGAAGCATAGACTATATATATTCAACGTTTGTATACTATCAGAAACTATCCCGTCTATAATATGGATCGTCTTTGATGTGGACCAAAGGGGTATTATGACCTTGTTCAGAATGGATGAACGATTTTGCGATGATATGCGAACGGGTCCAATGATCTTTAAAAGCGATTAGGTAAATTCTAAAAAAGTGTAGGACCTTTTAAGTAATGCTATAAAACATCGTTTTAATATAGGTGAAACTATGAGCTTGTGCGTATACGTTGGACCGATTCTGTAAATTATTTTTTTAACATCAACAATAGATAAGTTTGAGACTCCTTGTTTACCATCAGGTGAAATAGTGGTCAAACGCGAGCCTATCGATAAATAAAAAAAAGGCAGAAAAGTGCGAGTCGGACTCACGCGCAAAGGGTTCCGTACCATTATCACAAAAAACGGCAAAAAAATCATATTTATTTTATTCTGTTTGTAGTATTTTTGTTATAACGGCAAAAGAAATACATCATCTGTGAAAATTTCAACTGTCTAGCTATCACAGTACATGAAAAAAATAAAATGGTTATCCATGTTTTACCAGAAAAAAAATATTACAACCAGCTTGCAATATTGGCAAAGCACCCCCTTTTCCCAAAAAGGAGATACAAATATACTAGCTGGTTGGGAAGCACAGGCGTTTTCCCTATAACTGGGTTTGCCTAACTCAGTTTATTCCGAAGTGCACGGTCCGGGTTGCGAAGAGTTTCAGAATGAATATATCTCGTCCGTCCCTTAAATTTTGTTTGCGTAGGTATAGGCTGGAACAAAATCCATAATATAACGTAGGCGTCATATTATGGATTTTGTTCATGCCTATTTATTGAGGACCTTCAACAAAAGACGTACACAAAAGTTATAATGTATAAAGAAATTAAAATTTATTACATGTTTGTAAAGGGTAATCTGTAGAAAACTGCACCATCACTGTTAAAATTATCATAATCCTACTAAAATATTATAAGGCAAAAGTTTGTGAGTTTGTTTGTTACTTCTTCACGCTCAAACACCTGGACAGATCTGGATGAAATTTGCCACAGGGATAGACTATAGTCTGGAATAGCACATAGAATACTTTTTTTCCCCGGAATAATGTTCCCTAGGGCTAATTTTCGACGTTAACGCAGGCGAAGCTGCTGGCAGAACTTAGTATAATTATAATAAACTAATTCAACTTTTCTGACCAACATTGCTGAAATTCTCGACGCCAGAGAATTTTACGCCCCTATTTTACCGGCTTCCAGTTTTTTGTCAGTCACTGCTTTTAATCTCTAAAAGCATCGTTTCAAAATTCCATTTAACCTGTTACAGTGAAGTGATGTAGCACTCGACTAAAACTAAATTGCCCAAAATTTATTTGCAGCAGAAGGTCAATGCGTTTGGTGTGATTGAGTAACAAACATACATCCAAATTTTCATATTTATAATATTATTAGTAAGCATCATCGCCCTTTTAATGTTCCCACTGCTGGGACACAGGCCTCCCCTCTGTGAGAGAGGAAATGGGCCTTATTTCACCACGCAGGCCCAGTGTGTCACATGTCTTCGAATTATTGGTTCTAGGACATGCCGGTATCCTCACGATGTTTTCTTTTACCACTTTTAGAGCAGTGGTGATGAAATAATTAACACAAAGTAAAGCACCTGCCTGGGTTCGAACCCACAACCTACGACCCGTAATTCGGGACCGTTACCAGAGCTGCTCTCACATTCTATACTATTGATTACATTAAATTTTTGATTAAATTCTTTTACAAAGATGTTAAAAGCCACTTTAGCAAGTAGTAGTTTTGATAGAATACGACTGCACTTTTGACCCTTGACTTTACTTTGGAACGACCCGCACAGGAGACACGAGATAAGCAAAACACAAACAATAATAAAAAATAAAAATAAATAATCCCGTGCGAGACCAATAAGGTTCCTATCTCAGCATGTGCAACGATATTAAAAAGAAAATAACGTTGCGCTGATATTCTGATAGGGCCCACTGTTGCTGCCACGGACACACAGGGATAGGGATAAATAATGAAATTATTGGCGTCTACTGCCTACGAAATGGATTAAAGTTGGCTAAACTTACACTGGGGAATGTAGATACGTAGACATATATTATTAAACCTTATTAAATCACGAGGGTACGCAGTTTACTAGCTTTATTGAATTACTGTTCGTTAGTTTACTAGCTTTTGCTCTAGACTTTGATCATATAGCTAGATTTTGTCTAGACTGAATGTACAGTGGCTAGGACGGGATTAGAGACTCCTACACAAGTGACAATATATCATTGAAAGCGTTGCAAGAGCAATCGGAACAAGTACAATTAGATTGCACAAAAAATAACCAGTCCTCCATCTTGGGCCGTCCGCCATATTGGATTTAGAATGATGTCACTTAGCTAGCCATGCATTACCATCCAAACTAAACATGTATGCAAAATTTCATTTTAATCGGTGGAGGATAACTGCTTTAAAATTCAGTTGCAAGATTTGACCCGAACACACTTACATACATACTTTGCAAGTTAATTAAAAGCTTGTAAAATTAAAAAGCCCCCGACACATTTTTATCTCATGCTACATAATTTATCTAACAGTAGACGCGCTTCGATAGACAATCTATTAAACACGTAGTTATGACACGATATCTTGTGAAAATACCCCGATTCAAATAGTAAAACGCCCATAACTTTTGAAGGGCTGTATCGATCATCAAACATAGCTAAAATACACAGGTAGCCACGTCAAACTTATAACACCCCCTTTTTCCGCCGGGGATAAAAAATGACGAAAATGATTGGGAAATCGCTATCGAATTTTCGTGTGACCATCTCTTATATTTTGGCTGTTTGACCGGCGCCTTTGTTGATGGAATGACGTTTAGACCCTCAGGTGGCTCAGTGCATTGTGAGTTGTTGTAGCTGGCAGTAGATACTAGAAGTGTTTGTCGAAGGACGTCCACTGCTGAAGGCCTCCCCCAAGTGTCGCCACCTCGATTTGTCCTGTACGTCACGCATCCAGCGGATTCCCTCAGCCCTGATAAGGTCATCGCTCCACCTAAAGGGAGGCCTTTCAACGCTGTGTCTGCCGGTACGCGGTCACCACTCCAGAACTTTTCGGCACCATCGACCATCCGTTCTGCGAGCAACGTGCCCTGCAAGTGCAAGTTTGGCAATCCTTCGGACTAAGTCGGTAGGGTTACCCCCTGGTTCTCTTGCGGACGTCTTCATTTCTGATTCGATCACGCAAGGTAACTCCGAGCATAGCGAGTTGCCGTGTTTTCTCAGGGTATAACAATAGACGATCGCTCCTACTGAGGCAATTGATACCAACTGTAGTCTTTTGAGTATAGATGCAATTGGCTGTTTCAAAAATGTTTGATACTTGGCGGCCGCCTTAACTACCGCGTAAGCTCGTCATCCTGTCTGAGGCTGTAGTCTGTCATAATAAGGTCATGTGTCTAAATATTTATAAATAATACAGACGATGTTACTATAGTTTGGCAAATTCGCACGTGACATTCGTGGCGGGGGACGTTACTATATACCCAATGACGTAACGGCGCGATGACTAATTTTACCACCCCCGCTGCATTACGCCCCCGTCACCCGCGGACCATGGGAGTGTCACGTACGAATTGTCTAAGCTTTATCAAAGATAAAGAAAACAAAATAATGTAACCGATTTTCAAAAACAGAATATTAGACAATTTCTAGTCCTTCCTCAGTCGATCAGTTACTTACGTGAAATAGCTTTATAACTGTCCTGTTACCAGCTCGATCGATTTTCCTTTGAAGCCACAGATGCTACATTCACACGAAGATAACTACAGAATATCAACTCCTTACAATGAGCGAAAACACACGCACACATAGTCACGCTTCACGTACAGCGAGTGCAAGGGTACTGGCGACTGTCATTTGTTTGAGATAGTAGTTCTGCTTCTTTGTGTGTTGCGACTTGCAGGAACGCATTCAAACGATATATTGAGCTTGCATTATTATGATCGGAGCCGATCAAATGCTGCTTCAAATACTTGTATAGATTTCAATGCATTGAGTTTGCGAACATATGTTGCATTAAGTCCGCCTATGTATCACCATTGTACATGGAGTTTAAATAAATAAATATTGGATATTCCATGCTATGATAACTGTTGAATCTATTTTTGCCTGGTTTTATATTTTCATACTATTTTTGGATTATTTTTACTCTAGATTGACTACTCACTCTAATGGCAGTCCCATTTCACGTCCAGGCAATTACTGTCTATTCCAGGTTGCCTGAAAGTAATCGCGGAATGTTGTTTGTTTTTCGTTATCTTTTTTATGTATTTTGTGGTATACAATAAATTATTATAATGAATAAATAAACTCACTTTCCCACTGTAGGGTGAAACCTAATATTATAACTATTGGAAAAAAGTATTACACCAAGTATATATTATATAGTTTAAACTAAAATTAGGCAGGAATATAAGTTGTAAATTTCATTTAACACTTCATTATTACTAGTATAGAGCAAGAACATAAGGTTTGACAGGCCTTTACAATAATTTGTAAGATAATCTACTTTCAGGAATGTTACTTGAGCATTATATAAAGTACAGGTTTACTCTCTAAAAAGAATGCCACAAGGGGCTTTTATTGGTCTCATACAGTTTGTATTTTTTTAATGCTGTTTTTATCTTCCTTAATAATTTATTATGGTTTCATATTACTCTTCCATGAATACTAAAGTGTTCGCAGGAGAGAACCAAGGTTACAAACAGAGTTTGAAGAATTTTCAAACTTCGACGTTGGTAGTAAACGGTGACGCACAATATTAGCAAAAGGGACGGCTGATGGGGCCGAAAAGTTCTGTGAGTGGCGACCGCGATCCGAATACACAGCTACTAAGGCGTCGCGCGATGTGGACCAACGACCCAAAAGAAGGTCGCAGGAATCCATTAGAAAGCATGTTGGTCCGGATTTCATTTATAAATCTTTAATAATTGTTACAGGTAATCAGGAACCATAAAAACTGACACTAGTATTTTCAAGGTGTATCGTGCGGCAGAATTGCTGGATTTAGGAGAATAGATATGCAAATGCACTATGCATAAAAAAGTTAAAAAAAACAAAAAACCAGACTGCTTAAGCGAATTAAAAAGATGTAAACTATAAGAAAATCATGCTTTGCAGTCGGAGGATACATATTCGCAAGCTGAATGACCACCTGCCTGATCCTCCGATTGCACAACATGTTTTTTTAGTTCGCTTAAGCAATCTGTTTTTTTTAATATATTATTATTTGTAATCACTACTAAAAACCCTTTTTTTGATACCCCACTCGATGGGTTCGGAACAAAAACATATTGGGCCTGACCTCCACAATTATGGCGCCCAAAAACTGCCGTTTTTGGATTTTTCGCTTATCTAAGAACACTTAGGCGGTCAAGACCTATCTAACGATATCTAATTATATAAGTATTATATAAATCCATCTAGTGGTTTGAGAGATATGAGGTAATAAAGAATATTACGTACATAAATTCAAGATAATCCTTTCCTTGCAGTCGGTTAATAAATACTGATATTTTGCTGCATCAGGTATTTTTTTAAGCCGAACCAAATATGGTTGGGAAAACGCTAGACAGATTGAAAAAGCTAAAGCTAAGCTAAGCTAAGCTTCAGCTAAATGAACGATGATGAAGTATACTGCTAAAAATACACCGTGGTTAATAAAACCACAGCTAAAACGTTACTTTTTCAAGTCTGTCACAAGAACAACTAAGTGTGAACATAAGTTTTATCTCGTGGATGTAAGCGAGTAGCAAAGTCACTTGTTTTATTGTTGTTGTTAAACTCGGCCGAGTTCCTTGCGTCCCTTACCTTGGAAAGTAGGTTGAGAGAGATTTTGAAAAAAATGTTTTTGGATTTATAGAAGACCTTTGACTGAGTTGAATACATATGAGATTAAACATAATGATATTACTTTTATACGTAAAGTTTGGTTAGAATTGGATCAATTAATTAGAAGTTGGATTACGTATAAAACAGTGTTAGACTATAAAATATATAGTGGAATGTATGGACAGACAGAATGAGAATGAGATGATGATGGCAGTGTGGCAGTTATACAGAGAACTTGAAAAAATCTTGAGACTTTACTACTGACTAATGTTACAAATTTGTGAGAGTCTGTCTGTATGTTTGTTTATCAATTACGCCTACACGGCCAAACGGATATAACTGGATTATAGGATACTTTATATCCCGGTATTTCGTACCCGTTGGATATTTCCAACTATCACGCAGACAAAGCTGTTGGCAAAACCCAGTTTATTATAAAGCTGCCAGCAAATCTAAACATCAATACAATAATTACGTTCTATAAATAAAATTTTCAGTAACAAGCCTCAATGCTACTTGAAAATAAAACACTGCCGAAGTCTGCCGAACGTTCACGAAGTAACTCGAAGCTCGTAGTAGCGGCTTTCTTCTACTGATGTTTAGAGTGCTTCCCACTCTCACCTACACTTGTTATAATGTCCGTATACCATTATATGTATAGAAATCCGCTTTATTACCCCTCTGATGTGTGACGTAATGGAATGCTGAGATTTTTTGCTTATTTGCTGAGAGGCAACCCTTGAGGGGTACGGTAAAAGTACACAAATACGGGAAAAAAGGAGTACAAAGGATTTCGGATGCTTCACTATTTTGCAAGGACGTTTTTTGTGGGTCATTGTAAACAATGATTGAATTTACTATAATGTTGAATCATTTGTCAGTAGTGCCTAAAGAATTTAGACAGAGGGAAAAAATCCTCAACATTTTTTTTTTATTGGCTTGCGCTTGACCACTATCTCACCTGATGGTAAGCGATGATGTGGTCAACGGTGAAGCACGCTTGCCTAGAAAAAACCCATTTACTCTTGACTTAAAGACCCCTAGATTGTAGCTATCGGGAAACACAGAATGGGGCAAGGAATTCCACTCCTTAGCTGTACGCACAATAAAAGTGTCCCCAAAACGTTTTGTGCGTATGGGTACTTAGATTAATCATGTGATAATATGTAGGTAATGATCTAATTCCGCATTTTACCTAGCCCGTTTCATCATTGGACTACAAGACGAACGGCGATGCGCCATCGGTAAATGGTGGACATCCCACCAATACGCACAAAGGGTTGTATCAGACAGAGAGCGGTCACGCGGTCAAGCGTTCAAGAGGTCAGTTTTGCGTTCGAGCGTGCAGTTGCTTCCGCCGCTATTGGACGGTCTACACGGTACCACTATTGTCACCACGTTTTTGACGATAGTTCTTCATCGGACACCGAAACAGCATTGAACGCGCGAACGCATGCGTTCTGGATGACCTAGAGAATGCCTCCTGTGTCTATGTAACGTAATACAACACAACGAACGCTAAACTGACCTCTTGTATGCTTGACCGCGTGAACTCTCTCTTGGTAGTCTTTCTTTGGTATTCCTCTACTATTGTAGCCATCCACATTCATCTTCAAAACTTTTCTCAAAGACATTTTGCTCATTTATCCCTATTGCATGTCCGTATTTTCAACCGTAAAACGCTTTTCACCATTCGCTTAGACTAGCTATATGTATAATAATACGGTAGAAAAACAGCCAATAGCAAACCTGATGGAACATGATAACCCTTATCACTATTTTATGGGTCATCATTTTCAACATTAAAACTCACAGATGCAATGTCGACCACAGACCAAGTTGAAATGTCACCTGTCTGCAATTATACGGGCAGTGATACTGATAAAACTGGAATACAGCAACACTTTGCTTTTCTTTGTGCACCTAGCTTCTATGTGCACCTTCTATGTGTATCTTCTTATATGTGCAATAAAATATTTTGAATTTGATGATTTGATGGTCAAAAGTCAAAGTCAAATTTATTTATTTCAACCAAACCACTAAGCGACACTTATGAATGTAAAAAATTTAGATTAAAAAGTGTTAGAAATATACCTTCAAGGAGTTTGTATGTGTTCCATTGTAAATTCTATGTTGTCTAGAATAAGTTTTAATAGACAGATGTCACTCAGGGTCTGATCGTTTTGCCTATGGGGTGCACAATACATTTTGGAATCTTATAATATGTTTTTATTGAGTAGCTCACGGAATCTAACAAAACCGGCCAAGTGCGAGTCGGACTCGCACACGAAGGGTTCCGTACCATTATCGCAAAACACTGCATAAAAATCACGTTTGTTGTATGGGAGCCCCCCTTAATTTATTTTAATTTATTAATTATTATTTTATGAAGTAAATATACAACTAAACATTCTGTGAATATTTCAAGCGTCTACGTGTTGCCGTTATTAATATCGTGCAAAAAACGGCAAAAATGTCACGTTTGTTGTATGGGAGCCCCCCTTTAATATTTACTTTATACTGTTTTTAGTATTTTTTGTTATAGCGGCAACAGAAATACATCATCTGTGAAAATTTCAACTGTCTAGCTATCACGGTTCATGAGATACAGCCTGGAGACAGACGGACAGACAGACAGACAGACAGACAGACGGATCGCGAAGTCTTAGTAATAGGGTCCCGTTTTTACCCTTTGGGTACGGAACCCTAAAAAAGTACTTAATAATAATTGATTTTACCGTCGAAATAAGTATTTTACAACATTTGCATACATACATTAATTCACATACGTGAGGACAATGCACCCAGACTACACAATTGTACTACGTGTAGGTATAAAGTATTACAAGCAATAACAGGTTAATTCATTCATTTGATAAATAGGAGCATGGTTCTCACATACTTAAAAATTTAGCAAACGTAGGTAAATTACCTAATTCAACAACAACGGAACAGTGTGTAAGCAGAAAAGATATCGGAACCATGTTTTAGCTTTAATGGATGTTTCTTAAAGCATAAGCTTCTTATCATAAAAATAATTATCATAATTATTGGCCGTATCAAAATTTATTTGGGATCAGTGCAACAAGTCTTACTTCTCATTATTATACTTTTTAACCAAGATAATTAATTTTATTATATATCAAATCATTCAAGAAAATATAAATATCAAATGAAATATGACGGCAATTTTTATTTATGTCAGAATAAGAATATTTTTGGATACGTTCGTAGAATCGCTATAAATATATTTTTGACATACTTCAAGGAACGGCAAATTATATTTCACAATGAGAAATTCTAACTTCGTAACTTCGTTACTTCGTTTTTAGGATTTTGTTCTAAAACAGTCAATAAAAATTCGCAAGAAAGGTCGTTTCTTGATGTTTAAAATTTTTGAATGCTTTCAAAGTCAAATTGTATAACATTTTTTTGCTGTTTTTTGAAGTTTTTTTAGATTTTCTATATTGGTTTCCTTAATAATACCTATGCGTCTTCTAGTCTACATTCAAATAGTTTAACAAGAAGGGTATTCAATGCTTTATCGTTTAGCAAATAAATCAAGTCTGTATGTCACTAGAATCTGTCCCCCTCTTGGCATAAAATTTTAAGGCATAATATTGTTTTTGACATAACGGTTTTGGATAATTTTTATTAGCATAATAATACTGTGGTATAATATTTATTTGCCATTATGCAATGCTTAGCATAACTGTAATTTGGTCTAATTTGTATTCGCATAATTTGGAGTTGCATACGTTATTAGTTACTTTAACGGCTTTATGAGCTGTACAATTAAAGGACTTATGTAAACACTGCTATATTTAATTTATAAGTTGGAAAATACTCAAAACTATTTAAAAAAGTTTGTTGTTTGGCCAAGTCGCGTTATTGAAGTATGAAGATTAAAAGCAGTAGTAATGTTATTAAAACGACTTGGAATATTATTAATAGTGAAACGGGAAGATCTGGTAACCGAAATATTGACTACAGCCTGTCTATTAATGACAACATCATAAAACCAGACTCATAAGTCGCAGTGGCCTTTGAAAATTTATTTTCAGATATTTCCATTTCAACTACTAAATCCCTAAACTCATCTCCTTCTGTTGCTGAGTCTATACTAAAAGAAAATGTTAATGTTTGCGATTCAGAATTTCTTTTTGAACAAATTACTTGTAGAGACATAATTAAAACCTTTCACACTCTAAACGTTAAAAAGACTGCAGATCTGTGGGGACATTCTGTAGAAGTTGCTAAGTCTATTATTGAGATGGTTGCACCTAGTTTAGCTATTATCTTTAATAAATAATACCTTTGTTTAAATCAGGTAGTACTTCAGACCCTACAAATTATAGACCTATTTCAGTCCCACCTACGTTTAGTAAAATATTTGAGAAATTAATTTTAGAGCAATTGCAAAGATTTTTTAATAAACATAAATTATTACATAGCAAACAGTTCGGTTTTACAAGGGGTCGTTCAACTACTGATATATACATATTTATAATGCATGGGAAGATAAGTGTGAAGCCTTGGGAATATTTTATTGGCATTTGATTGTGTTCTTCATGAAACGCTAATCAGGAAACTCCGCCACTACGGGATCCGGAACAGCGCTCTGGCTCTTCTTACTTCATACTTGAGTAATAGAATTCAGAGCGTTGACGCTAATGGAAAAAGATCTCCCGGATCTATAGCAACAATGGGAGTTCCGCAGGGCTCAATTCTTGGCCCTTTCTTGTTTATTATTTATATTAATGACTTGCCTTACCTCATAAAGGATAACCATGATATAGTGTTGTTTGCGGATCATACTTCACTTTTGTTTAAACTTAAACGTCAGCAGCTGGTTACTGACGATGTAAATAGTGCGATCTCAGAAGGAGTTCACTGGTTCAAAGTTAACAATTTACTTCTTAATGAAAAAAAAAACCAAATGCATTAAGTTTCCTACCTCACGTAGTTTAGTACCTCACTTTAGGCAGGTGAAAACTGATGTGATGATGAAGTGCGAAGAATTTAATTCTAAAAATAGCACAGTATTCTTAGGCCTAACTTTGGATGCTAAGCTTCAGTGGGCCCACATATAGCAAAATTGTCAAAGAAGCTAAGCTCCGCAGCATATGCTGTTAGAAAAATTCGTAATTTAACTGACATAGAGACAGCCCGTTTAGTATACTTTAGCTATTTTCATAGTGTAATGTCGTACGGTATTCTGTTGTGGGGAAATGCCGCCGACATCCGGACTATCTTTGTATTGCAGAAAAGAGCTGTTCGATCAATTTATAAATTAAGCCCGAGACACTCTCTCAGAGAGAAATTTAAGGAGATTAATGTAATGACTGTGCCTTCTCAGTATATTTATGAAAATCTAATATATACTCATAAAAATATAAAATTGTTTAAAAATACAGTGATATCCATAACATAAATACTAGGAACAAACACAAATTTGTAGTACCTACAACAAGGCTCCAGAAAATAGGTGGCTCGTTTAGATGTCAATGTGTGCGCTTTTATAATAAGCTTCCAAGCCACGTACAAGATCTAAGTTTTAATAAATTCAAATCATTCATTAAACGTAAGTTGTGCCAGAAAACGTTTTATACCATTAAAGATTACGTTGACGACAAAAAGGCTTCGGATTGAGCTGCTCCAATTAATAATGTTTTTTTTTTAAATTTTGATATTTGAACATTTGAAAAATTCACGGTGAATTTAGTTTTATTTTATTTATTTTTTTGGTTTTCTTGCAATGACAAGAATATTTACTTTTCAAAGTATTATATTATTTTATTTTAATAATTGTGAATGTGAAGACTATGTGGACCATTCTTTTTTTAGGTTTTTCTAGGTTAGGATAATTATTTTTATTCCAAAGAACAGAATATGTAAATATAATTATGCGTTTATAACATTATGCTTTATAAAATTATGATTCATTATTATTCTGTCAAAATTGGGAGTCTTTAAGTCAAGAGTGAATAGGTTTCTTCTAGACAAGCGTGCTTCATCGTCTACCACATCATCGCTTACCATCAGGTAAGTGGTCAAGCGCAAGCCTATCAATAAAACAATATCAAAATATTTTGCAATAAACATTATGGCAATACATTTATGTCTAATAATATTATGCGTAATGATCATTATACTGAATTTCGTTATGCCAATGTAAATTATGACAATATATTTTATGCTTATCCTTAGTAAACCGTAATAAACAGACAGACAGAATTAATTTCATATTAGTAATATCAGTTTGGATCCAAACTTAATAATAGTAGTAATCTCAATAGGCACAAACATATACACAATACAGAAACAACCAGCTAAACATACAGTTGCTATATTGAGCAATATACTGGGGGGACAGTATTTGTACTTAGCAGTGTATCCGAAACTCAGAGGGCAGAGCGGGAGTTAGAAAAATGACTGGTTTAAAACCCGAGTAGAAAAACTTTTTCGAAAACCAGGTAATCTCTATCAACCGTCATCTCAGTTGACATTTACCTTTTTAGCCATATTTGTTCTGAGCTTGACACTTTATCAAATCTAGGTAAGCAAGCATATGTCAATACGTCACAGAGTTCTTTGAACGATTGGATAGAGTGAATCCCGCTTATCTTAGGTCAAATTATAATTAAACAGTTGAAAGATAAGAAATGTTACTAGAACAATGGTAGTGAAGGCCAAGTTAAATATGTTTAAACAGTTTGAAATATGAAAATGAAAACTAAATTATATTTTGGGATTGAAAATTCAATTCTATTTTCTTTTAAGTTGTTGATTTGCAAGAGTGAATATTATGATCTAATTAACATTAATTATTTGAAATTAATTGAGCACAAAATAAATTTTAAAAATGGTCAGGTAAATAATCAATATAGAATATTCTTTATTGTACCGCAAAAAAGTTACAAGTCACATATAAATTAATTCTATGGGTACAATGGATTCAACGAGGATTCAAATGGTCGACCATTTATTCATCTGTATCGCTGTCAGCGATACAGATAAATAAATAAAATAAATATCGTTTTTTTTCAGTCATGTCATACAAATCAAAGACTTGAACTTGGTTCTGCACTGACATGCATCCGCAAAATATATTGTCAAACGTTTTTCCTGTTACAGAATTATTGGACTGTCTAGCCAAGTGAGATAATATTATTAATAAACAATGCTATGACTCAAGTTATCTCAAATAAGACTATGTGCTCTCGGTACAGGGAATTCACCTCAGATGTAGAAAATAGTATAAATTATTGGCCTGGGACTGAGGAAGGCACAGTTTACAACAGTTCCTTGTGTTGTGAAGAAGTAACTAGCAGTTAATAAGGTATGTATTTTTGTTTAACACTAATACACATTAGTGTGTAAGATAGATAGATACACATTAGTGTCTTAGATATAGTATGAAAGTAATACCATTCATATTTTATTTGGTTTTCAACCGACTTTCCAAAAAGGAGGAGGTTCTATGCTCGACTATATGCTTGTTTTTTTTTGTTTTTTACCGATTTCTCCATCAATTGTGGACCGATATTGAAAATTATTTTTTTGTTTGACTGATTATTTTCCCAAATTGGTCCCATTTTAATTTGGTGAAGATCTGATGAAGAACTTCGGAGATATACAACAGAACTCTTCAATAAAAGACGGCAATTGCATGTTTGTTTATTGTTTATACCATTTTATAACATAACATCACGCCAGTACGTTTTAAAGAGGTATGCAGATGTGTACAGTTCACCTTGGTACACTCTCATTTCACCGGTTAAGTTCAAGTTTAATGATATTCGGGTACTCTATTTTGGCATTATGGGTAAAGTTTTAAAGTTGGAAGTCGGTATCCATAACGAAAAAAATTGGTAACTACCAAAGATACCGACTGCCACAAAGAAAGTTATTTTTCATTTTGTAGTGTTTTTATTTGGAAGTCGGTAGTGAGACTTTGTAAAAAAAAAATCTCCCAATATAATTATCTAATACTGGCGAAATGTAATGTACTTATAAGTGCACCTCAACATAAATATTCGGGATACAGATGTGATGATAAAATCCATTTTAAATGGCTTCAAACCTAAAATATTCCCATTAACAAAGTTTTACAATCGATAAAAAAAATTTACTTGATTTTTTAACACAATCTATATATATAAAAGAAAGTCGTGTTAGTTACACTATTTATAACTCAAGAACGGCTGAACCGATTTGGCTGAAAATTGGGGGTTATTGGACGACTCGCCCGAATTTAACTCGCCCGAATCGGGCGAATTGTCCACTATTAAAAATATTCATTTTTCTGTGTCGATTCGCCCGAAGTTATTTTATCGGTGGGCGAATCGACCACTCCAGTATTATTTAGTGGACGATTCGCCTGAATTTTATTTTAGAGAACAAACAATATAAAAGTACAGTCGTGCTCACCCATCTCGGTAATAATATGAAGAATTAATCAAAGTTAATAGATATTATAATAGAAACTAGGAATGCAATTCAAACTACCAGGAGGCCAGAATCATGAAGAAGTATTTGCAGAGCTAGAATCATTAGCGGTAGAGACTAACGGAGTACTAATGCTTCAGAATCGAAAATCGCCCGGTACTCTTTTTACCGCTCATGATTCCAGCCTAGCTTCCTCATAATTATAATCTCCTGGAACTTTAGTTAGTCTTTACTGGTACCGAAATGACCTGATAGCGTATAGAGCTTTCTCTTAATTATTTTTTTTTAACTAATATGTCTCCCTCTTATTGTTTTTTCGCCTGTTTACCATATCTAACGTTCAAATCTCAACGTACTCTCGTACTCTTTTTACCGCTCATGATTCTTTTGATTCAAAAACAATAAAAGGGAGACATATTCGCTACAAAAAAAAATAAAGAGAAAGCTCTATACGCTATCAGGTCATTTCGGTACCGGGAAAGACTAACTGAAGTACCAGGAGATTATAATAATGAGGAAGCTAGGCTGGAATCATGAGCGGTAAAAAGAGTACCGGGTGATTTTCGATTTTGAAACCCTAGTACTCCGTTAGTCTCTACCGCTAATGATTCTAGCTCTGCAAATACTTCTTCATGATTCTGGCCTCCTGGTAGTTTGAATTGCTTTCCTAATTTCTAGTACAATATCTATTAACTTCGAATAATTCTTAATATTATTACCGAGACGGGTGAGCACGACTGTATTTTTATATTGTTTGTTCTCTATAATAAAATTCGGGCGAATCGTCCACTAAATAATATTGGAGTGGTCGATTCGCCCACCGATAAAATAACTTCGGGCGAATCGACACAGAAAAATGAATATTTTTAACAGTGGACAATTCGCCCGATTCGGGCGAGTTAAATTCGGGCGAGTTGTCCAATAACCCAAAATTGGTAGGGAGGTAGCTAAGAACCAGGAGACAGGACATAGGATACTTTTTTATCCCGTTTAGGGTAGGTAAGGTAGGGTAGGTATGTAGGTAGGGTAGGGTCGGTAGGGTAGGTAGGGTAGGGTAGGTATGTAGGTAGGGTAGGGTCGGTAGGGTAGGGTGGGTAGGGTAGGTAGTGTAGGGTAGTTAAAGTAGGGTAGGTAGGGTAGGCTAGGTAGGGTAGATGAATGTATGGCAAAACAAAGTTTGCCGGGTCAGCTAGTGATTTTATAATTTATTACAGTTGATCGAAAATATTATGTACATAAAAGGCACATAACCAAATATCCTACTTAGAATCACTGCATCCTAACATCATAATTATCCATCCATCTTTATATTTCTGTAATCCATGGCTTCGGTAATTTAGTGAACATTTCTTGTCATTGTTTTTCAGTTCACCATGCAGTCCCTATCCCTATTCTGCTTCGTTGCTCTCGTGGCTTGCGCTCAAGCCAAAGTGCACTACCGAAGACCACCTCCAGGCTTTGTAGTAGGTCATCCAGATGCAGCCAATTACTACCCACATGCACACCATCGTCATGGCCGGGATACGACCTGGCAGCGTAGAGCTGGTGGAGGTACAGTCTACGGCACTTTGGGTAGCACGGATGATTCGATATTCGTAAGTACCAGTAACTATTTTTGTTATTTTAAGGGTTCACTTGGTCACTGTAATATCTCCTGCACCAATAGCTAGCATCTGTTGAGATTGGCTGCCATGGCCGAAATCAGTCAGGAGGACTATTTATTACCGACTTCAAAAAAGGAGGTAATCAATTCGACACGTATGTATGTAATATTGTTGGAATTGCCCAATATTCACATATGTTACTCTAATTGGGCTTCAAAATATGTGTGCCAAATTTCATAAGTGTATCTATGTATGTTTGTCCACGCATTTCTCCGAAACTATTAATCGGATCGTGACCATTTTTTTTTTAAATTGTCTTATGTATATCTCAACTTAGAGAATAGCGCAAATCCATCCAAATCGGTTCAACAGTTTTTAGGATACGGAACATAGAACCGAACTTCTTAGCGACAAACAGCACGACTGTGTACATTGAGTTATTATGGGTATTTTTTTCAATCCTTAAGTACCTTACTATAGAACTTGCTCACTTTTTAGTGATAGTGTACTAAAACCAAAAAGAGAGAACAAAAACTTTTTCACAAGAAAATAAACCGACTTTAAAAGCAAAACACTAAAAAGTGCAAAATAATTTTCGTTCCGGAAGTTGGTGTCGAAAAACGACAAAAAAAGAAGTACCAAAAACACCGTTTTCCGAAAGTAATTTTGCGTTTTTTATGTGTTTTGCTTTTGAAGCCGGTTTATTTTTTTGTGTAAAATACTTTCTCAATATCTGTTGAGGTCCGATCGATATAATTATTATTATAAGTCTTGTCATAATTTCGTGAAAACCCTATTCACCAATTCTCGAATTTACTTCGGGATAGGAGTGTGCGAATTTTTTTATATCGTACCTATAACAATTATGGCCTGCTGACGAAAAATTTTTATGGGAAATCCAATGTTTTTATTTTGATAATTGACTATTACTTTCTTTGGAGAAAGTTGTTCATATACAAGGGCAATTGTAGTTTTTGAAATATGATAACCTTCCCATTACCTCGTTTGTACAGTATATTTTGTATGTAGGTCGAACAGCACCATTCCTTTTTGTAACAAACTAGCTTTGGTTCTCAAGCCTAGCCTTCTAGAGCTGTAGAAAAAGTACCATTCTATCAGCGATAATTATCCCAATTTTTTTATTTCGTATACTGAACTGTCATTTGGGGGTTTGCCACTTTATGATTCCATAAAAATAGTGTCGTATCCTGACGAGTGATCGAAAGTTGATCTTTTTATGATGAAGAGGAGCACTAAGAAGGGATTTTGGGAATTCAACCTTTAAGGGGGTGAAACTTAAAAGTCATCTGTAGGATTAAATACGGATCACTCGAACGAAGTCGCGGGTGAAGTGTTAGTTAACTATAAACAACCTTAATGCCTTGTCTCAATAAACACATTATACCACGAAATCACAGAAAATCTAACACCACCGAGTTTGTTTGTCAAAACCTGTCATGACATTCATTCATTTTTCATTTTCAAAGATCTTTATTTAGCATAATAAAAATAACAAAAATGCACTTACCCTAAAAAGACACATTAACACATATAACAGGACACTTTATGAGGCTACAAAACATTCGCCTTTCAAAGTTTATTTAACACATTTACTTTAAACTGATTACAACTTATAATTTTAAACATTAATAATATTAACTTAACATTTTTGCAAATTATTTAGAAGCATTATAATTTTGCTATTTGCATGTAGGTAGGACAAAACAAAAAATAAATAAGTAGATATCAGCTGATCGCACGGCAAACTAAAATATATTAGTAGCCGTGCGACCAGCTAACGATCAGCGGACGAAGCCTCCTTGCCGCCCGCGCTCCCGTACTATAGCAGCCGGGGCCGGGGCGGCAACGAGCCTCTCAGGGGTCAAGCCGCTGGTCGCTCGCACCTCAGTTGGTGGGAACAAAAGATAGTGATGCGGTAGGCGGTAAGTGCCGTAACTATCGACATATGGTAATTTGTCTAATGTTGATGAACATAAATTTGAGATCAAGGGGTTAGAGGTATTAATTTTATTCTTTTTATAAAATCTTGATGACACTTTAACTATGTGATTAAATAATAAAGGAAGTTTAATATGTTTGTGTAGTTTTTTAAGATTTGTTTTAAATTTAGTGTTGTAGGATATTTTTACGGCTTTATTCTGGATTACTTGCAATAACTGATGGTTAGAGAGACATGTGCTACTCCAGACGGGACAAGCGTATGTTATACACGGGCGGACAAGTGTAGTATAAATCCTCAGTTTGGTACTGCTACTTAATTTGCTTTTACGATTAAGTACAGGGTTTAAGGCACCAAGTGCTTGGGCGCCCTTCACACGTAGATTAGAAATATGCTTGGACCAGTTTAGTCGATTATCCATTATGATTCCAAGATAACGCACACAAGTCCTCCAAGGTACTATACAGCCTGCAACTTTTAAACATCTTGAAGGGGGTTGCCTAGCTCTAGAGAAGAAAATAGCTTCCGTCTTATCCTCATTTATTTTCAGTTTCCATTTCTTAAAATAGTCTAGTAGTAAGTCAATAGAATATTGAAGACGACCTATGATAAGATCGGTGTCATCCGAAGAGGTGTATGAGGCAGTATCGTCAGCGAAGCATGCTAGTTTGGTTCTAGGTTGGATAGGGATATCATTCAAGAACAGTAGAAATAAAAAAGGCCCGACGATCGAGCCTTGCGGAACACCAGCTGGTACTTTTTGGGGTGATGATGCAGTTTCCCCAATGAGAACTAGGAATTTGCGATTCGTAAGGTAAGATTGAATAAGTTTAATGAGAGGCATGGGCACCTTCAGAGTAAGTAATTTGTGCAGCAGGCCCTCGTGCCACACGGTATCAAATGCCTTTTCGATATCGAGCAGGAACATACCCGTGGATTGACTGAGATTTAAGTGATGAGATACGTGTTCAGTCACCCTGGCCAGCTGTTGAGTAGTTGAATGAGTAGCACGAAAACCAAACTGCTCCTGGATCAATGACTGCTCAGTGGCACCTAATAGTCTGGTGTAAATTAAAGACTCAAAAAGTTTGCCAACAGAAGGTAACAGGCTTATCGGACGGTAATTTACAGGAAATGCACTGTCTTTGCCGGGTTTTTTAAGTGGTATGATCTTAGCTTTTTTCCAGATGCTTGGGAAATAGCCCAGACCAAGACAACCGTTGAAAATTTTCGTTATATATACTATCGCCTTCTGTGGCAAGTTTTTCAGGAGCAAGTTATGGATTTCGTCATGACTAGCAGATTTACGCGATTTAAGCTTTGTCAGCGCTTTACGAATTTCAAAAGGCCTTATGTGCTTTATATAGTCAGAGGTGCATTTATAGGTGTCTATGACTGACATGGAGTTCGAAACCTTATCCTGAAGCTCCGAGTCACAAGGCCAGTTTGTGGTAAGGCTCATATTTTCGCAAAAAGCATTTGCTAAAGCGTTACATTTTTCAGCCGTGCTAGCCGTAAGGGACCCATCCGCAAGTTTAAGGGGAGGTATATCGGTAGATCTAGGCTTGAGAGATTTAGTTAGACGCCAAATATCTTGACTGGGATTATCAACTTTTTCCAGTTTAGCATTCCATACGTTGTCGTAGTAACTTTGGATATTCGTATTTATATATTTTTGAAGGATGTTTATATTACTACGATTAATTCTTTTAAGGTAACCGCTAGGAAGATTCTGCTCATTACGACGCAGATAGTTTTTATAGCGGATTAAACTTTTAATGTACCGAGGAAGTTTTGTGGTAGTATCACTATATGCAGTAGCCGTAGATGGTATGGATGAGTCTCTAGCATCAATAATAGATTGCTGTAAATGAACAATGGCAGTATCAATATCCTTTTCTGATTTGAGTGTCTCCGAACCAAGCTTAATATTTTTATTGAGGTGGGAACGATACTTGTTCCAATTTGCGCAGTTAAATTTAAAGTATCGAGTTTTAGCCTTTCGACACAGTGTACCTCCAATGGTAAAGAATAAGGGGTAATGGTTAGATGACAAGGCTATTATCGTTTCGATCTCGCTAATGCAGTTTACATTCAAAGACAGCACCAAGTCAGGACTCGTTGGTCTGCGATTGGGGCAATAATTAACTTGAGTAGGTAAGTTAGGGGTGTGTATGATGTAGTCAGATTCGAGCATGTGGTTAAAGAGAATTCTGCCTCGCGTGTTCGTATAGCTACTGAGCCAGTGTGAGTGATTGGCATTAAAGTCTCCCATGATGACAACATGGGAACCCAAGCCAAACAATAACTCTATGTCACTACGAAGAATTGGTAGGTTGGGTGACTGATAAATAGACAAGACGATATGTTCGATTCCTGATATTTTGATAGCTATACCGATAGCCTCAATATTTGTGGTGTTAGGGATAGTTAGAACCGAATGATCCAAATCTTTTCTTACGAGTATAGCAACTCCCTGCCCACGGCCAGAGTGATGTTTGTCTTGGCGGTAGCAGGTAAAACCAGGTGTGTTTAAATTTAAGTTTGAGGTTAGTCTGGTTTCACAAATACCAATAATATCGACAGATAAGGCACTCACCGCTAAATCCAGCATTTCATTCAATTTTAAGCGTACTCCATCGGAGTTCCATGATAATAGGCGAAGTTCAGCCGAGTCAAACATGTTCACCAAGATGAGTGAGTATGAGCATGACCTTTTCTAACCAGGACGTGCAAGCAGAAAATTGGGACTTTATATTTCTTAAAATGAGTAAAATATCTAGCATTTCCTTTGTAGTCTTATCATTGAGGTCGGTCTCAAGATGATAACTCGGAATCTGGTTTTTCGCTGATGCCACGTTGCAAGAGCCTACAGTGGGCCACGCTGACGTTGGCCGAAACATCAGACTTGAAGGATTCGCCGGAGGAATTGTTTTCGATTGCAGTATTGAGGGTACTGGCTTACGCTCTAAAGCCTTCTTCTTATTGATGCTTTCAAGATACGCCAGTCGTATCCTGCACTTTCTGTAGTTTGCTGGGTGAGCTTCATTACAGTTACAGCAATGAGCAGGCTCAGCACGGTCAGTCTTCGTACAAGTAGCAGTTGCGTGAGGAGCAACACACTTCACGCAGCGTGGGGGCTTGTTGCAGTTGATGGAAGCATGGCCAAACTCTTGACAGCGAAAGCATTGGGTGCCATGAGATCGATTGGGCTTGAACTTGCTGATGGTCACCACACAGTTACATAGGTACTTAATTTGCCGAAATTTTATAATATCAGCTCCTGCTTGAAGCTGCACCAGAAAGGGTGGACAGGGATTGTCACCACTGCGGGACTTAAGCGGTTTCACTGACGCTCCGACGAAGCCAAGTTTTTTCAGCTCCTCTGGTAGATCGTCCTCAACATACGCTGGCAGACCGTGAATAACCGATTTGGGCACCTTTTCATCCTTTCGGGTGAAAGTAACAAATGACGCATTCTGATGACGTAGACCATCTTTAACCGCCTGGTGGCCGTCAGTTGTGTGACAAATAACGGCAACCTTGCCCCCATTTCTGTATTGTAGATGATAACGGTTCGTCAGGTTTGCAATTTTGTCTCTTAAAACCTCATGAGTCCAGTCAGTCTTCATATCCAGGATGATCGGTGGAATATGCCCGGTCTTCTTGACTTTGGTGGTGGCTTTAAGGTAATACTCATTATCAACTGTTTCAGCGGCTCCATCTACTGGTAGATTCTGATATTTGTTCTGCGTCGGAATGTCTCGGGTACCATCGAACTTAGAGTGTTTGGCTACAGCCGGCCTCTTTGGCGTACGCCAGCCATCGACATTTTCAGAAGCTGGTCTCTTGGAATTGAGACTACCACTCGAGTCCGAACGTTGCAGGTATCTTTCCATCACTACCAAGAGGTATCGTCTTCGAACATTTTATCGACAATGTAAAATCGCCTCTTGGAATCACTAACATGACAGTGACTGACTGTCATGACATTAGATCTTGCCAAACAACGAAAGCCGGCCATGGAGACAAAGACAAAAAAATATATTTTGTCCTTATTATTTACATGGGGCTGCCAATTAGCGATCTCGCTATATCAATCAAGCTCATTTTATTGCTCTATCTATAGGTACTTTATCTAAGATTTCAACCATCGCTTTCGATGAAAGAATGAGACGTTGTCTAAGTATAGCCGATATATGGGATTGTCAAGCGATATCGAAATGTCATGTGATCACTGACATCGGATGACAATTTGCCTAAAGCCTCTGGTTTTCCTGACAGTCTTCATAATGTATAACAAAAATATTTATTGTCTCCAGTTAATACATTCATCTTATCTTATGCATCGTAGTGACGAATTGCACAAACAAAAGGTACTGCTACTGATACCCAAGCCACGGGCACCCAACGCGAAGAAAGAAAATTTGGTTCAAATAAATTGAACCTGATGGCGTGATAAGCGCCGATTTGTTATTGAGTTTTCTGAAATATTAAGATTTTCTATAGACGATCATAAAAAATGTATGCTCTTGTTTAATTAACTCTCCTAAGCACAGGAATAAAATCTTAATTCCTTCGCTTAATTCATATTTCAAAGATTATTTGTATGGATCATTTAAAATTGATTCTAATATATGGCGCGGTTTTAAATTGAACTTGCAAAAGAAAATTCAATACAACAAATCATCGCTGTATTAAAAAAAAAAACTATTCTCGAACCGGGTAAACCCATTTACTTACATTTCGCCACAAACACCATCTTTATCCGTGGAATGGAACCGAACACGATCGATGTTCTTAGAAAAATAATCAGTTTAATCAGACGAAAAACGCTAATTACGTCGGCACGGTTTCTTTGTATGAGATGAGGCATCTGTATGTTAGTAATATATAATCTGTGTCCAAGCTAAGCCTGAGCTTGTATTTTGGGAAATAGCGTTCAGCCGCAGGAAGTATACAGTACATAATAAAATACGATAAATTGGTTTGAATCTCGCATCAGTAGACTTACAATATTACACAATCTTATTTTTTTTCTTGTGCTTAATATATAAAGATAGTATCTCAATTTTATCTTAATTAATCTTTCTACAGGGCACAGGTGGTTACAGGGGAGACATCTTCAATGACCGCCGTGGTCGTCTTCAGGGAGAAGGGTACGGCACCAGAGTGCTTGGTGCTGGTGGGGACAGCAGCGTACTAGGAGGCAAGCTGAACTGGAACAATGCCAACGAGAACGTCAGAGCTGGCCTTGATGTACATAAGCAGATTGGTGGAGGAAGTGGTGTAAGTACTCTGAAAAGTTCTTGAACTTTTTGTGAATTGTGCATACGGCGATGCGCCATCGGTACATGGTGGACCTCCCACCCATACGCACTAAAAATTTTGGAAATACTTTCATTATGCGTACAGCTAAGGAGTGGAATTCCCTGCCAGAGTCTGTGTTTCAGGATAGTTACAACCTCGGGGTATTTAAGTCAAGAGTGAATAGGTTACTTCTAGGCAAGCGTGTTACACCGTCGACCACATCATTGCTTACCGTCAGGAAAAATAGTAGTTAAGCGCGAGATAATTATATTAAAAAAAAAATATCTTTTCGGAAATAGTGATTGCAAACTGGGCTTGATCCCAGGATTGAGAATAGTCAGAGCTGGTCACTAAATATATTCGAAACCAACTATTCACAACACTCCATCAATTTGGTTAATAACAATAAGCTATATCGTAAACTTGACATTTCAGATGAGGGTTACCGGTGACGGAGTATGGAAACTCGACCATAACACCAGATTTGTGACTGGAGGTCACTTGCAGAAGCAGTTTGGACATCACAGACCAGAGGTTGGCATTCAAGGAGCCATTGAACATGACTTTTAAGTAGATTTATGATTTTGTATTATTGATGTCATTCAATGTTCTGCAAAATACCTAACATTATTTTTGTGCAAAACTACTCGTATTACATTATATATAAAATCTAGAATCTATCAACATAGTAAGTGTATATATTAAAATGTACATACAATTATTTTGTAAATAACTAAGAAGTAAGTATTTAAATAAATATTAATAGAACCAACTTATTTTTTTATTTTGTTATCCTCTAGAATTTCGCTTTTTTCAACCATCAGTCCGTTATAATAACACTCATTCCCTCTCGTCGTGATCTTATCACTCTATTCTTTCATAACATTCTTCACATATTTCATTGATCTTTTCTATGCCTCCTTCCTTCTCTGGATATCCTCATTCATAACTTTAAACAGTTCCCTACTTAAAAGATTACTTAATACTAATCACTTTGAAGCCTAACTGTGTATCATCCGCCCAAATAAAACATCTCCAACCTTTATGCCAATTCATTTGGGGTCACAGCTTGTCTTCTCTTCCATACCTCTATCTTTATTTACTGTCACCGCAGTATTCACCTCTTTTCTATTCAAATCATCTTCTACTAAATACATCCAACCTTTCTTTGGTCTCCCTCTACCCTTATAACCACATTTACCTTCTAACCTTTCCTCACGACATGTTTCTCATTTCCTAACCACGTAACCTCTCTTCGAGCAAATCACCCGCAAAACTTATAAATCTTGTCTCCAGTCTATTTGCAACCAAAAATTGTTTCTTACCGTTCATTAGATAGCGCCCTTTCAACTTCAGGAAATCGAATGGCATCCGTAGCTCGAAGAACGACTGAAACAAGGAAATCGACTCAGTTAGAAACGATTTTATAGAAATGCAAAAACGGTTTTGTGAAATCGAATGTAGTGGGAAGTAAATAGTGGAGTTATGTGTCGTTCGGTGTGTTACAGTTGGTTCCATGGAAAAAAGGGGGCATTTTTTTTGGTATGGCATTTGGCACTTAGGTATTTATTTGTAGAATGTTATGTGTTACAGAACACGACAACGTTTTGTTTTGGACTTATACATAAGTAGTTGATAACTTTAGGAACTGACTATTCTGTAACAAGCCTTTCTGTCATTATAGGCTTCAGGTTTTAATTACAATCCCCGGGACGAAGTGCAATAATGCATAGGCAATTTAGAATTGTTCAGTGACAGTAGTCATATTTGTGTCTAACGAGTTATAAAGCCAAAGAGCTATTATTTTGTAGTAAACAGACTCGCCCGAATGTACAAGCTCGAGCTCAAGTGTTTGATAACTCCCTTGCTTGTTAGAAAAATTACAGTCGGCAATTTTACATGCATATGATAATAGAAGTAACACAATCTACTCTGGCAAAATATCTGACACATTGACGATTGTCAAAATGTACCCTACATTTTGGATGTTTTGATAAATTTATTGCTGATAGAACGTCTCCTTTTCTAGGGTGTCATCCTATACTCGTATATTGTACACTTGATAAAACCCCAGCAATTTCTTCAAACAACCTCACTATTAACGCAAAGACTTCGAGATCTCCTCGAAGTCTCGAGCAATAACCCGGGCGGTGACGTCACAAGCAAGCCTCATTTAAACTTGCTCAATTAAGTCGGCAGTTACATCGCAAGTCGGTTGTTAGTGCTTTAACTTATACAATCTGCTTGCAACTTTCTTATTGCACGGTGAATTGGTGTTGGATATTTCTAGATATCATAAGCATCATCTGCTTACACTTTACCAGACAATTTTGTGGTCAGTTTCCAGTTAGCCGCAACTGGAAACTGACTACATTTTACTGAATACCAGTATTATATATAGATCGTGTTGTAAGGTTAATTTGGGAGCAAAAGTCTAGCTCTTCTAATTATAACTTTTATTAGCACGATGTATACTTTTCATACAGATAACATATAATATTTCTTCAAGTGTTGCTAACCACAGATAAAACACCATTAAGAGGTGTATCAAATAAGGCAGATATTACATTGTATGTTAACAGATTGACTACCTGTGTCACCTTTACAGCCCTTTTGATAATTTTAAGACTGTTCTTCAGACTTTTTGGTATCTGTCTACCAGTAACGACTGTAAAAGATCTTTAAATGATAGTCAGTCGGGACCAACGGTTTACGTGTTTTTTAAGACACGGTGGTTTTACTAAAGGTGAGGCCAAACGATCGTAATTTTGTGAGATGGCGCGTAAAATGAGTCGCGGAATTTACGTTCAACTGAAATTACGCGTTTGTACGGGGCGCTAACGCTTGCCTCGCTACCCTCTCTCACCTCAAGCGCAATTCGGTTGAAATAATGTGCGTGAGCCAGCAGACAACTCATTTTGCGACGCCATGTGGCACAAATTGGACTTTAGTATGAAACCGAATGCAGAGTGAATTCCGCGACTCATTTTACGCGACTCACAACTCACAAAATTACATTTATTTGGCCTAACCCTTAGTCACGCATTCTGGTTACTACTTAATCTTAGCTTTAATTAGTCTATACAATAATTATATTGCCCCATCAATACAATACATGCAGACACTATATTTTCCACGTTTAAAGCATTAACACAGGCTCTAGATGCTTTTAACGAGCACCTCTTTTTTTTTAAATCGTTCTTACATATGTGTGTGTAAATTTTTCAACAAGATTGATGTAACCAAATGCTGTGTAATAATCATTTTCAAAATGTCCGTGCAGTTTCTTCCATGTTCTTCTCCATACATCGTCTGTATCATATCAAATTCGCTGTTCTCGTTGTATACCGTAGGTAGAGACCTACCACCGTTTGCAAATGTGCAACTAGCTTCATCTTTTGTTTGATTCGGGTTTGAGTTTGAACAATCAAATTCTCAAATAATTCTTAGGCTCTAAACAGTCGGACTGCATTTCAACTGCATGTGCAGCTAGCTTGCAGTCAGCGTGCAGTCGTTAGTACTGCTTGCCAACTGAACACCGACTCGATCGGGCTACGTGGTTGGTTTGCAGTTTTATTGCAGTCGTACTAACTGCATTCAAACTGCAAATTTGCAGTTGGAGTGTAGTTGAAATACAGTCCGTCTGTCTAGAGTAACTAGGGTAACTTTGGACGAATGATGAATCCCTCACATTAATGTTTAAATATTTGGGCCCGCGACCTAGTGGTTAAGTAGGTCAGTAGACCTCCGACCACGTCATACATTACCTAGTTGCATACGTTCGCCACATTCGGTATGTGAAGTATTTTTCAGGGGTTTAAAAAAAAAAATATGGTGTTTAGTTATTTTAAACTCAAGCGTCAAGTCCACCAAAAATAAATAATCACCATAGTGTATTTTTTTTGTTTTGTATCTACCTTTATAAAATTTAATTCATTTCTGAAGACTGTTTACGAGTGTTATTTCTGCACTATTATTGTAACTTTTTGTTAGAATTTAGTTTTTGCATGCTGTGTCTATCGCATCATATTGTACACTTAGTTTATATTATTGCTTGTATTATAAGATTATTATTAGTGTAACAATTGTAGATAGGCCAATAAATAAATAAATAAGCAACTTTTATTTAAATTTTCCGTATTTCCGTAATTTTGTTCGTGCTGATGTCATAAAGTAGGCATAGACTTGACGCTTGACACGTGCAAAACAACGGCCCACTTGCACGAAAGACTTAACTCGGAGTTGGTTGCTAGCGCGAAGTAAAATTGACAATATTGTATGTCAATAAATTTAACCTCGTGTTGTCGAATAACTCTGGGTTGGGCTTTTCGCGCAAGTGGGCCTTAATTATTTCATTAGAAGAGACACTGAAAGTTTCCTTTATAGTTTTACTTTATGACGTCTTTTTGAGGACAAATATAAGTCAAGTGATTTTTTTTTTTTTTTTAGATTTCTAAGACCTAAAAATAGAAAAACAAGGCTTACAAACGTAAAAACTCATTGGTTTTGGAATCGGCATGTGAATTCCAAAACGTGTAGCGTCTACATCACATATCGTGTGTAGCGAGTGACACTTGCAAGATTAAGACGAATCGATTGACGTAAGAATCATCAAAATTAGCTCACGCGTTTGGTCTCTAGAACGCCACATAGGAACAAACAAACATTGACTGCTAAACACCTCACTTGCGTTACGCAGTTGGCTAAATAGACAGAAAGCTTTTTCTCTAACAGGATAAAAAAGTCGCTTTCTGATTCTGTTGATGCCATTTCTACCTAAGTTCTTTTTAACCAAGCGATAAATTTTGATATAGTTTTCAGTAAAAAAAAGAACGATAAACGAGGATGGTTTTTGTGTATAATTTGTACTGTGCGAAGCCGAGGCGGGTCGCTAGTATATTAAAAAAAGACCGGATAAGTGCGAGTCGGACTCACGCACCGACGGTTCCTTACAAACAGCTACATTCACTAAAACATTATGAAACAATACTGAAGTTCATAAACAATGAAAACACCAAACATGGCTATATCGCAAAGAAACTGGATTGAGGGACAAAATTAACTTTGCAGATGGAAAACTGTGGTACCCATACATCGACATAAGTCGCGGTCAGTTTACTAACCAAATAAGTTATTAATAGGTACTTACTTGTGCTGTAAGAATATACTTCTTGCCAAATTTCATGATTCTAGGTCAACAGAAAGCCAAAAGGTTTTGATTCCCTTGCAATATATCAAACGTGCGACATAATCGGTCGTATTTTTTTATTGCCTTGATTCAGAAGTTAGATTTTTTCACAGCTTCTAGAGATTGCAGACCGGTAGGCTTATTACGTATCTTTTGTAAAAGCAAAACGATAGCGGTCAAACGCTTTATGTCATTAAAGTCGGAATTTCCTGCAGTGTAGGTATGGTAGGTCCTACACAATCGTTTGCTAATCGCACGCTGTTTGTCAAAAGTATTTATTTAAAAAAAACCGCCTACAACTCCACAACTTTTGTATTGAAGAGCAATTATTGCGCAAAAATCGCAATCGTTTTGCTCTTGCAAAAGTTACGTAATAAGCCTGCTGATTATATAGTATTAATTTCTTCTTCACTTAATACCTCCAGGCGTTTCAGAGTAAATGGCATTGACCCAGGGGCAAACAGACAGATAGACAGACAACGAAGTGATCCTATAAGGGTTCCTTTTTTTTTTTTTAGGGAACGGAACCCTAAAACAAGTTTTCTACTGTCGACAGACATGCTGTCTGTGCTTTTAAAGTGACAACTAGTAAGTAATCTGATTTAAGAGATTTCTTTTAACTCGTAGACGGGGTTTTTATCAGGTTTTAGAAAATATAAATCAATGCGAGTAGCCGAAAGCTGAAAATTCAGCAAGTCTCCTGAAAATTTCATTGGGCCATCGGAGAGCCTTCCGCCAGGCACACTCTGCCGTGGTCGACCTGGAAAACCCTAAATAGACTCCGCTCTCAGGTTGGCCGCAGCAAGGACAACCTCCACAGGTGGGGGTTCTCTGATGGCACTAGTCTTCAATGCCTGTGCAGCATCTCTCCGCAGACCATGGCCATCACACGGAGTGCGCAGCATGCCCTGTCACCTGTACGTACGAAGACCTTATGACTGCGTCACCGAATGGTGTTGCCGTGGCTGAATTCTGGGCCAAACACAATATTTAACTTTTTATATTTGCCATCGACACGCTAAGAAGAAGAAGAATGTGAGTAGCAGAAATGAGCAGGAAGATAATCAATACTGAAAACGTAGAAAAGGACCCGGTGGAATTCCCTGCCAGTCTGTATTTCCTGATACCTTCAACCTGGGAGTCTTTAAGTCAAAATTGAATAGGTTACTTCTGGGCAAGAGTGCTTCACCGTCGACCACATCATCACTTTCCATCACGAGCCTATCAATATCTAAAAATAACCAGCCAAGTGCGTGTCGGGCCACGCGCAGTAATAGGGTTCCGAAGTTGCATAATAATGCGGACTAAGAAGAGGTTGTTGTTACATGAACTTAAAACGGTTTCAGCGGCTTACAAACCTCTAAAAACGGGCCCACATAGGACGATGGTAACTGAAGGAGTTATAAAATCCAACTTCACAAGTGAAAAATTTAGTTTTTGTTAGAAAAATATTATCTATTTGAGTACCACCACGGGTAGAGGCAAGCGTTTGTAATAAAGATTTATAACCAGCGTCACTTAATAATTTGAATACTGCAGTATTGCCGTTACGGAGATCTTCGTTAAAAAATCTCCAAATATTTACCACTTTGTCGGAATGATTAATATGTATATTCATGCCAAATTATAGCTTTCTAGTACTAGGAGGGATCAAAAATTTGTGAGAACGACATACTCCTTGGTAAGAAAAATAAATAATACTGGCAGGCATAGCTCAGATACATATTTGTAATATTAATAAAGAAAAACATATTCGATTCTCTTTTGTTTTTTTCTTAATATAGTCATTTGTTTGCTTCGTGTCGGAACGTGTTCTCGAAAATGGAGAAAAACGAAGTGCGAGCCGTTATTAAATATATCTGTTTAGTTAACGACGCAAGAGATTCATTGCGATTTGGAGGCAATATTAGGAGAGTCTGCTCCGCCGTATTCCACTGTCACAAGGTGGGCTTCTCAATTTCGAGTAGGGAGAACGAGCACGGAAGACAAACATCGTTGCGGCCGTCCATCGCCACCCAAGAACATGTTGCGAAAGTCGAGAAAATTGTATTGAGCGATCGAAGAATTACCATCCGATACTTAATTCAAGAAACGGGCATTTCATATGGAAGTATTCAATCCATATTGAAACAATCTTTGAATATGAGAAAAGTCCGCAAGATGGGTGCCGAGAATGTTAACCGACAGTCAGAAACAAAATCGACTTGACATTTCGAAGATATTGTTGGACAAGTTTCAAGAAGATTCTGAAAACTTTTAGTCTCGTTTCGTAACAATGGACAAAACATGGGTCCATCATTTTGATCCCGAGACAAAATAGCAATCTTCGCAATGTAAAAGGCCATCATCACCGACCCCGAAGAAGTTTCGTGTCGTGGCATCGGTTGGCAAGGTTATGGCCTCAATATTTTGGGTCTCAGAAAGGATATTGTTGATTGATTACCTGGAGCGTGGAACCACTATTACAGGACAATATTATGCAGCTTTAATTTCCAAGTTGAGGAATGACATCAAAGAGAAAAGGAGAGGGAAACTTCGAAGGGGCGTGCTGGTTCATCACGACAACGCACGCGCGCACAGGTCGGCAGTTGCGATGGCTGCCATTCAGCAAGCTGGCTTCGAATTGGTTGACCACCCCCCCTTATTCACCAGATCTGGCGGCTAGCGATTTTATCTGTTCCCCAAATTGAAACAATACTTAAGGGGAAACTGGAGAGCGTTTTGCAGGACCAAGACAAAACATTTTTTCTTAAAGGGATTGAAGCCTTGGAAAAGCGCTGGACTCGGTGTGTAGAGAGACTCGGAAACTATGTAGAAAAATAAATTATTAAGTTATCAATAGTCATTATATTCTATCTCTTTTTGATCCCTCCTCGTACTAAGAGTCTCTGAGCTAAGCTGCGGATGGACAGACGGAGAGAGCGAATTATAAGGGTTCGTTGTTGATTTCGGAACCCTAAAAAAAAAGATGGTGGTTTACAAATATCTAATTAATTATGGGATAGCGCTCCATACTCGGTATCCCATATTTAATTACACTCCGGCGACAGTACTTACAAGTTACAATAAGTACACAATTCCACGACCGCTACCGAACAAGAAACCAGCAATAACGTCGCAACCACTAGACAGTTGAAACTTGCTCAATTAACTCGGTCGTTAAGGTCCCATGTCATCTGTGAACGCTCCCAACTTCTAGATTTGTTTCACGGAGTTCCATACTTGAACTGGGTTATGATGTAAAACTAGACTAGTGGAATTTGAGTAATTTGGGTTGTTAAGGAATAGTTAAGGCGATAAGGGACCACTGGCATCGTGAGGATATTATTAATAAATTTCATTTGCCGGATTCCTCCTCAAAATAAAAAAAAACTGTTCTTTTCTGATTCATTTTGTTTCGGGCTCCAAGATAGTTGAATTGTCTTTTTGGAGTTGCAGTGATTTTGGGATAATGCGGCGGGCTGGTCCCAATAAAAAAAAATCTATTTGACTATCTGTCTTTATGACTATCTGTCTTTATGACTATCTGTCTATATGACTATCTGTCTTTATGACTATCTGTCCATATGACTATCTGTCCATATGACTATCTGTCTATATGACTATATGTCTATATGACTATCTGTTTATATGACTATCTATGTATCTGTCAATCCACTTTTTCACGAAATTAGTATCAAATACTGAGTCCATTTATCATCAACCATTGCACTTAAAACGGCGAAGGAAAACATATTGATAAAACTGGCATATCCTAGAACTAAAAAAATTAAGCCATTGTGGATAAACATTAAGTCTATCCTTCTAAATATCCAATCTAATTTGTTTCACTTTCTAATTTAAAATTGGCGCCATCCCGCTGGCGCCACGCTAGCGCCTCACTGCGGTGAGAGTGCGAACTGAACCTTGGAAGAAATAACGAAACGCAGATAACTGCTCACGCGCTGTGCAGCTTCGCTAGAAATTTATTAACTGATTGGTTCTCGGAACCCTCCTTGTGAAGTGAAATCAAGCAAAAACGTGAACTTGTAGTGCATATTGAATATCCGCCACTCCGGCCGGCCCCGATGTCCCGAGTGAGTGCTGATACCTTCAATCCCAGTTTAGTCACATTGTTACATCTTTAAACCCAAACAAGGGCCCTTTGCAGCCTTGTTTTAGTATGAAGAAGTCTGGCATTTTTGACATATCGGATCCCCCCCAGATAGAGGTTACCCACAAGACTTAACAAAACAGAAAAGGCTGATTAATTTTAAAACGCCACAAGAACCAATAACTTTACAGCAACTTTGTTACGCTAATATGACACTTAAATCTTCGAGTTCCAGTGCCTTTGCTCAAGTCACAGACTTAAAAGTTCTATATTTGTTTCCAAGAACCGCTTTGAAGCAAGTCAAGCGGTTAACGAGGTTGTGAGGTAGACAATTTAATATTTACTAGGGTTATTTGTAGGGCTATTTCGCCATATAGAGCGTATTTCGAAATTGGTCATAGTTTTATTCCTGGTTTTGAAAGTTCTTACATAACATTACGTGTGTATTTCCCAAAGGGATGTCTAGAGATGTATGGAAGTCCTAGAAGTCGCCAGATATGTTCACGTTTTTTATTACAGGGGATGGGTGAACGGCTTATTGCCATTGCCATCAGTATCCAGGCGTGAGAAATAATTCATACATAAACATACATATATAAACTCACGCCATCTTCCCTTGGTGGTAGGCAGAAACTACAGAACGCCACCTGCTACGAACCATACATACTTTTTTTGCTTCAGTCACTTTCATACATGTAGTCATGCACGCACGCCGGTTATGAGTACTGCGCACCTGGCCTTTCTGAAGAACATCACCAATAAGGTCTATGTATGTCTTTCTAGGGCGTCCAATCCCGGCGTTTCCATTCACGTCTGCTTATAAATACCTTTCTTTAGTTGACTTTCATTCATCCTCTCAACATGACCAAACCATCTTTGCATACTCTTTTAAATTTTAGTCACAAAATCTTCTTTTAAACCTCAACGTTGACTTATTACATAATTCTTCAATTTATCATTTAAAGATACACCACACATACATCACAAGGAACGCATTTCGACTGATTCATGATTATTCGTGATAGAAAAACGCCAAAATAAAGCCTGGACTGGAAATCCAACCGTCTACGAATTACTTACCAAAATAATTAGGTTCATATATCGCAGTTGACGCCACGAACTTCTTAGTAGATATTCACATGACTTCAAGCAGACTACCAGACTTCGAAGTCGTTAAAACTTTAACAATATTGTGATCAAGTTTAATACAGTCTTGTAGCTTTACTAATGGAGATTGTAACTAGTTGCAAAACTGTAATATTCTGTGTTCTGTCTTTCAAGCTTAAACTGATTTTCACAGTTGACGTCTAAGGTGGTACGCAGACGACGCAACTTTGATCTCCGAGTTGGGGCAACAGGCAACTCGCAAATAGCTTAAAAGTTTAATAGCTTTCTAAGAAGATTTTCATGTAATTTTGAAAAACATTATAGACATAACAATTTAAATTGGCAGTTTCGGTGGTAGGAAGCAGTTTTTAGTTGCTGCACTCGGTGACAAAATCAATTTCTAATTTCCGCAACTAGCAATTTACAAACTTGCGTCAATGGTGTCAAGTGCTAGTTGCCGCAACCGGCAACCGCAACGCTTCCCGTACACCGAAGCACCCTGCTCAAGAATTGCTCAACGTCAATCGTGGTAACCGTTTAGAGGTATGCAAAACAGCGTGTAAAGTTCCGCAACGTCCATTGAAAAGGCGGACTCTGGTGGTATCCGACCAGCTAATCTGGGACAACTGGTTGATGTCTGTTGTCGGGCTGTTGAATAATTATGTTGAAATCGCGCGAGAACTTTGATTGCGCGATATAGAATTTCTGTTATGTAGCGGTGTAGATGATACTGGTTCTTTTTATTGCTGTTACAAGCAACCGTCCATGGACACTTTTAAGCAGTTGGTAGTTGCGTCAGCTAAAGTTGCTCCGTCTGCAGCGCGCTTTAAGAGACTGGTAAGTAATTTGAAAATTTACTTCCACGAAACTCGAGGTTAAGGGGTTGGAAAACGTAGTTGCGGTTTTATAACTGGCAAGTAATCGAATATATAATTATCTTATTTAAGATCACGCCTGCCGGTTTGTATTCCCCAAAAGTTAGGGTGGAGGTGTGGTGTACACCCACATTCTGCTAGTTATATTGAATTTCCATGTTATAGGGGGTGAGCCTCTTGTCATCAACAAGGCACACATCCAGACTAAGAACTGCTACTTAGAAATTTCAGATGGACAAATCCAAAGATACTGCATGACCCGTGTACTTAATCGGCAGTAGCTCTTAAGACTACCAAACTTACGATTTACCTTTTTTTAATTTAAGATGCATTTGCTCTTGACTCTAGTCTAGGTCAGAGGTGACAGAGACAAAGTCGACGATGGAGGAAGCTTACCCAGAAGAAACCTGTTCACTCTAACTTTGAAGAGATTCGGGTTATATTGGTTCGGAAACATGCAGACAGTGAGTTCCACTCTTTTTCTGTGCTTATTATGAAGGATGTTTGGAACCGCTTGGTGTGAATTGGTGGAATGGCAACTAGGTGAGGATGGTAACTTGCAGAGTGTGAAGGAGGCCGGTAGTATTAGGTCGTGGAGTTCATGAGCACACGCGCCGGCTATGAGTTAAGCTGTGAAACTTGGCATCCACCAGTTTAACGTCGCCAATGAGCCACTTAGCTCTCCGTTCCACCGAGACTAGTGCGGCATCGGACTTGTGCTTTGTAAAGAGTAAAATATCGATTCACTCTATTTAGGATGCCCAGTTTTTTTTACCAATTTGGGCGTTGTACTCAATGGAGACGCCGAAGTTCAGACTGTGGCTACCAACTCCATGCCTGAGAGCTCGAGACGATCAGTTACAAGAATTGATGTACCCCGAAATGTAGGAATTTGGATGAAACGACTCCTTTTTGCGGTAAAAAGACACGCCTGTGTTTTGGTGGCGTTAAAAGACACTAGATTGTCATCACCCCACTGGGAGACAAGGCTTAAGGTCAAATCTGTCCGCACCACTATAATACAGTATCATTATTATGTGCTATTAAAAAGCCTTACTAGGAAATTCTTGGTATCATCCCGGCGACTTTTGTGCTACATTCGTGGAAATTGCCTTGCCGCTTACCATAATGTCATTAAGGACTTATGATATAACAGGCGAAATATGGGTACCTATCCATACATTGACGTCGAATTTCGTCTTAAACATTGTCACAATGATGACTTTATTAATACAATCAACCCTATAAGGTTTCTGCTGCAAGGACACAGACGTTTCAGAGATAGAGAGAAGCGCACGCGGGACCGCCTCTCGGGTGTTGAATTTTTTCCCGCCAAGTAGTTAACCAAATTCTGGACAAAACTGAGGTCTGTAGGCGCAAGGCCTGGTGCGTATGGTGGATGACAGAGTTTCCATCCCCGTCGACGGTCTCCAACTTGTAATTTGGAGACCGTCTGCTGTGCAGTATGAGGTCGCGCGTTGTGCAGGAGCAGCGGAGACGAGCGATTGAAAAATCTGGTTGGAGACGTGCGAGCTTCTCGATCATTGTGTTCGGTTCTTCACAGTACACTTCTGCAGTAATGCTCATCCCGTTTGGTAAGAAGCTGTAATAAATCACACCGGCCTAAGACCTCCAGACAGTGACCATCACTTTTCCAGGGGTAAGTTTTCGTTTAGGGCATTGTTTAGATGCTGAACCCGGCTTCAACCAACTTGCTGAGCGCTTGCGATTATCAAACATAATCCATTTTTCGTCGCAGGTAACAATGCGGTTCAAAGTCCTTTGTTTGTGTGCCTGTTGAGCAGTGCAAGGCACGTCTCGACGCATACCTACTTTGCGCTGGCGATCATTGAGTTCGTGGGGCTCCCATTGTCAAGCTTTTTTACCTTGCCAATTTGACGTAAATGGACCAATATTTTATATTTTTTAAGCCGTAGGTTGAGTGTCATCAGCTTCTACAATCGCCTTTAATTCGTCATTTTTGACCAAAGTTTTCGGACGACCACGGGGTTAATTTTTCTGGTCGAAATTTCCAGAAAGGAAGCGGGCAAACCGGCCAGGTGGTGAGTTCGTTTTTAGTGTTCGCTTCGTGAACGTCGTTGATGTTGCGTCGTTGCAGCTTGTGCCACGTTTCTGCCACGAAGGTACTCATATTCCATAATTACTCGAATTTTAATGTATCCATGATCATGATCTATAAACAAATTACAAAAATGGAAAAAAGATTCCATGTTTTTTAAATAAAACTAATTTAAAATTAGAATTCTTAGCCAAACAACAAATATTTTGATTTGTAATGGCCAGGACTGCAGAACGACAATTTCGTAGTTAAGACCTATTATAATAAAATTATTTATTATTCCATCCATTCACGTATGATAACTACACTTCAATAAAACCATAAGAATAAGAATGTAATCACATCACACACACACATCAACAGCCTATTAATGTTCCCACTGCTGGGACACAGGCCTCCTCTCTGTGAGAGGGAATGGGCCGTAATCCACCACGCGGGCCCAGTGCGGGTTGGTGGATATCACATGTCTTCGAATTTTTGGTTCTAGGACATGCCGGTTTCCTCACGATGTTTTCCTTCACCGTTTTGAGAGCAGTGGTGATGAAATAATTTACACAAAGTAAAGCGCCTGCCTGGGCTCGAACCCACGACCTACAACTTGTAAGTCGCGGTCGATACCACTGGGCCACCACTGCTCTAAGAATGTAATAAGCATGTTTAATCCAAAGATTAATTAACCATTTAATACTCTCCGGTACAAACGCGCTCAAAAGCGTTACAACAACATACACTCGCCATGATAATTGACGGTATTTTAATGTTGTCACATGCACGCGGTACGTATGAAGTTCAGTTATGACGTCATCGCGTCATCTATCACGTAACGTGGCGTGCAGAAACTGTTCGAATTTAATAACGAAACTATTCTGGATGTATTGGAGTGAATTATTTTTGGTTGAATGATATGTGAAAGTTTGTGGAACGAATGCAGAGATGAGCGAGGTAGCTGGGTGAAGTGGTGCTGTGAAAATGTGTTACTATTTCTACAAAAGCTGCTGTGACTGCTTTGAGCCGTTCTGCTGAGCGGTGCAAGGGTACGTAGCAGACTTCTTTCAGAAGTGCGCGGGCGCGGTGCATCTTGATCGACTAGGCAGGTGATAGCATTTTCCTCGCTCTCATCCCTCGTAAACATCTCCACTATGATAAGCCAGGATTGAGAAAATGATTGATCCCATTGGTGGAATTTTCCTTACGTACCACCTAGCCACCTCACACAGCACTCTTACGCTATTATTATTGTTTCAAACTTATAGCTCGGTTAAGATAACTGAGCACCCGAAATGTCAAACGACCGCACTCCCGCCTACCCGCGCGGCGCCCCTTGATCGCCTCTCGAAAGCCAATAGCGAGAGTTGAACGTCAGTGACACTGACATTTCGGATACTCAGTTATATTTACCGAGCTAATACGTGGAAAAACTTTTACGGAATCTACTCGTAGTACTCATAAATGAGCAACAACTTTTGTCTAAGGACCAATTCTGAAGTTTGAAAACCGAATTGCCATACATTTTGAATACTATTTTAGTATGCATCTGTTCAAGTTTCAAGTTTGCCAGGAATTTTATTTGTATCATATTAAGGTAAGTGTGTTTAAAATTAGGAGTGAATTACATTAATTAAAGTACAACATTTAGAAACCTAACTCTTTGTAAATATTCTTACGTGACCCGACTAAATGACTGTTGCATCGTTGTCGCTTTGTTGCTTCGTGCTAGTCTATAATAGCGTATTTTCTATCACATAATTACCACTTTAAGATTTGATTTACATACATAAAGATTATAGCCAAATCATGAAAAACTTTAAAGTCAAAAGACTCATACGTAAGTTTTTCCTGATAAACCAACCGATATTTTTATCAAAGAAATCGTCTATAAAAATAAGACCGCGACTCTAAACCGTTTGAGAGCGGCTACACTCGTTTATTTTGCAAATCGAGCGCCATCAGGATATCGAATTCGCTGCGGAATGAATCGTTCAAACTATTTGTGCATACAGCACTATCTCTTTATTTTACCTCTTTATTTTTATTTGTAATACAATCAAACAAAAACATCGTATCAGGTAAAGATACAGCCTGGTGACAGACAGACAGACAGACAGACGGACCGCGGAGTCTCAGTAATAGGGTCCCGTTTTTACCCTTTGGGTACGGAACCCTAAAAATATTATTTGAACTATTTTTGTTTCTTCTTTTGTGTTGGTTGCCCGTGCAAAATAAAATCAAAATCTAATTGTTTATTTCAAATAAAACTTAGAGGTACTTTTGAATTGTCAAAACAAAAAAATTATAAAAAGATGACTCTAGTTGCAAATTCGCAAGCGTCTGTAGCTGCTTTAGCCTTAAGCAATTTGCCGAATAATGCTAAAGTAATCATCAAGCCTGACTTACCCAAAGAGTTAGGCAGTGGTGTATCTTCAGTAGACATAAATTTGCCAATTTTTTTAAGGCTATTTCCATCGACCAGGTTTACAAGTAAATCCAGACACCGAGCTGCTAGGTAGTTACTAAAAAAACAATAACAATTTGCCATGGGTAGAGCTTCATTGCCTCGGCGCTTTTCTGCAGGTCGCCACTGCCGATTCTGGCTGGGTAGGATTGTGTCGTGCTCTCTGTGCAACAACACCTGCACCCTGAGGGACGTTTGTTAGGCAAATAAAAACGCTGTTGCCGTGGCTGAATACTGGTCAAAACGTATATTTGTGTAATCGTTGATATGACGAAGAAAAAGACGTGGAAGAATCTGTAAAACAATTCGTTCTTCGTTTCTTTGGTCTTCTCCTACTACTTCTTTATTATTTTTATATTTATCGATAGGCTCGCGTTTGACCACTATCTCGCCTGATGGTAAGCGATGATGTGGTCGACGGTGAAGCACGCTTGCCTAGAAGTAACCTATTCACTCTTGGCTTAAAGACCCCAAGGTTGTAGCTATCAGGAAACAAAGACTCCGGCAGGGAATTCCACTCCTTAGCTGTGCGTACAATGAAGGTATTCGCAAAACGCTTCGTACGTATGGGTGGGACGTCCACCATGTACCGGTGGCGCATTACCGCGTTTTTGTTTTTTTTTTAACAAATTGAGGGTCGATGTTAACATAACACCAAGAATGTCGAGATGGTCCGTTATCGGTACGGTTACACCACGGAAAGACGAAGCCGGGTGTAATGGGCTCTTTTTTGCGGAAAATCAACACGCCTGGGTCTTAGCAGCATTGAAACTGACTAGATTGGCATCGCCCCATTTGGAGACTACCTCCAAAGACAGGTTCAAGCGCTCAAACATGACCTCCCGGAGAGACCGGATCTCAGGCCCAGCAGCCCGTGCGCCGGACACGTATCTCTCAGCAACCGTGCTGTCGTCTGCGAACCCAAAGGTACGGGGTTTTAGCAGGTCATTAATGTGCAGCAAAAACAGTGTAGCCGTGTCAGGATCGGAGACAATTCAGGCGCACAAGTTTTTAGTACAATTGCCGGTATCCCCTCGGGACCACTGGCTTTGTTCACGTCGAGGTTACGCAACACCCTACAGACCTCCCTCTGATGGATGATGGATGCGAATATCCCACATACTCGTCCTACATCCAGCAGGAGACGGAGGGGGCCGCGCGCCATCAGAGTTCAGACGCGAAGATAAAAAGGGAGGCAAACAAGTTTGCCTTGTCCTCGGCGGAGTGGGCCAGTGTCCCGTCGGGTCTCAGCAGTGGTAGTAGTGAGGGGCGACAGATGTTTGATTCAACCGATTTAGCCAGGGACCAAAACGCTTTGCTACCAGCAGGGTATGAAGCTAGTTTGTTCCCGATTCTGCTAATATGGTCAAAAAGTGCCCTTCGCATCGCCTTTGTGAAAGACTTGGCAGCCCTGTTGAAGGCTCTCTTCTTCTGAGTTACGTCATTTGCTTTATGCACTCGAGCGTCGACCAATGCCAGGTAAGCCTTGTGCTTAAACGCATTTTGCAGTCGGCACCAAACCATGGTCGGTCAGCGCTGGACAACGCTACGTCAGAGAATGGAATGTAGTACTCCATCACCTGGCGCAACACATCAGTCACGGCGTCAGCGCATAACGATGGATCTTCCGAAGAGAAGCAAGTGGGCCTCCAAGGATAGCATGCGAAGAAAGATCGCATCCCATGCAAATCTGCTGACCTGTACCGCCAAACCCGCCGGGGAGCCTCTCGGGCTGGGATCGGGCGGTGAGTAGACGTATACAGACTTCACCAGACAGTGGTCGGAACTACGCAAAGGTGATGATATCGACACTGAGTATCGGTCTGCATCTCTTGTCAGCAGAAGGTCCAAGCAATTGGCCGTATGCGAATCGACATCCGGCACCCTCGTAGCCCCCTGCACCAGCTGGGTAAGATTAAGCGCTAGCGAAAGATTTCGCAGCTCTCGTCCAGCATGGTCAGTACACTGGTATGGGAAGAGCCACTCCTGATGGTGGGCATTAAAGTCCCCCCAGTAACACTAATTGGGCGGTAGGGTACCGTTGCTGGGCCACATCAGCCGCCTCACTCAGGTACTGTGTGATCCTGGTTGTCTCCAGATCATCGCTATGCGATCGGTAGACACAGGCATAGATAATCTTATCCAGACCTGTGTCCACCAGGGCCCATAGCACTGAATATTTAGAGTCTTCAAGGTCACGGAGACGCCGATAGCAAACCGACTTCTTATTCATAATCAAATCATTCCTCAAGGTATTTCCCATATTTTTCTTTCCATCACATGTCCATACCAGAATCGCTTTCCACACTTGTTTGGAAAACAAATTGAGAAAGTATTTACCTACTGTAAAAAATTATGATCGACGAATTTGTCAAAAAGTAAGATGGCTTGTTCTATTTACAGAAAAGACGACGAAAATTAAATGGGATTAAAAAGGTGTCGTCTCGGGCTTTTAAATAATTTCAGTAATTAGATCTTCTAATTTGTTTAACGGGAAAAAGAGAATGTTGAAATTCTATCTATTTAAAAATTTTGTAAAATTTTAAGTTAGATGTGGCTCAGGAATAATATACCTGGCAGGATTTAGAGGAGGCCTTCATTCACCCAGTAGTGGAACAGCAAAGGCTAAATAAAACAAGTGCGAGTCGGTCTCGCCCAGCAAGGGTTCCATACAAATTTGTAGGTACATATTTTAAATAGTTCAGGAATCGAGTCTCGCAGTTTTTTTGTCGCCTTTTTTTAGCGCGTCTATTTTTACGTAAATTTAGAAGTTTGATTTTTCACAGCTTCAAGGGTCTGTAGACCAGAGTATATGGTTTATTGAGAGACAGACAGATGGACAACAAAGTGATACTATAAGGGTTCCGACTTTTCCTTTTGATGTACGGAACCCTAAAAAAAAAGTTTTCTAAATAGATAGAAGACTCGTCATAACTGAATCTTACTAATATTATAAATGTGAAAGTTTGGATGTATGTTAATCAATCACGCCACAACGGCTGAACGGTCCTTGATAAAATTTGGCACAGAGATAGATTATAATCTGGAATAGCACATAGGCTGGCGTTTCTTGTCCATTGTGGAGTTTCTTGTCCATTCTTCTCCACAACAATCTACATTTCCGAATGGACGGTAGAATCAATTATTGTTACATTTAAAATATTATTTTTTTGACGTTCAAAAGTGCCGCTTAATGGCTTAATTGAATAAAGAAATTTTGATTTGATTTTGATTTTGCTACTTTTTTTCATCCCGGTACAATGTTCCCTTGGGATGATCGCTTATCACGCGGGCGAAGCCGCTGGCAGAAACTAGTGGAAGGGAACATTATAGCCTGTGTGCTATATTCCTGACTATAATCCATCTGTCTGCTTAATTTCACCTAGATGCATTTAGCCGTTCTGGCGTGTTTGAGTCACAAACATACATCCAAGAAGTAAGATTACTATAGAAATTGACAACTAACTACGTGCCACAACAAAAAAGTGAAAAATAAAAAACATTTTTTACTAAAAATACAACCGACTTCCAATTAAAAACACTTCAACGTGAAAAATAACTTCAGATTTCGGAAATAACATCAGGCGAGATAGTGGTCAAACGCGAGCCTATAAATTATAAAAAAAAAAAAAAAAAAAAAAAATCGGTGTCAAAAAACGAAAAAGCGAAACCATAAACACCAACTGCAGAAATTGGAATTATTTTTCACTTTGGAGTGTTTTTAATTGGAAATCGGATGTCATTTTTTTGTAATAAAAAGGTAATTTTGTTAAAACTACATTTACTTTAAAAAGTAATGAAAATAAAATTTGTTTAAATGTCCGGATTGTAAGCTCCAAAAGCCGGGGTTTTCACGCTCCTTGTCTTGGTTTCTATATTTTAGAATGGCAACCCTAAGTGCATGCAACCTTCTGCCAGTGGCACCGCTCTCATGAGAGTTGCAAAAAATCCCAAGAGAGCTTACCATCGGGATAAAAAGTATACTATGTTTTAAGCCAAATCATGATCTATGCATCAAAATTCATCAAGATGTAGTTATTAAAACATCCTAAAATATGTAGGTACAGACTTCTATATTCAACTAGCTTATAAGACATGAACAGACTAGATGGGTGTGCTATAAACCAAACAAAACTATAATTAGGGTTCCGTACCCAAAGGGTAAAAACGGAACCCTATTACTAAGACTTGGCGATCCGTCTGTCCGTCTGTCTGTCTGTCCGTCTGTCACCAGGCTGTATCTCATGAACCGTGATAGCTAGACAGTTGAAATTTCACAGATGTATTTATGTTGTCGCTATAACAACAAATACTAAAAACAGTATAAAATAAATATTTAAGGGGGGCTTTCATACAACAAACGTGATTTTTTGGCCGTTTTTTGCTCAATATTAAGACTAGACGAATATAAATAAGGTAATAGGAATTGAAATATTAACCAGAATGTTTAGTTATATATTCACTTCAAAAAATAATAATTTTTAAATTAAAATAAAATAAATTAAGGGGGGCTCCCATACAACAAACGTGATTTTTTGCAGTGTTTTGCGATAATGGTACGGAACCCTTCGTGTGCGAGTTCGACTCGCACTTGGCCGGGTTTTTTTTTTACTCCAAGAAAGCCGGATTCGAGAATCCAACTTCAATCTTTAAAGAGGCTACGTTATTTGGCCTCAAACGCTAGACGCTTTTAAGAGTAGTGCTTCTCAGAGCACTTTTCAATGAGGAGATGTAACCTAGATAACGGCATTCACAGAGGCCTTTGAGGCTTCTAAGCGCTTCTACCTGGAGTTTGGATACAAAGGCGTTTTGAAGTGGGCGTGGAAAAGTTTTTAGATAGAGCTTATTAGAGAATGAATTAATAAATATAGGTACGATGACGTTGGATTATTTGGTAAACTTTTGTGGGGTGAAAGTGCTCATGTACTAAGTGTGTGTAGTAATTTTACAATATTAATGAAGTGATGGCGATAATAAACTATTCTTAATTTCTTTATTGTACACCAAAAACGATATTCATTACAATATGATAATAAAGTACATGTACAAAAGTGAGCTTAACTCAATGTTGAGTTGTCTTATAGCAAACCCTAGAGAGTGACAGAGAATGACACAAAAGAGGGTAGGATCCAGTGTACAATTTTAAAATAGCATAATTATAATCATAAATATATACATACATACATAGATACAAATATATATCTACTAACATTGCGTTAAAAGAAAATGCTCTTTAATAATTCTTCTTTTTTTTAAAAAATGTTCTTTAATTTACCATTCAGATTTTATTTCAAATAATGAAGTAAGTAAGGATAATTTCGGTGGGATATTTAATTTTTTGGTAGCACTATATGAAAGCATATTTTCGGTAGTTTGATAGGTAACTTTTTCTTGTATTTAACATAATACAAAAATAAGTAATTGAAAAAAATACAGGCATAATATTTTTAAATACAGAAGATTTCTATCAGCTTTTATCCCGGTGCGTCCTAAAAAATCTTTATTTAAATTTTTTGCCCCAATTGTTTTCACTGCCTTTTCAATTTACCCTATTACTCCCTAATGCAAAATATCCATAGCTTCCTTGAGATACGATCAACGGATGAACAAACACGGGATGAGCTAAATTTTCAAGTAGAACCGTAAATTATAATTAAGAGGAGGGCCCTTTTTTAAAGTCGGTTAGAAATAAAGAAAAACTGGTTCCTCTGTTAGCTAGGGCTAGGTGTGATCTAAAAGGGTAGCCTGTAATCAAATGCTTTAGAATAAGAGCCTACTTGCTATTGTGAATATTCCAATGGAAAAAACCAGGAAATAAAAACTTTTACAAAACCCAGGAACTTTCTTCATCTTCGTATCGCTAGCACGGCAGTCGTAATATTTTTTTTGGCCCAAGTCCCACTTCCACGACCACGACCACGACCAAAGCAGCTATTTTATTATTTCTCGCGCCAAATATCCAATAAAACATAATAGGACCCGAGACAACCCCGACCCAATTTGCAGTAATATTAAACCTTTTTTTAGTCTTTGATATAAAAGATTCGATAATTTGAATAAAGAATACGACAATCTTAAGAAAAAATAAGGACTTGAGTTCATTCAACTGTTGAAACAAATGACAGCCATTTTATACCCATACAGCATAACAGCGCTTAAATCGTTTGTGTACATCTGAGGACAGCACTTCATAAACAAATGACAAACATTTACATACATTTTTGTCCACACAGCGCTGAAGCGCTTCAATCCAACAAAAAGATTTTATAGCGCCACAGACGTTTAGGCAATATTTAGCTGAATCGCTCCCACGGGCCATGAATATCATTCACGGCTTACAGTGGCGTCCAGAGAATTGTGCACAATAACAATGAACATTTATAGGTATTTTTTTCTCGCTTTGAAGGGTCTAGATAAGTTTTTTAGGGTTCTGTAGTAGAATAAAAATAACGGAAACCTTAAAAATATGTGTGATGACCGTTTCATAATAATTTGTGTTGGTTAGTTGTCAACATTTGCAGATGTTTAATTAATTATTCTACTAGGGAGGATGACTTTCCAGTCGTTAGAGAACTTGCCTCCGAGACTGTTTGACATAAATTTTCGCAAAGTTCTTAGTTATTTGACGATTCAAAATCCGACTCTAAGTAAATTGTGGCCCAGATAAATTTAGGAGAACTTTGAGCTAAGTCTATTTAAGTTTCTTCGTATTAGTTAGACTTTAATGGGGATTCAGAACTATTTTGATCCATAATTTCAGAATAAAACGATCACTATTTTGGGAGGAGGAGGTGGAGGCTGACAGGCTAATAACTTATTCAAAAGCAAGAACTATATATATTCTAAGTCGAGAAGAGGGTCTTTTGCCTAAAATGATATATGAAATGATAATGATAATAATGATGACGTATTTCTCTAAAATAGCCCATGCTAAAATGAAAGAAAGAGATTAACAGTACCAATAAGTATTTAGTTTGTATCTACAGTAAAGTTAAATACTTTTAAATACTAATGACACACAGTCTTGTTTTTCAATTAACTTTTAACATTGGCAGAATAGTCGACATCGGCTTTGCTAGACTATCTTTACAATACATACAAATATATAAAATTGAAGTGTCTGTATGTAACATCAAAATAACAACGTTTTATTGAATGCACGTGAAAGTATATACGGTACTAACAACAAATAAGCAATTTTTAAGATTTTTGTGTCTGTCTGTCTGTTTGTTCCGGGTAATCTCGGAAACGGCTGGACTGATTTTGACGAGACTTTCACTGGTAGATAGCTGATGTAATAACGAGTAACATAGGCTACGTTTGATCACGAGAAAATTCATAGTTCCGGTGGGAAACTAAAAAAATAAAAATATTTTTTTTACGTGTTTGACGCGGACAAAGTCGCGGGCAACAGCTAGTATAAAAATATAATTTGAATAATTTATCTTATTTTTTTTTGTTTCACAGCTGTCTAACCCTTCGAAAATTACATGCTTGATGCTATGTCAAGTATTTTATTATTTGCTATAGTTAAATCTTACAAAACATGAACACCGAGAACTTTCTCCAAATCAAAACAAAAAGCTTAAAAAAGTATTTCGAAGTACGGAACCCTCGACGAGTTTCCAATACACGGTTCATCGGACTTTCCTTTTCAACGTCCGTCGAATGTTTGTGAAAATAGGAAAGTGTCAAGATTGTTCAAGAGTTTTATGCGACAAAAATGGGTTTTTTGTTATTTTTTTGTTTTTTTTATCTGGAATTTTGTTGGACAGGGCAAGGAATGGAGCCGATTTTCGTATTACGGAAAAAGGAAAAAGGTTTTGTGGATTTAGTTCTGTAATAGGTTGGATTATGATGCAAATAGTTTTGTGATCCTTTAGTTTTGTATTGTTATTGCCCGGGCTTGTTTGACTCCATCTTCGAAAATTAAACATGAGTAAAAAATAATTACTGTTGAAATGTAGTGTGTATCTAAAATGCACCCAGCATTATAGATACATTTCTGCTTATGCCTTCGGGGAAAACAGGCGTTTTGTAATGTAAAACATTATAAATGTTTATTTCTCTCCAGAGTTTCATTCTTATTGCGATGTGTATCAAGTTGATAGGTAGTTTAGAACAAATATAATCAACAAGTCTGCGATTTAATCTTAATGTATTTAAATACATTAAGATACTATAATAATTCCAAGCAGACATGGTTGTCTTTAAAAAATATATCCCGATTAATTAACCATCAAATCAAGAAGCTTTTCAAAGCTTCAGAGCGTAACAGTTTTCCCGGAAAAATATACAAAAATCTGTTTAATCTGTCCTACCGCTTTCAAAATGTCTTGTTAAGCTTTATTATTGTGATATTCTCAAGAAACAACGACAGCATTATAATTACTTCGCTCCGGTAACCTGACAGGAAGTAATTTAATTCCAGTGTAACCTTGAGTGGGAAAAGCACTTGAGAAAATGGCAATCTCAAATTGAAAAGACGAAAAAAATGGCCTCATTATGACTTAAATGAAAAAGTTAAAAAAATAATTTCATATACTCACCAATTAAAAATAAAAGACGACATCTCCAGAAATTCAAATCCATTTCGAACACTTGAAAAATAATAGAAACTTAAATTAAAAAAGTTCGGAACACAAAAGAAAACTGTTCCATTTTTCAAAAACACAAGTTGTCACAGATAAGAAAATTGTTTTTCTTTTTTCAAGTCGCGTAGTTTAGTACGCGGGTTCTCGGATTCAGGAGCTATACGTTCGTTCCTGAGCGCGATTCGCGGCATACTGAGGGTGGCTGGACGTCATCTGTTCACCCCGTTTGTATTTCCCTCCCGTCGACGGTAGAATTTGATGAAGTGATAGTTTCAGTACGGTTTGAAATTTTGAATTTAGAATGTTTGGGATAATTTTGTGGTCGAATATGTAATGGAGGATAGTAATGAATGTATGTGTATCTGAATATGGGAAATGGTAAATTGATTGAATGGTTCGTCATGAATTTAGAAACATGAGCTATGATAAGTGGCTTGGTTTTATGGCTTTAATTGTAAATAGTATAGGTAAATAAAAATACTTAATTACTACATATTATAAAATAAAGTCCCCCGCCGCGTTTGTACGCGATAATCTCAAAACTACTGAACGTATTTTCATGCGGTTTTCACCAATAGAAAGAATGAGAAACGAGGAAAGTTTTTCTGTATAATTTGTTACGGACGAAGCCGGGGCGGGTCGCTAGTCTATATATATAAAAGCGAAAGGTCACTCATTCACGTATCACGAAATATCGAAAACCGCTTGACGTATAAAGATGAAATTTGGCAGGGAGGTAGTTTATAGTTAGTAGACGTCCGCTAAGAACGGATTTTGCAAAAGGCCGGATTTAGGGGTTCTAAAGGCTCTCGCAAGTTTGTATAAAAGTCCTTCATTTTTTGAGCTACTAAATTAAAATTTGGCAGGAGGTAGTTTATAATTAGTAGACATCCGCTAAGAATGGATTTTGTGACAGGTCTCTATTTAGGGAGTCTAAGGTCTCTCGCAAGTTTATATGAAATTCTTTCATTTTTTGAGCTACAGACATAAAATTTGGCAGTGAGGTAGTTTATAGTTAGTAGACGTCTACTAAGAACGGCTTTTGCGATAGGGCCGGTTTTAGGGGTTCTAAAGGCTCTCGCAAGTTTGTATGAAAGTCCTTCATTTTTTGAGCTACTAAATTAAAATTTGGCAGGGAGGTAGTTTATAATTAGTAGTAGACGTCCGCTAAGAACGGATAGTAGTAGACGTCCGCTAAGAACGGATTTTGCGACAGGTCTCCTTGGATTTAGGGAGTCTAAGGGCTCTCTCAAGTTTATATGAAATTCTTAAATTTTTTGAGCTACAGACATAAAATTTGGCAGGGAGGTAGTTTATAGTTAGTAGACGTCCACTAAGAACGGCTTTTGTAACAGGGCCGGATTTAGGGGGTCAAAAGGCCCTCGCAAGTTTATATGGAAATCCTTAATTTTTGTAGTAACAAACTTAAAATTTGGCAGCAATGTAGTTTGTAGTTAGTAGACGTCCGTTAAAAACGGATTTTAAGACAGGGCGGGATTTAGGGGGTCTAAGGGCTACCGCAAGTTTGTATGAAAGTCCTTCATTTTTTGAACTACAAACTTAAAATTTGGTAGGGAAGTAGTTTATAGTTGGTAAACGTCCGCTAAGAACGGATTTTGTGACAGGACTGGATTAAGGAGGTCTAAGGGCTCTCGCAAATTTGTACGAATATAGTTAAGACATGTCAGGAAGGAACAGATTTTACGACAGGGCCGGTTTAAGGGAATATAATCGCTTCTGCAACCCTATGTGTTCAACAAACATTTATTGATGACTTATAATACAACAAACAGAAAATACAACAAAATGAATTCAAGGTTTTGGGTTCGAACCCAGGCATGCGGTTTACTTTGTGTAAATTATTTAATCACCACTGTTCCCAAAACGGTAAAGGAAAACATCTTGAGGAAAGCGGCATGAATTAGAACCAAAAATTCGAAGATATGTGACTTCCACCAACCCGCACTGGGCCCGCGTGGTGGGCTACGGACCATTCTCTCTCACAGAGAGGAGGTCTACACGCACAACGGACCAAATGGGAGGCTATAACCCCCGGTTTATCAACACTTGATTATCGGACTGTTAACGTAATTGACGAATAATCGCCGGTTATCTGCTGTGGTTGACTGTTTAAAATTCTTTCAACCAATCACAGCAGATAACACGTGCTTGATAATTTGTCACATTAATTCTGCGATAATTTAGCACTATCACGAAATATCGAAAACCGCTTAACGTATAAAGATGAAATTTGGCAGGGAGGTTTCTCAAGTGACGTAAGTGCACACTATGATTTTTGGAAATTCCACCCGTACGGGGGTAAAAGAGGGGTTGAAAGTATGTACGAAATTTCAACAGTTTGTAAGTTGGACACGTTAAATTTTAGATTTATGCTGTTCGTTCATAAAAAGAATTTATTTATTTATTGGTTTTTGGAAATAACAGGGGACAAAACCGGGGTTGAAACTGTATGTGATTTTTTTTCGGTGTAGAAGGTAAGACATCTGAAATTGTTGGTTTACGCTCTTTGTTAATAAAAAAACAATGAGTAGTTTTTTTAATTTCGGCAATTCAACCCATAAGGGAGTAAAGGAGTTGAAATATAAAATTTCTACAGTTTGTAAGTTGTATACCTGAACTTTTTGATTTATACTTTTGGTTGATAAAAAAAATGCATATATTTATTGGTTTTTGGAAATTCCACCCCTAAGGAGGTAAAAAGGGGGTTGTAAATTTGTGTGAAACTTCTACACTTTTCAAGTGTGTCACGTGAAATTACAGATTTACACTTTTGGTTAATAAAAATAAATCATTTAACTATTTATTGGTTTTTGGAAATTCTACCCCTAAGGAGGTGAAAAGGTGGAAATTTGTTGGTCTTATATATTTGAAACTTGGCATAAAAACTAACCTAAGTAAATAGGTTTTCATTGTTAGTTGTACAAAACTACTTCTAAAAGACGGTTTAGGGGGTCTTAAAGATATTTGAAGAATTTTACTGTGCAGGGCTTCTTTTTATGATGTAGGGGAGCACTAAGAAGGGATTTATGGAAATTCATCGTTTAAGAGGGAGAAACTAAAAGTCATCTGGAGGATAAAATATGGACCACGCGAACGAAGTCGCGGGTGAAGTGCTAGTAAATCATAAAACTATTTTCTAAAGAGGTAAAATATTTATTTGTTGTTTTTTTTTATAAAATGTAATCTCAGGAAGTAATGACACAATTAAGATTTTTTTTTACTACCGTTGGTTGTTCTTGGGCTAATTTCCATTCCGGAAAATGCACGAAATGCATGAAATTGGCTAAGCCATCGCATACGCGGGAAAAAAGAACCACCGTGTTCCTGTTTTTGTTTCTTCGGTTTTTGACACCGACTTCCGAAATTGAAGTTATTATTCACTTTGCAGTGTTATTTGGAAGTTGGTTGTATTTTTTGGAAAAAGTTTTTATTTTTTACTTTTTAGTCATGGTACATCATGAGCAAGTTCAGTACTAAGGCATCAAATTTATGCCTGAATAGATTACCCGAATAACATAAAACTAAAATAACCGGTGAAAAGAGAATGTACCAAGATGAACTGTACATATCTGCTTACCCCCTTTAGAGCGTGACGGCGTTATGTTATGTTATGAAATGGTGTAAACAATAAACAGACTTGCGATTGCAGCAATCCCGAGAGATATGCCGTTGTTATTGAAGAGTTCTCTTGTATACCGCCGAAGTTCTTCATCAGATTTATATGGATCCAGCACCAGCTTTCAAATAAAAAAAGAATCATCAAACAAGGTTTACCTAATAAAAAGTTTTGAGGTGACACACACAAAAATACAGTCGAATTGATAAACGCCTCCTTTTTGGGCATTCAATTAAAATCGCGAGTTCACGTATTAAGGTCTATCCATATATATTATACTATATACTATATGGACCGTGCCCCGTCAGGGGATCAAAAAAATATCGGTATGTACATTTTATATGAACTGGTTCATACACATCCGTGCACGGGCTGAAGCTTCAATGCCTGGGCCCAGCCCTGTCACGTCCCGGGTACGGCCCTGATATGTGTAGATAGCGTTTTAGGATGTTGTTTACCTTCTGTTAATGAGTGAATTAGAAAGAACTATATTATCGAAACCGCTCACAATCAGTAAATCCGTCTAACTATATTGGGGCCAGCTTCCAATATAACTGGATGCTGCTGAGGACCAGTATTTTACATGAAGCAACTGCCTACCTGACCTCCACAACCCAGTAACTGGGTAACACGTTACCCAGAAAATCTGACACTAAGCTAAGTAAGGCCTAGCTTAGTGTCAGATTTTCTGGCATCTGGCTATCCGTAACCCCTCACAATAAGATGAAGAAAAGAACGCTTTGAATTTAGAACGCACTGCTCCGTCAATTCAAACATACAATTCACAATTACAGGCCCTCCTATCCTTCTAATCATTTAACAAATGAACATCAGATTCACAATCAGTCTCATATGTATTCCGTTTGAAGACGCATCGCTTTCCACTCGGTTTCACATCGACAATCCGTATTAGAGGGTACTTGTAACAATTCTATATTTATACACCCTTGGGTAAGGAGAATGAGGGATCATCTTTGTAGTCTCTCGCTTCAAAGCAGCCATAAAGAAGGAATATTACAGAAGGTTTTCTGAAAAACAAAGTTCAATATGGAGAATTTCCGAAATACGACGTTGGGGTATCGTTTTATCCAGTAACTAGGATATGGATGTTATATAAGCAGACGTATTCAACTGACACATCATCACATCATCAGCCTATTAATGTTCCCACTGCTGGGACACAGGCCTCCTCTCTGTGAGAGGGAATAGGCCGTAATCCACCACGCGGGCCCATTGCGGGTTGGTGGATGTCACATGTCTTCGAATTTTTGGTTCTAGGACATGCCGGTTTCCTCACCATGTTTTCCTTCACCGTTTTGAGAGCAGTGGTGATGAAATTATAAAGTGCCTGCCTGAAAGTAAAGCGCCTGCCTGGGCTCGAACCCATGACCTACAACTTGCAAGTCGCGGCCGATACCACTGGGCCACCCAACACAGACTTTTATATTTCTGGAAAAGGCTGGGCTCTGATAATGAACCCAATTTTCTGCCGAAAAATTCGTCATGATTATCATTTCAGCGAAAAGACGTCCACGGCTGGACAGGCGTTGCGACATTGACCGATCCCGTGCATCTCGCATCCAGCGCATTCCCACAATCTTAACCAGGTCATCGGTCCACCTAGTGGGAGGCCTCCCAACGCATCGTGTTCCGGTTTGCGGTCGCCATTCCAGAACCTTTCGGCCCCATCGGCCATCCGTTCTGCGAGCAATGTGCCCTGTCCACTGCCACTTGAGTTTCTCAATTCTTTGGGCTAGGTTGGTGACTTTGTTTCTCCTGCGGATTTAAAATTAAAGTTAGTGTAATTTTAACCTGAAAAGGGGTTTAATTTCCATTTGCCGTGTTGACCTGAATATATATTATAACGTCAAAGTAACATAATCAACAGTGTTTTGGTGGTCCACTCAGGAGTCTCTAGTCTGCCCCTTCCTTTACGTTTGCTGATTCACAGTCTCAGTAATACATCTGAACATTCTTTAGTTCTACGGCAAATATGAACAACCCATTGTCACTTAAGTATTTACGATGTTTTTCCTGGTTGGTCCAGAGTCGCAAGCTATACATGGTATTTATCATGTAAATTGGTTAAAAATAACACTTTAACACGACAGTTTGTCTTATTGCAAGAAGGCCTGAGTTTGATGTGGTCAGACAAAGTTTTATTGAGTTTTCAATCTGCTATTTCTCAGTGGTAGTCCAGAGTCTGGGTTTGAGCAGATGGCAATAAGCACGTCCCCCATTACATATAACTTAAACACCACTGGGACGGGCACGCGAAGAAAGAAAACTTGGTTCAAATAAATTTCACTAGATGGCGTGATAAGCTTCGATTTGTTATTGAGTTTTGTTAAATATATTCAGATTTTCTAGAGACGATCTTAAAAATTATATGATCTATTTTAATTAACTCTCATAAGCACAAAATTAAGGAATATTGGTCTCTTAATTTACATTTCAAAGTTTATTTGAATGGATAATTGATTCCAATAGATGGCGCGGTTTTAAATTAATGAGGCTGGATGCTTCATAAATTAAAAACCGCGCCTCGATTTTTAATTTGTATTTCAACACATTTTGGTACAATGAACCTGTAAAATCATTGTCAATCATTGGTGTTGTGTATGTGAGTTTATATATTTGTAAACGCACCCACGATACAGGAATAAATTCCTAGTGTGTGGCAAAGTTATTTAAATATATATATATATATCTAAATATATAAAAGAAGAAAGTGACTGACTGACTGACTGACTGACTGACTGACTGACTGACTCACTCAGTCACTTACCATCAACGCACAGGCCAAACGGCTGAAGCTTCAATCATAAAACTTGGCACGTAGGTTCCTTTGGTAGTGTAGGTGAGCACTAAGAAAGGATTTTTGGAAATTCTACCCCTAAGGGCGTGAAATAGGGGATGAAAGTTTGTATGAAAATCCGTCAGTTTTAAAGTCAGGATCTTAATATTTTGGGTTTAGGCTGAAGATTAAAAAATAATTTACACGTATCTCAGCGATTTTGAAGATTTCACCCCCACGAGGGTGAAATCGTCTAGAGACTTGAAATTTTGCAAATAGATACTTTATACTGTGTAGGCATCCACTAAGAAAGGTTTTTTGTGAATTCCACCCCTAAGGGGGTGAAATAGGGGATGAAAGTCTGTGTGAAAGTCGGCCAGTTTTGAAGTTAGGATCTTCGAATTTTGGATCTGGGCTGAAGATTAAAATCTAACGCAAATTATGTTTTTTTGGGAATTCTGACCTTGGGGGGCGGATCTTGGGGGATGAAATGTTGTGTACAAAAGTCCTTCTTTTACAAAGGAAAAATTATTAAAAATACTTTTAAGTCTTTAAAGTCTGTTGATAACTATAATCTTCTATCTTTATCTATCTTCTTAACTAAACATATAAAAGAAGAAAGTGACTGACTGACTGACCTACTCACTGACCATCAACGCACAGTCCAAACGGTTGAAGCTTCAATCATGAAACTTGGCACGTAGGTTCCTTTGGTATTGTAGGTGAACACTAAGAAAGGATTTTTGGAAATTCCACCCCTCATCATCATCATCATCATGATTTCAGCCGAAAGACGTCCACTGCTGGACATAGGCCTCCCCCAGGCGTCGCCACATTGACCGATCCCGTGCGTCTCGCATCCAGCGCCTGCCCGCAACCTTAACCAGGTCATCGGTCCACGTAGTGGGAGGCCTTCCATCGTATAGTCTTCCGGTTCGCGGTCGCCACTCCAGAACATTTCGGCACATCGGCCATCCGTTCTGCGAGCAATGTGCCCTGCCCCCTGCCACTTAAGTTTGGCAATTCTTCGGGTTATGTCGGTAACTTTGGTTCTCCTGCGGATATCATCATTTCTGACGTGATCACGCAAAGAAATTTCGAGCATAGCCCTCTCCATTGCCCTTTGGGTGACTTTAAGCTTTCGGATAAGGCCCATCGTGAGCGACCATGTCTCGGTCCCACAGGTGATCACTGGCAACACACACTGGTCATAGACTTTTGTCTTGACTCATTGTGGTAAATTGGACGAGAAGATACGCCGCCCAGCCGAGTCGGATTCGACGGTTGACCTCTTTCTCGAAGTTGGACCTACTCAACTGGACCGTTTGTCCCAGGTAGACATAATCATCTACAACTTCGAGTATGGAGTCTCCGATCTAGATAGGAGTGAGTGTTACATAGGCATTCATCATGACCTTGGTATTGTCCATGTTCATTTTAAGACCCACTCTTTCGGAAGCTCTACTGAGGTCATCGAGCAATTTACTGAGGCTCCCCATGGTCTCAGCCATGACCACTATGTCATCGGCAAATAGAAGGTGAGTGATGGACTCGCCATTAACATTGATGCCAAGCGACAATGCCCGGCTAAAGAACTATAGGCCCATCTCGCTTCTTAGCCATGCCTACAAGTTGTTTTCAAGAGTCATCACGAATCATCTCGCGCGCAGTTTAGACGATTTCCAGCCTCCCGAACAAGCCGGATTCCGAAAAGGCTTTAGCACCGTAGACCACATACATACGCTGCGGCAGGTCATACAGAAGACCGAAGAGTATAACCTGCCTCTCTGTTTAGCGTTTGTGGACTACGAGAAAGCCTTCGATTCGATCGAGACTTGAGCTGTATTGCAGTCTCTCCAACGGTGCCAGATCGACTACCGGTACATTGAGGTGTTGAAGTATTTGTAGAAAAACGCCACCATGTCAGTCCGTCTTCAGGATCAGACCTCGAAACTAAACCTTCTCCAGCGCGGAATGAGACAGGGAGACGTCATTTCTCCGAAACTGTTCACTGCTGCGCTGGAGGATGTCTAAAAGGTTCTGGATTGGAATTCCACCCCTAAGGGCGTGAAATAGGGGATGAAAGTATGTATGAAAATCCGTCAGTTTTAAATTCAGGGTCATCATATTTTGCGTTTAGGCTGAAGGTTAAAAAATAATTTACTCGTGTCTCAGCGATGTTGCGATTTTTTTCGATTCCCATTAGGGGGAAAAGGGGGAATAAAGTCATGGGAATAATGAAATCGTCTAGACTTGAAATTTTCTACATAGATACTTTATACTGTGCAGGTCCACTAAGAAAGGATTTTTGTGAATTCCACCCCTAAGGGAGTGAAATAGGGGATGAAAGTTTGTATGAATGTCGGTCAGTTTTGAAGTTAGGATCTTCGAATTTTGGGTTTGGGCTGAAGATTAAAATCTAACGCAAATTAAGGTCTTTTGGGAATTCCGTCCTTGGGGGGGCGGATCATGGGGAATGAAATGTTGTGTACAAAAGTCCTTCTTTTACAAAAGAAAAATTATTAAAAATACTTTCAATACTTTAAAGTCTGTTGGTAACTATAAAATGGCTCAACACATAAATATAGGAATTAAACAGGGACGGGAAAATCTGCTACGTCATGACAATTAATAAGGCTCAAGGACAAACTTTGAAGTACGCTGGTGTAGATTTGAGGGAGAATTGCTTTTTCCATGGACAGTTCTATGTAGCGTGTTCACGTGTTAGCTCATCAAATAGTCTGGTGATATTGGCGTCAACATCCAAAATGGTTTAAAATGTTGTTTATAAGGAAATACTTTAATTTAATTACTTACTTATGCTTATGATTACTTATTATTAGTCATGGATAAATACAGAAATAGTGAAGGGATAGGGACGGGACAAGGATAGAGCGTATTAATGATAAAGTAGGTCCTAAGAAATACTTTCGCATTACATTATTTTTTTAATTTTTCTCTACATACTGTTAAAATATGATAAGGAAAAGCATGTAGTCTACGCGTGCGAAGCCGCGGGCTAAAGCTAGTATATATATATATGTATATTGTGAAAAAAATACTATAAAACAAATAGTCGCTATATAAAAAAAAAGTATTTACAAATCGAGTAAATCCATTTGCTTTCAAGTCACTGCTAACACCATCTATATCCGTGGAATGGAACCGAACGAGATTGATGTTCTTAGAAAAATAATCAGTTTAATCAAAAGAAAAACGCTAATAACATTGGCACAGTTTCTTTGTATGGGATGAGACATCTGTATGCTAATATTATATTATCTGTGCTACTGGCGAAATGTGTGTGCACTATTATAGGTGCACCTCACCTCCAGAAACGTGGATCCATGTGAGACACAATTGCTTTTTAATTTAGGGCATTCAACCGATTAAATATGCTTTTAAGAAAGTGAATCTTCTGTCTTCCAACATCTTTATGTAGATACATATTCTGTAACAATTGTCTTTACTTAAGTCTGATTGTCCCGAAGTGGGTATTATCATAATATTTTATTGCCATTTCTTTTATGTTCTGAAGATTTTGGTATAAAAACGTGTTCATATTATCCATGCGATTTAAAGATATGTCTGCTTAAGTAAACACGTAAGTATTTAACCTAAATATGCAAAGAGAATTTAATAAAGTTTAGGTACATACGTTTAAAACTGGTAACACGTCGCTCTCGATGGGCTTCGAAGACTTGGTCACCCAAAGGGCAATCGAGAGAGCTATGCTGTTTCCTTGAGTAATCTAATCAGAAATAAAGACATCCGCAAGAGAAAAGAGGTTACCTACAAAGCCTGAATAATTGCCAAACTTAAGTGGCAGTGGGCAGAGCACATTGCTCGTGGAACGGATGGTCTCTACATGGATGGAGGAGCTGGCTGCGGGAGTCCGGTGGATGCGAGCCGCACAGAACTGATCAGTTTGGCGACGCTTGGGGGAGGCCTATGTAAACGTCTTTTGGCTAAAATGATGAATGATGAGGTGACATGTGATGTTACTAAATTGCAGGGTCACTGCTAGACCAAGTCTCTTCAAATGTATGTCACTCTTCTTATCTTTGATCGTAGGGCAGATCGCTACCAGTCACCCTTCACAGATTGTCACTCGAGCAAGCAGAGTAGCAGAGCATTTTCGGGTAAAATACAACTATAGAAAGGTGTGAATATCGAACTGCATCGTAGCTAGGTCCCACCTCCTTGTTTGCTCTCTGTGCCCTAAAACCTGCAGTCCAAGCGACATATGCGCTGCCATCGAAGGTGCCGATGCCGTGGAAGCGAAAAAAAAAGTAGGAAACGTTTTGGGAATATGTATTTTCATTGAACAGCTAAAGGTGCGAGTACAGCGCGTGACCGAGATCTGTGTCGCACACAAACTCCTCTTGTTTTTAGTCGTTAAAATCAGTTAAATATTTGAAAATTATTATTTCACATTGCAATAGCAAGCCAAGTTACTATTGGAGTAAGGAGATTATCAAGTATAAAAATAAACAAAGATTGGCTATCAACGAATTATATAAAACAAGAGGCCCAAAATATCGTTTTCAATATGAAAGTCAATCATAAATATATATTTTTTGTATTTTAAGGGTACATACAGCTAAAGGGGAAAGCTAATAAAAAATTTAATTGGGGTATCGTTGTTTAGAACTCGTTGATTAGATAAATACAGTCTTTTTTGTTATAAAAAATATTGGAAAACATAGGAATTAGAAGCCACCAAAGCCAGCTGTATTTACAAAATTTTGTACCGAAGAAAATTTTAACTTCCCATTGACCTATGAACATGAAATTTTGTGATAATGTTTTTATCACGCATATTTTACTAACAAATACCAATATATTGATATATAGGATTTTTTCTTTGAAATTCCTACATTTTTCCTATTACACCAACTTAATTTTGCGGTTTGGTATTGAATCCTAAATTTGCGTAGTTCAACACGCACTTGGCCGGTTTTTCTAAAACCTGCAGTCCAAATGACCTATGCGCTTTAAATGATAATGCCGAGGAAGTGCCAAAGCCTTCTTTCAATATGTTCCATCAACACGAAGCACAAGACTCTTACCAAACCTGGGATTAATTGATGAGCCGTTACCTTGGTAACCATAGCTATCTTAAGGGTACACTAGTTGAAAATTCTTACATACAAACGTAGTCTGGCTTTTACTCCACTGTTTGACGATGTACGTTCAAAATAAAAAATGATATCAATTTGTATGGAAGCAAAAAAGCCCTGTATAGAAGCAAAAAAGTAAAAAAAAAAAATTACTTGAAAGTTATGAGCTTTTTGCTGCAGCTTGAAAGTTCCATATTTCAACACTAATTTTAACGCTTCTTTGGGCGCAAATAAGTACCATAAGAAGAAGGAAAATTGAATAACGTCCTCCATACAGGGATATATTAGTAGTTTAACAATGCAAATAATTTTATTTTGAACAGATACATTCTGTCGTTTTTAGGGTTCCGTACCCAAAGGGTAAAAACGGGACCCTATTACTGAGACTTCGCGGTCCGTCTGTCTGTCTGTCTGTCACCAGGCTGTATCTCATGAACCGTGATAGTTAGACAGTTGAAATTTACACAGATGATGTATTTCTGTTGCCGCTATAACAACAAATACTAAAAACAGAATAAAATAAATATTTAAGTGGGGCTCCCATACAACAAACGTGATTTTTTTGCCTTTTATTGCGATAATGGTACGGAACCCTTCGTGCGCGAGTCCGACTCGCACTTGGCCGGGTTTTTCATGATATCCAGACTCCCAAAGGTCTGTTTATAAAATTTCGCGCCCTCGTTTTCGTTCTAAATCATCATCCATTTCGCTACAAATTTGCAAAAGTGTGTTTTCGTACGCGAACTAGCTTCTTACTGCTCATAACAACATCTATCTGTTCCGCACGTGTTGTCGGTTGATATAGCATGCATTTTAACCCCGCGCACAAAATAGTTCGTGCCGTCGACTAGTGTACCCTTAATACAAAACATGATCCTTGTTTTCCGGATTATTATTAGAAATTTGATTGACTTCCAAGAACCGATTTACTGTTAGTAATCAATTCAGCTTGGCAAAATTTATTTGTGAAGTTAAGTCATTACGAGCGTTATCAAACGTGACATTCTAACATGATAATAGTGATAAAATTTTGGGATTGATATGCTCAATGAAATGTCACGAGCTCAATGATGTTCTAACCACTGTAAATTAAAATGAGATAGGTTTACACACTCAAATTAAAATTAAACAAACACATAGGTACTCACTCTCATACACACTTACACACATTTTTATTTTTTTATTCTTATCTTCTGAAGAGCAGTAGTGGCCCAGTGATAACGGCCCCGACTTACGTTTTAACGGTTCAAAAACAGGCAGCCGCTTTACTTTGTATGAATACTTTCATCACCATTGCTCTAAAAACATTGAAGGAAAACGTCGTGAGGAAACCGGCATGTCCTAGAGCCAAAAATTCGAAGACATGTGACATCCACCCGCAGTGGGCCCACGTAGCTGTATAAGGCCCATTCACTCTGTCACAAAGAGGAGGCCTGTGTCCCAGCAGTGGGAACATTAAAAGGCTTAAGATAATGATGATTCTTATCTTTGCTTATCCACTGCATCTACCAATATTTTGTAACGGCTATAAGACTCATGTATGTATGGATAATCAAATTCAAATTCAATTTATTGCATCCATAATGTACATACAGGTGTTAAATATAGGTTACAGAAACAATTATGGACCCTGTCGGGCACCGCAACATTCTAGATACAGTGAGTGTCTAGGAGAGAGGAATAGCGCTTAATATTTTTGCATAATAACATTTCAGTTGTGTTTCCTATGTTTTTATTTGGTATAATGTACCTACTAATATGTCTATGTTTTTCTATTTTTATGTCATGTCATGTCATGTACTATTATCGTCTATCATAATCTATCGTAATCTTTCCTAAGATACAAATTTCCTGCCTAGTTTATCAAAGAGAGTCCTATGACCCATTATGTATTTGTTGTACCTACTGGCTTTTCTTTATAACATTTAAGTATATAAGACAACTCTGTATCCCATGTACAAACTACTTATTGAATAAATTATTAATAATAAATAATGATCAACCCCGATTTTGGACTTTTGACAAGATATTGGTGGTCGCTGATAGAATTTGATTTTGTCTTGATGCCAAGACAAATTTATAATGAACATTCAAAACAAAAATTGCTTCATTAACCACACTGCTTCTTTCACAAAATTATACAAATACTATATTCTGACCTATCCTGACTATATTCTTGGACTTAACAAAAGCCTTCGACACAGTCTCTGTTCCCACCCTTCTTTCAAAACTCGAGGACATAGGCATTCGCGGCAAAACGCACAGCCTCTTTAAAAGCTTCCTCCAGAACAGGAAACTCAGTATCAAGATTGATAAGTGCGTCAGTGAAGAAGTAATCACCACGTACGGAGTTCCGCAAGGCAGTGTGCTTGCCCCTACATTGTTCCTAGTCTATATAAATGACCTTTGCACACTGCCTCTCCTCAACTCCAAGATATTCACATACGCTGACGACACGGCGATTGTTGTGTATGGCGATGCATGGACTGATGTGAAACATCATGCGGAGCAATCGTTACGAATGGTTGCAAAGTGGCTGCAGAATAATCTACTTACCCTAAACCTGGCTAAAACTAACTACATTCCCTTTTCTATTAGTCACAGGACCAAAGCCCCATCGGAATTTTCCATAACGGCACTTACATGTATCAACTCGTCCACGTGCTCATGTACAACGTTATCCCGTGTTTCTCACACCAAATACCTGGGTGTAGCGATTGATGACGGACTAAAGTGGTACACCCAAGTGGACAGTTTAATTTCAAAAGTCAGAAAATTAATTTACATCTTTAAGTCACTGCGTCATTGCGCGGATTCAAAAACACTAAAAATGGTGTACCTGGCACTTTGCGAGTCCGTTATCAGCTATTGCATCCCGGTCTGGGGTGGGGCTTATAAAACAAGGCTGCTTGGGTTGGAACGAGCACAGAGAGCTATACTAAAGGTGATGCTTGGCAGACCGTATAGGTTTCCCACTACCGATTTATATGCGGAATGTAAGGTACTTACTGTGAGGCAGCTCTTTGTGCTCCAAGCCACCCTCCGGGCTCATAGGCAGTGCCCTTTACCAGACCCTTCCAAACGTAAAGCCAAAACTACATGCGCATCAGTATCTCATAATACGGCCTTCGCTGGTCGCCAGCTTTATGTGGTGAGTTCACTTATTTATAGGAAAATTAGCAAACACATCCAAATAAATAAGCTAAATAGACATGAAGTTAAGACTAAATTAAAACATTTTCTGTACGATCAGGACTACTTCCGTACAGAAGACTTAGTTACCTATCCACTATAGTCACGCAGTTATACTTACATAGTCACACACAGTTATTTCACTCCAAAACATATTTTATCCTACCATATTCGTTTATTGTTAGTACTTATAATACATTACCAAACACACGCACACACACAAGCGCGCTCGCGCTTGCACACACATATCCTCACATACACCCTTTCTATCACACTCTCACATCCATGCATACAGACTCACCCTACCCACACGCACACAACAAAAATACTAATAGTTTAATTGAATAAAATACAAAATACTTATATATTCCACTCTGCATAACCACATCTCACATTGAAAGCTTTTTGTTAATAATTGTTCTACCCCCGTTATGTAATTAGGTTCTTCATCATAAATAACACACACATTAAGGTTTATTGGGACATTCGAGGTAACAGTAGAACACTGACTCCTAAGTCACAGGTTTCCCCTAGTTTAGGAGGCAGGGTTTCCATTATTTAAGCTACCTTTATTTATCTGAACTTGTAACCTAATCACTAAGTAAGCTAAGTACTTTTGTAACAAAGGTTATCTGTATCAATAAAGTTATATTATTATTATTACTAGCCCTCCGACCGCGCCTTTGTTCGTGTAATTTCGATTTTTATACTACAGATGACTTTCTAATGTGTAATTAGTAAAGGCGATCAAAAGTAAGCTATAGTTAAATTGATAAAAAGTGGGGTATCGTAGACATCTAGGTTTATAGGTTTGGAACAATTCGTTATTTGACTTAAAGAATAATAAATTTTTGGTTAATCCTCTTTTTGTCCCGTTGAGGGTCGAGTTTTTGACAAATCAAATATTGTATTCACTATTTTCTACTCTTTTTAATTTTATTTTATGTTAGTCAGATTGCGCTGTGAGATTCCTCAAAAATTCTTAACCCTCTCTGAAGGGCAGTCTTAAAAACTTATTACGATTGACTATTAATGACTTTATTCCCAAGGAATTCGATTTTTCATACAAACTTCAACACCCACTTAATCGTATTTTGGATTTAGTTTCGAAAAAAATATATTAACAACCTTTATTATTTAATTACTTTAGTAACTGTGCCAAGTTTCAGGTTTATTAACCCAAGAAATAAGAATCTTCCATACAAACTTCAACACCCCCTAAATCGTCTTTTGGGGGTAGTTTCGAAAAACTAAAAATGACAACCCTTATAATTTTCTTAGATTACTATTTGTGCCAAGTTTCAAGAATACTTGCCGAAGGAATTAGATTTTTCATACAAAGTTTCAACCCCTTTTTTTAACTCTTTAGGGGTGGAATTTCCAAAAATCCTTTCTTAATTCTCACTAACGTCGTTTGAGAAATCTTTCTGCCAAATTTCATCTTTATATGTCAAGCGATTTTCAATTTTTCGTGATGAGTGAGTGAGTGACCTGTCGCTTTTAATATATTTAGATTTATAAAATGATTGGTAAATTTTGTAATTGAGTGACTTATCGCTTTTAATATATTTATATTTATAAAATGATTGGTATTTTTTTGGGCAGAGCTCTATTCCCACCCACTACAACTTCAAACATCGACTTCGGCGCGTTTCTGGAGGTCGCCTCTTACTTGTGATGACAAGTAAGAAACGCCTACCAGAAATCCGCCAAAGCGATGAAGTTCGGCGAATCCCTCATAAACGATTTAATTGTCTCAGATCCGGCAACGAAATAAATAAGGAAATAACAGCGCAGCGCATTCACACAGTTGCGTGAAAAGTTTCAAACTGGGAAGAACTAAAAACATATCCTAAATACTACCACGCAAGAATATACCTGCTCTAAAATATGAATAACTTACGAAACTACGCTTCAACAAAGCCCTTTTAGCCTACTAAAAACCTAATGCATCCATCTACAACAAACTATAAAAATAGTACACCTGCACCACTTAAGTTCAGCACTTAAGCGCATTACCGCTACCCCAACCCCCGCCTTACTTGTTAAGGAATAGGAGTCATAATCGCGTGATCTAATTAAAATATCACATGTACCAATTCTGCTATAAAGACAACCACGTTGTAATGTTGGTAGCAGATGTTGCAGGCGGCCATTACTGTATGTCATCTGTGGTAGGGAGGGAAAAGAGTCGATAGATTTTATGTAATAAGTTAAACATTTTAACGTTTTAAAGTTATCGATAACTTTAAAACGTTAAAATGTTTAACTTATTACATAAAATCTATCGACTCTTTTCCCTCCCTGCCCCGTTAGTCTAGTGGCCACAGATGCTACAGCTGAGCATAAGGTCCTGGATTCGATTCCCAGTTCGGGAAAAGTGTTATTGGGTTTTTCCGTACGGAATTTTTCAGTATCAGCCCCGAGACAGGATTTGTGATGAATGAAATAGGCAATTTATATTACCATCACATTTCTGACAATTTTTTTTCAGATTACAGTCAAGATCATAATTATTATGAAGCATTATACAATATCTCAAATAAAGCGAACTTAAGATTGCCATAGTCTACGGCACGAACTATTTTGTGCGCGCGGTTAAAATGCATGCTATCTCATCCGACAACACGTGCAAAAGAGATAAATGCTGTGATGAGTAGTAAGAAGCTAGTTCGCGTACGAAACACACTTTTGCAAATTTATAGCGAATTGGAAGATGATTTAGGACGAAAACGAGCGGGCGAAATTTTTTAAACAGACCTTTGGGAATATGGATATCATGAAAAAACTACTAAATGTATCTGCTCAAAATATAAATATTTGCATTGCTGAACTACTAATCTATCCCTTTATGGTGACTGTTTTGCAATTTTCTTATAGTATTTATTTGCGCCCAAATATGCGTTAAAATTAGTGTTAAAATATGGAACTTTCGAAGCTCATAACTTTCAAGTAATTTTTTTTTTTACTTTTTTGCTTCCATACAGGGCTAGATAATGATGAGACAAATTGATATCATTTTTTGTTTTGAACGTACATCGTCAAACAGTGGAGTAAAAGCCAGACTACGTTTGTATGAAATAATTTTCGACTAGTGTACCCTTAATCAGGGAACATGTAAAAACTTACAGCTAACATACGCTATGGCGCAGTGCCTACGTCACGGCTACGTCAGCTACGCCGTAGCACATTACTGAGTGCTACGCAATGCTGTAGATCGACTACGGGTTACAGTCTACGACATCTATTCCATGAAAAAATATTATATTATAATAAAGAGCGAGTGATCATTTTATGAGTTTGTGTATAAATGTAACCAAAATCCAGAATGCATTTGAAAAAATCGTTTTCTCCTATTTAAAGGGACGTTATTCCAGATGGGCACGGTCTAGTTATATTTTGTGTATAGAATAGGTCAAAATCAAAATCAAAATCAAGGTATTTATTTCAAGTAAACTTTAGAAGTACTTTTGAATTGTCAAACAAAAAATTAATAAAAAGATGACTCTAGTTGCAAATTCGCAAGCGTCTGTAGGTCTCAATGGAGAAGAATTTGCAAGAAACTCCCCGGACACTCTTTTCCATCAGTTTTAATTACAAGTTTTTGGTTACATCATTCTTGTTGAAAAAATACATATATGTGAGAACGATGTAAAAAGACGTGTACGTAAAAGCGTCTAGAGTAACAAATAATTTAAAAAAAAAGCACTTTAACAGGCCTAGACAGCCAAGTTATGACCAATCCCAACTGATGGCGCCCGTTCACGAACATGACGCATGGATCGGCACCACTCAGCTCAACCATCATGAAGGGAACCGAATGATCCAACACATGTGCCACCATTAGAGAGAAATTAGAGAGAGCATGACACACTTAACTGCCAGGGCACACAGAAGTCAACGAACGACACATAAGTACAGTGAATGGTAGATTTATCTACAGTCGGAACATAGTACTCACACATGTGCTGTGCAATTATATAATACTAAAAGAAATTGAGTTTATACAATACAAAAATTTTCATACAGTCTTCAGCAGGTCCAACAATACTTCGATACTTTTCTGCCCATCACTAATTGTTCTTGCGCCCTAGTGGCTGCGGAGCAGGACCAGCATTGGGCCAAGCATTTTTATCAGCTATGTAATCCCCCAACTTATAATATGCTTGCCTACATAGTGTGCGTTTTATACAAGTCTTAAATTTCGTCTCATTTAGTTGTAGAATGTGGGGAGGAATTTTATTGTAACATTTTATACAGTACCCCATAAAAGATGATGCTACTTTAGCCAGCCTGAAACCTGGTTGAATTAGTTGGTCCCTATTTCTAGTAACATAATTATTATGTCTGTCGCCGTTTTTACTAAAAAGATGTAAATTCTTTCTAACATACATGATGTTTTCATAAATATATTGACAAGGTACCGTCATGATGTTAATGTTCTTAAACAGTTCCCTTAGAGAATCGCGCCGGCGAAGATTGTATATCGCTCTGATGGCTCGTTTTTGCAGAATAAAAATTGACTCAATGTCTGCAGCCCTTCCCCATAGTAAGATACCGTAAGACATTATACTATGAAAATAACTAAAATAGACTAATCTTGCGGTATCGACATCAGTAAACTGACGTATTTTTCTAACAGCATAAGCTGCCGAGCTTAGCCGCCCCGCAAGTGATATTAAATGAGGCCCCCATTGCAACCTCGAGTCTAGCGTGATCCCCAGAAAAACCGTTTTATCGACGAATTCTAGCTTCTCCTTGTTTAATAAAATGTCACAATCATTACTTTTGACATTCGGCAAGACAAATTTTATGCACTTAGTCTTTTTAGCATTTAAAACTAGATTATTAGCTGTGAACCAATTTTGAACCTGTCGCAAGACGGTATTTACATCGCCAACGTTACTCGTACGTCTATTTATCTTAAAAATCAACGAAGTGTCATCAGCAAATAACACCATGTTTAGATTGTTTTTCATTAGATGAGGTAAATCGTTAATGTAGACTAGAAACAAGAAAGGACCCAAAATTGAACCCTGGGGTACCCCCATTTTCACGGTTAACCCGGACGAATTGACACCGTTTATTTGAACTAATTGCTGTCTATCATTTAAATAAGATTTAACTAAACTCAACGCTGATTGGCCTAGCCCGTAATGCTCAAGTTTCAAAAGTAATGTTTCATGATTAACGCAATCAAATGCTTTCGACAGGTCGCAGAAAACCCCTATGGCATCTTGTGCCTCTTCCCACGCTTCAAAGATATGTTTTAATAAGGTGACACAAGCGTCAGTCGTACAACGTCCTTTGGTAAAACCATACTGTTTATCGTGTAGGATGTTATTCGTATTAAAATGAATGAGCATATGATTTAGCATTATCTTTTCAAATATCTTGCTGAATGGTAATTATTTAAACTGGACAAAGCTGGGGCGGTTCGTTATATTTGAGAAGCTTTATCATTTCGCATAGATAGCATAACTAATAGTTGCAAACTTGGATTTAACACTGCCCTGACTTGCCTATACAACATACTAAAAATGTAGAACTACATTAAGCTTTGCGAGTTTAGCTGTTTTTACCCGACTGCCGAAGGAGGGTAATGTGTTTATCAATCTATGTATGTATGTATGTTTGTTCCTATGTGGCGTTCTAGAGACCAAACGTGTGGGCCGATTTTGATGGTTCATCCGTCAATCGATTCGTCTTAACCCCGCGAGTGTCACTGGCTACATTGAAATTGTAAAATAGGAAAATGGCGGTTCTTGGGCGCCATATTGTGGGAGCCCAAATATTTTTTTTCTTCCAAACCTTTCGTGTGGGGTATCAAAATAAAGGGTTTTAAGAGGTGATTTCAAAAATGTATAACACTTATATGTTTAAATGTACCTAATTCGAAAAAAATATACTAAAAAGTTATAAACCAAAATACCAGATGTATTGGTCAGCCAGCTCGCGAATATGTATCCTCCGACTGCACAGCATGATTTTCTCCTTGTTTACGTCTTTCTCTTTTTAGTTCGCTTTTCAAGCAGTCGGATTTTTTGATATTTTTATTAACTTTTTTTATTGGTGTCGATTTCTACTGTGCTAGTGTACGCCATCTATTTTCTTATACACATACTAGAAAAAAACCGGCCAAGTGCGAGTCGGACTTGCACACGAAGGGTTCCGTACCATTATCGCAAAACACTGCATAAAAATCACGTTTGTTGTATGGGAGCCCCCCCTAAATTAATTTATTTTATTTTAATTTATTAATTATTATTTTTTGAAGTAAATATACAACTAAACATTCTGTGAATATTTCAAGCGTCTACTGCCGTTATTAATATCGAGCAAAAAACGGCAAAAATATCACGCTTGTTGTATGGGAGCCCCCCGCGGCAGCTTCGGTGATTAGTGTTTTTCTAAGACAGCGCACTACTGGGACAAAAATAAACTTTGTCCTAATCTAGATTTTCGCCTACTAGTGACCCAAATTTCGTTCAGATCTGTTTAGCTTTTGACTTGTGATGATTACGAACATCAAGTTAAAAAAAAATTAGAAGGCTAAGATTATTTTATTATAGCTAGCCTCTATAGTACGGCCCTGGCTGAAGCAACTGAAGGAACATGGGTGGGTTTTAGTCAGTAAAAGTCTGACCTGCCATCCCGCTTCACACAGAGCGGGAGAAGTCATTGGCTGATTTCCCAACCAAAGAAAAAAAACCCCGAGCCTGTACAGTACCAGTGTTGAGCAAACTCATCCCGATTCTCAAATCTGTTTTAACTTTTGACGTGTGATGATTATGAGACGTTCCATTAAAAATATGAAAAGATTACCAGAAAATGAATGAGTTATTGTTATTATTAGTAACCTTTAGATCAAAATTGTTTATAACGTTTTATTTTATTATAGTTAATCTGAACAGTACCGCTATTGAGCAATTCATCCCGAATTCCCGAATTTTGTCACTTCCCAAAAACCGTATCTACAAAATAACCTTGCAAAAATGTATATTTTACTAACAAGACAAACTAAACAAAAACTTTTAAACTATCGACAGTTTCCCCTCCCTAGGCCATCTAGCTGTCTAAAAGCTATTAGCAGTTGGCGACGGAGCCACCTGTGTCTGTCATTTCCTTACGAGAGATTACGTACAAGCATTAGGTAGAATAGAGCTTGTATATACGTGTTTCAGCCAATTACCCGGTTCGAATGACTTGAGAGATTCGCATGAAAAATCTGAGAGACATTCGGCTGGATTTTCTTGTTAATTTTTTGAGAGGACATTTTGTGATTATATGCTTGTTGAAAATAGACTTAGAGGTAGTGAGTATTTCAGTAGATAGTGTAAGATTTTCTGTTAATTTACGTTCAAAGCTAATCGAGAGAATCACCGACATTGCTGGACGGAAAGATCATTAGGATTCATTCGGTTGGATGTTATTGAGAGGAAATGTTGTAATTATGTGCTTGTTAAAAAGAAGTAAAGACCTATTTAAGATGGAGAATGTAATGTTTTGAGTGGGATTGACGTGAAGATATTACCACAAAGTACGTAAGCGGCGGCGCGCCGCAGACAGAGAGGCCACTACGAACAAAGCGTCATTTTGCACACACACATTGACATATTGCGATTTTACAGGAAGTATTGGGCAATATTGGACCGAGCTCAGTCGCGGCTGTCACGAGAGCTTTGTGCGGGCGTTTGTCACGTCATTCATAAAGTACTGTAACGAGGTTGCATTGGCTGAGTTATCTTTATTAATTGTTACAGACCGAATATAAAAAAAAAAAAAAAAAAAAAAATAATATATATAATAAATTCAAAATTAATTCTTTTAATTCGTTCTTTCATTCATTTTTAAGCAACCCTAGTGAATCTGTCAAGTTCAGCTGTCAATTTTCGAAACGGCGGGAGTGGCCCTTCTGTATACTTTCTATTTTGTGATATTACTTTATATTTTGGTGCTATATGTAATTACTTTGTTTCAGAATGGCAATTATTTTATTACCCTTTTTCTAATCTTTTCGTACAAACCGAACAATAAAAGTATGTACCGTTTTCGTTGTTCAAACTGAAGAGGAAAACAAATGAAAGGCTTTTGAATTGAGTTCAGTCACTTGAGTGACGTTTGAACTTTTCAGGACATCATCTGCCTAGCCCTTACCTAACTTCATAATATTATTATATTAGGGTAGGTTTCCGATCTAACCGGATGGAGCTGAACATCAGCAATACATTTTATTTAATTTATTCATTTGATTAATTTCATTCATTCCAAAGAAAAGATGGATGGACTGTGTGAGGAATGATATGAAAGAAAAGGGAGTCAGTGATAGCGTGACGGGGGACAGGATGGTATGGAAGAGAAACAAGTGTTGCGCCGACCCCAAGTAACATGGGACAAGGGCAGGAAGATGATGACGAATTTCATTCATTTAATTCATTTCGTACATTTCGTTCATTCCGTTCATTTCGTTCATTTCGTTCATTTCTTTAATTTCGTTCTTTTCGTTCATTTCGTTAATTTCGTTCGTTTCGGTCATTTCGTTCATTTCGTTCATTTCATACATTCCATTCATGTCGTTCATTTCCTTCATTTCGTTAATTTCGTTCATTTCATTCATTTTATTTATTGATTAGCAAATACAATTTTACTTGAAGCGACTGCCTACCAGCTGACCTCCACAACCCAATTACTGTTACATCACTATACCCTTTAATAAGACTGGTAGTTAGTCAGATTTTCACACTACTCATAACTGTCAAACCATTCATGTAGTTTACAGAATAACACAACGGTTCTCAAGCAACATTGATATTTTTATTTCTCCTATTCCATTTCAGCGCACGCCTTGGTTGGTATGCCAAAAAATTCGACGGGATCCATCGAAGCTAGTCGCTTTGAAGTTTACCAAAAAAATATCTGAAAAAAGTTCCTTTGAGCTCAGCTCGATCTAGGACATCCTCAGTTACATTTTGAGAGAAAATCTCTTACATTCTGAGTTTAAAAAAAAGTATCAATGTTTTTATTTAAAATTAATTAATAATTATATATAATGTACATTATTTACAAACTAATATTAGAACTAAAATAAGAAAAACTAATATGTACAATTACGGGGCGTCAAAAAATTCGTCCACATCGCTGTCAACAGGAAAAGTGCCCAGAAGGCTGGCAGCATTGCCACGTTGGATGGCAATGCTGATTCTTTGGCCAAAAAAAACGCCAGCCCTCTGGTCACGTGAAGAGTCGACCAACCGCTTGGCGATATCCCGAAATAATAGGTGAGCACTCGGACCCCATGGCCCTAGTGTTTCAACCCCAAACGGCTCAAAAACATAATAACCAATTAAGTTGTTGTATTTGCGCCGTATGAGGTTTTCAGCACCTGCAGCAGCCGCCCCAGCGCAGCCCACCGTGCTAGGAAGATAGGATGGTGCAAGGGTGTCGACGCAAGTTGCATCCCACACCAAAGACCTACCCAACTTCCATGGCATTATGGTCATACCATCTGGTCTCTTCCCATCGACACGTGCCAGGCCATTGGGTTCTAAGATAGCTGGCACCCCGGCGGTGGCAAGAGCACGACGGATGAGATCATTAATGCTAGCGTGCCGCGCAATCCGACCTGCACTCTTACTACAGGAAAGGCCATGATGTCCGAGGCAGTCGACTGCTTCACCGCATTGGCAGCGATGTGGAGCCCCACAAGGAGCGCCCAATCGCAGACATGTAGCGAGTCGGAAGGTTGTGTCACCTAGCATAGAGCCTATGTTAGGTGACGGAAGTGCCTGAAGCCAGAGGCCCGACTCCCACTCACCCACAGCCAGCAGGCGGGCACGCTCAGCAGTATTGGAAGACGTATTAATAAGGTTATTCCGTACCAACCTGCAGAGCGGCTCATCCCACTGTCTCTGGGAAAATGGGTTTTCGGGCCGATCCGTATCCGGGCAAGCCACTTTCCAGGCGTCCTCTGCGTCGGTCAAGCACGGCACTTCTGAGTCAACCAGGGAAAGAGCTAAAATTTTCCTGGTTAGCTTTTCAGTGCTGTGGACAGAAGACAGGAACGCCGGTAAGCTTACACTAGAAATTTTGATGATGCCAGCTATCTTGACCTTACCCAAGAACAACTTGATAAACTTGAGCGTCTTCAAAATGTTTGTATAAGGTTCATATTCGGGTTGCGCAAATATGACCATGTTTCCGAATTTCGTGTGAAGCTCAAGTGGTTGCCAATTCGCCTTCGCCGGAATGCTCATATTCTTTCCCTTTTATATAATGTGCTCTTTACTCCTTCCACCCCTTTTTACCTTAAGAAACGTTTCCAGTTTCTCCGCGATTCCCACACAAAATTTCTTAGGTCATCAGACAACTTACGACTTCAAATTCCATCACATTGCACGACTTTTTTGGATAAATCCTTTACTGTCCAGGCAAGTCGTCTGTGGAATGCATTGCCAGATCCAATCAAACGTGCTCAATCATTGCCTGTGTTCAAAAGACTCGTAAAGGAACATTACCTGTCGCTGTCTTCGTCTTAGCGTGTTGATTTTAAACAGACATTGTGATTGCGATTGTCAGAGTCATTCATCATTTATTTTTATTGCCATTATATTTAGTATGTATGTATTTATGTATATATTACATAGCATATGTATTTATCTGTGTATCTATTGTAATATAGTATTTTAAAATTTTTATTGTCACACCAATGACAACCCCACTTCATGTCCAGACAATTACTGTCCATACCAGGTTGCCTGGAAGAGATCGCGGAATGCGATAAGGCCGCCCATTGTATGTGTATTAATTTTAAGTTTATTTTTATAATTGTATTTTAAGGTGTACAATAAAGCATATAATAAATAAATAAATAAATAAATTTTGCGGACGCCGAGGCCACCAAAACGAATTGGTAGGGTGGCTTGCAGCCACGCTCGGTCGTCCAAGGCCACATTAAGAATGGATGTTAATGTGTTGCGAATGATTTGGTCAATTTTGTCCAAAAGTTGTGGTTTCTTCCAAAGAGGAGAAGAACGGAGAAAATACATAAAATTTGGACCGAAACAGCAATATCTGATAAGGGTGAATGCCGAATGTAAATTAATTTTGGAGAGTCTATCCGAAATATCAATAAAATGTTTGATTTTGTTATCGATGAAAGATGAAAAACTTTCTTCTAAAATAGGGGAACCTAGGAGGGTCAGGGAACTTTTTTCTAAGATTTTGATTTGCGGGGCTATTGCATTAAATTTATCTAAAGTCGATTGTCTGTCGGTAACGTCAGAGAGGTAAATTTCGCACTTTGAGGGGTTAAGTTCTAGGCCAATGGATTTAAATTTCTGTTTGAGGAGTTGCAGGTCATTCAAAACGGTGTCAACATCACCAATGTCATCATCAATGTTTTGATAAGTATAGGAGAGAGTTGTTTGCTTAGTGGGTGCAGTTAGGAGGTAAGCAGATTTTTTGAAGGAAAAATTATCTGTCTAGATATTTTATACTAATGCCCGGTTACGGTAGACCACAACGACCCCATCACTGCTTTTATCGAGTTAACTAAACTAATACATAGTAAATAGATAAAAAACCAATAGGTATTACTATTTTTATTTCAATGTCAATACTAAAATGGTTTGTGAAAAAGTTTCTCTACTCGGGTTTGCAACCTGTAGTTTTTCTTAGCTCTCGCCTGAGATACATGAAATAACAACTAGCAATGTGAAACTAATATAGTTAAAAGGTAAAACAATTGTTTCATTATTATGATCTTACAATATAACTTTTTTTTTTTTTTTTTTAAATACACTATCACTAAGTGCCCGGAACAAATAAAATTTTAAATTTTTAGACCCCCGACACAAAGTCTTCTTTAAACTACGTAATTTATCTAGCCTAAACAGGTTTCAATCGATAATCTCTCGAAACACGTAATTATAATAATTATTATAAAACGATCAAACAAAAATTCGATCATTTGATTTGGTTCATCCGTTTAAAAGCTATGATGTCACAAACGGACACACAAATACACAGCAACACACGTCAAACTTATAACACCCCTCTTTTTTATTCGGGAGTTAAAAAGTTCAGTGTTCCTTTGAAAACGGCCACGAACGAGAACGAAGTAGTGAGAAAAGCTAATATCAGATAAATAACGGTCAAAACAAAAAGTAATTTCAAACCAAGTCACAAGTAAAGTCAAAGCAAAATAAAGTAAAGTAATGTCAAATCAAAATTACATTGGTTACAAAAATATAATAAAATAAATTAAAAAGCATTAGTACCTTCTCTCCGGCATTGGCACAGTGACATGTCTGTCAGAACAATGCCGGAGGAAAGGGCAATCCAACCTTTCCGCGATCATCGCCAGGACGGTGTTGGAACTGCCCCGTACAAAAGACCGAACGGATTTGGATGAAACTTGGCATACGGGTAGACCTTAATCTGGATTAGGTTACTTTTTATCCCAGGAGTATTTTCCCTTGAGATAACTTTCACGCGGGCAAAGCCGCTAGCAGAACCTAATCAATAAAGGTTTTAACATCAATTTATCTCTTACAAACTATACTGTTAACAAAATTACATAATACTAAGAGCAAAACTACTTTCCTACAAACTTAAAGTCCGAACTCCCTAATTGTTTCACTCACTTACAACTTTTTTAAAGTTACTCGATAACAAGAAAAGAACGATTATTGCTTCCTCTCAGCCAAAGACTAGGAAAGTTTTACTGAGAGTATAAATATCGCAAGTTTAAAGGAAGCTAGCTTCCTTAAGTTACGTAAAAGGAAATATATTTTAAGCTACTCCTTTTATAAATAAACTAGTAACCCGCCCTGGCTTTGCACGGATAGCAGATTATATTATATTTCTTCTTTTTTATCAGATGTAGAGGAATAATTACATTAAATATTATTTTCATACAACTATATTGGTTTACGCGACGCACGCCAGTAAAGCTCTCAGTTTGCATATTTTTTGCGATTGTTTACCACCATTGTAAATTTTCAGTTAATTTACACAAAATCCCAATGATTTATACATCTGCACCTTTCTTGTTCACCGTTCATTGATGAAAACTGTATGAAAATCCGTTTGGCAGTTTTGAAGTTTACTTCGTACAGACAGATAAACGCGGCGAAGAACTTTATTTTATAAAATGATATAGTGATAGTGATGCGAGTCGATAGCGTGGAGAATAGCTTGTCCTATATTACATACTATAAATAATACATAGAGATAACATATCAAGACAATAAACTACAAAGTTACTGCTAAATTCTTAAAAAAAATTCTACCAGCAGTCCCAGCAAAATGAAAAAAACCGGCCAAGTGCGAGTCGGACTCGCGCACGAAGGGTTCCGTACCATTATCGCAAAAACAGCAAAAAAAAACACGTTTGTTGTATGGGGTCGCCCCTTAAATATTTATTTTATTATGTTTATAGTTTTTGTTGTTATATTATAGCGGCAACAGAAATACATCATCTGTGAAAATTTCAACTGTCTAGCTGTCACGGTTCATGAGATACAGCCTGGTGACGGACGGACATACAGACAGACAGAAGGACAGACGGATCGTGGAGTCTTAGTAATAGGGTCCCTTTTTTACCCTTTGGGTACGGAACCCTAAAAAGCAACGTAGACAATTTATAGTGTGTGAGAAGGAGAAAAAGCAAGAGCAGAAAAGTGATCGACTAGTAGTTTAATTTTTTTAAATATGTTGCATGTGTCCTCTAATAGTTTCTCCACAAAGAGTCAATAAAATACGCATTCGCGTACTTACATACATATTAAGTCTGCACACGCGGTCGGAACGAAATTGCTACGTCTCAATCAGACACCGGTTATAGACACTTTAATCAAAATGGCGGCTGCTGCAACAGTCAGGCAGTCAGGGCAAAGATAATTATACTCAACATAACTATTCACAAAGTCATTAAGTATTAGAGCTTGTGTGGAAACAAGGACAACTTTTAGTACGCGTACTTATGTATTTTTAGTACGCGTACTTATGTATTTTTAGTACGGGTACTTATGTATTTTTAGTACGCGTACTTATGTATTTTTAGTACGCGTACTTATGTATTTTTGGAAACATTGAAATAATTTGGCACTACGGAGCTGGTTTCATAATGGAGCCGGAAGGTGGCCATAGCAACTCCTCAACCAGACAAGATAGACCATCGTATATGAGCTCGTTGAATGTGTACTGATAAGTGATACATTAGACCTTTTTGCTAATAATTAGATCAAAGAAAATTTTCATCTTTATTACAGTATTAACACAGACAAAAAAAATCAAAAAACCCGACTGCTTAAAAAGCAAACTAAAAAGACGTAAACAAGAAGAAAATCATGCTGTGCAGTCGGAGGATACATATTCGCGAGCTGGACCAAAACCAGATGTATCCTCCGACTGCACAGCATGATTTTCTTCTTGTTTACGTCTTTTTAGTTTGCTTTTTAAGCAGTCGGGTTTTTTGATTTTTTTAATTAACTTTTTTTATTTATATCCTTTTAGTTATTTCTTTTTAGAATTAGGTACATTCAAACATATAAGTGTTATATATTTTTGAAATTGCCTCTTAAAATCCTTTATTTTGATACCCCACACGATGGGTTTGGAAGAAAAAAAATATATTTTTCCTCACAAAATGGCGCCCAAAATCCGCCATTTTTGTTTTTTCCAATTTTAATGTAGCCAGTGACACTCGCAGGATTAAGACAAATCGATTGACGTAAGAATCATCAAAATCAGCCAACGCGTTTGGTCTCTAGAACGCCACATATGAACAAACATACAAACATATATACATACATATATACATACATACATACATAAATACATACTTACATACATACATACATACATACATAGACTGATAAACACATTACCCTCCTTCGGCAGTCGGGTAAAAAACAGCAATCGCACCATCTCAAAGACAATTTATTTATCTACATTTCGAACGGAGGCTTTTTTTTAACTCATAGAATAATTAGGCAAGTATAAAAAGCTACTGAATTTTGGGTCGCGAAGTTGTGAAACGGGTGCGCGTTTTGTTCTCCTCAAGATCATTGACGAATATGACAGTCGTAAGTCTTAAACAAAAAAATCATTAATACTTATATCACTATGAACCAGTCTCAAAAAAGTGCTTAGAAGATTAAAGGAAAATAAAAAACAGTTGATGATATAGATAGAAAAGACCGCCTAGACAAGAGGCCTTCTCCTTCTTCGTTTCACTCTAGACAGAGTGGTCGTGGTCACGATGAATTTTGTCCAATCGCTGGTGTGGTAACTCACCGCACGATCTCTCTCCATTTGGCTCGGTTACCTGAAAAGTTTGGCGCACTCATTTACAGGACCACCAACGGCGGACTTAATTTAATCAATCCAACTCATCGGTGATCTCCCGCGTGGCCTGTTACGGTCCACTCTGCCCTGCACCACTAGGCATTCAATGGAGTCGTTATTCCGCCTCGAGACATGGCCAAAGAATTTTAGTATTCGAGACTGTACTCATCATCTTCCTGCCCTTATCCCATGTTACTTGGGGTCGGCGCAACACGTTTGCTTCTTCCATACCGTCTTGTCCCCTGTCACGTTATCACTGACTCCCTTTTCTTTCATATCACTCCTCACACAGTCCATCCTTCTTTTCTTTGGCCTTCCTCTCCCTCTCCATCCATCCACTTTTTAATTTTTTTCATATTCACATTCGAGACTGTACTGCTGCTGATAAATGCTCTTTGATGCCGAGTTCTTGGAGTATGGAGTTGTGCGGCATTCTGTCCAAGAAATACCAAGCATTTTTCTCCAGCACCACATTCCCAGAGCATTTAATTAAGAGGCCTTAAACATAGTTATATTCTATCGGCGATCACATGTTCAATCCCCTACATTTCGGCATTTGGACAATCGCTATCTCTGGTAGAATGTAAATTGTAATAAAACACAGTATAAATATACAAACAGTATGGAAACTAACAATTTTTTTTTTATTCTGTATCTATAACATTAAAAGTTACAACCCTATTGCTTCAATGGAACGTAGGTAATTATTTCATCAACTAGGCTTAGTTTCCATACTGTTTGTATATTTATACTGTGACACAAGTCTAGAGCCGAAGGCAAACTTTCGTAACGCAAGATTTCGAGTTCATCAGATACACTTCAACATTGCTGTTAGACTTTAAATTATTATATTGTTTCCTTGTACACAGACTAACAATTAAACATTGAAATTTTGAAGAACAAAAAGTTATACGTCAAATCTGCATTCCTTAGTTTCGGCGCTCGTTTTAAATGCTGCATAAATCTGACTTGTGGGAGATTGTTTTTAACAAGATGGAAGGGTTTGGTACAAAATATAAGCGACTAGTTTTTTCTTGGCGGTTCACTCGCTGACCTTGCCCGCAGGAACCGTGAACTTTTCAAAGGTGAAAAATAGCCTAGGTCAGTTAACGATAGTTTACATAGGCATCCGTGTATGTGCTTTCATATGTACCCAACTTTCTAAACTCAGTACATCATTGTATTAACTTTTTCCCACAGCTTCGCTCTCGTGCAATATCTCACTGGAATCTTGCGATAATTCGGGAAAATAACCCATGACACTCAAAGATTGCTTAGTTTTCTATCAGTGACAAAATTTTGTAATCGGATCTGTTCTTTCAGAGATTATATCCAAAAAAACAGTCAATGTTACTACTTCATTGACCGAGCGACCGCGAAGCGTCTCCGTTTCAGCTTGGACAAACATGCTTTCGTATGTCCGGACGTCCGCCTGTTCTCCTCTACAGGTCGCATTTCTTAACCGATTCTCGTGAAATTTTGTTAGCAGATTGATAATTATATGGATTCTTTTGCGATGATATTTTGTTCTTATTTCAAAAACAAAATCGACAAAAAATTCAAAACGACAGACCTTCGAGGTCTAGTGACAGCTCCCAACAAACTGTGGCCTTGAATAACACAGGATTGATGACAAATTTTCGACCACAAAATAGATCAGCTGCTTAACCTTTTCCCAACTATGTCGGGGTCGGGTTCCAGTGTAACCGGCAACGACTGCTAATCTGACTTCTACAAACCAGTTACTGGATAACACGGCTCCACTAAGTAAGATAAGAAAGCTTCTTCCCATAACTTAGACCACACACAAAGGAACTGCGGATTCAGACGAAGTTAAGCTCGTGATTATTTAAATTAAGATAGTTATCATCTTTGGCGGGTTTGTAGTTAAAAAGCTATAAGAATCACCGCTCATAATTAAAACAAACGATAAACGTTATTTTATTACTGGGTAATACCCATATTTTTACTGGTAGTGAAAACCTGTAAAATTTACTTACAACAACACTCACTGCATGATTGAGCAAACGCTCTTTGATTTAACTTTATTGAAATAAGAATTGGAGACACAACGGAGACGCCCTCACACCCCTGGCCACCGCAGGAGACGCCCCGGGCGTCGGGAGTCGCAAGCCGATTCCCGGCCACCGTAGGCGCGGGCTTGCGGACGGCGAGTAATGGGTAGCTCGCCGTCCGATAAGAACCAGGCCCGAGTCGACGGCGCGTAGTGTTCCACGCGCGCCTCAAAGAGATGTCAGCAAAAGTTGACGGGGTCCGCTAGGGCCGATGCCTGTCTGGGTCGCGGATAAATTTGAAAGAGAGTTACCACGGCCCTGGCACAAGCAACTGAAGGAGCACGGGTGGGTTTTAGTCAGTAAAAGTCTGACACGCCCACCCGCTTTACCCAGAGTGGGAGAAGTCATTGGATGATTTCACACCCAAAAAAATAAAAAAGGTATGTAACCTTAGGTAACCTTCGATTTATGTCAATAAAGTTCATATTTTATATAATTAATAGAAATTTAATTGCTAAGCAAAGTCAAAGTGCTGTCTATGAATCTTGCCCTCAAAGGTACTGTAACGCGATAGATGGCACTCGAGAGCTGTCATGAAGTTGACAACTGTGAAGATAGCAACGCGCGGGCTGCTCGCCTAGCTCGCATATTGCACCTAGACTCGCGCTCTCTTTTCAGGACCTACCTAACATTGTGTTGTACTGCATAAGTTTATTTTTAATTAAATATTTTATTATTATTTTCCCTTTTTCTGAGCTCTTACAGTACGTACACAATAATTCATGATAAAATTTTATCATGGTTACCGACATAGCCCGAAGAATTGCCAAACTAAAGTGACAGTGGGCAGGGCAAATTGCTCGCAGAACGGATGGCTGATGGGGCAGAAAGGTTCTGGAGTGGCGACCGCGAACCGGAAGACGTTGCGTTGGAAGGCCTCCCACTAGGTGGACCGATGACCTGGTGAAGGTTGCGGGGATCCACTGGTTGCGAGACGCACGGGACCGGTCAATGTGGCAACGCTTGGGGGAGGCCTATGTCCAGCAGTGGACGTCTTTCGGCTGATATGATGATGATGATGATGAACTTTTTAAATAGTATCAACTCATGTTTCCCATTTTTATGTATTCTTTGATAATGTATACACCTGAAAAGCATACGCCTTTTATTGTTCCCACTACTGGGACTCAGGCCTCCTTTCAGTGAGAGGGAGTCAGCTATAACCCACGACGCGGCCCAGTGCTTCAGCAATGTTTTTCAAAAAATCTTCCGTTTGAATTTGTACCATGCACCATTTTCTAGTAAGGTTTCAAGCCATTACGAAAAGTAGCTACTAGTATGTCTGATGCTCCTGTATTAAACGTAGAAATGGATTGGGTGCAGTTTGAGGGTATTCCATAGTAGCTTTTACCAGATGCTTCGACCGCATGAAACTCAAAAAATTATCATACTCGATAAAAAGTATCACATAAAAAAAACATTTGCCGAAAGGGTATGTAAAGGTGCACCCACAGACATAAATCTAACTGTACTGTGAGTTTTAATTTCGTGGACTAAACTGACAGCTGCTATTGACCTTATTTTTTTTAAATGTTGCAAGCGTGGAGCATAGTGTTGTAGGTAAGACTCAATCATAAGTGATTCATCGAATCGATGTGACATAAGTCTGGAATTTATTTTTACTAATTGGTGTAAATAAATGTATGGTGTATATAAAAGCCAAACGTGCCACTTTTTCACACACAATTTAAAAACAAATTTACTTACCAATGAAAGGAAACATTTCCAATGCCTCGGCCAACTTTTACTATACAGTATTTACAGCTCAATATGGAACCACCACCATTCATTGTTCACATGTGGAAACAATAAATGTATTGAGTATTGTTTTGAGTAGTTAGGCATATTTCTAGATTTCGGTGGATTTTCGGTGCCGGTAATGCTTAGTGAAAATCTCTAAGTACCATCATTGATCGTAATTTTACTCCGTTTTTAACCGACTGCCGAAGGAGGGTAATGTGTTTATCAGTTTATGCATGTATGTATGTATAATATATGTATGTATGTATGTTTGTTCCTATGTGGCGATCTAGAGACCAAACGCGTTGGCCGATTTTGATGATTCTTACGTCAATCGATTCGTCTTAACCCTGCGAGTGTCACTGGCTACATTCGGATTTTGGGTGCCATATTGTGGGGGAAAAAAATATTTTTTCTTCCCAACCCATCGTGTGAGGTATCAAAATAAAGGGTTTTAAGAGGTGATTTCAAAAATATATAACACCTATATGTTTAAATGTACCTAATTCTAAAAAAAATAACTAAAAAGTTGTAAATAAGAAACGTTAATTAAAAAAATCAAAAAACCGACAGCTTAAAAAGCGTTAGCGGACTAAAAAGACGTAAACAAGAAGAAAATTTTTCTGTGCATTCGGAGGACACATCTGGTTTTGGTCAGCCAGTTCGCGATTATGTATCCTCCGACTGCACAGCATGATTTTCTTCTTGTTTACGCCTTTTTAGTTCGCTGACGCTTTTTAAGCAGACGGTTTTTTGATTTTTTTGACACGTGAGATACATACGATCGCGACACCTAGTTAGATTTATATCTGTGGGTGCACCCCTATCTACATCCATACATCTCCATTTATGTTCGAGTCCCATGTGGGCCGTGTCATCAACTAGGCTCTAATCCAGATTCCGGACTGGTACTGAAAAATTCTAAAGGAAATAACCAAAAATAACACCTTACCCGGCTCGGGATTGGAACCCAGGACCTATTGCTCAGTGAAGTAGCGCTTGCAACCACAAGACCAACAATGGTAAAAAGTATCGTTCCGTCATAAAAACCGAACAAGTGCGAGTCGGACTCGCGCACGAAGGGTTCAGTACCATTATCGCATAATACGACAAAAAAATCACGTTTGTTGTATCGGAGCCCCACTTAAATATTTATTTTATTCTGTTTTTAGCGCAACAGAAATACATCATCTGTGAAAATTTCAACAGTCTAGCTATCACGGTTCATAAGATACAGCCTGGTGACAGACAGACAGACAGACAGACGGACCGCGGAGTCTCAGTAAATGGGTCCCGTTTTTACCCTTCGGGTACGGAACCCTAAAAATAACGGTTGTTGTATCGGAGCCCCACTAAAATATTTATTTTATTCTGTTTTTAGTATTTTATATTATAGCGGCAACAGAAATAAATCATCTGTGAAAATTTCAACTGTCTAGCTATTACGGTTCTTGAGATACATCCTGGTGACAGACGGACAGTGGAAAGAAACGGACGCAATTGAAATTGCGTCGCGCCGTCAGAACAGTGCCTAAAAGTAGGTAAGAAGGATGTCTATATAGTGCATTAAACATAGAAATATATTGAATGTCCGAGCGCAGTATAAGAATATTCTATACCCTACTGCAGCTAAGAGCTTTTCGAAGTAATGTATCTATAAAATATGAGGTCTAAGATAGCAGATGGAAAGCGATCTTGGTAGTAACAACAAGGCAAAAGGAAATTTTTCTTAAAGAGACTGAAACGTTAGCTTTTAGGGTGCTGTATTCAATGGAAAGACAGAAAGAACTGGACCTAGCTATGAAGCCTACGTCACCCCACCTGTCTGTGGGTCTGACTGTTTGTTCGTCACATAGCTGTATCGCGTGGAAACTAAACTGGATGGCAACCTCTGTCGGCGTGACGATGTGATCAGGGGGTGACCATAAGGTCTTAGAGTAAGGTTATTTTGAGTGTGCGTAAGGGACAGATGTATACAAGTCATATACGTCTGTCCCTTACACACACTCAAAATAACCTTACTCTAAGAGCTCATAGTCACCCCCAGGTTTTCTGTACAAATCAATGCAATGATCGATTTCTATTCGGACGAAGGAAGAAGTCTCTGACTACCGTTTTTTAGGGTTCCGTACCCAAAGGGTAAAAACGGGACCCTATTACTAAGACTTCGCGATCCGTCTGTCTGTCTGTCTGTCCGACTGTCTCCAGGCTGTATCTCATGAACCGTGATAGCTAGACAGTTGAAATTTTCACAGATGATGTATTTCTGTTGCCGCTATAACAACAAATACTAAAAACAGTATAAAATAAATATTAAAGGCGGGCTCCCATACAACAAACGTGATATTTTTGCCGTTTTTTGCTCGATATTAATAACGGCAACAGTCTACGCTTGAAATATTTACAGAATGTTTAGTTGTATATTTACTTCAAAAAATAATAATTAATAAATTAAAATAAAATAAATTAAGGGGGGCTCCCATACAACAAACGTGATTTTTATGCAGTGTTTTGCGATAATGGTACGGAACCCTTCGTGTGCGAGTCCGACTCGCACTTGGCCGGTTTTTTTTCTATACCAATATTATAAAGAGGAAAGATTTTTTTGTTTGTTTGTTTGTTTGTACCGAATAGGCGCCAAAACTACTGGACTGATTTAAACAATTCTTTCACCATTAGAAAGCTACATTATTCCTGAATAACAATAGGGTCTTTTTTAATCCCGATAACGCGTCCTGTGAGGTGGTCCACGGGAGCGAAGCCGTGGGGAACAGCTAGTGTTATATATGTATACCAGCTGCCACCCGTGGCTCCGCCCGCGTGATATTAGTACTTCTCCCAATATCTTTATAAATATGAATTAGCCTATGTGTTATTCTGATGTATAAGCTAAATTTCTGCAAAATTTCATCAAAATCCGTTCAGTAGTTTTTGCGTTACAGAGTAACAGACATCCATCCATGCATAGATTCTCACAAAACTTTTACGTTTATAATAGTATTTTTTGGTAGTACGGAAGCCTAACTATGTGAGTCCAACTTAGTAATGATAATACCAGCTTTTTACTGTCCTGCTGCTGGGCAAAGGCATCTTCTCATACAGAGAAGATACGAGCATTAATCCCCATGCTTGATCAATGCGAGTTGGCGATTTCAAACTTTTATTAACTATAATTCCAGGTTTCCTTCACCGTTCAGCGATGTCCAAGAAACACTTAGAAATTACTTATGAATTGAAAAAGTCGCATTGGTACTTGTCCGGATTTGAACCCACGACCTCAAGCACAAGAGGTGAGGTCTTAGCCACTGTGCCATCACGACGTAATCGATATTTTTTTTGCGTATAGGTAACACACAAAAAAAAAACAATACAAAATCTGTAATTCCTATTCGAAATTCAAACCCAAAACCAGTAAAACTATAAACTCTAAATTCAAAACACGTTTTGTCTTCAAAACTTGAGAGTTCGTTCCGAAATTTCGAAATACCCACTAAGTTATTACTATAATCTAAAGTTTTAAGCTTTCGAGTCGAGTTGAGAGCATCATACCCGTTCTGAAACGATGAAAAAGTTTTTCAAGCGTCTGAAAATTTCAATATCACTAAAAGGATTTTGCGATTCGGCTGTTTTTGAATAGCCCTTGTTATTTTGAGTAGATTGAGGGCCTAGAGTAAAAATGTACGCAGCTTTTTTTCTATTTTTAAATATAAGTGGTTTTAGAGGTATTAAATACTTTTTTCTTGTGTTTAGTTTGAGAACTTTGTTGTTATGGCTGTGTGGCCAAGTATTTTGGAGTATTTTGATCGACGTCTAGTAACTGAATGGATAAGGATTGCATGCACAACAAAATGCAATTTCTGATTCTTTCACTGTAAATCACACAATGAATATGTTGAATTGTCAAAATGAAAGTAAATTACTTAGGCCTATTTTTTATCCATATTTAACTCAACCAATAGTTAAATATGGTTCGGTTTAAGGCGCTATATACGCCCCAATGTTAACGCAGTACTGGCCGTGCGTCCACTCGATGCCAAAATATCAATATTGAACCTCCTTTTGAACAGTTTTGTTTGCAAAATATTATTTGATTTACATATGCTATATCAGTTATGAAGAAATTCCAGCCATCAATTATTCAGTGTAAAAATATTTTTAAATATCCAAGCCGTTTTGGAGGAGTTTCCAAAAGTTGCGAAAAAATATCGTGTTGTTATTTTTTTTTTAAAGCAAAACTATTAGTTACACGAAAAAACCTTGTTTTAAAAATTATGTACATGAATCAATTATACATTTTTTTTTTTAAACATTTTAACCTAGCCGTTACTAAACTAACAAAAAATTGAGAAATAAACGCGTTTTACCAAAATTTTAAACTATTAACTACGGATAAAAAAATTGGTCCTTAATCCCGATTTAACCAATCACAAACTTTCATGGGGTTAAAGTATTCATGTATATAAACAATTTTAAAACTCTGAAATATGAAAAAAAAAGTGCGAGTCGGACTCGCGCACAAAGCGTTCCGTACCATTATCACAAAAAACGGCACAAAAATCACGTTTGTTGTATGTGAGCCCCACTTAAATATTTATATTATTCTATTTTTATTATTTGTTGTTATAGCGGCAACAGATATACATCATCTATGAAAATTTCAACTGTCTAGCTATCGCGGTTCATGAGATACAGCCTGGTGACAGACAGACAGACAGACGGACCGCGGAGTCTCAGTAATAGGGTCCCGTTTTTATCTTTTGGGTACGGAACCCTTAAAACAGCTTTTCAGTAGGTAGATACATTTTATGTTGGCATAACTTGACAAAATGTAAGGAACAGCAGTTTTTATTCGTGATTTCAGTGTTTGCATAGTAATATTTTTTCATATTTATACCGAATTGAAAGGTTGTCAAATCAAATATTGCTGTGACTGTTCAACACAACACTGATTCAGCACTACAACTAAGAATTTCCATATGGAAAACCCCATAAAAATTTGCATTTTTTTAATACACCGTTACATTTGGTCGTTTTAATTTCGTGGTAAAAATAACTTTCGTTTCGGAAGTCGGTGTTGCAAGTTATTTTTTGTCTTTATAGTTTTGCTTTGGCAGTCAGTTTATTCTTATGTGTAAAATATTTTATTATTTTTTAGTTTTATCTTTACGAATCGATACTGTTTCATGCACCAGATCGAACATCCGCGGGATTAAAACGACCAAAATGTAACGGTGTATACTGTACTTATAGATTTCAATAGTAAAGATACGATTTTTCGAACGTTTGCATATATACATTCACCATACAAGAAACACGGGTTTTTGTAATGTCTCCCGCACACAAACGCTCAAGAAGATTGCCGACCGTGTATGCTTCGGTTTAGCTTGACCTGTAGAAGGCGTTTTTTCTGTTCTGTGAGCTTGATCAAATTGTGGCCTACTCGCATTTGGCGCAACCGTGAGGCACACAACGGGGATGTGAACGCAAAGCTGAGTGCAGATGTCGCTGGCGGCGCAATGGCTGCTGTCAAATAATTTTTGCTTTGTTTACATCACTTTTTTTGTTATTTTTTTGTTTTTAAACCGGTTTACCATCGTTATTGATATTATTTATTATCTCTGAAAGCTTAAGGAATTGAAAGACCAACTAAAGAAATGAGGAACAAGGATAACTGAAAAAGAAACAGATATTATTGAGAAGCAGACTTTTATATAATAAAATATTTTTCATCGGTGATAATATTTTTCTGCTGTAGAACTTTATCAATACGTTAATAGCTCCACTATATCGCTGAAGATTACCAAGCAACATAATCAGAGATACTTTGGCAGGTACATAACTCACTCACAACACACAAAATGGTTACAACTCAGTTGTAACCTTTAAATATGTAATGAACACCGGGGTTGGTAAATCCTGGTACAGCAGACAGAGACATATTTCGTGAAAAAATAAATTTACTGAATGATAGGTTACAAAAAGTATGGATTTGACAGCTTTCAATAGCCATAGCGACGATGCGCCGCCTATCGTGAAAAAATGGCAGTTCACATCCCAATTGTTACTGTCTTAAAAAGCATTTTTGTATTTATACCAGCCTATATTGTAGGCCTTCCACTAGGTGGACTAATGACCTAGTTAAGGTTGCGGGAATGCGCTGCATGCGAGACGCATTGGACAAGCCAATGTGGCGACACCGGACACTTGGGGGAGGCCTATGTTCAGCAGTGGACGTCTTTCGGTTGAAATGATTATGATGACATTGTGTGTAGTATTTCGTATGCCAAATAAACATGTTTTAGTTCAACACACATTCATCTTTCCTGTCCTTACTATACGGGTGGGAAAAAATCGAGGACCAAACGAAACAGGGCGATAGTTGAGGTTATTTTCAGTATGTCCTTAAATCCCATTTAATATGTTTAGGGTTCCGTACCCAAAGGGTAAAAACGGGACCCTATTACTAAGACTCCACGATCCATCTGTCTGTCTGTTTGTTTGTCAGTCTGTCTGTCTGTCTGTCCGTCTGTCACTAGGCTATATCTAATGAACCGTGATAGCTAGAGAGTTGAAATTTTCACAGATGATATATTTCTGTTGCCGCTATAGCAACAAATAAAAACAGAATTAAATTAATATTTAAGTGGGGCGCTCCCATACAACAAACGTGATTTTTTTGTTGCGATTGTGGTACGGAATCCATCGTGCGCGAGTCCGACTCGCACTTGACCAGTTTTTTAGGGTTCCGTACCCAAAGAGTAAAAACGGGGCCCTATTACTAAGACTCCACGATCCGTCTGTCTGTCTGTCCGTCTTTCACCAGGCTGTATCTCATGAACCGTGATATCTAGACCGTTGAAATTTAAAACATCGCCCTGTTTCGTTTAAACCTCAATTTTTTGCCCACCCTGTGTAAGCGAATCACTATATCCTATTTACGTCAGCCCACTCATAAATGTAACTATCCCTTCCCAAAATCTCTTCCGAGAAAATCTCGGCATAACTTTGTTTTATAAGAAACAATCCATTTTAGGTGAATAGTATCAAATCCCCACCGCGGGTGCTATCGGACGCCCCAGGTCTCTACGACTCATCTTTTATTCATTCGTGATTTTTTTTCTGTCCGTACTCTGTGTGCTTGCAGTGTTACCAGATTTTGGTAAAACGATTTGAATGTTTTTTTTTAGTATCTTCAATCGATTAATTTAAAAGAGAAATATTTAAAAATGTAAATACAATTAGACAAAAAGCCAAACTCAACATATTTTGAAAAATCACGCTCTAAAAAGTATGAAACAATAAAATATTCTCATCTTAAATTGTTATGTAAAAACTATTCGATATGTATCGGGTATTAAATAAATACCTTACATGAAATAAATATTTTATTGTATTACATACATATTCATAATGGGTTCGGCGAAATACCGTGGTCTTATGCCACCTATCGTAACAAGGAACAGATGAACATACATACATACTGGGCAAAAACATAACCCTTCCTTTTGCTTCGCCGTAGTCGGGTAAAACGGTCAGGCAGATGATGTTGTTGATTGAAACAAAGATGTGACTAAAATAAATAAACGAAAATTAAATCATGAAATATTGACCTAGTTATTGCAAGCTACATAGCGTAGGTTTCTGTTTGATTCGACTCAATGGTGAAGATGTATTATTAAGTCTCTCTGAGAAGTTTATATTTATAGAAAGGGCCATGCGTGAAAACAGTAAATTCTCAATAGATAGTCCGGAGTCTAGCAAAGATTTGAAAAAGAGGGATAGTGTTCTACCCCTAATCAGGTGCATAAGATTTATAAGATAACTGACGTAATATAAGTAGGTACACGTTCTGCCTACCTTTAGTGATTATATAGTATATCAGCTTATCAAACATCTCGTCACATTATAGCACCCTATGTAATAATACACAGGAGACCCCTCAGCTATCCTTAGCGGTACTTCACTAGTACTTGAGGTATCATGATCGCAAGGGGAAGAGTCTAGAGCAATGATTTCCAAAGTGGTCCACCTGAACCCCTGAGGTCTAAAGAAAACAAAGATTGGGGTGCCTTCGTTGTATCGATGATTCCAAGTTATTTATTTTATTTTTTGCAAATTAAAAGTATTTTGACCAGAATTCAGATACGTTGACAGAATTAGCGTTTGCCTCGTAAAGGTCTATCAGGGTGCTGGTGTTATTGGATAGAGAGCACGACAGAAAAGCTCCGCACTCGCATTGCGGGTCATTGAAGTAGCCCCGGCTCATTTGTCTTCGTGAAATTGGTGATGGTACATTAGATGCAATTTTTAAAATTAAGGCGAATTGGCATCAATAGAAATAAGTTTAAGCTTTTAGTAATAGTTAAATAGACAGTACGTGGGTCTACCATAACAGAAATATCTGGCAAGGGGTTCTCGAGACAGAAAAGTTTGGGAACCTTCGGTCTAGAGTAAGTGATATCGTTGCTTTGTCTTATGGAGAGAATCTTGGTATCTGTTTATTACATCATGCTGAGGTATTAAAAAGTTTTCAAAATTTTTGAAATCCAGACTATCCTTACTTAATAACTGCGAACGATTACGATTTACGATTTCACGCCCAAAATGCTGAACGAATTTTGATGTAGGGATATATTGAACCCTGGACATAGAATAATTTACTTTTTATCCCGGGAGTACGTACTCTTGGGATAATTTCCGTCCATCACGTGATTGGTGCCGCTGGCAGAAGCTATTTGATTAATTAAATACCGTATAACCCTTTATAAGGCATAAGGATTGGGGGAGAATAAATAAAAACTGTCTATGCATTTGGCATGTATTTATTACCTTAATTAATAATACAGTCTTAGAAAATCAGTCAGTTCACTGGAAAACCCGGAAAATGTGGTGGTAAATATCGTCCCTATGCCTCCCTAGGTGTATGAAAAGCAGCAAAGCAAGGTGTAACACACAGCGGGACTTTGCACTTTCCGCACATAATTTTAGTGCGCTTATCATTATTTTTAGTGCTACAATGTTTGCACCGTCTATAAGTAGACTGGGCTGGCATGTGGTCTCCAACATTCGAGTAGCGCTGTTCATGAGGTACAGCTCCAATAACTTTTTGGCGGTTTGACACTTCAGTTTTGGTAATTTTGTAAGTAGCGGTATTCAGAGCTACAGATTTTCGTTTCCTGCTTGTGAAACCTGCAATGAGCCCTCTCGCAACAGCCACGCGAAACTCAAGATGGGTCAGTTTTGCAGATCTAGAAGTTTGGGAGTACAACATGCAAGCATTAGTTATGCTTACATCTAACAAAAAATAAAAAACACGTAACCACCATCTCTTGCTTCGTCTCCCGACCGAGTATGTGTTACGAACCTGGTCGAACCGATCAACCCCCCCCATTCTGTTGGTGTATTCCTTCACAACCAATGGGCAAGGCAGGTTTCGTTTGTTGCCGTCTTTTTGTGTTCTGGCCACAAACGTGCGATTTTTAGGATGGAAAGTATTGGTGAGTAATGTAACTTCTTTGTTGTCTTGCCACAAAACAAAGGCTACATCTTTTTTGATCCTCCACTTATATTGTCCTTTTTGTAGTTTCAATTTTTTGAATCTACCCTCACCTGTTTTTTTTTTTATGAGTTTTGGTAAATCCACTCGGTTCCTTCTTACCGTTCCCGAAGCATATAAACCCTTTTCATATAAATAATTCAAAAGAGAAGAATCACTAAAGAAATTGTCAAACGTTACATGTATCTTGAAATCTTCCGCAATCAATTTACTTGTCAAATTTTTTACCACCTTTGCCCCCAAACCCTCCTCAGTACCTGTATCAGTTTTACCAGTATATATTGAAAATTCATACAAATATCCAGTTGTACTGTCACATCGACACCAAACTTTGTAGCCCCTCTTTATGGGCTTGAGTGGCATGTATTGTTTGAGGGAGGACCTGCCTTTGAATAATATCATACACTCGTCAATGCTTTGTGAAGAAGTATTTTTAGCATTATTTTGACAAGATTCATTGATCAAAGATAGAAGTGGTTGCAGCTTGTAAAGTTTATCAAAACCATGACTGCCTCTGGCAGGTTGTTGACTGTTGTCATTCAAATGAAGTGAGCGCAAAATATTTTTGAACCGTTTGATAGGCATCACGTCGGCAATCTCGTTTACTCGAAAACCGGGATCAGTAGACCAGTACAGGTCAATACTTGGTAAGACATGGTACCCCATTATAATCAATATTCCTAAAAACGCTCGTATTTCTGGTTTAGTCACAGGTAGCCAACCACTAGGCTTAGTTTGATCTGCATAAAGATTTGTTTGCGACACAATCAAATCAAAAACTTTATCATTGAAAAAATTATCAAAATGAGCAACTGGTCTTGCTCGACTACTCAAAAAATATTTAGGTCGTAACAGTTTCTGATCAAATATTTCAACATTTGGTCTGTCAGTCCAGTTTGTCTTCTTCCAGTCATCATCCTCATCTTCAGATGATTCATCTACTTCACTTGAAGAACTAGGTACTTGCATTTCTTGTTCTTGTGTTGAAGAATGATGAATACCAGAACAGCTTGGCACGGGGTCAGTGTAATTAGAAGTGCTTACCTCTTGCGAGAGAGGTGAATCCGTAAAACCTGAACCAGTTTGTTCTTCTAAAATGCGTTGTATCGTTTCGACATCAAATTCCTCTCCTTCATCAGACTCCAAGTCATCCTCTGAACATCCATCATCAGGAACACCAACAACCAACCTCAAAGCTTCTTCCATTTCAAAGTCATTCAAAAAACGTCGTGACATTTTTATATAACCTGAAAATAAACAATGCGCCACCGTCAAAGGCATAGGGAGCATTTTTCCCACCATAAAAAATCCTTTTAGTAAGCAAGATTACAATTCAATTCAGGAAATAAAACACTTTTAGCAACAACAAATAATACGAAAACGTAAATAAATACAAATACGACCTTACCTAGAAGTAAAATTTGTAGATTACTTTCAGAGTCAAAAATCAGCTATATTTTCAACGTCCTGTTTCCGCCATGACACTTAGCAGATGTCAATGTCAAATTCGTTTTTTTATAAAATGTTCACTAATTCATCCTTATGTTGCACGTACAAAAAATTACCATGAAAAAATATAGATTTTGGTAAAATCGATGAAAATATATGGTGGTAAAAATACTCCCTATGCCTTAAAAAGGGATAAACAGTTTTTTTAAATCTTCTTAAGATCTTCTTCTTCATCGTATCGTCGATTTTAAAATTAATTACGTTTTGACCAGAATTCAGTGACGTCAACAGCGTTTTCATTTGCTTCACAAAGGTCTTATAGAGCGCAGGGCTAAGATGATAAGTTTGCTCAACATAGGCGATCTCAGAAACGAAACAGAAAACTGTAAAATTTTATAGGGGTGTTTCCTGGGTAGAAAAATGATAATTCTATTTAGTCCGTCAGTGAGATTATCAAATAATATTGAAGCCTTATTTATTGCTTCAACAAATAAACAAAAATTTAAAATGATAAAGTGCATCAAAGTTCAGGAGTGGAGGCTTGTGAAGTGACTTTGTTAGTATAAAGTGTAACTAGCTTTCAACGGGCTGTATCGTCGTATTTTTTTTGTATACGTGTCCAATATGTTTAGGTTATCTGTCGGACTAAATAGATACTTTTTGTCAACTACCCTATAATTACCTATGTTAAAAAAAAAAACAAGTTAAATAAAAATACGTCGACGTATGTAGTTTCTAGAAAATCTGTTTTATCACACACAACACAAAAGTCAGCAAAAAGCTTTTAAAACAAAAACATGAAACATGATAATAAAAGGCAGTAAAAACGTAACTTTTCCAGTTTTAACACCAAAAATTCCAATTAAACATTTTTCCCTTAAAAAGTGTAGTATTTTTTCGGTTTGGCAACACAATACAAGTACGAATCGGTGGTCCAATAAATCCGATATAAAATACGAATTGGTGTTTACCTTGTTTTCTTTTATTTCCCATTTTTTTTTGTTTTCACTTCTGCTTCGTGTGTTGTATTCTCGTTAATGTCAATATTTTTTTCCTTTGAATACGAATCTTTTCGCTCTAGTTCCGATTTTAAATTTTGACGTAGTTTTTACTGCAGTCATTAAATGAGCAAAATTAACTGGTTTTCTAGATCACATTCCCTGTGTTGCCTGTGTTGACTTGGGGTCTTAAATTCAAGAGTGAATTGATTGCAAGCAAACATTCAATTTAGTGACCAACTCAATACATTTATTCTGTTAATAGTTTTATTTTATTCCGTGGGGTATTTTGTATTTCTTGGCCATCGTATTAGATTTAATGAGACGTCACGTAACCTATGTTACGTGAAACGCTTAAACAAATCTAACGATACCTCACTTGCTCAGATCTGATGAGCAGTTTAGGAGATATGAAGGAACAGATGAACATCCATAGACATATTATAGACTGCCACTCACCCGCGGGCAGTGGTGGCCCAGCGGTATCGGCGTAGACTTACAAGTTGCAGGTCGTGGGTTCGAGCCCAGGCAGGCGCTTTACTTTGTGTAAATTATTTCATCACCACTGCTCTCAAAACGGTGACGGAAAACATCGTGAGGAAACCGGCATGTCCTAGAACCAAAAATTCGAAGACATGTAACATCCGCCAACCCGCATTGGGCCCGCGTGGTGGATTACGGCCCATTCCCTCTCACAGAGAGGAGGCCTGTGTCCCAGCAGTGGGAACATATAAAGGCTGATGATGATGACGATGATGATGATGACTCATTACCCTCCCTGTAGTCGTGTAAAACTAAGATGAATTAGGTAAAATGATAGATCACTTCACTCTCGTTTAAATCACACATACAATTTGCCGAAAAAAAAAAAACAACATTCCTACAAAAGATGCAATATAGGATGAAAACAGTGCTTTTTCAAAAACAGTTCAATGAGAGAAAAATGTTGAAAAAACCATTAAAAAACGAATAAGACAGTGTAATAATGAAACCGACACGGCGACACGGAGACCGATTGCAATTTTTCATACAATTGGCTCGAGTCCAACGTGATTACCGCGAATACATCGCCAGGTGAAATATGTATGAACTATGAACAGAATAAAATCTCTCCTTGGATTGTTTTCATTGATTGGGTACGGTCGGATAAGAAAGTGGTAGAGGATTTTTTACAACATTTCCTTTATGCAAATGGAAATGTTACTAAAGCTAGAGACACTCAAATCGGAGCAGAAAAATTCTACGAAACTTCGATCCTGAGGCCGATAGTTGATACTATAACTTGTCTTTGACATTTACTGCTCTTTCTCCTGTATAGCTTTGTCTCTCTCTCTCTCAGTGGAACCATGATAGTTTTGACACGTCAGAGTATGGAAATGAGGGCTATCGCGTTTGAATTTGCCGCTAGAAGCGCTGGTGTAGAGTGAGGTCTTCAAAATATCAAATTTCATAGTTTTTTGGCTTTTAGCACAAGTTTATTCACTACTTTTTATTGTAATGAATATTTTCCAAATATGGCATATTAATATAGGTACGCGTTTTACCAACCACTGCTATAATAGAGTTTTATGTTTCGGAAATTGTTTATTCTCGTTTTTTTTTTCTATAAAAATAGGACTGCGCAAAACTGCGGAATACTCAATGTTATATTTAACCGCTCTTTTACGGCATTAAAAAAGATTTCAATTGAAACTTTGCTTCCATGCGCGTAAAAACAACATCCTAATAACGTATATTTGAGGGCCTTAGTCAACAGTGGTGCCAACTGGTGGGCACAAAAACAGTAGCCCTCATTGTATTGATTGTGGATGGAGGAGATAGGTTTTTTTCATCACAGATAATATAGGGCTTAGCGGTATTCATCAATTGTTTAGCCTTTCACCAACTATGTTGGGCTTAGATTCCAGTCTAGCTGAATCAATATTTTATTTATTTTACATGGAGCAACTTCCCAACTAACCCCCTAGAAAGTACTACTAAGCTTCAGCGATAATTCTAGTGCGATATTCCACGCACTTTTACAATATGTTTGGTCCTTAGTTACTAAGTTTGACTAATCATCCCGTCTTGGCCAAAAACGCAAGTCTACAGGAGGACTCTTTCTAGGTGGACCGATGACCTGCTTAAGGCTGCTGGAATCCACTGGATGGAGTCACACATGACCGATCGAGGTGGTGACACTTGGGGGAGGCCAATCTCCAGCAGTCGAGAGACCAGAAGGAAGTCGTCCTTCTGATTAGTAGAGGATCTGTACTAGAACCGATCTTCGTTCTTCTGTTTAATTGATGAAAACTATTTAATATCAAATTTAATATATTAGAAAATATATCTCGTCCTCTTCTATCGCACACTTTCCACACGCGTAACATTTTCACCTTTCAAAACGTGACAACCGTCATTCAGGCCAGATTTTTTACAGACAACCCTATATCATCTTCATCGCAATTAAATAGCGCTCATTTTGATATATTATTTATTTATTAAACAAATAGCTGAAAATAACTATTATCGATTTACCTGTTTATACCTGCCAACCCAGTAGTTACGCCAAGAAAAAAATAGATAACCCAACGTTTGTATATTATATAGGCTTCATACTTTCGGTTGGTATTAAATTTATTCGTTAAACTCATGAGTGCAATATTTAAAAAAACCGGCCAAGTGCGAGTCGGACTCGCACACGAAGGGTTCCGTACCATTATCGCAAAACACTGCATAAAAATCACGTTTGTTGTATGGGCCCCCTTAATTTATTAATTATAATTTTTTGAAGTAAATATACAATTAAACATTCTGTGAATATTTCAAGCGTCTACCTGTTGCCGTTATTAAAATCGAGCAAAAAACGGCAAAAATATCACGTTTGTTGTATGGGAGCCCCCCTTTAATATTTATTTTATACTGTTTTAAGTATTTGTTGATATAGCGGCAACAGAAATACATCACCTGTGAAGATTTCAACTGTCTAGCTATCACGGTTCATGAGATACACAGCCTGGAGACAGACGGACAGACAGACAGACAGACAGACGGATCGCGAAGTCTTAGTAATAGAGTCCCGTTTTTACCCTTTGGGTACGGAACCCTAAAAAGTAATTTTTAATTAATCGTAATCTGGCCAGGAATTTTTTAGATACCCACTCGAGATATATTTTCTAACTAGCTGTTCCCCGCGGCTTCGCTCCCGTGGGCCACCCCACAGTACCCGTTTTCGGGATTAAAAAATAGCCTATGTTACTCAGAAATAACGTAGCTTTCTATTGGTGAAAGAATTTTTCTAATCGGTCCAGTAGTTTCGGAGCGTATTTGGTACAAACAAACAAAAAAATCTTTCCTCTTTATAATATTAGTATAGATATATTAAATTTGATATAATTTTTTTTCATCCATTAAACAGATGGGTGAAGGTCGTTTCTATTTCGAATCTTAGACTTGCTGAAATGATGATGAGGATGAGAGATTAGAAGGAATTTAAAAATTCGTTGCAATAAGACGTGGAAACGAATTTTAGAGTACAGATTTTTTTGTCTAACTGTACCCCGATTTTATACGATTTTCGGTTGGGATCAGGCCTAACTACGTTTCAGAGGTATATTTTTGGTAGATTACGTCGTTAGGTACATGTTATGAGGGATAGTTATTCGATTGCCAGGGAAAAGGTTTTTGTTCTATTTAATTTGTTTGAGTCTCGAAGCTATGGGAATCTTTATTTGATTTTGTAGTTGTTATGGATTGAGGATAAGTTATTTTAATATTCTTTGGCAGAATGAGGTGGAAAAATAAGTCGTGCTGCGTCGACATACATGTTCAGCAGTAAACAAATAAAAAAATGTTAGTGAAATGACGATGATGGTGATGATGTTGATGAAGGAGGATGAAGATCTTGGTAGTGGCCACCGAAGCGTCTCGGTTCTCTGTGCATTGAGGTGGAATTACCTTCTGTATTTTGATAACTTTAATTTATAAATTACCTTGTTACTTAGTAGGTACATATGGGTCAAACACTGCACTATCGACCTTAAACTACGTGACATTATTGTAAATCTAATATAATGGACACCTAAAGATGACGGATCAGTTATATTTTACACCTCCATGAGGGTCTTATTGTTAAGAAAGAAAACTTGGTTCAAATAAATCTCACTAGAAGGTACTTTAATACATACATAAACTCACGCCTTTTTCCCATGATGGTAGGCAGAAACTACAGAACGGCACCTGCTACGATCCTTACGTACGTCTTTTGCTTCACTCACGTTCATACATCCAGTCATAAACGCACGCCGGTTATGAGTACTGCACATCTGGCCTTTCTGAAGAACTTCACCAATAATATCTCACATCACACATCACATCATTAGCCTATTAATGTTCCCACTGCTGGGACACAGGCCTCCTCTCTGTGAGAGGGAATGAGCCGTAATCCACCACGCGGGCCCAGTGCGGGTTAGTGGATGTCACATGTCTTCGAATTTTTGGTTCTAGGACATGCCGGTTTCCTCACGATGTTTTCCTTTACCGTTTTGAGAGCAGTGGGGATGAACTAATTTACACAAAGTAAAGCGCCTTCCTGGGCTCGAACCCACGACCTACAACTTGTAAGTCGCGGCCGATACCAATGGGCCACCACTGCTCCACACAATAATATCTACCAATAATAAAATAATATGTATTTCTAAGGCGTCCCCTCCCGGCGTCTCCATTCACGAGTCTTGTTAATACCTTTTGTTAGTAGTTTAATTCATTCTCTCAACATGAAAACATCTTAGCATACTCTTTTAAATTTTATTGACTACATCTTATTTTAAACCACAATGTTGTCTTATTACATCATTCCTCAATCTATTATTTAAAGTTATACCACACATACTTCGCAAGGAACGCATTTCTACTGCATTAATTTTTCTTTCATGTCTTTTTTGCTACTTTATAAAACACTTTTTCGGAGATCAAGATAGATTTTCTCTCTTAATTCTATTCCAAGCATTTTTTAATCATTTAATCTTTCTGCATATGATCACATTCTCAACCTTACCATTCCAGAGTCAATATTGGTCCTAGCCCTCTATTGATATAATTCTGCGGTACAAAGGACCACAATTTATTGTTCTCCGCCTTTGTTTGGCGCTCGCAAGGCCAGTTCGTTTGCTGAGCTTAATTGTAAGGGCTCGTATGAATTACACATACACATGTCTTTATTTACTGAAGTACTTTGTTCCTACAATATTTGATCAGTGTTAGTTTGGTCTTTAAGCACATTTTGGCTTGGATTCGTGGGGTTATAAGTAGTTTCTCGTTTGAAAATCTAATTTAACTTGGAGCTATTTTGGTTTTTATTATCTCTGATTTTTAGGGTTCCGTTCCCCAAAAGGAAAAAAGGAACCCTTATAGGATCACTTCGTTGTCTTTCTGTCCGTGTGTCAAAACCTTTTTCCCTGGAACGCCTGGAGGTATCAAGTTAGTATGTCACTCAGGTCTGCAGCTGTGAACAAATCAAACTTCTAAATCAAGGCGATCAAAAAAAAAAAAAAAAAAAGTAAAGCCGTATATGTCACATATTTGAGGATTCGTAAAGGTATCAAAACCTAAAGTCATGAAATTTGGCAAGAAGCCAATGTCTTACAGCACAAATAAAGGAAAATATAACTAAAAACTGTAAATTTGTACCTTTATCAAAAAAAAAAAAAACTTATTGCAGTTGGTAAACTGACCGCGACCTATATTGATGTATTGGGACAACAGTTTACGAACGGCAAAGTAAATTTTGTCCCTTCGTTAAACAAATGTTCTGTGCTTTCATTGTTTATGAATGTTAGTAATGTTACCTAATTATTTTGGTCAATGTAGCTGTTTATACGGAACCCTTGGTGCGCGAGTCCGACTCGCACTTAGCTGGTTTTTAAGGCTAAGTAATGATCATCGTGGTTGGTCCTAGGTCCATTCATAACTCTCTGTGCCTCGGAAAGCACGTTACCATTGGTCCTGACTGTCATTTGTAGCCTATCTGTGCGCGCGGCGCCATGTGTGCGTTTGCTGTGCGTGCACTTGTAATTATACCTACATTATGCATTTGTGTAGCAGTGACGTGGCAGTAGTCGCCCAAGCAAACATCCACCCACACATGCTTACCCACACATAGCGCCGCGCGCAAAGATGAGTTGAACTATATATACTACGTTCTGGAGATCAGATACTGGAAGCCGACCGCAACATGCCTAGGAAAAGACAAGGCAGATTGATTGAATTTAAATTATACCAGCTATTGCCCCGGCTTCACCCGCGTGAAAAGTGTTTATCATCCCAAGGGAACACACTACCGAAATAAAAACCTCTATATTAAGCCATTTAGCTATCAAAAGGCAACAAACAAACAGAGTTACTTTCGCATTTATAATACAAGTGGCTCTGTGAACTGTAAATCCCGCAACGAGTCTGTCTTTGCATAGCTTAAAACTGAATAAATGTTTAAAAACAGCGAGATTTTTTTTTTAAGTTTTATCCCCCATGTCTCCACCATGAACTGAATCGACAAAAAACATCCATATAATTATCGAATCTCCTACACGAAAATTGGTTGAGAAATGTGACCTGTAAAGGAGACTAGTCCAACATCCGCCGGACATCCGGGCAGATATATGAAAGCATTTTTGCTCAAGATGAACCGGAGACGCTTCGCTCGCGCTTTGTGGTCGCTTGGTCAATTAGAACATATGACCGTATCATTTCCGGCACGTTTTCATTGTTAATTCTGGCATGCGGGGACTCCTCGCAAGTAGCGCAGCAACTAATCAAAGACGTAAGCTAATAACACGTTTCCCTGATAACTACAACCAGGGGACTTTAAGCCATGAGTAAATAGGTTACTTCTAAGCAAGCGTGCTTCACCGTCGACCACATCATCGCTTACCATCAGGTAGATAGTATTCAAACACGAGCCTATCAATAATAAAAAGTTCATCAGTGTGTACGACCCAACTGTTGGGGTTATAAGGTTAGAATAAATAACAGTTTAATTACCCTTTACTTTAATATATTGAAAGGCGTGTGTAACTGTGTACAAGTGGCTGCAAGTATGGTTGACGAAATACTGTACCGTGGCCAGCTATAACATTTCAGTTTCAAGTGTTGACAAGGGCTCAAATAATAAACCATATAATTAATGGTTAGAGAGAGAAGGATATAGGTGTTGAATAGTATTGATTTATTTTTGATAAACTCCAACACCAACGACGAAAATAAAATAATGACCGATCCAACGCCACCGAAATTTTCGGACGCAGAAGTTCCAATGATCTCTGAAATGCGATTACTCGTTGAAGGAATGAGAGACATCAATAAAAAGCTTTTTTACAAAAAAATACTACCGACTTCCAAATAAAAAAACTACAAAGTGAAAAATAACTTTATTTTTGGAAGTCGGTGTCTTTTGTAGGTAGGTACCAATTTTTTGCGTTATGGACACCGACTTCCAAAAATAAAGTTATTTTTCACTTTGTAGTTTTTTTATTTGGAAGTCGGTAGTATTTTTTTGTAAAAAAGCTTTTTATTTTTCACTTTTTAGTTGTACCTAATAGGCAAGTTGTTTAGTAAGGTACCTATAACGCCAGAATAGATAACCCGAATGTCATGCAACTTGAACATAACCGGTGAAATGAGAGATCTGCGCACCCCTTAAGAGCGTACTGGCGTGATGTTATGTTATAAAATGGTATAATCAATAAACAGACATGCGATTGCAGCAATCTCGAGAGATTTGCCGTAATTTATTGAAGAGTTCTGTTGTATATCTTCGAAGTTCTTCATCAGATCTTCACCAAACTAAAATGGGACCAATTTCGAAACATACTTTTTCAAACAAAAAAAGAATTTTCAAAATCGGTCCAAAATTGACGGAGATATGCGTGAACATACACAAAAAAAAAAAAAAAAAAAAAACAAACATAATGTCGAACATAGAACCTCCTCCTTTTTGGTCAGTCGGTTAAAAAACATAACTGGAATATCGAAGCAAAAATGTCGGCGTTGTCAGAAAGTATGACTCGAAAATTTGATAGACTAGAAAGCCGATATAATACGAAAAATGATGAGGCGCATATTCTAAGACAGTCTCTGTTGGAGAACCAGAATAAAATGGACAGCAGTTTACAGTCCATCAAGGCATTTTTGTTATACTCGTATCTTATTAGGTTTACTGTAGTTCTATGTTACGGTGGCATCCAAACAGAGGTTTGATTGGTCCGAGGTCTTTCAACGTTATTTTGACATGTATTTTACTAGAATGCAGTAAAGTAAAATAATGTTTTGTTTGTGACGTATTTTGAGACAAACAAATGAAAATCATAACGAAATATTGGTCAATTGAATTGGTATTATACTTTTTATAAAAACTTTTTTTATTATTAAAAAAAAAAATTCTCTCTTTTATTATAGAAGTGCATGCCCTGAGTTTAAATAAGTTTGAAATCGCCAACCCACCTTGAGAGCTCCGACTGAATTTCCTTATCAAAATGTCATAATTCAAGGTTTGGCTCTCGACAAATTTAAAAGATATTCCATAAATTTAATATAAAAGATATATAATATATATAATATTTTTTTTAAGCTATTGCATTGCTTTTATCGCGGGCTTTGAGCTATTATCACGGGCTTTGAGCACGGCGACCGATTAAGCGCGGCGACCGAATCAAGAAAAAATAATTTTTTGGTAACGAAAAAATGCCGTAACGAAAATGTTCCGTAACGAAAATAATCCTGACACCCCGAGATGCTCCGAAATCGGACGATGGATTCCGAGTGTGTGAGCGGGTGAGGGGGGAGGGGCAGAAGGGGTTTGTTGTGCGATTTTATAGAAGTTTCATTTTGATATTTTTAGACAGAAGTAAAAAAAAATTTGCGGGGGGGAAGGTCTTGTTCTCCGGCTTGAAGTGACGGCGGGCAGGGGGGCAATTTTTTTCTTAGACTTGAGCTAGCTCCAGCCGTTTCCAAGATATGTGACTTTTTAGTTTTTATGATTTGGTCGCCGGTTCGTTCTTGGTGGCGGCTCGAGGTCGGTTCTAGAAAAGTGTCGGCTCGGGTCGTCCTGTGATGGAGGATTTTGTACGTCTGGCGTTTAATAATATTGGTATTCAAAGAAAACGACCTTATGTCCCTAACAATACGGGTCACTTTTGCGTGGCAATTAAAAGAGGCCTTATGCCAGGAGTAATAAGGGTCACTCAGAATTTGGTGCCGCGTTATCCAGTTCGGAGGTTCGGTTCCGGTTGACAAAGAAGTTTTTTATTCTTGCTAAAGAAGTTTTTACAACTGATGGATGAACATTTTTTTATTGAGATTAAGCATAAATAAAAAATCAATAATTATAATTGCATAAGTTGATAAAAAATGCTATGCAATAGCTTTACCGCGGCAGTCCCCAAGTGCCACACGTCTTTTTTTATTTTTTCATTTATTGTTGTCAAATTTGTACATTAGGCCTCTGTCGACAGCACAATTTTGAGCATTTTTTGAGGGTTCCAGTGCTTCTAAAGATAATTTATCATCAAAAAAGAAAATACCTAAAGGGGCACAGTATCTAGATCCGCGGCAGCGTGTCAAGCCAAGTTCAAGCAAAAAAGGAACTGGCTCAAAATTTGGCTTCAAATTTATTTAACACAAACACATGAAATTTGGCTAATATATTAAAATCCCTAGATGAACAATAAACCAAAATTTCATAAATATAGCTCAAACGGTTATTTAGAAATTAACGTCCAAAAATCGTCATTTTTATCACTGACTGAGGAATACCAGAAACTAGTAATTTTTCAATTAATTTGATTCTATTAGGAATACTTAGAGTGCCCGTAATGTAAGAATCAGCAATCAAAATTGATGACAGCCGGTCTTTATGTGCATTTTAATGTATGCACGTTAATATATAACGAGTGGAATAAGCCCTTAATTCTAGAACGAGTCAAGACCAAGTTTCAGATATTAAGGTATATGTTCACAGGGAACAATTCCCTTTGGTATGAGTGTTATTAGCTATGTTTGATGTAAATCGGTTCAGCCGTTCAAAACTTATGGGTGTTTTACTGTTTGAATCGGGCAGTTTTCGCAAGATATAGATTGTTGATCGAAGCATGTCTACTAGGTACTATAATGTGATTTTTTATTTCGTGGACTAAACTGACATTTGGGGGGTTGTCACTTTATTGTTACATTAAAATAGTGTTGTACCCTAACTATCCTGAGTGATCGAAAGTTAATCGAAAATCGAAGTAGATCGAAAATGAAACTATTTCACGGCATAAAAAAATAATTTGTTTAGAAACTAGCAGCCCATATTTAGTTTCTACTCATTTATGTCAGACTTAATTTTATCGATTGCATTTATTTTATGGTTGATTTCATATTTAACACAATAAGTTCATGTACTATGTGTATGAATACTGTTATATTTAAATATATTACGTTTATATTCATAAAACATTTATTTACACCAATTAGTAAAAAGTAAATTCAGGAGTCATGTCACATCGATTCTATGAATCACATGATTGAGCCTTACCTACAACACTATGCTCCGCGTTTGCAACATTTAAAAAAAATAAAGTCAATAGCAGCTGTCAGTTTAGTCCACGAAATTAAAAATCACAGTATAGATAAATTATGTAGTAAAAAAAGCGTGAAAATAAAAATATGAGGATTTTGAAATTTTTTAATTTGATGTGTCTTGTATCATCATCATCATCATCATCATATCAGCCGAAAGACGTCCACTGCTGGACATAGGCCTCCCCCAAGCGTCGCAACATTGACCGGTCCCGTGTGTTCGGGGTTGGGGTGAGATAAATATAAACTAGGATTAAAGATTATAAAGATAGGTATAATTCAGTAACTTAACTGGGATAACTATTAAAACTAATGAGGTGAATGAGATGAGGTTGAGTCGCGCCCGATATGCTGGCCGAAAGCGTACTGACTATTTTACTTAGGTAATACATAAAATATTCAGGGCATAGCGCGCGATGTCGCAATTATGCTGACATGTTTATTATTGTTCGGTGATTATCCCGAACATGCTCCCGAGGGAGAAAAGGATGAGGTTAGTAGGTAGGTATAGTTACATGGGTAATGAAATTAATACTAACAAGGTGAAAACAATGTTCAACTAATACTAAAATAGTTATGTAGGGTGAGTTATGTTAGTAGGTGAGATTAAGGTAACCTTACAAATTAAACAGAGTCGCTACAGTGTAAATCAGGAAGAGAGAACACGCGAAAGATCGGTGAAGAACCTCTATCTTCCTTTTTTTGTAAGCACTCACTAGATAGCGCTAGTCGCTTAGGATCACTTTTCACTGGTTTACTACTAGATTGCCCATTTTCCCTAATTTCACTACACTCAATCACAACACTATCAGCAACGGTGTGTGGAGATGGCACCGCAGTTGCCGCAGGGGCTGTAGACCGCTCTGCTGCAGAAGTGGAGCGATTTCCTTTACGTTGCCTTTGACGCCAACGTTTAAAACAGTAAGCTGCCACCAATAACAAGATGCCCAATATGATGAGATATATAGCGGTATACTGGTGGACGTCGTGGTAGGAGATATTAGTGCTCAAAGGTTCACTCTGCTTCATGATCTCAAGACTTCTCTTAATGGCTTCAAATTGCCTGAGGTCATCTGAGTTATTGGGATTATGCTCATATGAGATTTCTGGCATAGTGATATTTATTATGTGATTAATTGGTGATATTTCAGGTGAGATAATATTTCTCGTCGTACTAATTTTACTAGACAATCTTTTGTTTGAGTACACCATAAAATTTTCTGTTTTTACTAGACAGCCTTCCCCAACACGCAACAGACCAGCATCTGATAACCTAACTGCCTCAACTTGATTTTCACATAGAAGTTTGACGTTACATTCATTGCAGCATAAAAATTAATACTTGTTTTCTGATGTTAACTCTCTCCAGTCATCCTTGCACGGGGTAGTTTTAGTTTTACAAGTTCTTGTGCCTGGGATCGTCTCGCATAGACTATGATCATCTTTCATGTGGTGAATAGGCTTTCTGATATGACACAGAATAGTCACAGGGTTTTGTAATACGCATGACTGCAGATCCGTGTCTGTGATAGTTAAATAAGAATCCTTTCTCATGTTGATGGCTGCTAATTCAGAGATAGTTTCGACCTTCATCATCCTGTTATCTTTCACAATGCGTGGAACCGGGATAAGATTAAATACCTCGTAAATATCTCTTTCAATCAGGGGTATTTTTATTTCTATTATTAGGTATTTGCCAGAGTATTTGGCTCTTACTTTGAGCAAGCTGTACAGATCTTTAAGATTAAAGTTGTCGACAGGAACTACCAAGTCTCCAGATATTTGTGCTGATATTATGTTTAGCTCAGATCTGAGTTGTTTCGGCGATATCAAGTGAAAATCTAATTTTCCACTATAAATATCAGTTACTGTATCTAAAATTGAGTCCTGGATTCGTCGAAGGGTATACAACAAGTTGTTGGCAGTGAAAGTCGAGGTTATGAAGTCAGTGACGATGGTTATGTTTTGCACTTGCTGAGCGAGATTTTTATAAGAATCTTGGAGAGAATTAAGCCTTTGATTTATTATTTTGTGATGTTTGTTTATAGTATTCTCAATCCTTTTCATTAAATTAAATTCAGCTTCTACGACCGACGTTTGGTTTTTCCAGAGGTTGTATAAGTGGTTTTCATTATGCTTTAAAAGGTCAATATCCTTCTCATATTTTTCTGCAAATCGTTGGTCCAACACTCCGAATAAACTATTTGCAACGTAGCCTACCCCGTCTAGCAAGCCGCGTCGCCGACGTTTCTTATTAGTCATAAGCGAGTCGTTTATCATGACAATATTATCATAATGTTTGATTTCTTCGAACTCGTGCTCGAGTTGTAACATGACGCCGTCGCAAGGTGTTTGTGTTCTAATCGTTGAGCATAAGGTTTCAAGGTACTTGATATACTTTGTTAGTGCCGCCATTCCTTCTTGATATGGATTTGTGTCATAATAGACTATTAAATGCCAATCATCTCTAATTAAGTGCATATTAGATACTTTGTCAAAGTATACACTATTGTTTGTCAGCGGGGTGAAGTTATAGGATGCTTGAGTGGTGTTTATTAGTGTCAGCATAAATAATGTCAAAGATAAAACCATTGCTGAAAATGAGATAGGACGTTTTTTCTTCGCCGCTGGCAGTTTATTATCAACCTTTGGGCCATTTGGATCTTGATCATTTTTATTTGTTGGCAGTAAGGACAGTTTTACAACTGGGCGTTTTAAGACCCCATTTTTGGTTTTAAGTGTGACGACCCTTATGTGTCCGTCACTTCCAGGATGCAGCGCTATTACGCGACCTAGACTCCATTTTCCTGGTGGAAGGTTGTCGTCCTTTATAATGACGATGTCATTAAGATTGAGATTCCTTTGTTGCTGTCGCCATTTGACTCTCGTAGAAAGCTGCGAGAGGTAGTCAGTCTTCCACTTATCCCATATATCTTGATAGATTTTTTGCGTCAAGTGCCACCGTGTTCTGAGGTCATGCTCTGTTTCGAAAATCGTTAAGTTGGGGCCACTTGCTAAGAAGTGCGCCGGGGTCAAAAAATCCAAATCCTCAGGGTCTTCTGTCAGAGGGCACAGTGGTCTGGAGTTCAAACAAGCCTCGAGTTGGGTTAGTAGGGTAATATATTCCTCGTAGGTTAATTTTTGCTCACCCACGACCCGCTTGAGATGATGTTTTAGGCTCTTCACTGCAGCTTCCCAGAGTCCGCCAGCAGATGGCCATGATGGAGCGTTAAAGTGCCACTCAATATTCATTTCAGCGATTGTCGAGGTTACTTCTTGGTCCGACAAGATATAGGAGATTTCGGCAAGCTCTTGTTTTAAAATTTTGTTGGCTCCTATGAAGTTGGTTCCTTGATCACTATAGATGTGCCCTGGAACTCCCCTTCTAGCCGACATTCGACGAAGCGCGGCAATAAATGCTGACGCTGTGAGATCTGAGACAATTTCTAAATGTATGGCTTTGGTCACCATACAAACAAAAACTGCGACATATCCTTTACTGGTTTTAATGCCACGGCCTTTGTTGGCCTTAATAAGGATGTGTCCGGTGTAATCTATTCCTGTGTGGTAAAAAGGTCTGTTAGGAATCAATCGTGCTGGAGGTAGGTCACCCATGATTTGATGTTGTAGTATTGGATTGTTTCTTTTACATTTGACACACATTCTTATTCGTTTCTTTGTGGCTCTATTTCCACCAAGAATCCAGTATTTGTGTCTTATAAATCCAGTAGTCATTTTTACTCCACCATGAAATACAAGTTCGTGGGATTCATCTATGATTAGATCTGCTAGTTTCGATTGATTCGGGATTATGATAGGATGCTTCATTTCTGGATCAAGATTCGAATGTTTAAGTCTGCCACCGACACGGAGCATTTGATTATTGTCTAGTATGGGATTGAGATTAAGAATCTGGCTTTTCTTATTTAGTGGTTCATTCCTTTTCAGCCGTGATATTTCTTCGTAGAAATATTCGTTTTGGACGTGCTTAATTACCATTTCTCTTGCTGTCTTTATATTTTGCAGAGTAAGAAAACTTGTGCGTTTTTTCTTGTAAGCAACAATGTCGATGAACTTGTTGATGTAAGCTAATACTCGGGTAACTTTCCTTAAAGTGCTATATTTTGGTAATAGTTGATTGATTATTGAATTTTCGGGGTTAAAAATGACCGTATTTACTGCCTCTTTCTTTCTGAGTTCTGCGTTTGTAATGCTCGTATAAATCGGCATATTATGAGATTCTGTAGGCTTATATTGTGGTAACCAGTCGGGCCCTTGCCACCACAGTGAATAATAGGCTAATTGAGCAGCAGGTAAACCGCGGCTTGCGCAATCTGCGGGGTTTTCTTTGGATTTTACGTAACTCCAGTTATCTTTAGGGATTATTTCAGTAATTAGCCTCACTCGATTCGCAACAAAGGGTTTCCATTTCTCCGGTTCACCACTTAACCAACCTAGAACAGCCGTTGAATCAATCCAACCATAAACATGCACCTTGTAGCTCGATAGGGATGAGATGATTTTTCTCATAAGTTTTGACAACAAGAGAGCGCCGCTGAGTTCCAGACGCGGTATCGATTGTGGTTTTTTCAGCGGTATTACTTTTGATTTCCCTGCAATAAGGGTCACATGAGTTTCATTTTCTCTCTGTATTTTGCAATACACGACGCATGCGTATGCTTTTGTGCTAGCGTCGCAAAAGCCATGGAGTTCGATGATATCCTTTGCCTGGGTTTGAATCCAACGTGGTATTTTAAATCGAGATATATGAGATAGATCGGCTTTAATAGTATTCCACTCTGACGCGATTTCTTGAGGGACAGGGTTGTCCCAACCCAGGTCAGATTTCCATAATTCTTGGAACAAGATCTTAAGTTTTATTGTGACTGGTACTAACCAGCCCAAGGGGTCAAAAATTTTAGATATTTGAGATAGGAATTGTCTTTTTGTAAGGATGTTTCTGGAGATAAATTCTATAGGATGAAAAATGAATTGATCATTTTTGGGTTCCCACCGAAGACCTAATGTTTTGGTTGATTCCGGTTGCTTAAAGTCAAAGTCTTCCTTTTGAAGTGCATCTGAACTATCTATTAATTCCGGCAAGTTTGATCGCCATTTTCTGAGATTAAATCCGCCTGATTTGAGGAGGCTGATCATCTCTGCTTTGAGCTGTTTAGCTGCTGTCGCTGAGTGTTCACCATGCATGAGATCATCCATGTAAAACGAGTGTTCTAAGATGTCAGGAGCGCAACTTTGTGGATAGTTTGGCCTTTCATCGATGGCCAGTTGCTTCAGTGTCATCATGGCCAAAAATGGTGCGGCTTTAGTGCCATAGGTAACTGTCGCTAACTGGTATTCTTTTAAAGGTTGAGATTGATGGTTTCGCCAGATAATTTTCTGATATTTCTGGTCATCGGGATGTAGCCAGATTTTGCGAAACATTTTTTCTATATCTGCTGTAAAAGCGTATCTAAATTGTCTCCATTTTAAGATAAGGCTCTGAAGGTCTTGTTGTAAATTGGGTCCTCGGCACATGAGATCATTGAGGCTGTATCCGCTCGAGGTTTTTGCCGAGGCATTAAAGACAACACGCAATTTGGTAGTTGATGACTCAGATCGTTGGACGCAATGGTGCGACAAGTAGCAGTCCGGCTGTACGTGTGGCGCAACGGGTGTCATATGTCCGAGCTCTAAGTATTCAGAAATAAACATTTTATAGTCACATGCCAGAGCTGGTTGCTTACTTAATTTCCGCTCTATTTGGAAAAATTGAGCAATCGATTTTGTTTTCGACTCGCCTAAATTGTTCTCAAAATCTTCTTTGAAGGGTATTTTAACGACGTAGCTTCCATCTGCCCGTCTGGAGGTCGAAGTTTGGTAAAATTCGATGCAATTTTGATCTTCTTCTGATATTGCTAGAGGTTCATGTATGTCCTCCACTTCCCAAAATTGCTGCATATCTTCGATATTATTTAGGGTCACATTGCAATGGTACGTTTTGTAGTTGCCGCTTAAGATCCATCCCAACTGGGTTTGTTGGGCAATGGGCAACACACCTTCTGATCGACAGATACCGTCCATAAGGATAGTGGAATAGATATCTGCCCCAAATAAGATATCAATAGGCCTACTTTTGTAAAATTCGGGATCTGCAAGAGTTATTTGGTTCAGAGTAGGCCAGTCTGGCTTAGGCAAGGTACAGCTGGGTAAGTTATTTATGAGTCTATTCATTATATAAACGTCCGTTTCAAAGGTGAAATCGCTAACCAGCGACGAACATTTGATGGTAATCATGCCCTTGCAGTTGTTTTCCTTATTGCCTATTCCAGAGATATAGCCGTTACATTTCCGTCGCGGTAGTCTTAACAACTGAGCTGCGCTTTCCCTAATAATGGATGTCTGTGACCCTTGATCTAAAAGAACTCTCATTTTATGGTAAGATCCGTCCACTGCTTGTACGTTAATTATTGCTGTGGCAAGCAATATTTCTGAGGGTTCTCTACGAAGCGATGCAACTGTGTTAGTTTCTTGCTGCTGAGAAGGCGATTTCGTAATCGTGGCTGCATTTGACCCTGATCGATGTGACGTAAAAGATTCATGCAAAATGGTATTGTGTTCCTTATTGCATTCTTTGCACCTTATTTCGGAAAGGCATTTTTTGCCTTCGTGATAATGTAAACAATTGATGCAAAGTTTCAAGTTATCAATAGCATTTTTTCGTTCATTAGGTTGCAATTCCAATAACTTTAGACATGCATGAATTCGATGATCATTGGAGTCGCAAATAGGGCATTGCTTGCGATAGTTAATTTTGCGTTTGGACTTTGACGATTGCGAAACTTGGTTTGTTGAGTAATTCTTTATAGGATTATTATAATTTCGTTTGTAATTGGACCCCTTTGAAAATGATGGTTTATTATTGTTGTTGGATTGCGATGGGGGTGATTTCTGCGTGGAATTCTCAATCTTCTTACGTGAAGTTTCCAGCATCATAAATTTAGTTTCCAAAAAATTAAGGAAATCTTCCAAGACGGGCAACTCTCGCGGGGCTTTTAAGGCTTGTAGGTAATCCTCGTATGTATCTGCATCCAATTTTTGAGACAATAAACATACCAGGAATGGGTCCCAGGAAGACACATCGACTCCCAGATTCCTGATAGCATTCACGCTCTCATATGTAGTGTCGTGAATGCGTTTTATATGATTTGATGATTGATGCTGGTTTGCGGGGATATTCATGAGATTGTTAAGATAAGATGTAAAGATCAGTCGTTTATTATTATAACGATGATTGAGGATATTCCAGCATACGGGATAATTGTTGGAGCTTATTTGGAGATGTTGGATCAATTTTTCGGGCTCACCTTTGATCTTACTCTTTAGAAACTGCATCTTTTGTGCATTTGACAAAGAGGGGTTGTTGTGCACTGCTTCGGTAAAAAGGTCTTTGAACGAAATCCACTTATTGTAGTTTCCATCAAAGGTGACTATCTCCATTTTGGGAGTAGATTTTTCAATATGCGCAACGGACCACATTTTCTTATTGATGTCTTTCTTTATTTTGTTATAATACTCCTCGTAATGGGTGAATTGCTCTTCGTATTTGGGGTTTGATCCGCCATACTCGTTGTCCAGCTCCCAATGAAGCGAATCAATAGCCGCCCAACGGGATTGTATAGTCTTCAGGATATCTTCAAATTCCCATTTTTCCGTGACGAGATCAAGGTTGATATTGGAAGAAGTTCTCAAGAAAGCCTTAAAATTGGTAGCTTGCTTTTTGAAGAGAGTTTCAGCTTTACTCTCTTCAAGAGCAGGGGTTTTAGAAGCAGCGTGGGATGCGAGGTTCGAGGTTTGAGATTCCGCAGTAGGTTGGAACGAAGGAGGTTTCAATTCCGGGGTTTGCGGTCTGTTTGCGAGAGGGTTATAGCTTTGTATAATAGTCTTAATGTTGTTATATTTCTCCTTCATTTGATCGTATTGGTCAGTACTGAAATATGTATGAGATTGATCACCAAAAGATATCAAAGTCATGTGATTATTATGGAACTCTGTAAAGGATTGTTCCAATACAGCTAATCGACGACGTAAGTATTCTGCGGTCTTGCGCTCTGCACCATCCTTCTTGAAATTGGTGAAGAGCTTATCTACGGCTTCGATTAGTTGTTGTTGGGTTGCTAAAATGTCATCCATTTCCGACATTTTAAAGATATAAAAGAGACCTTACTTGTGCTGATGGCTTCTTTGGAGATCAAATGTCCTTGCGATGGCTGCAAGAACAAACCTGGAGTAGCAGCGCAATGAGATGACGCGATGCTTTCGTATAAACCAGGTTCAATCAGGATCAGCAGGATGATGAACTTTTCGGAAAGTAAATCCGATCAGTTCTGTTTACCAGGGTCTGGTAATAAATTCCAAGCGAGACACTCACACAGCACAGTTAGTAGATGCGCGCGTAATGATCCCGCTCCGACGGCTCGAAGGACCAATGTTCGGGGTTGGGGTGAGATAAATATAAACTAGGATTAAAGATTATAAAGATAGGTATAATTCAGTAACTTAACTGGGATAACTATTAAAACTAATGAGGTGAATGAGATGAGGTTGAGTAGCGCCCGATATGCTGGCCGAAAGCGTACTGACTATTTTACTTAGGTAATACATAAAATATTCAGGGCATAGCGCGCGATGTCGCAATTATGCTGACATGTTTATTATTGTTCGGTGATTATCCCGAACAATAATAAACCCGTCCCCGTCTCGCATCCAGCGGGTCCCCGCAACCTTCACCAGGTCATCGGTTCACCTGGTGGGAGGCCTTCTTTGTCTTGTATACCTAAGCTATATTTTTTTGTATTTTTATTTGCTTCGCACGCACAACGTGCAGGCCGCCTCTCTGTGGGAGGGAATGGCCGGTAATCCACGCAGGCCCAGTGCGGGTTGGTGGTTGTCACATGTCTTCGAGTTTTTGGTTCTAAGACATGCCGGTTTCCTCACGATATTTTCCTTCACCGTTTTTAGAGTAGTGGTGATAAAATAATTTACACAAAGTAACGGTCCTGCCTTGGTTCGAACCCACGAAAAAAGTGTTATTGGTATTGTTTATATTAGTTGGAAAGGAATCTGGAATTTCTCTCGATGTTATATTAATATAAGAAGTTACCATCAAAATGGCTTAGAATACTGTCTTAATGGACATATAAAAGCTTCGTTAATTTCATCAAGAACTACAAATGCCACTTAAAAGAGGTATCCGAATACTCAAAGTAAATAACATACTTATTCATACCTCTTCAAAACAACTGAAAACGAGGGGAGAACAAATACATTAGTTACAGCTCAGAGTTTAAGCAGAATGCATCGCTCAACGAGGTCAATAACTTCCTACGAACTTTATTGAGTTAACAGAACATTTATGAATGTTTATTTATTAATATTTTATGCTTTCGGTGAAGGAAAACATCGTGAGGAAACCGGCATGTCCTAGAACTAAAAATTCGAAGACATGTGACATCCACCAACCCGCTTTGGGTCCGCGTGGTGGATTACGGCCCATTCCCTCTCACAGAGAGGAGGCCTGTGTCCTAACAGTGGGAACATTAATAGGCTGATGATGTGATGTTATGTGTGTGATGCTTTCGTATGTGTGTCCGGCAATCACACTATATATAATATGTTCCCCGCGGCTTCGCTCCCGTGTACCACGACACAGGACCCGATTCCGGGATTAAAAAATAGCCTATGTCACTCAGGAATAATGTAGCTTTCTATTGGTGAAATAATTTTTTAAATCCGTCTAGTAGTTTCCGGAGCCTATTCGGTACAAAAAAAACAAAAAAATCTTTCCTCTTTATAATATTAGTATAGATAATTACACTAATATTATAAAGGCGAAATTTGTGAGTGTGTTTGTATGTTTGTTACTCTTTCAAGCAAAACCTACTAAACGGATCTGGATGAAATTTGGTACAGAGACAGATTATAGTCTGGAATAGCACATATGATACTTTTTATCCCAGGAATATGTTCGCTTGGTATAATTTTTGTGTGTGCGTGTGTTTGTATGTTTGTTACTTCTTCACGCTCAAACAGCTGGACTGATCTGGATGAAATTTAGCACAGAGATAGATGGAATAGCACATACAAAATTTCTTGCTTTCTTTTCTTTAATTGCGTACTTTTTTGTTCATTAAAAAGATTTTTACTTGTAATGGTTATGTTGTATGATAATGTAGATATATGTTGTACAGGGAGACTTTTGATTCAAAAGCAATCTTTGCTGTTAATCAACTCAAGCCAAAGATAAGAAAACTAAGAAGGAGGAGAGAAAAAAGGAGTATTTGTAGCCAATACAAGAAAAATAGTTTATTTGCTCCAGGTATGACGCATACCATAAAAGAAAAAGAAACAAAAAGCAAAACTTAAAACAGTGAAATTTTGCGTCAAAACCGCGCGAAACGGTTTGGAATAATGCTGGGACTTGCGTGCAAGACACAGCTACAGCGCCCGCCCATGACTGTTAAAAATTATTGTTTGTTAAACATATAAAGTGTGTGCCCGTAGCTGAATGCAGGTGGCAGCAGCTTGTCGGCGAATTCTCGCTACACTGAGAAAAATCGGGCCAATCAAGTATGACATTTAGCTTGATAGAAAAAAAAATAAAGCAATCAAAAACTTATAAAAATAGATTAACCACTGTTTGTTGTTACAATAAAGTCAAAATGATCAACTCTTCTCTATCATTCTCTTCATATAAGGAATCAAGATACATTATTAAAATATTGTAAACATGGCACGTCATAGATTTAATCAAGTTATATGATTAGTTCAATATTAACAGTTTATTGTTTTATAACGTTAATTGATCAATGTAAACACGCGTTTTGTTGTCGGTCGGTACTTGTTCATTTAGTTCGTTCGTGAGCCAGTGAATCGTGCTGTGAGTGAATCTCGCTACAGTAGCCATTGGACCTCCCTATAGAGTGTTTATTTTCTGTGCGTCGGGCTTCGTAGTTGTTATTTTATACTTGTGTTTTTATTGTGAATGTGATGGAAGAAGTGAGCGACCTTCTCTAGCTCCAGGATCTATGAAACAGCAGATTTTTTAACAACCGGCGAGTTATTTCAATGCAGGGAATGTTCAAAATACGTGGTAAAACTTTTCGCGTCGATTTCGCAGCCATTCTGTATAAGACTACTGTTCAATTTATTAGCATAAGGACGTTGATTATAAAGAAAGATTATGAGCCTATTGTTAAATATAATAAGACAAGAAATAACTTGTAATAACAAAAATAAATAAAATCTTTTTATAATAACTTCTGTCATAATTATTTATCAGAAATAATCAGCATTAGTAAAGGCAATTTAGACATCTTCATTGCTAATTTATATCTAATGCTATTTTTTCAGTTCCTTAAGGTCATTTACCTATCTTTTATACCTATGAACAATAAATAAGTGCACTTTATTAGAATAAATATCTCTCCTGATAGTATCATTAAAAGTACTTTATAACATTAAACAAGATAACTGATTAAATTTACAATATTCTAACATATATATAACTTCTTAGACTTTAATAATTATCTATATTCATATAATTAAACAAACTTCATAAAACGAAATAAGTTTTATTGTAAATGGAAACATATTTGATTCTAGTATCGAACAGAATCAAATGAATCAATTTTCCGATTCGCAGTAATCAGGTCCTTTGAAAGCAGAATATAAATTAAGCGTAGACATTATTGAAACTACTACAATACTTGATAACCATTACCAAGTTCGTTATAATTTCAATCAAAATAAATCATTGGGACACTAGCCAAACTAGATTATACTGACAATTGGGTTGTTGAATTTAAAAAAAAATACGATTTTTTAAATGTATTTTGAAACTTTACATATCATAAATTATATTGTCGTTGCAGAAATCTCTTAAATATTTTTTTTCAATTTATTATAAGCAATTGAAAATCGATAAAATTTTAAAAAGAACCACCTGCCTACAAACGGGCCATGATTGGTCGCCATGTTGGTGACGTCATAACGTTCAAGGAATTTCACGGTAATACAGTGTCAACTGCACGTGAATTGACTAAAAATATCCGAAAATTAGTGCAAAAATATTATTAAACAACAAATTTTATTTAGTCATGTGTGATAAAGGATTCATAAAGGCTAATGTCGATAATATACCCACCTGATACATAAATAAAGTAGTCGTAATGATTATTACGTGTTAGTGGACCCGTGTTAGTTATTGTTGTTTACCAGGTACATTTAGAAACGTAATTGTCATAACTTAATCGTTTTTACATATGGGTAGGTGATATTGGTGTAAAATAATAAAACCGACCAAGTGTGAGTCGGACTCGCGCACGAAGGGTTCCGTACCATTATTATCGCAAAAAAAACGAAAATTCACGCTTGTTGTATGGGAGCCCCACTTAAATGTTTATTTTATTCTGTTTTTAGTATTTGTAATTATAGCGGCAACAGAAATTCATCATCTGTGAAAATTTCAACTGTCTATCTATCACGGTTCATGAGATACCTGGTGACAGACGGACAGACAGACAGACAGACAGATGGACCGCGGAGTCTAAGTAATAGGGTCCCGTTTTCACCCATCGGGTACGGAACCCTAAAAAGTAAACAAACACGATTGGCGCGAAACAACGACTTTGGATATCAAAAAATTTCAATAGATACCACTAAATATGATACACATAAACATAACATTTTCGTTAATTCACATTATTTACATATCCCTTAATAATATTAAACACTAATATCTATATTACATATTTACAAACACTAATAAATTTGTAGAACAGAAACGTTAAAATACATTGAGGTATTAATGTACTAATGTGAAAATATTAACTTGGTAGATTTTCCTTACACTAATTCGTCAGTAAATATCTCTTAAATGCGTCGACCGATTTTCATAATTCAAACAGAAATATTAGTTTTACGCCTATATCTGTCATTCAAGAATAAAATAATGGATATATCTCCATAAACAAAAAATCATGTTTTCAAGTTACGTAATTATACAACAATGTCAACTTTGCTCGAAAGTTCCCTTAAAAAATTACTTTTCTCAGTCTTTCATGATCAAAGTAAAAAATTAATACGGACCTAATACTAAATTAAAACAAGATAACAACATATTTAACACATTATAATTGCAATCTAGTTAGACATAGAACATTTCTCAAATTTAGTACAGATTGCTAGGTATTTGGCAATTGCGCGAAACACATAATGGGGATCTTTTTGTAGTGTTTGTACATAATGATTCGAAGCAAGCACGATAACTTTTAAGGTTCTATATCTATGATCAATATATTCGATATTCATCAATATATTGACGATAATAACAAGATTGAATCGGTTAAAAGTCAAAACACTGTATAAGCTATGTGCCACAATGAGTAGAAATGAACGTTGTGACGTCACACGGGCTCGGGTTTGTTCGGAAAACTGTCGGGGTGTTTTCGGTACTGGATTCAAAAAAATATTTTCGTTTGGATTTTACTTTGTAATTACAATGAAAAAAATAAAACTAAAACTAGTTTTGTACGAAAACGTATATATGATCTTTCCATTTTTTACAAAAAAAAAATTGATACAACAAACCAATTACATTGTTTGATTTTATCAAGACAACTTGTTTGCTGCTTAATCAAGATAACTTTATTGCCATAATCATAATACTTTATGCGCTCGTATACAAACAAGTTCCTTGATAGCTGCAAACATTTTTTGATCAATGTTATCAAGTTTTTTTCTCAGTGTAGCTACGTTAGAAAGTATGTCATAGACATATATAGAAAGCCGAAGTTCGAACAATTGCAACTTTAGTAGCAGTGGGGAGGGCACATTTCTCACAAAACGAATGGGCCCGGTCGATGGGGCCAATAAGTTCTAGAGTGGGGACCGCGATACTATTGGATGACGCAGCATTGGAAGACCTTTAGGAAGATTGACGACATGGTTAAGGCTGCGGGAATCCACAGCTGCTCTATGTGGTGATACTTGGACGTGTACTGGAAAATAAACGACGTCTACTGCTCGACATAGGCCTCCTGGCCTATGTCGAGCAGTAGACGTCTTTCGGCTGAAACGATGATGATGACATAGAAACCAGTATTGTCGCAAAGACACATTGCCTGCTGCAGCCGACTGCAGTCAGCTACAGAATCATACCTCTATGCGCAAAAACAAATTTGTATGATTACTGTTATTATACTTATTACTCATCGATCGTATTTCATTTATTATCTTTTGATAACAAATCACCTCAATAAAATTGAAAGTAAGTTGAAAATAATGATAATGTATACTTGCTAGTCGACGTTCGCTCTATGAGCGGGACGGACGAGACCGTCGTCGGAGCACCGCTTAAGCGTCTTCTATCTTAAATCGGATGTAATATATATCATCTAAGTGCCACAAACATTTAGGTGAAAGACGTTCACAGCGAGATCAAGATCTTCCCCAAACATCACTTCAACAAATCCTGTGCTACTTGCTTCTACCGGATTACCATATACCTACCGCGATCCTCAACGAGACTATATCGAACCATCTTTTGACAATTATTATCTGAGTCGATCATCATTCAGCCGAAAGAAGTCCACAGTGAGACCAAGACCAACAAAAATCACCACTTCAAACGGTTCCGTGCTTCTTGCGTCCACGGGGTTGCATCCACCCACCGAGATCCTCACCAGAACATCATCGGTACATCTTGTGGGATCCAACCCGTGTTGCACATTTCGGTACGTGCTCGCCACTTCAGAAATCTAACTACCATACCAGGAAACAATGATGTGTCCATGAATCGGTATGTAGCGTAAAAAGCGTTCAGTGAATCAATATAACAAAAATTTACAACGATCCAGAACGGTTTAATTCAAGTATGGCCTACAGACCACCTAGCTGGCGTAACAGAGAGAGTTTAAGAAGAAAAGATGAAGAAAATGTTCGGAATTTCCTGGAATGCTCAATTTGTACTTCACAATTTGAAATAAGCTGCTTTAATATTGACGTAGATACCTTTAACAGGTTTACACTCGAAGAAAAGAAAGAATGGATTTGTGAACATTGTATGTCGAAGTTTTCAAAATGGAAACCTGAAACGTCCAGGAGCACGTATACTCCAGAAAGACCAGTTCTGGATTTGCCGACTAATTCCGTAAGGCGTGGCCAACGCACCACCAGCCAGCCGAAGATCAGCGATCCCGTAAATCAAATTGATGATGAAAGTAACCTAACATTAGTTAGAACAAAACCATTGAAAAATGAAGACACTGATGTCAGGATACAATCACCGAAAAATGTGGACACAGACAAATTACTTCTCTCCGAAATTCGCATGCTTAGAGGAGAATTGAGTGAAATCAACGAAAAAATTTCGTCTCTGTCCGACAATATGGATCGCAAATTCGATGAGTTTGAAAGACGGATCAATGCAAAGGATGAGGAAACCTTGATTCTGAGGCACTCCTTATTAGAACATCAGAATAGAGTAAACAGTTCTGTACAACCGATTAAATACTTTTTATTCTTGATGGTGTTGCTGTATCTTGTTAGTTTTCTTCACAGCAAGCGTAATTAATTATTGATTTTGAGCTTATTTCATTTATTTAGTAATATAAATAGTGTATTAATATTACAACACAAAATATATTTTTATAAATTATTTTTATTTAAATCTTTCATTGTTTTCCCTTCTTTTGAAGAGGGGTTAATCATTATTTGACTTACGTGTATCCTGTATTTTATTATGGCTGTATTTTATATCACAATCATAATTTAAATGCCAGCGTATTCTTCGTCACTTTATGTCCTCCGCATACACTATGTGGACTGCATGTTCTAAGGAAAGGGTGCTCTAGGGTCACCAAAGGATCCTCCTGTCTGAATGGATGGCACAGGCGATGCCGTCGTGGAGATATGGAAACAGTGTAGGCTCAGAGCTTAAATTAAACATATACGGAAGCATCTTTGACATCTCTGAAGGCGATGGACAAGGTTCCATGAATCTACACATGCCCGTGCCAGCCTCATCCAGGTTTTACCTGTGATTTCAACAATGCGTCATTCAGTAGCGCAACGGACAAACCATTGCGCTAGTAGGTGATCAAATTCGTCTTTTAGTCCTTGTGCAATATATCATTACGCTTTTTTTTATCGGGTTTTTACTGTTTTTATCATGTAGGAAAACGTGTGTTGGACCTAAACAATTTAATTCCACCGAGCCCTTTCCGTCATCGGACTACAAGAGGTATGGCAATACGCCATCGGTGCATGGTGGACATTCCACCCATACGCACAAAGTTTTGAAGTGTTTTGAGAATACTTTCATTGTGCGTACAGCTAAGGAGTGGAATTCCCTGCCGGAGTCTTTTAATAGTGAATAGGTTACTTTTAGGCAAGCGACCCTCATCGTCGACCCCAACATCGCTTACCATCAGGTGAGATAGAGGTCAAACGCAAACCAAGTTAATTAAAAAAACAATGCTGATGTGTTGGAGGAAATGTTGTTAAAATAATAAATGTAATCAATATTTTCAAACCGCCAATCACTTAGGTACAAGTTTATCTAGAATATTATTAGTAATTAGATTAAAATGATAGCCTACAGTACTGTACGGTCTTCACTTATATATAGAAAGTACTTCGATAAGAGTAATCGTACAAATTGTGACGTAAGATAAAGAAAAGACTCAACTGTATTAAGCATTATTTTTATTAGGATGAGAAGTTGCTGTGTCCACATTTTTCGATGGTTGTATACAGACATGTGTCAGTGGTTTTGTACTGACTAATGACGTAACTTTATTTTCGTCGTCATTTTGGCTTGCGGGATCGTCGACCTTCGGCTGGCTGGTTGCGCGATTCAATCTTATCTTGGCCTTGGACATTCCAAGTTTCGATCTTGTAAACTGCATACAATTATTACAGATCCACTCTTTCTCTTTCTCTGGTGTGAACCTATTTACTCTCTCTCTCTGGCAAAATCCAAATTGTGAAGAGCAAATTGAGAATGCCCGGTAAATTTCAATATTTCCTTTTCTTCCTAGATTGTCTTTGTAACGCCAGGATGGCGGTCTGTATCTTGCCATTCGTTGAGTTGAGTCTTTCTTGATTCACATCATCGTTCTTTATTAATTGTAGATACAGATTCTCCGACACGTCACTGCTTTTGCAATTTTGGTATGATAGTCAGATTTCTGGAGTGGCGACAAGGTGGCACATGGGTAAGACAACACAAGATGAACCGATGATATCCTGGTGATGGTCGATGCGGGAATCCACTGGATACGAGAAGTACCGGACCGGTTGAAGTGGCAATATTTGGGGGAGGTCTTGATCTCTCTGTCAATGTCTTTCGGATGAGTCGTGTTGGTATAGTCAACTGATATATCAAAAAATAAGATAGAAGATTACACTGGCGGTGTACCGTCCCCGACTCCCGACCGGTATATTATGGATACTCATCCAACCGCAACCTCTTTAAGCGTTGCTTAACCTTGAAGATTGAGACTTGTGGCTATTATTCTTTAATCACGAGCTCCTCAGTATCGTGTCATTATCTGTTGATTAACATAATATCTGATAAAGAACTGCAAGTCGCAAGGAATGTTTAAAAAATATTGCCTCCAGATGACTTGTTATGCACCGCGATTACTAATCAATTGTAATCAATATATTATCTTTTGATAACATGTTACCCAGTTACTAACTTGTGGAGGTCAGTGCAATCGTTCTATGAAAAACAGTACCCTCCCGCAGTTGGGTAAAAAATGATATTCAGTTACATCCTTAGACTGGAAACCGACCACAACATGTTGGAACATGTCGGAGCAGATTGTTTGTATGATAAATATTAATGAATACCTGTTACTTAGATTTTTTAAGACCTATTATCATTATTAAAGATTTTCATATTATATATATTAATATGCGAACTACGGCGTGAGCAGTGGTGGCGTGGGTTCGAACCCAGGCGGACGCTTTACTTTGTGTAAATTATATCATCACCACTGCTCTCAAAATGGAGAAGTAAAACATCATGAGAAAACATGGCATGTCCTAGAACCAAAAATTCAAAGTCATGTGACATCCACCAACTCGCACTGGGCCCGCGTGGTGTATTACGGCTCATCCCCTCTCACAGGCAGGAGGTTTGTGTCCCAGCAGTGGGGAAATTAATAGGCTGATAATGATAATGAAGCTGATGCGACCTACTTCAGAGTGTAATTTTGAGCAATTAGACATATCTCATAGTGCTCAGAGAGTCAAGACAAAGTGCAATTCTGTCAACTATAAAGATTGTCGAAAATACCAAAAGTTTGAATATGCTCAATCAATCCCAAACATCTTCGATTTTTTTTATGTGTGTTACCTCAGACCCTTTTTTTTTTTTTACTATGTATAGGCCTGTGTTTGACCACAATCTCACCGTGGTCAGTGATGATGTGGCCGATGGTGGTAAGCACACAAAGCCTAGAAGGGAACTGGCTCTCAAGTGCTGCTGTCGGAACACACCGGAAGGTGCTTGGCGACAGATTTTCAACTTGAGGGTGGTTGCCAGCCAGGCGGGTACTACAAAGTACCACGATGTTTTTCTTCACCGAAAGCTCAAGCTCATTGTAGGATTCGAACCCGCGACCTTCGTCTCGGTATCCGACGTCACTACCACTGAGCTATCATCGCCTTAAAATCTTTTTACTAGGTAAACCGATATTGATGATTATTTTTTTATTTGAAAGCTGGTGCTTCTTGCTTGATCGCGGACCCCATTTCGTATTAAATCAAGATCTGATTAGCAGTTTTTTGTTATACTTAAGGCATACTTTCATGGTAATATAAGATACCAAAACTAAAAAGAGAAAAATGAAATCGTTTGAACAAAAAAATTAAACCGGCTTCCAAAACAAAACACCACAAAGCGAAAAATTACTTTCTTTTCGGAAGTCGGTGTCAAAAACGAAAAAATATAGGTACCAAAGACATCGACATCCAAAAAGGAAGTTATTTGTCGCTTCGTAGTGTTTTGTTTAAACTCTATGCTCCATACTTTAGCATTTATTGAAGCCGATGCCTTTCCAATAACTATTTCATTCAAAGCATTTCCTTTCAAAAACAAACTATAGTGTCCTTTGATTTAAGTGCAAGAGCTAAAAGAATGCCTTTCAGACATCATTGTGTTAAAGAGAAGCGTCGATTTTCGATAAATATCAACACCTATCTATCTGACTAGGCAAAGGGGGGATCCCCCCATTTTTAATCTAAGATAAAGGGTACATTGAGTGCTTAACCATCGTGTCTGGCTGAAACTATATTACATTTACACTTCATTAGCACCTTAAATTTTAATAAATAAAGTCTATTTTAGATGTTTTACATGCGCTTAGCAACTTTGTATCGCGATACTTGAAGACTATTTTACTTTTACGGTTGAGAAGACTTTAAAATTAAATACAGAAGGTTGAGTTTTGAATGATTGAGGTGTAGTTTTTAATGTGGTTTTTTCCGTATCTGTAGATAGTAGACTTGACAATAGGGCCCCTTGTTTCACCGGTCGGTGAACGCACAGGTTGCGATTTTAGTGATTAAGAGATGGCGATTAGGTAGGTTTCCTTTTAAAATTAGAATGATAATGACAAGTGGTCATTCATGGTAGATAGAGGTTGAATAGACACCTCTACTTATGAAAATTCGCTTTGAACGTCCCATCAAAATGTGTGCATCTATTTCGGAGATCAGCCAGAATAAAAAGGCAGAAATTCAGACGAGTTTTTTTTTTGAATACGTATCGTGTAAGATTTATATGCTTTCTGTAAAAGCTGTTATTTTGGAATTTAAACAGACTGCCTCAGGTGGTCGCAAGCTCTACTGTTGGCAGTTTTTGAATTACTTATAATTAAAGTACGTTATTGAAATACAAATACATATTTGGTATTATACTGCTATTACTTCTTTAAAATGTAATTTGTAATAGGTATTTCAAATACCTAACACTTAGGTACTTTGTAGTTAGTATTTCAAATACTTATGGCTTCAAAATACATTTGGACAAATCGGTAAATGTATTTTTAGCGATCTTAAAAATGGGTTCATTCTGTAGAAAACAGTGGGTATTTAAAAAAATTGCGAGATAATATTTTGTAATTTGTATTTTGATTATAACAAAGCATGTATTTTGCCCGGCTCTGGATGCCCAGGACGGGCAAAGCGTATTGGGTTTTTTATCTGAAATGTCTTAAAACATACTGGTTTAGTTTTGGGTCCGGTTGATAGCAATAGGCTGGCCGCCTATTATCATGCAACTGAAGGGCTGCTGATTCCTATCCGCTAACCCTCAACTCTACCCCTATTTACACCCTCAAACACTCGTTTTACCTATTACTACCTACACTTACCCACACATACTCTCACACATTCACATACACCTACTTATATACACTCACTCACATACACCTGTACACATACACCTACTTACATACACCTATACATATAACTCATATTATATCCATTCTAGAATCAGCATTTTTAGGGTTCCGTACCCAAAGACTCCGCGGTCCGTCTGTCTGTCTGTCTGTCACCAGGCTGTATCTCATGAACCATGATAGCTAGGCAGTTGAAATTTTCACAGATGATGTATTTCTGTTGCCACTATAACAACAAATACTAAAAACAGAATAAAATAAATATTTTTTTTTGGGGCTCCCATACAACAAACGTAATTTTTTGGCCATTATTTGCGATAATGGTACGGAACCCTTCGTGCGCGAGTCCGACTCGCACTTGGCCAGTTTTTTTATGTCATAAATTATGCATTGTAAACCTTATCATCATCACCATCACATCACTTCATCAGATAACTTGCGACTTAAAATGCCAATGCATTCCACACCATTCATGGATAAATCTTTTACTGTCCAGGCTGCTCGTCTGTGGAATGCATTGCCTGACTCAATAAAACGTGCTCAGTCGTTGCCTGTATTTAAAAAACTCATCAAAGAGCAATACCTATCGCTGTGATTGTGCTCTTGGTTTTTGACATAATGTGCTGATTGTCGTACATCATTTATTTTCATTGCTTATATATTAAGTATGTATGTATTTATGTATCTATTATTTAGCATATGTATGTATTTTAGTGAGTATCTATTTTATGTTTATTGTTGGTATTGTCGCACCACTGACAACCTTATGTCCTGTTCAGGTAATTTCTGTCCATTCCAGGTTGCCTGGAAGAGATCGCGAATTGCGATAAGGCCGCCCATTGTATACTATAGTATTAAGTTTCTTTTTTCTTGTTGATTATGGTGTACAATAAAGTGTATATAAATAAATAAATAAATATCTAGTTCATACTTGATCTATTACATACGAAGTCTAACTGTAAGAATTGGGGAGTCTGGTGACCCGTAACACAGCAAAGGTATTCAATACCTTCTTCGGGCACCAGTCTCTTACAAATAATTTAAATTTTTTTGTATTAGATTAAGCATTTTCTGTATCTTCCTGCAACATATATGATGAGAAAATTAATATATTATTAAATTTAATTTAATAATATATGGGACCAAGACATAACTGAGAGCAGTGGTGGCTTAGTGGTATCGGCCGCGACTTAAAAGTTGTGTGTCGTGGGCTCAAACCCAGGCAGGCGCTTTACTTTGTGTGATGTTCACTAGTAACACTAGTTAGAGTTTGGGATTTATAATAAAACAACCAGATTTATCAGTAAGTAGGACAACACTGAATGGCACGTCAGACCACCGCTGGAGCGATCTAATAATGAATAGATATAAACATTCAGTGCTCTGCTACGTATATTTTAAGTTTATACCACACTTTGTGTAAATTATTTCACCACCACTGCTCTCAAAACGGTGAAGGAAAAAATCGTGAGGAAACCGGCATGTCCTAGAAACAAAAATTCGAATACATGGGATATCCACCAACCCGCATTTGACCCGCGTGGTCGATTACGGCCCATTTCCTCTCACAGAGAGAAGGCCTGTTTCTTAGCAGTACGAACATTAAAAAGGCTGATGATGAATATTATGATGAAGACAACTCGCGAAATGTAGGAAATCCCTAATCCTTAATGCCTAATCCTTTGTGGAATACAGGCGTGATGTTATGTTACAAACAGACACTTTTTATTTATTTGTACAGATACAAAACCACTCCAGAACTTTTCGGCCCCATCGCTCATTCGTTCTGCGAGCAATGTGCCCTGTCCACTGCCACTTAAGTTTGGCAATTCTTCGGGCTTTGTCGGTAACCGTGGTTCTCTTGCAGATGTCTGCATTTCTGATTCGATCACGCAACGTAACTACCAGCATAGCTTACTACATTCCAAGATGTAGCGTTGGAAGGCCTCCCTCTCGGCCGGACTCGGAGAAATCCGGTAGGTGCGAAACGCACAGGACCGATTAGTAAGGCGATGATTGAGGGAAGTCTATGACTAGCAGTGGACGTCTTTCGGCTGAAATGAGTGAGATACAGAGCATAGATGGCGACCAACCGCAAAACCGCAACGTTCTCACAGGACACGGTAACTGTAAAAGTAAATTATTTTCCTTCAAGCTGTTGCTACCTCTCCGTTATGTCAATTTTATACATCTGACTGCGAATATGTACAATCTGCACATCATATTATGGGAGTGTATTCCTTGGCAGAATGAACGCAATATTATATTGGATTATGATATGTACAGGCTGGATCCTGCATTATTTAGCGTATACGTATTACGGCTTATTATACGGACCTTGTGAAAACTAGAACAAATTTCCGTGCGTTCAAGCGTTTTTGCCATAACTATTATTGGAATCAAATATAAAAGCTCACAATGTTAGGAGTGTTAATTTTTACCCGACTGCCGAAGGATGGTAATGTGTTTATCAGTCTATGTATGTATGTATGTATATATGTATGTATGTATGTTTGTTCCTATGTGGCGTTCTAGAGACCAAACGCGTTGGCCGATTTTGATGATTCTTACGTCAATCGATTCGTCTTAATCCTGCGAGTGTCACTGGCTACATTAAAATTGGAAAATACAAGAATGGCGGATTTTGGGCGCCATTTTTAGGCGAAAAAAAGATTTTTTTTCTTCCAAACCCATCGTATGTGGTATCAAAATAAAGGATTTTAAGAGGCAATTTCAAAAATATATAACACTTATATGTTTAAATGTACCTAATTCTAAAAAAAAATAACTAAAAAGTTGTAAGTTGTTATACGTGGTGCTAGGCAACTGGGCTTATCCCTGTTGTAAACGACCATATGGAGGGATGTGGAAATTATGTTTTCCTAATCCTCCTTTAATGTTTTCTGATTAATTTCGTTGCGGCATCCAAGACGGTTAAATTCATTCTCCGAGACTTCGTAAATTTTTATTGCCTCGACGCTTTTCTGGTGGTTGCCACTGTTGATTCTGGCTTTCAGAAGATGCAGTGGTTTGGGAATATTGCGGTGTGATTGTCCCAATAAAAAAGATAACGTTCTGTGCTCTGACTTGGGCAACCGAGTTCCTTTCGTCCCAATCCGCTATTCTTTCACCACTATATCCTGAGCCTATACATCTGCCAGTCCTCCTCTTCATTGACAATAGATTATCTACGAGCCGGACACTTCATTATGCCGTATTATAATCACGAACTACGACGTACAAAACGCTTGCGTTCGAGGCTCTGGTCTGAAATATACACAAAGAGTTTTCCCAGGAAATAAAAGCTACTTAACCTAAGTAGCTTTTATTTCCTGGGAAAACTTGCTTACTTTGCTTTAAAAAAAAATTTATACATAAAAAAAGTTTTTATTCGTGATTTTATGTCATCTAGAGAGCGCCACATTTTTTATTTTATTTATTAATGTATAGTCTCATAGCATATACTAGCGAACGATCAAGACGCTTCTAACGATACCTCATTTATCAAACTATGATGAGTAGTTTAGAAGTTTTGACGGAACAAATGAAGATAAATACATAAAAACTGGTTAAAATCATAACCCTCTTTTTAACTTCATCGTTGTCAGGTAATTATGATAACTCTATGGGCATCTTTCAACCATACATACTGTACATATATCCCAGTTACACAGGGAAATCTATAATTAGCCATAAAAACTGTAATAGACATATTTTGTTAAATATTTTTATAAATTGCTATAATAAAAAACCGGCCAAGTGCGTGTCAGACTTACGCACGAAGGGTTCCGTACCATTATCGCAAAAAACGGCAAAAAATCACGTTTTTGTATGGGAGCCCCACTGAAATATTTATTTTGTTCTGTTTTTGGTATTTTTTGTTATAGCGGTAACTGAACTACATCATCTGTGAGAAATTTCAACTGTCTAGCTATCACGGTTCATGAGATACAGACAGACAGACAGACGGACCGCAGAGGCTAATAGAGTCCCGTTTTTACCCTTTGGGTACGTAACCCTAATAATGGTGTTCAAAGGTAAACGTCTAGACAGTAAACTTTCGCAGTAACGTACATCGCGATAATGAACTTCGCAACAATGATTTACACCCGAGATTGCATGTAGCAGAAATACGAATGTAGAGATGGATGAGTGGAATAAATATAAAATGGGAGGAAACCTGCTAAAGCTGCTATTTTTACTGCTCTATATATTTCACACGGAAATCAAAACAAAACATAAATAAAGTACTTAGCTCCGAATTCAAATTATTATGCACGATAAATCTAATAATTGATGGACATGGAAATTATCATTCGTTTGTATTCGGAAATGCGATGATTGCCGAGGGACATTAAGAAAACGGAGAGCAGTGGTGGCCCAGTGGTATCGGCCGCGACTTACAAGTTGTAGGTCGTGGGTTCGAGCCCAGGCAGGTGCTTTACTTTGTGTAAATTATTTCACCACCACTGCTCTCAAAACGGTGAAGGAAAACATCGTGAGGAAACCGGCATGTCCTAGAACCAAAAATTCGAAGACATGTGACATCCACCAACCCGCACTGGGCCCGCGTGGTGGATTACGGCCCATTCCCTCTCACAGAGAGGAGGCCTGCACAGCATGATTTTCTACTTGTTCACGTCTTTTTAGTTTGCTTTTTAAGCAGTCGGGGTCAAAACCCTTTATTTTGATATCCCCCACACGACGGGTTAGGACGAAAAAAAATTGGGCCCCCCCACAATATGGCACCCAAAATCCGCCATTTTTCTATTTTCTAATTTTAATGTAGCCAGTGACACTCGCATGGTTAAGACAAATCGATTGACGTACGAATCATTAAAATCGGCCAACGCGTTTGGTCTCTGGAACGCCACATAGGAACAAACCTACATACATACATAGACTGATAAACACATTACCCTCCTTCGGCAGTCGGGTAAAAAGGATTAGGTAGTAGTTTACAAACACATATGCATCGATTCGTCTAAACATACGTCACATCATGTTTACATTCCTTAAAGGGTAGACAGAGCATCAAATACCATACACATATCCAAGTACGAGTCGGAACCGTGTGGAACCGTGTGCCCAGTGTTCCGTAGGGCTTAGGATTTTCGTTTAGGTTTCCATGTAAATTATCAGTGAGGCCGTTTGTACCTTAAAGCATAATTAATTAAAATATTCGTTACTATTTTTAAAACAAGAAAGTGTATTTTTTTATTATTTTTGTAAAATTATTATATTAGTGTACCTCTGCTGTGTTTAAAAAAATAAAAGACCACTGGTTAAATGCACTGTTATTGTATTTCAATATGTAGAAAATTTTCATTTGCTTTAAATACATGATGGGGGAACCTGTGCTAGGCAATAATATATATATTTTGAACTTCTTCCTCTCCCGACTGAATGACGTCACAAACGCCCGCGCTAGCGCTCGTGACAGCCGCGGCTGAGCTCAGTCCAATATTGCCCATTATTCCCTGTAAAATCGTAATGTCAATGTGTGCGTGCATAATGGCGCTTTGTTCGTAGTGGACTCTCTCTCTGTATGCGGTACGCTGCCGCTTATGTACTTTGTGGTAAGTGTATCCGGCAACAGTAGTATTAAATTTTTCAAGCACTTCTTAGTATCTGATTAAACTGAAACTTGGGGTACTTATGTAACTTTGGAAACATCGAAATTATAGAGCACTATGAACTGGTCTCGTGATAGAGCCGGAAAATGGCAATAACAATTCCTTAACCAGACAAGATACTCGTAGTATCATCGTTTTTGGAATCCATGGATGTGCATTGTCAAGTATAATTTCATACATAACAGTTTAAACTTGACACTCACCCAATATAAACAAGTTAGTCAACGCAGCACACGGCGAGCAAGCTTGCTAGTTTGACCTAAAACAAGAACTAACTATGGCACAAAAATGCTAACTTTTTAAGGAGCACAACTCTATGATAAGTTACCGTCCTGTATATGAAATCTACACTCTTTCAATGCCTTCAAGGCTCAACTTAGCCAGCACATAATTGCGGATCGATCATTTTTACCCGACTGCCGAAGGAGGGTAATGTGTTTATCAGTCTATGTATGTATGTATGTATGTATGTATATATGTATGTATGTATGTATGTATGTATGTATGTATGTATGTATGTATGTATGTATGTTTGTTCCTATATGGCGTTCCAGAGACCAAACGCGTTTGCCGATTTTGATGGTTCTTACGTCAATCGATTCGTCTTAATCCTGCGAGTGTCACTGGCTACATTAAAATTGGAAAAAACAAAAATGGCGGATTTTGGGCGCCATTTTTTGGGGAAAAAAAATTTTTTTTATTTCCAAACCCATCGTGTGGGGTATCAAAATAAAGGATTTTAAGAGGTGATTTCAAAAATATATAACACTTATATGTTTACTTGTACCTCAATCTAAAAAAAATAACTAAAAAGTAGTAAATAAAAAAAGTTAATAAAAACATCAAAAAACCCGACTGCTTAAAAAGCAAACTAAAAAGACGTAAACAAGAAGAAAATCATGCTGTGCAGTCGGAGGATACATCTGGTGTTGGTCCGCCAGCTCGCGAATATGAATCCTCCGACTGCACAGCATGATTTTCTTCTTGTTTACGTCTTTTTAGTTTGCTTTTTAAGCAGTCGGGTTTTTTGATGTTTTTATTAACTTTTTTTTTACAGAAAAGAATCCATTGGATGGGTAACTATTAACTTGGAATACTGAATTCTTGTATATTATATATGTGTGTGTAGTATTGTTCTCAAATAAGTGACATATGTCTATATATTGGGTATAAAGATTATTTAAACCGAAACCGTAAAGCTTGCATTATATGCCAAAAGTATTTTCAGTATGGCGCCACGTGTATACAATCACTTGCCAAAGTCCATAATAGAAACTCCATCCATCGATGAATTCAAAAAGAAATTAAAAAGATTCTTGCTATGTAAATGTTATTATAGTATTCAGGATTACTTAAGAGAGGATGTAAGGACATATTGTTGATGTGACTAGTTCACTAATTTTATTTATTATTATTATTACTTTGATTTTACTTTGACATTTAAAACAAATACATCTTGACATTCTCATTTAATACATGACATTTAATTTTTTGATTAATCTAGTGACATTACTATTTTGTTTCATGATTGTTGTGTTTCATTGTTAATTGCTGTGGTGACATTGCCAAATAATGCACAAATTTAATTATTACATATTATTATCATGACATTTTCATTTAATATATGACATTTTAAATTTAATTCTTCTAGTGACATTATTGATAGCTTCATTTGTTATGTTTCATTGTTATTTGCCACGCGGTGAAATTGACAAAACAAAATAGATTGTGTTGTAAATTATAAATTATTTTTGCAAGTAAATGTGTTATCAAGCTTGTGATTTGCATGCCTTAAGGTGTAATATGGTTGGACTGTGCTATATTTTTAACAACTTTTTGTAATTACCCATATTAGCAAATAAATGATTATGAATTATGAATTAAATTATGAATTGTATTACTTAATCCTTATTCTATTTTCGAACATTCCTAGCCACTCGAAAAAAAAATCCACTCATCGACAAAAAAAAATCACTGATAAAATATTATTCTGTTCAAAAAGTATCCGAGCCAAATACAAGCACGAGAAAATCTACTTACTTAAATCAGCAAATATTCCCTCAAGGATATTTCAGGCAGGGATATTCTTTAACATAATATTAGTAAAGTAATTTGCCTGTCTCAACGTTCATTAATTCTTCATCTCCTTACAAAGATTATGATAAAATTCATTGCGCCTCATTTCCGTAAACATGGCATTATGGTGGGGCTATGAAGTTGGCGGACATAGAAAATGAAGCAGATTACGTAATATTTTATGAAAAAGTGTCTATGTTCTAAATCAAATATTATAATATAAAAATATATAACAGTATACCAGCAGCTATTAAAAATAAAGAGTGTCTGGGATCCTTTAAGAGGTCTTTGTTTAAATTCCTTGTAGATAGATGTTACTACTCCGTCACTGAGTTTACTACTGATAAACAGAGGTATGACGATTCCGACTTGCCAATTGGACATTTATGATTTGATTTATTGATAAAGTATAATTGTGTTTATTAATCTATAATTATAATAACCTGTTTACCTATTGACATATTTTAAATTGATTTATTTTTAATGTAATCTGACATGTTAATTGACATGCTACCTTAATTGTATTATTTTATTTATTATTTATTTTTGTTCACATATTTTAAATTGATTTATTTTTAATGTAATCTGACATGTAAATTGACATGTAACCTTTATTGTATTATTTTATTTATTATTTATTGTTGCTTGCTAATTTTAATTTGCATGCTATTGTCAATTTTGTACGCCAGATATTGGCAAAACATAGTGCACATATTATAACAATACTATCTGTAACCATACCTATGTTTTACAAAATAAATGATTGATTGATTGATCAAGCGAGATAGTGGTCAAACGCGAGAATATAGATCAAAAAATCAAATGTTTTTTTATTTCACATAGGCCTACATTGGCACTTATAAAACGTCGACAAAAGGTGCACGGTTCGGGTTGGTCGTTTCTTGTGGAGAAGAACCGGCAAGAAACTCCACGGTTAAACTTTAAAAAAAATTGGTTTGTTTTTACAATATTTTCATGTTACAGCATTAGTGCTTAGATATGGGGGACAACGTAGGCCCGACAAGAAGTCGTAAGAAACTAAAAATTTAAAAAAAAAATGTATAAACGAGATAAAGTGTTAACAAATGTTAGCAAGCGTCTAGAAATCTAGAAGGCCTACAATTTACATACATTCACAAAACAATCGGTAAAAGAATCTATACAAAGGAAAAAAATTAATAAAAATATAACAAGACTAAATTTAACATGTGGCACAAATGTTGTTATCAGTGCTGTAACTATTCTTAGCAAAGGACTATAAAGATTATTGAAATCATTGTAAAAAGTCTAATTAAAAGAAGGAAAAAAAAAGAAAAAATGAGATTGAGAATAGTTAGAGACATCCACATATTTGTGCCGTTTATGAGTTACCAGGGAAGCCGCATGAGCAGAAGGAGCTAAAATTTTTATCTTCAACGTAATCCTTCTACACCCTTTGCTACACTCCAACCAAGAGAACACTTACAGTAAACAAAATCGTCAACTGCGGCTATATGATACCGATATAATTAGGTTAAGTTTCAATGAAGAAAAAAAAATGCGTATATGTAAAAAGATACATACACAAAATTTTGCTGCTGAGTTAAATGGTGACATTTCGTGACCATTTGGGAAAGTGACCTTTCGGGAATCGGGAACGAAGGAAAATGCCAGCGTCCGTAGAGGTCTGACAATAAAATGAATCAATGAAAAATCTCGTAGGCTTCTCACAGGTTTACAACTTACAGCACACTCCAAATATCATCTGTTAGTTTTATTTTTTTTATTTTCTCAATCGCTGATTGCAAAGCCCCAACAATAACTGGGTCCTCTTCATATGTAATAGAAATTATTTTGAATCTCATATGACGACGCAGAACATGTCATCAACCAGCATAAAATAGATTAAGTTCTCGTTTCTGCACTAGTGCGGTAATGTTATCATTGCAATTATTGTTAGCGTTTCAAGCAAGCATCACTTAGAGGACACGACAAGCATAAAATTGAATACAAATGTAATGAAATTATACCTTACATTTTATCTATGACTAACCTAGAAGCTTGTAGCTAAATAAAAAAACCTGTACGGTCAGGGCGGGTGGGGGCATCAGGAACACCATTCCTCACGCAGAATTCTATTGCAAAAGAAGACTTGATTTAAATGCTTCAGTACCCAGGTCTACAAATTCCTAAAAATAAAATAACTCGAAAGCCGTTTTTTGAAAATAACGCAAAACGTCTCGAGAGGCCTTTTTCGTTATGTGACGATTTGATTTACTGCTAACGCATGCCCGTGCTCCCGCCATAAGCGGCACAGGAGGACACCGTGGAGTTTTAGTGGGATGGATTCCCACATAACTATCTCCCCGTGGTAGCACAGTATGCATGAGCATATCTCCAGATAAAAAAAAATAAGAAAAGGCTGCTTTTTACCCGACTGCCGAAGAAGGGTAATGTGTTTATCAGTGTATGTATGTATGTATGTATGTTAGTTCCTATGTGGCGTTCTAGAGACTAAACGCGTGGGCCGATTTTGATGGTTCTTACGTCAATTAATTCGTCTTAAACCCCGCGTGTGTCACTGGCTACATGAAAGTTATTAAAATTAAAATTAAAATAGGAAAATAGCGGTTCTTGGGCGCCATATTGTGGGGGCCCAAATTATTTTTTGTTCCATTCCTATCGTGTGGGGTATCAAAATAAAGGATTTAAAGAGGTGATTTCTAAAATATATAACACTTATATGTTCAAATGTACATATACATATACATACACTAAAAAGTTATAAATAAAAAAAGTTAATTAAAAAAATCAAAAAACCCGACTGCTTGAAAAGCGAACTAAAAAGACGTAATCAAGAAGAAAATCATGATGTGCAGTCGGAGGATACGTGTGGTTTTGGTCAGCCAGCTCGCGAAGATGTATCCTCCGACAGCACAGCATGATTTTCTTCTTGATTACGTCTTTTTAGTTCGCTTTTCAAGCAGTCGGGTTTTTTGATTTTTTTAAGGAACATCGTTCCAATAACAGCCGCACAGGTCGATCTTCAAGGTTAAGCAACGCTTGTCGAGGTCGTTCGGTGGATGGGTGACCATGTTTACATAGCGAGATTCAACCGTGCCTCGGAAAGCACATTAAGGATGTCCAGGCTGTCATTTGCAAATCTATGAAAAACGTTACGGATAGCCAGGAGCCAGGCAATTTACACTAGTCTTGTTAAGGGGTATCTTGTAACAAGCAAATTACAAAGTAGATGATTATATTCAAGATAAGAATGCTTGGAAACATGCTGGTCCTGCTCCATGGGCGATCTTTAGTGTAGACAAAATCAAACTATATATTCATAATTATAGTGTTGTTCTTTTTTGGTTTAGAAATTAATTCGCACTCTATTCCATTGTTGTTGAATTAGGTAATTTACCTATGTTTGCAATATTTGTAAGTACGTGAGAACCATGTTCCTATTTAACAAATGAATGAATTTACCTGTTAGTGTTTGTAATAGGTACTTTATAAATATATTCGTAGTACAGTAGTGTGAATCTGGGTGCATCGTCCTCACGTGTATGAATAAATGTATGTATGTAAATATTGTAAAAAACTTTTTTTTAAAACAGTAAGTGTGGAGTTTCTTGTTCATTCTTCTCCATAACAAGCTTCTTTTCCGAATGGACGGTAGAATTAATTAGTATATATACTAAATACTAATAATATAATATTATAAAGAGGTAAAGTTTGTGAGTTTGTGTGGTTGTAGGTAATCTCAGGATCTACTGAACCGATTTAGATGAAATTTGGCAAGGAAATAGTTTGAGACCCTGGGAAGGACATATGATAGTTTGTATTCCTTTGGGATGATAAACCACATTTTACGCGGGTGAAACCGCGGACAGAAGCTAGTTACTTAAAATTAAAAATATTGACGTTCAAAAGTGCCGCTTAATGGCCTAATAGAAATAAATAAATATGACTTTGACTGGGTATTTTTTTGTTGGGACAAACCCACCGCACTATTCCCAAACCACTGCAAGTCCTAAAAGCCAAAATCAACAGTGGCGACCACCAGAAAAGCGCCGAGTCAATGAAGCTCGACGAAGTCCCGGCGAATGAATTTAACTGTCTTGGATCCCGCAACGACTTTAATCAGAAAAGAAAAATGGAGGAGTAGGAAAAAGAATAAAATAGGAATTTCCACTTCCCTCCATATCAAGCAGGAGACAGAACAAACAAACAAGACCAATAGGCACAAAGGGTCGTTTACAACACTTGGGGGCTTGGCGTTTGGGTTTTTGACCGGGTTGTGGCGGTTAGATAGAGGCATGTTAAATACTAGTGATAATCTGTATCCAGTTAGACTCAACTGAAAGCCGAGGCGTATAAAAAACCCCAAACAAATGTACGAGTTACAATGGAATTTGAAGTTTATCTAGTATGACATAGAGTTTCATGTTGCAAAATTAGATAATCACTCGTATTCTAAATTCAAATTATCCAAATCAGAAAGAAAAGTACGAACACCCAAATACGTGACAATGAATATTTTATTCTATAACAAAGCCTTAATAAATCCTAAACCTAAAAGCGATCATAAACTTTCTATTGATTGAAACTAAAAACTTTTATATAGTAGCCATTTTGTTATGAAAATATTCAATCGTTAAGTATAATGGGAACAATGGATAAGTGTCTAATAAATGTTATTTACTGTCGGGCCTCAACAACGTGAGGTTGCATACACCTAAGGACAATGTACTAGACCCATCTTCTATTTGTAAGGTCAGGCGGATAGCTGAACTGCGAAAGATTTTTAGAAGAGGGGCATTAAAAAAAAAAAGATGTCATCAAATTGATAGACGTATCGGCTCTAACAAAATAGGATACCTTGCTGACAGCAGAGCTATCAACAAAATTTGTAGATAAGCTGAATTTTCGAAAAACCCCGGAATCCTTGAAATAAAACGACATTACTGACCTATGGAGGGAGAGAAAGAAATAAAGATATATTTGCTCAAACACGTGTATACATGCAAGAATAAATAATACGTGCATGCAGAGATAACTCCGTCCTTTTGTTTGCTACGTTTTAACGCGTAAACCACTAAACCAATTATGGATATAGACTAGACCTTCGAGAAGAACATAGAATACTTTTATCTCGGCAGCTCGTTCCCTTGGTACTCGTATATTTAATTTCCGATTTACACACAGACGAAGCGAAGCGGGAAGAAATTAATAACAAATAAAAATGCTTTGCAATCAAGAAAAGAAACAAACATTAATAGCAAACTGCAACAAAATACAATTTAAAACATTGTCGTACACCGTGTAGGTACCAATTATTCTGGCTTGCAGTGCACGTATGTACAATACACGTCAGGGCCAGATTTCCACCACTGTTGGCCTGTGTTTTGTTTTCCCGTTTTATTTTATTACTCAAGTTGTTTTATTTAAGCTTTTCCACATTTCTTTTTGTTTATTGAAATCTGTTCTCAGTATTTTTTTATGTTTGTGAATGTTTATTAAGTACGGTATTGATTTGAAAATAGATAAAGCAAGCGTTAGAAGGAGTGTGCTTTTGCTGAAGAGTCGGGTCCGGATCCGCAGACTTATTACGTATCTTACAGATTTTTGCGCGATAATTGCTCTTCAATACAGAAGCTTTTGAGATTTTGGCGGTTTTGACGTGATAACTTCTTATGGGAGTGTAAACCGCTTCGTAACGTAACGCGTTAGGGCGCCAGTCTGTCCGGCTTCCCTTTCTCTCACGCATACGGTAGCGGTAGGCAGGCTCTTCCCCTCTCACTCTAACAAGTGAAACAATCTCTAATCTAGAGTTATAAATTCTGTCGGCCGTCCCGAGACGCACACGTTATTTTTTTTATTTGCATTTGACAAACGGCGAACCATTAGCAGTGGCCCAGTAGTAACGGCCCCGACTTACGTGTAGAGCAGTGGTGCTCCAGTGGTAACGGCCCCGACATACGTGTCGTGGTCGTGAGTTCGAACACAGACAGGCGGTTTATTTTGTATAAATTATTTCATCACCACAGCTCTAAAAATGGTGAAGGAAAACATTGAGGAAACCGGCATGTCCTAGAACCAAAAATTCGAAGACATGTGACGTCCAACAACCCGCACTGCCTCTTTCACAGAGTGGAGGCCTGTGTCTCAGCAGTGAGAATGTTAAACAGCTGATGATGATGATGAGCGATTAGCAAACGATTGTGTAGGACCTAGACCATACCTAGACTGTAGGTAATTCCGACTTTTATGACATAAAGCGTTTGGTCGCGCTATGATTGCTGATTGCTGTTGTTTATTACGTAATAAGCCTGCCGGTCGATGTGGCGACGCTTGGGGGATGCTTATATTTATTCCTGTCATCATCATCATATCAGCCGAAAGACGTCCACTGCTGGACATAGGCATCCCCCAAGCGTCGCCACTTTGACCGGTCCCGTGCGTCCCGTAACCAGCGGATCCCCGCAACCTTCACCAGGTCTTCGGTCCACCTGGTGGGAGGCCTTCCAACGCAACGTCTTCCGGTTCGCGGTCGCCACTCCAGAACCTTTCTGCCCCATCGGCCATCCGTTCTGCGAGCAATGTGCCCTGCCCACTGCCACTTTATTCCTGTGATGTCAATTATATAATTTGATACCAGTCACATTTATTACTTAGCTTTTTCCCGCGGCTTCGCCCTCGTAACTTAGTATACAAGAACCGTGCATTTACCACGATTAAATTAACCTATTGTAGAACACAGTGATAGAAAACCAGTGCGAGCTTTTGTTTAATCGGATCGGCATTTCCAACAATTACCTACAACACCAACAATCATCCGAACAATATTTTAGCAATTTATGAACATTAGTTTAGAAGATTTAATCTGTAATATTAGTTTTCCAGATAAAATCTTTTGCGGTAGGAGTTGCCTGGTTGTAATCGTCACGTAACGAAAAACGCCTGTCGAGACGTTTTGTGTAATTTTATAAAATCGCCTCTGTGATTTTATTTTTGGGAATTTATTGACCTGGGTACTGAGGCCTTTAAATCAAGTCTTCTTTTGCAATAGAATAGTGCATGTGGAACGGCGGTCCATTATAGTTTTCTATAATGTGATTTTTTATTTCGTAGACTAAACTGACTTTTGGGGGGTTGTCACTTAATGGTTACATTGAAATAGTGTCGTACCCTAACTATCCTGAATGATCGAGAGTTAATCGAAAATCGAAGTAGATCGAAAATAAAACTAATGCAGGGCACAAAAAAAAATTGTTTAAAAACTAGTGGCCCTTAGTAAATGGGACCCATCTCCAATACCTAAAAAATGGGATCTAAAAGTGGGATCCAACGAAAATAAATCTTTAGTTTCTACTTCATTTATGTCAGACTTCATTTTATAGATTGCATTTATTTTATTGTTGATTTCATATTTAACACAATAAAAGTTCATAGTACATGAAAGTTTACATTCATTAAACATTTATTTACACCAATTAGTAAAATTAAATTGAGGAGTCATGTCACATCGAGTCTTGCAACATTTAAAAAAAATAAGGTCATTGGCAGCAGCCAGTTTAGTCTACGAAATTAAAAATCACAGTATACAGTGGACCCCCGGTAATCCGGCAAACATTATGCAGGGCAGTGTCGGACTATCGAATTTGTCGGATTATAGAGCACTGCCTAAGACCCCTATAGTCCGGATTTTTTTACGAAAGAGTACCTTGTAATCCGACAAATTACATATCTAATGACGAGAGTCTATATATTATACGTACATATGTATGTACTTTGAAGTACAAATCAGACTTAATTTATGTAAGTCGAATTTAGTAAATTAAATAACAATTGAGAGCTTACGTTTTATTATAAAATTAAGCATAAATGCACATACATATCTACCAAAATAATCAAGAATTATTAATCAAAATCATGTAGTGAATACTATATCAAATTATGAAGCTTTGAAATATTCATCAATTTTTTTTTGTTTAAGGTTGTTATAACGCGAGATCAGAGCTTTGTCCCTCAGTCTTCTCAAAAGTAAAAGTTCGTTGTAGGATGTACCATTCTCTTCAGCCCATTCAAACTAAGTAAAACAATGCATACGCGTCGAGCACAATAGCGGTGGCGCGTACGAGTTGTGACCTGTTCAAACTTGCGTGATCTATATTAGCAAAGATTGTCAAACATAATTCTGTCATGTCGGATTACAGGGGGCGCCGGATTAGACAGGGGCCGGATTATCGGGGGTCCACTGTAGTTTCATTATCATTGTGTCCATGTTCATCAGAGCCAAAGTTCATTGCTTAGGTTTCTACGAAAATAGATTATAATATGGATAGAATATTAGTGATGGTCAAAGACCGCTATTGCCATGTCAAAACTAAACAACCATACTAACTTTTCAAATATTTTACGATCTCGGCTTTATTAAAATCCATAGGTTCTCGGAAACACAGTCCACTTCAGAAGCGGTGATTAAAGCCATACAAAATGGAGTAGGCACTTAAACGAAGGTATGTTAAGGTAGATATGTACGAAGCCACACGGCTTAAATTACTAAGGATTCAGAAGGATGTGAAGTTAGAATATGTAGAGTCAGCTTTTAACTTTTAATTAGGGTTTATTTTACTTGATTTTTACGCCATCCATTCAGGCTTACCGATCCTATCCCATTCTGACAAATCACTACATAATTATTATGAAACGAAGTCCCCCGCCGAGTCTGTGTGTCTGTTATCGATAAACTCAAAAACGAATGAACACATTTTCATGTGGTTTCCAATAGACAGAGTGATTCATGAGGAAGGTTTAGTTGTATAATTTATTAAGATGTAAATTGGTTGAAATATAATGATAAAATTGTTGAAGATGTCGGAAAAAGTCAAGCCACTTGGGAGCTTTCATCAAAAAAGGTTCCCTAACCCTTTTGAGATAAAAACATACGGTACATGGATATGGTAAAATTTTTCCTCTTTTATAGATCTACAGAAAAGTCCGCGATGGCATGTCTATCTTTTAATGATAGCTACCCATTCAAATTTGTCAAAAAATGGTGACGTAAAATGCGGTAATTGGAAAGCTCTACTATCCGTGCGAAGACGGGGCGGGTCGCTAGTATTATAATAACCTAGCTGTTCCCCGCGGCTTCGCTCCATGGGCAATCTTTAGTGTAGACAAAATCAAACTAGTTAATCTATATATTCATAATTATAGTATTGTTCTTTTTTGCTTTAGAAATTGATTCGCACACTGTTCCATTGTTGTTGAATTAGGTAATTTACCTATGTTTGCAATATTTGTAAGTATGTGAGAACTATGTTCCTATTTACCAAATTAATGAATTTACCTGTTAGTGTTTGTAATAGGTACTTTATAAATATATTCGTAGTACAGTAGTGTTAGTCTGGGTGCATCGTCCTCACTTATATGAATAAATGTATGTATGTAAACATTGTAAAAAACTTTTTTTTTAAAACAGTAAGTGTGGAGTTTCTTGTCCATTCTTCTCCATAACAAGCTTCTTTTCCGAATGGACGGTAGAATCAATTAAATAGTATATATACTAAATACTAATAATATAATATTATAAAGAGGTAAAGTTTGTGAGTATGTGTGGTTGTAGGTAATCTCAGGATCTACTGAACCAATTTAGATGAAATTTGGCAAGGAAATAGTTTGAGACCCTGGGAAGGACATATAATAGTTTGTATTCCTTTGGGATGATAAACCACATTTTACGCGGGTGAAGCCGCGGACAGAAGCTAGTTACTTATAAATTAAAAATATTGACGTTCCAAAGTGCCGCATAATGGCCTAATTGAAATAAATAAATTTGACTTTGACTGAGTTTTTTTTTGTTGGGACAAACCCACCGCACTATTCCCAAACCACTGCAACTCCTGAAAGCCAGAATCAACAGTGGCAACCACCAGAAAAGCGCCGAGGCAATGAAGCTCGACGAAGTCCCGGAGAATGAATTTAACTGTCTTGGATCCCGCAACGACATTAATCAGAAAAGAAAAATGGAGGAGTAGGAAAAAGAATAAAATAGGCATTCCATCTCTCCATATCAAGCAGGAGACAGAACAAACAAACAAGACCAATAGGCACAAAGGGTCGTTTTGACTGGGTTGTGGAGGTCAGATAGAGGCATGTTAAATACTAGTGATAAGCTGCATCCAGTTAGACTCAACTGAAAGCCGAGGCGTATAAAAAACCCCAAACAAATGTACTAGTTACAATGGAATTTGAAGTTTATCTTGTATGACATAGAGTTTTATGTTCCAAAATTTGATAATCACTCGTATTCTAAATTTAAATTATCCAAATCAGAAAGAAAAGTACGAACACCCGTGACGATGAATATTTTATACTATAACAAAGTCTTAATAAATCCTAAACCTAAAAGCGATCATAAACTTTCTATTGATTGAAACTAAAAACTTTTCTGTAGTAGCCATTTTGTTATGAAAATATTCAATCGTTAAGTATAATGGGATTATGGGAACAATGGATAAGTGTCTAATAAATGTTATTTACTGTCGGGCCTCAACAACGTGAGGTTGCATACACCTAAGGACAATGTAATAGACCCATCTTCTATTTGTAAGGTCAGACGGATAGCTGAACTGCGGAAGATTTTTAGAAGAGGTGCATTAAAAATAAAGGTGTTATCAAATTGATAGACGTATCGGCTCTAACAAAATAGGATACCTTGCTGACAGCAGAGGTATCAACAAAATTTGTAGGTAAGCTGAATTTTCGAAATACCTCGGAATACTTGAGATAAAACGACATTACTGATCTATAGAGGGAGAGTGAGAAATAAAGATATATGTCGGGTTTAGTCAATAGTACGGACGTCAAAACAAATCGCAAGCACGCCATCTGGCGGCAAAGCAAGAACAACTACGCATTGGCATGCTTTTTATAAGCGGTTGCGTGGTGGGGAGGAGGGCAGTCGAGTACTGACAGCCGTAGAGCTAACACGTCGTAGAATCAGTGTCGATCCGTAATATTAGTAAGCAAGAATGTAACTTGTGTCTATTTGAATATACTCAGTGTATCGAATAATTTGTGTGGTTTCATTTTCACGATTGTACCCAACGACCTGCCCACACACGATGTCTTAACCTAAGGGAATACATCCTGACTTCCCGATGGTTTACATCTATCGGCCAGCCTTGATGCGACATCAGAATTGGGATTCGGTCGTGCTAATGAGATCACACGTAAAAACAAAGCTAGTGAAAGTGCCGGTTACATTCTTGCAAAAAATTCGCGTTGTCAGTTGCGACTACCCTCAGTCTTGAATAATCAATAACGGAGCGGAGCAGCAAGGAAGCTAGCAACAACCAAGGAGCTGGACAGGTCAAGGAGGAGCGTGTGGACTTGTGGAGAATTCCATACACACGGATCTTTATGCGAATCTGGTGAGTCGTTTTCATTTTGTTATGACTATTGCCAAGTGTTCGTTATTCAAAATTCTGGTTTTGTGTACGGTATGGCGGCCAGTGGATTGTCGGGGTGGCCCGTGTTCGGTCCATACTCTCATGTTAGTTATCGCTGGTCAAGTTTTGGTGTTATTGAAGAGTTATTATTCTGCTAACACTGGCAATGACCCTTGACTAGCCTTGGCAGACTATGGTTACGACGCCGACGGCCTTAGAACGATATGGTGCCTGCCTTACACTTTAGTCTGGAAAATAACGTACCTACCTTACATTTCAGTCTGTAAATTATGATAATTCCAAATGAAATACTTTGATTAGAATTGTAGTGCGATAGTTTTGTCTGGTGCGAGGTGAGAGTTGATTAATTTTAAGAAGAGGCCTAATATTCTTCTTTTCGAATCAGAGGGCTAAACTACACCTAGGCACTTGGGACAACCACATATTACAGTAGGTTCATGTTTTGGACAGGAACTCTGCACTCAAATTCGGTGTCCATAATAACCTATTTGGCCATGCCGGTTTAGGTAACTACTACTACTAGAAGCTCGTGGCTAAATAATAACAGCCGCACTGGTCGATCATCAAGGTTAAGCAACGCTTGACGAGGTCGGTCCGTGGATGGGTGACCATTTCAACATACCGGGTTTCCTCCGTGCCTCGGAGAGCACGTTAAGCCGTTGGTCCCGGCTGTCATTTGAAGATCTTTGACAGTCGTTACGGGTAGTCAGAAGCCTGAGATCTGACACCAGTCTTGACAAGGGGTACCGTGTTACCCAGTTACTGGGTTGTGGAGGTCAGATAGGCAGTCACTCCATGTAAAGCACTGGTACTCAGCTGAATCCGGTAGGACTGGAAGCCGACCCCAATGTAGTTGGGAAAAGGCTAGGCAGATTGATTGGTTTAAGTTAAATTCCATCTAAGCTGTGTATGGTTAAGATAACCGTGTGAACATATACTCTCGTAATATTTTTCATGTTTCAGATACCATGTTGTGTCGCAGCCTGAAGCCTCTGCTGCAGGTTAGCGATTCAGATGCTGAGCGCGAAGGTTGACGTGTCAACGTCTGAGAGGTTAAGACCGATGGCAGCCTAGCAGTTCGCAGGTGGTAGTCGAACGCTATGACCACAACTGTAAGGTCGGGAGCGCGCGCAAGTTTGGAATGGAATACTCGGTGAGTCGCTTCCATGTTGTTTCGATAGTGAGGTCGAAGGTTCTCTAGTGAAGAGATGCTAGTTCGAGTTTTAAGTTTTCATGTTTGACCATTGTATTGGTCGTGGTTATATCTAGCACTATCACTAGGTAATTGAGACACACTTAGTAAAAAGCAAGTAGCTAATGAGTTTCCTATTGGCTAGTTAGTACTTTCCTAGTTTCAATATTAGGTTTAGTACGAACCTTAAGATGAGATATCCCATATGAAGGAGTTGAGATACCCAAAATGACTGAATAACTAGTAATTTTCAGTGGCAAAGCGAGTTGGTGATGTCGTGGGGTAACGAAATTGTATCGACTTAGTAACGGTACTGGTCATTTACCTGTACTCAGAAAAGATCTTGTTGCGTTACGACTTACACAGCCGTCTTCAGATCTGAATTCACTTGCTTACTTTCGGGGTAGTATTATGATAGCAGAGTAGATCTCGCGATCGTTTTCCTTGCCTTGAAACTGAGTTGGTGAGCGATAGTAAAGGGTAACTGTTGATAATCTGATTTTTAACGATATTGATCAGAGTTAATTCATGAAGCTTCTTAATATTATCAGGGTTGGACGTTTCCCTTTTAAAATAGTCAGTATGTTCTAAAATCTTTGGGTAAAAAGCGCGAATCTTGTGGGAAACATTCCCGATCACGAAGTTCCTTGAGAATTAGATGTCATTACTGATGACAGTGGTAGTGAAACCAAATATGACTGACATGTCTACTCATACTAGAAACTTTGGACCGCACCTCATGAGTAACATGTGGCGATGGGTCAACGAAGAAGTTTTATGAGTTGAGTATGCATTGTCTTTGAATTATGGTAAAGAGTAACAGAATTGATACAATTAATTTGTTTAGTTGTTGAACTTTTTGATCGTTGGACTTTTTCTAATGAATAGTGTTGTGTGGGAAACTCTAATACGAAAACTAAATAGGCCCTGTATTAAGTCCGCGATAGGTGATTATGACAGGATGGTGAGCGTTATACACCGAAAGCTTTAAATAGGTACGCTTAGGACCTACAAGTATGAACACTGTAGGTTAAGGAAGATGCCAGCGGGCTATGTACCAGTCGATGTTGATGTCAAAATGATTTTGATAATGATGAGCAAGCTTAAGGTGTCAAGTAATTGAGTCTATCAGCCATATTATGTTTGACCGTACCAGTGGATTCTGGCGGAGGTCGGGGTCTAGAGAGACCGTTGTGTAAGAGCAATATAATTGCTAGTCGGCTATAGAGCCGTGGCGTTAGAGGTTTTACTCGAGTTTCTGTAAGCTTTGCAGTTTTTGCTGCAGAATAAGTTTTAAAGTTTGTTTGGAATGACTGTGGTACATGGCCCAGGGTAACGGTTTAGTTAAAGAATAGGGTTCTAAATCTTTATTTTCACGAACCCAATAATCTAGTTTGGTCAGGAGTAGCCGAGCGTTGTGTGGCAACTGTTGGCCTGTGTGGCAACTGTTGGCCTGTGTGGCAACGGTAGGCCTTCATGGCAACGGTAGGCCTTCATGGCAGCGGTAGGCCTTCATGACAACGGTAGGCCTGTATGGCAACGGTAGGCCTGTATGGCAACGGAAAGCCTATACGGCACACATGACACTATGTCTGGTGTGAAAATTCATGTTTGTGTTAGGAACCTTATAGAAAGTTCCTATTGAGTCATGAGGTTAAAAGAAAGTAAACTCGCAGTCAGGCGTATGGTGAGGTCACCATGTTATTATTGATGACGTTCGAATCGTCAAGCCCTCGTTACGAAAATTGAAATAATTTTGGTTTTCTAATTTTGATTACTTTGCGTAGATCGTGTTAGTAAGACACACAAAGCTAAAGTACCAATTGAGATGGTAGATGAAGTAGATAATGAATTGACGTAACATAGGACAGACTAAATCTCTGTGTGAACAGATTCTAATGTGTTGACTCGACATCGTGGAGATGTTCGAGTAGAGCAATTGTGATTGCTAAGAGAGCTATAAGATAGCTAAATATCGTGAATAAGATACCTGGTGGTTTCTTTTGCTGGATTTAATTTGAGATTAATGACTATCAGTGGTACTTGGACTTTGTAATCACTATGATTGGGTGCTTTTAGGTACCAAATCGATGATTGAGTTACTATTTTCTTTAAATTGGAAATAGAATTAATCTTTCCTTGCAAAGGTGAAAGGAGACATTTAAATGATCATGTTTGATTGATTCAAAGTGTTTCCTCACTCACATAGAGTATGCGTCAGGATTGGACGAGTGAATACTGTTTGGAAATTTTGTGTTTCAGAAAAACATCCCTTGTATGATGGGCGACTGGCGGGTCGGAGTAGACTAAGAGGACGTGTGGCGCAACACGACATAAGGTGGCATGGAGCGAGGACAAAATGATGAAGCCTGCGGGTGATAGATTTGGGGATCTGTCACCTGAGAGAGGCCCGAGAAGGCGACGTGTGTGTTCCACGCTCGCCTCTCAAGAGGTACTACGGCCTAGAGAACACCATGTGGTTTTAGTCAGTAGGAGTCTGACAGACCCCTCAGCTTTCCCCAAGGGCTGAGGACATCCATGAGGATTTCCACATGATTCGATACACTGTTAGAACCTGACAATGAGGAACAGACGAGGACGCCTGTCTCGCAGGATGGCCGTGTCGGGTTTAGTCAATAGTACGGACGTCAAAACAAATCGCAAGCACGCCATCTGGCGGCAAAGCAAGAACAACTACGCATTGGCATGCTTTTTATAAGCGGTTGCGTGGTGGGGAGGAGGGCAGTCGAGTACTGACAGCCGTAGAGCTAACACGTCGTAGAATCAGTGTCGATCCGTAATATTAGTAAGCAAGAATGTAACTTGTGTCTATTTGAATATACTCAGTGTATCGAATAATTTGTGTGGTTTCATTTTCACGATTGTACCCAACGACCTGCCCACACACGATGTCTTAACCTAAGGGAATACATCCTGACTTCCCGATGGTTTACATCTATCGGCCAGCCTTGATGCGACATATATATATTTGCTTAAACACGTGTATACATGCAAGAATAAATAATACGTGCACGCAGAGATAACTCCGTCTTTTTGTTTGTTACGTTTTAACGCGTAAACTACTAAACCAATTATAGATATAGACTAGACCTTGGAGAAGAACATAAAATACTTTTATCTCGGCAGCTCGTTCCCTTGGTATATTTAATTTCCGACTTTCACACAGACGAAGCGAAGCGGGAAGAAATTAATAACAAATAAAAATGCTTTGCAATCATGAAACATTAATAGCAAACTGCAACAAAATACAATTTAAAACATTGTCGTACACCGTGTAGGTACCAATTATTCTGGCTTGCAGTGCACGTATGTACAATACACGTCAGGGCCAGATTTCCACCACTGTTGGCCTGTGTTTTGTTTTCCCGTTTTATTTTATTACTCAAGTTGTTTTATTTAAGCTTTTCCACATTTCTTTTTGTTTATTGAAATCTGTTCTCAGTATTTTTTTATGTTTGTGAATGTTTATTAAGTACGGTATTGATTTGAAAATAGATAAATCCAGCGTTAGAAGGAGTCTGCTTTGGCTGAAGAGTCGGGTCCGGATCCGCAGACTTATTACGTATCTTGCAGATTTTTGCGCGATAATTGCTCTTCAATACAGAAGCTTTTGAGATTTTGGCGGTTTTGACCTGATAACTTCTTATGGGAGTGTAAACCGCTTCGTAACGTAACGCGTTAGGGCGCCAGTCTGTCCGGCTTCCCTTTCTCTCACGCATACGGCAGCGGTAGGCAGGCTCTTCCCCTCTCACTCTAACAAGTGAAACAATCTCTAATCTAGAGTTATAACTTCTGTCGGCCGTCCCGAGACGCACACGATTTTTATTTTATTTGCATTTGACAAACAGCGAACCATTAGCAGTGGCCCAGTAGTAACGGCCCCGACATACGTGTCGTATGTCGTGGGTTCAAACCCAGACAGGCGCTTTATTTTGTGTAAATTATTTCATCACCACTGCTCTAAAAATGGTGAAGGAACACAGTGAGGAATCCGGCATGTCCTAGAACCAAAAATTTGAAGACATGTGACGTCCAACAACCCGCACTGCCTCTTTCACAGAGTGGAGGCCTGTGTCTCAGCAGTGGGAATATTAAACAGCTAATGATGATGATGAGCGATTAGCAAACGATTGTGTAGGACCTAGACAATACCTAGACTGTAGGTAATTCTGACTTTTATGACATAAAGCGTTTGGTTGCGCTATGATTGCTGATTGCTGTTGTTTATTACGTAATAAGCCTGCCGGTCGATGTAGCGACGCTTGGGGGATGCTTATATTTATGCCTGTGATGTCAATTATATAATTTGATACCAGTCACATTTATTACTTAGATTTTTCCCCCGGCTTCGCCCTCGTAGCTTAGTATACAAGAACCGAGGATTTACCAAGATAAAAGTAGCCTTTTGTAGAACATAATGATAGAAAACCAGTGCGAGCTTTTGTTTAATCGGATCGGCATTTCCATCAATTACCTACAACACCAACAATCATCCAAACAATATTTTAGCTATTTATGAACATTAGTTTAGAAGATTTAATCTGTAATATTAGTTTTCCAGATAAAATCTTTTGCGGTAGGAGTTCCCTGGTTGAAATCGTCACGTAACGAAAAACGCCTGTCGAGACGTTTTGTGTAATTTTATAAAATCGCGTCTCTAGTGATTTTATTTTTGGGAATTTATTGACCTGGGTACTGAGGCCTTTAAATCAATTTTTCTTTTGCAATAGAATAGTGCGTGTGGAACGGCGGTCCATTATAGTTTTCTATAATGTGATTTTTTATTTCGTAGACTAAACTGACTTTTGGGGGGTTGTCACTTAATCGTTACATTGAAATAGTGTCGTACCCTAACAACTATCCTGAGTGATCGCAAGTTAATCGAAAATAGAAGTAGATCGAAAATAAAACTAATTCAGGGCAAAAAAAAAAATTGTTTAAAAACTAGCGGCCCTTATTTAGTTTCTACTCATTTATGTCGATTTTATCGATTGCATTTATTTTATTGTTGATTTCATATTTAACACAATAATAGTTCATCTATGTGTATGAATACTGTTATATTTAAATATAATATATTTAAATATAACAGTATTCATACACATAGTACATGAACGTTTACAGTCATAAAACATTTATTTACACCAATTAGTAAAATTAAATTGAGGAGTCATGTCACATCGAGTCTTGCAACATTTAAAAAAAATAAGGTCATTGGCAGCTGTCAGTTTAGTCTACGAAATTAAAAATCACAGTATAGTTTCATTATCATTGTGTCCATGTTCATCAGAGCCAAAGTTCATTGCTTAGGTTCCTACGAGAATAGATTATAATATGGATAGAATATTAGTGATGGTCAAAGACCGCTATTGCCATGTCAAAACTAAACAACCATACTAACTTTTCAAATATTTTACGATCTCGGCTTTATATAAAATCCATAGGTTCTCGGAAACACAGTCCACTTCAGAAGCGGTGATTAATGCCATACACAATGAAGTAGGCACTTAAACCTGGTACGTACAAAGCCACACGGCTTAAATTACTAAGGATTCAGAAGGATTTGAAGTTAGAATATGTGTCGCTTTTAACTTTTAATTAGGGTGTATTTTACTTGATTTTTACGCCATCCATTCAGGCTTACCAATCCTATCCCATTCTGACGAATCACTACATAATTATTATGAAACGAAGTCCACCGCCGAGTCTGTGTGTCTGTTAGCGATAAACTCAAAAACGACTGAACACATTTTCATGTGGTTTCCAATATACAGAGTGATTCATGAGGAAGATGAAGATTTGTGTAAATTGAGTGAAATTTAACGAAAATTGTTGAAGATATCGGAAAAAGTTAAGCCGCCTGGGAGCTTTCATCGAAAACGCTGCCTAACTGCCTAACAAAACAATATATGGTGGAATTGTTCCTATTTTATAGATCTACAGAAAAGTCCATTATGTTTATATCTTAATGATAGCTTACTATACCCATTCTTATTTTTCTAAATGATGATCTAAATGTGGTAACTTGAAAGCTCTACTATCCATGAGAAGCCGGGGCGAGTCGCTAGTATTTTACAAAATAAATACGAATGTGAGTTTGTTTGCTTCTATAGGACGCTTACACGCATAAACCTCTAAAGCAATTATGATGAATTTTGGGATAGATAGAATTTACACAAAATTTGCTCGGTAAAACTAAAAAAGTTCTGTAACGTTAAATTTAAGTAAGCTTTTATTTTTTAGAATACTTACTTTTATAAAAATACAAAAATAATTTTGTTGTTAGCAAGAAAAAAGTTCGCAAGTCCCAATATTTTTTTAAGCGAAGTTTCTGCGCCATCTTCGTAACTCAAATACTATTTGAAAGGGAACATGTCGTTTAGAACTTTAATTGCCCGTACCCCAGTATTGCGGTAGTTTCATTACCAAACTACATTGATCTTTATTCATATTCATATTCTTTATTGTACACAAAACAAACATTACAAATACAAAAGGACAACTTATGTACAAAGGCGAGCTTAACCCATAATTGGTGATCTTCCAATCTAATAGTAACTAGGTAGCTATTTGAAACCCTCTTTAGAATAAGGTATCTTACTAATATAATAGCGCGACGTAATTGAATTTTCGTCGATAGGCGATATCGCGCACGTATTTTTTTAAGATTTGAGCTTTTACAAAGATTTTCTGAAAATCGGTCGAAATATATCGCATTATTCATTGCGCCCAAGTGAACGTAATTGCAATTTCGTTTTATTAAAAGTTCGCGCGCGCTTTGTAGGAAGGACGCTAAGACAGTCTTACAAAAGGTTTTAAACAAAGTCTTTCAGTCAGTGATTACGATTGTCAAAAAATCCAAATTTTACGTAATTGTTAAATGCTCGTGTAGTGTAAAGTGGTCATTTTACGGGCTTTTTAAATGCTCGTGAAGTGTAATGTGGTCATTTTACTGGATTGTTAAATGGTCGTGAAGTGTAAAGTGGTAATTTTACAGGCATGTCAAATGCTCGTAAAGTGCAATATGGTCATTTTACGGGCTTGTTAAATGCTCGTGAAGTGTAAAGTGGTCATTTTACGGGCTTGTTAAATGCTAGTGAAATGTAATGTGGTCATTTTACGGGCTTGTTAAATTGCTCGTGAAGTTTAATGTGGTCATTTTACGGGATTGCTAAATGGTCGTGAAGTGTAAAGTGGTAATTTTACGGGCATGTCAAATGCTCGTGAAGTTCAATATGGTCATTTTACGGGCTTGTTAAATGCTCGTGTAGTGTAAAGTGGTCATTTTACGGGCTTTTTAAATGCTCGTGAAGTGTAATGTGGTCATTTTACGGGATTGTTAAATGGTCGTGAAGTGTAAAGTGGTAATTTTACGGGCATGTCAAATGCTCGTGAAGTGCAATATGGTCATTTTACGGGCTTGTTAAATTGCTCGTGAAGTGTAATGTGGTCATTTTACGGGATTGTTAAATGGTCGTGAAGTGTAAAGTGGTAATTTTACGGGATTGCTAAATGCTCTTGAAGTGTAAAGTGGTAATTTTCCGGTCTTGTTAAATGCCCGTGAAGTGTAATGTAGTAATTTTACGGGATAGTTAAATGCTCGTGTAGTGTAAAGTGGTAATTTTACGGTCTTGTTAAAAGCTCGTGAAGTGTAATGTGGTCATTTTACGTGTTTGTCAAATGCTCGTGAAGTGTAAAGTGGTCATTTTAGGGACTTGTTAAATGCTTGTGTAATGTAAAGTGGTCATTTTACGGGCTATTTAAATGCTCGTGAAGTGTAATGTGGTCATTTTACGGGCTAGTTAAATGCTCGTGAAGTGTAATGTGGTCACGTTACAAAATCGTTAAATGCTCGTGAAATGTAAAGTGGTCATTTTCCGGGCTAGTTAAATGCTCGTGAAGTGTAATGTGGTCACGTTACAAAATCGTTAAATGCTCGTGAAGAGTAAAGTGGTCATTTACGGGCTTGTTAAATGCTCGTGAAGTGTATAATAAAGTATATTCTATATTATCATAACAAGCTTTATATCACTTTCCTTTCGTATCTGTGTCCAGCAACTTGTAATACATTTTTCAAGCACTTCTTGGCATTCGATTAAGCTGAATCTTGGCGTAATTATGTAACTTAGAAAACATTATACATGGTACATAGCTGGTCTCATGATAGAGCCGGAAGGTGGCCATAGCAACTTCTCAACCAGATAAGATAGCACCATCGTGTTTGCTACATTTCATATTTTAAGTCCATTAAAAGTTTGTTTTTAAATATTTTTACGTTTAATTATTAAATATATGTCGCATCAAGGCTGGCCGATAGATGCAAACCATCGGGAAGTCAGGATGTATTCCCTTAGGTTAAGACATCGTGTGTGGGCAGGTCGTTGGGTACAATCGTGAAAATGAAATCACACAAATTATTCGATACACTGAGTATATTCAAATAGACACAAGTTACATTCCTGCTTACTAATATTACGGATCGACACTGATTCTACGACGTGTTAGCTCTACGGCTGTCAGTACTCAACTGCCAGTACATTTTAGCTCAACTGCTACATTCTATTATCCCCACCACGCAAGTGGTTAGAGAAAGCGCGCCAAAGCGTAGTTGTTCTTGCTTTGCCGCCAGATGGCGTGCTTGCGATTTGTTTTGACGTCCGTACTATTGACTAAACCCGACACGGCCATCCTGCCAGACAGGCGTCCTCGTCTGTTCCTCATTGTCAGGTTCTAACAGTGTATCGAATCATGTGGAAATCCTCAATGGATGTCCTCAGCCCTTGGGGAAAGCTGAGGGGTCTGTCAGACTCCTACTGACTAAAACCACATGGTGTTCTCTAGGCCGTAGTTCCTCTTGAGAGGCGAGCGTGGAACACACACGTCGCCTTCTCGGGCCTCTCTCAGGTGACAGATCCCCAAATCTATCACCCGCAGGCATCATCTTCTTGTCCTTGCTCCATGCCACCTCATGTCGTGTTGCGCCACATGTCCTCTTAGTCTACTCCGACCCGCCAGTCTCCCATCATACAAGGGATGTTTTTCTGAAACACAAAATTTCCAAACAGTATTCACTCGTCCAACCCTGACGCATACTCCAAGTGAGTGAGGAAACATTTTGAATCAATCAAACATGATCATTTAAATGTCTCCTTTCACCTTTGCAAGGAAAGAGTAATTCTATTTCCAATTTAAAGAAAATAGTAACTCAATCATCGATTTGGTACCTAAAAGCACCCAATCATAGTGATTACAAAGTCCAAGTACCACTGATAGTCATTAATCTCAAATTAAATCCAGCAAAAAAAACCACCAGGTATCTTATTTACGATATTTAGCTATCTTATAGCTCTCTTAGCAATCACAATTGCTCTACTCGAACATCTCCACGATGTCGAGTCAACTCAACTCTCTGAACTCGGAACCTGTTCACACAGAGATTTAGTCTGTCCTATGTTACGTTAATTCATTATCTACTATTTCAATTGGTACTTGAGCTTCGCGTGTATTACTAACACGATCTACGCAAAGTAATCAAAATTAGAAAACCAAAATTATTTCAATTTTCGTAACGAGGGCTTGACGATTCGAACGTCATCAAAATTATCATGGTGACCTCACCAAACGCATGACTGCGAGTTTACTTTCTTTTAACCTCATGACTCAATAGGAACTTTCTGTAAGGTTCCTAACACAAACATGAATTTTCCCACCAGACATAGTGTCACACAGGCTTAACGCCAGCCATACAGGCCACACAGGTCTACCGTTGCCATACAGGCCTACCGTTGCCATGAAGCCCTACCGTTGCCACACAGGCCAACAGTTGCCACACAGGCCAACAGTTGCCACACAAGCTCGCAGTTGCCACACAACGCTCGGCTATTCCTGACCAAACTAGATTATTGGGTTCGTGAAAATAAAGATTTTAGAACCCTACTCTTTAACTAAACCGTTGCCCTGGGCCATGTACCACAGTCATTCCAAACAAACTTTAAAACTTATTCTGCAGCAAAAACTGCCAAGCTCACAGAAACCCTCGAGTAAATCCTCTAACGCCACGGCTCTATAGCCGACTAGCAATTATATTGCTCTCACACAACGGTCTCTCTAGACCCCGACCTCCGCCAGTATCCACTGGTACGGTCAAACATAATATGGCTGATAGACTCAATTACTCGACACCTTAAGCTTGCTCATCACTATCAAAATCCTTTTGACATCAACATCGACTGGTACATAACCCGCTGGTATCTTCCCTGACCTACCTGTAGGTTCTAAGCGTACCTATTTATAGCTTTCGGTGTATAACGATCACCATCCTGTCATAATCACCTATCGCGGACTTAATACAGGGCCTATTTAGTTTTCGTACTAGAGATTCCCACACAACACTATTCATTAGAAAAAAAGGTCCGACAATCAACAAGTTCAACAACTAAACAAAGTAATAGTAACAATGCTGTTACAGTTTGTTATAATTCAAAGACAATGTATACTCAACTCATGAAACTTCTTCAAAAACCCATCGCCACATGTTACGCATGAGGTGCGGTCCAGAATTTGTCTAATGAGCAGAAATGTTAATCAGATTTGGTTTCACTACTGTCATCAACTATGACGTCGATTCTCAAGAAACTTGGTGATCGGGGATCTTTCTCACAAGATTCGCGCTTTTTACTTTAAGACTTTGGAACATACCGACTGTTAATATGAGGGAAACAATCAAGCCTGATAATATTTGCGTCTTAATAGCTCGTGTGAAGGAGCTTCAAGAATTAACTCTGATAAAGGTCGTTAAAATCAAATTATCAACAGTAACTCTTTACTATCGCTCACTAACTCAGTCCTCATGTAAGGAAAACGATCGCGAGATCTACTATGCTATCATAATATTACTTTGAAAGTAAGTGAATTCAGATCTGAAGACGGTGGTTGTAATTCGTTACGCAACAAGATCCTTTCAGAGTACAGGTAAATGACCAGTACCGTTACTAACTCGATACAATTTCGTTACCCCACGACATTAACGACTCGCTTTGCCACTGAAAGTTACTAGTTATTCAGTCATTTTGGATATCTCAACTCCTTCATATGGGATATCTCATCCTAAGGTTCGTACTAAACCTAATATTGAAACTAGGAAAGTACTAACTAGCTAATAGGAAACTCATTAGCTACTTGCTTTTTACTAAGTGTGTCTCAATTACCCAGTGATAGTGCAAGATATAACCACGACCAATACAATGGTCGAACATGAAAACTTAAAACTCGAACTAGCATCTCTTCACTAGAGAATCTTCGACCTCACTATCGAAATAATATGGAAGCGACTCACCGAGTATTCCATTCCAAACTTGCGCGCGCTCCCGACATCACAGCTGTGGTCATAGCGTTCGACTACCACCTGCGAACTGCTAGCCTGCCATCGGTCTTAACCTCTCAGACGTTGACACGTCAACCTTCGCGCTCAGCATCTGAATCGCTAGCCTGCAGCAGAGGCTTCAGGCTGCGACACAATATGGTATCTGAAACATGAAAAACATTACGAGAGTATATGTTCACACGGTTATCTTAACCATACACAGCTTTGATGGAAATTAATCGATGCACCGGTGTACTCGTAGTAACCTAAACTAATGAATCCAACTAGCCTTTTCCCAACTACACTGGTGTCGGCTTCCAGTCCTACCGGATTCAGCTGAGTACCAGTGCTTTACATGGAGTGACTGCCTATCTGACCTCCACAACCCAGTAACTGGGTAACACGGTACCCCTTGTCAATACTGGTGTCAGATCTCAGGCTTCTGACTACCCGTAACGAGTGTCAAAGATCTTCAAATGACAGCCGGGACCAACGGCTTAACGTGCTCTCCGAGGCACGGAGGAAACCCGGTATGTTGAAATGGTCACCCATCCACGGACCGACCTCGTCAAGCGTTGCTTAACCTTGATGATCGACCAGTGCGGCTGTTATTATTTACCCACGAGCTTCTAGTAGTAGTAGTTACCTAAACCGGCACGGCTTAATAGGTTATTATGGACACCGAATTTGAGTGCAGAGTTCCTGTCCAAAACATCAACCACCCATTAGTGTCCCAAGCGCCCAGGTCGCTGTCGCTAGTCGATGGGCTCCAGAGAATCCAATGAATGCCATAGCGTTTTAAGTCGCAATTAACGAGGCCTGGTAGAGTTTACCACTTTTAAGAAAGTTTGGCCCTACGACCACAAAAGAAGAATACTATGCTTCTTCTCAAATTTTGCTAACTCTCACTACATAGAACTATCACACTACAAAACTAATCAAAATATTTCATTTGGAATTATAATATTTTCCAGACTGAAGTGTAAGGTAGGTACGTTATTTTCCAGACTAAAGTGTAAGGTAGGCACCATATCGTTCTAAGGCCGTCGGCGTCGTAAACATAGTCTGCCAAGGCTAGTCAAGGGCCATTGCCAGTGTTAGCAGAATAATAACTCTTCAATAACACCAAAACTTGATCAGCGATAACTAACATGAGAGTATGGACCGAACACGGGCCACCCCGACAATCCACTGGCCGCCATACCATACACAAAACCAGAATTTTGAATAACGAACACTTGGCAATAGTCATAACAAAATGAAAACGACTCACCAGATTCGCATAAAGATCCGTGTGTATGGAATTCTCCACAAGTCCACACGCTCCTCCTTGACCTGTCCAGCTCCTTGGTTGTTGCTAGCCGCCTTGCTGCTCCGTTCAAGACTCGCTTTTTATTATTCAAGACTGAGGGTAGTCGCAACTGACTGTGATTTTTTTTGCAAGAATGTAACCGCCATTTTCACTAGCTTTGTTTTTACGTGTGATCTCATTAGCACGACTGAATCCCACTTCTGATGTCGCATCAAGGCTGGCCGATAGATGCAAACCATCGGGAAGTCAGGATGTATTCCCTTAGGTTAAGACATCGTGTGTGGGCAGGTCGTTGGGTACAATCGTGAAAATGAAATCACACAAATTATTCGATACACTGAGTATATTCAAATAGACACAAGTTACATTCCTGCTTACTAATATTACGGATCGACACTGATTCTACGACGTGTTAGCTCTACGGCTGTCAGTACTCAACTGCCAGTACATTTTAGCTCAACTGCTACATTCTATTATCCCCACCACGCAAGTGGTTAGAGAAAGCGCACCAAAGCGTAGTTGTTCTTGCTTTGCCGCCAGATGGCGTGCTTGCGATTTGTTTTGACGTCCGTACTATTGACTAAACCCGACATATACATATTTCTACATTTTTAAATATTATTCTATAAAAATGTAATTAAAAAAACATTTAATAATACAAAAAGCCCACCGGTATCGGGAACAGGGTCCAAGCTACCGGTGGTCTGGGCTCCTGAGAGAGGAATCCTCATGATTATAAGCGCCGTGGCCAGAAGTACCGCTTTCTGGATCAAGCCCTTGATCCAGCTACCCAACGAGAGCCTCCTCAGATGTTCGTCGAAGCTCTTGGCTATTATGCCATTGGCCGTCACGACTATCGGCACAATGATTGTTGTATTCACATCCCACATGACGACAACCACGCGAGCCAGATCAAGATACTTATTTTTTCTTATCTCTCTCAGCCTTCACGAGGTTCTAGTCATCGGGGACCGCTATATCAACAATCATTGCGCGACGCTCTAGTCGGTCTATCACCACTATGTCAGGCTTATTGGCAACAATAGTCCTGTCAGTGATGATAGACCAAACCCAATACAACGTTAAATTGCCATTTTCGAGAACTGGGTCGGGCTCATACTTATAGTAACGCACTTCCGATTCCACAAGATTGTATTTAAGAGCAAGTTGCTGATGGATAATCTTGGCTGCAAGGTTGTCTATGCAATATTGATATTATTATTATATTGTTTAATCTATCTATACTTATTATAATATCCATACTAATATTATAAAGAGGTAAGATTTTTTATTTGTTTGTACCGAATAGGCTCCGAAACTACTGGACCGATTTAAATAATACTTTAACCAATAGAAAGTTACATTATTCCTGAGTGACATAGGCTAATTTTTTATCTCGAAAACTGGACCTGTGGGGTTGTCCACGGGAGCGAAGCCGCGGGGAACAGCTAGTATTTGATAAAATGTAAGCCAGACAAACATCTTGTGAAACAACTTCCTCTAGTAACTATATAGATTTACTTCAACTTTCCTAGCTCAAAGGAAACGGACAGGAACGCGTCGTTAGGAACTTAAAATACCCGGTCCCAGTAGTTATTAGTATACACACAGTAATCAATAACACATTATTTATAATGCATGAAAGAAATCAAAATATTATAAGAAAACATAATAATATTATAAGAAAACATCTCACAGTTCAGAGCACTGAATCGAACAACTTCTGATCTGGCGAAATTATTTTTGTTGGACGTCTCGCAGTTCAATCAGAGTGATTGGCTACGGTTTAGCTGGGCGATCTTGTGAAGACTTAACTAACACCTCCAGCCAGGCACTATCTGTCGAAAGACAGTGCGCCCCTTTTTATAATAAAAACACTCGCAAAATGGGGGAAAAATAGTCAGTTACAATACTTTTATAGACCGAGAGTAGTTCAAAATAAAAATTAATGTTTCATAAAAAATATTAAATAATTTATCTCTCACATACTAGTGTACAGCTAGCTACCTACTCATATATACCTACAGCCGTCCGAGTGTTTCCTTATAAAACGCATTCACCATAATAATAAACACGGTTTTTTTAACGTCTCGTACATACGACCGTTCCCGAAGATATCCGGCCACGTGGTTCGTTTTGGTCTTGGGTACTAGGGTCAAGGTCACAAAAACACACTGCGTGGTACTGCCCCGAAAAAAGCCTATAATACTCGTACCGTAAAGATAAAAAAATATTTAAAGGTGAATACCCTCTTATTAAGGTATTTATCTTATCATTAAAATATGCAATCAACTCGTTACGCTTGAGCGCGTTAAAGTCACACGATAAATAATTATTAACATTAATCGGATCGTTAAAACTAAAATTGTATTCAAAACATAATAAAAACATAACATTATGGCTTATTCGTCGATGGGGCAGGCAGCTAGCCCTTAATTAGGTCTAACTAATATTATAAACAGGTAAAATTGTATGTTTGTTTTTAATGATTAGGTACCCATGAAAATCGTAATTGATGACAGATAGTCACTTTGTCCAGGAGCCTAAAGAGGCGTTTATAAATAAGTACCTACCTAAGTTTTTTAAGAATATAAAAAAACTATAATTCATAAAAGATAGCTTGATCTCTGTGACATATGTCAAACTAACGTATACGTTATTGTTAGCCTGCCAAGCGCTATTGTTACTGACAGCTGTCGCAGAGATCAAGCTATTTTTTATGAAGTATAGATACTAATTAAAAAAAACAAAATTTTTCGTATTTCTCTCAGCAGACCATTCATGATAACCGATTATGATGGGGCTACCCATAAAAAAATATACCACTATCTTTTGGTGCCTGCCATTTTGGATTTAGAATGATGTTACCTACTTAGCTAACCGTGCATTGTAATTTAAACGTTCATGGAAAATTTCAGCTCGATCGGTTGGGATAACTGTTTTAAAATTCAGTTGCAAGATTAGACTACCTACCTAACTTAGATAAAAGCTTGTATAAGCTGTAAACTTACATTAGTACTACCTATCTTTTAAACCCAATGCAGCCAACATTTCAGAATGTCAGCACATCTTTCGAATAAAAGTGTGAAAATTTATATCTTAGTAAGCAATTTTCTGTTCATGACGTAAATTGTACAGGAGCGAACAAGAGCTTTGCTTGCTGCCCGGAATTTTAACAATGCTTATATTAGGGGATACTTTTGGTGTTAATAATATCCATCGTCAAACTACAAGACGTACGGCGATGCTCCATCAGTACATGGTAGACATCTAACCCATACGCACTAAACATTTTGGAAATACTTTTATTGTGCGTACAGCTAACGTATTGTACAGTTAAAATCTAAGTGTTGGGTATACTGCTCTGCCTAGCTCTTTAGAACACAGTCCGGATATTAAGTTGTTCCTGATATTATGTTTTCCTACTGCTGTTATACCCTAGATATATTAGAAGGAGTTTAGTTTTCAGAAAGAACCCTTGTTTAAATAGGTACCTACCACAACAATATCCATCTTTCTCCAAACCAAACTCCTTATTCAAAATCATTTGATCCCACCAATCAGTTGGTACCATCAATATATTCATAGCGTTTTCCAGCAGTGCTGTGTAACAATATTTCCAGCCATTTCTCTTCACAGAGAATTCCGTTGGAGTTTTCTTTTTCAATTTCAAACTGTCTCTAGTCTGGGGCTCGCGAAACAAGTGCGGAAGTAGGGGTTGACAATATTTTTGTGTGGATAAGACTGGCATAAAATGTTATTTTTTTATTTTGTAAGGTCATAGATATAATATTCCTATGTTTGAACCCATTTTTTCCAATCTACTTCATCAAATCGACAGATAACATTGTCCAAGAGTAAGGACAGCCGCGTGTTTTTCTGACATGACAATTTGTTCAAACTAGAACGAATCAACGAAACGAACTCGCCACGCGGTCTTTTTAGGAGACGGTCGTGTTTGCGAGACATTATAAGTAAATTCGTGTTTCTAGAAAACCCTTAACTAATAACAAGATAAGTACCTATATTTATCTGTCAATTTGTGTCGAGTTGGAGGATACGACTTGGAATATATAAGATAGAATTTAGGTCGAAAGCCTGTTGCCATCCCCTCTGGTGGGTTCCCGCATTGTAGAGGCGGGGGGGCTCAGTAGCTGTGGCTTGGTCACCCACGGTGAAGCGAAGAGGAACCTGAAGAGGGGCCGCTCGTCAGGGTTTTTGCCGATAAGCCGACGACGTTGCGGCCAACAACAATACGTCAATATGTTGCGGTGCTGCCTGGGTGACGTCGCAACTGAGGCGGGGCGCGTTGTCGTATGGGGCCTACCCATACCCATACGATATCGTGGCTGAGGGTTGGAGGCCGCGGCGGGAGAGGAGTATTGCGGTGCGCCGCTTTCCGTACCTTCCGCGGCCTGGACTGGGTCGCCACCATCTGATGGCGGACGCGGTGGGGCCGCATGGGAGGAGTGTCGGATTAGCGTTGGCCGCTCTCCCTATCCCCTGCGGCCGAAAAATGGTAGGTGGCGGGGCCATAGACCTTGACCCGTCACATGGGGACCAAGGGTGCCATACACGTGTTTGGTCCCTGGGGTGGTCACGGCGCACAGTGTATTCTGGTGCGCTGGTGATAGGGGTACTCCAAAGAGGAAGGACCGGTGACGGACAGCCGCGGCGGGTTCCGGGTGAGTGCTAACGCGTGCCCGTGTTCCCGCCATAAGCGGCACAGGAGGACACCGGGGAGTTTTAGTGGGTTAGGGTCCTACATTACTGCACTATCTCCCCGTGGTAGTGCAGTATTCATGAAAATGCTCCAAAAAAAAAGAAGGCCTGTTGTCATGATAACGCAATGAAACACGCGCTTCAGAAACGCGTCGCATTGTGATCTTACTACCAGCGAATCAACCGTTCAAATGACGTAGTGCTCATGCTCAATGTGCGAAAGATTTCTTTTTGGGCCAAGGAATTAGGTCTTAGTTTAGATAAAAAGATTCTTTGAACAAAGAAAGAAGCAACTAGGTACTCTATTTCCTTAGACTTAGATTGTAATGTTAATAGTAGTGTATCTATGACACTAAGCTATTAATTTTCTGTCAGGCGCTTGCTTTGTGTTGTTTTTCGTACAATTGATACGTACTCTATTCAGATCAACGAGGTAATTAACCGAGGATCTAGATGAAGTCAATCTATCAGCGATAAATATTCTCAAAAAGTCAAAATGTACCAAGTGACCAGGTGACATTTCGGTGTGGTTCTCGCCAAACTTCTTGGTCGCCCTGAAGTTGGCTACAATAGCTGCGCAGTAGTAAATCTCATACAAAAACACTACTGGGTCGCGCATTGCGCATCGGGAAAGCCCACTTCAGGGCGGCCAAGAAGTTTGAACATTAAAATTATTTTTACCCGACTGCGCGATGAAAAGGAGGATAATGTGTTTTTTTTACTTTTTGACAACTTTTATAGCTGATAGAATGTTATTTTGCCTAGAGCTTCTATAAACCAATATATTGTTACATATAAATAAAATTGTGACATGCGTATCCACACTAAACTCTTGGATATCAGAGCGACGCGATGTCTAAAATTCGCTGTTATAGGAAGAGCTTCGAAAAAAGAGCAGAGAGACACTCTGTCTAATAGAATTTAAATTGTTACTCCTTCAGTTTGTTTATATTCTGTCTGATTTGCATGTCTTGAACTGTTTTTGTTTTAAGTACTGAAAATATCAAAAGGAGTTTAAGTAAGCGCGTCCTGAGAGGGGCACAATTAGGGATGAAAACAAAAATATATATTTAGTCCGTAAGCTAGATAACCTAAAAATATTAGACACGTATTTTTTCTTTTGCCACATAAATAAAAAATTACGACGATACAGTGCGTTGAAATGTAGTGTGACGTCACGGTGTGCTAACAAAATGACGTCACAAGCCCCAACTCCTAAACTATGATGCGCTTTATCTTTGTCAATTTTTATTTATTTGATAAAGCAAAAAATACGGGTCCAATATTAATTGATAATCTCACTGACGGACTAAATAGAATTATCATTTTTCTACCCAGGAAATATCCCTAATGGGCTAATAAGTTCTGCGTTGGAAGGCCTCCCACTAGGTCGACCGATGACCTGGTAAGGTTGTGAGTATCCGCTGGATGCAAAATCGTTCAATATGGCGACATTTAGGTGAAGCCTGTGTTCAGCAGTGGACGTCTTTCGGCTGAAATGATGATGATGAAAAAGAATATGTAAGGATCATAGCAGGTGACGTTCTGCAGTTTCTGCCTGCCCCCATAGGAATAAGGAGTGAGTTTAAGTATGTTATGTACAGTAGTCATAGCAGTTCTTTGCGTCTCTGAAGTTGGCTCGGCGAACCATTGCGCAAGAAACAGTTTACTGCATAGAGTAAGCGAGATAGGACGAAGCGACAAACGTAAGCGATTGAAAGAGGCAGTATCTACTTAAAGATTGACTCAAAAATAGCAACTCCACAGGGTCTTGCAGCCAACTTCAGACATATATATCCGTTGGGACTACTATAATATCATTCTTGGATATGCTTTAAAGTGTTAAGTATTAACTACACTGTGGTTTACGGCAATCTCTTTGAGAAAACAACGTAGGCTGTTTTGCTAACTCCGAATTAGTAGCAAACACAATGACATACCAGTTCAGTTGCTGAAAATCGGACCAAATGGCGTGCAATTGGAGAGGCCTATGTCCAGCAGTGGACTGCTATAGGCTGATGATGATGATGATGATGACATACTTTTGTGTTAACCCCGTGTTAGCAATTTTTTTTAGCTAACTGAGTTAAGTCTTGGCACAAGTGGGCCTTAAGTAAGCATGTACCTATCTATTTAAATAGCGTTTTATTACATCGGAGAGTTTAAAAATCTAAGAGTTTTCTTTTTGCAAAAACAATAGATAACATTCCTATAAGGCTTTCGTATCAAAAGCAAAAAAAAGAAACAAAAGGCAGAATCGGTGCTTGTCATTGTCTTCGAGAATCGAAGAGTATTGAAAATTGAATTAACGTCAACCGTCACTCGCGTATGGAATGTTTTGCTACGCGAAAATGCGCATTATTGGAACAGGAATACTCTGTCTGAATGGCAGGTGGTGTCGAAACTTGGTCTTAATATTTTGGCAATTGATAGGATGTTTGCCAAATAATAAGACTTGATGAATCTTCTTCTTCGTCCTGTCGATGATTCCAAAATTAAATATATTTCCAGCCACGCCAACAGTGTTGTCATTTGGCTCACAAAGGTCTTTCAAGGAGCAGGAGTTGTTGCACAGAGAGCACGACAAAAGGTGAGGCATTCTTTGAGACGTGGCTTCGCAATCGCACCATGGGTCAATGGAGTACCCCTATCTCTCTATCTATACTCCATTTGCGATAACATTAGACGTTAAAATTAGCCCATTTTACAGCCCGTTCAATCGATTTTGACTTCTATTGCGTTGGTGATACGACAAATGGTAGCTGTAGCAAATAGTTGGTTTTGGTAACAGGTTTATGCTTTTTATGTCATCTTTATGCTTACAGGATAGAACTCAAAATCGGTTGAACGGACTGTAAAAAGATTTGGAAACATGTCTAATGTTATTTCAAATGGAGTTTAGGTTGTGCCTGCAGCGACCTACCTGGGTTCGTAGTCGGTTTAGAGATTTCCTGACAAAAATTCGTAGCCATCATCTCTATTCCGATCATAATGTCTGTACTGTAATGTAGTAATTGAGGTAAAAATTTACTACGCACTAGAGAAGCTATCATAAGCAAAGGATGTGCTCTATTTTGACAAGAGTACTAAAGTTGGCTGCAGCGCTGAAACAATAATTAGTCGTCTAACAAAACAGTATAAACACGCAGTGATAGAGCGCGTCTAAGGTGTAGTTTTCTCGCGATCAAAATGACGGCAGCGCCGGAATTCTCATGGCGCTTACGCGTTTCGTTCAATGTTCTGCAACAACTTGTCACTCATATAGACTTAACTGCTAACTGTATCCAAGGCAAGAAAAATCGCCGGGTCTATGCAAGAATTCATGTCGTTTCTTCACACGATTAGTGTACACTGCGTCGGGCCGTCGGCGCTGCACAAGACAAAAATCTTGTCTGCGCCAGACACGACGCGATCTGTAGGGGGCGGGGTTCGGTGTGTACAGTCTGTAGTATTATATGTTTTGGGTACAGTGCACATGAGAACGTTTGAGCGAGTAAACAAAAAAAAAGTAAAATAAAGGACGAACTTTTCCTCATACTGTCGCAGTTCAAACTAAAAGTTAGCAAACTAATTTTTTTGACTTAACATAGGATGCACCCAGTATTTTCTCTTGGAGTTAGTTTTATTTTTAATTTTTCTATAAATATAATCACCATTTTTTTGCTAGGTAGTTAACATTATTTACCACAATTACACGACACGATGTACAGCCTACAATGTCTCAACCATGACTGAACGAAACAATTCGTACCGTGAACAGTGTTGCCAACTTTATTTTTACATACCCACCAAATGTGGCTTCGTGACCCACCAGAAAACCACTAAACTTAACGGTCTCTCAAACCACCAGAAAACCACTAATCCAAAACAACAAAATCTCTGTAATGATTCCTTAAAATTGAATCACATAATTTGCACGTAGCTACTGGGCAAGCAGTGCTTTACACCGCTTGTAACCAGTCCTTTAATTCTGGTTTACCTAACCAACAATCACGGAACTTTTAGGCATACTGTGGTTTTGGCATTTGTGGAAATAATTTAAACTAGTAAGTCAGTAACCTTCACCGATACCGACTCGAACTGTACTACCCGTCCGTTGTATTTGTGCACCCAAAGGGAACAACATAAACAAACCAGAGAATATACACAAACCCTTGAAATCAAATCGAACTTGACCCAGAAGTCATACAAAAATAAAGTCCATAATCAAAATTATTCAACTAATTTCGTGGAATCCCCGAAAATCACTACCTTAGTTCTGTTGTGTCGCCTACACTACAAACAATTCTACACTTTTTCAATAGTTCTTTTCTTTCCTAACTAGTTTTTTTGTAAATTTTACTAGTGGTTCAATGGCGTACCACCACTAACTGAAGCAATCAAAGCCACAAAAAAAATTCACTAGCCACTAAAAGCAATATTTCGCCACTAAAAGGGAGGTCGAAACCACCAGTTTTAGTGGAAAATCCACTAAGTTGGCAACACTGACCGTGAACATACTAAATTTTTTCTTGTCTGCAACAGACACGACATTCTTTCGTGCACAGACCCGACAAAATTCTTCTCATGTACATGAATATTTTCATCTTGTCTGTAGCCGACACGACTAATTTGTTGCCGTGGACACGCGGCCTAAAGAAGTGGTACCTACATAGCTTTATACCTAACAAGCTTCAGTAGAATTCACACTTTCTTTATTTTTTTTCCAAATAGCCTTAGTAAAGTAAAAGAAACTATGTTTTTCTTTATTTACCAATGTCGTTCAACCCGAGCACGGCCTACTGTGACAGGCTTGAGTCACACATTTTTTATCACAGTTTGGAAGCAAAAACCGAGACAAAATGATGCGTGACTCAATCCTATCACAGAGGTCGTGCTTGCCCGGCAGCCCTACATATCAACCTACCTACCCTACAAACCTACCCTCCCTACACACCTACCTACCTGTAGTGACCGGTTCTATAGGGCAATTCACAGGCTCGTACACGCACTAAATGACCACACTTCAACACGTCTGCTCTAGCCAGCGGCTCTCGCATTACTAACGTGGTGCGCACGAGATTGTGTCTGTCTGTGTGGGGGAAAGTGGGGATGGCAAAGCGAACGTGCGAGTGAGACAGATACACTACATCCCTTCCTCATTAATGATTTTATTAAGAATCTATTTAATATCTATTCATTTCGTAATAATGTACTTTTGTTATTCTTATGTGATCATATATAGTGTGTTCTTCACGTGACAGATCCTTGTCTTTTTTTCGCGTTCTCAATATCCCTTCACTCTCCTATTTTTCTTCAATTTAATGAGAGTAAATAAAGCTATCACTAAAACCACTGAAAACTGTAATTTTCCAGTGTTACACTTATTTAATTATTTTGTTAGTACGTGAACATTAGTATGTGTGTCATAAGTGCTTGTTTGGGATTTTAGTTTTATAGATATTTTGTTATATTTTCTAGAATGTCACTGTGTCATTGAAAAAATAAATGTGAGTTCATGTCTGTATGCAAATCTCAAATTTAATGGAAATCCCAATTCCTCCAATTTAATGACAGTAACCACCCACCAATTTAATGGCAGTAGCCACCCACCACTTTAAAGGTAGCAAAACCCACCAATTTAATGGCAGCAAAACCCACCAATTTAATGGTAGCAAAACCCACCAATTTAATGGCAGCAAAACCCACCAATTAAATGGCAGCAAAACCCACCAATTTAATGGCAGCAAAACCCACCAATTTAATGGTAGCAAAACCCACCAATTTAATGGTAGCAAAATCCACCAATTTAATGGTAGCAATACCCCCAATTTAATGGTAGCAAAACCCACCAATTTAATGGTAGCAATACCCACCAATTTAATGGTAGCAAAACCCACCAATTTAATGGTAGCAATACCCACCAATTTAATGGTAGCAATACCCACCAATTTAATGGTAGCAAAACCCATCAATTTAATGGTAGCAAAACCCACCAATTTAATGGTAGCAATACCCACCAATTTAATGGTAGCAATACCCACCAATTTAATGGTAGCAATACCCACCAATTTAATGGCAGCAAAACCCGCCAATTGAATGGCAGAACAACCAATCAAGTAAATGGCAGAACAACCAACCAAGTAAATGGCTGCGTCTTTTCACTCCACCTATTCCTATAAGCATAATCAGCCTATAATGTTCCATTCGCTAGAAAGCAAACTTCCCCTCTGCGACAGGGACAAGGCATCAATCCTCAACATTAGTATGTTTATTTATAACTGAGCACTATTTCGTGATTTTGGAAATCTGACAATCCTCCACACCAGTCGACCTACGAAACTGTTTAGGTAGGTACCTTTATAGTTTTACAAAATCAGTTAAGTGTTAAGTTAACATTGCATATCTGCACAGCTAGCTAACTTCAAGGCTATCGATGTGGCACCTTGTTAAACTGACATTTCGATAGTTTTCTAGTCCCGGAGGTATCTTTTTACAACAGCAGTGCCCTTGGTAGTTTTAATAGATTTGCACCCATATGGCTATTCAGTATTTACATTAAGCGGTATCTATATTGTTATTACTTTAGCCTTCATTCACTCATTCCACAAGAAATAGGCACTATTACACAACATCTGACCCACCTTGAATCTAACCTAAATTGTCATAACTCGCCTAGGATCTATGGCATCGCCATATCTTATGGCATCAACCACCTTGGATCTAGCCTCCTAACCGGGCATCACCCGCTTATGATGTAGCCAACCATATGCCATACGTTATTTTGTTTCGCGTGAAATACGCTTAATGATTAGGCAAACTTTAGATATTTTAATGACGAGTACTGATTGTTTACGTTTGACCATAAACTAACTTTTTCGTCCTTTTGAAGTTAATGAAGCACTCATACTCAAACCATATATTTGTAAAACATACATACATAGGTGTAAAGGAAAGTACAGAGATCGCTATTTCTCATCGTGTCTTCTCTAATAGATTCAGGCGTCCTGCTTTAAAAACCTAGAAAACTAAGTGTAAATCCTGTGTTGTATTATTGTATAGTGGCGCGAGTCTCAGTGTCACGACACTTCCATTTAAATGTTCAACTAAAGATAATTAATTTTGCAATGGCACAATATAATTTATATGTACAATCAACAAGATTGAAACCTGGCCCACCATATACTAATTCTTCTACGGGCATTCTAACCTAATTAGGTCAAGTCTTGCTTAAATAAATATTTTCTCAGCAACAACTTGCCATCGATTTAATAAGACAGTCATAGACTAATATATTATAGAAAGTCAGTGAAAGTCAGTGACAATTAGTTTACCCATCTTGCTGTCATTCCAATTATATTTGCAGATTGAATATTTACTCAACGTACTTTACTTGTTATTTAGCATTTTTCTTTGAATTCAAAATAAACTCATGTAAACTAAATAGTTGTTTTTTTTATCAAATATTATTCTGCGCTTCCTTCTATAAGTAAACAATGCGGGTCGACAGTTAATTCCAATTTCTGCTTTATCCCTTTTTTTTCAATTAATAATCTACCTATTGCAATGAACGAAATGGTAATAGTAGTTGCGCGACCAGATGTCTGTATTGAAAAAGATTTTTATATTTTTGAAAAGTCTTAAATCACCACTTATGTCACCATGAGATGAGTGGTTTGTAGTAAGAAAACTAATGTTTTGAAGTTTTCAAACGGATGGGTCAAGAATCAAACAGCTTAACCGTACATATTGGGTATTGTTATGTACGTAGTATATTTTTGATGTGTTTTATTTATTTTGTGTTAGTTTGACTTTTTACACCTGACTACCTCTATCCTCTTTTACTCTTTCCATCACTCAAAAGTTTGATAGTAAAAAATCGAATCCAGAGTTACCCGGTTTTGTACAAATATTTAGTTTATTTTTTATGTCCTGTGTACAAAAATAATTAAGAATGTTTCAAATGCAATGGTGTAAATCTATTTTCACGACCCCTATACTCTCAAGAATGTACATACCTGATAGGGACAGCAGCTCAAACCCTTTTAAAGATTTGTAGGCAACTGTCAGTTGATTTAGCTCGAAAACCGATCGTAAATCTTACTAACATTATAAATGCAAAAGCACGGACGGACGGATGCACGCCCGGCATCCAACCACGCCAGAACCGCTGAACAGATCCGGACGAAACCCGGCACAGAGACAGATCACAGTCCGGAACAACACACAGGCCATTTATTTTGGTGTAACGTTCACTAGGGATCATTTTCGAACTACGCGCGGGCTAAACCGCTGGAAGAAGCTAGTTCATAAATATTTTTCGTGCCCACAATGTTATCAATGTTATAAGTTTACTAATATACTAAAAGTTCCAAAGCGTACTGTATATGATTCGTAGGCAATGAACAAACAACAAGGTATTAACTTTAAAACTTTCTTTCTTTTTAATAATGGAAAACAATATATCACGGTAACCCAACGCGATGATTTAGATTATTTATTTACCTATTTAACCCGACGTTTCGACCGTGTTGCAACGATCGTGGTCCCGGGTGGACTGGTGTCTCGGTGTACTGGCTCCGTTGGGGCAGAAAATTCTTCCTCTACCCTCACATTTCAAAAAACAAGGTCTTATAAAGATTATTTCAAAATTAACACGAATATGTTAACTAATATTGCAAGTTAACTAACTTTATCTTTTTATAAATAAATATTTTCTTTTTAGGTTTAACTAGCCCTAAATCCACGTAACTAAAACCCGTATTTTATAATAACACTGTCGTTGCATGAGTCACTGCTGTTTACAGCAGGAATTTGGGCTCATATGCTTGGCTTATGTAACCAAAACATGACTGCTTGGCCTTAGGATGTTTTCAAATTTTTACGTGCCCTTTACGAGCTTTTTTGAATCTGCGTGGACCTTGGCTTGATGTAATTCAATTTAATCTTGAGACCTTCGTTTGAGTAGTTGCGGCTACAAATATGGATATTTAATTAAATATTGTATTATGATGTACACAAAATTTTTGCCAAAACCACCTTTGGTGATATTAAAAGTTACTGTTTATTATTATAAAAAAGTTACTGTTTATTATTATTAAAAGTTACTGTTTATTATCATTAACGTTTCAATCGGTAGACGATTCAATTTTAACCTCTAAATTTGAGGGGTCAGGCTCGATAATCAATGAATAGATACGTAGGCATTTAAGGCCTATATGTAACTACAATGTACATATTCACATAAACACTCAGTGCGTATATACCTACGTTTTAAGGTCTTTTAGGATACATTTAGATTTCTACATAGCATAGTTTATATTTTTTTTTTTCTCGATTTCGAATGTCATATGCCCGGTGGCTACCCCGAAGTCAAATCAAACTTCCGAATTGCTGAAAATCCATGCATCGGTGTACCACAATTTCGAATAGCTTTATGTGTCCGAATGAAATGAAATCACAATATGTTGCCATAAAACTTAAGTATTCAATCAAAACGTATTTCCCGATCATTGGAAACCCCTATATGAATTTTGAATGGTAACCAGAAAATGATTCCATTAAATAGGGTAGACTCTCGATTGTCTGTGGAAAGATTTCAACGATATCCGCGTTGCAGGCGCAGTAGTTCGGTTTCAAAATAACAATGTATCGATTTTATTATTTTGATCAGATGTCATGATTTGAATTAGTAAAGTAAATTTTGTTATTTAGCTACCCACCAATATAATTTTGCAATCGTTTTAGAATAGCTGTTTGGTGTATGTTTAATGTCAAAGTTTTTTGTAATCAGACACTTCTTAGTCATGGCTCTTGGCTCTTTGATTAGAATAATACGAATTTCTTTACCTTCGTAATGCTAAATTTCCTTTATTATTAAAATTTGGGACGGTTATTTACTCAATACTTCGGCAGTATTTATTTTCCGATAGATAGTTATATTTAAGCAGTCATATGGTGTTTACACAATAAATAGGTATTTACCATGTAATTTTTCATTTTATCACGTAGGACCTGCTTTATTGTCTTATTTTCATAACGGAATGTGGGCGCCTAAACGATAACAAATAACCGTGTGTCATGTCATGCATTATCTACTTACCCCAATCCTTCTTCTTTTTATTTACACCAATATTTTTTCATACTTTATCCTCGTCGCCATTTGTAGTGACCGGTTCTATAGGGCAATTCACAGGCTCGTACACGCACTAAATGACCACACTTCAACACGTCTGCTCTAGCCAGCGGCTCTCGCATTACTAACGTGGTGCGCACGAGATTGTGTCTGTCTGTGTGGGGGAAAGTGGGGATGGCAAAGCGAACGTGCGAGTGAGACAGATACACTACACTACCAATTTGTTAAACTATCTATTTATTATTAATATGACAAATGAAATAACATGGCGTCCACCAAAAATCTTTTCCGAATTCAATTTTAAAAGTTAGGTACTCATCGATAAAAAGTTATTCCTTTGCATTTCGCCGTATTAGTTGAATTATTAATTCAATATCTTAAAACACTACTTTACTTACACATATTTATTGCGTCTGAATGTTTTATCGTTTAAAGACAAACAATAACATAGGCGCTCAAGATCTAGCAAGCAACTGAGTGAAGTGCGGCCGGAAGACCGCACATAAACGGAACAAAGAAGTATTTGTGGCGACTTCTCCAGTACGTAGTACCTACATAACTATTATCTCAATGGTAGTAGGCTATGTTTTCCTTCTGGACTTATAATGTCAATAATATGTAGTTTGGTAAGACTGCTATTTGTATGAACAAGGCGCTATCTTGACAAAGTGAAATAGTATTTTAATAGCGTTAAAGAACTTAGTCTGTTAAAGGGATGATAGTAGATGTCTAATTGAATTAAAACCAACATTCTATCATAGACATTTATTAGCTTACAAATATCTACTTATAATTTACAATTTAGGTTGAGGTTATAATGTAGGTTTGACAGCTGAAATCTTAAACAACTTAAAAAATCCAACAACATTCTTAAAGAGAAACAAATCGAGTTCACTCTTCAACTTCTACAGATTTTATGAAGAGGAAGAATCCATAGCAAGGGGGTCCTCTGCTTCAAATTGTACCATTTCATCGTCAGAAGCCGCACTGAACTCGATTTCAACACCAGCATAAGTTGCTTCGGTTTCTGGTCCTTCCACTGATGAGGGCGAACCAGATCTTGCTTGATCTGCATCACTCATAGCAATAAAGTCTATTGGTGACGCTGTAGCTGTCTCTTTATCTACTCTTAAACCACTAGAACTTTGAAAGCTATCAAATTTCACTTCATCCAAATCTATAACGTCACAAGTTGGTATTTTTTTGAAAATGCTCTCGTATGGTGACTTTATTCCAGATTCCTTTTCGTTATTCAAATACAACTGTACCCCATAAAGGGCGATTCCCCAGTTTTGAAAGTTGTTCTTCGCCATCCATACACTGATTTTTTTACGTAGACCAGTTAATTTCTCTATATTTGGTGTCACTTGAGAAATTTCTATTGGTTTACTTAGTGCAAATTTAGTTAAGTGCTCAAATTGATCAAGAGCTTTTATAAATATGTCATGGCTTACAAATACTACTTTAGGTGGTCCAAAGTCCATAAAGATTCTAAGCAATTCCACACAAATTTCACTATCCCTGTTATCAACGCTTAGGGGTCTCAGGTGCATGAATCCAGTGCACATATCTTGGTAAATCATAATGTTACTGAATGCAAAGTCTGTTCTTCCTCCCATTGGTAACAAATCTAAAGTACAGCTATAATATGGCTTTTTTACTCCTGAACAAGTGTAACAGACTTCACTAATAGTTTTAATCGCAAAATCATTTACTATGTATTCATTTTGCAAAAAGATTTTGAGCTCCTTATCTTTTAAATGATTATATTTTAAATGTGTTTGCCAATAAATATCAAAGATGTCTTCCCAAGGTAGAACGACTTTAAATTTGACACCCTCGTGTTTAAAGAACAAACGTTCTTGTTCATTACTCGTTTCAACAATCTTGTATGTTTCCTGATAAATATTAATGTGGTTATCATACAGACTGGATTTTCTTTCTTCTTTTTTAACCTTTTGTATCAATGTTTCGAGACACTGCCGACTTATTAAGTTTGAAAATTGTGAGGATTTTCTTGCGTTTTTCGTTGTTAAAAATTGTGCTAGTAGTTTTTCATCGAATTCTTTTTGAATTAATTCCACATCCAAAACTGAATCACTTGCAATATATTTGTATTTTCTGGTTTTTCTTACCGATTTATCTTTGCTCGTTGACGCCATTTTGTAAAACACTGCACTGAGAAAACGTTATGTTTATCGGAAATCGGCCGATGAAATGAACCATCCCAATCCCATGCAAACAAAACAGTGCCTAGTTGAGAAAGAGAGGAAATGTAGTGTTTTTACACAGACGACTGAGATGCAAGATAGAGCGCTTACATACGGCCGGTCGGCCGCAGTGAAATAGCAACATAGGACGTGTAAGAGTGAGCGAGATAAATAGTCGTCTTCGTTCCAAGCCACAGCGTTGTTTGTATTCTTTAAAGAATATAAAATACTATTGTATATACGGTAAGTTTTGGAACTAAACGTAAATATACCGCAGTTTGACGTTTAGCTAACAAGCAGCGCCATTGACATTTCTCAATGTGACTGTGAGTGAAGAAAGAAAATATACCTGGCATTCTGTTTGTTCGATTGACTTTTGTTTGAGGTTTATTTCTTAATTCATTTATTTCTATGTCCTTTGATAATGTGTGCAATATAATTATATTGTTTAATGAATGTGCTACATTTTAGAATTGTAGGATAAATAGACAACTTAATAGGATTGAAGCAGCACGATAACCATGCACGATTTGTACTACTAGGTAATTAATTATTATTGCGATTACAGTTTACGTAGCCTGCAAATAACACTTTTACGCAGCCTGCAAATAACACTTTTACGCCATAGCCTCGATTATTTTCAACCTTATGTATAAATAAACGGAAGAAAGAACAAAGCAGTAGGTACTTATAATAATAATAAATATTTACCTAGTTTTTCTAAGATCACAGTCATTGAATCAGAAAAGTCAAACATCTTTGACCAAGTAAGTTGGTTTTGAAAATACAATGTGAACAAAATCAGTGAGCAAACGTTTTTCTCCTGTTAAGTATTTTCATCTTCTTAAAATTCCATTAACAAGAGTATGATTAGAAACTGTTCTGTAAGTATTTTGATGTTCTTAATTCAAATAATTATCAAAATGGATGAAAAAGTTAGTTACTTACTTAGTTTATGGAAAATGCCAGGACAAACTAGAAACGCAAAAAAAAGAAAAACAAAGTGTTATATTAAGTGTTATTCCTCTCTCCTAGACACTGACTGTATCTTGAATGTTGCTGTGTCCGATAGGGTCCATAATTGTTTCTGTAACTTATATTTACCACCTGTATGTACATTATGGATGCAATTAATTTAAATTGAATTTTATCTTATTTTTATGATGTTCTTCAGAAAGTCCAGGTGTGCAGTACTCATAACTGGCATATCTTTATATGCAGTAATCCCCAATATTTTTGGCTGAACAGAATAAACATACATACACACACATCCTTACAAACTTTCACATTTATAATATCAGAAAAATTGTCGTGTTTTTTTTTTACCCTGAGTGTCTCAGCTCAAAATTATTGCAGAATTAATGTGACAAATTGTCAAGCATGTGTTATCTGCTGTGATTGGTTGAATGAATTTTCAAGAGCCAATCACAGCAGATAATGCGTGCTTGACAATTTCTCACATTAATTCTGCAATAATTTTGTGCTGAGAAACTCTGGGTTAGTGTGTTAAGGCAAATATTATTATGTTTTGCCCGGAATTCAGCTACGGTAAGATCATGACAGGGCAATAAACACACTCTGAAACCTGCGGAGAGATGACGCACAATCAGTTTAGATTAGAGCTATCCCGTTTGTTATAGTGAAGAACAGAAATTAACTCTTTGGTTTTGTAGTCTGTCTAAGAAAAACATTATACTATGTGAAAATTACCTACTAAGTCTAAACAGCCTTGTATGGAACATTTTGGTAGGGAATACAATAATTACTTATTATAATATCTGTACCAGCAACCAATTTTATTCGTCTAGAAGACGCAAGTACTACTGCTGAGCATAAAGTTCTGGATTTGAATTCTGGGTTGAACAAAATGTTATTGGGTTTTGACATCTGAAATTTTCTCAATAGCAGATTAATCTGGATTGCTCTTGGTTTATGCCAATGGCAATAGGCGAACTTATAAAACACTAGCTTCAGCCAGCAGTTTTTCCCGCAGTTAATCCAGTATAGTCCCAAGAGAATGGGAAAAAAAAACCAATGACCTTCTCCGAGATTTAATCTATCTCTATACCAAAATTCATTCAAATTGGTTCAACGATTAAGGTGTGACAATGACTTAACCGGATAAAAAGTACCTTAATTATGTCCTTCTCCAAGGTACAATGTATACTGAATTTCTTCAAAATTGGTTCAGCAGTTAACAAACAGACAGAGTTACTATACTAAATGTAAAGTAAAATAGTGTTAGTAGGTAACATCTTCCTTGAGGACCATACCACTTGAAGATTTTACTTGTCTATGACATAATACATAATGATATCACTATGTTAATATCTTTTTATCAGTCACTAGCTTCAGCCCGCGGCTTCGTCCGCGTATGAAGTGTTTTATCATCCCAAAGGAATACAAACTATCCTATGTCCTTCCCAGGGTCTCAAATTATCTCCATGCCAAATTTCATTAGATCCAGAGATTACCCCCTACAACCTTACAAACTTTACCTGTACTTTCTTACAAACCAAACTTCTTTATAATATTAGTATATACCTAGCTGGTGAAATTTGGATGTAAGTACTATAATTTAGGTACTAGGATTTGGCAGAGGTACCTAATCTTTCAGGAAATAGAGGTGTAATCTTGTGTCATGTTATTTGAAGTAAATTCTGGTATTACCAAATAATCAAAGTCGGAATTGTTTATTTCAATTAGGCCATTATGTGTCACTTTTGTATGTCAATAATATTAACTTTAATATATTGATTCTACTGTCCATTCACAAAGATGAATTGATTAGGAGAAGAACGGACAAATAACTCCACATTTACTCTTAAAACAAATAGGATAATGTTAGTTTACTTACAGTGAAATCCAATATTCTGGTGTCCTTGAGTTACACTTGTGACAAGTCAATATTCCATTTGAAATAACATTATAAATTTTTACAACCCGTTTTTACATTCCGTTCAACCGATTTTGAGTTCTATCCCGTAAAAATAAGGATGGCATAAAAAAAACATAAATCTGTTACCAAAACTAACTGTTAAATACAGCTGCCATTTGTCATATTACTAACGCAATAGAAGTCAAAATCGGTTGAATGGGCTGTATAAAATGTGATTATTTAAATGTCTAATGTTATCTCAAATGGAGTTATAGTTTCAACAAACAAAGTTTAGACATTTTTAATTATAACTATGTAGTATTATAAGAATTTGATTTGAAAGAATTATTTGCATAATTCAATATAGTTCTGCCTATTATCACAGGTCGGTTCAAGCTTAAAGGTGGGTGTGAAGTTCCCTTTTCACTGTTCAGTGCAGTACCCTTTACAAATCCAGAGTCTGGACTGTAACTGACTTTTTTACCCGACTGCCGAAGGAGGGTAATGTATTTATCAGTCTATGTATGTTTTTTCCTGTGTGGCGTTCTAGAAACCAAACGCATTGGCCGATTTTGATGATTCTTACGTCAATCGATTCGTCTTAACCTTGCGAGTGTCACTGGCTATATCATAAAATGGCGGCTTTTGGTCGCCATATTGTGGGGGCCCATTTCTTTTTCTTCCAAGCCCATCCTGTGGGGAATCAAAATAAAGGGTTTTAAGAGTTCATTTCAAAAATATAAAACATTTATGTTTAAATGTAGGTATCTAATTCGAAAAAAAAATGTTATCTAAGAAGTTATATATAAATAAAAAAAGTTAATTCGTTTAGTTAATGATTATTTTTAAACGATTATGTGCGTTGTTTGAGTATTATCAAATTAGATTATTTTATGTTTATTTTTGAAATTGTTTGGTTATTTTGAAAATGTTATGTCCATTTTATGTTTGTAAATTTTAAATCCATGTGTCAATGCCTGATAGTAAGCGATTATTTATTTATTTAATGGCGTCTTGGAACACTACGCGAGTAGCTGTGCAGTAGTCAATTCATGTGAGAGCGGCGGGAGGCTGAGAAGTGGGGTACCTAAGTACTACGCATTAAATAGCGTGAAAAACTTCACAGTCGTCATTAAGTTTGTAGCGACCTAAACGTCTGCCCTGCCATTGAGCCAGTATTTTCGGTAGGTGTCAAAATTATTTTTAGGGTTCCATACCCAAAGGGTAAAAACGGAACCCTATTACTAAGACTCCGCGATCCGTCTGTCTGTCTGTCCGTCCGTCACCAGGCTGTATCTCATGAACCGTGATAGCTATGCAGTTGAAATTTCCTCAGATGATGTATTTCTGTTGCCGCTATAACAACAAATACTAAAAACTGAATAAAATAAATATTTAAGTAGGGCTCCCATACAACAAACGTGATTATTTTGCCGTTTTATTGCGATAATGGTACTGAACCATACGTGCGCGAGTCCGACTCGCACTTGGCCGGATTTTTCCATAATCGTCGTGATGTCACCGAGCATTGAATGGTATCCAAACAATCTGCCAAGCTTTTTACCCGACTACAAAAGAAAGGGTTATGATTTTAGCAGTCTATGTTATGTATGTTTGTATTTACGTACCTACGTTCGTACGTAGCGCCTAAATTATTCATCCGATTTTGATGAATAAGGTGTCCATCGATTCGTTATTGTGGCCCGGGTACTATAGGCTAAAAAAAGAAACCGTAGTCAGGTTCTTGTTTTTGCTTGTTAGACATCTAAAGATTGATAGGTACATTACATAATAGATAATATAAAAATGAATCGTTAAATGTGTTGCTAAGCGCAAATCTCGAGAACAGCTGAACCGATTTCGCTAATAATTTTTTGTTATGTTTGTTATTGGTAGGAGAAGGGTATACTGAAAAAAAAAATGGTCCCTTACCTAGATAGGTACCTAGAGTAGGGTAGGTAGACTAGATGACTGTTTGGTGTTTTTATGCCAAAACAAAGTTTGCCGGGTCAGCTAGTAATTATATAATAGCATGCGTGCATGTCGAAAACTTATCCCTAGGGAAAACATTCCCAGGAAAGAATAAAGTATCCTAAGTACTTCTCCAAGGTCTAATCTATCTAAACCAAAATTCATCAAAATTGGTTCAGCGGTTTAGACGTGAATACGTTACAAATAAACGGCTTGCCGAGGCAAGGAGGAATCTCGGTATGTTAAGATAGTCACCCATCCCGGATCGACCTCGATAAGCGTTGCTTCACTTTGAAGATCGAGCCGTGCGGCTGTTATTGTTTAGCCACGAGCTCGTCTTTACGTTCAATGATACCCAATTAGATTAAATTAAACTTGCAATCATTTGCTTAGCAGCAACCAATGTTTTTCTTCCATTCTCGATGGAAGTACAAAAAAGGAATATTTTTTTTTAAACTGAATTGATTAAACGTTCGGTATAAAAACTCACGCCATTCGTTCTTCGCTCTCTAGAGCGAAATAGAAAGTAAATATTATTACTACGGCTGTAGGTACTATTATTTATTCTGTGTTACAGGCTACAAGCTACAATCATGTAGTTTTAGTGTTCCGTACCCAAAGGGTAAAAACGGGACCCTATTACTAAGACTCCGCGTTCCGTCTGTCTGTCTGTCTGTCACCAGGCTGTATCTCATGAACCGTGATAGCTAGACAGTTGAATGAATTTCTGTTGCCGCTATAACAACAAATACTAAAAACAGAATAAAATTAATATTTAAGTGGGGCTCCCATACAACAAACGTAATTTTTTTGCCGTTTTTTGCGATAATGGTACGGAACCCTTCGTGCGCGAGTCCGACTCGCACTTGGCCGGTTTTTAAAATAGATGTGGGTTATTTTTATAGCCAGTGGTCGCTATGGTTCTATTTTTAGTTCGCCTATAACATGTAAATAGGTTTGACCTTTTCGTTGTTCCGTGACGATTTTAGGAGTCAATCTAAATAACGTCAGTTGAGTAACGTTAGCTTTGCCACAGATAATATAATGCTAGCATACAGATGCCTCATCCCATACGAAGAAACAGTGCCGACGTAACTAGCGTTTTTTGTCTGATTAAACTGATTACTTTTATAAGTCCTACTTCAATCGTTTTCGGTTCCGTTCCACGGCTATAGATGGTGTTAGCAGCGACTTGCAAGTAAAAGGGTTTTCTCGGTTCGTGACTATTTTTCTCGATGATTTCTTTTGTAGTATTTATTGCACGTTTTTCAGGTTTAATTGCACCGAAATGTGTTATAAACAATCAAGTGGAATGCCTCAGAAATTTAAAACCGCGCCATCTATTGGAATCCATTTTAAATGATCCGTTCAAACAATCTTTGAAACGTAAGATTTTGTAAGGTATTCGTTTGAATTTATGAGATTTTGTTGGGTAATAATTTTGAATATATAACATTGCATATGGTATTAATTGGAGTTTGTGAAATTGTATAATTTTAATGATAATTTTGCATGCCTGTATTGGTGCGACACAGTGGACTGCGCATTCGCTTGACATCTGGAAATGTATGAAAAATGTACTGTGTTGAGCAATAAATATTTGAATTTGAATTTGAACGTGAGAGCCCAATATTCCATAATTTTGTGTGAGAGTTGATTAAACAAAAATATAACATTTTTATTTTCAATTCCAGAAACTATTAATTTTACACACAATTCAATAACAAATCGGTGCATACCGCGCCATCTAGTGAAATTTATTTGAAGCAAATTTTATTTCTTAGCGCTGGGAACCCGTGGCATTGCTTTTTAGATTTTATGGGGTCAACTTGATATTTTGGTGAATTACTTAACTTGAGATGTGAAAATGTCGTGGTGTCCCCAGTGACTAAGACCTCGCCTAGTCGCCTCTCGTTCGTGTTCAAATTCGGAAAAGTATCAATGTGGATTTTTCAAATAATATTTTTCATTAAGTAAGTTTTTTCCGAAAGTTGAACATACAATCGCGCGCTTTTAATCATGCTTTTATTTAAGTATCGCCTAACGTTAGTGAAAACGGGCATGACACAAGATGCTTGACACAATGACCTAAATAAAAAATGTTCTGTAAACAAAAGGTAAAATAACCAAAATATGGAACACAAAAAAAACAATAATTTAGGCAATTTCAGTCCATTTCAGTGTCATTTACCTCTGTTATGTCCTTTGTATTTTAATAGTCTGACACCGAGCGATTTATTAGGGGAAAAACAAGATGGGTAGGACGGCAAATGGGAATGTTACCTTATGGGTGGACATAATGTAGAACACGATTTATTTTTGCACGGATTTTTATGTTTTTGTCGGATGAATGGGGTTGAATGAGGATCTCGACGATATCGAGGTAAAGCATCGGTTGCCGAGTTCAATCCGTGGATGGGTGACTAATCCATTGCGTATCGAGACACCGCCGTGCCTCAGAAAGCACGTTATGCCGTTAGTTCTACCTGTCATTTGTAGATCTTGGACAGTCGTAATAGGAGTTAGAAAGGGTACCTACCTATCGTAAAACTATCATCACCGCAGCTTGCCAGATGTCCTGCCCAACTCCTTTAAGTCGACGACAGTCACCAATGACCTTGAAGGAACAATGCACTCTTTTCACACCCGCGCGATCCAAAATGCGGTAGCTTTTTATATGCTTTTTGTATTATTCTATGACTTAAAAATAAAGCATTTAGATCAAAATGTATATAATTCCATTGTCTTTGAGATGGTGAAAATTTCATTAAACTACGCTCGGCGTATTTGGTGCGGTTGTCGTTATTTTGTCAGTATTAGACATAACTATACAAATTAATTACACTATGATACGGAGAAAACTAAAAGTTTTCATAGCTCAAATTATTAAGAAAATCGTCTAATGTAACATAATTATATTTTTGCCAAAATATTACGACTAGCAGTTTAGACGTGATTCTCATTTTAAAATCAGCTACTGACGGTTATCTGCGCCTTAAGTTCCGTTATTATTTTCCCGATGTTGAAAACTGGCATTCCATTAGTCAGGCACAAATACAGACAACTTGTCTATCCAGACAACACGTCGATCGATCGTCGCCATTTTTAACAACGACCCCAAAAATCTAACATCTGCAACTCTTCAATAAATAAAAAATGCTGCTCGAACTACCGCCCAATCAAAGTCATTTGTTGCCAGCGAATCAATGGGTATCAATCTAAAACTAAGGACCGTAAGTACCTACTGTATGCAAATCTGGTAGTATTTGAACAAGTTGCGGAGTGTACTCTAAACTTCTATTGTTTTAGGTTTCAACACATTTGTGGGATGTAATATTAGGAAAGTGCTACACAGAAGTTCCATTTATGAAAAAAAAAATACTATACCCACTGTGATTTGTAATTTCGTAGACTAAACTGACAGCTGCCGATGACCTTATTTTTTTAGTGTTGTAGTAAGGCTCAATCATAAGTGATTCATCGAATCTATGTGACATGACTCCTCAATTTAATTTTACTAATTGGTGTAAATAAATGTTTTATGAATATAAACCTAATATATTTAAATATAACAGTATTCATACACATATTACATAAACTTTTATTGTGTTAAATATGAAATAAACAATAAAATAAATACGATGGATAAAATGAAGTCTGACATAAATGAGTAGAAACTAAATAAGGGCCCCGCTAGTTTCATAACAAATGTATTTTTTTAGCCGTGAAATAGTTCAATTTTCGCTATTCTTACTTCGATTTTCGATCAACTTTCGATCACTAAGGATAGTCAGGATACGACACTATTTTTGTGAAACGATAAAGTGACAACCCCCACAAATGTCAGTTTAGTGTACGAAATTAAAAATCACAGTATGTGACAGACCTACATGATGTGAACAAGTATGGCTGCCAGCGCTTGACGATAATCTGAACTACGCCGGACGGAACCGGTGGGCATAATGCTTTTTAGTTACGTGACGATATCTGGCAGGGAACTCCTACCGCAAGCCGCGTTAAGGAACTTCGTTTCCAAAAAATAAAATTGTCCTAGACAGTTTTTCTCAGTTTGACGTTGTTTCCAAATTCAGCAACTCTGGTATCTGTGAACCCATTGACATTGAATACGGAATTTTCGATCTCTCATTCACTGAACAGTTAACTACCTGCAGGTCTGAAAGGCTACGCAGTTCGTTGCAATCTAGTATTTCTTTAGAGTAAATCTGTTATTTCTGTGATTATAATTTTGGTGCAGTGGCAGCCTTAGGGGGTGGCGAACAGGGTAATCGCCCGGGGCCTCGCTCTCGCAGGGGCCTCGCACGCTACAACCCAAAAGGCTTACAATTTTATCCTTAGCAAACAATATAATAAAGTTGGTCGATTAGGAGTCGAGTATTTATAAGGGTCGAGTATTAATAATCACACTAATATTATAAAGGCGAAAGTTTATGAGTGTGTTTTTATTTTTGATAGTTCTTCACGCTCAAACGGCTGGACAGATCTGGATGAAATTTGGCACAGATATACATTTCAGTCTGGAATAGTACATAGGATACTTTTTGTCTTGAGAATATGTACCCCTTGGCTAATTTTCGACATTACCGCGGGCGAAGCCACTGGCAATAATAATAAAAACAATAAATGCCAAGTTTTCCATTCCTCGTATATGTAATACCTTGTAAAAAGGACAAGGGCCTCGCAAATATCTGCCGCCCGCCCGGAGCCTCGCAGTGCTTAAGGCCGCCCAGTTTTGGTGTTTAGCGTATTTTCACCTAAGACTCCAGGCGATAAAAGAGTTCCAGCATTATCAAGTGAAGTCAAGTCGAGTCAACCCCGACGTAAAAAGAGCTTGACGTGTGTACCTGTGGTTGTGTATTTGTTTATCTAAACGGATGAACCGATTTTGATTTAGTTTTTTTTTTGTTTGAAAGGTGTTATAATCGGGAGTGTCGGTCACATCATCGCTTACCATTAGATAAGCGATGCGGTCAAGCGCGAGTCTTTATAATATAAAAAACCGGCCAAGTGCGAGTCGGACTCGCGCACGAAAGTTTCCGTACCATTATCGCAAAAAACGGCAAAAAAACACGTTTGTTGTATGAGAGCCCCACTTAAATATTTATTTTATTCTGTTTTCAGTATTTGTTGTTATAGCGGCAACAGAAATACATCATCTGTGAAAATTTCAACTACCTAGCTATCACGGTCCATGAGGTACAGACAGACAGATAGACGGACATACGGACCGCGGAGTCTTAGTAATAGGGTCCCGTTTTTACCTTTTGGGTACGGAACCCTGAAAAGTGTTGTTAGCTATGATGAATCGGTTCAGCCGTTCAAAGGATATGGGAGTTTTACTGTTTGACGGGGTATTTGCGCAAGATATCTCGAAGGTTTTTAAATTTTAATTTCTAATTAAATTTTTAGTTATTGGTTTGCGGCATATCTGGCGCAAGTAAACTCTTTTTCTTTCTTTTCTCTATATTTAAACTATTGCTACTGTCTTTTAAGTCGAACTAGGTCAAGTTGTCCAGAAATGGATTGTCAGATTTACCGACCTCACCTCTTTGTAGGTATGTGTGCATTGCATAAGCCATTGCATAAACTTATTTTATCATACTTTCCACATGAATGAACCTTCTAAACTCTCTTTATTCTATTTCCGCTCAATAGAACTGAAACTATATACAGTTTATGAACGAGACAGAGATACCACCAAACGTGTATACTGCCATCTCTCTTCCGCAACGAACAATGTTGGGTCCCTGAACTTTGAAACTCCGTGTTGAAGAGTTTTAAAAGGGACTTAAGGGCCTCAATAGTACTTACACATGTGGCCCTTGTATATCAATGAGTTTTAGATGAAAATGGCGAATGGAAAGTGATTTAAATGTGGCTTAAAATGTGTTCCAGTTTCTCGGTCACTAGGAGGGTAGAATAGTATTTGAAAGATTATGTAAGCTTGGAAGGTGTAGGTAGGTATTACTTCGGATAGATGTTACTGCGGGAACGTGGATGCTTCTGGGTTATATGAATTTAGGTCTTGCATAATCCAATCCTCTTTCCTGTCGGATTTAACTCTAATTCTCTACAAAACAAACAAAAAGAATGATATGGAGATGGGCTGGGCACTTAGATAAAGTACCTATAGATTTAGCCATAAAATGAGCGTGATTCATAGAGCGAGATCGCTAGTTGGCAGCCCCATGTAAATCATCATCAGCCTATTAATGTTCCCACTGCTGGGACACAGGCCTCCTCTCTGTGAGAGGGAATGGGACAATAAACCACCATGCGGGCCCAGTGCGGGTTGGTGGATGACACATGTCTTCGAATTTTTGGTTCTAGGACTTGCCGGTTTCCTCACGATGTTTTCCTTCAACGTTTTAAGAGCAGTGGTGATGATATAATTTACACAAAGTAATGCGCCTGCCTGGGCTCGAACCCACGACCTACAACTTGTAAGTCGCGGCCGATACCACTGGGCCACCACTGCTCGTAAATAATAAGGCTATGTAAATAATAAGGACAAAATATTATTTTTTGTCTTTGTCACCATCGCCGGTTTTTGTTGTTTGTCAAACTCGATTGTTAGGCAGGTTTGACAAACAAACTCGGTCGTGTTTGATTTTCTTTGATTTCGTGGTATTATGTGTTAATTGAGACTTGGAATTGGGTTATTTATAGATAATAAGTGTCAGTGCGATGGTGGGTTGTAGTGTTCTTGTTCTTGTTGTAACACCAGAACTAACTATTGTTGTCTCATGTGCGGCCACGCCATGTCGAAATCTATAGTACGTAGTCGCAGCGGAAAAACATCGAATTTATTAATTTCAGATAAGCAGATAATTAGTGTATGACGTCGTGTAATTGTGTATAGTTTGGGGAGCTATTCAACAAAAACTGTTTCCGCTGGAACTACGTCATCCTAGCGGGACCTTTTTTTTCCTAAGAACGTAGATAAAAAAAAAATACATTCAATAATTAGTTTGAAACGAGAGGTAAATGTGTATGCTTAAATTAAATTTGTGTGACATAAAACTGCGAAGATAATCAAGTTTCCGCTGCGCTGACGTTTGGCTATTTGATGAAGTTGGGGGATTACATCGCTGATAAAAATGCTTGGCTCAATGCTGGTCCTGCTCCGCAGCCACTAGGGCGCAAGAACAATTAGTGATGGGCAGAAAAGTATCGAAGTATTGTTGGACCTGCTGAAGACTGTATGAAAATTTTTGTATTGTATAAACTCAATTTCTTTTAGTATTATATAATTGCACAGCACATGTGTGAGTACTATGTTCCGATTGTAGATAAATCTTCCATTCACTGTACCTATGTGTCGTTCGTTGACTTCTGTGTGCCCTGGCAGTTGAGTGTGTCATGCTCTCTCTAATTTCTCTCTGATGGTGGCATGTGTTGGATCATTCGGTTCCCTTCATGATGGTTGAGCTGAGTGGTGCCGATCCATGCGTCATGTTCGTGAACGGGCGCCATCAGTTGGGATTGGTCATAACTTAGCTGTCTCGGCCTGTTAAAGTGCTTTTTTTTAATTATTTGTTACTCTAGACGCTCTTACGTACACGTCTTTTTACATCGTTCTCACATATATGTATTTTTTCAACAAGAATGATGTAACCAAAAACTTGTAATTAAAACTGATGGAAAAGAGTGTCCGGGGAGTTTCTTGCAAATTCTTCTCCATTGACACAGACGCTTGCGAATTTGCAACTAGAGTCATCTTTTTATTAATTTTTTGTTTGACAATTCAAAAGTACTTCTAAAGTTTACTTGAAATACATACCTTGATTTTGATTTTTTTTTATTTGAATCATATAAAACGGCTTAGTGCAGAGTTGATTTTTTTAATGCACTTTGCTTTGAATTTGTGTGTAATGATTGTGAAAACAGAATTTGAAAAAATCATACCGTTCAGAAGATATACACGTAAAAGTAAAATAAGGTTTTTAGGTCCAAGTACTTAAAATAGGAACACTAGAGCCTAACTTATAACGTTTATTTGTATCTTGTAAGGGTCTACAAACTCCTGCCAAGTTTCATGTATGTGTTCTTAGTAATTAATGAGCAGTCGCATAATTTACTACGACTGGACCACTATATTGTATGACAACCGATTTTAGGACTTTTTAATGGAAATGCAACGTAAAACATGTGGAGATAGTTAGTGTATTAATGCAACTATTCACATGTAAAATTTCAGCTTACACATAATTTATCATTACATTACACTAAATAATTAAAGAGATATAATAAAAATACCAGAAGAACCGCAATTCATGGATAAACCGACCAAGTTTGAATGGCTACACAAAAGCGGCCGTGCAGTATATAGAGCTAACATTTATTCATTTTTTTATATTTTTGTTGTATTTGTTATTGTTAGGAGAAGGTTCTTATAAAAAAAATAAGAAAAAAAAAACCGGCCAAGTGCGAGTCGGACTCGCACACGAATGGTTCCATTATCGCAAAACACTGCAAAAAAATCACGTTTATTGTATGGGAGCCCCCATTAATTTATTTTATTTTAATTTAATAATTATTATTTTTTAAAGTAAATATACAACTAAACATTTTGTGAATATTTCAAGCATCTACCTGTTACCGTTATTAATATCGAGCAAAAAACGGCAAAAATATCAAGTTTTTTGTATGGAAGGGGGGCTCCCTTAAATATTTATTTTATACTGTTTTTAGTATTTGTTGTTATAGCGGCAACAGAAATAGGTACATCATCTGTGAAAATTTCAACTGTCTAGATATCACGGTTCATGAGATACAGCCTGGTGACAGACGGACAGACAGACAGACGGATCGCGAAGTCTTAGTAATAGGGTCCCGTTTTTACCCTTTGGGTACGGAACCCTAAAAATTGGTACCTTACCTGCATAGGTAGGTAGGTAGGGTAGGGTAGGTAGGGTAGGGTAGGGTAGGTAGGGTAGGGTACTTAGGTAGGGTAGGGTAAGTAGGGTAGGGAAGGTAGGGTAGATGAATGTTTGGTGTTTTTATGGCAAAACAAAGTTTGCCGGGTCAGCTAGTTAATTAATAATTTTTGCATGTCATTTTCTTTGGCTGCCTTGTTCATCGCTATTGTCTTTGGCTAATGAATCTGAGCTCCTAAAGCTCTACACAAGTGCCATTCAATGTCAGCGATGGCGAAGTACGAAATGCCAAAATGTAAGGTATTGGTCACGTGACATTTCAATAGCGTTTGACATTCCCACGCATTATTGACATATTTCCAATTGCTATCGCTTCACTTTGGTTTCGACTTTCAAGTCGTTCGTGAGGAACTGAGAAAGTATTCCACTTACTCAGTTCCTCACCGTTGTTTGGATTGGTGTTCGATTTAACACTAGGTTGGCCCTCTGTATCATGTGGCTTGAAAAATCTGGCGAATGTGGGAGCATATTTTTTTATTTTTTTATTATGTATTGTCTCGCGCTTGACCACTATTTCACCTGATGGTAAGCGATGATGTGATCGACGATGTAGATATTACGGCCTAACTCTTCGGGTGATACAGGAACGATGTTATTAGCTTTTTTTATGCGGCTTTGCCCTCATGGCCTGTTCTATAGGGACAGTACATTTTTCAACGATTTAGAAAGTCGGTGTAACGTTTGTATGATACTCTGCAATAGCTTTCTACCAATAAAAGAAATGTCGAATAAGTACTTTCAAAGATTGGAAGGTATTGCCTACAAACAATCAATTTTACCTCTTTAAAACAAACTGGCTGTTGCCCTCGACTTCGTCCGCGCCAAACTCATAGAACTAAAAAAATCATGGTTTTTAATTTTTTGGGCGGAACCCTAATCCTTTTTATATAGAACTTTATAGCTGTTGCCCGCGACTTTGTCAGCGTCAAACTCGTATCTTTCTTTTCCCACATAAACTGTTATTTTTTTGCTGTAAAAAGTAGAAGCAGTAGCAGTAGTAGTTAAACATTACAATATTAGCTATCTACCAGTGAAAGTCCCGTCAAAATAGGCACAGCCGTTTTGGAGATTACCCGGAACAAACAGACAGAAAACCGGTAAAAATCTTAAAAATTGCATATTTGTTATTAGAAAGCACCGTTTATACTTTCACATGCACTCAATAAAACTTTGTTATTCTGATATTACATAATACATTTCAATTGTATTTATTTGTTATTGTAATAGGTGATAGATGTAATAGATACATATACGTAGTCTAAGTTACTCCTTATAACATCAGCTATCTACCAGTGGAAGACCCGTCAAAATCGATCCAGTCGTTTCGTAGATTACCCGGCGCAAACAGCCAGACAAAAATTATATAATTGGTGTTTTGTTATAAGTACCGTTTATCTACCTATATTTTCATATACATATACTAAAAAGCGATTATTTTGGTATTACCAACAGACACTTCAGTTTTATTTACCATGTAGGTACCTAAATATTGCTCCATGCTGAGATAGGAGCCTTTTTGATCGCGCACAGGGTTATTTATTTTTTATTATTGTTTGTATTTTTCTTATCTCGTGTCTCCTGTGTGGGTCACAAATACGCATTTTTTCTTTCTTTCTTTCTTTTCTTTTACATATTAAATAGCTATTTAATAAGTAAAAGAAAAATTACCCACTTATAGGTAATAATTTAATAAAATCTTTGTCATAAGTATACTTAATTTATGGTTTCATTCCACTTCAACTGCAACAAATAACATAAAACAATAGCAATTTAACATAGTTATAAAGAAGCCATTTGTTTGAATTAACTCTCACAAGCTCTGGGTTGGAGACAATAGATTCTTCTTAGAAAGGCATGTAGGTATTGTAGAGTGCGGTAGCTGCTAGAGCACTAAATGATTGATTTGTTACCGGAGTAGCTTGTAGCTTTCCTATTTGATTTATCCCTTGTATCTCCAATATTTGTAGCGTATTTGCAGACATTATAAGGTCTGCAACGGTTGAGGTTGTATATAATGACGTACCTACATTGTATTCATTGTTGCTGCCTGGATAAACTTTTAAAGATTTATTCGTATTTAAAATGGATAGATTGTAATCAGTGGATTATTCGGTTTAGGACAGATTCTGGCTTGGGCAGATTCTTTTTTTGGCAGATTCTTGATAAGATAGATATTTTACAGTCATCTAAATAAGTATTATGTAAGGATCATAAACAAAAGTGGTGTGCATTGATGACAAACTTTTTGTTGCGGATAAAAGGTCCCAAGCACGACCTGTAGGCTTATTGCGTATCTTTTGCAAGAGCAAAACGATAGCGATCAAACGCTTTATGTCATAAAAGTCGGCATTACCTGCAGTCTAGGTATGGTAGGTTCTACACAATCTTTTGCGAATCGCTCGCTGTTTGTCAAATGCACTTATTTAAAAAAATCTGCCAACAACTCTAAAACTTTTGTATTGGAGAGCAATTATTGCGCAAAAATCGCTATCGTTTTGCTCTTGCAAAAGATACGTAATAAACCGGCTGATCTGTTGCCTGATCTGGTCAGATCAGGAGCGATATCATGTGGTCTCTTATAGCCTTAAATCATGTGATAAATCCTCGTCAGAGTGCGGACACAATAATATCTCTTATTTTAGGAGGGCTAGGTGGTGTCGTGCAACGAGACCAAAAATAATAATAAATTTCATCATGCCATAATGACACTTCATGTGGTCATGTTACTTCTGCCGTATAAAGGTATATCCACACATATCAGGGCCGTGCCAGGGACGTAGACAGACCGTGCCCAGACAGGAGCTCAAAAAAATATCGGTACGTACATTTTATATGATCTCGTTCACACACGTCCGTGCACGGGACGTGCCCGGGCCCGTGCACAGACGTGTGTGAACGAGTTCATATTAAATGTACCCAACGATATTGTTTGAGCCCCTCACGGGGCACGGTCCATCCACGTCCCTGGCACGGCCCTGATTTGTGTGAATATGCTAGTATCATATTATCTGTGGTGTGGATAAACCTAAAAGAATCTGCCGTAACAAGAATCTACCCAAAGCAGAATCTGTCCTAAACCGAATAAGCCTAATCAGTCACCCCAGAGGTCGTGAGAGGCGCCCAGAGGGCACATGCGCGAGTATTTATAAAATTATGTAAAACTATAGAAATTGGACAGGAATAAATCATTAATCTATCGCAAATAACGCGTATTATATTGTAAAAGCTTAACAGGCTCTACTACCAGATTTTTTATCAACAGCTCAAATGGTTTTAGCATTTAGTATCAAAGACATGATTTGTGAAAAATCAACCCTAAAAATAAATAAAACCAGATGTTCCCTACACATTGTCGAGCTATGCGAACAAAAATGTAGTAGGTTGGCGATGTATTGGTGTAACTTAGGTACTATACTCTATAGGTACCTACCCCTCTGCCTGACCTTCCGGGGAATAGGTATAGGCATGATATGATGATAATAATGTAAGCACAGTAGATGTTTTTTTTTTTTTTTTAATTCAATTTGAAAGGGCTTTGTCGCACCTGCGATTATGCAGCCCTGGTTAGCTTAACAAAATAGATGTAAAATTTAACTAAATATAAGTATAGCTAATTTGTAAAATTCCCTATACTCCATTTGCGATAACATTAGACGTTAAAATTAGCCCATTTTACAGCCCGTTCAACTGATTTTGACTTCTATCGCGTTAGTGATACGACAAATGGTAGCTGTAGTAAACAGTTGGTTTTGGTAACAGGTTTATGCTTTTTATGTCATCCTTATGTTTACGGCATAGAACTCAAAATCGGTTGAACGGACTGTAAAAAGATTTGGAAACATGTCTAATGTTATTTCAAATGGAGTTTAGCTGCGTCGGATATTGGCACAGCTAGAACACTATTACAGTAACCTACCTCTCTAAATCTACAATCTAAGCTATTTCTAAATTCCTCGTTGCGGACACATTCGATTAATTTGTGATAGGTAAACATCAGCAACGGAATGAATACAAACATCACATTTATCCGTTGCTGATTTTGCTATTAGGTATAAGAACTTATTGCACGGAATGTGTCCGGATCGAAGACTTAGCGCGATAGCAGTATCACATCTGTTCAACGGTAAAGATGTAAGTATCAGTTCATATTTATTTAGAGAGTTTCAGACAAGTTCTCAGATATCGGTCGGTGTCACTCAATGACTATAAAAAGTACTTTTTTGATTAGATAGGCCAAGTGTTCTGGTGATTTGGACTAGGTATTCGTCCAACCTCATTCAATCGATCTGGAGCCAAATACAAAAATATTATCTAGGCTTCAAGCTAATGTGTGTGATGTGTGCGTGATCGAATCAGAAATGTAGAGATCTGTAAGAGAACCGGGTTACCGACACAGCCCGAAGAATTGCCAAACTTAAGTGGCAGTGGGCAGCGCACATTGTTCGCAGAACGAATGGCCGATGGGGCAGAAAGATTCTGGAGTGGCGACCGTGAACAGGCAGACGTTGTGTTTGAAGGCTTCCCACTTCCCACTAGGTGGACCGATGACGTGGTGAAGGTTGCGGGGATACGCTGGATGCAGGACGCCGCGGGACCGGTCAATGTGGCGACGCTTGGGGTAGCCCTATGTCCAGCAGTGGACGTCTTTCGGCTGATATGATGATGATGAGACTAATGGTAGATACTTAAGCATTTCCAAACAAATATGAAACTTAGACCCGCCAACATGCTCGCCATTTTCTAACTACGCCATAAAATTTTGGCGCCAATTATGCGCCATATTGGAATCGAAATGGCCGCCAATCTAATCACATTGGCTCCAAGAATCGGGACGAGCCGGACCAATTCGGATTTGATTGCTATCCGTACTGTTGTATTCGAATCCAATTTTCTTTACTGGCAATTTTTTTGAAGACAAAGATATTTTTTGAGACAATGCGAGGTCGGGTGATCTTTTCAGCGTTTCGAGGGCTGATGTTATTGGCATGATGTTTATTTATTTATTTATTTATTTATTAAAACTTTATGCACAAGTACAAAGGCGGACTTAATGCCTTAGGCATTTTCTACCAGTCGACCTTAGGGTGGTGCAGAGATAAAAAAAGGCAGGTTTATTTTTTCTTTTCTACGTAAGTCGTTTATTTATTGGAAAAGAAAAGTATCTACAAAATGTCCTGAGGCTCTAGCTAAACTGCCATTCCATAAGTGATAGCGTTGGTTGAAATGCCAAAATGTACGGGATTGATCACGGAACATTTCGATAGCGCTTTGCAATCTCATAAATTTTCGACCACAGACATAATATATCTGTGTTTTCGAAGTTTTCAAATTGCTATCGCGACACTTTCGTTGGTAGAATGCTTAGATAAAGTACCTATAGATGTAGCAATGGCGTGGCCGCACATGAAACAACAATAGTTATTTCTGATGTTACAACAAGAACAAGAACACTAAATACAACCCACCATCGCACTGACACTTATTATATATAAATAACTCAATTCCTTGTCTCAATAAACACATAATACTACGAAATCACAGAAAATCAAACACTACCGAGTTTGTTTGTCAAACCTGCCATAACATTAGAGTTTGACAAACAACAAAAGCCGAGTGCATTACTACAGCCAGATAATGTCAAAAATCGTCTTCTAAGTACAATAGATAATTAGATATACAGCTTCTGTAGGCAGATTTATTAATTTGGTAATCTGATAGCTTTTTAATTATTTGATAAAAACAGTTCCGGCTGGAGTAACGTTACCACAGCCAGATCTTTTGTTTTCTAACGGGTATGTTGAAATATATGTTATCTAAATAATTAGATATCAATTTGCAATAAATGGTACAACTTAATTTGTATGTATATTTGCTATGGTTGCGAAGATATTTAAAATCCTGCTGTGATAACGTTTGCACGATTGCTGGATCTCGGAATTGACTAAACGGATGATTATAATTTTTATACATGACATCTGGCTAATTAGTTATAATTTGTTACGCAATAAAAAAATCCACAATAATGCACCGTTTTGAAGTTATTTTAGTAAATAGAAATATGCTTTAATAAGTCCTAGCACTTCCAATAAGCGGTCCGAAGACTAACTTGAAACGTTATTATTTAGCTAATTACTGCCTATAAATGGTACTGAAGTTTCATTAGTATCCTATAAGTAATTAAAAAGTTATGAAGAATCTTCAATTTGTTCCGGCCACGGCGCGCAGCTGAGTTTTTTGAAGACCGATTAACCGAGTTTCCTGTAGTGGTGGTAACTGAATCTTATATCAATAATTAGATATATAGTTCAATTATATACCTGTGAAATATCAGACTTGTACACTAATTAATTAACGAGATAATCGAAAAACAATACTTATATGTGGTAACCCGACCAAATCTAGAATGTTACAAAAAAGCGGCCGCGCAATACATTTTACCAACCTTCTTAAATTATTAGCATAATTGTACTCAAAAGTTGGTACAGTCACGAATGAAATTTGTTTGATTGAAAAGTTAAACCTACCATACTAAACGTTTAAATAAATTTAAAATTGCTCAAAGTAAGTGTCCACTATGCGATTCTTCATATATCTACCTACCTACGTTTAACTATTCTGTCATCGAGGTAGGTAGGTACCTACTTACTATTTACAAAGAAGAAATTGCGCCTAATTAGTTTTTATTTAATTGTATAATAGTGTTTAGGTAAAGGAATTTATTATTATATTTAAAATATCACATAATAACGATACATGGTATCGTTAGATTAAGGTGAGTACCTATATGTAATATGGGCCCGTAGCTTTAAAAAAATCCTGTAACAAATTATTGTAAAATGAGATTAGAAAAAACAGTAGAATCTACCTACCTACTGTATATATAATATGTTAGTACTTACTGCACTGTGATGTTATTACATTTTATTATTGTTATGTGATTTTTTACAGTAAAACTTAATTTTAAATATGGCTACAACTATTTTACTTTAACTTATTCGGAACGCTAAGCACGACACAACACAACATTGCCCGAAAGGATGGTCATAACCTCGAGCAGCTGATGATCACTGGCAAGAGGCCGAGGGTCATCAGAGCCGAGCCCGATCAGATGGTCTGACCATATACGTGCAACGCTGAGCACCAAGCTGCACGATGCACTCCACGTTGCCAAGGACAGACACAGATGGAGAATCATCGTCAGAGAAAAGTTGGTCTCCTAGCTGTCACGGGAATCACAACCCTCAGTAATGAGGAACACGATGCGAAGAGGAGGAAGCACAACGCAGTGTAAATAATGAAGGTGTTTATCAGTACTTAATTTTAATTTCAGATAAGCAAGCAACGTTGCATTTAATTCCATTAAAACATACCTGTGATTATTTTTGAAATTAATTTATATACTTACTTACCATAATTATTAATATTTGCATAAAATTATCATCATCTACATAAGTAGGTACTCCATATTTCTTATTACCTAGGCATAAATATGTTTGAAATTAGTATTCTATCTGTAGAAACAAAAATATTTAATTATAACTATGTTTTACTTTACAACTTGTGTACCCGTCTGTACCAAACACGTATTATTCTCACGTATTATCCTGTAAGTTGTAGACTTAAGATCCTATGGCCCCTAGCTGGGGCAGAGGGCTTCCACAGTAGTCCTCCATCGAGACCGGTCTTGAGCTTCGCGCTTCACCTCGCTCCACGTCATTCCAATACTCGTCGCTTCAGCCAATACGGTGCGTCGCCATGTTTGACGGGGACGGCCTCGCTTCCTTTTTCCTTGAGGATTCCAATCCAAGGCCTGTTTAGGAATGTGATCGGAATCCCTCCGGAGCGTGTGACCAATCCAACACCATTTACGCCGCTTGATCTGGCGGTCGATCGGGGTCTCGTGGCATCTCTCCAACAGCTCTACATTAGAGATGATCTCGGGCCAGTAAATTCCGAGGATGCGACGAAGACATCGGTTGACGAAGACCTGGATTTGGCGCGAGTAGTTGTAGAAGGTTGGTATAATATATTGCGCGGCCGCTTTTTTATAGCATTCTAGATTTGGTCAGGTTACCACGCATAAGTATTGTTTTTCGATTATCTCGTTAATTAATTAGTGTACAAGTCTGATATATCAAAGGTATATAATTGAACTATATATCTAATTATTGATATAAGATTCAGTTACCACAACTACAGGAAATTCGGTTAATCCGTCTTCAAAAAACTCAGCTGCGCGCCGTGGCCGGAACAAATTGAAGTTTCATCATAACTTTTTAATTACTTATAGGATACTAATAAAACTTCAGTACCATTTATAGGCAGTAATTTCCTATATAATAACGTTACAAGTTAGTCTTTGGGCCGCTTATTGGAAGTGCTAGGACTTATTAAAGCATATTTCTATTTACTAAAATAACTTCAAAACGGTGCATTATTGTGGATTTTTTTATTGCGTAACAAATTATAACTAATTAGCCAGATGTCATGTATAAAAATTATAATCATCCGTTTAGTCAATTCCGAGATCCAGCAATCGTGCAAACGTTATCACAGCAGGATTTTAAATATCTTCGCAACCATAGCAAATATACATACAAATTAAGTTGTACCATTTATTGCAAATTGATATCTAATTATTTAGATAACATATATTTCAACATACCCGTTAGAAAACAAAAGATCTGGCTGTGGTAACGTTACTCCAGCCGGAACTGTTTTTATCAAATAATTAAAAAACTATCAGCTTACCAAATTAATAAATTTGCTTACCAATTACAGAAGCTGTATATCTAATTATCTATTGTACTTAGAAGACGATTTTTGACATTATCTGGCTGTAGTAACGCACTCACAAAAGCCGGCCATGATGACAAAGACAAAAAATAATCTTTTGTCCTTATTATTTACATGGGGCTGTCAATTACTAAGATTTCTTTTTTTTTGTTTATGTGGGTTTTACCTATAAGTAATTGTTGCACTGTGTAGAGTTTGTACGCATGTTTTATTTTTGTTTGTAGATAAGTGTAAGCAGTTGTTGGTAGACCTAATAATTAAAATAAAATAAAATAAACTAGCGATCTCGCTCTATCAATCACGCACATTTTATGGCTAAATCTATAGGTACATTATCTAAGGTAGAATGTCTCTCGTCGATCTAGAGCCTTCAGGTAGGTAGCAATACATTCCTCACACACAATTATAAGTTAATTTCTTTATACTAGGGTGAATATGGATACTTGTTTTTTTTGCGTAAGTTAGCTTTCTAGTACTTACACACACCACAGTAAGTCTAGAAATATTTTTATATCCTCATTAGAAACTGCATCGTTTAGCAAAATAAATGTATGTGTGTATTTCTGGCTGACGGTCTCTTTATTTTTTATTGTAGACCAAGACATTACAATTAAACAAATTGATAACAAAATTCATGTACAAAGGCGAGCTTAACTCCAAATGGAATTTTCTTCCAGCAAACCTTTGAGTGATAGAGATCATAATTGAGGGCAATAATCTTATCTCTGGCTTTCAATTTCTAAGTTCTTCACACGCTCGCAATCTGCGTTCTTCCAATAATCTCCTCTTACTCTGTCCCTCTCATACTACTGATTTTGTTCACTCATCTTTTCATATCCAGTCGATTCTTTTTTGGAATGCGCTTCCTTCCGAGATCAGGACGGCCACCAGTCGGTACGCATTTAAGCGGAAATTGCGGATTATTTTCTACACAAATAAGCAGAGTCGAATGACGAGCAGTGGTGGCCCAGTGGTATCGGCCGCGACTTACAAGTTGTAGGTCGTGGGTTCGAGCCCAGGCAGGCGATTTACTTTGTGTAAATTATTTCATCACCACTGCTCTCAAAACGGTGAAGGAAAACATCGTGAGGAAACCGGCATGTCCTAGAACCAACAATTCGAAGACATGTGACATCTACCAACCCGCACTGGGCCCGCGTGGTGGATAACGGCCCATTCCCCCTCACAGAGAGGAGGCCTGTGTCCCAGCAATGGGAACATTAATAGGCTGATGATGTGTTGTGAAGCAGAGTCATTTCACTTTATTCTTTTCTATTACTTCATAAATATATATATTTATATTGGTATGTATTATATTCAATATATATGTATGTGTATTTTATCTATTTTAGTATAATATCTACTAGCTTTTTATTATCAAACTATGCACCTGCCATGTTGTCTCTTCACCACCCTTGGTTGACTGGTAGAGAATGCCTTAGGCATTAAGTCCGCCTTTGTACCTTTGTGCATGAAGTCTAAATAAATAATTAAATAAATAATCCAGCGTACAATATATATAACTATATATATTATAGTTACAATGATTAAGGTACCTGCACTTACTGCCCCATATCAAATATTCATCCTGTATTAAGTATTATATAGCTTCCAGTTTCAAACTTCAAGTCAAATAGGTCAGCATGATTAAGATATGGGAGCGCGGTTTTTGTCATTACTTAATTAACAGATTCTGGAGTAACTTGGAACTGTAAACTTTGCCGTCTTAAGATGAACTTCGTCAGTAACTGCACTCCTCCTTTCAACCTTTGATGAAATAAGTATCTAATCTGTATATACATAGGTACTTATGTCGTATCACATTAAGTCAACAATTAGATATTTATGATGGTAGAATATTCCTTCAAAAAAGACTCCATTTCGTCCACCAATTCATTAATTAATTTCTTCATTCCAGTTCATATCGCTTACATTCATATCGCTTCTTTGGTGTTCCTCTAGTCTATCCAAGTCCAAACTAAGCATTAAGGCACTATGCTAGGTGACACAACCTTCCGACCCGCTACATGTCTGCGATTGGGCGCTTCTTGTGGGGCTCTACATCGCTGCCAATGCGGTGAAGCAGTCGACTGCCTCGGACATCATGGCCTTTCCTGTAGTAAGAGTGCAGGTCAGATAGTGCAGCACGCTAGCATTAATGATCTCATCCGTCGTGCTCTTGCCACCGCCGGGGTGCCAGCTGTCTTAGAACCCAATGGCCTGGCACGTGTCGATGGGAAGAGACCAGATGGTATGACCATAATGCCATGGAAGTTGGGTAGGTCTTTGGTGTGGGATGCAACTTGTGTCGACACCCTTGCACCATCCCATCTTCCTAGAACGGTGGGCTGCGCTGGGGCGGCTGCTGCAAGTGCTGAAAACCTCAAACGGCGCAAATACAACAACTTAATTGGTAATTATGTTTTTGAGCCGTTTGGAGTTGAAACACTAGGGCCATGGGGTCCGAGTGCACACCTATTATTTCGGGATATCGCCAAAATTTAGAATTCTCAAAAAAAAGTCTATTCACCAAAATTATAACCTAGAAATATACCTCAACAACAATAACACTCATGTATGCGGTCCTTGTACAAATCAGTCGCTCCCTTTACGAGTCCCTATGTTGAACTAGTCATTTACACGATGTTACTAACATTTATGGCCCCACCGTGTATTCAACCCCTTAGCTTTGTGCGACGTGAGATCGAAGTTACCGAGAGAGAAAAGGATTTTTTGTGGCTTGAGTTTTTCAAAGCTTCTGCATGATGTGTATACTTGCCTAGAAGTAACATATTCACTCACCACTTGAATTATTAAGGCTCAGATAAACCTGAGTAGCTGATTTTAAAATGAAAATCACGTCTAAACGGTTAGTCATAATTTTTTGGCAAAAATATATGTTACACTAGCTGACCCCCGGGGCTCCGCTTCCGTGTACTGCCTACCCAGCCTACCCAGCCGCCTACCCAGCCTACCCAGCTTACCCTACCTACCTACCTAATAATTTTTATGTATCTGTATATAGGCATCAATAGTTTTCTCAGCGCACGCCAAAGAATGAATTTTACAGGCAATATTTTGCTACTTTTGGGTTACATTATTGCAATTTTCATAAGATTCTTTTTTTTTGAAAATATATTATAGCCAATGGCACTCATGAATAATGTAGTACGTATTTTAGTTAAATTTACACCATCTCAAAGACAATTGAATTACCAACATATTAAACTAAAGCTTTTTTTTGAAGTCTAATAAAGAAAGAATAATAAGGAAAGTACAAAAAATACTGAATTTTGGATCGCGGGGGGTGAAACGAGTGCGCGTTTTGTTCCCTCAAGGTCGTTGGTGACTGTCGTGGTCTTATCAGGTAACTATTCATAACCTGAACAGAGTTACATAACTCTGTTCAGGTTATTAATAGTTACCTAGTTTTCCTGGATATCCAAGTGACATTAAATTTACGAAAGCGAATTGTCAAACGCTATCAAAATGTAAAGTGAATTATCCCTTACATTCTGGTATTTCGACCATAGCCATCGCTAAAAACTTAATAAACGTATCTAGTGCCTCTAGATATCTAAGATGGGCAAAAGAAATCTACTTTTTCTATTGCCTATTTCTGTAGATTAGCTGTTCTATGCCAACCATGCAGTATTAAGCCAACCTAAATTTTGTGCGATAAAAGCAAATACAGCTATTTGTGGAGCTCTGCTTTGAGCTTTTGAAACGTAATTATTAAGATATCTTTTCGTACAATATTCTCTTGGCCCAATAATATAACTTGTTCACGATTGTTACTCTATATGTAACATCTACCTCGTATCAACCTAACAATAATTCCGCTGCCCCATCTCACTCTCAGGGGCATGTAAAGAAAATTTATTGTTATTAGCCTTGTACTCATTTTTACTGACACTAAACTTTGTGTAGGTATCTATAGAATTCCCAGAGGAAGGTAGTTGGGATTTACCTAGTTTATTATTGTGTCCGACTAACATGAGGCTTATCTGGGATTACAAGTGTTTATTTTTTGAGGGTAAAACTGATCAGTTCTTCTTTAGAAGTCTCTCTTCGCCCAAAGGTTGACTGGTAGGAAATAATCTGAACAGTTGTAATTAATAGTTCAATGTACTTTATCTAGTTAGAGATCTACTACTTCCATTGGGTAACCCAAACGGTCCCTGCTGTTAACAAATTGATAAGCAAAATTCTACGCCGTAGTTAATTTGACATTTCTTTAAAGAATTTTGAATCTACTGTTCACAGATTTTTATTATAATATGAAAGATTGTATAATAGTCCAAACGGTTGTATCGAATTCACATCCTGTCTCTAGCCATTCCACGGTTAAAATTTTATTGCAACGACATTTATTTTCGAAATTCGAAACTATCACGCACGTTCCCGCCGTATCTCACTACCAACCGAACTGCAAAATTCCAAGATGGCCGCTCCGAACCCGGAACGAAATAACATAACTTGAAAATAATTTACGACGACACGGAGACATAATAACGTAAGTTTTGGAGTTACGCTTGACAACTTTATTATTGTAGTATGTTTGAGGACTCCGTTAGAATTTCCTTGTTATGTTAATTAGTTTCTGTAAGGAAATTAAAGGTGTGCGTCCTGTAATCCTGTTTTATGAACGAGGCTGTTGAGATTGAGGAAATGTTGCTCATTTTAAACTTGGAAGATTTCCTTGTTGCGTAGGTTGTAAACTTGGTAGCTACTCGTTAAGGACTAAACTAAAACAGCGATTCGAATGATAAATCTTTGAATGGCGATAAAAATATAGGCGGTATATTCTGTCCACAGAACGCCACTTTATAAGCTGATAAAATATAATATGACGGATAAAAACTTATTAACACAAAAATTAAACCGACTTCCAAAAATAAATTTCTGCTTTGTAGTGTAGTTTTGTTTTGGAAGTCTATTGTTTTTTTGATAAAAAGATTTTTATTTTTCTCTTTTTCGTTTTGGTACCAAGAAAATCATTTATAGCCAGAGGTCTTCTCATTACAATTCCAACAAGCCTAAACACGACTGGGATACATTTCTTTTTTACCGTGTTCCGGTCTACCTTCCGGCATCATCACCAGATCAGTTTGATGGTACCATTTTCATTAGAACCATTTATTTAAATTTCCTTCATTACAGTCATTTAAAATATCTCACACTCAAAACATACTAAATATTAAGAAGTTCCATTGGCCATCTTTGGTATTTTTCATCAGTTCCATTTCACCAAATGATACTTTCTGAATGCAAATGGTTATCATGTTGATGAAAATACCAAAATCACTAAATGTATGCCTATACAATTTGAGTGGTGCCCTCGATTATCATAGGATACCCTCAACAGATTTTAACTTCGTGACAATGTGACAAAAAACAATAATAATTTTCAAAATCGGTCCATAATTTCTTATTTATTTCTTATTTCTTATTTAAAAATAACGTTGCCCCACACTAGGAATTTCTTCCTGTATCGTGGGTTCGTTTACAAACATATAAACTCACATACACAAATACCCAGAGCCGGAACAACTATCTGTAGGACATACAAATGTTTGTTCCGTGCGGGAATCGAACCCGCGACACGCAGCGCAGCAGTCAATCGCTCAACCACTGCGCCAACCGAGCGCTCACATAATTGACGGGGTAATCGGTGAATATACATATAACAAACATACAGCCGAATATAGAACCTCCTCCTTTTTGAAAAGTCGGTTAAAAAGAGAGTCGGTTCATGACGGTTCACAGGACGGAATGAACAATGAAAACGTTGCACCGACTCCAAATAACATGGAACACAGGCAGGCAAATGATGACATTAATATCGTATTTTTAAATGTGAAGTCTTCGTCTTCTTTCATTGGCTTTTGCTGCAAAAAGTCGTGTTGGCCCAGTGGCTAAGACATCGCCTCTCGTGCTTGAGGTCGTGGGTTCAAATCCGGGCAAGTACCAATCTGACTTTGCAAATTAATATGTACTTTCTAAGTTTATCTTGGACATCACAGGCAACGGTGAAAGAAAACATCCTGAGGAAACCTGGACCTATATAGTTAATGTAAGTCTGAAATAGCCAAGTCAGGGGCCTGAGGGGTTCCCAGAGATGGCTGAATTAACTCTGACACCAGAGGTAGCCCCATCCTTACACGAAATGAAGAATAAGATTAAATTTTGCTACTAAACTTTTTTTTCAAAGTTTTCAAACTATTTTATCAGAATTATATTTTGATAGATTTTCTCCAAAATGTTGAACCATTTTTCACAACTGTTTATTTAGTTGGATCAGTGATGGGCAAAGCAAGGCCCGCGGGCCAGCTCCGGCCCGCGAAAACATTTAATCCGGCCCCCCGACGGTCCTTCGACATATTTTCGATAATTATGCAATATATGATTTCAAAATTATGCAATATAACTACAGATGAGCCCCAAATATGGTTGGAAAAAACGCGGGATTTTCAGGTATTTTTCGGAACCAGAATCCTAATCGTACATCATTATACTGTGGCAGGGCCTTCGAATTTAAAGAAATAAAAGTTACATTGTCATTTTTAACATTTTGTGCAGGTGTGTAATGCTGTAATGTTTTATATGATTAAAAATTTCAACACGAAATGTATTTTATCTATAATTCTGGCCCTGGCATTAAGAAAGTTTTCCCCCCACTGAGTTAGATGCTGAAGAGTAACAAAATGTAATTTGTTCAGCTCTCAACTCATGTATGTTGAACTGTAATTTCATTTACGTACAAATCTCTGAATACGCTGTAATGAAGGGTTCGTCGGTCCGTAGTCCATATCATAATTCTATCATAATAATATCTCTTGGTTTTAACTAAGTTCATATTCATTTTCGTATTTGCATTGAAGCTTTATTGAAGCTCCTGTGTGGTCTCCGTGGATTCTACAGGATCTGCGTAATTTACCGTGCTGAAGAGTAGCCTATAGTACACCCAGAAATTTTGGTTACTTCAATCCCGTGGATGGTCGATCCGGTACATGATTTGTAAAGACGATATAAAAATAAACAAATAAAGGCCTACTACCAAAGTGCAAAAATAACTTAAGATTCGTTGCTGTAAAATGGTAAAACAAGAGGTACTAAAGACACCGACTTCCGAAACGAAAGTATTATTTACCAGACTCCGGGAGGGTATGTATGTATGTATGCATGTATATGTGTATGTCCATTTCTAAAGCACGCTCTACAGCCCAAACGGCTTGACGGATTATGATATACGAGGTGTCGTTGGATTCGTCTCAGTTGTAGGCGTGCTATAGGCTATATAATTTTTAAATATGCGCCATATAAAAAGAAAGGGGTAAATCCTCTAAAAAAAGGTTTGATACAATTTTTTTTTCCATTATCATAACAATATGGGTATCAAAATGAAAGCTACTAAATATACCATTCCAAATATATATATATATATATATTGTAACACTTATATGTTACTATTTTGGCACAAATTCAAGATAAGCGTAAGTTTTATAGCAAAATAAATAATCTTTTGCCACATAACTTATTTGGAGAACTCGTTCATTAATAAAACTAAAAAGTCTAAAATAAAACAATTTATTATTAAACTACTACTGATGACTATTATCAGACTGCTACACTACTACTTTTTGCCGTTTTTTTGCGATAATGGTACGGAACCATTCGTGCATGAGTCCGACTCGCACTTAGCCGGTTTTTTATTTAAAGTCTAGTTTACTTAGATATGGTCCATTTTGAAGTCCTGTGATGTTTGTCCTATTAACTTAATTCCAATAAGTATATAATACAACAAACGCCTTTATCAAACTAAAATAAACACCAAATATGATTTTTCCAGACTACCCTCAAAAAACACACCGTCTTTTCCTAACTACCCACCACAGTGCCGATAATATAATAAAGACAAAACACGTAAAAAGTCGCCGCCATTTTCCCTGATGTCACGCAATACCGAGCGAGAGTGTCACTATCTAACAGAATCAACAATTGAGATAAAGACGGAAAAGCTGCTAAAGAAGAAGATGCTGTAAATTATCCAACTATAAATCATATGCGAGAGTTTCAGATGTCAATAAATAATCTACCTAATTGCGTACATCCGAATATATATATTCTTAGTTTAAACTTTAACCCTCTTACAAATAAACGCGGCATAAAGTTATACCAAGTATAAACCTATGAAAATGTATGATTATTCCTTTGTTATACCTGGTATAACTTTATTCCGCGTTTATTTGTAAGAGGGTAAATCAATAACTTAATCTTATCTATACTAATATTATAAAGAGGTAAAGTTTGTGAGTTTGTAACGTTGTAGGAGGTAATCTCTGGATCTAATGAACGGATTTTGAAAATTATTTCACCAGTAAAAAGCTACATTATTTCTGAGTGTCACAGGCTAGAATATATTTTCAAAAAAATTAGAGATCCTTATGAAAATTGCAGTAATGTAACCCAAAGTAGTAAAATTCATTCTTTGGCGTGCGCTGAGAAAACTATTGATGATACATACAAATTATTAGGTAGGTAGGGTAGGCAGGGTAGGCTGGGTTGTCTGGGTAGGCAGAGAAGGCAGGGTAGGTGGGGTAGGCAAGATAGGCTAGGTAGGCAGTGTAGGCTGGGTAGGCACGGTAGGCTGGGTAGACTGGGTAGGCTGGATAGGCAAGGTAGGCTGGGTAGGCAGGGTAGGCAGGGTTGGCAGGGTAGGCTGAGTAAGCAGGTTTGGCAGGGTACTCAGTTGACGGGAGCGTAGCCCCGGGGGTCAGCTAGTGAAATATAATTTTGTAAATAATTATAGCATTTTGCCTACTCACGTTCTTACATCTATTCATACACACATCGTATCGGATCGTAGCAGGTGGCATTCTGTAGTTTCTGCCTACCCCCATGGGCAAAAGGCGTGAGTTTATGTTTGTATAGCAATTTGGGCATTTTATGTTTTTTTTTCTGGTATCTATTTATACAAGGCATTTATGCAAGGCACATGTGTTGGATCATTCGGTTCCCTTCATGATGGTTGATCGGAGTGGTCCCGATCTATGTGTCATGTTCGTGAACGGCGCCGTCAGTTGGGATTGGTCATAACTTAGCTGCCTCGGCCTGTTTTTAATTACCTATGTATTGATATTTTTTAATTGTTTGTTTTACTCTAGACGCTTTTACGTGCACGTCTTTTTACATCGTTCTTACATATATGTATTTTTCCTACGAGAAATGAGATAACCAAATACTTGTAAAACACTTTTTATTTTAAAAGAGTAAGTATGGAGTTTCTTGTCTATTCTTCACCATAACAAGCTACATATCCGAATGGACGGTAGAATCAATTATTGTCACTTTTTTTTTTTGACTTTTTAAAGTGCCGCTTAATGGCTTAATTGAATAAAGAAATTTTGATTTTGATTTTGACAGGAAAAATACTGCAGACAGATCAATTGAGAATATTTTTTGCAGATTACGGAGGTATAAAAAATTCAAAATCAGCCATATATCATATAGTGACACTCTAGCAGCAGCGTAGTACCACGCCTATAGTTACATTACATAAATCCACTTTATCACATCACGTTTTGTAAGAACACTCCAAGACGTACCGCAGACAAGATTTAAGTAATGTTAGGCTTTCAAAGAATTATTGTGCCAGCTTGTATGGAAGGGGATTTTGGGAGAACTATGCCGGTAATACTTTAGAGTAATATGTTGGTTGGAATGTTTCTTTTAGTGAGCGGTGTATGAGTTGTGTTTAGGCTCAGTTTTTGAAATAAAAATGTTCTTAAAATTAATGGGCAAAATTGTGAAATGCGCGTTAAGTAGCAGCTGTAATTCATCATCGTCATCATTTAACCCGAACGACGTCCACTGCCGGACAAAGGCCTCCTCCAGGCAGACATTGACAGATACCGTGCGTCTCGCATCCAGCGCATTCCCGGTCATACCAGGTCATCGGTCCACCTAATGGGAGGTCTTCCAACGCATCGTTTTCCGGTTCGCGGTCGTGACTCCAGAATTTTTCGGCCTCATTGGCCATCCGTTCTGTGAGCTATGCCCTGCCCACTTCCACTTCACGAGCTATGTTGCTGCTGTAATTAATTGAATAATTTTCAACTACTTTTTGGTCAATTGCATCGCAGTCAAAAATTCTAAATTATTATCTTCAAGAAAAAAATTACAGCAACGGATTGGTTTGGCACTGAATTGGCTGTCTAGTTTCTAGGTCGTTTCGGCAGTCGGTGTCTTTGCTTGTTTTTATCGTTTTTCGACACCGACTACGAAAGTTATTTTGGCACAGTGTTTTGCTTTGGAAGTCTGTTTATTTTTTTGTGAAAATGTTTTTATTTCTCTGGTTTTAAGTACACTATCCTAAATTATAAAATAGCAAGTTCTGTATTATGATACTAAGAGAATTGACGAAATACCCATAATAACTCAATTTACAAATTCGTGCTGGCTGTCGCTAAGGAGTTCGGTTGTATGCTCCATATCTTAAAAACTGCTGAACCGATTTTGATGAAACTTGCACCATTGCCTAAGTTGAGGATTATTCAATCCAACAAAATAATGATCACGATCCGATAATTATTTTTTTGCGAAATGCGTGGACAAACATATATACAAACATAATAACATATAAATACATACACTTTTAAAATTTGGCACACCACGTTTTTAGAAACCCACATAAGTAACATAGGTGAATATTGTGCAGTTCCAACAATATTTCTTATATACGAATCGAATTGATTACCGCCTTTTTTGAAGTCGGTAAAACTATTACTTTAGATTGTTCTCTGCCAGTATATCCTCGGGACAAAGAGTGGCTTCTAAAAATAAAACTGTATACTATTTAGGGTTCCGTACCCAAAGGGTAAAAACGGGACCCTATTACTAAGACTTCGCGATCCGTCTGTCTGTCTGTCCGTCTGTCACCAGGCTGTATCTCATGAACCGAAATAGCTAGGCAGTTGAAATTTTCACAGGTGATGTTGCCGCTATAACAACACGTACTAAAAACAGAATAAAATAAATATTTAAGTAGGGCTCCCATACAACAAACGTGATTTTTTTGCCGTTTTTTTGCGATAATGGTACGGAACGCTTCGTGTGCGAGTCCAACTCGCACTTGGCCGGTTTTTACAATTATATATTGTTACGGTTTATTCATAGTCTTCTTCATATAACAAAACGTCTAACTTTTAATACGATGCAATATACCTAAGCACAGTTAGAAAAGGAATGACTGTGTTACTAGCAAAGGCCAGGCCAGCATTCCTATCCATACGGCAGTATAGAAACGCAACCAAAATTCCACTGCTGCCTCCATTTTCTCAACGTTTGCAATTTTATACGTAATATTATAGATTTGTGTAGATTCGGGCTCACAATTTAATTACGGGGCAAGACACTTGCCCGCCAATTTTAACCCCCGATGGAAAAAAAGGGGTGTTATAAGTTTGACATGTGTACCTATGTGTTTGTAGTAGACATAGCTTTTTGTTTGAAAGGTTACTTTATTGAGAGTGTTCTTAGCTATGTTTGATGAAAATAGCTTTAGCCGTTCAAAAGTTATGGGCGTTAATCGGGGTATTTTCGCAAGATATCGTGTCATAATTACGTGTTAAATAAATAATGTAGTTTAAAAAGAATGTAATAAATATTTTTCGGGGTTTTTTAAATCTTACTTGTCATGATGACATATATGGAGGTTGGTAACAGAGATGAATGAACACAGATGACAGATGGAGGATGGTAACAGAGATGAATGAACACAGATGACAGATGGTAACAAAAGTGAATGAATATAGATGACCGATGGAGGATGCTGACAAGTCAATATAATGGATTAATTTAATTTATCCACCTCCAGAGTCCACACTTATCGAACATGAATTTACATAAGTATATTTTTAGGGTTCCGTACCCAAAGGGTAAAAACGGGACCCTATTACTGAGACTTCGCGGTCCGTCTGTCTGTCTGTCTGTCTGTCACCAGGCTGTATCTCATGAACCGTGATAGCTACACAGTTGAAATTTTCACAGATGATGTATTCCTGTTGCCGCTATAACAACAAATACTAAAAACTGAATAAAATAAATATTTAAGTAGGGCTCCCATACAACAAACGTGATTTTTAGCCGTTTTTTGTGATAATGGTACGGAACCCTTCGTGCGCGAGTCCGAGTCGCACTTGGCCGGTTTTTTTCTTATAGTTGAAGATGAAATTATCCTTTCTCCAACTGCCCAGACCTGTCTGTAATGTATACTTGTCTTCTAAAAAGAAACGTCTCCCTTGCCTATCAGAGTAAAACTACAAGGAGTTGGTTAGGTGGGACGAATCTGCGCAGTGATAACCTCAAGCAACTTAACATAACATCACGCCTGTATCCCCCGAAGAGATAAGCAGAAGTACCTACCTACAGTAATCCCACATTTCACCATTTATGTTTAAGTCCCATGTAATATTCTAATACATGTGACATCCACCAACCCGCGTTGGGCCCGCGTGGTGGATTACGGCCCTTTCCCTGTAACAGAAAGGAGGCCTGTTTCCCAGCAGTGGGAACATTAAAAAGGCTGACGATAATGATGATGAATAGGGCGAACCGATTGCCATCAACTGGGCACCACCCGGCCCGACCCGGGCATCGAACCCAGGACGTCAACTGCGACCACTAGAGCAACGAGACAGTCAAGTAACTAAGAGAAGTAAGATAGGATAGATGGACCCCCTTTGCCGCAATTTAGACTCCCATTTGGTCCATTGTGAGTGCAGCCGGGCGAGCACGGCCTACTGTGACAGGTTTGAGTCACACATTTTTGGTGGATGTCAGAATGATATTTTATAATTTTTGGTTTTAAGACATGCCTGTTTCCTCACGATGTTTTCCTTGACCGTTTTGAGAGCAGTGGTGATGAAATAATTAATACAGAGCGCCTGCCTTGGTTCGAACCCACAACCTACAGCTTGAAAGTCGCGGCCGTTACCACTGTTCTATATTTATAATAAATAGGAGTATGCATAAGTATTCCAGATACTTAATACCAGATAATTAAGTGTGTGTGTTCCAGTTATAAATCAAGTTAAGTATCCAATATAATACCTTAAAGCCAATACTGCCAATATTACAAGCATGCAGGATCATAATTTGTACAGTATTCCAATATCGTGTCTTTGAGGCGTACCTACCGACGGCGACGGCCGTACGTCTAAAATGGTTGCAGGGCAGGGGTAGCAAACCTTATGATAGAAAATTTTCGAAGATAATAACTACAGACATTCGGTTTTCTTTACCTAACATTACGTCTATAATCGCCGAATAGTTGGTTGGATATCAAGCACATCCAGATTGTATTATTTATGTTTGAGACCAAAAATAAAAAGTCTAAAAACTAAAACCCGAATATAAAAAAAAGAAGTTTGAATTATTTTTAATTTTTTGTTGTGCACTCTGATGTGCTGTCCTCATATGCACATTTCTCTACGTAACTTAAGTTTGCTGTTAGAGAACCCAATTATGGGTTAAGCTTTACACATAAACTATCCGATTGTATTTGTGTGTTTTGAGTAGGTACAATAAAGAATAAGAATAAAAAAACCGGCCAAGTGCGAGTCGGACTCGCGCACGAAGGGTTCCGTACCATTATCGCAAAAAACGTGCGTGGGGGTAATGGCTAACATAGCCAGCTTAGCTCCGTCCAAAAGCACAGTTGCTTTCAGGGGGCTTCACAGACTTCACAGAGCGACCTCACTGTTCCGAGGATTTCTTCACGTTGAGATTGCTTTCTACTGTCACAGATAATATAATACTAGCATAATGCCTCACCCCATACAAAAAAACCGTGCCGACGTAACCAGCGTTTTTCATCTGATATTACCGATTATTTTTTGTAAATCAATCGCGTTTAGTTTCGTTCTACGGCGATAGATAGATCACCATCTATATTCGTGGAACCGAACGCGATCGATGTACAAAAAATAATCAGAATTATCAGTATAGAACGTCGGCTCGGTTTCTTTGTATGGGATGTGACACCATTGCTACTGTTATAATGGACTAGCGTACGCCTCACGGTTTCACCCATGTAGTTCCCGTTCCCGTAGGAATACAAGGATAAAAAGTAGCCTATGTCACCCGGTTATAGTGTTGCTTCCCAACGGTGAAAGAATTTTTAAAATCGGTCGGTAGTATAGACTAGCTGTTGCCCGCGACTGTGTCCGCGTCAAACTCGTCAAAAATATATTTTTATTTTTTTAGTTTCCCGCCGGAACTATGAATTTTCTCGTGATCAAACGTAGCCTATGTTACTCGTTATTACATACGCTACCAGTGAAAGTCCCGTCAAAATCGGTCCAGCCTTTTCGGAGATTACCCGGAACAAACAGACAGACAGACAGACAAAAATCTTAAAAATTGCTTATTTGTTGTTAATACCGTATATACTTCCACGTGCATTCTGTTTCTGTTCAGTTGTTATTTTGATATTACATACAGACACTTAAATTTTATTTATTTGTATTATTTGTATAGATTGTTGCATAAACAACCCAGAGGCAAGTCGTATTGTCGCTAACCGGTCACAATTTTTTTATCCGGGTTACCTACTATTTTTTTTTTTTTTTTTTTTTAACTTAACTCTAATCCCCACCAACAAAATTGGCGCCTATTAATTGCAAACACATCCGTACCATTCCTCTTTCATTCCTCTCGCACTTTTATCCTTCATACCAAGGTTCATCTTGCATTCATCCTCTTGTATACTGTGTGGGTTCATTTCAATAACTACGGGCATGTTTTATTTATTTATCACAGTAAACTTAAAATACAAAAAGAAAATATATACAAGAGTTCTGTTTATCTCAGAAATACAATCGTGCAAATAGTGCTGATTAACAAAAATATAGAATACAAGGTATCACAAATTGTGCAAAAGTGCAGTTTATCACAGGAAATACAAAAGGTGCTTTCTATCACAAGAGTACATTATTGCTAAGGATATAAAAACACAAAAGTGCAGTTTATCATAACAATCAGTCTTACACAATTTAGAAACTTAGGTACTAGCATGAAATACTGCCGGCTATACATGTCCTTGCTGCATTCCGTGCTTGCATTTAAATATCATACAGAAATATTAATAAAGCACGGTGCGCTCAGGTTTTATTCCGATGTATAACCGCAGTGGCTACTCTAGTGCAATATCCCGGGTTACCTACTGTGAACTTCACATTAGTAAACCTAGTACTTACATTTTACCCGGCTGGGAATCGACCTCAACTCTTATCCCAATTTATTTGGGGTAAGCACAGCATTTGTCCTTCTTTAATACATTTCCATATACTAGATTGACATGTCAAAAGGTTCTCCACCTCTGCTGTAGGGTATCCGATATATAAACCTGCGTTCTAACAAGGTAGGTTATCTGTGGTTCTGTATTTATACGTGTATGTTTGAATGTATGTAGATGTTAGAAGTGTCGTCTCGTATGCGTTTGTGGCAGGCAAGGGAGCGAGATCGGGTGGTTTCGAAAATGACTGCTTGGATATTCAGTTTCAATTGTCAATAGTTACCAATTGTATTTTTAGGGTTTAACCGCCATCAATCGATCAATCACAAACGAGATGAGAGACGCGATGTGGATTTCCGTCTAAGTCATTGGTAGATTAATGGCGGTAAAACTCTATGCCTTGCTGAAATCACTTACGTAATTAGGCTACAGCTCTATCTTTGTCTTTTATCATTTATGGCAATGCGGAGAAGACGGACTGATTTTGTGTCGGTTTTAGAAGATTTCACAGAAAATTATATTGATGTTTTTCTCATTATGGTCGTCTAGTGCCAAAATTTATACTACCAGGATACTTTTATGGCAGATAAAGTGACAATGCGACAATTCTTATTGACATACATACATAAAATAAAATCCTGCCTGTAATCCTCGAAGAGTTAGGCAAAGCTTGATATGATTGTTATGTACCTACCTGTAAATATGCCCACATACAGAGCCTAAGAGGTTCTAGCCACTCTCAAACTCCTTAGAAAGAATGCACACAGTGATTTTCGCCTGAAACTATTTAAACATACTTTGTCTATGATTGTCATACGTCATTTATTTACACGTCTTATATACTAAATATGTATGTATCTATGTATCTATTATATGGCATATATATATATATATCAATTTGTGTTTTTATTAAGTATTATTGTATCATTATATTCATTGTTAGTGTAGGGGCGTGTGCGATCGCCTGTCTACCGACCTTCGACTTTTACTACTGTTGAGGAACTCTTCAATAAAAATACGTCCGTTGCAAGTGAATTCAAAGATGATTATATTCAACAAGAAAAAACGACTTTTTACAAAATTCGAGGAAGCGGGTGATGGGAACATTACTTGTCACTGTTGACGTTACCACGCGCGATTGTGATTGGCCCACGATGATGACAGATGACACAGCTAATATAGAATGATAGTTAGAGATCACAGATAATTAATATCAGTCTTCAACATGCCGCCGGCCTTGAAAGCACTAGCTTTCTATGTCTTCCTGAACTGCGTGGCTTCCTGACGTTATTCGGTCTTGCTCGACGAGGGGACAGATTTTCGCAAAAGCTCGTCTCACTATGCCAGATGAAGTGCGTATATCTGCCACTCTGGAAACACCATCTTTGCCAGGAATCGTTTTGATTATGCGCCCCAATTGCCATTTAAGTGGTGGCAGGTTGTTATCTTTAATGATGACCATCGTGTTAGGTTCGAGTTCAGTGGTATGGTTGTGCCATTTTGTTCTGACCTGTAACTCGGAGACGTACTCCTTCGCCCAGCGGGACCAGAAATGCTGCCGAATCTGTTCTATCCTCTGGTAGCGTGAGAGGCGATGCGTCGGCGTTTCCGTCACGTCAGTGCAGGCAGGCGCTGTAAGCGGACGACCAACCAGGAAGTGACCTGGGCTAAGGGGAAGAAAGTCATCCGGATCTGCGGACAGAGGGGTTATAGGACGGGAATTTAGGACAGCCTCTATTTGTGTTAATACCGTGCTAAATTCCTCGAATGTAAGATGCGCGTTTCCCACTACTCGGCGTAAGTGGTACTTACAAGATTTTACCCCCGCTTCCCACAGGCCACCAAAATGCGGAGCGTAAGGTGGAATGAAGTGGAACTTGATTTGCTGACTAGATGCGTATTCCTTTATATCTGGACTACATTTAGCTAAGAACTGAGCAAACTCGTTCATTAGACCCACAAAGTTTCTGCCATTATCAGAAAAGATTTCATCAGGTTTACCACGTCGAGAGATAAAACGTTTTATTGCAAGTAAATATGCATCAGTGGTAAGGTCACTGACAAGCTCCAAGTGTACCGCTCGTGTGACAAAACAAATAAATAAACAGATGTATGCCTTTGTTGTTTTGGCACCCCTACCTTTTCTGTTCAATATGAGCACTGGCCCAGCGTAGTCCACCCCACACCGTAAGAACGGATGACTTTGAGTAATTCGTTCTTTGAGCAAATTGCCCATCATGGGTGACAATGTTTTCCCGCGAATGCGCTTACATGTGGTACATTCATGGACTACCTTACGGGCTAATTCTCTGCCACCGACTGGCCACCACGATTCACGTAAGTGAAATAACAAAGCCTGTGGAGCTGCATGCAACATCTGCTTGTGCTCATGGCGAAACAACAGAACTGAAAAATAATGTTTACTCGATAATAAAATTGGATGTTTCTTATTATAGTCAAATTCTGACGCATTCTGAATACGACCACCTACACGCAAAATTCCTGAGTTATCCATGAATAAATTTAATTTAGATAAATTATGCCTGTTTTTAAAATTAATTCCTTTAGCTATTAATTGATATTCCTCAGAAAATGCTTCCAATTGACACAACCTAACTAATGTGTTGTTAGCCTCATTTAATTCACTAACACTTAAGGCACCCGTTCGCAAATTATTTTTATTTCACGTATTATGAATGAAACGCAGCACATATGCCATAGCACGACGCATGCGGCTAAACTGAGAAAAACGAGCAAATGGAAACAAAAATGATTGGGATGAATTGTCGCCGGCTATCAGAGAAATAACACTCGATTTTACTTCTGGTAACGGCTCAACGGTATGATCAGTAAGTGTACCAATAGGGACTTGTTCACAATTAAAATTAATATCATGAAGAAACTCCGGTCCATTCCACCACAGTGATGAAGAAGACAGATCCTGTAGGCAGACGCCGCGTGATACTAAGTCAGCTGGATTTATTTTACCACTGACATGACGCCACGGAAGTTCCTTTGTTAATTCGTGTATTTCTGATGTTCTATTTTGAACGAACGTTTTTAACTGGTTTGGTGCCATACGTAGCCAACCTAAAACGATAGTGGAGTCCGTCCAAAACATAACATTTCTAAACTCACACTGTAATGAGGATTTAACCCTTTCATATAATCTTGCGCCCACTAGAGCACCACACAGCTCTAATCTAGGCACACTGACTGGCTTTATAGGCGCCACCTTTCCTTTAGAACACAATAATTGCACTGATACCGTAAAGTTATTATAATTAACTGAACGCAAATAGATGCAAGCGCCGTACGCAGACTGTGAGGCATCGGTAAATATATGCATCTCTATACAAGTACAGTTGTTGCCTAATACATAACGAGGTATTCTAATTGTATTGAGAATAGAAAGAGATGCAACAAACCGGTTCCACAGCCGCGTGACGTCACCGCTAGGCAGCGCGTCATCCCAACCAATTTTTAACAACCATATTTGTTGTAGTAATATTTTAACACGCATAATTGCCGGACTAAGTAGGCCTAATGGATCAAAAATTTGTGAAATATTTGATAATATCGATCGCTTTGTTATCGGTTTATTATCAGTTTCGCATTTTGTATTGAAATAAAATTGATCCGACAAATTATACCAACCTAAACCTAAAGTTTTAGAATTATCATTTTCAATTATTTTGTATTCCTCTGAAACGTGAGGTGAGTGAACGTCTACGTCGGGGTAAAAGTTATATTTCCACTTGCGTAGTGGAAAGCATCCCAATTTTAATGTGTTGGAAACCTTTTCACACAGTTCCAATAGTCTGTTTTTATCATCAGAACCTGTAATCAGATCGTCGACATAGAAGTCCTGGCTGATAACTCTCTGAACATCGGAATCCGTACTTTCTAACCCTAACTGCTTCAAACATCTCACACTTAGAAATGGAGCGGACGCGGTTCCGTATGTGACAGTATTGAGTCTAAAAATACGTAATGGCTGTGACGGTTCATCGCGCCATAGAATTAACTGCATGTCGCGTTGATCGTCTGCTACTAAGCATTGACGGTACATTTTTTCTATGTCCGCGCAAGCTACATATTTATGTTGCCTAAAGCGTAGAAGAATGGCAAATAAATCACCTTGTATAGGTGGGTCTACTAACTGAATGTCGTTAAATGATACATCAGAACTCGAGGCGGCACTCGCGTCGAACACAACACGCAGCTTGGTCGTGGTGCTGTGTTCACGAAAGACGCCGTGATGCGGCATAAAATAATGTGGGGATCCGTAAGTTTCAACACAACTCATGTGCCCTAATTCCTCATACTCGTGTATGAAATCACTGTATAATTTTTTATACGTTTGTGAGCGCTGCAAGCGCTTTTCTAACGCTAAAAAACGACGTTCAGCTTGAGGAAATGTTTCTCCTATTGTGTCGGATGGGAGTTTATAAGGAATACGTACACAGAATCTCCCTTCACTATTTCGCGTCATATTGTGAACAAAGTGTTCCTCGCATGCACGTTCCTCATCCGTGCGCTTATCCCAGACTTTAGAAACTTCCTCAAGTTCCCAAAACATTCTAAGTTGTGTATCAATTGACTGTGTAAAATTACACTTAATTTGCTTGGCACTGCGTGTGTTTAAATTAAGTGGACCTGACATAATCCATCCTAATTTAGTGCTATGTAAAATTGGTCCAATATTTAACCTTATTTTATTATTGTTTAATAAATTCCAAAATTGATCTGCGCCTAATAAAATATCAATATTTTTGGAACCTAAAAAATACGGATCTGCCAACTGTATGTTGTCTGGAATGCAGAACTGTTGTGCGCTTAATTCACACACAGGTGGCAGGGACGTTATATGCGGTAAAACAAAACATTGTATACTGAAGGTGTATGTGTTTATGCGCGATTTAATTTCTATGACACAAGTTTGCGTACACTGAGTCACAGTATCACCTACACCATGAATTTCGTGAGTGGACTGTATTAATTTAACGCCTAATAATTCGCAAAGTGGCTTAGTGATAAAACATCTTTGACTTCCACTGTCGAGGAGCGCGCGCGCCGTATGGTACTTGCCATGTTTATCGGCTATCTCAATAAGCGCAGTGGATAGTAGTACAGGTTGCACACAAGCAGGCTGCGCGTTATATGTCTGCATGGTATTGTGTGCTTTGTTTACTTGTATTGGGACAATATCATTAGATGATGGAACGCAAGTGGGGGAACGGGGCGTGTCGGAACCTATGGAATTAATCAATGGATTCTTATTTTCGCATAATGAATGCAACATTATCGACTGGCTAGCAACTTCATCCTTGTGTATTAAAGAATTGTGTTTCTGGTTACACTTTCTGCACGGGCCAAATCTACAAGTGTCAACAGTATGCCCCGAACGTAGACAATTGTCACATAACTTGTGTTCATTTATAAGTTTAAGCTTAGACTCTAAATCTACACCAAGGAACCTTTGACACGAGTACAGAGGATGATTCCCATTACACATTACACATAATCTCTTGACATTAGTGAAACGACTCTGTGACTTATTGGTGGAAACATTGCATTGCGAGTACGATTTTGTTGTGTTTGGTTTTTTACTATCTTGTACATCCTTGTTGTGTGACAAGTGCAATGTTTCCAACATGTCAGCCCTATCCTCAAGAAATTTAATTATATCTCCTACCTTTAAAGATATGCTACAATCATTTTTTGACAACAAAGTGCCCTTGTGTTGTTCCCACTCACGTTCTGTAATTTTGTCTAATCTAGACACAATTGTGTAAATAATAATAGTATCCCAATACTCTGTAGGTTCACCTAAGATTTTCAATGCCCTTAAATTGTTTAGAACAGTGTCAATTAGTTTTCTTAAGAAAATAGGTGACTCTTTAGTTAGCGGTTGTAAAGTAAATAAAGTTTTGACATGGTTTTGCACTAACAGTCTATTGTTATTGTACCTATTCAAAAATAATTCCCATGCAACAATATAATTGTCTGAAGAAAACTCTAATGCATCTATGACAGATTCAGCGCTTCCCTTTAATGAAGATTTCAAATAGTGAAACTTCTCAATATTGCTGATTTCTGTGGAATTGTGTACTAATGACAAAAAGGTGTCCCTAAACTCCAACCAATGTTCAAATGAGCCATTGAAGGTGGGCATTGTTATTGTAGGTAATTTGACAGACTTTAATTTACTTGAATTATGATTGCAGGAATTACCGGAGCTGTCACTGACCCTATCACTGGTTAACAATAATTCTGCCTGGGACATCGTACCATAATAACAATCCTCAAACAATTCCCGTTCATTTAATTGATCTTCTAGGTCACAATCACGGACATTTTCTTCGAGTTTTGTTTGAAGATCGTTAAATTCGTTGAACAAACTATTAGCACCTGTCACACGCAACTTTAAATCAATGCTATTTTGCGGCGATAAAATCTTTTCTTTGGCTAACGTGTTAAGATAATTTGAAAACTTTGTGAGTCTACCCTTAATTATGCCGCGTTTCCGCACAAGGCCACGGACAATTTGATCACAATTTTCATCAAATCGACTAGGGGATTTGGCTCTGGACTTATCCACATTAGCATCTAGCGGCATCTTGGTGACTAGTGAAAAGGGGAGGTACTTACAATTGTAATTCACCGCACAGCTGGTTCTAGCTGCAGCACCGAAGCTGTTTGATGAGGATGACTAAGCAAACACGCAGTTCACTGTCGTGATAATTACTGAAATCAGTATGAAAGTACGGTATTACACAAGAGAAATGAAGAAGTTTATGGATAGGATGGGATGGTTGATCGTACCGAGTGTGCGCTATGCTCGTATTGACGATCCCGTTGTATTTCAACTCCTCCTTTTGCCAAGTTTCTTCTGGTTTTCTCTAAGATATCGCTGGGAATATCGCCGTAGGTAGATGCGCCAACGAGAATTTTACCGGCTTCCAACGGTTCCTCGAACAATGGATCTTGAAATAATTTCTTTATAATTGTTTTATTCTTCGTCCGGTTAGAAGGATCAGCATGTAGGGGCGTGTGCGATCGCCTGTCTACCGACCTTCGACTTTTACTACTGTTGAGGAACTCTTCAATAAAAATACGTCCGTTGCAAGTGAATTCAAAGATGATTATATTCAACAAGAAAAAACTACTTTTTACAAAATTCGAGGAAGCGGGTGATGGGAACATTACTTGTCACTGTTGACGTTACCACGCGCGATTGTGATTGGCCCACGATGATGACAGATGACACAGCTAATATAGAATGATAGTTAGAGATCACAGATAATTAATATCAGTCTTCAACAGTTAGTATTGTTACACCCCTGACAACCCCATGTCATGTCCAGGCAATCACTGTCTATTCCAGGTTGCCTGGAAGAGGTCGCGGAATGCGATAAGGCCGCCCGTTGTATATTTTTAGTTTTAAGTTTCTTTTGTTACTGTATTTTCTGGTGTACAATAAAGAATACATAAATAAATAAATAGCTAGGCACTTTACGTTCCTACTAAGTGTCGTATCCTACAACAACACTACAAACGTCTCGGCTCACAAACGTTTACGAGCGCCGCCAGTGATGTGTGAAACATACTCCACTACTAGATACACTATACTGTTAGATACATATAGGTATATACCTCTTCAACTGCGATACAGGGGGAATGGACAACTGATAGATATTTACATACCATGTTTGTTTGTAGATATTTGTCTATTATGTAAAGAAGATGATGCCGTAAGTGCTAACTTAAGAATATCATAGTTTAACGCATATTTCGGGCAGTAAAATACTTTAATTTTTAAATTCAGCGTCATTTTGGTATACTGTCACCACTTATATAATAAAATAAATAAAATCTGCCCCATTGCTCCTGAATGTCTAAACGGTTGCAAAACCAGCGTCATAAAGTGGCTCTTGACATTGAGTTACAGTGAGACCGAAAATTTACTACAGAAATCGATCAATCGTCGTTTGACAGGTCACTCTAAAGTAATATGAGACTTACATGATGAACATAAGTTTTCATCATATTTACCTGTCCTTCACACACATACACACATCCATAAATAGGCACATAATTAGGCCACATCATAGCTGCATTAGCTGGTAAATATATTCTATATTATAATTTAATAATTATATTTGTACTGTGTTCGTATTACAACTGCTATTACATGTTCAACTTATAGGCGAGGACGCTGGCACCCTAAACACAAGTTAAATCTTACATTGGGTGCCAGAGTTCATCGTAAACACTCTATTCCTTAGTTGTAACGCAAAGTTTTTAGATAAGTGTCTTCTTGTACAACTGAAGTTAATAAAATACTTTTTTTTTATTAGCATTACATATTGCCCACATTTTTGTGAGCAACATTTTTGGAATCTTCACCTCGAGCCCTTTATTTTGATACCTCGCTTGACCATAATTCACAAAAAATACAACTACACTACTTCAATCTACCTAGCCTTTTCCCAACTATATTGGGGTCGGCTTCCAGTCTAACCGGATTTAGCTGAGTACTAGTGTTTTACATGAAGCGATTGCCTATCTGACCTCCACAACCCATTAACTGGATAACACGATACCCCTTGGCAAGACTGGTGTCAGATCTCAAGCTTCTGAATACTCGTAACGACTGTCAAAGATCTTCAAATGACAGCCGGGACCAACGGCTTAACGTGCTTTCCGAGGCACGGAGGCAACTCGGTATGTTGAAAATGGTCACCCATCCACGGACCGACCTCGTCAAGCGTTACTTAACCTTAAAGATCGACCCATGCGGCTATTATTATTTAGCCACGAGCTCCTCTGCAACAACAACTAAACTATTTCTTATCTACCTAATGGTACCCGATATCTTGTTGTTTTAAAATTTCATGCTATCTCAGGGTGTTAATACAAATCTAATGATTTCTCCATTGTTAAGCTCGTTAAGGTTTTTCAGGGTGTTGCTGTCGCAAACATGAAGTCGGTATTAATTTGATTTTTGTTTGATGTGTATTTATTTTTTCATGCTGCCGATATCCCTTCAAAAGAACAGTAGATCAAAGAGAAACAAATAATGTTCATGAGAAATTCCCTGCAATTTTGTAATATTCCCGTCCAGTCAGTTGTGCGAAATTAATAAAAAATCTGCTAAGAAGTGTTTGTCGGACGACGTTAGGGTACAGTAGAAATTTTATTAATAGTAAAGGGGCTATATAAAGTGGCAACATTCTATCGATTCACACTTCCGATATTTCGGACTTCGGTAGCACATGCCAATCCCATAAATGATCTTATAGATAATCGTTATCGCTTAAAATTGCACTTTGTGCAGGCCCTTTGGCATACAGTTCAAAGATTCCGTTTTTTGAACATCCATACATTTCCAGCCTTTTGTCTCGTTCGCAAAAATCTCGCCGTTGCTCTTCCCTAGAAAAACACCGATGAGAATCACAGCGAGGACTGTCCTGAAGTCGCAATTTTTCACTCTTGGTTTTCAGTACAGTTCTCGCTCCTTTGACGCGGGCCAAAAAACCGAAAAAACAGAGAACGACACGAGTACTTCGCGAGAAAGCGTGAAAAAATTATGAATCGGCTCTATAATCACGATTCTTCTCCAGTCGCGAGATTGTCGCGTGAATCGTACATAAAAAAAGCGTACATAAAATATTTGCAAATCCGAAGGGTTGCCGTATATCACGGAACCCTAAAAAATCTGCCTGCAAAAGAAAGTAATAGCATAAATTAAATTTCCTTTAAAGGTTTCTATTAGCATACGTCGGATTTATACTTGAAATGGAATGTAACTAACTGTAGTATTTTGTAGAATTTTTCTTCTTTACCAACGTTCGCTTTGGGTAGGAACTGCGTCTAGAATTCTATTTATAGGACGAATGTTGGAACTTTTCTAGATAAATTCGGTTTGGATTTTGGTTATAAAACACCGGTATTTTTCAAAAACTATTGTCAATATTTTGGAAAATGATTGAGCTGCGACGCACAGAGCGGCCGCCCCATACTTGAAAGCGGTCAATATTATTTTTAACAAATTAATAATGCAGAATGAATAAAAACGCATTAATTTATTTTTTTACATTATTTTAGTTTATGAATAGTCAATATTACCCACTATTGAGTAATTTTATAGAAATGGCGTTGTATTATTATTACACAGATTATAAAAACTGTTAATTGTTATTATATGTATAATTATATAATTCATTTATTTTCAGACACAGTAGTCCATAATATTATTACATTCATAAGCATTACATAAAAATTGATCAATTCGAAATTAAAATAAAATGTCATTCAAACATTAGCCTTTAAAAAATACTAATAAGGCGTTGCAGGGTGTTGCTGTCGCAAACATGAAGTCGGTATTAATTTGATTTTTGTTTGATGGGGATTTTTTTTTTCATGCTGCCGATATCCCTTCAGCGACAGCACAGTAGATCAAAGAGAAATAAATAATGTTGAAAAGAAATTCCCTGCAATTTCGTAATTTCCCGTCCAACCAGTTGTACGAAATTAATAAAAAATCTGCTAAGAAGTGTTTGTCGGACGACGTTAGGGTTCAGTAGGAATTTTATTAATACTAAAGGGGCTTTATAAAGTGGCAACATTCTATCGATTCACACTGCCGATATTTCGGACTTCGGTAGCACATGCCAATCCCATAAACAATCTTATATATAATCGTTATCGCTTAAAAATTGCACTTTGTGCAGGCCCTTTGGCATACAGTTAAAAGATTCCGTTTTTTGAACATCCATACATTTCCAGCCTTATGTCTCGTTTGCAAAAATCTCGCCGTTACTCTTCCCTAGAAACACGCCGATGAGAATCACAGCGAGGACTGTCCTGTAGTCGCAATTTTTCACTCTTGGTTTTCAGTACAGTTCCCGCTCCTTTGACGCGGGCCAAAAAACCGAAAAAACAGAGAACGACACGAGTACTTCGCGAGAAAGCGTGATATAATTGTGAATCGGCTCTATATTCACGATTCTTGTCCAGTCGCGAGATTGTCGCGTGAATCGTACATAAAAAAAATGCAATTCCGAAGGGTTGCCGTATATCACGGAACCCTAAAAAATCTGCCTGCAAAAGAAAGTAATAGCATAAATTAAATTTCCTTTGAAAGTTTTCTATTAGCATACGTCGGATTTATACTTGAAATGGAATGTAAGTAACTCGGTTATATAAAATTCTTAGTTCTTTTGAAGTGCAGTATTTTGTAGAATTTTTCTCCTTTACCAACGTTCGCTTTGGGTAGGAAGGCGTCTAGAATTCTGTTTATAGGACGAATGTTGGAACTTTTCTAAATAGATTCGGTTTGGTTTTTGGTTATAAAACACCGGTCTTTTTTCAAAAACTATTGTCAATATTTTGGAAAATGATTGAGCTGCGACGGTGGTAATATTTGGCAATTTCTTTATTTTTTCGCCCCGAAATTACTGATTTATTTCAACAAGGCAAGCCTATTACTGAAAAATATAGCCCTCTTTTAATTCCTGTCGAGCGCCTTGCTTACTTACTGCATGTTGGCAATTTCATAAACTGAAAATCTGTTTTTAGGGTTCCGTACCCAAAGGGTAAAAACGGGACCCTATTACTAAGACATCGCGATCCGTCTGTCTGTCTGTCTGTCCGTCTGTCTACAAGCTGTATCTCATGAACCGTGATAGCTAGACAGTTGAATTTTTCGACGCTTGAAATATTCACAGAATGTTTAGTTGTATATTTACTTCAAAAAATAATAATTAATAAATTTAAATAAAATAAATTAAGGGGGGCTCCCATACAAGAAACGTGATTTTTATGCAGTATTTTGCAATAATGGTACGGAACCCTTCGTGTGCGAGTCTGACTCGCACTTGGCCGGTTTTTTTATTATTTTATTCTTCAACGTTCATCATTATCATCATTACATAACATAAGCTGACCTAAGCGTCGTCTTATCGACCGGTCCCGTGCGACTTGCATCTAGCGGATTCCCCAGCATGTTATTTTTATTTGTTTATCCTCGCCCTGGAGGGTCCGTGCCCACTCAACCCGATTAGACTCAACCCGAAGAATAATACCTGAATATTTCTGTTTTGATAGGCATAAAAACGTCGATGTATAGTCAGGCAGAAAAGTGTTGATTAAATGCTTGCACTACAGAGAATGTAAAATTGAAATAATTATTGTATAAATAAATAAATAATTAAACAAGTAAGTACTTATCCTTTATACGTATAGTATTCGCATTGTACTTTGTAGTAAAAATCACAGATGTATGTATTAGGATTATTATATCAATACAATCTTGTAGCTAATGGCACGGTGGTATTTATTGGACCTTTATTTTATACGTGATTCTAATTATTAGGTTACCAAGTAGGTACTAACTTCCAAAATATAAAAAGTAAGAACCAGAAAACCGGTTAAAGCGAGGTAGAGGCTATCTAAAGCTACATTTTTGAAACGAAATCACTGACTACCAGGATTTCTTTTTTTATTATTAACGATGACACACACTAGGATCTTCGTCCTGTATCTTGGGTGCGTTTACAAACATATAAACTCACATACACAACATCCAGAGCCGGAACAACTATCTGTAGGTCATACAAATATTTGTTCCGTGCGGGAACCGAACCTGCGACACGCAGCGCAGCAATCAATCGCTCAACAACCGTGCGCCCGAAATTATGTATCATAACAAAATATTAAATATTCTATGTATAGTAAATTAATAAATAATTTAGAATTAAATATCACTTTGCCTGACTGTACAAATGGCACTGAATTGGTAGTAAAACATCTGGTATTATTCTTCGGGTTGAGTCTAATCGGGTTGAGTGGGCACGGACCCGCCCTGGAACGCCTTGCAGCAATAACACCAATGGAGTACAATCTTATAATAAACTCACTACAAGTCCAGCAGCCGTATTGCGTAAGTGCGCAAAGAGTTTGACCGCTATCAATAAGTTAATAGTTTAATTTAAGTCAAGAGTGAATAGGTTTTTTCTAGGTAAGCGTGCTACATCGTCGGCCACATCATTGCTTACCATCAGGTGAGATAGTAGTCAAGCGCGAGCCTATCAATAATAAAATATAAAAAAAGTACTTATCCATTAAAAAGTCACATTGGTACTTGCCCGGATTTGTGCCTCAAGCACGAGAGGCGAGGTCTTAGCCACTGAGCCACCACGACATATATCACTTTCATCATTTTTGCATCTCCAGTACGCAGACATCACTTTCGGACCTTTCAACACCATCAACCATCCATTCTGCAAGAAATGTCTTATATGTACATATGTTTGGTTATTTTTCGGACTTTTTCAGAATCTTTGATCTTCTGCGGATCTATTTACTCGTATTCTTTATCGTTTACCAGTATTAAAAAAACTAAAAGTAGATACCTATCATTAGCCTAATTTAGGCTAAAAGAAAACTCAGGACATCACGTAAATTTTTCAATAGCATTATAAGCTTTTAAACCATCATTTTCAAAATATTCCAATCCATTACGATCGAAATCGAGCACGATTAAGAAAATATCTATCATAACTCAAGCACAAGGCATTCCTACTCAGCATGAGTTATTTTAAACAATTCATTAAATAAATTGTTCTACCCAAAGCGGCAATTCCAGAAGATATTAGGTCCCTAACAATTATTAAAATTATCAGCGTGGACCTTTAAGGGAAGATTAAATTTTCAGCGGCGTCAGCGCCATCTTTTATTTTTAATTGTGCTGTAGTAAGCAGTTTGCGAATGGAGAATTCCTATTAGCATCTCAATTTAGTAGGATAGGTTTTGAGCTTGGACTAATATTCATTTATTAGAAAGGCCCCAATTTTCGCTCGCAGATAAACTTCAACCGACTTTAGTTGATTTTGGAGCGATTCTGATGACTGCGTTGAAAACACGCACTTTATGCAGGATATTTTTTGCTAAGCAATTTCCATCCTGAACTCTTCCCAATGCCATTACCATATATTTTCAGATATAGGCCCCCTGACTCCAGACTGTGCCCTTAGTATGGATTCATGAAGTGATCGTGAACATCTTCCTACCTTCATCATCAATATCATTGCACGGTAAAATCTATTTTTATTACTAGTTTGGTAACGTTCAAAGGGCCGCTGAAATAAATACATTTGACTTTGACATCATTATTATTTCAGCCGTAATATGCCACTGCTGGACAAGCACTCCTTTCTGTTGGGGGAGCCCAAGCGTCACCATCAGAAAATGCGAATATGACTAAAGAATAAATTGAAAAATGTACTGCTCAAGGAAATAGCCGCTGGCTGAAATAATATTTAGTTAAAATTGAAAACTGTTGTCAAGCTTTGTTCGTAAGACAATCATATCTTTTTGTTTTTACCCGACTGCCGAAGGAGGGTAATGTGTTTATCAGTCTATGTATGTATGTATTTATGTATGTATGTATGTTTGTTCCTATGTGGCGTTCTAGAGACCAAACGCGTTGGCCGATTTTGATGATTCATACGTGAATCGATACGTCTGAACCCTGCGAGTGTCACTGGCTACATTAAAATTGTAAGACAGAAAAATGGCGGATTTTGGGCGCCATATTGTGGGGGCCCAAATTATTTTTATCGTCCTTTCCCACCGTGTGGGGTATCAAAATAAAGGGTATTACAAGGCAATTTCAAAAATATATAACACTTATATATTTCTATGTATCAAATTCGAAAAAAAGTAACTAAAAAGTTATAAATAAAAAAAAGTAAATTTAAAAAATCAAAAAACCCGACTGCTTAAGAAGCGAACTAAAAAGACGTAAACAAGAAGAAAATCATGCTGTGCAGTCGGAGGATACATATTCGCGAGCTGGCTGACCAAAACCGCTTCTTAAGCAGTTGGGTTTTTTGTTTTTTTTTTTAAAACGTATGCACTAGACTTGCATGATAGGAACTTGATTAGTACTGTTTGTTTCTATTTTTGTGATTTTATTTGATATTAATGATTTTATTGTATTGACATTATATTTGTATGATCTTATTCAATTTTAATATTTAATTTGTTTTGTATTTAGAATTATTTATTAGATTTGTGTGATTTTAATGCAATGGCGAATGAAATTAATGAATTATTATTATTAGTAACCTGTAGATCATTTTTGATAACTAAGATTTAATACTACCGCTACGACAAACTGTTACGCAGTTTGGTAGGTATATTTAAATGTGCAAAAGTATTTGGTCCAAATAAAAGATTTATTTATTTTTACATCGTACAGTCTTGAACATCTTGCACCCAGCGTGTTCCCGCAGTGTCAACCAGGACATCAGTTCTCCTTGTGGGAGGACCGCCCTTACTTTTATAATTTTATAGCTATTTCTATCAGCTGGCATCTCAGAGGGGTGACCATAAGCTCTTAGAATAAGGTTATTTTGAGTGTGTGTAAGGGACAGATGTATAAAAGAAAAGAAAGAAAGAAAAATTGTTTATTCTGCACAAACTAAACGCACAACACAAAATAAAGAGTGGCATTCACTAAAGGTGCAAATTAGCCAAAAGCCTCGTATTTAAAACAAACAAACAAACTTGTATACATCTGTCACTTCCACGATCTCAAAATAACCTTACTCTAAGAGCTTATGGTCACCCCCCTGAACTATCTAGCAATGTAAACTTTCACAGAATCCATTTATCGTTTCTTGTTTTTCCCAAACTCGAGGTAATCCACATCGCTATCATTTAAGTCGAAAGACGTCCCTCACTGGACACAGACCTCTATATAGCGTCGCCACATTAACCAGTCCAGTGCTCGTTGCAAAAAAAAAACTAGAACAGGAAAACTAATGCGTCTTTTTCCGAAAAATTAAAATCGGAACACAAAAGTATATAGTCCGACATAGCCGGTCCAAAATTCATTAATAACGTGAGCTTGTAGATTTTTATTTATCAAACACTGGTTGGACGGCGGACCGCCAAAAAGAGCATTATGAAATAAATGTCAGAAATGTATAATTCTGCGGGCACTTTGAACTGTGGAGTCGTGGGTGAAAGTTTTTTTTTCTTTGTTGCATATTTTTGGCAGCCAGTGTCGCGGTAGGGCTGGGCTTTTGTGTGAGCGGGGATTTGTTTTATAAAATCTAAGCATAAACATAATTTACATTACATTGGCAAACATCATCACTATCATCGACAACCCGACTTCGTCCATAGCTATGCATCGGTGTCTTGTGCCACTGGATGCTAAACGTTGTTAAAAAAATATAAGTTTGGCCCTGTATTCTGTTGTGGTGACAGCTTTCGCTGAAACAGTCGTAAGAAGTGCATTGGAATAGATGGGGCAGAGTTGTCAAAAAGTTGGTATGAGTAGTGTTGGATACGGCAGAATACACTGTTACTGTGTGTTTCTTAGATTGATACTAAGCAAGTTTCCTTGAAAAGACAACACATTGGGGAAGAAGACGTAGGTACGGTCAAGATGATAGACAAGACCATTTAAACCGAGCACAGTGATGTTGGTTACAAATATTTCTACACTTTGCTGATCTTAATTTCTTAACAGTTTCAGGACCCAAGTCATTCTGAAAATGCCTGATGAAGCCACATTTCATGAAGATAATAGGTGTATTTTTTCCTATCTGGTTTCTTCACAAAGTTACGAACTTAGGCTTTGTTAAGCAGGTATTTATTGCATTTTTATAGGGTATTTCTCAGTCACAATTAATTAATACACCAAGCGCTCACATTGTCAGCTCACAATTATACACTAATAACAAACTTACTCGGATTTGATAAGTCGGTATTGCAGTTATCAGCAGATTTAACTTGCTCTCTTTATTGCCTTACAATTACACACGAAATCATTAACAATAATTTGCACAATCAGAGCACCCCAGACCCAAACCAGTTTTAACAACAAAATATTTCCAGCTCTAAAATATTTCCACTGGACAGACATTTTTGTACTAACATTCTTTTTTCGCACACTCAGCACTTTCCGTCGCTTCGTGCCGCTTAAAATCTGAGCTTTAAAACGTTATGTGCCTGCTTAAGGGGAAGTTGCTTTGGATCTTGTTTGGGATTAGCTGACCGGGTTTTTGGAAAGTGAAATGGGATAGTGTTCATATTGAATTTAATGTTTTATTGTGAGGAGTGATATGAAATAAAAGTGAGTCATTGATAGCGTGACGGTATGGAAGAAGAAAACGTGTTGCACCGACCCCAAGTAACCTGGTTCTACGGCAGGAAGATGACTAGACTTAATGTCCTATGTCCCCTGGATGGGGCAGAAGGCGTCCACAGTAGTCCACCATCGCGATCGCTCTATAGCTTGACGCTTCACTTTAATGTTTTGTTGGCGATGTTAAAACAGTCTTATAGATGTGGACGGATTTTTTACAGCAATTAAATAACTACCTACTAACACTATCGTTAAGGGATGAGTTTGTAAAATCAGCAACCACTGTTCTAGTAATGTAACGTTTGTATGTCGTTTTGTGGCAATTAAATACTTTTTCTTTCTTTTCTTTCAATTATCAACAATGTGTGGCCGTCTTGAGCAAGAGTAGTGTGGTGATTAATGTTCGTGCCTTCTCTGTATGAGAAGGGGCCTTTGCTTTGCAGTGGGACAATAACAGGCTGGTATTATTATTATTATCAAATGTAGTGTTTGTTCGCCTGTTAGCAGAATTTGTTTTAATTAACAAAACATGACCCAAACAATTTACAAGAATTTCAAACATCGCTGAATATGCCATTACTATGTGCATCTGAAAACGCAAACTCAAAGCATTTAAATGTTTGTCTTTGTGCGTACAGCTAAGGAGCAGAATTTCCTGCCGGAGTTTGCGTTTCATGATACCTACAACCTGGGACACTCTTTAAGTCAAATGTGAATAGGTTGATTCTAGGCATGCGGGCTTCACAGTCGCTTAGATACCAATCATCAGGTGAGATAGTGGTCAGACACGAGCCTATCTATACTATTTACTAAACTATAATAATAATCTATACTTCTATACTAATATCATAAAGAGGGAAAATTTGTATTTTTGTATAATAGGTTGGGTTGGGAAAAAGTCTTTTCGCATTATAGTATGTATGAACTTGTAATAAAATGTCTTTGGCTATACTATTTGTATCTGGCTGGTTTTGGTATCATTGAAAGTTTAAATTTTAAAGAACATAATTCCAAATTCAAATTAGGAAAATGTGTGATTTTCATTTGTTTTTCGTACCGTCAAGATGAGTGAATCTAATGAAGAAATTCGATACATTTTAAAATTTTACTATACAAAAGCAACCTCCCAATAAAGTATTACCCAGATTGTTCGAGTTTTAACCAAACACACACGAAAATGCATAATTGCATCGAATGCAAGTATGCACATTCGCGCGGTTACCAAAATGTGGACCAGTTCGCGTTTAGATCGCATCAGAGACACCACGTACTCATAACTAAACCATAACCATTTTACCATACTTTTTACCATTAATTTAGTTACATAGTTTACCATAATTTAGTATTTCATGTATCTAAGTGTTATATAGTGTTTCAATATAGTTGTTTCCCTTATAATCCAAGACTTTAACTTTTACCATATCCTATCATTATAAGAAAGGTGTGTTAGGTCACCATAGCACCAAGCACTACTTTCTACATGGTCCTTCGAGCATTTAATTACCAGTGACAGTGACTACCAAGTGATACAGTGCCACGCGAACCAGGAGATCGCTGCAATTGGGAGAACCTCGGCTTGCAGAGACGGTCGGTTGGAGCATAAAGGTCAGATCAAACCATTGATTTATATAAACTAACCATTACCAATTATTTATCAAACCAACCCTTAATATGGATTCCGATATTCTGTTTATCAACCAAACGGAGCTTTATGAAATCCTGAACAAGTTCTTAACCAACATAAAGAAGGATGGATCCGAGAGGAAGACCATCGAAAATTACAAGCGTAAGGCTGATATGTTGGAAGCATACTGGTCCGCAAAATGCGAGTCCAACACTCCGAATAAGTTATTCGCTAGATACCCGAATCCCCATTCATGATACCCTTCATGGATGAATATTTAGCATTAAACCACATGATACCATGCAACATTCTTTTGCTTCACTCACATTCATACATCTAGTCATACACACACGCCGGTTACAAACCATGTTACATACAAACCATATCATAGTGTAATTTTAGCTATCATCCCGCATTTCTTCTCGCTCTTGGGAATATGTTCGAGTTTTAACCGAACACACAGCGAAAATGCATAATTGCATCGAACGCAATTATGCACATTCGCTCGGTTACCAAAATGTGGGCCAGTTCGCGTTTAGATCACGTCAGAGACACCACGTACTCATAACCAAACCATAACCATTTTACCATACTTTTTACCATTAATTTAGTTACATAGTTTACCATAACCATTTTACCATATTTTTTACCATTAATTTAGTTACATAGTTTACTATAATTTAGTACTTCATGTATCTAAGTGTTATATAGTGTTTCAATATAGTTGTTTCCCTTATAATCCAAGACTTTAACTTTTACCATATCCTATCATTATAAGTGTGTGTTAGGTCACCATAGCACCAAGCACTACTTTCTACACGGATAAAATGCAATTCTATTCGGTTTTTAAAACCCACCTTCGCCTTAACAACGGAGGACGAAAACTGTGCATAATTAATATCTTTGAGCGGACACACATTGCATATTCATGAGCGAGACGCCTCAGCATAAAACTAGATTATTAGACTGTTTTCTATCATTCTTAATTGTTAGTAATTGTTTGGTAATATTCTTTGTTATTATGAGATTAAGGAATCTAAGGATAAATTGTCAACAAATCTGGTTGCTGGTCCCAACCTTGGTACATAAAAATATACCTTCTAGTAGTAAGCAACCCATAGAGTTTAAACAAATCTTTCCAATTCAAAATAACCGATACCCAAAAAGGAGGAGATTCTCAATTCGGAAGTTTTTTTTCCTGTGTTTTCCGGGAAAACTCCCTCCTATATAAACGGTTTCGTAAAATTATTTTTTTGTCTGAAAGAGTGCCTATACTCTCGAGGAGGTCCAATTGTCACCTAGTCAGAATCTAATCATGAGATCCCATGGAAATCGAGGGAACACCTTAAATATTTTTGAAGAAGCCTGGAAGCTTTCATCGAAAACGCTGCCTAATCCCTTTGAGATATAACAAAACAATGTATGGTAGAATTTTCCCTCTTTTATAGGTCTTTAGAAACGGCGATGACATTTATGTCACATCTGTTATATATTTATGCTATTGTTGTACACACTACACGCTCAGTCTCAATATACGGTTATACCGAGTGCACGTATTTCATTCTTACCAACATCTTTTAAGGATAGCTTACTATTTCATTTCTGAATTCGAAATAAATGGTTTGTACAATGCGGTAAATGTAAAACTATTTAGACGGATACAGTATTAATCCTTATCAACATACATTAGTTACCTCATCGCAAAATAAAAACTCGCGGGTCTCACACCGATGACGGGACTACTACCCGTGCGAACCCGAAGCGGGATGTAAGTAAAAAAAATGGTATAATTTTGATACTTCGCTTTAATTTTGTAAGAAGGTACCACGCTTGCATGCTGTCGGTACCTACTAACAGCAAACAAACGTATAAATCCTGGAACCAAAAGCCTAAACGTAAATAAGTGGCTTAGTATTAGGTAGGTAAATAGCCGGGTAACTCCTTTGTTAGGTATAAACTGTCAGTCTTATGAAAGCTTCATAAAATACACTATGGTTTGGTGGCGCATTCTAGGGCTTTATTAAACTATCCGCCTTCCATCATTTCTCAGTCAGCTTTCAGGTTGAGAGTAAGACAATAATACTTCGCAAACAAATCTCAAATGCTAGCTCTGTATTCGCATACACTATGTCTCATTCGGCTACAAACGATATTCTGTAAAACTGTAATGTATAATGTGTAATCATAATAGTATGCGTAATTGATTTTTAAATTTATTCTTTTTGGTATTTTTAAAGAATTATTATTTTTGGTATTTAATGAATTATTATTTTGGGTATTTTTAAATTTATTGGAATTTTTATTGATGTAACAGTTATTGTATATGTTGTTATAATTGTGGGTACGTATGATTTAATATTTAAGGTAGATGGTATTTATTGAGGTTGGTTTGGGCATTTGTCAAGTGACTTATTACGATACGTGCTGTGAGAAAGGGGGCGGGCTGGAAATCAGCGTTGACTAGCGTAGTAGCCATGCTGCACTCTGGTCAGCATCAGCTGAGCCCGCTCCTTTTGCCATACTGGAAATACCCACTGTGTTTTGTTTATGTTGTAACATTTCTCAGTGGCAATAAATGTTTTCTTTCTTTATTTTCCTTTAAAGTGTCAGCAGTACCTAAGGTAAGGATTGGTTTTACAAACTTACCAGATTATACGACTGCATAGTAGCAGCAGTGGGCAGTGGTGGCCCAGCAGTAACTGCAGCAACTTACTTGTCGTAGGTCGATGGTTCGAATCCCGGCGCTTTACTTTGTGTAAATTATTTCATCATCACTGCTCTCAAAACGGTGAAGAAAAACATCGTGAGGAAACCGGCATGTCCTAGAACCAAAAATTCGAAGACATGTGACATCTACCAATCCGCACTGAGCCCGCGTGGTGGATTACCGCCCATTCTCTCTCTCACAGATAGGAGGCCTGTGTCCCAACAGTGGGAACATTAAAACGCTGATGATTATGATGATGATAGTAGTAAGCATCTTATAGATAAATATTGACTACCTACAGTCCGACAACCTTAAACAAATTACTACGCTTATTGTGTGAGGATCGATGGTTGATGCTCCTAAATTTATCACAATCAGGCAAGATAGTGGTCAAATATATGCGAGACTATCATTAATTAAAAAATAATAAAACCGGCCAAGTGCGAGTCAGACTCGCGCACGACGGGTTCCGTACCATTATCGCAAAAAACGGCAAAAAAATCACGTAAGTTGTATGGGAGCCCCACTTATATATTAATTTTATTCTGTTTTTAGTATTTGTGGTTATAGCGGCAACAGAAATACATCATCTGTGATCATTTCAACTGTCTATCTATCACGGTTCATGAGATACAGCCTGGTGATAGACAGACTGACGGACCGCGGAGTCTTAGTAATAGGGTTTCGTTTTTACCCTGTGGGTACGGAATCCTTAAAAAAACAATCTTTGTAATGACTGACCGCACAAAAGCCACTTAACCTAGCAAATCAATCGACCCATGAATCCTATACTCCATTGGTTGCTAGGTATACTATGTCAAACAAAATAAATCCTAACCCTCTTACAAATAAACGCGGAATAAAGTTATACCAAGTATAAACCTATGAAAATGTATGGTTATTCTTTTGTTATACCTGGTATAACTTAATTCAACGTTTATTTGTAAGAGGGTAAAAGTATAACTGTGAGCTTAAAGCCCTGAGATAACGTCTCTATCAGCCCCATATCAATTCTTTGTCTGTCCCCTCGACTAGATCCAAACAGAGTGAAAGTGAAGAGCAATTTAAAACAATTAAACACCCAACAATACGTGGGGAAGCAGAGGATAGCCACAATAGCACATAGGTAAGCGACACGGAGCCTTAAACGTTGAAAACGGTACTTGACGTCAGAATATTACTATGCTTAAATCAATCAGACATTGTGTGTATAGTGATGTCAGTAACCCCTTTACAACCAAGGCTGAAGTTACGTTTTGCAATATTTTTACAAGTATGTACAGCAACAAACAGTTTTACTAACAAAACTTTTGGTTATAACCACAGATAATATAAACTAGCATGCAGATGCCTCATCCCCACACAAGAGACCGTGCCGACGTAACTAGCATTTTTCGTCTGATTAAGATGATTATTTTTTATAATTACTCCAATCGCATTCGGTTCCGATCTAGGGCTACAGATGGTGTTAGCAACAACTTGCAAGTAAAAGGGTTTTCTCGGTTCGTGACTATTTATTTCATTAAATACAGTGACAATTTGTTTTATAGTATTTTTTTACACTTTCATTGTACTAAATAATCTTTGGAATATGAATTAAGAGTCCAATATTCCGTAATTTTGTACTTAGGAGAGTTGATTAAAAAGAACATACAATTTTTATGATCAATTCTAGTAAATTTTAATTTAACACCCAATTCAATAACAAATTGATGCATATCGCGTCATTTATTTGAACCAAATTTTCTTTGTTAGCGCTGGGATCCCGTGGTTATAACCAACTAAACTTTGGTTTTGACCAAAAGTTTTGTTAGTGAATGCTGAAACTAGTTAACAGTTATAACAATAACCGTTGGCGTGTGTATGATTTTCTGCCTTTTGGCTACCCGAAACGACTATCAAAGATCTACAAATGAGTCAGGACCAACTTTCTGACGCACAAGGGAGGGGTTCAGTATCGAATGGATGATCACTTATCCACGGATCAAACGTTGCTTATCATTGCAGATCGATCCGGGTGACCATTATTAGATAAAATTAGAACACGAAAGTATCACAGCGTACGGGTAGACTTTCAAATCAGTATTGGAAGTAGACAACCGTCTCAAATTTACCGAAGTCATCTAAAATCTCTTCTAGCAACACCATATCTACCTTGCTTCTAAGCTCTTTGATACAAACGACACAAGCACAGATAGACGGCACGTCCCCTTTTGATTCGGAACACTTCATTTACACTAGTACGGGAACAAAACATTGTTGTAGTGGTTTTTACTTCGCTACGGACGGTTGGGATACACCGGGAGTTTGTGAAACAAATGACAAAGGAAAGTTGTTGAATAAGTTTAATAATTTTTAACCGACTTACCAAAAAGGAGGAGGTTCTATAATAATAATAATATATTTATTTCGGACAACAAAATGATCCATAATAACAAAAATAACATAATTAATGGGTGTTAGTAACAATATAAAAACTTATAACCTATGTTAGGGCTTACATACTAAGATGTTAGTGACAATTTATCTTATGAGCTACGTTAGTACTTATATACTAGGATGTTAGTAACAATGTGTGTCTATGTTCGACTTCATGTACGTTTCTTTTTTTTATGTATGTTCACCGATATCTCCGTCAATTGTGGACCGATTTTGAAAATTATTTTTTAATTTGAAAGAGTATGTTCCGAAATTGGTCCTATTTTAATTTGGTGAAGATCTGATTAAGAACTTCGGAGATATTCAACAGAACTCTTCAATAAATAACGGGAAATCTCTCGGAATCCTGAGAGATTTCCCGTTATTTATTGAAGAGTTATTTATTTATTATTTAACGCAAAAAATTGGTACCAACCAAAGACACCGACTTCCAAAAATAAAGTTATTTTTCACTTTGTAGTTTTCTTATTTGGAAGTCGGTAGTATTTTTGTGTAAACAAGTTTTTTTTAGCCAACTGGTTTTTTCGAAATTCTTGTTTTAAAAGGACGTAGGTCCAAACTAACTTTGTTTTATTACTTTTTTGAGACAGCCTAAATGATTTGGTTAATCGTAGACAGTCTGTATAATTTGGGGAATCATAAACCATTGTCTACCATAGTGAACCATTTGATTATTCATAGATTAGCGCTAATAACTTTGACCACAAATAAAAAAACCGTAGGGCGTACTTCATACTTACGCAACTGAATCCAACCTGCTATTTGAAGGTAAAAGACCTATTAAGAAAAAATACTACCAACAATCTAGTCACATCAATCATACTCACATCTAACGGTCAAAAAAATATCCCCTTTCCTATTCCCTATCCCCCGGTGTACTTCAACCTGTCTGAATGACGCTGAAGAGAGGGAACAAAGCAAGGAGGATGTTAGAGTGATATCATCCGCGCCATAAAAGACATTAGATAACTGGCCAGCTTGGTTTTCTTTATCTATTGTTGTGAGGGGGATTGAGTAGTGAAGGCAGCTTTACCTGAATAAGGTGGAATAGGTAAAGGGAGGAGTTTTATGTTGAAGAAAAATAACTGAATAATTTGATTGAAGTGTCAGCTATGTCAACGTTCACACACCTGGATAGACCATTGGCTTCGTTTGCAGGTGGTTGTGCATGCTGGGCTGAAAGGAGGTGACGCATGCTCTGAGAAGGAGCTCCTCATTGGTACTGAGTTTGGGATAGGTCAAGGACACTCTCATTAGCCATGTTATTGATGACTTCAGCTACCAAACTGGGCCCGCGCCATATTGAGCATTACCACAGCTAGACAGTGTTTAGGTAAGTGTGTAAGGTAAGTGTTCATTATATATTGTGAGCAGAGCAATTGAGTAGTATAGGTTTTACCTGTAGGAGGAGGAAATTAACAACGTGTAACATAAAAACTATTTACGAAAACATACAACCGACTACCAAATAAAAACAATACAAAGTGAAAAGTCGGTTGTATTTTTTTGTAAAAAGTTTTTATTTTTCACTCTTTGTTTGTGGTACATAATTAACCATTTCTATACGCTAGGTACCTTCTCGTATTATGCCAAAGTGTTGCCAGAATAGATTAACCCAATAACATGAATCTTAAACAAAACCGGTGGAATGAGAGTATATAGGGTGAACTGTTTACACCTGCGTATCCCTTTACAGCGTACCAGTGTGATGTTATGTTATGAAATGGTGTAAGCAATAAACAGACATGCGATTGCAGTTATCCCGAGTGATTTGCCGTCATTTATTGAAGAGTTCTGATATATATCTCCGAAGTTCTTCATCAGATCTTGATGAAATTTAAATGGGACCACATGTATAAGCACTAACTTTTAATTATATGTCGTCGCAAGCGATTCCAGATGGCAACATTACAACTCGTAGATTTCATAATGATGTCAACCTGTTAACTTCATTCTTATTGGTTATTGGTTTGTTCGATGTATTTCATAATGTTTGTCAACCTGTTAACTTTACTCTGATTGGTTGTTCGATGAACTCCGCAGGAGGGCACTTAAAATGTGACGCTAAAGATGCGTGGATAAAATCGGTCGGCAGTGAACGCCAGATTGTTGAGATCATAAGACCGGGATTATCGGTTCATCGTACAATACGAGCCTTTGTTCTATGACTGTAAATATCACAGAATAAACAATACTGTGATTTGTGCTTCAACCTAAGTTTTACTGGTTTACCCGAGTACCCCTACATCATGGAACCTACACCAAGAGAAGAAGATGTCCATGATATCGCTACGCTCACGCTCCCGCCGTCATATAAAAGAATCATCAAAATCAGCTTACCTAGTAAAAAGTACTGCGGTAAAACACATAAAAAAAAATTACAGTCGAATATAATTACTTCCTTTTTTGGAAGTCGGTTAAAAATAAACGCATACCCTGAATTATTTTATGTGAAAAAGTTTTTATTTCTCTCTTTTTAGTTTTGGTATCAACACTAAAAAGTGAGCGAGTTCTACAGTGAGGTATGGATTGACAAAATACCCATAATGACATTCGTGCTTTTTGTCGCTAAGGAGTTCGGTTGTATATCTTGAAAACTGCTGGAACGATTTTGACGAAACTTGCACTATTCCCTAAGTTGAGAGATGTTTCATCCAATAAAAAAAGAATGTGTACGATCGAATAACTGGTTTCGGAGATATACCTGGACAAACATACATACACTTATGAAATTTGGCACACATGTTTTTGTTTAGAAGCCCATACATAAGCATCGAATTAATTACCTCATTTGTTTGAAGTCGGTAAAAAGGGATCAAAAACATCAGTTGCCTCATACATTTATGTTTGCAGAAGTCGACAAAATATACTGAACAGCAGATTTATTTTCATGATTTCAAAGTTGGTCACATTATAAAAGTTGGTCATAATTATGAGTACAATCACCGTAAGGGCGTGATCCGCGTCTGTGATTTGTGTTCCGAGTAAAAATGTTCTGAATTACGACGGATGGAGTTCGGATGTAGTACGTAGGTAAGCTTCCCTACAAGAAGTACTCGTACTACTACTACTTCGGAAACGAAATTTCACGGACACGGATCGGATATAGTGCGTAACCGCCCTTATAATAGAATTGAAAGTAGATACCTAGGTTTAAATTAGACACTCAAACCGATTTCATTAGGTGAAACTTACCAATATTTTATATTAATAAATTATGAAAACAATATTATGGGTTTTTTTTTTTTTATTTACCTAACGCCAAAAATTAGGCAGACCGTGAGGGATGATTCGGTGATGCACGGGATAAAAGTTCTTGGAAGAACTTGAGGCCTCTCCCAAGTCTTTCTAGAAACTCTTTTTCCGTCGCTTACCCAACATTAAACCTATAAATATTACCAAAACCCCAATATTTAAAAAAAAGCGTTTTAAAAAAACTAACACAGATAAAAGTTTCTATTTTCTGTTAAAAATCACGCCACTCTACAAAGTATCAAAGCGGATTTTTCGTACAAGAAATTCTACTCGAGATAAAAATAGATAAACTCTTGAACAACAAGTACTTACTAACTTACAAAACAAGAGCCGAGTTATTCAGCAAAAAGCATTACTTCGCAAAACTGAAACACGAAAATAAATTGGTATCTATCAAAGACACCGACTTCCAAAAAAAAGTTATTTTTCACATTATAGTGTTTTTATTTGGAAGTCGGTAGTATTTTTTTGTAAAAAAGTTTTTTCTATTCGTAATACTAAAGCTAAATTCAAGAATTCTTAAATATTTAAATAATATTAATATGTAAAATATGGGATATAGCGTATTCCTTCCTGATGCGTAATTAGATCAATCTCGATTGATTGCTAACATTTTGTGTTGTATGCAATGTCAGCAAATTCTCTATTGGTAATTGAGGCCATTGAATAAGGTAAATGAGGTAATTAAAACCTATCCACTGATGAAATTATTTAAAATTTAATCATGTACAGTCATTTCAGTTTTTTGGGTACAGCTTTTCCTACTTCTTTCATCTCATAAAGTTTTCAAAATTAGCCGAAATAAACAATCATATCGTTAAATTGAACAAGTATAAAAACTCATAAATAAACTTAGATACGCCTCTAACCCATAAGTGTTGACAAAAACTGCAGAAGTCCACCTGCCACGATCTTTACATACTCCTTTCCTCTTACAAATAAACGCGGAATAAAGTTATACCAAGTATAAACCTATGAAAATGTATGGTTATTCCTTTGTTATACCTGGTATAATTTTATACCGCGTTTATTTGTAAGAGGGCTTGTGTTTCGTTCACGTTCATCTTGCCTTGTAATATACGCACACCAGCTGAAGAAATCTTGAAGATCGCTGAAGATATCTTAGCTGGCACTGGATGCCCACCTCCAAGTAGCCGAGGACTTTATCAGATTACGTAGACGGCGCTCTACAATGAGGAAATACGTTTTTTAAATGAATTTCATGCAAAATAAAAATATTTTATGCGAGAGATGTTTTGACTTTTTCGCTTTTTTTATCATTTCGAATTCACAATTAAGTTTCTTCTTTAGAAACTCTTTACTCTTTACTGGTTTGTGAACTTTGAAGGTCGGATATATGCCGTTGCTCCATGCATAGTACCTTAAATACGGATACTCAGCTGCATTTGGATGATATGAAAGCTTACTCCAAAATAGTTGGGAACAGGCTAGGCAGATGATAAATGAATAATTGTCTAGTTCTTTTTTTGTTATAGGTAGGCTCGCGCTTGACCACTATCTCTCCTGATGGTAAGCGATGATGTAGTTGACGGTGTAGCACGCTTGCCTAGACAATAGTAATCACTACGTTTGATGGATTTTTTGGTGATTTAAATAGGAGAAACAAACGCTCGCTACCTATGTTTTCAAAAATAATCGTTTCAAGATATCCCGTTTAAAAGTCTGCAACTAATAAACAAATAAAATATGAGCTGAGAACGATGTTTTTGATAAAGTGGGTCTCGTTTGATCCCTAACATCTCAGACTGAATTAGGTATGAGCTGAAATACTCGTAAAACTTAAGTGCCTGACTGAGGGAAATGGCGAACGATGATAACCTAGTCGATATCTTTACACATCCTTTACTAAAAAGTGTTGAAAGACGTGACAAGATAGGGGCCTTATTAGGAACTTCATAACGCCTGCATAAAACATCATTACGCAAACTACTGACTAAAGTGGGCGCTATAATGTTGCGCCCACTTCCTGAACAGATATCATCGACGCATTAAATTTAACTCAAGTAAAGTGAGCCGATTTTAGGAACTTCATAACGCTTGCATAAAACATAATTATACACACTACTGACTGAAGTGGGCGCTGTAATGTTGCGCCCACTTCCTGAAAATATATCATCAACGCATTAAATTTAACTCAAGTAAAGTGAGCCGATTGGCTGATCTAACTTGGTTCAACAAATTACAGAAGCTAATGCGCATTTGACAATTACAAAGTCTAATTCATTTTGCAATAATTTTCGGTTAACTTTTGTTGGTTAAATTGGTTGTGAATCTGAACATTAACCATGAGATTGCCGAATATTAAGCTGGCGGATTTTCACGATTGGCAGAAAAAATATCGGTGAATCGCATTCATTCGTCAATTGTTAGTCAAACAAATGGTCAAATAATTAACTCTCCAACTTATTTGACCATTTGTGGAGCTATCAACTAAAGAAAAATGGTATTTTACCGAAATTTGCAAGTATTGGTTAGCATATTTAAACATTGATTGATAAATTACTTTAACTTAACCAATGGTTAAATATGCTAACCAATGGTTTCAAATTTCGATTATTTATCTATTATTAATATGACAAATGGCCAAATAATTAACTCCTCAATTTATTTGACCGTGTGTGATGCACACAATTGATGAATAAACGCGTTTTACCGAAATTTGGAACCATTGGTTAGCATATTTAACCATTAGTTGAATTAAAAACGGATCAAAAAAATGGGCCTTAATTGGACTTTGTAATGTGGGTCAAATTTACATTTCAAAATTTGATTACATACAGTTTAAAGTAAATAAAAGCTTGTAAAAATGGCAACCAATTTTCGTCAACACATCAGGCATCACAAAAACTAACTAAATAAAATCTCAAATTCTCCCATTGGAAATTGGATCGTTTTGAAAGTAAGCTTGTTAGTAAGAAACGTTCAATAAACGTCTGTGTCAATCGACGTATCGTCTTTCTATAATGGATGACCTGTCGCTGCCAAGCGCCGGGTTAATCTATTATTGTGTTTCCATTGATATACGGCTTTTAAAAACGTGTTGTTTTATAAAGAAGTGTAGTGTAGTTTTAAGAGATTTCGTGTAGCATAAAAGTTTTGTTTGACAAACTCAAAGAACGGTATCGAGTCCTATGGAAATAAAGTTCCTAATACCGATCATAATATTTATTAATTCTCCTCGCCTTATCTCCTTTTTATTTCAAACTAGCTGCTCGCGACTTCGTCCGCGTCAAACTCATAAAAAATTTTTTTTTTTTTGTTCCCCGCCGGAACTATGATTTTTCTCATGATTAAACGTAGCCTATGTTACTTGTTACTACATCAGCTATCTACCAGTGAAAGTCCCGTCAAAATCGGTCCAGCCGTTTCGGAGATTACCCGGAACAAACAGACAGACAGACAAAAATCTTAAAAATTGCTTATTTGTTGTTAGTACCGTATATACTTTCGCGTTCATTCAATAAAACGTTGTTATTTTGATATTACATACAGACACTTAAATTTTATTTATTTGTATAGATAAGCGACCCGTCCCGGCTTCTCCCGACTCCCGTGACAAATTATATACAAAAACCTTCCTCGTTTCTCACTCTTTCTATTGGAGAGAACCGTATGAAAATCCGTTCAGTAGTTTTTGAGATAATCGCATACGAACTCGGCGGAGGACTTTATTTTATAATAGGTAGTGATGAAAAGAAAGAAAGAAAAAGTATTCAATTGCCACAAAACGACATACAAACAGTAGCAGATTACAAGAACGAGAAAGTAGATTTTGTTTAAACTAAACTCATAACGATAGTGTTAGTAGTACAGTAAGTAAAGACAAGTAAAAAAATAAAATAAAAAATAATGTGTATAATATAAAAGCAGACGCAAGTCGTGGTTGTGGCTAGAAAGTTTCCACTCAGCATAATGCTGTGCCGTGGGGGACCCACAGCACGGCGCTGATTTTCAGTGGTCGCCTAGGACGTGACGTATGGAAACCAAAGTCTGTAACGTATGTAAAAAATATAATTGTTAAGATACTTAAAATAAACTATGTGAAAATATGACGCATCGCCGTACGTCTAGTAGTCCGATGATGAAACGGGCTAGGTGGAATTAGATCATCGCATACTCCCCGAAATGTAACCGATAAAAAACCGAGAAGCTGACAACTCGGCGAGGGTGTTCAAGGCTCTGATCTAAACGGTAGGTCATGGATCAAACTATAGGTATGTTTAAGACTCAGATCTCATTCATAAGTCATTCTACAAAGTATTCTTACAATAATATGTAAGCTGAGAAGAATGGATGACTGTGATTGTGAAGCTTTCAATCTGGGCCTACAACCACTTTAGTGCCGTAAAACGGTAACTTTCTAAAGTATACTCCTCAGTAATGGCTAGGTTAAAAGGTTTGAAAAAATATGTATTTATTTTTGATTCATATAGGTACATAATTTTTTAACAAGGTTCTTTCGTGTAACTAATAGTTTTGCTTTAAAAAAATAATTAACTACACGATATTTTTTCGCAACTTTTGGATACTCCAACAAAACGAATTGGATGATTAAAAATATTTTTACACAGAAAAATTTATGGCTGGAATTTCTTCATAACTGAAATAGCATATGTAAATCAAATAATATTTTGCAAACAAAACTGTTCAAAAGGAAGTTCAATATTGATATTTTGGCTCCGAGCGGGCGCACGGCCAGTACTGCGTTAACATTGGGGCGTATATACCTTAATAAACAAATTAACCCAAATTCAAACAATCCTTTTCCATCTGGTCGGCTTCCAGTGTAACTGCTGCTGAAAGCAGTATTTTTCATGGAGAGACTGCCTATCAGACGTTCCCAAACCAATAACTTTTAAACACGATACTCCTTACCTCAAAACCCATAACAAAGTTATTTCTATAGGTTTCCTACAAAACATAATTTGAATAACCATACCCAGAATTCGCTTGAATAACTTTTATCATCTGAATTTCCACGCGAATAAATACTACACAAAGATTGTACCTCTCCATTATTACCTAATTATGACTTCAAAGAATGGTCCTTATGGATGAGTGCCTACTAATGATGGCTGAATATAAACAGGATACAAAATAACTTTTCTGCTTACTAGGAAAAACAATATCACTTCATGTTAGATAAGATAAGATAAGATAAAATAAGATAAGATAAAATTTATTGAGACACCATTCTATACATACATAAAGCACAACAGAAATAAAACAAATAATATAGTATGTACAAGAAAATACAAACATTACGTGCATTATTGTAGCCCTAGACCCCACACTAGGATACCCTGTGTCGTGGGATCTAGTATTTTCGTCTTTAATGAATGACACAATATTATAAGAGCACTTGGAGGTAGTTCATGAATATTTAGTTCATGTTAGTGGCCTTAATTCCTGATTTTTGTTCTTAAATCGGATGATCATACAATATATATTTTCTGTCATAACTCCGTCATATATAAACGGATTTGCAACATTCTTTTTTGTTCGAAAGAAGTTTATTCCGAAATAGTCCCATTTAAATTTTGAACTTCGGAGATATACAACAGAACTCTTCAATAAATGACGGCAAAACTCTCGGGATTGCTGCAATCGCATGTCTGTTTATTGTTTACACCATTTCATAACATACTGTCACGCCAGTATGCTCTAAAAGGGTACGCAGATGTGTATAGTCCACCCTGGTACACTCTCATTCCACTGGTTATGTTCAAGTTACATGTTATTCGTGTAATCTATTCTGGCGTGTAATCTAATATCACTGTGGGCTTTACTTTACTTTATATAGAACTTGTCCATTATTAACTAAAAAGTGTTTTTTTTTTTTACGATGTAATACAACCGACTTCCAAACAAAAATACTAGAAAGTGAAAAATAACTTCAATTTCGGAAGGCGGTGTCAAAAAACGAAGAAATGAAAACAGGGTCTTTCGAAATAAAAATTATTATTCACTTTTTAGTGTTTTTTTTAAAGTCGGTTGTGTTTTTTTTAAGAAAGGTTTTTTATTAGTCGAAATTGCAAGTACGTTTACATGGATGCAATGTGAAGCAATTTGACAGACTTCTACTTGATTTTTTTTCAAGAAATATGTGGCCACTTTTCGACGCAATTTGAATTATCTCTCGCCATTGTTAAGGTCTCTTAGAGCGGTCTTCATTTCTATGGAAAAATTGTAGAATTTTTTTTTAATATTTTTTTTATTGTGTTGGTAAGGTAACCGAGAAATCTCGATTGCACTCGTATTCGAAGATGAAGACCTTCCATCGTTGTTAGTTTTAAGAATAACCTACACCTTTTCCATGTTAATTCTCAAGACAAAATGAAATTGAAACTTGGGAAACTTGAAACAAATACATGGCATGGGAAGCTGTCACTTCCTTCTGCGAATCAGTAATGCTCGCAAAGAGGGAGGCGGAACACGTTAGGGAGACGCGATGGAGACGCAACGGAGACGGCCTCCGCAGGAGATGTCCTAGGCGTCGTCCGCAGTTGCAAGCCGATTGCCGGATACCGTAGGCGCGGGCTTGTGGACAGCAAGTACTGTGAAGCTCGCCGTCCGATAAGGACCAGGCCTGAGTCGACAGCACGTAGTGTTCCACGCGAGCCTCAAAGAGATTTCAGCAAAACTGACGGGGTCCGCTAGGGCCCATAAATTTGAAAGAGAGTTACCGCGGCCCTGGCTCCAGCAAATGAAGGAACACGGGTAGGTTTCAGTCAGTAAAAGTCTGACACGCCCTCCCGCTTCACCCAGAGCGTGAGAAGTCTTTAGATAATTATCCACCACAAAAAAGGGTTTTACTTTGAACTCAGTAGAAAATATCAAATGTTTTTTTTCTCACTGAAAAAATATCGGATCAACTAAAACCGTGGAAACGTTCATCGTTTTTGATGATCGCATCTTCAAAAGGGGTTAATGATAGCATCATTTTTCACACCCAGACTCTGATGTGTAGTGATAAAATGCTGCAAGTTTATATATTGAATTTATTTAAAGACTTCATTCTGATATCGACTCATTTTCAGGACCCTTTCGCTTTGCATATGTAGTTTTGTGCTGTAGGTGATTTTTGAAGGCATTTTACTGATTGTCAGATACTTTGCCAAGTAATTTTAGATAGCTAGTTTTAGTTGGAACTTTTTTTAAGGGCGTTTCTTGTCACAGTTTTCCAAAGTTGTAAAGGAGATTATAGGAAACTATTCAAAATATGTAAAATTCTACCGATCAGTTACAGACATAAGTATCTTTTAGCAGTTAACCACTATGGTACCCAAGAGCACAACTTAACTCACGTAATCAACAACCATAACACACGATCTATGACTGCTGACAAATTCAATGTACCCAAAGTCACTAATTACTTTGCTGTGAATACCATATCTATTGAACAGTCTACCGGCAGATAGAAAGAGTGAAACGAATAAAAACAGATTTAAAAATAAATTAAAATTATATTATTTAGAAATGTGTATTTATATAATAATTAGCTTTAAGTACGAAATTGTAATGTATAGAGACTCACCGACTCTACAGGCAATCCATTACTATGGCTTTTTACCCGACTGCTGAAGGAGGGTAATGTGTTTATCAGTCTATGTATGTATGTATGTATATATGTAAGTATGTATGTTTGTTACTATGTGGCGTTCTAGAGACCAAACGCGTTGGCCGATTTTGATGGTTCTTACGTCAATCCATTCGTCTTAACCCTGCGAGTGTCACTGGCTATATTAAAATTGGAAAATAGGAAAATGGCGGATTTGGGGCGCCATATTGTAGGGGCCCAATTTTTTTTCAAAAATATGTAACACTTATGTTTAAATGTACCTAATTCTAAAAAAAGATAACTAAAAAGTTATAAATAAAAAAAGTTTCTTGTTTACATCTTTTTAGTTTGCTTTTTAAGCAGTCGGGTTTTTGTTTTTTTTAATTAACTTCTTTATTTATAACTTTTTAGTTTACTTTTTTTTTATTACCAAAATGTTTTTTTGGGCCTAGTTTATAAGTTATAATATAACGTGCTGAAATGACTGAAAAGTGAATATCTTCTGAAAATTCTACATCCAGTTACTACACTTACCGACAAATGCACATCCTCTGGGATTTGCATTTTTTATATATGTGTTTGTTAGACTCAGTGGTCTGTAATAATAGTCTTGAAATTTGCACAAGATTTAGATTTATCTTATTAAAGACATTTAAGTTATAGTAGAGTAATGTATTTTTTTTTATGAAAGTAAATCATTGTTGCCGATGGGAAATCCCATCGGGCACTCGGTTTATATTTCATTCGAATATAAAACCAGCCAAAAATAATTACTTTTCATAAAAAAATTGTGAGTATTTTCATTCAATCCAAATAAAACAAACAATTGCAAAAGTTTTTTTAACGAACTCAATTTACCTGTAATACTGAATATACATTTTCATTGTGTCTGCTAACTGTTGGTACACAATTCGTGCCACTACTGAACACTATTACGTAACAGCATCTGCCAACAAGACGTAATCTATTGCTGATACGTGGGCACACTGACTGTTGAATATTCTCTACCACGATCTGCGACTGATACTTTGTACATAGTAAGACTCTCAAGTAGATGTAGGTTTACCTAGGAATGCTCAGACTAAAGGTCATAGTACACCTTTCAACTCGGAAAGAGATCGTCACCGTATCAACTTGAGCCGTGCAGTATTCTTTGTATGAAACTCCCTACTGCAACGCACACTAATCGGAACCGTAACGTAATCGCCTCGCCTCGGGACCCTCACGAACCACGGTGTGGTGCGTGGTCAATTTGCAGTTCCCGCGGTTACGGTTTGTCTTTTGATCTGGTGCCAGTCCCACACAATGATGTTGACACAATTTCAACCACATCATCGCCTAACATCAGGTGAGATAGTGGTCAAACGCTAGCTTAAAATAAATAAATAAAAAAAAAGCAATGTGATTTATATTTGAGCTCGTGGCTAAATAATAACAGCCGCACGGGTCGATCCGAACCGTGCGCCTTTTGTCGACGTTTTATAAGTGCCCATGAAGGCCTATGGAAAATAAAAAAAATGGATTTTGTTTTTTTTTTTGAGTCAGATCAACCAGCGGTCGGCGAGCAATAAGCGCGGCGTCGCGCGTCGCCTAGCCGTAGCCGAGTCGACGTACTGGTGCTGCTGATCCGCATCGGTTCCTTACTTACGTAAGGTTGACGCCTGTTTGACGGCAAGACGTTGATAAGTGTGCTACGATCTTTATAGTGTCGGCGATCTACCTTAAAATGTTTAGGCACCTTTTTGTGATCGTCTGTCAACCCAATCCCACTCAAAATTAATATACCCGGTGAAAATGGCCAATGTTTTGTGTTACCAAATTATGCGTAGGCAAGATCTACTATAAGTTTGGTTGGCCATCAGAGTTAAGTTTCGAGACATTGTTTACTCTCCTGAACATGAAGGATGTTAAAAACTCTCCTGCCCAATTCTAGTCAACAGAGATGTTAGAGTTATTTTTTTACAACAAAGTTCAATAGCAAATACTCAGAGGTTTTACAGGTCTTTTGAATGGTACGTCTACCGAGCAGCATGTGAATGCACTGTCATGTCAGTTGTTTCGTTCCACATTCAGACTTTGTCTTAAGGGCCTACAACTGCTTTAGTGCCGTAAAACGGTAACTTTCTAAAGCATACTCCATAGTAACGGCTAAGTTAAAAGGTCCAAAAAAAAAAAATTGTTTCATGTACATTATTTTTTAAACAAGGTTTTTTCGAGTAACTAACAGTTTTGCTTTAAAAAATAATTAACTAAACGATATTTTTTCGCAACTTTTGGATACTCCTCCAAAACGACTTGGATCTATAAAAATCAACACACACACACACATTTACACAGTAAATTGATAGTTGGAATTTCTTCATAACTGAAACAGCATATGTAAATCAAATAGTATTTTGCAAACAAAACTGTTCAAAAGGAGGTTCAATATTGATATTTTGGTTCCGAGCGGGCGCACGGCTAGTACTGCGTTAACATTGGGGCGTATATATCGCCTTAAGTAACTATATTATTAACTCATTAAAACGTAGGGACGTGTCCGTGCTAGAGATATTCAACAAACCTTACAAGGCTCTTGGACTGATCAAATTTGAAAGAAGTAGATCTAAGTTTTCTGGGTGAAGGGGCCTAATTCCAGCAGAGGATAACTAAACTGTGAGTTTATTGTCTAGTCATAAATTATTCCAAATTAATTCTGCAGAGTAGGTTCCCTAGGCAATGCACATAATTCAAAGATTAATCACTCCAACGTTCCATCGATAAACTAGAGCACTACAGCAAATGATCGTATAAGTAGATAAGTTTTATTTCGCTTTTGTTTTACGTCTCATGTTCTAAATCTGCTAAGCAAGCAATTCCAAGATTAAATTCTTGGAATCGGGGTCGCGAGCTCCAGATATAAAAACTTTGCCGTGACAGCATTGCCTTACTATGAGTTTTATTTGAAGTTTTCTCACAAAAAAAGAACTTTTTAATAAAAAAAAAATAAACCGACTTACAAAACAAAACACTAAAAAGCGAAAAATTATTTTCTTTTCGGCAGTCGGTGTCTTTTTAACTATATTTTTTTGTTTTGACGCCGACTTCCGAAAAGAAAGTAATTTTTCGCTTTGTAGTGTTTTGTTTTGGAAGTTGGTTTAATTTTTTTAATGAGTATTTATTTTTCTCTTTTTAGTCTTGGTACCTTATATTACCATGAAAATGCGCATTATTCAGGATAACTTAAAAACTACTCGTCAGTTCTTGATCAAATTTTAAAGGGAACACATGATAAGCGCCAGCTTTCAAATAAAAATAATCATCAAAATCAGTTCATAATTGGCTGAATAATCGCGCAACAAACATACAAAAACATACAGTCAAATTGAGAACCTCCTCCTTTTTGTAGTCGGTTGAATAATAGTCATAGAACCTGGAAACCAGTTGCAATTGGGGCTTACCATACTCTCTTAGCAGAGTTCATTTTCTCAGCGATGACGTTTTTTGGGGGCTGAGTCACCCTCGTCCGTAGGAGAGCACCCCATACGATTCCCTACACGTGGCCCCCGGGTGGTGCTAATCAGGTGACACAAACTGGTGGTAGGCTTCGGCCGAAGGCTTGCGACCACCCACCGGGAAAAGACGTACCGCCAAGCGGCCTAGCCGTGTTCCGGTACGATGCTCGGTGTAGCCAACTAGAGGAGTTGGGTCGAGCTAGCTGTTCCACTGCAGGCGGACCGGTCTGACGCGCGCTGTTATGGGCGTATCGGGAGACTGGTCGCGGAGGGTAGCGGGATCCGAGGCACGGTGCGCCGCTGGCCGACCGCAGGTAGTTGGGGGCCTAAGTAGTGTGCCAGCCACACACGAAAGGCTGCCCCGCCAACTGTCGAAAAATCCCGGAATGCTTCATCGTGCTGGTTGGCGACCAGAAGACAGGGCCCGATGGACATTCCCGGGGGAGCTCGGCCGTCCCCGCAGTCTCCAGACCAGTCCCCCATTGATGGCGTCCTATCAGTGCGTGTCTGTGGGTTGCCAGCGTGGAACCTCGTCTCACTGCCTTTTTCACTCAACTATGCCAAGGAAAAGTAAAGGAAAAGCTGTACAGCGGCAGCACTCCCTGTCACACAAAGTGCACCTCAGCAACATGAGAGGGCTGCACTCAAATCTCGAAGCAGTCCATCACCACCTGGAGACTGATAGACCAGCTCTTCTTTTCCTTTCGGAGACGCAGATCGGATGTCCGTCAGACGTGTCATACTTATCATACCCAGGGTTTACCCTGGAGCACAATTTTAAACCACGCGCGGGTGTATGCATGTACGCCCGAGACGACATCTGTTATCGGCGTCTCCGAAACCTTGAGGACTCAAGGTTTTCCGTGCTCTGGGTACTGGTGGACACAGGCCTGGATAAAATTATCTATGCCTGTGTCTACCGATCGCACAGTAGAGATCAGGAGACAACCAGGCTTACGGAGCATCTGTGTGAGGCGGCTGATGTGGCACAGCAGCGGTACCCTTCTGCCCAATTAGTGATACTGGGGGATTTCAGTGCCCACCACCAGGAGTGGCTCTTCCCATACCAGTGCACTGATCATGCTGTGGAGGTCCAGGGAGCAACGAGGGTGCCGGATGTTGATTCGCACACTGCCAATTGCTTGGACCTTTTGCTGACAACAGATCCAGACAGATACTCTGTGTCGGTATCTGCTCCGACCATTGTCTGGTGAAGTCTGTATCGTCTACTCCCCACCCGATCCCAGCCCAAGAGGCACTCGGCGGGTTTGGCGGTACAGGTCAGCAGATTGGGATGGGATACGTTCGTTTTTCGCTTCTTATCCTTGGCGGCCCACTTGCTTTTCTTCAGCTGATCCCTCGTCGTGTGCGGACGCCGTCACCGATGTGTTGCGTCGGGGAATGGAGTACTACATTCCATTCTCTGACGTAGCAATGTCTAGCGTTGACCTGCCATGGTTTGGCGCCGAGTGCAATCGCGCCAACACGCTTAAACATGAGGCGTACCTGGCATGGGTCGACGCTCGGACGCGCAAGGCTAGCGACGTGGGCCAGCGGAAGAGAGCCTTTAATAGGGCTGCCAAGTCCTGCAAGAGGGTATTGCGAAGGGCTCGGTTTGACCACATAAGCCGTATTGGGACCAAACTTGCTTCCTACCCAGCCGGTAGTAAAGCGTTCTGGTCCCTGGCTAAGTCGGTTGAATCGAATTTCTGCCGTCCCTCACTACCACCACTGCTGAAACCCGATGGAACACTAGCCCACTCCGCTGAGGAAAAGGCAAATTTATTTGCCTCTCTTTTTGCGGAGTCGTCACGTCTGAATCCTGGTGATGCGCGCCCCCCTCCTTCTCCTGATGGATGCGAGACGAGTATGTCGGACATTCGTATCCGTCAAAAGGACGTCCGTAGGGTGCTGCGCAACCTCGACGTGAACAAGGCTAGCGGCCCTGACGGAATACCAGCAATTGTTCTTAGAACCTGTGCGCCCGAACTGTCTCCGATCTTGACACGCCTATTCCGCCTTTCGTATGAGGCTGGAAAAGTGCCGAATGCTTGGAAGCAGGCTAACGTACAGCCCGTGCCCAAGAAGGGCAGTCGTACTGACCCGGCCAACTACAGACCCATATCTGTAACCTCCATACTCTGTAAGAGTATGGAACGTGTACTCAATTCTAAGCTCCTGGCATACCTAGAAGCAAACGATATCCTAAGTGACCGCCAATACGGCTTCCGCTGAAATCGGTCTACTATCTTCTAGCGTATGCCATTCACATCTGGAGTGAGGCCATAGAGAGGCACGGGGAAGCGCTTGCCGTCTCCCTCGACATCTCGAAGGCTTTTGATAGAGTCTGGCACGAAAGCCTTATTGGTAAGCTTCCTTCATTCGGTTTGTCTGTGTGATTGGATTGCTGACTTCCTGAGAAACCGGTCCATTCGAGTGGTTATCGATGGCTGCTCGTCGGACCACTTGGATATTAATGCCGGAGTCCCTCAGGGGTCGGTACTTTCAGCAACTTTATTCCTGCTGCACATTAACGATCTGCTAAAACCCTTTAACCTTAACCTTTGGGTATGCAGACGACAGCACTGTTGCAGAGAGATACTTGTCCAACGCTCGTGCTACCGGGCCTCAGATCCAGTCTCTCCGGGAGGCCATGGTGGAGCGCTTGAACCTGTCCTTGCAGGCAGTCTCCGAATGGGGCGAGGCCAATCTGGTCAGGTTTAATGCTGCTAAAACACAGGCGTGTCTTTTTTCCGCTAAAAAGAGCCAATTTCACCCGGCTCCAACTTTCCGAGATGTGACCGTGCCAATAACTGACCATCTTGAGCTTCTTGGCGTTACGTTGACATCGACTCTCAATTTTGGCCCATACATTGAGGCAAAGGCTCAGCTGGCTGCCAAAAAGTTGGGGATCCTTGCAAAGGTGAGAAGGTACTTCACGCCAGAACAGCTGCTCAGCTTGTATAAAGAGCAAGTTCGATCATGCATGGAGTACTGTTCACATCTCTGGGACGAATCTGCCAAATACCAGCTTGATGCACTAGAGTCGATCGAAAAGCGGGCCAAGAGGCTCATCGGTAATGGGGCACTGGTTAAGTCAAAGCTCCAGAGCCTTGAACATCGTGGCCGAGTAGCCAGCTTATCGGTTTTTTATCGATTACATTTCGGGGAGTGTGCGATGGAATTGCATGATCTAATTCCGCCCAGCCCGCTTCATCATCGGACTACCAGACGTACGGCGATGCGCCACAGGTACATGGTGGACATCCCACCCATACGCACTAAACGTTTTGAGAATACTTTTATTATGCGTACAGCTAAGGAGTGGAACTCCCTGCCGGAGTCTGTGTTTCCCGATAACTACAATCTAGGGGTCTTTAAGTCAAGAGTGAATAGGTTACTTCTAGGCAAGCGCGATCCATCGTCGACCACATCATCGCTTACCATCAGGTGAGATGGTGGTCAAGCGCGAACATATAACAAATAATAAAAAATAAAAAAATAAAGTTTGTCAAATGATTGTCAAAAAGTTAAAATAAATGGGACTAGCGACCCGCCCCGGCTTCACCCGTGACAAACAATTTGCATGCACGTTTGGTTTGGATGTTGGATGACAATGCACGGTGAAAGCTAAAAAAGCTTGTTTAAAAAAGGTATTTTTAATAGGGAAAAATTATTTCTAAAATATTCAATGTACTGTTTTGATATATCTACGATTTTATTATATAGATAGATTTGATTTTTGAAAATGTTGTTTTTCTAATGGAAATTCCAAAATATGCTTCAAACGTAATGTACGATGAAATGAAATCAATCCTAAACTATCACAAACCAATAGTAGGGGTAAATCCAGTATGTCACAGAGTAATTGATGTTCTGTCGAAGCTTCCTGTACTGTGCGCGAAACGGCCCGATATTGCGATAACCTCTCCGATACTAGATATAAATATTTTAATAGGATTGTATCAGCCTTTGAAGTTGAAGACATACAGTTCAAAGAAAAGGGTATATTCAGATGATGAGTGGACTTTTCAAATAAGTAGAATATTTATGTACTTAAAAAGATTTGAGTAGAAATATCTCCAAAATTTAATAAATCTGACTGGCTTTTATCAACTGTATTGCTTCCAGGCTAACCGAATGCTGGTGAGAACGAGTATTTTACATGGAGCGAATCCTTCTTCTTCTTTTCTTGTGAGGATGTGGACACATCTGGTGTCAGAGTTAATTAAGCCACCTTTGGCATCCCCACAGGCCTCAGACTTGGCTATTTCAGACTTACATTAACTATACAATGTAAGCCAAAAATGGTGTACACTTTATCACCCCAACTATTGGATGTGTTTGAATGTCACATGTGTTCGAATTTTCGGTTCTAGGACATGCCGGTTTCCACGATGTTTTCTTCACGGTTTTTAGAGCTGTAGTGATGAAATAATTTACACAAAGTAAAGCACCCGCTTGGGTTCTTTCTTACCCATGACCTACGACACGAAGTCGGGGCCGTTACCACTGGGCCACCACTCCACTCTCTGCTCTGCACCACTGCTCTGACTTTTCAAATAAGTGGCATATTTATGTAAGTACTTAAAATTATAAAGATTTCAAAATTCAATCTCACTTGCCTTTTCTCAACTATATTGCTTCTAGACTAACCGAATGCGGTTAGTCTGGAAATGGAAGGAATGCTATGTCGTGGTGGCCCAGTGGCTAAGACCTCACCTCTCGTGCTTGAGGTTTCAAATCCGGGCAATTACCAATGTGACATTTTCAAATTCATATGTCCTTTTTAACTTTATCCTGGACATCACAGGCAACGGCCAACGCGTTTGGTCTCTGGAACGCCACATAGGAACAAACATACATACATACATAGACTGATAAACACATTATCTTCCTTCGGCAGTCGGGTAAAAAGATAATTATGTTTCACCAACCACAAATAAATTCGACGATAATGAAATGCAACAACAATGTACTCTTATCAATCAATCCTCATTCAAGCCTATGTAAAAAAACAACCTTTACCAACACCGCATTTGAATAGGTACCAATACTAGGATAGATTTATGTGTTTCTCACAAACACACAAATCTTTCATACAAAGCCACCACAACAGCTAAACACCACAAATAAAAATAATATAAAAAGCATAAGCATTAATCCCTTGATGTTGGTAATTAGCAAAATTGTAGCCTGCCGCGTAACTTATTATCGAGTTACGTCAGTACTCGCGGCGGCGGCGGCGTCTCGCAATTTGTGCGAATTATTTCGCACTAGTGATAGTTTCGGCTTTGCTCGTGGTTTTATGGCAGATGTCTTAAGGTTTATGTGATAGATTATAATACACAGATATGTAGACTATTTGTGTTTGATAGTATTAATTAAAGCCTGTCTAGTAACTTATTATCATGTTACTCTCGGGGCGTCTCGTGGCAATTTGTGCGAATTATATCGCACTAAAGAAATGATTCGGTGCCAGCCTAGTAGCCATTTTTGCGGATATAGTCACAATTGTGAGAGGAGCTCATGGCTAAATAATAACAGCCGCACTGGTCGATCAAGGTTAAGCAATGCTTGACGAGGTCGGTCCGTGGATGGGTGACCATTTCAACATACCGAGTTTCCTCCGTGCCTCGGAAAGCACGTCTCGGCTGTCATTTGAAGATCTTTGACAGTCGTTACGTGTAGTCAGAAGCTTGAGATCTTATACCAGTCTTAACAAGGGGTACCGTGTTACCTAGTTACTGGCTTGTGGAGGTCAGATAGGCAGTCGCTCCATGTAAAACAATGGTACTCAGCAGAATCCGGTAAGACTGGAAGCTGACCCTAATATAGTTGGGAAATATTATACTACTTATGAGATTTATCAATCTGACTTTTTCACTAGAGCTCTTAGAAATATATGAATATTAAAGAAAATACAAATAGAAATGCGATAAGTATGAGGTTACGTTAATTTTCACAATTTTATTTACATGATGTTGTATTTTCATTCAAATCATGTTCTATTATAAATATTTGTGTCTTTATGTTCTTGTGTACAATAAATAATATAAATGATGTGTTAAATCTTTCAAATTTCTTTTGTCAGATCTATTGTTCCATCTTTTCCATCTTGTAAATGACTAGTCCTTTCACACCTATTTCATCTCATTATTACCAACACACAAACACGAAAACCGTTTTCCATATAAAATTCTTCCTCAAAACACTCGTAAGCTTTTCGAACCATCCCGAAGCGTGATTGTTAATGCAATTGTCTAAAATTGTTAGTGGTATGCGAGGGTGAATCCAATTGTAAGCCTTTTTAATGTGCTAATTGGCTTCGGGTGACGCTAATCTGTATCCTGGCTGCGACCAAAGACTAAGGATTAATACAGACCCGAAACACTTTTGGGGTCGTACATGATTTCGTTGCGAAATGGGATGGTGTTATCACATCTGTCATGTATAGCTTCGTCTCTTTCTTGGACTAGAACCACAATGTCATTAAAACTCATTATCATAATACGACACCTGAGCGAATTCTAAATGCTTATAAAGGGTCTTTCAACAAGGACGGGTCGATGTTAAAATTGAATAAAACAAGATGTGTGTGAGATATTAACGAAATTTATTTTTTATTTAAAAGGCCCATTTATGCCATTATGGATGGCATATGACATAGTTCAAATGTCCGCCGCGGCTTCGTATGGTGGCACGAATCCGAGAGGTCCAATTTTTAATGACTCTGCTGCATAGATCCGGCTGAATCCGAGCGATGGCCTGCGTTATCTTGCGTTGGCTTTCAGAGCAACGGTCGAATGTGGTTTATTGGCATAGACCTGCGACTTCAAAAAACCCCACAAGAAGCATTAATCCCTTGACCTTCGTATGGTGGCACGAATCCGAGAGGTCCAATTTTTTATGACTCTGCTGCATAGATCGAGCGAGCGCTACAGATCAATGATAAACAATTTCCTTTGGCTTGAATTGAACAATATGGATCTGAACGACATGTGGTTCCAGCAAGATGGCGCTACTTGCCACACAGCGAACGACACAATCGACATTCTGCATGAACGGTTTGAGGGTAGAGTTAGAGTTCCGCTAGACTTGTTCTTGTGGGGTTTTCTGAAGTCGCAGGTCTATGCCAATAAACCACATTCGACCGTTGCCCTGAAAGCCAACGCAAGATAACGCAGGCCATCGCTCGGATTCAGCCGGATCTATGCAGCAGAGTCATTAAAAATTGGACCTCTCGGATTCGTGCCACCATACGAAGCCGCGGCGGACATTTGAACGATGTCATATTCCATCCATAATGGCATAAATGGGCCTTTTAAATAAAAAATAAATTTCGTTAATATCTCACACACATCTTGTTTTATTCAATTTTAACATCGACCCGTCCTTGTTGAAAGACCCTTTAGTTTTCATCGTGAAGATTGGATTTTTTTTTACAGTGAAGCGGCTACTCTTTATGAAAATTACAGTACAGAAAACTGATGGTATGGTGTCTATTAGAAGCCCATTTGTTACATTTTTACAAATAATAAACTACAGACGCCCATTGTTAAATCCTATTAATTCTTAAGCTCCTAATTGTAAGTCGCTATAGTATACTATAAAGAGCGTTTGTATCTGTCTATTTAAGCTACCATCCCACGAGTCATACGTCATTCATGATTGATGTAATTCATTGATGAATTAATAAGCTTGTACCTAACAGACGAATAAGTGATAATTATGGATTTCGATTCTATTTTACTTTTCTTATATCTCTGGCACTCTTTGACAGTTTTTTTACTAAAGCTAGCTGTCTCTTACCCCGAGTTTACACTGAACAAGTTGCGCATCTACACGGTAATTTTATTGTCTATGCAACATCTGATGGAATGGCGGTAATCATTTTGCCTTGTAATTTTGATGTTTAGGGAACTTTTCGTATGTAGAAGAGAGTATTGTTTTGTCGATGCTTTTGTTTACTTTACTGTATTCATTTTGTGAATTATTTTTTTATAATTATAATGCACTATCTTCTGCCCACAGCTTTTACCGCGTTAAGAGTTTTTAATTATCCCAGGTTTTCATTATGCCAAGTTTATAGAAATAGAAAGTATGTGCTAATCCAGGTTATAAACTAACTTGTGTGCCAAATTTCAACCAAATCTGTCCAGCCGTTTTTGCGTGATTGAAACACAAACTCTCACATTTATAATATTAGTAGAATAACAAAGGCAACTCAAATGTAAAAATAAAAATAAAGTTAAGGAGGTATTGATATTTATTTAAATGCTTACTTACTTTAATCATTTACAAGATATATTTACAAGTTTTATATAGGTACAGTGTGAATATATTATGTGCTAGGTTTTAAAAACAATTTTAATTTCTTGGCATAAAAATTATGAAACTAAATGAAATATTTTACAAAAGATGGAGAAAAATGGAAAAGTTATAAAACTAAAGTCTATTTAAAAGTCATGTTCAATGCCTCCTTGAATGCCGATCTCAGGCCTTTGATGTCCAAACTGCTTCTGCAAGTTACCACCAGTGACAAATCTGGTGTTATGGTCGAGCTTCCATACTCCATCACCAGTCAGCTTCATCTGAGACAAAATGTTTACGCTATAGTTTAATTAAGAAACAAAATTAATGAAGTGTTGAATACGAAAAAACTATTTGTAATAGTGTTTCATCATTATTTGAAATAGCGCTTCCCAAGCCATAACAAGCATCTGAACTAGACATAAAATTCTTCGTAACGGATGCATTCCCACACTTATTCGTAGTAGATTAGCGGATGCCTCGCAATTTCACCCGCGTAGTTCCCGTTCCCGTGGGAATACAGGGATAAAAAATAGACTATGTCACCCAGGTATAGTGTAGCTTCCCAACGGTGAAAGAATTTTTGAAATCGGTCCAGTAGTTTTTAAGTTTATTCGTTACATTCAAAACTACAAAAAATAAAAATCTTGCCTCTTTATAATATTAGTATAGGGTATAGATATAGACAAAAGCATAAGTCAGTACCAACATTCAGCAGTTATGTTGAAGTCCTGTGTAGTGGGTGGCGATCCTATTGCCATAACGAGGCACAAACCTAGACCAGAGTCTGCCTCCAAGAATATACTAATTGGCAAAGCTAATGATAGTATTCCAGAACCGGGAGTCGAACTCAGAAGCCCAATTATGACCACTCTATTTGGTTACTATATATGAACACTATATATGACCGCTCTATTTGGTCACTTTATATGACCACTCCATTTGGCGACTTTATATGACCACTCTATTTGGTCACTTTATATGACCACTCTATTTGGCCACTTTATATGACCACTCTACATGACCACTCTACATGACCACTTTACATGACCACTCTATATGACCAGCCTTTATGACCAATCTATATGATCATTCGATACGACCAGTCTTTATGATGACTACTTTACCAATGAGACAACAGACTATCCTAAAACAAAACTGAATAAAAACTTTTCGAAATACTTACACCACTGTGTCCCCCAATCTCCTTGTGAACATCAAGGCCAGCTCTGACGTTTTCGTTGGCATTTTGCCAGTTAAGCTTGCCCCCTAGTATGCTGCTGTCTCCACCAGCACCGAGCACTCTGGTGCCGTACGCTTCACCCTGAAGACGACCGCGACCGTCGTTGAAGATGTCACCTCTGTAACCTCCTCGCCCCTGTGGAAAGAATTTGTGGTTTACAATAAATTGTAAAGTAACCAGAAAAATATTGAGCTGCATATGGTTAGACTGGAAGCAGACCCCAACATAATTGGGCAAACGTTAAGCATTAAAGATTACAGGAAACTAAGAAGATGTAGGATGTATGGATCAAAGCTTGAACTGTTCTGTTACGAAAACGGTATGGTATTGTTTGACTGGCATTGCTCCATCTCTCTCTTGAACTAGAGATATAATAGACCCGTATTCAAGATGTTCATACTTAAAATTGGCCATACGCTAGTATTATATTATCTGTGGCCATACCTACCAATCAACTGCCACCCAATCACAACTGTCGAGTTTGGCATATGATTCTTCAGCTTGACATATGTGTACTCAATATAGAAATATCCTTATGTGTAAATAATTAAAATAAAAGTCCATTATAGCAAGTATGTGTACTGTCAAAGTACATACTAACACTACTCGATTCCACTGATTTTGCGTTGAAAGATTTCGGCTTGATGTCCATTATTCATTTTGAAAATATGTTAAAAAGCACCCTACGTTTTTTTATAATAAAATAAATTGTTTGTACACACTATACTTAATTTAAATTTATTGATAATTATTTTCTACTGTTTAGTTTGGTTTTCTAATAAAGCGTGTCTTTTTTGTTTTTTCAAACTATTATTAATTATTACTTTTTAGTTCAATCGCTAATCCTGAAGAATCTGGTAAGAATAATAGCACAAACTAAAATTTATTGCTTTATCGTCGGTCCTTGATAAATGTGCAAAGTTTTAAATAAATCCGCCGTTTTGAAGGGGGTGAAAATCACGTTCAAAGATTCCGTTACATAGATACATACATACCAAGCTAAAAGCGTGTTAAAATGAAACAGCGTCTGCTAGGAAAGTTAAGTAGGATTGATTGGTGATGATAATAAGATAGTCTCAAGAGCTCAATAAATCATTATATACTTACAAATAATGCATCATCCGTACTGCCCAAAGTGCCGAAGACTTTGCCGTGACCAGCATTGCGCTCCCAGGTTGTATCCCTGCTGTGACGATGGTGTGGACGTGGGTTGCAAAAGGCTATATCTGGATGGCCTAATACACAGCCTGGGGGTAGTGGACGGTATCTAGCGTGAGCACAAGCCACAAGGCCAGTAATACATAACAGAAGGAGGCACTGCATGGTGAACTGGAAAAGAATAAATATAATAGTTAGAAAGGGGTACTGAAAAACTTGGATTTTATTGGTGTACATGAAGGCATAGAGAAGATAAAGAGAGCATTGTCATAATATGGTAATGGGATACAGCGATCCCAAGTTGGATATTGTTTTAACATTTGGTTGAAACATCAAATCAATCAAATTTTCACATTGAGTCTAGTCCCCGTAAAAGTAAAGTTTTGTCAAGCTCTAAAGGTAGAGCTTTACGTCAAAGACTGACAGGTTTTCAAGCTAAGGAGCCTGAAAACCTGTCAATCTTTGACATAAAATAGCGTTTGACACAATAACCTAACCTGCAAATACTCAATTTAGAAACGGCTCTAATTCTTTTTTTATGCAATTATGTAAGGTAAAATTAGAAAGATTAAGTATGTCAATAGAAAATCGAATAAAATACGACATAAAACTTATTACTTTCAAACTACATCTATAATATGTATCATCAAATACATACCTTATTAATTGTTAAATACTTCTTCACAACACAAGAAACTGTTGTAAACTGTGCTATCCTCAATCACGATGCGATCATTTATACTAGCTTCAACATCTGAGGTGAATTCCCTGGACCGAGAGCACAGGGGACTTATTTGAGATGACTTGAGTCATTGGCATTGTTTGTAAATAATATTATCGTAGCTACTTAGTTAAAGAGTATATTAAATCATTTTGTAACAGGATAATAGTGTAGTAATATTTGCAGATGTGTGGTAGAGTAGAGCCAAGTAAGGCTGATTTGTGACACACATTTTAATTGTGTTTCTCAACTATAGCTAAACCATGAAATTATGTTCGTGTATTAATGGCAAAGTTTGAATGTAAGAATATTATTTTTTGAATGATACATCTACATTTTTTTTACTTATCCTTAGGCGGCTAACTACACTAAACCTCACCAATCAATCCATACTAATATTATACTCGTACATGCGAAATTAACCTGTTTGCTTGATTATTTGTTTGTTTCCTTTTTACCTTTTCACGACTAAAGGGCTGAACCGATTTAGATACAATTTGGTATGGAGATAGTTTGAGACCCTGGAAAAGACACAACATTTTATCTCGGTAGTGTGTTCCCTTGGGATGATAAAACATTTTTTCCGCTGGTGAAGCCTTGGGAAGCAGCTAGTTAGATATAAAGTAAATGTTGTGACTGATCGACACTGTGCATGACCAGACGGCTGGATCTTTCTTTGCGCAGAGAATCAGCATTGCCATTCAACGTGGCAATGCTGCCAGTCTTCTGGGCACGTTCCCGGATGACAGCGACGCCTAAGTGTACCTTTCTTTTGTATATAGCATAAGTAGTTAGTTTAATTATAATTTTGTATAGTTTACTTTTGTTTATTGTAATGGTGTTTTACTGCTACTATATTTCAAGTCAAAGTCACAGGCACCATGCTGCTCGATGAAGTGATGTTTGTCCAGCAGTGGTGGTGTATCTTTCGGCTGAAATGATAATCAAATCAAACTCAAAAATTTTTTTCAATTAAACCATTAAATAGGCACTTTTGGAGGTCGACAATTTAAAAAATATAACTGCAAGGCGGTATTCAATTCTCCGTTCTGAGGTGTAGATAGTTTAATTTTAATATTCGAGCTGTTTAAATAAAGAACTGTACGTGTGAGAATCTTATGACTTTGTCACCGAATGGTGTACCGTAGTTGAATTCTGGGCCAAACATAAAATTAAAAATGTAATACTTGCCACCGACACGCTAAGAAGAATAAAAAACTTGGCCTTCACAACCAAACATATTTTTTTTTATATCTTTTAACTGCACAATAATTGTGTAACCAAAGATAAGCGGGATTTACTTTTCCCTATCGTATAAAGAACTCTGAGACGTAGCGACATACCTAGAATTGATAAAGTCTTGGTGTCAGATGATGAAATATGATAATATGTTCTAGAGAAATGTCATTCGATGACAGCGAAGGCGATGGGCGAAATGCCAAAATGTAAAGGAAAGATCACGTGACTTTTCTGTAGAGCTCTCTTAAGACCTCGCTTAACCAAACCTGTAGCAAAAAGACACCAATAAATTATTTCATCCATCAATTAAGAGCGCAAATGTTTTAAAAGAAATAGTGCAATTATTACAATTAATTATATTTTTCCTTGGAGGATAGTTACGTTTAAGTCACATGTATGTCGTGGTGGCCCAGTGGCTAAGACCTTGCCTCTCGTGCTTGAGGTCGTGGGCTCAAATCCGGGCAAGTACCAATGTGACTTTTGAAATTCATATGTGCTTTCTAAGCTTATCTTGGACATCACAGGCAACGGTGAAGGAAACCAGCACTTATATAGTTAATGTAAGTATGAAATAGCCAAGTCAGAGGCCTGTAGGGTTCCCAGAGGCGGCTTAATTAAATCTGACACTAGAGGTGGCCACATCCTCACACGAAAAGAAGTAGAAGTCCCTTGTAGTAGGGGCCCCCTACTGCCATCAATCGGCTACAAATTCAGACTCCGGGCTCTTATTAAGAAATTCCAGATGGAAAAACTCAACAACACTGCACGACATGGGAATCGAACGCAGGACATCATACTCAGCAGTAACAATTGCGACTGCTGCCCCAACGAGACAGATCAAACATCTAAAACACATAGAAAACCCTTCTTGCAGAACCACCTATAATTATGTACCTAACGATAAGTAGACTGAAAGATGCATTCAATTATGAAAAGTATGACTTTTTTTGTGGTGTGAAATCATCCAATGACTTCTCGCGCTCTAGGTGTGGTGGCAAGGCGTGTCAGACTTTTACCAACTAAATGTTTGCTTGTGCCAGGGCCGCGGTAACTCTCTTTCAAATTTATCTGCGACCCCAACAGGCATCGGCCCTAGCGGATACCGTCAATTTCTGCTAACATCTTAATTCTTTATTGTACACCAAAACAATACATTTGCACAAAGTGAAATCAATATTCATGTACAAAGGCAAATTTAACTCCAAAATGGCATTTTCTTCCAGCAAACCTTTGAGTGATAGAGATTATAAATAATAGAGGGCAGTAATCCAGTGTCCAATTTTACACTAAGATACTAATTAAATATATAACGTTCATAAATACAAATATATATATATATATCTACTATAATTATTTATTGCGTTGAAAGAAAATGCTCCATAATTTTCCTCTTAAGGCATATCTTTGAGGCGCGCGTGGAACACTACACGCCGTCGATCGGGCCTTGTTCTTATTGGACGGCGAGCTACCCATTACCCACCGTCCGCAAGCCCGCGCCTGCGGTGGCCGGGAATCCACTTGCAAATACCGACACCCAGGGCATCTCCTGCGGCGGCTAGGGACGTGAGGGTTATATGTCCAGAACTGCATACCACACCTTGTTCTTATCGGACGGCGAGCTACCCATTACCCACCGTCCGCAAGCCCGCGCCTACGGTGACCGGGAATCGCCGTGCGCCTCCCAACGTCGAGGGTATCTCCAGCGGCGGCTCGGGACGTGAGGGTTATATTATGTCCGGCACTGCATACCGCAGCGTTGTGCAATCCGATTAAGAGACCAAAGCTTTTGCATGTTGAGGTATTGCTTGCGTAATTGATGGCTGCTTAAATTCTTGCTCGCTTTTGTACTTAGTAGAGTAATGAGCTGACCATTTTGTCTCAGTAGCATCTTATTTTTTAATTGTTTGCTTGAAAGCTGTACATACTTCCCCTGCAGCGAAAATTACGATTATGAAGGGCTTAGCTACGCTTTCTTTTTAAAAATAAAGGAAAACTGTCGTTTTCTTAAGACCTGCGAAGCAATTGAGCCAGCCATCATTTCGCGTCATCAAGGGACAATCGTAAAATGGTTGTAAAACTCTTTAGTGTCTATTTTATACCAGACGTTACCTTTTTGCGACCAATTTCGACCTTAATGCTTTTATAAACCTATTTATTGCAACTTTTAATGATAAAGTATTACTTGGGTTTAGTGGGGCAATACAGATAATAGTGGTAATCGAAGTTAAGCGGCATTTATGCAATGGATCCATATGGATGCTCGTATATACGAACTAATTACATGACGTCACACAAAATCCTGCATCACTCAAGCAGAGTTAGATAAGTGTTAGTTACGTGTTTAGATAAGTGTTTTCTTGTACAATTGAAGTAAATAAAAAAAGCTTTCGGCGCAATTTGAACACATACAACAGTCCGACAATAACCGTTGGGCAGTTGCCCGGACCAGACACAACACCCGTCTGGACGGAGGGTCCTCTCTTTTGAGGTTGTTACACCCTGTCCCGCAAACCTTAAAAAAGCTATAGTTGTCAAAGTTAAGGTCCAAATGGGTGACCATTTTCGATCGTTTCGTGAACTAATGTTTCTGCCAGCGGCTTCGTCCAAGATAAAAGTTTTTATCATCCTGAGAGAACATTATACCTGGGTAAAAAGCCGGTGTTACACATAATCTATCTATGTGCCAAATTTCATCCAGATCCGTTCAGCCGTTGTAGCGTGATTGAGTAACAAAAACATACATCCATCCAAACTGCCGCATTTATAATATTCATAGAAATATAATTATTATATCTATGATAATATTAACAAGATTATCGCTTTCTTAATTATCTTTATGAAGATATTTTTCATTCTTTAATTATCAAAGTTAATAAAACAGATGTTACTTAGGTACTTAACGGAATCCATATTTAAAATTACTTTTTTTTAGCAAAGATTTTTCTTTCATTTAGATAATTGCGATTTGGATTCGCAAGAATAATTAAATAAGTTATTGTTTCATTACTTAGATGAGTCAGACTATATTGCCCGATTATTCATAAAAACTAAAAAGATATAATGTATGTCTTAGTTACTTTCGTGTCAAAAGTAAAGGGAAGGACGTTATTTTTGTCAGACTTTCCAAAAAGGAGGAGGTTCTATGTTCGCCATCAATTTTGTTTTTTTTTCTATTTTAGTTTGTGTATGCTCGCCGATTTCTCCGTCAATTGGAGACCGATTTTGAAAATATATTTTTATGAAAGAGTATGTTCCCAAATTGGTCCCATTCTAAGTTGTTTAAGATCTGAAGAAGAACTTTGGACATTTACAACAGAACTCTTCAATAAATAACGGCAAATCTTTCGGTATTGCTGCAATCGCATTTCTGTTTGTTGTTTATACCATTTTATAACATAAAGTAACGCTAGTACGCTCTAAAAGGGTAAACAGATGTGTATAGTTCACCTTGGTTCACTCTCATTTCATGATATTCGGGTAATCTATTCTTGCATTAAAGGTACCTTACTAAAGAACTTTCCAATTAGGTACAACAAAAAAGTAAAAACCAAAAAACTTTTATACAAAAATATACAAACGACTTCCAAATAAAAACATTACAAAGTGAAAAATTACTTTCTTTTTACCCGACTGCCGAAGTAGGGTAATGTGTTTATCAGTCTATGTATGTATGTATGTTTGTTCCTATGTGGCGTTCTAGAGACCAAACGCGTTGGCCGATTTTGATGATTCTTACGTCAATCGATTCGTCTTAACCCCGCGAGTGTTACTGGCTACATTAAAATGGCGGATTTTGGGCGCCATTTTGTGGGGGCGAAATTATTTTTTTTCTTCCAAACCCATCGTGTGGGGTATCGAAAAAAAGGGTTTTAAAAGGTGATTTCAAAAATATATAACACTTATATGTTTGAATGTACGGAATTCTAAAAAAAAAATAACTAAAAAGATGTAAATAAAAAAAGATAACTAATAAAATCAAAAAACCCGACTGCTTAAAAGGCGAACTAAAAAGACGTAAACAAGAAGAAAATCATGATGTGCAGTCGGAGGATACATCTAGTTTTGGTCCGCAAGCTCGCGAATATGTATCCTCCGACTGCACAGCATGATTTTCTTCTTGTTTATGTCTTTTTAGTTCGCCTTTCAAGCAGTCGGGTTTTTTTAATTTTTTAATTAACTTTTTTTTGGAAGAAAACACTGAGTTGTAAAAAGAAAGTTATTTTCCCTTTGTAGTGTTTTTATTTGGAAGTCAGTAACTAGTATTTTTTTTAATAGTTCTTTCTTTAAATTAAATAACAATAGAGATCAGACGCAGGACAAATATCTTTACGTGCTTGCGCAGATCAGGTACGGGGGTACCGGGTACCACACCAAAACTTCAGACTGCAACTGAGAAACCTAATAACACTTTGGCCGACCTGGAGATCGGATTCAGTACTACTAGCAATCACGCTAGCGACCACGAGATCAACGGCCACAAGGCCAAAATCTGCACTCCGAACAAGCTACTTATAGATTCTAAACATATTCTGATATTCCCTAATCTCATTCAAAAGAGCTTTAAACTCAGTTAAGTTTTCGATGGAATTTTAAACCGGATAAGATGAGAAATATCAACTTTATAACTTGGGTCAACGCGCAGAGCACGGAATGGCCACAGGCGGCGCCGGCAGCGGCAAAATTCAAATCCTTTATTTAACAACTACGCCATTAAAAGGCCCTTTTGAATGTCAAAATATTGTAATATAAAGGTTGTTATTCATTACTAATAGGGTACCTGTATTTAACATGAAGCTACTGCCTATCTGACCTCCACAATACAGTTACTACGAAACTCCCCTTGGAAAAACTTTACTAATGTCAGAGTGCCTAGCTTCTGACTATTCCTAACGACTGCCAAAGGTAGGTCTTTAAGTCAACGAAACGAAAAGCCAACAGTTTAACGTGTGGAAGTATGTTAAGATGGTCACCCATCCAAAGACTGATCTCGGAAAGCGTTATTTAACCTTGAAACTCGTCCCGTGCATCTATTATTATTTGTCCACAAACTGTCTTAGTCAGAATTGTCATTGTCCGTCAGTTTTTATGAGTGACAATTACTGACACGCTTGGTTGGACAATGGACCCTATCAGAATACTAGCGCAGCGTTATTTTTGAATATCACTGCACATGCTGAAACAGAAGCCTTTTTGGTCTCACGAGGGCTTTCGGGCTTTCGTTTTCGCTTTTTTTTTAAATTATTGTTACATTTTTTCGTTTTATCACTTGTGTCTCTTGTGCGGGATACTTACTAATAAATAATTTTTCATAATTTATTTCTATCTTTTTTCTCAGTTTTTATGGGAAGTGTTGGTAATACCGTCTCTAGCATGGCCGCTGAGGCGGCTCGTAGCTCTGTGGTTCAACTAAATGGAGCAACTCATCCGATTTGAAAGGTGCTGTGAAAAATGGAAGGATTTGACAGAAGCTATTGACTTGGTATGTAGTGATAAATTGTTTGAAGATGAAGAAGAATGGAGATGCAATATGATTTTTGTGTTTGAATTTGATTTGTAATTGAAGTTTGTTTACAAGTAATATCGTAGAACTGTTAACACCTGTATCTTAAAATGCTTGGATATATATCAGCCCACGACATGCATTTTTTTCTTTTAGACATCTTTCGCTTAGATTAGGTCGGACCAAAGGTATCGACATACCAGAAAGCTGTGTGTGTAATCTTCAACTTGCATTCACTGATATAATGTGCACAACCTAAACCGCTGGGTCTATAAGCATTAGAGTTCCTTACGTAACGATAGTCAGACATAAGGATGGAATTTTGAACATACCACAAAAGTAGTTATTATGTGATGAAAGCCTGTAAGGAAGTGCACCCGTGTCACCAATATATTCGATGTTCATTCCAAATCACGTTCGATGGCTAATGATCTTTGACAGATTTTCGTTGGTGTTGAAGAAGAATCAAAGTGACATCTTCCAACTATTGGCATACTTGATAGTAACAAATACAAAACTCACCAGAGCACAAAGCATCTACTAGTTATTATAAATACCCAGAAAATAACGAACGAAAAAAGTCCAGATATATAAAAAAAGCTGGGTTTTATAACAGCACGGCACAAGTTGAGAGTAAGCAGACAGTGATAGTTAAGTGCTTAATGTATCCGTGGAGAGGCAGTCGCGCCGCTTCAAATTGAAATTGCTTAAGGTCTGGTTCCGTTGGTGAGAATTTTTGGGATTATGAGTTTGAAGCCTAAAATCTGACACCAATCTTGCCAAGAGGTTTTACGCTACCTAGATACTGGGTTATGGAGTTCAGATTGGCAGTCACTCCATGTAAAATACTGGTATTCAGCATTCGATTAGACTGGCAGGCGTCTCCTATATACCTACTATATAAAGGCTAAGTCATCATCATCTGCCTTTTATTGTTCCCACTGCTGGAATACAGGCCTACTCTCAGTGAGAGAGAAAATGGGCCTTAATCCACCACGCGAGCCCAGTGCAAGTTGGCGGATGTCAACAATTTTCTAGGACATGTCAGTTTTCTTACGATGTTTTCCTTCACTGTTTTAAGAGCAGTGGTGAATCGCAAAGTAAAGAAAAGGTGAATACGAATATTTGTACTTATGTAAAACGGACGGAGGATACCATAATGTCGTGAGAAAAGTTTTAAACAAGAAAGTAGATGGCTATATGAAAAGAAGGGCAGATATAAACGATGGATGGATTGTGTTAAAGATGATAATTTCTAGGGAGGGAACGATTACTCAATCTGAGATAATACTAATGAAAAAGTGTGGCAAATGAAAAAATGTTCCGCCAACCTCAAATAAATTTAGACAATGGCAAGAGAATTATGATAAGGAACAATGTTATTTGACTCTCTTGGCAGTTATACATCAAGTAAAAATATTAAGAAATGATAACCTATATACGTTACGTTTTTTTTTAAAGAAGATGACAATACTCCGTCATACCTATTAATAAAAATTTCGTACGGAAATCATAAAAATATCACAAATATCATTCAAAGAATCTCTTTACACCCACAGGTATAAAGTAACAAAATCCAGTTAGTCCCACTATGCTATAGTATCGCTAGGCTCGACTCGAAAAATATCTAATAAAAAGTTCAAAATCCATCAGCATAAACCACACAATTTTTTTTATTAATATCAAAATCGCCGCAGTGAAACCAACCACTAAACAAAGTCTACTTTATGAGAGTTATTCAGTTTTAATATTTCGCTAGCGAAATAAGCTCTAATGGCGAACGTTTATGATAAAACCTTTCATTAGAATATTTAAACGATTCTCTTTTATTTCTGTTAATTTAAGCTGGTATGAGATGCATTCAAGGAGAGCAAGAAAGATTAATTTTAAGTACCTCCGGTGCATTTTGGTCAGTTTATCTTTTCTTAATATATTTTTTTTATCACGATTAATGTTATAGCTTTTTATTATACCATGAGTATACCATGAGATAACTAATACAAGCAAACTTATCGTGATAATTAATACAAGAAAAAAAAAACTAATACGGTATATTTAGTTTTGGTTTCTGGCTGGTCTTTTTCTACTTGGCTTTTTGAAGGCTGAGGGCTTTGGCTTGCAACTGAATATTTTACACAACTTCGGTGAAAAAGAGCCGGTGCCCATACAGCATAAGTTGTTTTCGCTATTTATTTTTATTATGTCTGGTGACGTTGGATGGATTGTGTGAAAAATATATAGCTAAAAAAAACCGGCCAAGTGCGAGTCGGACTCGCGCATGAAGGGTTCCGTACCATTATCGCAAAAAAACGGCAAAAAAATCACGATTGTTGTATGGGAGCCCCACTTAAATATTTATTTTATTCTGTTTTAAGTATTTGTTGTTATAGCAGCAACAGAAATACATCATCTGTGAAAATTTCAACTGCCTAGCTATCACGGTTCATGAGATACAGCCTGGTGACAGACGGACAGACAGACAGACAGACGGACGGATCGCGGAGTCTTAGAAATAGGGTCCTGTTTTTACCCTTTGGGTACGGAACCCTAAAAAGAGGTGACTATTCAGAGAACGGCAAGTAGAAATATGTAGTAAAATAACTGATATACTGCGCCGCCCCAAGTAAATTGGGATAATGTCAGGCGGATAATAGATGCAGAAGATATCATCATAGGGACCATCGGCCATACAGTTTTAGAAACAGAACCATGTGTACAACTATTGCACCAAGTGCAAAGGGCAACTGATAGAAATCCGACGATTTCTTATTTTTCTTAAAAAAAAACGTTACTCCACATTGAAATTTCTTCCTGTATCGTGGGTGCGTTTACAAACATATAAACTCACATACACAAACACCCAGAGCCGGAACAACTATCTGTAGGTCATACAAATATTTGCTCCGTGCGGGAATCGAACCCGCGACACGCAGCGCAGCAGTCAATCGCTCAACTACTGCGCCAACCGTGCGCCCAAAATTTTATTGATTGACGAAACACGAAGTCTGCCGATACTTCGACACAAGAAAATAGAAACATTAAGAAAATAGTTGTACTGTATTTGATAGTAAATACAGTACACCTATTTTCTTTAATTTCCTTAAGGGTACACTAGTCGAAAATTCTTCCATACAAACGTAGTCTGGCTTTTACTCCACTGTTTGACGATGTACGTTCAAAATAAAAAATGATATCAATTTGTCTCATCATTATCTAGCCTTTGCCTTGCAAAAAAGTAAAAAAAAAAATTACTTGAAAGTTATGAGCTTCGAAAGTTCCATATTTTAACACTCATTTTAACGCATCTTCGGACGCAAATAAGTACCATAAGAAGAAGGAAAATTGAAAAACGGCCTCCATACAGGGATAGATTATTAGTTCAACAATGCAAATAATTTTATTTTGAACAGATACATTCAGTCATTTTTTCATGATATGCAGACTCCCAAAGGTCTATTTATAAAATTTCGCGCGCTCGTTTTCGTTCTAAATCATCATCCATTTCGCTACAAATTTGCAAAAGTGTGTATTCGTACGCGTACTAGCTTCTTACTGCTCAAAACAGTATCTATCTGTTCCGCACGTTTTGTCGGTTGATATAGCACGCATTTTAACCCCGCGCACAAAATAGTTCGTGCCGTCGACTAGTGTACCCTTAAGACGACGCTTTTAAAAGTCAAACTTAGTCCGATTTCGATGCACCAGATCTCTAGGACCGTATACTATACCTGCTTGAAAACTTGAAACAATATTTCATAGTCAATTCAAATGTAAAACCATTGTCAGCCATTGGACATAATTTAGGAGCTACCATTATGTTTTCAAACACCTCAAGAATCTCTAAACTCTCATTCACAAGGAAAACAAAACCGAAGATTGTAATAAATATGTAAAGACTGAAGAGCGAAGACCCATTAAATTTGAGCGAGCCTTCACTTAGTCACATTGAGTGTTTTCCTAACAAATTGCTTCTGAATTTAGTCCTGATATTATATTTAATGTAACGACTGAATTTATTGCTTTTAAAATTTATCGCGTTTCGGTTTTAATATCTTCTTCGTCTCGGCGTTTATTTTTAGAGCAAAATTTGCATGGAACTTGATCGCTATTTCTATCGATTTTTTGGCGACGGCGACGGTCTTATAAGTAAATTTTTACCATGTTCTATATTATTGGGATCCGGATATGTTTGGCACACTTTACCGAAATGCAGCTTCAGTAAGCCAAAGTCTACAGTCATAAATTAGAAAAACATTCAGTCAATAAAGGTCGAGGAGTCTCAGAGATGTGACTGAACCAGCAAAGTAACAAAATATAAATCAACAGGAGAAGATTAAGAAATACCATAGTTTCCACTTCCCTAATTCCACATAGGGCTCCCCCAAGTATCGCCACATCTACCAGCCCCAAGTTTCCTGCTTCCAGCGGATTTTCAAGGCCCTCACTAGGTCATCGGCGCACACATATTTATTCAACTTCTTTTCTTGCATATCATGTCACACAATCCATCCATTTTCTCTTTGACCTTCCTCTCACTCTACATGAGCGCTATTACTCACCATAGCATGTGTTTCTGTTATCATAATATCATGGACTTCAATACTTAAACTCTGGATAAACCCTACCCAAAATCCACTGCAAGTCCAAACATCCAACGCTGCATTCGCTAAGTAAACATTGCATACCGTGTCCTAGATCCGCGCTCACCGCATGGCGTTTTACAAACACTGGTATATAATGTAGCGACACTGCTCTCGTAAATCAAAATGCGGTATCTCAATCAATGTGAGTTCCGAAAAAAAAGGGACATTATAAAAAATACATATTTAAATGTGAAAGTTTGCGAGTGTGGTATATATATATTTGTTATTCTTTCACGCAAACTACTGAACGGACCTTGATGAAACTTTGCGGTAATATAGCATTAAAATACACAAAGGCTATTTATTATTTATATAGTACTTAATCAATCTGCCTAGCCTTTTTCCAACTATATTGGGGTCGGCTTCCAGTCTAACCGGATTCAGCTGAGTACCAGTGTTTTACATGGAGCGACTGCCTTTCTCTACAACCCAGTAACTGGGTAAATCGGTATCCCTTGGCAAGACTGGTGTCAGATCTCAGGTCTGGACTGGGTCTGGTGTCTGACTACCCGTAACGACTGTCAAAGATCTTCAAATGACAGCCGGGACCAACGGCTTAACGTGCTTTCCGAGGCACGGAGGAAACTTGGTGTGTTGAAATGGTCACCCATCCACGGACTGAGCTCGTCAAGCGTTGCTTAACCTTGAAGATCGACCCGCGCGGCTGTTATTATTTATCCACGAGCTAATTAATGCGAGTAATAAATAAAATATGTTCTCTCTTTCTATTACTTATCACGCGGGCGGAGCCACGGGCGGCAGTGACATAATTATTTAAAACGTTAGTTTAGTGAAGCCGCGGGTAGAACCTGGTCTACCCGCGGCTTTACTCGTGTTGTATGTTTATAAGAAGCATATCGGATCTGACGCGAATTTTATTAAGCTATCCAATTCTAAAAACAGGATTTACAAAAAAAAACAGATACTGGTTTTTGGATTTCAGGGGCACTGTCATTCTGTTTGATTCCTTTGTTAAATATTGGGGAATTTGAACTTTCACTGTCCAGGCTGTTTTCAATAGAATCGGTAATGTGGAATTTGGAAGTGCGTCTGACACGCACCACGCACGCGCGCGCGCTTTTTTATTGACATAGGGTGTCAAAGATTATGATTTACGGATGGTACGGAGGATGATAAGTCATCCACATCAATTAAAATGTGTCATTCATTAAAGACGAAAATACTAGATCCCACGACACAGGGTATCCTAGTGTGGGGTCTAGGGCTACTTTAATGCACGTAATGTTTGTATTTTCTTGTACATACTAAAGGGTCTTTCAACAAGGACGGGTCGATGTTAAAATTGAATAAAACAAGATGTGTGTGAGATATTAACGAAATTTATTATTTATTTAAAAGGCCCATTTATGCCATTATGGCATATGACATCGTTCAAATGTCCGCCGCGGCTTCGTATGGAGGCACGAATCCGAGAGGTCCAATTTTTAATGACTCTGCTGCATAGATCCGGCTGAATCCGAGCGATGGCCTGCGTTATGTTGGCTTTCAGGGCGGTCGAATGTGGTTTATTGGCATAGACCTGCGACTTCAGAAAACCCCACAAGAAAAAGTCTAGCGGAACTCTAACTCTACCCTCAAACCGTTCATGCAGAATGTTGATTGTGTCGTTCGCTGTGTGGCAAGTAGCGCCATCTTGCTGGAACCACATGTCGTTCACGTCCATATTGTTCAATTCAAGCCAAAAGAAATTGTTTATCATTGATCCGTAGCGCTCGTTCAATCTATGCAGCAGAGAATTTTTAATTATTACGTATATTTTACTAACAAATACCAATACATTTTTAGTAACTTACTTACTCAAATTTGTCGTGCCAAAATTTAATAATATTTATGGAGCACGGACGTGGGAATGCATGCTACCATCTTATATGAAAAAGACTTACCTCTGGAAATCTGTAATGCAATAAATGCAAAGAACTGTTCACGAGTGCTGAAAAGATACTTTCTAGATTGCAATGCGATCTAGAAAGTGTATTTTCAAATGAAGTGTGTACCTAATGTTCATTTAAAATTATGTTGTGGCACCGAGTTGCCGCGTCTGACATACCGCTGTTAAACCCGCGATGGTTTGTGTTGGTATGTTGATACACTCAACAAATATTTGTTAAAAATATTTCTTAGTCAATAAAAGTTAAAAAAAAAAAAAAAAAACTACATTTGGTGGAAAAAGTACAATAAAATGTTTTATGGTACCTGATCCAGGTTTTGACAAGCTAGCAACTAGCGTAGGTAACGACTTCTTAACTTTCTTGATCAGAGGTATCTGGTCCACATAGCTAATGTGTTAATAAAAATCATAAAATGCCTAGAGACAATAATAGCAAAGCCTTTAAAAAAATATTCTTGCCGTAAAATGGATGCTCTGAATTTCGTAACCCACTCATTCGATATGACAAATGAGGTGACATACGATTCGCAAAGTAGAGTGAGAGAAGCAAATCTTTTGAAATAGAACTGGCATATCTACTTTCTATTGTGTAATCAACCTAAAACTAAGTAAACTTATTAATTAAGTAAACTTAGTTTTAGATAAATATATAAAAATATATTCATTAACAAAACTTTTTTTAAAACAAGCTTTATAGGGTTCCAAAGTCAACAAGGAACCCTTATAGTTTCGCTCGGCTTAGCTCAGAAAATCTAAGTACTAGAAAGCTATAATTTGGCATGGATATACATATTAATAATTCCGTCCAAGTGGTAAAATAAAATCACGAATAATTTCGTTTTGGGTTTCCTCCTAAAAGACGTAAAGTGGGGATATTTTTTTTCACTTCTATCCCATGGTATGGGTATCATTGGATAGGCCATTCAAAGGTTTGTTAAAACCATTTTTAGATTCAGAGATCCGATTGAGTAAAATTAAGCTTTAAATTGCAAATTCATGTTAGAGTCAAGTGTCTCCCTGCCAGTGAACTGGTTGCTCTTAGCTATGTGAAAAAAATCACGGCAGTAGTAAATATAACGAAATTAAAAGGAAAACTATCACAGATAAGTAGGCTTTACAAGTTTACGAGTAATAGTCGACCAACTTATAAACTGTACTTGGCACAGTAAAAATTTTGTACAAACGCCATTAAAAAATTACTTAAATAACATTGTTAGCTGTGTAAAACAGAGTAAATATTTGCTTATGAACCATGTAAAAATATACAAAAATATAATCATAACAGGCTTTACAAGTTTACGAGTAATAGTCGACCAACTAATAAAATTTACTAAGCACAGTAAAATTTTTGTACAAATGCCATTGAAAAATTACTTAAATAACGTTGTTAACTGTGTAAAACAGATCGTAAATATATGCTTATGAACCATGTAATAATATACAAAAATAAAATCATAACATCCTTAAAAATAATAGATATAAAGCTCGAATAACGCATTGTAGTGGCCGGAGTCGTTGGCAGTACCGGTCCGTTGTCCAAACGGCGCATGCGCGCGCGGGTGTCTATTTTGTGTTAGTGCAGAAGTATTTTCGACGTTTTGTAATCTATAGTCAAATTAGATTCGATTGCCAAGCAAATTACTTATTTTCTTTTGTCGATATCCATCTATAAAGTCAATATTCGAACCGACTACATCATTAATTGAGTAGCGTAAAACTTTCCAGAACGAAATAGTGAATACCGCAGATTTGAGGTGAATACATACGAAATTTTTCAATTTCTAATAGAGAAATAAACAAGGAGCGTGGGCGCAAGGATCCAGAAACGAACCATACCATTCCCCGTGGCTCTAACGCGCGCTTGTATCGGCTCCTTTCGCAATTCGCACCCGCGGTGGTACTCAAATAGATAATATTTTGATAACATCAGTTGGGAAGTTGAATTTTATAACTCCTTCTTCAGTTACCAGTTAGTCCTTCTTTAGTTTAAGTCAAGAGTGATTAAGTTACTATTAGGCAAGCGAGCTTCACCGTAGACCACATCATCGCTTACCATCAGGCGAGATAGTGGTCAAACGCGAGCATATAGATTTAAAAAAAACATCATCCTATGTGGGGCCCGTTTTTAGACATTTTGCGCTGCTGAAACCATTTTAATGTTCATGTAACAACAATAAAACCTTCTTCTTAGATCGTATTATTATGCAACTTCGGAACCTTATTACTGCGCGTGTCCCGACACGCACTTGGCCGGCTTTTTTCGTATTCTTCTCAGCAAACCCTTTCATTTTAATACCCATATCATGGCAGTGCATTTCACTTAGCTAACCATGCATTGTCATCCAAACTAATTGTGTTGAATCGGTGGAAGATAACTGCTTTAGAAATCTGTTGCAAGATTTGACTGGAACACACATACATACATTGCAAGTTACATAACATATATAACATATATAGTTACATATATATATATATATAAGCTTGTACAATATGAACGATGAAATATGAGAGATGTCTTAAATGTATTGTATTCAGTTTTTTTTAAATGTTAAATATGTTGTTTAGATATCGCTAACAGTCACCTTGACTACCCAGTTTATTCGTTAGATAGGCAGTAGTTTTTTGTAAAATACTAGTATTCAGTTACATCGGGTTAAACTAGAAAATACTGATCCAGAGTACTACTGATAAAACCAGCGGACAAACTATTAGAAGTATCGAAGTTGTGTTATACAACGCTGAAATACATGCCAGTAATACGTGCCATGTGCCAGTAATTAAACAGTAAATCATAACCTTCAAACCGTAAAACTAGTCACCGAAAACCTAATATTGATTAGTGCAAAAACAGGTATATAGAGACAGATTAGTCCTACAAACGTGTCCCGGGAAAACTCGAATCGCGTTCAACCGGTTTTTTATTTTAAGATTTTGTTATTAGTTTTTCGTTCTTTTTCTTTCAGATATTAATCAACGGTCCATATAGTGTGACTATTCTGTCAGTCTGTATATAGCTACTACTACTACCTATGTATTGAATGTAAAATTTCATTAATGACATTGGTCCATAAGACACTTGAGATACATCAACGAATTTTCTACGGAGCTTACCATTCAAAACGTAAATTAAATTAATTCTCTAAATACGGAATCCAATTCTCAAACAATACGAGTACTCCACCATGTAACCCAAATCCTTGATATGTTTCTGTTCGACAGACGCGACGTTTATACGAGACATGCTACAATCACAGAGCCCGATGTGTTTCAGAGCTTCCCAGCTATATTTACTCTCTTATCTGTATATATACTTGTATATTGCTTGTTTTCGAAGTAGGTAATTCTAAGTATTTTCGTAATCGGATGAGAAGTTTTGGAGATGGTACCTACTATGCACCCGCCATGTTGTCTCTTCACCACCCTTGTTTGACTGGTAGAGAATGCCTAAGACATTTTAATTATTCTCCTATGTCGACTCGCCGACAAGAGAAAAAGATCGGGCGGCGCGGCGAGTGTAGGTACTACCCGGTGGCGTTGACCTCTATCGTAAACTTAAGGAAATCAGCTGATAGGTGGCGCTTTAGAATTTTGTTTTTATTGTTGTTTTTTTTTGTGACAGGTAACCAAAGATTTTTTTTAATAGAAAAAAGCCGACGAAAAATTTCAACACTAGAGGGTCCAGAATTATGTACTGAATCCATGGTATTTTATTTTTCGCGTCGGTGTCAGAGACACCCCATATAGTAAAATGCGTCTGTTTGTGACATCATCCTTTTTCTTTTTTTTTTACCCGACTGCCGAAGGAGGGTAATGTGTTTATCAGTCTATGTATGTATGTAAGTATGTATGTATGTTTGTTCCTATGTGGCGTTCTAAAGACCAAACGCGTTGGCCGATTTTGATGATTCTTACGTCAATCGATTCGTCTTAACCCTGCGAGTGTCACTGGCTACATTAAAATTGGAAAATAGAAAAATTGTGCGCCATATTGTGCTTTTGAGCGCCATATTGTGGGGGCCCAATTTTTTATTTTCTTCCAAACCCATCCTGTGGGGTATCAAAATAAAGGGTTTAAAGAGGTGATTACAAAAATGTATAACACTTATAATAATATGTTTAAAGGTACCTAATTCTGAAAAAAATATATTTTAAAATAACAAAAAACCCAGCTCGCGCATATGTATCCTCCGACTGCACAGCATGATTTTCTTGTTTACGTCTTTTTCGTCGTAGTTCGCTTTTTAAGCAGTTGTAGTCGAGTTTTTAGTTATTTTAATTTGGGACAATCTCACTGCACTATTCCTAAACCACTGCAACTCCTGAAAGCCAGAATCTACAAAAAAAGCGCCGAGGCAATGAAGCTTGAAGAAGTCGCGGAGAATGAATTTAACTGTATTGGATCCCGCAAAGAAATTAATCAGATAAGAATAAAGAGGAGTAGGGGAAAAAACATAATTTCCACTTCCCCATCATCCTTTTGCTGCACCAAATAAATTGGGGTAGTGCAACTTGTCGTTTCTTACATTTATTCTATGTTAGTTATCATGTCCGTACTCATCCCCTTTCCTGCTATTATAATCATACAGTTCATACATCGTTTATTTTGCCTTGCCTGACACTTATAGTCATCCTCATTCATACTCATAACTTTCCACTCAACATTGTTCACCGTCCTCTGTGTAAGTGTGAGTGTGTTTTTCTCAAAAACTGCTGAACTGGTTTTATTTATATTTTCATTAATACAGAAAAAGTTGTAGATAATATTTTTTTTTACCTGACACGGCTTCTTTATAGCGTGATATTCTATCTTAGCTTTCTTCCTTCTAGCACCCAAAAAATTGTTTTACTAACTAAACAAAATCATGGTGGTAAGTAGACGGCGTAATTTATCTGAACATTGCAATTAAGTGCTACATATATATAATTTTGCACCAATCTGCGTTTACATATACCAGCTATATACTTGTGAATTCTGTGAAATGGACCCGAACCACAGCTAACATGCTTCAATCAAAGTAGCGAATGCTCCGTGAACTATATGGGCGAGAAGTTTGCTTTCCAAATTGAAACTATTGCTGGTATAATGTAGAGTCGCATTTCAAATAGAAACTGCTACTAGGAGTTGAATGTATTCATTTGTAGCATAATCTATGGCATAATTGTGTTAATTTATTGCCGCAGCTGTATACAGTAAACAATTTGAGAATTAGCTATAATTTAAATTAAACCCTTGTGTGGTTCATGCTGGAACATTCATCAGGTATCAACGCAATCTGAAAGTGATGGAAGAAAATAGGAGTATAAAAAACATCATTAAAGGTCAAGCTTACTTTAGTGTGTTACCTGTACCTTGTAGAAAACGGTAGGGTGAGCTGCAGAAAACTAATCACTAAATAACCATTAGAGCGATGAAACTAGACAATCTAGGGGTCCAACAATGCGACTGTGGCACCACTCCAGAAATGATGGCCAATCTCTTGTCCCGCTCCTTACGGAAAATTACCTGCATCACGAGAAACCTCTGCGAGGCCAGACCTAAGATTATCGAGTCATCAACTCGAAGAAGAAGTATATTTTATCTTCTTCTTCGAGTTGATGACTCTATAGTTATTGACATCATTCGTTTAAATTTTGATTTTCCGTAGGTGTCTTAAACAAGTAAAATTAAAAAATTCTAAAACCCCCGACATGATATCTTAACGCAAATACCCCGAATCAAACAGTAAAACGCCCATATCTTTTAAACGAACTGATTATCATCAAACATGGCTAAGAACACTCCCGATTATGTCACATTTCAAACAAAAGATCATCCGTTTAGGAGCTATGATTCCACAGACAGATACACAAATACACCAACACACAAATACACAATCAAACAGGTACACACGTCAACCTTATTATACCTATCTTTTTCCGTCGGGGTTAAAATGCGAAATAGTGAAGTTAAGTAAGTACCAAAGAAGTATTAAACAGATAGCTCCCAATCAATACTCTTCAATATAATTAGAAATCATAGCCCTGGCCAGGCCGGCTATGTAACCCAAATCCATGCATTTTGTGAAATGGACCCGAGCGGACATGTAACATGCTTCAATCACAGAGCACACTCCAGAGAGCTGTATTTACTCTGTATGTAGGGGGGTACGGGTCCACTGTTAGGATACGGTAAAGGCTTAAGTTTATTCACAAAGATAGTGTAGGCAAATTATTGTATTTAAGAGGTCAAAAAAAGAGAGGCATCAGAGGAGTATTTTTGCTTGCTGTTGGTTTTAAAATACCAGTACATAACATCTGATTAATTAAATTTCAATCGTCGCTGGTTTTGAGTTGCGATTGTGAGATGTTTGAAAAAAAAATCAGGAAGCGCCCGCACTACTTATTCGAAAATACGTTGACAACAAAGGGTTTTGCAGGTTTAGCATAAAAGTCGCTTTAGGTAGATAGATAAAGCATCTCATTATCATTTTCATCCCGGTCTCCATTCATTGAGTGTCGGACCATGCAACTGAATGATTATTGTCATACATCATCTTCGTCCTGCCCTTATCTCAAGTTATTTAGGGTCGGCGAAACATATCTTCTTCTTCGTCATCAACATTTCAGCCAAAAGACGTCCATTGCTGGACCTAGGTCTCCCTCAAGTGTCCCCAAACTGTTCGGCCCTGTATATTTCGCATCCACCATACTCCCAGCCTTGACCAAGTCGTCGCTCCACCTAGAGGGAAACCTTTCAACGCTTCGTCTACCAGTGTGCAGTTGCCACTAAAGAACTTTTCAGCCCCAAAAGCCATCCGTTCTGCAAGCAATATGCCCTGCCCGTCACTTAAGTTTGGCAAGTCTTCGGGCTATGTCGGTAACCTTGGTTCTCTTGCAGATGTCTTCATTTCTGATTCGATCACGCAAGGAAACTCCGAGCTTAGCTCTCTCCATTGCCTTTTGGGTGACTTTAAGCCTTCTGATGAGGCCCATTTTGAGCGACCACGTCTCTGTCCCGTAAGTTATCACTGGCACGCACTGGTCATAGATTTTCGTCTTGAGACACTGGTAAGTTGGACGAGAAGATATCACGCAACTTCTCGAACGCTGCCCAGCCGGTTGCCCTGTTTCTCGAAATTGGACCTACCTAACTGGACCGTATGTCCCAGTTAGACATAATCGTCCAAAACTTCGAGTGTAGAGTCTCCAACTGTGATAGAACTCTTCTTCGATACATAAACCTATTTATCGTAATCACTTCCTTTCCAGTGATAACATCGTTCATACAAGCCATTTGTTTCTTCGATCTGGCCCTGTCCCTATAACCATGAAATATTAATTATTTAAAAGACTTTTCTCACGACACGACATTCCTCCGTATCACATAGCATACATGCTATGACAACCGATTTCCTCGCAGCTTTTCGGTCTGCTGCTACTTTCAGACTGTTACTTTCCTGTTCCATCAAATCAAGCATCATCAAGATTCATGATAATTTCTTATTTTTCTTCCTTTCGTGTCGTGGTACATTAGTTTAATCATAGCGTTTGGGCTCGGTTGGTGGCCACGTTTATTGCTGTACTGGAGGAGATGCTCAGCTCATCTAGGGTGCAGGTAAGCGGACTTTTAGAACACTCCTGCCAATGGGTCATAGTCAGAACAGAGGCCCTATATATGTAAATGACATTTTATCAATGAACCCGACGCGATAGCGTTTGGTAAAATGTAAAAAAAAAAAAACTTTTAAGTAAACATTTTTTTTCGAATAAGGCACATTTAATCATATTGTTATATATTTTCTAAATCATCTCTTAAAACCCTTTATTTTTATACCCCACACGATGGCTTTGGAAGAAAAAAATATGGGCCCCCACAATATGGCACCCAAAATCCGCCATTTTTCTATTTTTACTTTAATTTGCAAGACATCATCAAAATCGGCCTACGCGTTTGGTCTCTAGAACGCCAGAATATAGACTGATAAATACATTACCCTCCTTCGGCATTCGGGTAAAAATGTATGCTATTGCAAAGTGCTATCAAAATGTCATTTGATCGATTCCTTACATTTTGACATTTCGGTAATCAGCATCGCGGTATAATACATTGTAGAGACTCAAAACCCCCTAATAACCTTAAAATACTTCAAAATCCCGTGCCGTATGACAACGAAAACAAACCACTTCCCGTGCAGCGCCGAGTCAACATAATGGATGAGCATTGCATTTGGCGAACGCCCAAATTTACTGCTAGATACAGTATGTACCAGTATATTATGTACCTGTCTAATGTTCCGAACTGTTCCTATGTTTTGATATCGATACGTTCTAAATGTTCGAGGATATTAATAGTATATTCTCTGGAAACGATATTAATAGGAGTAAAATCTTTTTGAAAACGATTTAGTACCAACTTACCACGTTTTTTTAAGTATATAAAAAAATTATTAATAAATAAATATTCCTTTATTGATGTAGGTGTTATCACATGTTTTATAATATAGGCCTTTTATCATCATTATTCTAGTCGAGCAGTCGGGCAGAGCAGTGGTGGCCCAGTGGTATCGGCCGCGACTTACAAGTTGTAGATCGTGGGTTCGAGCCCAGGCAGGCACTTTACTTTGTGTAAAATAATTCATCACCACTGCTCTCAAAACGGTGAAGGAAAACATCGTGAGGAAACCGGGCCCGCGTGGTGGATTACGGTCCATTCCCTCTCACAGAGAGGAGGCCTGTGTCCCAGCAGTGGGAACATTAATAGGCTGATGATGTGATGTGATGTGATTCTAGTCGAAATACGTCCACGGCTCGATATAGGCCTTCCTCAAGCGTTGCCACATCGGTTTTGTGCTCTTCCCTTTGTTTATAATTTCATCGGTCCATCTTATAAAGGCCTTACAACGCTGCGTCTTCCGATACGCCGTTGCCACACTAGAATCTTTTAACATCGCTTGTCTATGTTAGTCTTTTCTTCAAATTTGAAGTTTATTATTTATTTGTCCTCCTTTTAATCCTTTTATTCCTCCCGGTTTAGTGCAATTGTGGACCATTCCTTTCGATATGTTCGGCAGCTTATATATGAAAAATTTATTAGATAATAAATCGCCCATAAGCCAATCATTTACTATTTTTAAACCAAAATAACGTCGAATTATCCCCACAGATTAATTAGAACACCGCGTCCATATTTCATTATTAATATACGCAGAATTTATGCCAAACCGACCATACATAAAATCCATACTAATATTATTAATGCGAAAATAACTCTGTCGGTTTGTAACCTTTTCAAGCACAAGGACTGAACCAATTTTGAGTTTTGGTGTAGAAATAGATGAGATCTTGAATTACTTGCAAAACTGATGATTAATGGGGCCGAAAAGATCTGGAGTGACGACCGCGTACTGGAAGTCGCAGCACTGGAAGTCCTAGATGGAGCGATGACTTGGTTATGGCTGCAGGAATCCGCTGGATGCGAGAAAATGAGATGAACAGGACTAATCGATATGGCCTTTCGGCTGAAATGATGATGATGGACCTTGGGAAAGGACATAGGCTGCCCTTTATCCCTTGAGCAAACAACTGACGCCGGTTTCACCCTAATAAAGAACATATTTAACGCCTGGGAGGAAGCATAAGACACCATTGGAATCTTTTGCGACCTCTCGAAGGCGTTCGATTGCGTTAACCATGAAACACTATTGTTGAAGTTCGAGCACTATGGAATTAAATATACAGCCCTTGGGATAATTTACGACTTTCACGCGGGTGAAGCCGCTAGAAGATGCTATTGTAAACTAGCCTACACTAATATTTATTTTTACTAATTTTACTAATATAATTTATTTATCTATCTATACCAATATCGTGAAGATGAAAGATTTTTTTGTTTGTTTGTTTGTATGTACCGAATAGGCTCCGAAACTACTGAACTAATTTTAAAAATTCTTTCACCAATAGAAAGCTACATTATTCCTGAGTGACATAGGTTGTATTTTAATCCCGAAAACGGGCCCTGTGGGGTGGTCCACGGGAGCGAAGCCGCGGGGAACAGCTAGTTTGTTATATTTTAACGTCTTAACGGCCGTAAGGATTTGTATGAAATTTGAGACACGGATAGACCATATATACCGGATATTCTATTATAAATAGAATATTTTTTAATCCCGGAACTACGTTCTCTTGCGGAGATTTCCGATTTTCAAATGGGTGAAGCCGCTGTCAGAAGCTAGCGTCATATGCACTTCGTTATTATTGTATAGCCTGCAATAGTGGCTGTTGGCATACTGAATGTTTTGTAGGCCGTAATACAGATTTTGGGTGATAGCCTGTGAGTTATGCTTCGGGAAAGTTTGTGGGGAGCGATGTTCAGGACACATATGCGTTCTGGGTATACAGGGCAAATATTATGGTCAGGATTTGGACTTAATATGGGTTATGGGAGAAAGAGGAGTTAGGGTTCCGTACCCAAAGGGTAAAAACGGGACCCTATTACTAAGACTCCGCGGTCCGTCTGTCTGTCTGTCTGTCCATCTGTCTGTCAGTCCGTCTGTCACCAGGCTGTATCTCATGAACCATGTTAGCTAGACAGTTGAAATTTTCACAGATGATGTATTTCTGTTGCCAAAATACTTAAAACAGAATAAAATGAATATTTAAGTGGGGCTCCTGTACAACAAACGTGTTATTTTTGCCGTTTTACGATAATTTTACGGAAATCTTCGTGCGCGAGTCCGACTCGCACTTGGCCAGTTATTTCTTTCTTTCTTTTCTATTTTATGTTATTCAAGTTTCAGTATAATTGGTTTTACTTCTTATCAAGTGAAATCTTAATATAGTCAAGCGCAACTTGGATCTTGCATGGAGTTCTGTTTTCATCTCGGGGACGGATCTGCCAAATACCAGCTTGGTGCACTAGAGTCGATTGGGCCAAGAAGCTCATAAGTAATGAGTTAATGGTTGAGTTAAATCTTCAGAACCTTGAACATAGTCGCCGAGTTGCCAGTTTGTCGGTTTTTTATCGATTGCATTTTGGGTAGTTTGCAATGGAATTGCATGATCTAATTCCGCCTATCGATACATGGTCTTCGCCATCGACGTTTATTGCGTTTGGGTGAACATCCTATCCAAACGCACTAAACATTTTGGAAATACTTTTATTATGCGTACAGCTAAGGAGTGGTATTACCTGCCGAAGTCTGTATATTCCGATAGCTACAACCTCGGAGTCTTTAAGCCAAGAGTGAATAAGTGACATATAGGCAAGCGTTTTTCACCGTCGACCACATCATTGCATACCATCAGGTGAGATAGTCGTCAAGAGCGAGCCTATCTATAATAAAAAAAATGTAACATCCGATCTTATCACACAATTGACTCTTGAATGTCCTAGAACCAAAAATTCGAAAACATGTGACATCCACCAACCCGCACTGGGCCGCGTGGTGGATTACTGCCCATTCCCTCTCCCAGAGAGGAGGCCTGTGTCCCAGCAGTGGGAACATTAATAGGCTGATGATGATGTGATGATGACTCTTGATTAATTACTAAGTAGATAAATGGCGTACCAAGTTAAAAACCTGCAATCAAAATAAATATAAAGAACTAACAATTAAAATTAAATAAAAATAATTTATACTAACACCTCTCGCTAAAACAATAGTAATCAATTAATAATAGCTTAAGGAAAACAAACATAACAATAAAAGCCAAAACATTCCCCGCGAAACTTTTCATTAGGCGCGTTTGACGTGACTCAGCCCACAGAGCATAAGGACGAGTTTGCGGCCACGTGACAGCATTGTCAAATCTTACCATATAAACCAGTGTGTGTTGCCAGTGAGACGTGGTCGCTCACAATATGCCTCATCAGAGAGCTTTTAGTCACCCAAAGGACAATGGAGAGGGCTATGCTCGGAATTTCCTTGCGTGATCGAATCAGAAATGTAGAAATCCGCAATAGAACCAGGGTTACCGATATAGCCCGAAGAATTGCCAAACTTAAGTGGCAGTGGGCAGGGCACATTGCTCGCAGAACGGTTGGCCGATGGGGCAGAAAAGTTGTGTAGTGACGACCGCGACCCAGAAGACGTTGCGTTAGAAGGCCTTCTACTAGGTGGACCGATGACCTGGTGAAGGTTACGGGGATCCGCTGGATACGAGACGCACGGGACCGGTCCATTTTTTTGAAGCTTGGGGTTTATGTCCAGCAGTGAACGTCTTTCTGCTGATATGATGATGATGAAGACTATGCAAACCAGGCGTGTCAATGAGTGTCACCGTATACTTAAAGAAATTGACGCCCCTGTCAATTTTGAATTTGGTTATAACAAACGAAACTTGTTTGAGCTTACTTAATAAATTAGTAATGGCTTCTCTCTTAACTAAGTAATAACAGCCGCACCGGTCGAACTTCAAGATGAAGCAACGCTTGCGCAGGTTCGTTTGTATTTTGAGACGAGTAGTCTCGATGCCTCGGAAAGCACTGAAGATTTTAATTGACAGTCGTTACGGGTGTGATGTGATGCCAGAAAATTAGACTCTTCTTACCAAGGCGTATCTTGTTACATGTCGTGTGTCTTGCGGAGATAAGATAGTCAGCCACTAAAGGTAAAATACTTGTAATCAGTTGGATCTAGTTAGACTGGGAGCCGAGACCAATATAGTTGCGTAAAGGCTAGGTATATAAAAGTACCTATAGTAGCTGCCGGCTTGTGACATTCCATACTCTGTGATTTATACGCGCAGTCGAACAAAAACGAATCGTTGACTAAAGAAAAGTGAATCCCCTTATCAACAAAGGTGAACACGGCTGACCTTCTTATCATAGCAGTAATAATTAGCACGTGGGTAAATATTTATATTCGGTGTCGTAGTGTGATCAGCTGAGTGACGATAAAGGGGATTTCTGGGCTATTTTCGTTTGTGATAAAGAAAGAAGAAAGAAAGAAAAATATTTATTTGCGACCCGCACAGGAAATAAGCATATAAATTACACAATAGTAAAAATAAAAAACCCCGTGCGAGACCAAAAAGGCTCGTATCTCAGCATGTGCAGCGATATCCAAAAAAGGAAATAACGCTGCGCTGATATTCTGATAGGGCCCACAGTTGATGCCACGGACACACTTACGGAAACGGAAAATACTTAAATAATAAAAAATAAGAGTATATATAAATAACAAAAGAAATATAATAAACACTGAAGGTGGGTCAAAATATGTGTACATATATAAATAAAAAATATTAAATGTAGGTAGACCTATTATAGATCATTTGTCGAAACCAGATAACAGCTGACGAAGTATGGGTACTGCACGATGCGTCTTAGTAGCGGGAACGGGGAATACAGAGACAAATTACGATAACTAGAGAACTTCCGCACACGCGATTGATATTGATATTTAATGAGAACGATGTCAAGTAAATACAGCTGACTACGGGCTCAACGGTCGTCGTTCTTAATTTAGTTAGTTGATATGATTTTCTTTGTTTTATCAATATAATTTAAAGCACTGGTGACCCAGTGGTAACGACATATAAACCCACATATACAAAAAGCCAGAACCGAACATCTACCATACACCATACAAATATTTGTTCCGTTCGGGAATCGAACCCTCGACACATCGCAGCAGCCGATCTCATTTTGGATTTGGTTAAAGGATGGGAGTTTTAATATACACACAAAATTGCAAGTGTGTAAATATTTTAGATTTGAAGTTAAGGGGGTGTCGAAAGTGGACTGAAATATCTCGGGTCAACCCACTGCCGGTGTCTCGCCCTTTTGCTTATCGAACTTGGCTGAAACACTGCCGTGTCTACTGATCTTATCAACAAAAGTAACCTCGGCTGACCTTGTTATCACTGCGGTAATTAAATAGCACGCCAATGTTTGTATTTGGTTTCGTAGTGTGATCAGCTGAGAGGTCCTATTTTTGTTTGCGATAAAAGCAAAAGATATGTTGGTATTGCATGATGCAAAAGGGGTGACTACAGGTGTATTATCTGATCTTACTTCAAACACTTAACAGAGGGTTCCCCGTGCACTAGAAAGCCTAAACAAAGTAAAATGACAATAACGATTGACAAAATGTCCGAAATGGGATTGACATTATGCGCTACTGAAATGTCCCTTGGTCAATTTTAGTTTTTGATCCAATCTCATACTTTTTACCCGATTGGAAGGAAAGGGTTATATTTTTCGCGCGTCTCTTGTATGTATGTATGTTTGCATGTATGTAATATTCATTATTACCTCATATGTTTCAAACCACCAGACGGATTTTTGTAATTAAGACATCGTTAGATACGTTTTGACCGCCCAAGTGTCCCCAGATAGGAGAAGATAAAAAAAAACAAACATGGCGGATTTTGGGGGCCATATTGTGTGTGTCTCAATTTTTTTCTTCCAACCCCATCTAGCCGGGTATCTAAATGAAGGGTTTGAAGAGGTGATATCAAAAATAAATACCACTTATGAGAATAAAAGAAATTCGTAAAAAAATGATAACTAAAAAGTTGTCGTTACTTAGATAAAAAAAAATATATTTTTTAAAGAAATAATGTGTATTTTTCAAAGAAATAAATAAACAGAAAGAGAGATCTCTAGAAGTCGTGGAGGCAAATCGCTGGAAGAGATAGCCTACACATTTGCATTTGCATTTTTCATAGGTATTTTGCACTTTTGACAATCGGTCTCTCTGAAAGAATGTATATTTGTTTAGAATCCCAGATAAATATTACATCTATATTAGTAACATATATCTTGCCGCTTTGATTGCAAGCAATGGCAGTTTCGTGGATGATATGAAACGGCGAATGAAAACTGACAACTTATCCATTTCCTAGAGGGGAAATGGATAAGTTAAGGAAGATATGGAGGTATCGCAGTATAACGAAAGCCACTAAAATCAGGCTCGTCCGTGCGCTTGTTTTCCCCATATTTCTGTACGCAGCTGAGACATAGACACTACGAAAACTGAAACTGAAAAAAAAAGTTTATTAAAAAATCAAAAAACCCGACTGCTTAAAAAGCAAACTAAAAAGACGTAAACAAGAAGAAAATCATGCTGTGCAGTCGGAGGATACATATTCGCGAACTGGCTGACCAAAACCAGATGTATCCTCCGACTGCACAGCATGATTTTCTTCTTGTTTACGTCTTTTTAGTTTGCTTTTTAAGCAGTCGGGTTTTTTGATTTTTTAATAAACTTTTTTTATTTACAACTTTTTAGTTATTTTTTTTTAGAATTAGGTACATTTAAACATATAAGTGTTATATATTTTTGAAATTGCCTCTTAAAACCCTTTATTTTGATACCCCACACGATGGGTTTAAAAGAAAAAAAAAAATTTCCTCCCACAAATTGGCGCCCAAAATCCGCCATTTTTGTTTTTTTCCAATTTTAATGTAGCCAGTGACACTCGCAGGATTAAGACGAATCGATTGACGTAAGAATCATCAAAATCGGCCAACGCGTTTGGTCTCTAGAACGCCACATAGGAACAAACATACATACATACATACATACATACATACATACATACATATATACATACATACATACATACATAGACTGATAAACACATTACCCTCCTTCGGCAGTCGGGTAAAAATATAGATGCTCTAGAAATGTGGTGCTGGAGAGGAATGCTTGGCATTTCTAGGACAGAATACCGCACTAACGTCTCCATACTCCAAGAACTCGGCATCAAGCAGCGTCTATAAGCCATCAAGTACAGTCTCGCATACTGAAATTATTTGGCCATGTCTCAAGGCGGAATAATGACACCATTGAGCGCTTGGTGGTGCAGGGCAGAGTGGACGGTAATAGGCCACGCGGGAAGTCACCGATGAGGTGGACCGACCAAATTAAATCTGCGATAGGGGGCCCAGTAAATGAATGCGCTTTTTTGAAACTTTCATCTTACAAAGCCAAATGGAGAGATATCGTGAGGCGAAGAACACCAGCGATTGGACAAAATTCATCATGACCACGACCGCTCTGTCAAGGGCGAAATGAATAAGAAGAGATTTAGTAAAGTAATCTGTTGAAATGGTTAAGAAGAGATCCATTTTTTCTTGATCTCTTCTTAACCAGGGGTCTTCTTTTCTTCCAGGGGATTCCCGATGCTAAAAGAAAATTTGGTTTAAATAAATTTCACTAGGTGGCGAGATATGCATCGATTAGTTATTCAATTTTGTGTAAAATTAACATTTTCTAGAATTGATCATACAATTTTTGTTTACTTGTTTTATCTATCTATCTGTCAACTCTTCCTAGCACAACATTATGGAATATTGGGCTTATTATTCACATTACAAAGATTAGTTTAACGGATTATTTAAAATCCATTCCAAAAGAAGCACGCGCCTTCAAATTTTTGAGGCATTTCACTCGATTTTCTTAATTTGTATTGTAAAACATTTTGGTAAAATGAAACTGTAAACACTTGCAAAAAATACTATAAAACAAAGCGTCACTGTATTTAAAGAAATTAATACTTGCAAATCACTTTCGATGTACTTTTAGTAAAATAGTCGGATGAGTCCGCAAAACGCTAGATACGTCAGCACGGTTTCTTTGTATGGGACGAGGCATATATTGAGGCAAGTATTGTATTATCTGTGCCTTACCCAAGCTTCACATCACACACACACACACACACACATCACACATCATCACACATCAGCCTATTAATGTTCCCACTGCTGGGACACAGGCCTCCTCTCTGTGAGAGGGGATGGGCCGTAATCCACCACGCGGGCCCAGTGCGAGTTGGTGGATGTCACATGTCTTCGAATTTTTGATTCTAGGACATGCCGGTTTCCTCACGATGTTTTCCTTCACCGTTTTTGAGAGCAGTGGTGATGAAATAATTTATTCCAAGTAAAGCGCCCGCCTGGGTTCGAACCCACGACCTACTACTTGTAAGTCGCGGCCGATACCACTGGGCCATCACTGCTCTCTTCCCCACACTCTTCTTGTATAATACACGAGTGATATATTATTCTCAAAATAAGAATATTTTGAAAGCCTACATCATGATTTATTTACTACAGAACAGTTGTTTATCATTTTAATTCCTATTACCAGCTGTGGCAGAGCAGTGGTGAAATAACTAACGATTAAAAATAGTGAAAGTAAGATTACTTGCAAATAGAAACTGCACTATCCAAACCCAAACAGAAGAATGCCCAAGCACCCACACTCAGTCAGCGGTACCGTAATGAACCCATCCCAATGAAATAAACGTGTAGCTATCACTATGTTAGATTTCATGGTCTGTTGATTTGAAAAAATAAAAGAGTATCGTTTTTGTGCTTGAAAAAATTCTGAAGCGTTACGTCATCTTTAAAGACGTGACTAAGCTTGCCTTTATCTGTAACTATAAAACATGAGGTAATTATTTAATCTAAACTAGTGTTATAAAGAGGTAAATAGCTTCACTGTTTATTAGGTTAATTTTCAATGATCGGCCAATTATTTTTCAGGAATAAGTGTCAATCAAAGAAATAAGGTTTATGCAAAAATAAACGACCAAAAAAGAATAAAAAATCTGCCGTTCAGTTCATGTTTGCCCGCAATAACACGGGTCCGTGGCTTATGCCCCCAGTGGTCGACGCACCCGTGGCCTATGCCCCCGATTCGATTCAATTATTTCTAAGCAGTTTTTGATCAAAAATACTGTCAGGCACAAAAATGTTGTACACAAAAATGTTGTTCCTTTTATCATTTGAACGTTGTCACTTTCATTTATCAATTTAACTGCACCACCACACTGGCCATGTCCTTTATTCACACACACCCAAACACTAGAGTTTTGATTTTTTCTATGAATATTATACGAAAATCCAGCGTGCAACAATGTTTTTCCACCATGTCTATTTTTAACTAAATTGTAATTATTTCGCACGAGCCCTTGCGAAGGACCTTCGCTCGTCATTGTGAAATGACACACTAAACTTTCTTATCAGTTGCCTATTGCAATATTCAAAAACTTGACTCAGGTGTGAAAGAGATAAGACACAATACCTATTCATACTTTCTTATTGTTTCCAATTTGTAAAGACGGACTTTTTATTGTTACCATTAAGTGGTTTGACGAGTTGTTTGAAGTTGAAAGATAAAACTTCCATATATGTATATTAACAACATTCACTAACATTTTATATGTAGTCTTTTTGATTTTTTGGATGTTTGTACATAATATATATGCTGTTAACGGAGACAAAGGTGTGTAAGGATAAGGTTAAGTGGCGATCTATTCTCTCTGCTATTAGATAGATAAATTTTGTTTAGCAAGGAAAAATACTTTATTATGGTGAAACACTTTTCTCATTTACTGTACTAAGTGAAAAAGGCCAAAAAAATATTTATATTAAATTTATCGAATCGGGGGCATAGGCCACGGGTGCGTCAACCACTGGGGGCATAAGCCACGGACCCAATAACGGGTCCGTGGCTTATGCCCCCAGTGGTCGACGCACCCGTGGCCTATGCCCCCGATTCGATTAAATTATTTCTAAGCAGTTTTTGATCAAAAATACTGTCAGGCACAAAAATGTTGTACACAAAAATGTTGTTCCTTTTATCATTTGAACGTTGTCACTTTCATTTATCAATTTAACTGCACCACCACACTGGCCATGTCTTTTATTCACATACACCCAAACACTAGAGTTTTGATTTTTTCTATGAATATTATACGAAAATCCAGCGTGCAACAATGTTTTTCCACCATGTCTATTTTTAACTAAATTGTAATTATTTCGCACGAGCCCTTGCGAAGGACCTTCGCTCGTCATTGTGAAATGACACACTAAACTTTCTTATCAGTTGCCTATTGCAATATTCAAAAACTTGACTCAGGTGTGAAAGAGATAAGACACAATACCTATTCATACTTTCTTATTGTTTCCAATTTGTAAAGACGGACTTTTTATTGTTACCATTAAGTGGTTTGACGAGTTGTTTGAAGTTGAAAGATAAAACTTCCATATATGTATATTAACAACATTCACTAACATTTTATATGTAGTCTTTTTGATTTTTTGGATGTTTGTACATAATATATATGCTGTTAACGGAGACAAAGGTGTGTAAGGATAAGGTTAAGTGGCGATCTATTCTCTCTGCTATTAGATAGATAAATTTTGTTTAGCAAGGAAAAATACTTTATTATGGTGAAACACTTTTCTCATTTACTGTACTAAGTGAAAAAGGCCAAAAAAATATTTATATTAAATTTATCGAATCGGGGGCATAGGCCACGGGTGCGTCAACCACTGGGGGCATAAGCCACGGACCCAATAACACGACAAATTAACAAAATAGCAGATTTTTTTTATCTATATGAGCGATGAGCGTCTATGAGCAAAGTGTATTTTCTGAAAGTAGGTGCTTACAGTAAAGTAGGATAACTTTTTTAATTGTTTATCCTAGAAAAATGCACGTTCTCTTGAAGATAGGCTCGGGAGTGAAGCCGCGGGATAAAGCTTTTTAATGATAATATAGAATATATAAACTTCTATATAAACTGAGGAGCTCGTGGCTAAATAATAACAGCCGCACGGGTTGATCTTCAAGGTTAAGCAACGCTTGACGAGGTCGGTCCGTGGATGGGTGACCATTTCAACATACCGAGTTTCCTCCGTGCCTCGGAAAGCACGTTAAGACGTTGGTCCCGGCTGTCATTTGAAGATCTTTGACAGTCGTTACGGGTAGTCAGAAGCCTGAGATCTGACACCAGCCTTGCCAAGAGGTATCGTGTTACCCAGTTACTGGGGTGTGGAGGTCTGATAGGCAGTCGCTCCATGTAAAACACTGATACTCAGCTGAATCCGGTAAGACTGGAAGCCGACCCCAACAATAATTGGGAAAAAGGCTAGACAGATGATGATGATAGAATATAAAAACTATTTTATTTGTTATATTTTTACCTATCAATGCCAATTCATAAGTATGAAGAAGAGTGTGAGTGTGTGTGTGACTTCGTTTGAATATTAATTTCGATACTTGGAACAAATTCACTCATATTTTTTATCAGTTTTAGTATTTCATAACTAGTTATTTAATTGGACAGTCATGATTCGTGATCAATGTCTAGGTCATTGACTTAACTGGCGTTGAAATTTTGATCTATAGCTTATTGTTAGAGACTTATTTATAAATACCGCAAAGAATTGGCTATTGTATTCAATTGAAAGTCTTATGAATGTCTCAGAAGGCTAATTCCCATATTTTTAAAACAAGTACGTGTCGGGCCACGCGTAGAAATAGGGTGCCGAAGTTGCTTAATAATGGGGACTATGAAGAGAGTTTTTATTGTTACATGAATATTAAAACGGTTTCAGCGGCTCACGTCTAAATACGGGCCCACATAAGACGATGGTAACTGAAGAAGGTGTTATAAAATCCAACTTCACAAGTGAAGTTAGAAAAAATTATATTTGAGTACCACCGCGGCTGTGACCGTGGGTAGAAGCAAGCGTTTGTAATAAATATTTATACGCAGCGTCACTAAATAATTTGAATACGGCATTTGTACAAAATTTTTACTGTTCCAAGTACATTTTTTAAGTTGGTCGTCTATTACTCGTAAACTTGTAAAGCCTACTTAGCTGTGATAGTTTTCCTTTTAATTTCGTTATATATACTACTGCCGTGCATTTTTTCACATACCCAAAAGCAACCATTTCTCTGGCTTGGACACTTGACATAAAAAAAAAATTAAAGCTAAATTTTAAGCAAACGGGTCCCTGAATCGAAAAATGGTTTTAACAGACCCGTAATATTTTTTTATATCCAACGATACCCCACACCATGGGATAGACTATAAAAAACCGGCCAAGTGCGAGTCTAACTCGCGCACGAAGTGTTCCGTACCATTATCGCAAAAAACGGCAAAAAAATCACGTTTTTTGTATGGGGGCCCCTCTTAAATATTTATTTTGTTCTGTTTTTAGTATTTGTTGACATAGCGGCAACAGAAATACATCATCTGTGAAAATTTCAACTGTCTAGCTATCACGGTTTACGAGATACAGCCTGGTCACAGACGGACAGACAGACGGATCGCGGAGTCTCTGTAATAGGGTCCTGTTTTTACCCTTTGGGTACGGAACCCTAAAAAACATCCCCATTTTACGTCTTTATGAGGAGAAGGAAAAAAAATATATTTTACCACTTTGTCGGAATTATTAATATCTATATTCATGCCTAATTATAGCTTTGTAGTACTAAGAGTATCTGAGCTAAGCTGCGGACGGACAGACGGACATAGTGAAACTATACGGGTTCCTTGTTGACTTCGGAACCCTAAAAACGTTCAAATTCTAGTCACAGTATCAACTTCAACAATGCTACAATTAGTGTCAAAAATTAAATGTAGTATTTTTAAACAGGTTGCGACTGCGTTGTCAATACGAATGTTTCTAATAAATACAGGAATAGCTCCTGAGTTGCCACTAATTGTAGCATTGTTGAAGTTGATACTTCAACATTGCTACAATTAGTGTCAAAAATTAAATGTAGTATTTTTAAATAGGTTGCGACTGCGTTGCCAATGCGAATGTTTCTAATAAATACAGGAATAGCTCCTGAGTTGCCACTAATTGTAGCATTGTTGAAGTTGATACTTCAACATTGCTACAATTAGTGTCAAAAATTAAATGTAGTATTTTTAAATAGGTTGCGACTGCGTTGCCAATGCGAATGTTTCTAATAAATACAGGAATAGCTCCTGAGTTGCCTCATTTACATCATACCAAGGTATTTATTTATATTAATAATAATAGCTCTTCATATTTGATTTAATCATTTGTAAGATATTTTAGAAAATGAGTGTAAGATTGTCAAATAAAAAAAAAACTGATAAAATTTTACTGTCCTATACAACAAACACTCCTGCGAATCCATATTTCGAATCGTTTCGTATATACATATAAGAATGATCTACTCAATATTATCACCGTACTACAAGTCTACAACGCATCTAATCATCCCGTTACACGAGTTCAATTAAAAACAAATGAAACACGTATGACTCACGACGTCATCTCAAATAAATCCCCTGTGCTCTCGGTCCAGGGACTTCACCTCAGCTGTTGAAGCTAGTATAAATGATCGGCTCGGGATTGAGGAAGACACAGTTTACTACAGTTTTTTGTGGAGAGAAGAAGTTATAGTTTCAAAAAGGTTTGTGTAATAGTATGGGTTTGCTAAGGAATATTTATCAGCGATAACGATTGTCAAAAGTTAAAAAATATTGTGGAATTGACCTCGTGATTTTTCGCTAGCACTTGTCAATTCCATATATTTTGAACTCTTTGACAAATTGTTAGGATAATGACACACTTTGTATTTGTTAAGTCTATTGAGATTATTACCAATCTTAAATTTCCAAAAAACATCCTCGAACTTCGTACAACCGGGTTGACTTATAAACTTCATATTTGATTGTCGTTAAAGGCATCTACAATAAAGAAGATTACTTGGGTTCCTAGGTTGGATCCCTCGGTCAAGCAGCAGAATTTCGGAAACTTTTAATCTCTTCTCTCTGTTGGCAGAAGTAGATAACTATTCTAGATTGCCTCGCTCCATATAACATAGCACATAATTGGCGATATATCTGTGTGTATCTGTTACTTATGCAGAACTTCCTATTCTTTCAGAGATTATATTGGGAATTTTATGTTAACAATATCTTCTTTACATTTCAGGTCACTATGCAGTCCAAAATCCTCTTGTGCTTCGCAGCCCTCGTGGCTTGCTCCTACGCTCAAGTCTACAGGCTACCAGGAATGGATGAAAACCAGTTCTTCAAAGACTTGCACTTTCAACGCAATGTTGGTAGAGGCCAAGTCTTTGGCACTTTGGGAGGCAATGACGCTGGATTATTCGTAAGTATACCTTTACTATTTATTATTTCATGAATAGCAATCTCTAACATGGTTAAAATGTCCAATAATCCTTTATTGTCAGAGCCGCTATCAACTATTTGGCTGGGTAATCTTAACATCATCGCATCATCTCTATATTACATTTTATTGAAATAATGTAAATATTTATCATAAACTCAGAAATACTAAAAATGCCTATAACAGTTATACTATTTGAATATAAATATGTCCAAGCAATAGCGATATATTGCTAATATGATTACTATTGTAATAGCCTTATTCCAGTTGCAAAAGATTTTGTTTTTTTATCTTTGCCCCACACTAGGAATTTCTTCCTGTATCGTGGGTGCGTTTACAAGATATGAAGCAATACAGGCAAGCGATATATTTAATGGATTAGATCTGCACTGGAGAAATCTCTTGAAAAACTGTATTTATCTATCTATAATAAAATATTTGACGGTATAAGAGAATTGTAGGCATTGACCTTCACAATTCAAAAAAAGGACTGGACGATGATGAATATTGCCAAACATTTGACTTATCAAACCATCTTTCAACAGGGTCGAGGCGGCTACAAGCAAGACATCTTCAATGACCAGCGTGGTCGTTTTCAAGGTCAAGCCTACGGAGAGAGACAGCTCGGTCCTGCTGGGGACAGCAGTGTTCTGGGCACCAAGTTTGACTGGCATAATGCTAACGATAATGCTAGAGCTTCTCTTGATGTTCATAAGGAGATTGGTCGCGGTAGTGGTGTAAGTATAAACTTTTAATAAGGTACCTTTTAAGATTCGACTTCTAAGGCTAAACAAATTAAATTATTACTTTAGCAAGCCTACAGAATTTCCCGTTTCTTTTAGAAATAAGTGGCTGTTTTACTTCAAAATGCTTTTTTAGGGTTGAAACCTTTTGTTCTGCTTACATCTATTTAAAGATTACAAGTAGGCCGCTAGTCAAACCAGAATAAAGTGATAGTACGGAACTTCTCTAGACCAGCAGCCGTATTGCGTAAGTGCGCAAAGAAGTTAAACTCTATCCAACCGACCAAATCGACCAATCACGCGATGTTTTTGTGTGATTGGCCGATTTGGTCGGTTGGATAGAGTTTAAATTTTTTGCGCACTTACGCAATACGGCTGCAGCTCCAGGTTAAAGCCAAAATTTTGGTGAACTACAAAACTATTCTTCATTCATTTATATCTTCACATGTCACATTTACATTAGTCTGCATATTAGAGCTGTACGGGTCCTGTCTGAGACAGATCAAATCAAAAGTATGAAAATAAACTGACGAGATAATTCTCCACATTTCAGGCGACCCTGACCGGTGATGGAGTATGGAAAGTTGACAAGAACACCAGACTCGTCGCTGGAGGTACCGTGGAGAAGAACTTTGGACATGACAAGCCTCAAGTAGGACTTGAAGCTAAAATTGAACACGACTTTTAAGTGTTTAGTAAAAATACTTCTTCTGTACAGTTAGATAAGTCATCAAGTCTTCAGTTTTTTCTACATCTGGTTGCAATAATCATTATTAGATTCTCTCTTTTCTGCATTTATGTTCATTGTATACTACTTACTTACTTAGGTAAATTGATTGTGTTCATTGCTGTATTATTTATTTATTTCTACTTAACATTTAGGTTAATATGTGCCAAACTGTTTTGTATTATAAGTAAATTACGTTTTATTTGTAAAATGTTGTAAATATTAATAATAGATTTTTGTAAATAAAATACGTTTTAGGAAAAGCTTTCTTTTCTTTACATATCCTTTGATTTGGTAGAGAGTAATGGATGGAGTAAGTTGGCATTTACCAAAAAATATTAGTATGCTGTATAACATTATAAAAAAACCCACATAGTAATCGCACACACCAACTTTCAATGGTACACCGACCCTAAAAGGGTTCCGAAGTCAACAAGGAACCCTTATAGTTTCGCTCTGTCCGTCTGTCCGTCCGCAGCTTAGCTCAGAGAATCTAAGTATAGAAAACTATAATTTGGCATGGATATACATTTTAATAAATCCGACAAAGTGGTACAATTAAATCATGATATTTTTTTTTTGTGTTTGCTCCTATAGACGTAAAGTGGGAATGTTTTTTTTTCTCGTCTTTCCCATGGTGTGGGGTATCGTTGGATAGGCCATTCAAAAATATTATGGGTTTGTTAATACCACTTTTCGATTCAGAGATCTGTTTGCGTAAAATTTAGCTTTAAATTGCAAATTTGTTTTTTTTTTTAATTTTGGATACCTTATTTTAAAAATATGTAAAGATTAACTAATGGACCAATCTTCTTGTAAACTTATGCTATGTTACTTTTGTTCTGTAAGTACGCTCAACGTAACTTAAATTGTTTAGATATGTAAGTTTCTCATGTAAGTGAAAGCCATTGTAATTCTTTTGAGAAATAAAGATTCTTAACCGTAAATTTATGTTAGAGTCAAGTGTGTCCCCCCCCCTGCCAGCGAAATGGTTGCTCTTGGCTATGTGAAAAAAATTACGGCAGTAGTAAATATAAGGAAATTAAAAGGAAAACTATCACAGATAAGTAAAATGATGATGTGATGGTGAGGTGGTGTGGTGTGTGGTGTGTGTGTGATGGTGATGTGATGATGTGATTAGAGGTGAATAATTACGAAATTTTTCAAATTCCGAAAGAGAAATAAACAAGGAGCGTGCGCGCAAGGATCCAGGAATGAACCAAACCATTCCCCGCGACTCTAACGCGCGCTCGTATCGGCTCCATTCGCAATTCGCACCCGCGGTGGTTCTCAAATAGATAATATTTTTCTGACTTCAGTTGCGAAGTTGGATTTTATAACTCCTTCTTCAGTTACCAGTTAGTCCTTCTTTAGTTTATGTCAAGAGTAAATAGTAACCTATTTCATACCTACTTCATCATCCACATCATCGCTTACCATCAGGCAAGAAGGCTAGTGGTCAAACGCGAGCATATAGATTAAAAAAATCACCATCCTATGTGGGCCCGTTTTAAGCCGTTGTGTGCCGCTGATACCGTTTTAATGTTCATGTAACAACAACAAAACCCTCTTCTTAGTCCGCATTATTATGCAACTTCGGAACCCTATTACTGCTTAGCCGGTTTTTTAATTGAGAGTTTGGAGTCAGGAATGTGACAGACCTTACTTTAGTGCTCCATATTGACAGGTTACCAGGCAAATGTACAGTTTGGCTAATTTTCAACTTCAAATGTTTAATTGAGAAATCGGGGGACAGTGACTCATCAAACGGTGATAGCCACTTGTATTTTTTGACCAAAACAATTCTTGCCAAACTTCTTGGCCGCCCTGAAGTTGGCTACAATGGCTGTGCAGTAGTAAATCTCATACAAAAACAGTACCGCTCCGCGCCCTGCGCTTCGGAAAGCCACGTGCCACGTACTGTACACGTTACTAAAATAGAACACTGTCCTTATCCCAATTCTTTTGGGATTGGCGCAGCATGTTTTGTTCTTCCATATCTTATTATTGACTTAAGAATCCCACTTAAGACATAAATGTGAAAGTAAACCAAGTTCTTGATGATGGCTTCGCTGATAAAAGGAGTGAGATCTTACTGTAAACCAAGTTCTCTCGAAGTTCCTTGACATACTGCTCCTGCCATGCACAACGTTCTTCAGTTGCTTTAAAGAATCGTTGTTATATTCTTTGCCACTCAAAAGTGCGACTTGACCTGGAAAGTTTTGACCCACCAAGTTTAATATTTGAGTATCAATTTAGTCAAGTTTGTGTCAAATTAATTTACTAACCAACTTTAAGGCTGTCGCACATAAATATCAACTCGTAATCAACATAGAGAGACAACAACAACATCTCCGGATCATCACCGAATCAACTCGTCCCGTTGACTATTCTTTGTATGAAATTTCTTACTGCAACGCAAACTAATCATCATCGTAATGGCATTGCCTCGCCTCGTAACAAGCTCAATAACACCAAGCAATGCGAGGTCAACTCGCATTTCACGCGCTTACGGCCAGTCATCCCTACGCTTACGTATATCCGTCCCCGCACTGACGTCTCGAACTGATCGAAACTATACTCGTTGACATCAAGTTGTCCCCCAGATGACACCTAACCATAAGCGCGACGTCACCTAGCCTTAGCCGAGCTGAAGTGCCAAACATTAATAGTTCCAGTACAAACTAGTCAAGTAAGTATTATGTCAACTTACTTAGTTACTGGAGGAGGCCTATGTCCAGCAGTGGATGTCTTTCGGCTGAAATGATGACGATGATGATGACTAAGTAACTTGGTTTACAGTTAGATGTCAGTTAGATGCCACTGTTGAACCATTGCAACCCCTGAAAGCCAGAGCTTTCAGGAGTTGCAGTGGTTTGGGAATAGACGGTGCGTTTGTCCATGTAAAAAATACCCTAGATACCTACTATACTCCATTTTTTATTGATTTAACAACAGCTTATAGCGTCTAACTGATATCTAATTGTGAACCAATTTCTCTCGAAGTTGTTGATAGTGCTACTTAGTATTTTGACATAATATCTACTTGACTAGTTTACAGTAAAACTTTTAACGGTTGGTGTACACATATCAATTAGGAAACAGATCGTCACCGTCTCGCCTTTTGCCTCGCCGTCAATCTAACGTAAGCACATTTCCAAATGGATCCACAGCATCGGCACTTTGGCTCGGCTAGGGCAAGGCATCGTTGCTTTTACGGCTAGGCATCATCTGGGGGTAACTTGATCTCAACGAATATACTAACAAACAGTTCAAGACGTCAGTGATAGGAAGGCAGACGTAAGTGCGGTGACGACTAGCCATAAGCGAAAGGACTGCGAGTTGACCTCGCACCGCTTGAAGTTCATGAGCTTTTCCCGAGGCGAGGCGATGCCGTTACAATACTGATTAGTTTGCGTTGCAGTAAGGAATTTCATACAAAGCATACTGAACAGCTCGAGTTGATACGGTGGTGATCTGTTTACGAGCTGATATGTGTGCGACTAATGGGTAAAAACTTTTAAATCAACTTACGTACGATGTGCATGACAGGAGCAGTAATGATTCAAGGTACTTCGAGAGAATTTGTTTTACAGTTAGATGTCACTTCTTTTATCAGCGAAGACGTCATCAAGGAATTGGCTTGCTTTCACATTTTTGTTTTGGGTGGGATTCACTTATCTCTAGTAAATAGAGCAAGATACAGAAGAAGAAAAAAAGCTGCGCCGATCCCAAACAAATTAGGATACAATTAGGAGTGTTAAAAATAGATATCAAAATTGTAGCCTAACCTAAACTACTTCTACTCGTATTTTAGTAACGTGTACCTCCTTTCTAACATATTATTTCATTGCGATGACAGGCTTTGTGTTTTTTTTATTTTTTGTAAAACAGCATACTAATATTTTTTGGTAAATACCAACTTACTCCATCCACTACTTTATACCAAATCAAAGGATATGTGAAGAAAATAAAGCTTTTCATAAAAAGGATTTATTTACAAAAAAAATATTTACAATTTTATACAAATAAAACATAATTTACTTAAAATACAAAACTGTTTGGCACATTTAAACGTAAAAGTTAAGTAGAAATAAATTAAATAATACAATAAAGAACACAAACAATTTACCCAAAAATTACACAAAGAAGATAAATCCTGAAAAGGTAGAATCTAATGATGAGTATAGCAAACCAAATTATACAGTAAATTATAAACTAAATAATACAGTAGAGAACATAATCAATTTACCGAAAAATTACACAGAGATGATAAATTCTAAAAAGGGAGAATATAATGATGAGTTTAGCAAACCAGATTTAGATAGAATAATAATGATCTAAGATTTGATGACTTATCTAATTGTACAGAAGAAGTATTTTCATTTAACATTACTTAAAAGTCGTGTTCTATTTTAGCTTCAATTCCAACTTGAGGCTTGTCATGTCCAAAATTCTTCTCCACGGTACCTCCAGCGACGAGTCTGGTGTTCTTGTCAACTTTCCACACTCCATCACCGGTCAGGGTCGCCTAAAATGAGGAGAATTTTTCCGTTAATCTTTTGTTTAACTTTTCTTCTTTTGGTTGAATCCGCTAGAATCAAATACGGCTTGAAATTAAATGATTGTTTGTAAATGTTAATAAATCTAAACGCGGTTGCTAATCTTTTCCTAACAGATTGTGTCTTTAGCTTAAGATGCACTTGGACATAGAGATAGTCAAACGAAAAACAGAGATTTATTGAAAAAAGAAGCCAGTATACTGGTTTTGTTACTTTGACTAACCTGCAGCTTAATGTTCTCTTTCATATATTCAATGTCAGACTCATTGATTCAGAGTTTACTTGTTCATATTTTTTTTAAATACAACTGTCCCACATTTCTTAAAGAAACAGAAGCTAAAGTTGATAATAATGCGAATGGTTTAATGGTTTTTGGTTTCCGAGTATCCGAACTGATATCTATGACATCTATATATCTTGTAATAAAGTCAATACTTACACCACTACCCCTTCCAATCTCCTTATGAACATCAAGAGAAGCTCTAGCATTATCGTTAGCATTACGCCAGTCGAACTTGGTGCCTAGAACACTGCTGTCCCCAGCAGGACCGAGCACTCTCTCTCCGTAGGCTTGTCCTTGGAAGCGACCGCGTTGGTCATTGAAAATCTCTTGCTTGTAGCCGCCTCGACCCTGCGGAAAGGTGGTTTAGTTTTAAAGATGTGTGGAATGAATTATCATCACAATTTTCTAAGACGAGAAGTCATATTGATACTTGAACTATTTATTTATGTACACACAAAACACTTAACAGAGAAAAGAAATAATACAATTAGAAGAGCACAAAGGTAATGCTTATTTCAATAGAAATTTCTTCCAGCAGACCTGCGACCTGCAACTATGCTCACAACGACGAAGGAAAACATTGATATGAAACCCAGACATATAGTTAATATAAGTTTTAAATCGCCAACCCACATTGAGCAAGCGTAGTTATTAACGATCTTGCCTTCTCTTTATAAGAAGAGTCTTTTTCTCTGCAGTGGGATAGTAAACTCAGACATACAGTTAATATAAGTTATAAATCGCCAACCCACATTGAGCAAGCGTGGTTATTAACGATCTTGCCTTCTCTTTATAAGAAGAGTCTTTTGCCCTGCAGTGGGATTGTAACAGACTGGTATTTTTATTGTTATTTATCTATACTAATAATATTATAAAGAGGAAAGATTTTTTTGTTTGTTTGTTTGTACCGAATAGGCTCCAAAACTACTGGACCGATTTGAAAAATTCTTTCACCAATAGAAAGCTACATTATTCCTGAGTGACATAGGCTATTTTTTTATCCCGAAAACGGGTCCTGTGGGGTGGTCCACGGGAGCGAAGCCACGGGTAGTAGTGGTAGGGACTCCCTTTTCCGCACTTAGACTCCCATTTGGTCCGTTGTGCGCGAAGCCACGGGGAACAACTAGTAATAATATTATAACGAGGATTTTTTTTTTAAAGAAAAAAAAAATAAAGAAAAATTGTTTATTCTGTACAAACTAAACGCACAATACAAAATAAAGAGTGGCATTCACCAAATTCACAAATTAGCCAAAAGCCTCGTATTTAAAACAATAAGCTCCGAACTACTGGACCAATTTTCAAAAAAAAATCACCTATGGAAAGCTACATTATTCCCGAGTAACATAGGCTATAATTTTGACGGGAGCAAAGCCGCGGGGGTCAGATAGTATTAGATAATTTCATGCGTTTTATAAGCTTTTATTTATTTTCACCTCTATCCTTATTTTATTGCACAATATAGCTCATTATCTATGAAAAATGTTTAAGATATGTTTATATTTTATAAAATAGATATGTATCTGTTTCGTTGCGGTTTCGATGCATATAACGGTTAGTACTATTCGTTCCCTCGAACCAAAACAATAACACCTTAAATTTAACTATTCATAATCAAATGATGCTCTACAACAACTGCTAGGGCAGTCGTAGATGGACATATAGCATGTTTTTTTTTTTCATAGTATATAGATTGAAATATATGTAGTTTACTCAACCAAATAGTTGGTGGCGAGTAAGACTCAACAAAATACACTGGAAGTGCTAAGTTGTGTTGTCTAATAATAATAGAGACTATACTACTTACAATACCACCGCACTATTCCCAAACCACTGCAACGCCTGAAAGCCAGAATCAACAGTGGCGACCACCAGAAAAGCGCCGAGGCAATGAAGCTCTACGAAGTCACGGAGAATGAATTTAACTGTCTTGGATCCCGCAACGAAATTAATCACAAAAGAATAACGGAGGAGTAGGATACTACTTACAGTGTATGTCGATGAGTCCGACTCGCCACCAACTAAGGTTCTCTAAGATAACCCTTTTTTAATCAATCAATCTGCCTAGCCTAATTCCACCTAATTTAAGGACGGCTTCCAGTCTAACAGCATTCAGCTGAGTACTATTGTTTGACACGGAGCGTCTGCCTATCTGGCTTCCAAAACCCAGTAACTGGATAGCACGATTCCCCTTGGCAAGACTGATGTTAGATTTCAGGCTTCTACCAGTAACGACTGTCGGCTAAGGGTTTAAGGTGCTTTCCGCGACAAGGAACCATCTCGCTATGTAAAGATGGTCACCCATCTACGGGCCAACCTCGGCAAGCGTTGCTTAACGTTGAAGATCGACTCGTCACTCGATGCCACGTGCTCCTCTAAGACATCGCTTTTTGTGGACTAATAAAATAAAGTAAAGGTGTACTCACGAATAATCCATCAACATTGCCACCCAAAGTGCCAAAGACTTGGCCTCTACCTACATTGCGTTGAAAGTGCAAGTCTTTTAAAAACCGGCTTTCATCCAATTCTGGTAGTCTATAGCCTACTAGAGCGTGGGAGCACGCAACGAGGGCTGCGAAGCACAACAGGATTGAGGACTGCATGGTTAACTGAAATAGAAAGGAGAGATTATTAACATAACTTTCACGGCTGACAGTGGTGCCCCTAATGGTCGTAGAATCCTTCTTAGCACCAGTTGTTTTTAATGTTACAGGAAGCAAATTTTCCAATACCAAGACCCCTGATAATTTCTGAAACACTAGATATCTGATCCATCTCCAAATCTTGGGAGCCTAACAATGTGGTAGTCCATCAGCAATAATGAATTTCAAACAGTTTAAAATAATTGAGAAACGAAAATGAAAATTCGCCGACATAACGTAATTTTGTCTAGAGCTACTATTGATGAATGACTATAACTCAATTTAATAGCCCCGAAAAGGTGAAGTTAGTCAACAAAAAATTGGTAATAGTTTCCATGAAAGTTTTTATTCCGTAGAAATTCTATACTATTATATAATACACACCTTATTAACTGTTAGTTACTTCTTCTCTCCACAAGAAACTATAGTAAAATGTGCCTTCCTCAATCCCGAGCTGATCATTTATACTAGCTTCAACATCTGAGGTGAATCCCTAGACCGATAGCACAGATGGATGACGTCGTGAATCACAGGGAGTAATTTTTTTTTATTGAACAGTACGGGATGATTGGTAGATAGTACCTGTGTGTGTGTGGATGCGTAAGTAGTACGGAGATAAGATAAAGTAGTAAATATACGTGTGTTTATGTAATATTACGCTTGTTGTTGAAATATAAATGAGCAGAATTGTTTAGTATTCAAGTGAGATTGTGAAGAGCGTCGGCGGTTGATATTTTTTCACTAACCCCAAACTGACAACCTGAGAGAAGTTTATGAGATTCTACGTGGTGTTTTAGCCTCTTATTTATGAGTTTTTCTAGAATTTTTGAGAAATTAGGAAGTAGAGATTGGTCTATAATTCGATACCAAAGTCTTATCTCCTGCTTTGTATATAGGAACAGTGACAGACTTTTTAAGCGCATCTGGAAAGACTCCTTCTGCAAAGACAGCGTTAAATAAGTGTGCTAGTGGTGCAATAGGGAATCCACTGCTCTCTTAATAAAAAACATGGAGATACCGTCCTATTCCGAGGAATTCTTAGACATTAAGGATAACTTAAAAACTACTCGTCAGATCTTGATCTAATTTTAAAGGCCACACCATAAGAAATACCAGCTTTAAATGAATCATTAAAATCGAATAAAACCTCCTCTTTTTTGAAGACGGTTGAAAATATGTCTACAAGAAGATTGTAATGGATTAAAATTACAAAATGAGCTTGCGTATATGTGTTTGTGTGCTGGTCAATACACATACAATGAGCTCAAACACGATGGTGCTATCTTATCTGATTGAGGAGTTGCTATACCCATCTTCCAACTCCATCATGAGACCAGCCATAGTACCATGTTATTTCAATATTTTATAGTTGCATAAGTACGCCAATTTTCAGTTTAATTGGATGCCAAGATGTGGTTGAATAATTTACTACCAGTTGCAGGACACACATACGAAAGCAAGGTAATATTAGTCTTCTAAGAGGAGAATTATGCATGCTTTGAACATGGTAGGATCTCTGACCGGAGGTCATTTATAAACGAAGAAATGATATTATACAGTGAAACTTGGTTAAATGGGACCTGGATAAGTGAGAAACCTCCATAACTGGACGTCATGCTGCGGTCCCAACACTTTGGCACTGAATTACCCCTGTTAGTGGGACGAAGCAGACCTCTATATCTGGGATTCGTTCTTTCCATTTATCATCATAGTTACCTCTATAACTGAGACAGCAACTGAATTTTATATGTATAAACCTCTGTAACTGAGATAACATCGTTTTGTTTGTTTACTTACTTATTCTACCCGCAAATTCCGCACTTAACTACGTAAGTAATTTTGAGCCTCAATGACCTCCAGTTTTAGTTTCGCTTTACTATCATACGCATGTTTATTTGAAAAATGTCAAAACGAAAGCTACAATCTTTATCAGTACGTGAAAAACTGAAGTTAATATCCGTTTATGAAAGTGGGAAGACACGCGATGAATATTTTGAATATTTTTATCCTTTACCTTTATTTTTTTTTTTTGATTAAACTGCTTTACATAACGCGTTATTTTATTTAATAATCGCACCTCTATAACTGAAATAACCTGTATTCTGACCTCTATTAATGGAACCTCCTGTAAATGAGACAGATATTTATTTATACCTGGATATCTGAGACACTGGGTAAGTGGAATACCTCTATAGGTGAAATAACATTTCAGGTCCCTTGAAGTCTCACTTACCCAGTGTCTCAGATATCCAGGTATAAATAAATTACGGAACCCTAAAAAAGCGACTATGCCATGAAGATGCTAAGGAAGGGCAGGTGTTTTAGCTATTTCAGAAGACAATATACAGTGAAACCTGGTTAAGTGGAATACCTCTATAGGTGAAATAACATTTCAGGTCCCTTGAAGTCTCACTTAACCAGGTTTCACTGTATATTGTCTTCTGAAATAGCTAAAACACCTGCCCTTTCTTAGCATCTTCATGGCATAGTCGCTTTTTTAGGGTTCCGTAGTCAACAAGGAACCCTTATTGTTTCACCATGTCCGTCTGTCCGTCCGTCCGCAGCTTATCTCAGAGATTCTTAGTACTAGAAAGCAATAATTTGGCATGGATATACATATCAATCACACTGATACAAGAATGTTCACATGGCAATGCGATGCAATTTCGACCGATACGTACAGGACAAAATTGAGACGACACACCATGTGGTTTGACTTGCGCAGTAGATGATAATAGGTCTCTTTAGCGGTATGAGGTCTGAGTGTGGGAAGGGATCGAGCGTCATCGGGTCGGTGGATAGAGCGCGGGATACGCGGTCAGGTCTCATCTTTGGTGGCACGCGAATTTACATTATTTTTTGTTAAAAAAAATTCTTTGTTTAATATTGCGTGCCGTATTGTATTGCCGAACAGTCGCTGTCATTCTATGACGCGTAACTGACCTTCAACCTTCAGCTAAACAATTTATTTCACCAACTGTGACTAGTGCACATAAATAATGTGGTTTGAAGTTATGTCTATACAGGGTCAATTAAAGTAGTTACATAGCGAAAATCTGCAGGCGTGATGGGTATTGATTTTCATCACCCTATCATCATCCCCAGCCTTTTAACGTTTCCACTGCTGGGACACAGGCCTCCTCTTTGTGAGAGGGAATGAGCCTGAAACAACCACGCGAGCCCAGTGCTGGTTAGTGGATGTCACATATTTTCGATTTTTTGTTTCTAGGACATGCAGGTTACCTCACGATGTTTTCCTTCACCGTTTTTAGCATTTTGTAGTGATGACACTTACGCCGGGAGCAGCAAACACTGCGTTACCGTGCTTCGGGTGACAGATCTCGGCGACAAGTGACAGTCCAGGAATGTGAGGCCTGCCCTGCGTGGAGTCCCGGTGGGTCTCTTGGACACATAGGATGTCACAGCGTGTCTTGCGAGCTAATTCAGAAAGAATTTCTGCTTTATCCTGAGAGAACCCTTCGATGTTGATCGAGACTACACACAAGGCTGGTTTTGTCAGTGGACTGCTTGTCCCCGAAAAGGGCCGATTAGAGTCTAAGTTTGCCATCGTGGTGGAAGGATTAGCCAATCGACAGAAGTCGATTGCCCAGGGTGCGCCGGACGTAACGGAAAGATCGGATGGTACGTCGCTCGGGGAGGTTCCTTTCATGCACCCCGAAAAAAATACCGTTTTTAGAATAGTGGTGATGCAATAATTTACACAAAGTAAAGCACCTGTCTGGGTTCGAACCCACGACCTACCACCATTGCACTACAATATTTTGATTTTAATGGCGATAAAACAAAGAAAATCATATCAAGAAACTAAATTTCCAGCGACGACCATTAACCCCGTAGTTAGCTGTACCTACGAGTATCTGACATTATTGTCATTAGATATCAATACTAATCACGTGTGCGGAAGTTCTCTAGTAAACGTAATTTGCCCCTGTATTCCCCGTTCCCGCCAGTAAGTTGCATTGTGCAATACCCACACATCGTCAGCTGTTATCACAAACAAAAATAGCCCAGAAACCCCCTTTATCGTCTCTCAGCTGATCACACTACGAACCCAAATATAAACATTTACGTGCTAATTACAACTGCAGCGATAACAAGGTCAGCCGTGTTCACCTTTGTTGATAAGGGGGATTCACTTTTCTTTCAACGATTCGTTATGGTTAGTCACAGAGCACGGAATTATGCGAGCTGGCAGCAACTATTTTATCGGCATAGTCTTTTTCTATCTTTGTTGGGGTCGGCTCCCAGTCTTACTAGATGGTGCTGAATACCAATATTATATATGAAGTGACTGCCTATCTTACCTCCACAACCCAGTTACCAGGTAACATGATACTCCTTGGTAAGAAGGGTCTGATTTTCTGGATTCTCATCGAACGTCTATTATAAATCTACAATTGACAGGCAGGATCAACGTCTTATCATGCTTGCCGAGACATCAGAATAGTGTTGTAGGAAAGGCTCAATCTAAGTAATTCATTGATGTGACATGACTCCTCAACTTAATTTTACTAATTGGTCTAAATAAATGTTCTATCAATATAATCGTAATATATTTAAATATAACACTATCCATACATATAGTACATAAGCTTGTATTGTAAATAAATGCGATCGATAGAATGACGTCTGACATAAATGAGTAGCAATTAAATAAGGTCCGCTAGTTTCATATCAAAGGATTTTTTTTACCGAGATATTTCCATTTTCAGTCTATTTCCATTTTCGATCAACTTTCGATCACTCAGGATGCGACACAATTTTTATGTAACGATAAAGTGGCAGCTCCAAATGTCAGTTTAGTCTACGAAATTATAAATCAGACTATAGTTAAAAGAGAAGCCAATACTGATATATTCATAAATTCAGCACAAGTTTCGGCTGCTACAGCCAAATTCAAAATTGACATGGGCCGTCATTTTCTGTAAGTAAACGGTGACCTTCACTGACACGCTTGGACCGTATGGTAAGTTTTGACAATGCTGTTTCTAGCCATGTCCACCGAAACGTCACGAAGCTCTGTGGTCTGAGTCACGTCAAACGTGCCTAATGAAGAGTTTCGCGGGGAATATTTTGGTATTTAGTGTTATGTTTTCCTTATGGTAATATTCATTGACTTCTATTGTTTTGGCCAGAGGTGTTTGTATAAATTATTTTACTTGAATTTTAATTACTACTTCATCTTAATTTTGACTGTAAGTTTCTAACTAGGCCAACCATATATCTACTTAGTACCTAGTTCGTAAATATTAGGGCACCACCCTTATTTATAATTAATCTTTTCCAGAGGCTTCGCTTCGCGCATTTTGCGGGATAAAAAGTAGCTTCTTAATATACCACTCAAAGTTATAATGTGGCTTCCTATCAAACGAGCAACCAGTTGCTGTCGCGTGACACCTACTTTGGTACCGCGCAAACGAAGGTGGTGGCAGCCACTAGTGGTTGGTGGCTGCTACAATTTGTTACTCTCCTGCTTATGAGTGCAAAAGTGAGTTGTGAATGGTCGCCACCAGTGACGTGTCGTGGACACAGTCACGTGTGGTTGACACTAATTCGCGAGTGGCTGTAACTCGCTACGCGTGTGTGGTGTATCAATACAAATTGTATGAAAAAAATTGTAAACTGTTTGTCGCTAGCCTCCAGTGACCGCCACTGGTGGCTCGTTTGCGCGGAGCCTCAGGGATCACCAGCCTGTAAACAAACAAGGAAATTCAAATTTACCTCTTTACCATGTAACATGTACCATTAGTTGAAATATTTATGCAAACTTTTCAAAAACCTACCAGCTTATTCCTGCCAAAAAAAATATGATTTTAGTGTGTAACTTACACTTGGTCTCCCTCGGGATAATCCCTTTCTCCCATTACCCATATTTAATCCAAGTTCTGACCATAATATTTGCCATGAATATCCAGAACGCACGTGTGTCCACAACGACCCCGACAAACTAAACCCGACAACTTCCCCGAAGCATAATTCAGAGGCTATCACCCAAAATCTGTATAATTACAGCCAACAAAACATTCAGTATGCCAACTGCCACTATTGAAGGCTATACAATTATAAAGGATTGCATGGAACACTAGCTTCTGCCAGCGAGTGGCTTTTTTCGTGCGTAAGTTGGTAATTTTTGTTGGGGTTTTTCTTTGTGATTTCTTCAATCTCTGCTAAGCGATGGGCAACCAATGTTTTAAATGTGCGCGGCTCTGCATTTATCCACGTCAGCTCTTTATCCAATGCGACTGTTTGGGCTTGTTGCGCTCCTAGCAAGGCTGCCTGCAGCTCCAGTCTGGGTACCGTAATAGGTTTTAATGGCGCCATCCTACTCTTGGCTGCCGCTAGTGCCACATGGATAGTGCCGTTAGGTCGTTCCGTTTGCTAATATAACGCCTCCTCGCTCGCATCGTCGAACGTATGTAGTTCGCGGGTGGTGACTTCACCATAGTCGTAGCAGCGTGGTATTCGTAGGCTTTCAATGTCGCGAAGCGACTCCATCCATTGCTTCCATTGTGGTTGTAGTTCATCTAGTAGGGGCTACTTCAGGGATAAAAACTATCCTTTGTACTTTTTCGAGTTATCTTGAGGTCGTGGGTTCAAATCTGAAAGAAGAAAAAGCCTGTGCGATTTTTAGGGTTCCGTTCCTCAAAAGGACAAAAAGAAATCTTTTAGGATCACTTCGTTGTCTGTCTGTCTTTCTATCTGTCCGTATGTCAAGACCATTACTGTGGAACGCCCAGATATATCAAGTTGAAATTAATATAACATATCTTATCTCATAGGTCTGCAATCCCTTGGAGCTGTGAAAAATTTGAAAAATGAAAAATTAAACTTCTAAATCAACGCAATCAAAAGATATAGCCGATTATGTCAGATATTTGAGCAATCGTAAGGGTACCAAAACCTTATTTATAGATGAATAAATGTTAGAAAATACATAAACTTTGGCTAAGCGATGTAGTACGTACATAGTGGCAAGATCAAGTTAAAGAATGTTTATAAATAGTGAAAATCAGATTACTTACGAGTATACATAGAAACTTCTCTAACCTATAAAACCACTAAAGATGTAGCTGCAGCCATAAAGGCTATAACTAAAGGTACATCCCCCGGCTACTATGGCTCAGCATTGAGCACCTAAAGCACGCTGGCCCGCATAATTATATCGAGAGTGCTGGCAATGTTTTATTTTCTATGTGTGTGCCATTCATATCTTATGAAACTGTTGTAGTGCCTGTAGTTGATGCCGGGGATGTTGATGTTGTTGTTGTTGAACTTCAGGCCTATTTCACTTGCAACAATTATAGCAAAAGTGTTTCACGTCTTGCTTAACACTCAGCTAGAAAAATATCCGTCAATGCATGAAAATCAGTTTGGGTTTCGGCCCAAACTGTCCACCGAAGCTGATCTTGTGTCATATAAAATCCTGTCGGAGAAAGTGGAGAGTATCGGGTTGCGCCCAGAGCTCTCGAACATATTCAAATATTGGCACAGACACCAGACCAATAGCGTCAGATGGGCGGTTCTAATGTCGGAACGTTGTTTCTAGTTGGCGTGCGGGGTGGGACAGGGGGTCAACTTTTCTGCGCTCTTTAAGCTCTATGTGAACACCCTGATGGTTGGGCTCAGCAGCCAGCATGTTGGTTGGCATGTGGATGGAGTATGCGTCAATAATTTGAGCTACGCTAACGACATGGTGCTGCTGAGCGCATAGGTCTGCCGTCTTAGGAAATTGATAAATACTTGGTTTGTTATAGTTGACCTAAAAGACGATGCGAATATTGAACGGCTGCGGAGGGCGTTGTCAGTCAAAGGTAATAAGATAGCGCGTAGGTTTGTGCATTGTTCGAGGGAGGTAAAAGTAACGCTCTTTAGAGTTTATTATACATCCCTCTACTCGTGCAGCTTGTGGGTAAAATATACACGTGCGGCATACAGCGCTCTCCGCGTCCAATTCAATAACGCATTCAGGACGGTGTTGGGGCTGCTCCGCCACTGCAACGCCTCGGGCATGTTTGCGGTGGCGCGTTTGAACTGCTTTCACGTGACGGTGGCAAGCGGTGCTCGTCTCTGGTACGGGGCAGCGCCAACACCGTCTTGGCGATAATTGCCCATATATCCAGCAATGTTGCAGTAGACATATTGTTACCTTGTGAGTGTTCGTTTTTAACCCCCGTCGAAAAAAGAGGGGTGTTATAAGTTTGACGTGTGTTGCTGTGTATCTGTGTATTTGTTTTTCTGTGTATCTGTGTGTCTGTCTATGGCATCAAAGCGCCTAAACGGATGACCGATTTTGATTTAGTATATTTTTGTTTGAAAGATGACTTTGTCGAGAGTGTTCTTAGCTATGTTTGAATAAAATCGGTTCAGCTGTTCAAAAGTTATTCGCATTTTACTCTTTGAATCTGGATTTTTGCAAGATGTCATTATTGCGTGTTTCGATAGATTGTCGATTAAAGCGTGTCTGCTACTAGGTATATTAATAAGTAGTTTAAAAACCGGCCAAGTGCGAGTCGGACTCGCACACGAAGGGTTCCGTACCATTATCGCATACACTGCAAAAAAATCACGTTTGTTGTATGGGAGCCCCGCTTAATTTATTTTATTTTAATTAATTAATTATTATTTTTTGAAGAGAATATACAACTAAATATTCTGTGAATATTTCAAGCGTCTACCTGTTGCCGTTATTAATATCGAGCAAAAAACGGCAAAAATATCACGTTTGTTGTATGGGAGCCCCCCTTAAATATTAATTTTATACTGTTTTTAGTATTTGTTGTTATAGCGGCAACAGGAATACATCATCTGTGAAAATGTCAACTGTCTAACTATCACGGTTCATGAGATACAGCCTGGTGACAGACAGACAGACAGACAGACAGACAGACGGACAGCGAAGTCTCAGTAATAGGGTCCCGTTTTTACCCTTTGGGTACGGAACCCTAAAAAGAATGAAATAAAAATTTAAAACGGGGTTTTTTTAAATTTGTAATTTTGTCTTGTTGTCTGTGCTTGTTATCCTTTCTGTATCCTTTTATGTTTTTATGATATGAGTTTTGTAACTTGAAATAAACTAATTTTATTTTTTATATCCAAACAGGGGAATTCCTAAACAAAACATTCAGTCAGCATAATTAACCTATTGCAAAGAACCTATCCTATTATAGTTGTCACTAGGTTAAATTTCATGCTCGTTTGATTGGCAACAATAAAAGACGCCTTTTTGCGCGAGAAAAAGTTCTGCGTCATCAGAAAAGACATAGCTTAGCAACTTTAGTACCCGTTTTCATATGCTACTGAAAACGAGTAGATACTATTATTATATCATATAGTTTTTTTATCAGTTTTAGCATTAAGGAAGATCTGTTTTGCATGGTAAATTTAATTGAACAGTCACGATCAATATCTTTTCCCCGATTTCTGAATTAAGCATTTGAAGAAGAGTAGGTATTTGTCAAACTATACTTTAGCCTGAAACCTATTATAATTTGACACTCAATACAAATACTCTAATAGGTACTCAATTTAGAAATCGGCCCCAGGTCATTAGCTAGGCTTTAAAACTATACCTACTGTAATTTCGGTACAGGGTTTTTGTTTGCTTATAAAAAGCTAAACCTGTTATGTGCTTTGATTGTTTCCGTAACGCCGTAAGGCAACTCCGATGTCATATAATAAATTTTGTCGTATTAACAACCCACAACATGCATACGTACAAAATATTTTTAATATCTATCATAATTACATAGTATAAAACAAAGTCGCTTCCCGCTGTCTATCTGTCCCTATGTATGCTTAGATCTTTAAAACTGCGCAAACGATTTTGATGTGGATTTTTTTAATAGATAGAGTGATTCAAGAGGAAGGTTTATATGTATAATACACGCGAGCGAAGCCGCTGGCATCAATCTAGTCTCATATAAAAATATGTACTGGCAGATGTAATTTCGGTCAAGCAATTTCACACACAGCAATTACAAATTTGACAATGTCTTAGTTTTTTCCAATCTGATTACAAACCTACCTAACGCATGACAAATAATAAAAACAACACGATAAATGGTGAAAATACAAACATAACTGCCGAATCTTACAACCCAAAAATAAACACTGCCAATCCCAATTTCGAAAACAGTCGCAATAATATACACTGTTTACTACTCAATCTTATCTCCGTACTACTACACATCCACACAAACATACACACTACCATTCAACATCCCGTGAACCGCTCAATTAAAAACAAATGAACTCCGTATGATTCACGACGTCATCACAAATAAGTCCCCTATGCTCTCGGTCCAGGGAATTTACCTCAGGTGTTGAAGCTAGTATAAATGATCGGCTCGGGATTGAGGATAGCACAGTTTACAACAGTTCTTTGTGGAGAGAAGAAGTTATAGTTTCCAAAAAGGTGTGTTTGATACTACGAAATATAAGGGGCTCTATCAGCAATAATGATTGTAAAAAGTTTAAAATGTACGGGATTGAACACGTGAACTTTGGCTAGCACCTATCAATCCCATAATATATTTTTGACTTTTTGACAATTGATTACCGTTATATCTGCAGGCCCATAATTGACCATAGAATTAAAAAGATCATAATATGGGTTCCTGAGTTAGATCCTTGGAAAGAGCTGTGTTTCAGAAAATTTCAATCTCCTTCTCTTTCTCTCTCTGTAGGCCGAAGATGGTATTCTGGATTATATAATATGGTACCTATTTAATTGGCGATTTGTATACTACGTATGCACTTCTGCCTATTTCTTCGAGGATTATAGTCGTAATATTATATTTGAAATCTCTTCCTTTCATTTCAGCTTCACCATGCAGTCCACAATCCTCTTGTGCTTCGCAGCCCTCGTTGCTTGCTCCTACGCTCAAGTCTACAGGCTACCAGGAATGGAAGACAACGATTTATTCAAAGACTTGCACTTTAAGCACAATGTTGGTGGAGGCTATGTCTTTGGCAGGTTGGGCAGCAATGATGCTGGATTATTCGTGAGTATACCTTTACTATATATTAATTCATGAAGAGCAATCTTTAATATGGTTTAAATGTTTGGGCATTTAAACAGACGATAAAATATTATTGGTAATCTTTTAGTGTCAGAGTTTTATTATAATTATGGTTTAAAATCACAAACAATAGGTTTTTATAAAAATACCTCTGAGCTGTTAAATATGAATGTAACCTATTCAGTCAGCCCTGATACTTGTTGACCAGCAAATATTTACATAAAAGCTTTACGTAATCGGCCTATGTAAGATTTCTACTGCTGGGAGACACTCCTGTGAGAAAGATTTTTGTAATCTAAACTGATATTATACATACGATAAAATTTCTGAATTTAACCTAAATAAACTTAAAAAAAAACAGGAAAACTATGATGATTATTATTTCCAGAAAAAACTAACTAAACAACCTTTCCGTAGGGTCGAGGTGGCTACAAGCAAGATATCTTCAATGACCAACGCGGTCGTTTCCAAGGACAAGCCTACGGAGAGAGACAGCTCGGTCCTGCTGGGGACAGTAGTGTTCTAGGCACCAAGTTGGATTGGCATAATGCTAACGATAATGCTAGAGCATCTCTTGATGTTCATAAGGAGATTGGAGGCGGTAGTGGTGTAAGTATTCACTTCTTACTCTTGTTAATTAAGTTGTGTAGTGTTGCCTTGTTGTTGTTGTCTTATTCTAAAGCACCTTCGAGGTGTCGGACTTTTAGCCAAAACTTGGTTTTTAGGACTCAAAAGAATTGTTTTATAGCTAACCGTAATTCGTTTCTTTAAAAATTTAGTGGTGTTTCACTTCTGAAGAAAAACCTCTATTTATCTATATCTAATGGATGAAAGAGTACAGTAGCTTTCAAGTCAGTGATAAGCAAACCGGTGTAAACTGGCATCTTTTTCTATTGAAATTCAGTTATTCGCTAGGCCAGCTCTAGTTTAGTGTTACATAATTTTCTGAACTATAAAACTATTCTTTAATATATTGCTGAAAACTCGATCTGATCAGTAGAAAGATAAGAAATCAGGTTTATATTTATTAGTATTTACTTAATTTGTCACGAGTTTGTATTTTCATATTTCTTAAATAATTTTATTTGGAGCCACATTTGAGCTCTATAGGATCCAGTAGCAAGGCAAAACCAATCAAGCAACCAAAGTCAGACATAAAACTAACGCAAAAATTCTCCTCATTTCAGGCGACCTTGACCGGTGATGGAGTATGGAAAGTAGACAAGGATACCAGGCTCGTTGCTGGAGGTACCGTGGAGAAGAACTTTGGACATGACAAGCCTCAAGTTGGACTTGAAGTTAAAGTTGAACATGACTTTTAGGTAGCTTCAAGTAAAATTTTTTTTGTACAGTTAGATAAGTCATCAAATCATTTGGCAGTTATTGTCGCTTAGTTCATTTTGTTCTTTCTAGATCTGGCTTGCAGTAGTCATCATTAGATACTTTCTTTTCTGCATTTATATTCATTGTATAATTGTAGGCGATTTGATTGTGTTCATTTCTGTATTATTTATTAATTACTACTTAAGATTAGATCAATATTATGCCAAACTTTTTTGTATTGTAAGTAAATTATGATTAATAAGTATACAATTTTAAATATTAATAATATTTTTTGTAAATAAAATCCATTTGGTCGAAAGCTATCTTTTCTTTACATCGACTTTGTTGTGTTTTTTATAGTAGGTTAAGAGATAAGTATGTTGTATGACTTTAGTACCTAAATAATGTAAATGTAACGTTATAAAATAATATAAAATCCCGTAACGCAACGTTAACACGTATAATTATGTTTTTAAAATAAAATACACCAAGAATATATGAAAGAATATAAAAAGATGAATCACATTATTAACAAGTTTTTCACAAAAAGGTAAATCACATGAATAAAATATTAAAAAAAGACCGAATTCAAAAGCAAAAAACTAAAAAGTAGTAAATAAGTTTCGTTTCGAAAGCCTTTGTCTTTGGTACTTCTTTTTTATCGTTTTTCTATTTATATTTACGATATGTTTTTCGTTAACTGCGGTTTTTTTTCCGTATTTTTAACCACTTTTAAAAAATGATGAGATTCTATGTTCGACTTTATGTTTTCACCGGTTACTCCGTCAATTATTACGGACCGATTTTGACATTTCTTTTTCGTTTGAAAAGTTATACCCTCGAGGAGTTCATCAGATCCTGACTTGGTGGCAATGAACTCCTCTGATGATGAAGCCGGAAGGTAGGCACCGGAACTGCGTAATAAAACAATATATCCCATTCGTGTTTAGGCTTGTTGGAATTGTCATGAGAAGACCATAGCTATAAATGACTGAAGGCTACAAATAATTTTCATGGTAATATATTACTAAAACTGAAAAGATAAAAATAAAAAAAAAATAACAAAAAAACAAACCGACTTCCAAAACAAAATACTACAAAGCGAAAAATAATATTCTTTTTGGATGTCGGTGTCAAAAACGAAAAAAGAAAAGGTACCAAAGACACCGACTTCCGAAAAGAAAGTTATTTTTGCTTTGTAGTGTTTTGTTTTGGAAGTAGGTTTAGTTCATTTGTTAAACAGTTTTTAATAATATGATTTACCTTTTTGTATTCTTTTATATATTTTCGTTGTTAAGTAATAACGTGACGTTAAGTGCTTTTTTAGGGTTCCGTACCCGAAGGGTCCAAACAGAACCCTATTGCTGTAATTATTGTCTGTCCGTCTGTCTGTCCGTCGTCTGTCACAAAGGTTTTACAGCCAAACAGTTCGAGCTACAGTCTTAAATATTTCACAAATACAAAGCCATACAAATTGAAATTTAAACAAAAATGTTTTTAAGGGGGTCTCCCATACAGCGAAAGTTCAATTTTTTTTCCAATTTTTTTTGAGTTTTTGCTTTTTGGTACGGAACCCTAAATGTGCGAAGTCCGATAAGCACTTTGCCGGTTTTAATTTTATTTTATAACGTTACACTACGTATTTCAAACTCATAACAGATTAACATAGCAAAAAAACAGTAACTGAAATTCTGAAATCGCAAACATATTGACATAAAAAGTAGGTAGTGAAATATTTGTTAGTCATCTGTTTGAAAAGACGGATTTGCCTTGCAATGAGACTAGCTGATATATAGGTACTCAAGGATGAAAAAGTATCACTGGCTTAAGTGTCAAAATTATGACTGAAGAGTTCATAGCACCTTTAAATTCATGCAAAGGGGCAACCCACGTCAACCTCTCACCACAAACCTTAGTACCTACCTACTATGATCTTTGTTGCAACTACCCTTCAATCCCAAGAGTCCCTCCACACTTATCTACATACATTCACTTCTAAACTTATTTAATTATTCAACCGTCGACGCTCGGGGATGCGCGTGGATACTCGGGCGAGCTCGGCAAACTGCAAAACTTTGATAATTACTAGCATTCCGAGTGGAGAAATTGTTTGTTTTTGTTGCAGTGGTGCTGGTAAGAATGTGTTTGTACCGGAATAAAGTAGGATTGCATTATATACGTCATAGAATAATCACCGGAATCCGGACCGGACTGTAGCCTTGCTATATTCGGTAACAGATACATAGGCATATGAAGATATGAGAATTTCCGATCAGGTTTGTTTGAAAGACGTCCGCTGCTGGAGATAAGCCTCCCCCAAACGACGCTATAAACAATTGGCTTGTGCTTCTAGCATCCAGTGATCTTCCGCGGCCCTCGCGAGGTCATTGGTCCGCCTTGTGGGAAGCTTTCTTACAGCTGCTTATTCCGATACGCGGCCGTGATTTCAGAACCTTACGGCCACATCGACCATACGATCTGTAAGCAATGTCCCTACTGTTATTGAGGCAGTTTTTTAGGCTATGTCGCTTACCTTGCCTTCTCTTCATGTCATACCTGTACCAGAGTAGGTACCTACACCACCTAAGTATCTAGTTAGTGCGCGGGGCTCTATTCCATTTTGATTGAACCTAGCAATAACTAGCAAAGTGCACTTAGTGCATACGGGCTTTGATCGTGTACAACTCAATTAAAACGCTTCTGCCCTTGATTCACGTTACTAGATCTTGCAAGAGGCAATGGCGTTAATACTGGGGTAATAATTTGGTTCGCTTAATGTATACCTACATTTATGTTGCACCGACCCTAAATAATTTGAGATGATAGACCGTTTCTCTATTAACAACTTATCTGAAAATGTATGATTCGTTCAACCGGAAAAGATGTTGCAGATTGTCTACGATTCTACAAAAATGAAAATACTGAAAAGCTTCTAAGAGCGCCATCTGCTCCAAATATGTGGAACTGCGTTACAAATGAACTTTAACTTTGTTGAAAACGAAAACGTTGGAACTCTCGCATGAGTTTCATGAAATAATGAAAATAAGCTAAGATTATAACATGATTTGTAATTCAAAAATGTCATTGCCAACAAAAATCGTTTTTAATGAGTAATTATTAATTTTAGAACAAGACTTAACAAAAATTACTAGTTTTACCGCCATCTTTAGATAAGACTAAAAACTATTTACACCGTGCACCGCTAGCAAACCAACACTTCGTAGGAAGTGAGGCTAGTTACATTGAACCGCACTAGATGGCGCTAACTTCAAACTAACAGTGAAAGTTATGTCAGTGGTCACCAGATGGCATGCAATAATTAGCTAAAGGAAAGTAATTCAAATAAAATAAAAGCTAACAAATCAGGCTGACCTACAATTTGATAAAAAACCAAGCCGTTACGCTTTTAAACAACTCTATCATAGTCAAATTGCAAGAGAATTGACAGAAAGGCATACACAGCTTTTATTTTTTAAAATACTTCAGAAAATTGATTTTATCGGTGCGAGCATGTCTTCGCTACACTAATAAATCGATTAACCGCAACTAATATCTGTTTACGCCTATTTCATGACAAAAAATTACCAACTTTTAAGTGCCTAGGTATTTATTCAGGCTAGATTAATAGATACTTACGAGTACCTTGTTGTTTTAAAAGTTGTTTAGAGAATTTGGTCACTAATACACGTGAAATCGCAGAACAAACTCAATGGACTCCAAGTAGCCGTTTCCAGACACTTATAACTCAAGGTTCTTATCGCAGATGATGAAAATTAAGAACTTTTCCACATTTGGGGGTTCATTATCAGCCACTACTGGGACACAGGCCTCCTCTATGTGAGAGGGACTGGACCGTAATCCACCACGCGGGCCCAGTGCGGGATCGTGGATGACACAGGTCTTCGAATTTTCGGTTCTAGGACATAGATGGTTCTAGACGGTTTCATTACGAAGTTTACCTTTACCGTTTTTAGAGAAGTGGTGATGAAATAATTTACACAAAGTAAAGCCTGTCTGGGTTCGAACCCACGATCTAAAACTTGTAAGTCGCGGCCGATACCACTGGGCCATCACTGGTGCATTTGGGGGTTGAAAAGGGCGAATATACAGCAGCTGTAACTTATGATAAGGTGTGTATATTTCTACTAGAAAGAGAATAAACCTCCGATAGTATACCTGTGTTCTAATTATTTTTAGGGTTCCGTTCCCAAAGGGTAAAAACGGGATCAAAGACAAAGATATTTAAAGCGGCACTTTTGAACGTTACGTTAAAATTTACAAGGAATAAAATTTGATTCTACCTTGCATTCGGAAAGTAGCTAGTTATAGAGAAGAACGCACAAGAAACTCCATAGACCCTATTATTAAGACTCCGCTGTCCGTCTGTCACCAGGCCAGTTAATTTTTTAACAGATGATTTATTTCTGTTGCCGCTATAACAACAAATACTAAAAACAGAATAAAATAAATATTTAAGTGGGGCTCCCATACAAAAAACGTGTTTTTTTTGCCGTTTTTGCGTTAATGGTAGGGAAACATTCATGCGCGAGTCCGACTCGAACTTGGCTGGTGTCGGTCGGTGCCAACGTGGGAGACATTCGTTGGGATAGAAGGAATGGTGGGATGATGGAAGGATTCGACTAAGATATTCTTCCTAAGAATATCTTAGTCATATGTATATGTCAGATCCAGGTATATAGAATCAGGATTTGACCTACTTAGTGACATACCGGTGTTAGATTATAGTCGTGGGCGCAGAATGTGGGATACGGGTAAACTAGAGAAATATCTCCTGTAACTTCTACACAGTTTTAATTCGTTACAGAGTACTATCACCATGATACTAAGTAATACTCTGGACTCAAAAGGAAACACGGGCAGTTCCCAGGCCCGCATGTTGCCACGGCCATGTTCGAACGATCACTGTCGCTCTCCAATGAACAATGTCGACACCATACCCTTAGACTCTACCCAGTACCAAACAAGGTACTTGTGAATCATTTTAAGTAAACAAATCATGGCATGATCCGACATATAGTATACTAAGGTTAGGTACCATTCAGAACATAAGGCAAACTCACCATCTGCCTGCCATTGTCCCATGTTTCATAGGTTCGGCGCAACACGTTTTATTATTCCATACCATCCTGTTCCCCGTCACGCTATTACTGACTCCCTTTTCTTTCATATCACTCCTCACAGAGTCCATCCATCTTTTCTTTGGTCGTCTCGTCCCTCTCCATCCAGCCACATTTATATTCATGACTCTTAAAGTAGGTCAAACTAAAAAAATAAATTCAAAATCGTATAATTATTTAAGTTAAGTCAAAATCGTAATTCAATATCATCACTTTTCATAGATTGGGTACCTTCTAATAATATTAATTAATTACTCTTCATTGCAGTACCTACCTACTTAAGTGCCAAAAAAATAATTAATTAACATTATCGTCTAAGTTTTTTACCTAGACGATAATGTTAATTAATTTATTTTTTTCGATAATGATAATTGTTAACTGGGGGGTGACCATAAGCTGTTAGAGCAAGGTTGTTTTCAGTAAGCGTAGGGGGGGTGTATACATCTATCCCTTTTTCATAGTCGAGCCATGATAGTTTTGACACTTCATGGTACGGGGACTGCAATGAACCGCCCCTTTGATACTTACAAAGGGGCGGTTACACCGCTCTCTTAACTGATGTTAGGTAGCCGTAAATCTGGATAAATACATGGCCACCTGCCGGCTCCATCATGAGACCAGCTGTTTAGTAACAGATTATTTCAATGTTTCCAAAGTTACAAGTTATAAGTACTCTAAGTTTCAGTTTAGTCGAATGCCAGAAAGTGCTTGAAATATGAATTACTAGTTGCCAGACACTCATACGATAGGTAATAAATGCTTGTAATAATAATAATTCTGATGAATTTATTTCATTTGTTTAATATTAGTCTGCTCCGAAAATTTAATTAAATAACATTATCGTCTACCAGGCTTACATAAGTGAATGTAAGTATCAAAGAGATGGTTACACCGCTCTCTTAACTGATGTTCGGTAGCCGTAAATCTCTATGGACATAACGAAAGATTTACTGCAAGAAATAGATTTGATATCTGTTTGAATCCTAGATTATTCGTATCTCGTTTTTATGGTCGATTTCTCTAACTCTAACATAAATATTCTATTGGGCCAGGTAGGTTTCATGCTTGTTTCATGCCTGGATTTTATTCACTAAATCATGCATGTTCAGATTCGACCAAGTACTTACAAACTCTTTCCTTGAACACTCATTGTGTTCTAAAAATCCCGACTGCTTAAAAAGCAAACTAAAAGACGTAATCAAGAAAAAAATCATGCTGTGCAGTCGGAGGATACATATTCGCGAGCTGGCGGACCAAAACCAGATGTATCCTCCGACTGCACAGCATGATTTTCTTCTTGTTTACGTCTTTTTAGTTTGCTTTTTAAGCAGTCGGGTTTTTTGATTTTTTTAATTAACTTTTTTTATTTACAACTTTTTAGTTATTTTTTTTTAGAATTAGGTACATTTAAACATATAAGTGTTATATATTTTTGAAATTGCCTCTTAAAATCCTTTATTTTGATAGACCCCACACGATGGGATTGGAAGAAAAAAAAAAAAAAACCCCACAAAATGGCGCCCAAAATCCGTCATTTTTGTTTTTTCCAATTTTAATGTAGTCAGTGACACTCGCAGGATTAAGACGAATCGATTGACGTAAGAATCATCAAAATCGGCCAACGCGTTTGATCTCTAGAACGCCACATAGGAACAAACATACATACATACATACGTACATACGTATATAGACTGATAAACACATTACCCTCCTTCGGCAGTCGGGTAAAAATGCAACGAGTCAAGATAACGGACCAATAGCACAATCAAATAAATAAACCCAGGTTAAGAATGACTCAGAAGCAATCTGTATATAACATGGTACTTTTATTTTTATTAGGGTAAGCTCACGTTGCCAATTTTTGCTTTAAATGACATTGATATGCTCATTTGTAAAAAAAAGGATGTATCGGACCTTGACCAGCGGATGCAGAGACAAACGGAGGTAGAACTTGCAAAAAAAAAATAGTAAATGATTATTTTAAACAAAAAATATACTCGTCAAAGGGCTCTAGAAGGGGCAAAGTATGCAATTTCTTAGTGCACACTAAAACTAAAAATTAGTGTGCACTAAACAGTTGAACACACACTGAACAGTTACTAAACAGTTCATAAGGCTTTTCCTTGGCGGTGGCAGAGATATGGAATAAAACACTTGAACTTTGAGTTCCACAATAAAAACCCTTGCTACATTAGAGGGTCTTAGCCTATTTCGAGCCGATTTTCTTTACTATACTCCATAAAAGATAGCTTGATCTCTGCGACAGCTGTCAGTATCAATACAGTAACAATAGCGCTTGACAGGCTAACAATAACGTATACGTCAGTTTGATATAATTATGTCGCAGAGATCAAGCTATCTTTCATGAAGTATAGACGTCCTTTTTTTTTTTTGGTTTGGAAATCATCCAATGACTTCTCCCGCTCTGGGTGAAGCGGGAGGGCGTGTCAGACTTTTACTGATAAAACCCACCCGTGTTCCTTCAGTTGTTTGTGCCAGGGCCGCGGTAACACTCTTTCAAATTTATCCGCGACCCAGACAGACATCGGCCCTGTCGGGCCCAAGTATAGATCTCCTACATTGCCAAAGTTGATTTGTAGCATACTGTAATCACACTTGCGAATAAACACTTAAAACACCTTTTACTCACTACTTGTGCTTACCTAACAACAGTTAGCATAAATAGACATTCACAAAAAAGAAAAAAATAAGCCCCTTTGACTCATTCGCTCATCTAAAATTAGAATATGTAAATTAGATTCGAGGCTATTTACAACCCGGCCTTTTTAAACTTCGGTTACAAATTAGCTTCTAAATTGTTTCCGTGGGTGTCAAAATAAGAGGCTGAAGAATTTTATTAGGGTAAATCGATTCTTGGTAACCCTTAACAAGCAACCACGCAAGCATTTTCGAAGATAGAGGCATCAATACACCAACATTTTACAGTTATAACAATAATGTTAAGTCCAATTTGAAATAAAGGGCAATAAGCTTATTGGCAACAGAGTAATCACAAATAAATCTAGGGCAAAAACAGACAACGAGCTGTTATAAAAATTACCTGGGGTCTTAAAGACAAGAGTGAATAGGTTACTTCCAGGCAAGCGTGTTTCGGCGTCAACCACATCATTGCTTACCATCAGGTGAAATAGTGTACAAACGCGAGCCTATTAAAAAGACTCGCACACCGAGGGTTCCGTACAAATAGCTACTTCACCAAAATAGGTAACATTACTGAAGGTGAAAGCAATAAAAGCGCCGAATATTGCTCTAACGAAGGGACAAAATTAACTTTGGCATTCGAAAACTGTTGTTCTCATACATCAATATAGGACGCGGTTAGTTTACCAACTGCAAATAAATTAAATAATATTATTTTTATGTAGGTAAAACTTTACTTGTGCTGTAGGACATTGCTCATTGTCAAATTCCATGATACTAGGTCAACGGCAATTACCCTTTAGGTTTTGATTCCCTTACGATTCTAAAAATATGAGACATGAACGGCTTTTATCTTTTGATCGCACTGATTTTTTCATAGCTGCAAGAGTTTTGCCATCCTGAGTATATTATATTAATTTCAACTATATATTTTCAGGCGTTCCAGAGAAAAAGGTCTTGACACACGGACAGACAGACAGACAACGAAGAGATCCTAGGTATAAGAGTTCCTTTTTTTCATTTTGAGGAACAAAACCCTAAAAAAATGTTATTACTACACGGGTATATTGCCCAACTCAACACAATCACCTACAGACAATGGTGCCAGTAGATCGTATTCTCGACAAAATAATTCGGAAGTGAATTGGAATCGAGATCAGAATTAGCTAACGACGCGTCCGTCACGCATGAAGGAATATTGAGTTCTCACGTTTTAGTTAATTAAATAATTGGACTAAATTATTATTTAGCAATCAATGTTTTTCCATTGGGAATCAATGGAGTACAGCAGAGTAACCCCTGAAGGCAACACACTTGAAGAATAAATATTATTTGTCATTGTATGAACTATTTTTATTTTATGATATACTTGTATCAAGCGCAAGTTCGATCGTGCATGGAGTACTGTTCTCATCTCTGGGATGGATCTGCCAAACACCAGCTTAATGCTCTAGAGTCGATTGAAAAGCGGGCTAAGAAACTCATCGGCAATGAGGCACTGGTCAAGTCGAAGCTCCAGAGCCTGGAACATCGTCGCCGAGTTGCCAGCTTGTCGGTTTTTTATCGGTTACATTTCGGAGAGTGTGCGATGGAATTGCATGATTTAATTCCGCCCAGCCCGTTCCATCATCGGACTACCAGACGTACGGCGTTGCGTCATCGGTACATGGTGGACATCCCACCCATACGCACAAAACGTTTTGGGGACACTTTCATTATGCGTACAGCTAAGGAGTGGAATTCCCTGCCGGAGTCTGTATTTCCCGATAGCTACAATCTAGGGGTCTTTAAGTCAAGAGTGAATGGGTTTCTTCTAGGCAAGCGTGCTTCATCGTCGACCTCATCATCGCTTACCATCAGGTGAGATAGTGGTCAAGCGCAAGCCTATAGACAATAAAAAAAAAAAAAAAAAAAAAAAATGATATTTACATACACCATCATTATCATCACATCACATCATCAGCCATCAATGTTCCCACTGCTGGGATACAGGCCTCCTCTCTATGAGAGGGAATGGGCCTTAATCCACCACGCGGGCCCAGTGCGGGTTGGTGGATGTCACATGTCTTCGAAATTTTGTTCTAGGACATGCCGGTTTCCTCACTATGTTTTCCATCACCGTTTTGAGAGCAGTGGTGATGAAATAATTTACACAAAGTAAAGCGCCTGCCTGGGCTCGAACCCACGTCCTACAACTTGTTAGTCGCGGCCGATACCACTGGGCCACCACTGTTCTCATTATCATCGTTCAGTTGAAATACTTCCTTTCTGAACAAAGCTCTCTCACACACATCACCAGAAGGATTGTTTCTGTAAACGTCTGTGCGTTCCGCACCCAATTGTTTGCACGAACTCTGGTGAAGGTCGCGCGAATCGGCAATGTCATCCGTTAACCTCTTGGGAGGCCAAATTTGCGCTATGCTTTCCGATGCACGATTGCCATAGGTTAATTATAGAGTGATGACGCAAAAGTAAGTTGGTACCACACATAATTCCATACACAAGAGAAGTCAGTAACTAATCTAAGTTATTTTAATGGATCAATAATAACAATCTGGATCTTCGATATTTAAAAATCCTTGTCTTTAAAACCCCTGATGGAAAAAGAAGGGTGTTATAAGTTTGACGTGTGTACGTGTGTGTGTATCTGTCTGTGGCATAATGGCTCATAAACGGGTGAACCTATTTTGATTTAGTTTTTTTTTGTTTGAAAGGTGAATTTCGGGAGTGTTAGATTATCGATTCAGCCTTTGAAAAGTTATGGGCGTTTTACTGTTTTAATTGGGGTGTTTTCGCAAGATATCTTGTCATAATTACGAGTTTTATAGATTGTCGATCGAAGCGTGTCTATTACTAGATAAAATATGTAGCATAAAAATGTGTCGGGGTTTTTTTAAATTTAACTTGTCTATTAAGCCACGACCCACAAACGTAACCATCATGATACATTCACAAAATTGTTGCCAATCAGCCACGAGCCACTCAATCGGTGCCCATCAATGGCATATAATATTTAGACAGGTAAGATCCGCTCTTCAGACGAAGAGAATGTGCATCGTCTTTTGTTTGGCACATTTATTTCAAGTTACGGGCTAACCGCAACGGAACTCGAACGTTGGGTGACTGATTGACAAACTGTTATTATTTTACTCCGCTCACTCTGTATGCTTTGGGACTTGGGAGCATGAGGAATATTTATTATTATTTATTTATTATATACTTTATTGAACACCACAAAATACGTACAGGACAACGTTCACAAACAGAAGTGTACAATGGGTGGTCTTAACGCACTGGCAATCTCTTACAGACAACCTTTGGATTTTTTAACCTACTTCCCAAAAAGGAGGAGGTTCTCAATTCGATTGGTATTTTTTTTTAATGTATGTACATCGATTATTAAATGACACCTGGACCGATTTGGAAAATTCTTGCTTTGTTTGAAAGGATATACTTCCCAGTTCATTGGTCATCAGGTCAGGATCTGACGATGGGATCTTGGAGAAATCGAGGGAACTCCTCAAATATTATATCTTTTTGCATTTTCATCAACAATACAAGCATTTGCACTCAGAAAGTATCATTTGGTGAAGTGGAACTGGTGAAGAAGACCACAGATGGCCAATGGAACTCCTTAATGCTAAGTATGCCACGGGTCTACGATATCTCGAATAGTTAAACGACTATGATGCAGCAAATACTTATAAATAAATAGTACTGATGAAAATGGTACCATCGAACTGATCTGATGATGAAGCCGGCAGGTAGGCACTGGAACTCCGAAATAAAACAATGTATCCTAGTCGTATTTTGGGCTTATTGGCATCGTCATGAGATGTAGGTACTTTGGCTATATATGATTTTATTTGGCCAGTGGAGGTACCTATCTTAACTAATAATAATTACGATAATAACTTTCTTTTCCGAAATCGGTGTCTTTGGTACCTATTGTTCTCCGTGTTTCGACACCACTTCGGAAAAGAAAGTTATTTTTCATTTGGCTTATGTTTAACTTACCACCAGATATAGTAACATATAACAGACAAAAATAGTAAATGATCACCAAAATTAAACCCGCATCTTATTGTAAAATTATAACCAAAGTTTTAACATCTCGCTATCCTGTTTAGGCAAAATGACTCCAAATAAATCATTGTTAACCCAAAAGTAGTAAATGATCACCAAAAGTAGTAAATGATCACCAAAAGTAGTAAATGATCACCAAAATTAAACCAATGACCAAAAAGATTATAAAATTTCTGGGAGCAACTTGGAAGTAGCGCTCGCCGGCCGCTGCCGCGGCACCGCTCGCTTTGCTCGCTCGGCTCGCGCGCGGTTGGTCACAGTTCTAACCTAACCTAACCTATTTTACAACATTAAATAGCGCAATAATTTGCTATTAAAATTTGGTGATCAATTTACTAAATTTGGTGATCATTTACTATTTTTGTCAGTATATTACTAGATTTGGTGGTTAGGGGTTATCGTCACAAAGTTTTTTTTGGTGGTCATTATATTTATTCCCTTTTCATTTTGTAGTGTATTTTTTTGGAAGTAGGTTTGTTTTTTTTGTTTAAAAGTTTTTTTTTTATGGTACGTAACCAGATCTTTGGTGACTGTCCATGGCCTCTTTTTCCATTCATAACTCCTCTATTCATATCGTCATCCTCCTGCCTAAAGTTAACGTTACCTCTTCTATTAAAAAGTAAATACCACAATCATTATAAGATCAATTTTGGGACACGAAAAATACACAAGTACTTAAGCAGCTTCCTGTCTGCCATATTTAACTTATATCAATAAGGAAACTGTATTTCAGATTTAATATTAAACGTTTGTTTTTAACCCCCGACGCAAAAAGAGGGGTGTTATAAGTTTGAGGTGTGTTGCTGTGTATCTGTGTATCTGTGTATATGTGTGTCTGTCTGTGGCATCATAGCGTCCAAACGGGTGGACCTATTTTGATTTAGTTTTTTTTGTATAAAAGGTGACGTAATCGAGAGTGTTCTTAGCCATGATTTAAGAAAATATTCTCAGCCATTTGAAGATAATCAGCTCTCTACTAATTGAGGTAAAGATATGAGCAACTTTCATAGGTCTAATCGATTTGAAATTTAGAATCCTGTCAGTTCAATGATATTGCTAAAACATAATAATCTTGAACTGATGCTGGGGCATCATCAGGAATCACAGGACGCCCAACTCCTCAGTAACTTACAGCAGAGGTATCGTCTTTGGACTCATTGGAATGGTCTCTTTGAATAGGTTGTAGATGGATGGTGATCAGGATCTGATGATGGATGGTGATCAGGATCTGATGGTGGATGATGCTTGTGATGGATAGGGGATTAAGAGGTAAACTGTCAGTTCAATGATATTGCTAAAACTTAATAATCTTGACCTGATGCTGGGGCATCACCAGGAATCAGCAGGACACCCAACTCCACGCTTACTTACAGCAAAGGTATCGTGTTTGGACTCATTGGAATGGTCTCACTAAATAGGTTGTAGATAGATTGTAATCAGGGTCTGATGATGGATGGTGCTGGTATGGATATCGGATTGAGAGATAAACTGTCAGTTCAATGATATTTCCAAAACATAATAATCTTGACTTGATGCTGGGGCATCACCAGGAATCAGCAGGACAACCAACTCCACACTAACTTACAGCATAGGTATCGTGTTTGGACTCATTGGAATGTTCTTATTGAATAGGTTGTAGATATATGGTGATCAGGGTCTGATGGTAGATAGTGCTGGTGATGGATAGGGGATTGAGAGATAAACTGTCAGTTCAATGATATTGCTAAAACATAATAATCTTGAACTGATGCTGGGGCATCACCAGGAATCAGCAGGACACCCAACTCCACGCTTACTTACAGCATAGGTATCGTGTTTGGACTCATTGGAATAGAGATAAACTTTCAGTTCAATGATATTGCCAAAACATAATAATCTTGACTTGATGCTGGGGCATCACCAGGAATCAGCAGGACATCCAACTCCACGCTAACTTACAGCATAGGTATCGTGTTTGGACTCATTAGAATGGTCTCATTGAATAGGTTGTAGATATACGGTGATCAGGCTCGTATGATGGATGGTGCTGGTGATGGATATGCGATTGAGAGATTAACTGTCAGTTCTATGATATTGCTAAAACATAATAATCTTGACCTGATGCTGGGGCATCACCAGGAATCACAGGACACCCAACTCCTCAGTAACTTACAGCAGAAGTATCATCTTTGGACTCATTGGAATGGTCTCATTGAATAGGTTGTAGATATATGGTGCTCAGGGTCTGATGGTGGATGGTGCTGGTGATGGATAAGGGATTGAGAGATAAACTGCCAGTTCAATGATTTTGCCAAAACATAATAATCTTGGCTTGATGCTGGTGCATCACCAGGAATCAGCAGGACACCCAACTCCACGCTAACTTACAGCATAGGTATCGTGTTTGGACTCATTGATTGGTTGTTGGCAGATGGTGATCAGGGCCTGATGTCGGATGGTGCTGGTGATGGATAGGGGATTGAGATAAAAACTGTCAGTTGTATGATATTGCTAAAACATAATAATCTTGACCTAATGCTGGGGCATCACCAGGAATCACAGGACACCCAACTCCTCAATAACTTACAGCAGAGGTTTCGTCTTTGGACTCATTGGAATGGTCTCATTGAATAGGTTGTAGATAGATGGTAATCAGGGTCTGATGATGGATGGTGCTGGTGATGGATATGGGATTGAGAGATAAACTGTCAGTTCAATGATATTGCCAAAACATAATAATCTTGAATTGATGCTGGGGCATCACCAGGAATCAGCAGGACACCCAACTCCACGCTTACTTACAGCATGGGTATCGTGTTTGGACTCATTGGAATGGTCTCATTGAATAGGTTGTAGATATATGTTGATTAGGGTCTGATGATGGATGGTGCTGGTGATGGATAGGGTATTGATAGATAAACTGTCAGTTCAATGATATTGCTAAAACATAATACATAATCTTGACCTGATGCTGGGGCATCACCAGGAATCACAGGACACCTAACTGCTCAGTAACTTACAGCAGAGGTTTCGTCTTTGGAGTAGCTAATTTATTTATTTATTTATTTATTTATTTATTTATGTACACACAAAACACTTTACAGAGAAAAGAAAGAATACAGATAGAAGAGCACAAAGGTACTGCTTATTTCAATAGAAATTTCTTCCAGCAGACCTGCGACAGGAAAGTTGGATGATAGACGAAGACACAGTGTGTAGAAAGAAGTAAGGAAACCTAAAATAGACTATAATAACTTAACTAATTATATATAAATTACACATACATTAACTAAATATAAGTATTAGAAGATAAAAATATATATATATATATACATACATATAATATACAAAATTACAATATGGTAGAGAGATAATGTTCTTTGACTCGTTTTTTGAACAGAGATACATTTTGAGAGTCACGTATTTTAGGTGGAAGTGAGTTCCACAATCGTACTGCATGGACAGAGAAGGAGTGGGAATAGAAATGAGTTTTATGGGATGGGAAATTGAGATGAAGTTTAAGGCGGGATCTACAAAGAGCATCGGCAGGGCGAGTAAACGTAAAACGATCGCGCAGGTAGCTAGGGTATGCAGGGTTAAAAAGGATGTTAAAAAGGAGACATAATATGCGAGTGTTCCTGCGAAGACGGATAGGGAGCCACTTGAGATCCTTGCGGAACTGAGAGACATGATCGTATTTCCTCAGACCAAAAACAAAACGGATGCACAAGTTTTGCAAGCGCTCAAGCTTATTTAAGAGCTCCTCGGTGGCATCCAGATAGCAGGCATCGGCGTAATCTATGATCGGCTGAATCAAAGTTTGAGCTAAGTAAATTTTAGTTTTAAAGGGTAGGAAAGTTTGAAGGCTTTTTAATGAGTGAAAGGAAAAATGCACCTTACGACTAACTTCATTGACTTGTGCTCGCCAAGAAAGGTTACTGTCAATTAAGACACCGAGATTCTTAGCCGTTTCGGTGTAAGGAATGGTCGAGCCGTTAAGGGATAATGGTGTCAAGATAGATATGTCAAGCGCTGAGCGATAACATCGACTGCCTATGATCATGGCCTGGGACTTGGAAGGGTTGATCTGTAAGCCATAAGACTTAGCCCATTCACTAATTCTCTCCAGGTCATCGTTCATGGCATTAATCGCTAAGTCCATGTCTGCAAGCAGAAAATGTCGATAAAGTTGCAAATCGTCTGCGTAAAGATGGAAGCTGGAGGTGATCACCTTGGTTACAGTGTTTATGAAAATAGAGAAAAGAAGAGGAGAGAGAACGCCACCCTGAGGAACACCAGCAGTGAGATCACACCAATCAGAGAAAATCTCTTCAAGACGAACACACTGAGAGCGACCCCGAAGATAAGAGTCAAACCAGGATAGTGCAGAGGAAGAGAAGTTAATAGACTGAAGGACCCCAAGCAGAATGTCAAAATCCACTGAGTTAAACGCACAACTGAAGTCAAGCAGGACTAACAAGGTGAGAGATTTATTCTCCATAGCCCAGCGGATGTCGTCAGTGACCTTCAGAAGTGCGGTAACAGTACTGTGACCTGCCCGGAATCCAGATTGGAAAGGACAGATAAGAGTATTAGATGAAAGGAATCTGGCAATTTGACCATGAACAATGTGCTCGAGAACTTTAGAGAGGAAAGGAAGTATGGATATGGGTCTGAAGTGGGATAAAGAAGAAGGATTACTTATTTTGGGAAGTGGTATTATATGTGCCTGTTTCCAGGCTGAAGGAAATATGCCAGAGAATAAAGAGTAGTTAACAATATGAGTGAGAATGGGCAGAAGTTCCGGGAGAATAGGTATTATCATTCGCGAACACAGATTATCATGGCCAACAGCAGAGGAGGAAATAGCAAGGAGAGATTTTTTGACATCGTCATCAGAGACAGAGTTTAAATTAAATAGTGGGCAATTCGGTAACGGCAATTCGGAGAGTACAGACAGAGTGGAAGCTTTGACACTAGGGTCCAAAGAGACAGGTGGAAGGGAAAAGTGCCTATTAAGAGCCGACAAGTCGACATCTTTACAGGTATTAATGGGAGATTTGCCGATACCGACAGACTTTAGAAATCTCCAGACGTCAGAAGACTTACGATCGACTAGAGATTCGTGGAAAAAGCGTCTCTTAGCATCCCTACACAGACGATTGCAATGATTACGTAGAGCTTTAAAATGAGCAAGATTCTGATCCGTGGATCTACGCTTGTACCTACTCTTTGCCTTGTCCTTACGAGAAATAGCGTCTTTAATTTGAGTAGTCATCCACGGAGCAGGATCATGCTTAACTCTAATTTTCCGACGCGGTGCATGCTTGTCGTATAAACTCAACAGTTTGGCATTGAAGTAATTCACTTTATCATCGACGCAGGCGCTTTCGAAGACGAGAGTCCAGTCGATATCACCTGCATCACGCTTTAACGCCACCAGATCAATTCCGTTATAATTACGCAAATAACAGATTTGAGGTTTGCGTTTAGGAGGTCGAATACGATAAGAAAGATAGATGAGATCATGGTAAGAAAAAGTTGCAGTAAGTTGCCCAAACTCAGCAACATTGTGAGGGGAAGAAACAATCATAAGGTCAAGAAGAGAAGGCGTGCAGTTTGGAAAGTTATGAGTCGCAGAAAGAGGTAGAATTTCAAGATTAAAAGAAGATAAGAGAGAACGGAGTTTTAGTGAACGAGAGTCATTTTTAATGAGACATGTGTTAAAGTCTCCCATCAAAATAACATGCTCGTACAACGGGCAAAAATTATTTAGTGAAGATTCCAAAGAGTCAAAATAGTTTATGTGAAGGTTAGGGGAGTAGAATACTGCAAGTAATACTTTAGCATGGTGTAAGGTGATCTCTAGGAACAAGAATTCAGCCGACCCAGAGTACCGAGATGGAGACGCACTCACAACTTTGTGCGGTATATCAGCACGTATATAAAAGGCGACACCACCACCACCCTTGCCAGTCCTATCATTTCTGACCAGAACAAAGCCAGGCAGTGCATAGTGCGTAGAAAGGAGAGACGGCTTAAGAAAAGTTTCAGATATAAGAAGTGCATCAAGATGAGCACTGCTAAAGGACGCCAGAAGGTCGGAGTAGTGACCAGGAACACTCTGAGCATTAATATGGGCTATATGGAAATTTTTTGGATACTTAGAAAAGATAGTGGAGATGTTATCATGCAGAGTATGAAGCGAAGACTCACTTCCAGCACTAACAAAACTACAAGTCGAAGAAGAACAGGAGAAAAAACTGTCATCTAGGTTGACAGGATCATCCATAGACAAATACGTAAATAAAATAAATATAATACGAAGAAAAGAATACAACTAAAATTTATATAACAAAACTAAAACTTATTACAACTAAGCGTATGGGCTGATTGCTATAGCAACCACCCTAACTCACTGGTGAGTGACAAGTCATTCAACGAGAAGAAAAAAAAACAAATTAATAAAACAGCGTACAACGTCTGACATTCAGGCATGCACAAAAACCGACAATACAAAATGATGAAAACGGAACGTTGCACATCTCTAGATCGCTGTCAAATTGACATTGACAAATTGACAATGACAGTTCAGTTCAGTCTAGCCGGTTGAATGACTTGTCGTAAACATAAATAAAATATTATGAAAAGTTATTATACCGACATCATATTATTAACAACATAAACTCAGAATGTAGGTGATGCGGAAAATACCAATTAAATAAAGTACCGGCACAGAAACAAGCATAAGTATCATATACCTACTCTTCATCATAATCAAGAAGCAGGTAGCTTGGTGAACGAACGAAACAACAACAACATTAATTACGCCGACGCGCCTTCCTTTGGTCTCTGGAGGGTGTAGCAGAAGTCTCAGTGGCGCTCACATTCTTTGGAGAAGAATGTTCCACCGTCTGCGTAGCGTCACGTAGGCCGCTAGATGCCTTGGGAAACCTCGAAACCAAAGCTTTAAGTTCACCCGGAGTCTCGATCTTGTGACGTTTGGTATCAGGTGTTATGATTACAATCCTGCCCTCCACCGACCAGCAATTCTGCATCCCAAAATGTTTGCGCGCGTCCATGAAAGTCTGGTGTCTGCTGTGCGTCAAGAATTCGGAGATGGTGATACCCTTTCCTTTCAGGGACTTCTTGCTCTCCCAGATTAAGTGACGGTGCTCAGTGGTGTATAGCCTGACCAATATAGGCCGAGCTTTGCCTCGTGTAGAACCCAGTCTATGGCAGACATGGATCCTATCCTTCCCAATCTCAGGTAAGTTCATTTGGTCGGCTAATACCTTGTGCACCACTTCATGCAGCTTTTCACCAGGTTGCTCAGCTATCCCATGAAACAGGAGAACCTTCCTCCGCATCATAGTTTCATGCCTGTCAAATCCTAGAGACAGCATTTCTATTTGGCTTTTAAATTTAGAGAGTGCCTGCCATACAAATGTTTTAAAATCAGCGAACTCACTTGAAAGTGCTGATAGCTCCAGTGTAGGCCGAGTTTCAGTCGAAACATGCTTGAGCTTGTTCTCATACTCTGCCATCCGCGAATGGAACAGTTGCTCCAGGTCTTCCAGACTTGTTGCTAGTTTAGAATCCATGGTGTGGTTGATAAGAAGTAATTAATTAGGTAGAAGTAAAAGATATCAGAGAGATATGGAAATAATAAATAGTGAGTGTAGGGTGGTAAATATCAATAAAATGTAATTAAAACATTAAAAATTCAATTAAAAATAAATTTAAATTAATTAATACTGGGAGCTGTCTATAAGGCGTGTTAACTCTGTGTCTACCCACACAGGAAAAAAAAAATGTATGAAGCATACATAATAATCCATTCATCCCGTTCATGTGAACGATCCTAAGTCAGTCATCATTCGCACCCTACCAGTGTTACACGTACCTATATATTTTATTAATGTACCTTGTGCTTCAATTTAAATACAGTCCACTATATAATATTATTTATGTGGATTTATTATATTACCAGCGTCTGCCACACTACCCGTAATAATATTTACAACAAGTCCTTACGTCAACTATACCCAAAAATGGTCAATCGTAGCGTGACTACTAGTAAATAAAGTTTAAAAAGCATGAAATAAAAATAAATTAAAAATTTAAAAACCCCCGACTCAAAAAACCCTGTAAAAAGTAAGAAATAATATGTACTGGCACACTAGCACTTTACGTTTAAAATACCTAACTACTATTTAATTTTATCCAAGCGTCGTCGCGTTGGGGGACCGCTAAGCTAGAAATACAACAAAAAATTTATAAAGAATTAATGTAAGTAAAAGAAAACTGCACCCCGATCCGCGTGCTGCGCGCACGCATTGCATCATGATTTAGAACGATAACAAATCTATTTATAGGTTTATGCATGAAACTAAGTTCGTACGTAACTAAAAACACAATAATAATTTTCAGGTAACTCTATTAATAGAAATTTATCAATGTTAATCTAATTAAAGACAGATTAATTTCCATATTTCATAATAATACTAAACTGTAACTGTAACTTCACGGCTTTTTTATAAGTGCATAGATAAGTGTGAGGCGCGAAACTAGAGAAGGTACCGCCAAACATAAGAGGCTTAAAAACCTACCCAGCAATAAAGAAATTGTTCTGTTATACAAAGAATAGCTGGTATTTCGCGGTCCCCCGACGCGACGACGCTTGGATAAAATTAAATAGTAGTTAGGTATTTTAAACGTAAAGTGCTAGTGTGCCAGTACATATTATTTCTTACTTTTTACAGGGTTTTTTGAGTCGGGGGTTTTATTATTCAATACCTTCCTCGCACACATTCCTCGCTCACATACCTATCACACAACCGTCGCAGTCATCTCTCGCTTTTTTACCCGACTGCCGAAGGAGGGTAATGTGTTTATCAGTCTATGTATGTATGTATGTATGTTTGTTCCTATGTGGCGTTCTAGAGAACAAACGCGTTGGCCAATTTTGATGATCAATCGATTCGTCTTAATCTTGCGAGTGTCACTGGCTACATTAAAATTGGAAAATACAAAAATGATGAAATGACGATTTTGGGTGCCATTTTGAGGGGAAAAAAAAAATTCTTCCAAGCCCATCGCGTGGGGTATAAAAATAAAGGATTTTAAGAGGCGATTTCAGAAATATATAACACTTATATGTTTAAATGTACCTAATTCTAAAAAAAAAATAACTAAAAAGTTGTAAATAAAAAAAGATAATTAAAAAAATCAAAATACCCGACTGCTTAAAAAGCAAACTAAAAAGACGTAAACAAGAAGAAAATCATGCTGTGCAGTCGGAGGATACATCTGGTTTTGGTTCGCCAGCTCCCGAATATGTATCCTCCGACTGCACAGCATGATTTTCTTCTTGTTAACGTCTTTTTAGTTTGCTTTTTAAGCAGTCGGGTATTTTGATTATTTAATTAACTTTTTTTATTGTTTGTGAAAATACATAGCTCTGCTAGGTTTTTGCCACCAGAGCTTACGCTAAGCCAAAACGAAGTGATCCTATTGGTAGATGGATATTGAATTAGAAATTATTCTTCGCACGCTGTTTCAGTACCTCGCACATCTTTGGTGGCAAAGTACCTTCACAACGCCACATAGTAGCTTTCATCGATGCATTTAAGTACTAATCATTCGCTAACAATCAAATTAAACCTTTCTAATATTGATGGAATGATTATGTTTATACTGTTTAGTAACTGTAAAATTGAATATTGAGGAAGAGATTATATAAGATACAGCCTATATTACGAAAGCACTTTGGAAGTTCTGTTAACTTAAGTACATAATTTGTTTTTGTAGCTCATAAGCATTGCTGGTATCATTATTACGTCACACTGCGTTAAATAATAGGCACATTTGTAGTTCTATTGTCTATCGGGCCGTACAGGAAAACACAGAATTGGAAGGCTTTTCATGAGATGGCCCGATGACCCCGTGAAGGCTGGGAATCCGCTGGAAGCAAGACACACTTGACCGGTCGATTTGGCAACACTTGATTTGTCTATGACCAGTAGTAGACCGTCAATTATCTGAAGATTGGGTTGAACCCATAAAGTTATTTATCTAATGATGATTGCAATTACCTCTGTTCAGGAATTGCGTTGGCACGGTTACACCTTGCATATGTCCAAGCAAGATCGTTCAGCCATATCATGCAACGACCACCGGTAATTAAGAAGTCAATACAAAAGCCTTTAAATTACCGGTGGTTATAAAACAGCATTACCTGGGAAAAGTGTTTTCTGCATGGGCCCAAAAATATTTAATAAACTACCGGACAGAATAAAAAGTGACACTCTTCAACAATTTAGTAAACACTCAATGCTTTTTTGATACAGAAATGTTATTATTCGATAGGTGTTTTTTAATGACATCTCAACTTTTTAATATTATTTGATACACTTCTGGACTTGTTAATAGTTATTTATGCTACAAGTGCGGAAGCTAGGTGATTTCCGATGAGTGGATAAATCGACACGAGTCGGAAATCATCTTACGTATGTGTATCATACAACATTTTACTATGCATTGTGCGAGAAAATAAAAAAAATTATCTGATCCAAGCAAAAATTAATAAAATGGTGGGCTTATTCAAGCGCGCTCAGCATATCCACAGATTAACTAAAAGTTCCTCGTGCATATCTAATGCGTATGTGCAAATATCTGTCACGTCGTAACGCAAAAAGGCACGAGTAAAATATACGTTCTGCCAAACATATTTAATGAATATTTAAAATTAATAATTTATTGATCACAACCTAAATAGAGTAATTAAAAATGCCTTTAATGAAGTATTAGTTTTATTTTACCTTTTATATGAATAATAATCAGTACTTAATTAATTATTTAAACTTTTCTCAAATAATAAAAACTCTATGCGTCGGGCTGACGTTAGAGTTAAAAATTAAAAAAATACAGAATAGTAAAAAGCACTAGTGAAAAAAGTGACACTTTCCGCACAGTTTGGTTGCTTGGAAAATGCTCTTTTCGAGGACATGCATTGTAAAATAATTTATTGGTATCTTAATCAACACTGTTTCATAACTTTTACCCATAAGCTTATTGATGATGACATTATTGTAGATTTGATGCCAAATCTCAGGCAGAATGTACCCGGCTACTACTATATTTTTATTAATACTTTTATTGTACAATACAACAAAAAAATAAATGAAAGGATATGAGCGAATAAATGATTCGATTTGATTTGACATTCATGTTGTGCCGGTCACTTCATGAAATGGTCATTTCAACGATTTGACTACGACATATACATAGTAAGTGCAACTATGGAAATAGCTATACATAACATTACACTTCCTTTGTCGTAGCTGAAGTCAGATCAAAATAGGACAACAATAGAGCTCTAACAACCATTAAAATATGATCTGACAAACTCTTTCTAGCAAACTGAACAATGTATATACATTACTTTATAATAATATTCGTATATCTTGTTGGTTCGCCTACATTAATTATATCAATATGCACTCGACGGTAGACGAAATCACTTTCTTTTATATAACGTATCTACTTTCAATAAACGTCTTGCAATAAGAGCAAATTGAGGATTGGGGAGCTGGCTTCGAAATGCAAATTAAGTTTATTTTTGGCTAGACTGCATATTAGTCTCAATCTGTCAAAAATACCTCTAATTTTGATAAGACTGGACCAATTGGTTTTAGCTGAGATATAATTGCAACTAGAATTAGAACGTTCTTAAAATATGAGAAATGTTGCGGTTTGTATGTGTAGGTATCATGATATATAGATAGGTAGGTAGGTAGGTACACTCCGGCCACGAGTTAAAGCTTCCAGCAAGATCTTGCTATTCGATTCTTGAATACTATACATTCTCTTTGTAATAAATATACGGTTTGACAAGTCATAGTGAAGATATAAACTAATCAGCAGGATGTGTTTGACAAAGCCTCTCACTGTCTCCCAATAAAGTACACGATGGACAACACAAATCAACTTATTTTTAACCGACTTCAAAAAAAGGAGGAGATTCTCAATTCGTCGGAATCTTTTATGTTTTTTTTTTTAATGTATGTTCCCCGATTACTGTAAGACGCCTGAACCGATTTGGAAAATAATTCTATTGTGTGAAAGGGTATACTTCCCAGTTGGTCCCAAAGTCATCAGGTCAGGATCTGATGATGGGATCTTTGAGAAATCGAGGGAACTCCTCAAATATTATATTCATACATATAGCGATTTTGGTATTTTTATCAACAATGCAATCATCTGCACTCAGAAAGTAACATTTGGTGAAGTGGAACTGGTGAAGAAGACCACAGAAGGGCAATAGAATTCCTTAATGCTAAGTATGTCATGGGATATAAGATATATCGAATAGTTTAACGACTATGATGAAGCAAATACTTATAAATACATAATGCTTATGAAAATGGTACCATCGAACTGATCTGATGATGAAGCCGGCAGGTAGGCACTGGTATGCCGAAATAAAGTAATGTATCCTAGTCGTGTAAGAGCTTATTGGAATTCTCATGAGATGTACTTTGGCTATATGTGAATTTTATGGCAATTGGAAGTACCTATCAAAACTAAAAAGAGATAAATAAAAATCTTTTTAACAAAAAAACAAACCGACTTCCAAAAAAACACTGCAAAACGAAAAATAACTTACTTTTCCGAAGTCGGTGTCGAAACACGCAAAACAATAGGTACCAAAGACACCGACTTCGGAAAAGTAAGTTATTTAACGTTTTGCAGTGTTTTTTTGGAAGTCGGTTTGTTTTTTTCTGACATTCCTGATAGTAAATATCATCATTATAATATCATTGGTTATTTGGACTTGTTCTGCCCATTAGTGTCTACAGGCAACTTTATTTTATGCTATGTATCTATGCATCTTTGATCTTATTACCAGCCAGGTATTTTACTGGTAATCTTGTTGTTTTCCTTTACTTATAATCATTCTGTGGGCAATAGCTACTACAAAAAGTTACAGATAACTTTATCAAGCGTGGTGATTATGGCATAATTCTCACTCACCAAGCAACCACTGAAGCGGTCTAGTAGGAACTATTTACAGTTACGATACATTTATTAATGATAGGGAGTAATAATTTGATTAGCTCCGAGATCAATTACCTGAGCTACACGCACGAATGAGCTGAGATGTGTTGTTAGACAAATGAAACACGGTACGCGTCTTTATAGACTCAATGAAGGACTTATAAACGTTGAGTTTTTTTTATGGACTCTGTGATAACTTGTTCTTAGTTATATTCTGTTTATTTTTCTACTTTTCTGTGTAATATATCAAACCAATTAGAAACAATTTCGTCCATGATTTTGTAGCGACTTCCAAATTTGCGAACAAATAAATGATTTAATAATTCCGAAAATTAACAGTTAATAACATGTAAAATTCAACAAAATTATTCAGTTTTTTTTTATATAACAAAACTTTATCCATACTAAGAATCTCTTCCTGTATCGTGGGTGCGTTTACAAATATTTAAACTCACATACACACAGATCCGGAACAACTATCTGTAGGCCATACAAATATTTGTTCCTTGCGGGAATCGAAACCGCGGCACTCAGCACACAACACAAGTTTACACTTCAACTTTTTCATATAAAGACGAACAGAGTTGATTCAGAGGTCTACTATACATCCTTGCCTTCCCCTTTAGGTAAAACTGGCTTAGAGTTATGTTATGAATTGTAATCTCCAATATCAGAATCGCCAGGCTGAAGTGACAGCCGGGTAGCCAGTTGTAGGAACAATATTTATTTAGTAGATTTAGCTGAATAGGGCAAATAAAAGTGTCTAATAGTGGTGTGGTTACTAAGGTACTTCGTCAGACTACTGCATTTAAAGCTATTCTACGAGTTACGAGCTCACTATATAAAAATCTGTTAATTGATTCTATTCAAATCAACTCATCACGGATCTCTATCATAGATACCTACCCATGCACGTTGAGATCAACGCTTGACGTTGAGATCAACGCTTGACGTTGAGATCTACAATAAATTGGTTTAATTAAAATAAATGCTTCAAGTTTGAGTCTGAGTTCATCGTTTCATTCACACTGCAGCATTTTTTGTATTCTTAATTAAAAAAAGATCGTCCAATGAGTTACAAATCCAGTTTTGTCCTGCAACCCTTTCAAATCGAAAGCACAAACAAGTCCGAACTGAGAACTAGTTCCTGAACGACGGAATTATAACACAGACTGCGCCAAAAAATTAAAAAAAGTAAAGGTAATTGGTACTAAAGAAGGTGGCCGCGGTATGTGCATAGAGTTGATGTTACCGCACGTCGAAATGGTATGGTGAATTTTTTTGAAGTGTTTGGCCTTTTGTCGCATCGTGATTCCAGTGGTGTATCCCACATCCCACAGGGAACGTGTTTTTTTTCCAGGATAAAACAGCTTGCTTTCAGTGAATAATCGTAATCTTTTCAGTTGTTACAGTGATTGCGTTTTCAAAACATAATAATAAAAAAAGATACCCCTTTTGCCCCGACTGCAACGAAAGGGTTATATTTCTCGGGCGTATCTTTTATGTATGTTTGTATGTATGTAATGTTCCACATTACCTTATAATTATCTTTCAAACCGCTAGACGGATTTACATAATTAAGACATCGTTAGATACGTCTTGACCGCCCAGTTTAAAAAAAACATAAGACCAATAAAATAAAATATACTTACATACATAAATACATATATATATAATACTCAAAACAAAACAAGAGCCACAATGAATTTAAGTTATACCAGGTATAAAATTTCTTATTCATTTATCATCAGAAAAAAAGAACAAGATACCTAAAAGAATAGGAAAGTAAATAGCCTTCCGAGAAAATAATAACATGAAAGTAAATATAATTTATTGTACAGACATTAAAACAAACTTCTGTCTATTGACTAACTTCTTGTTCCGAGTAATAACATCGCTTTTTGTACGCCTTTTATTTTTTTATAAAAATATTAGTATAGCCAGTTTATTATACCTGCGAAGTAAATAAACTAGCTTTCGTTGCGGCCTCGCTCCCTTGGTCTATACTAGAGGAACTGTAAATTTGCCGGGATAAGGCTGAGGATTCATTAGTGCGTTGCGTTGCGTCGTCGCAACGGCACAACGCATTGTATGCCTCGTAGCGTCTCAGTGTGGATTTCATATTCGAAAATGGATCGGAACAAACACTCCATCGTCGCACCTGATTCGGAGCACCGACAGTGCAGCACGTCACCCTTCCCCCGCTTCATCTCTCGTCTGTCGATCCGTTGAAATGTCGCGTGTGACGACGCAACGCATAATGTGGCATGTTACTAAAAATATATGTAAAAAACGCAGCGTTGACGCTGCGACGACGCAACGCAACGCACTAAAAAGTAGTGTTTGATACTCAACTATAGTGTAGCTTATAACGCAGCGTATCAATGATAGTTTTTCGTTATTTGATCAGTACTCACATATACAAGCATACAAGCATACTATATCATTCGTCCGGCGGCGAGATGGGCAGATGAAATTGTTGCCATTGCATTTATTAAATTCAGGAAAACTAAAATATTTTACTAATTTGGTGCTAAAAGGACAGATGGAAGTTACTCTGAATTACAAAACTGTTTTAACTGGATCTAGCTGGACTAGAAGACAAACAGCTACAAAGATTCAGAGAAACTTCCCAAAGGAGAAACGGATTTCTGTATTTTAACAAGAATATCATTTCACTTAAATATCCAAGTCCAATGACCGAATGGTCTATCTAAAATTCCGGGAAATCCAATAATTTGTCAAGGGACAAGGCTTGAAACTCGGAATTTATTCAAATGGTTCGGATCGCAAATTTATTTGACCGGCCTGAAATTATCAAGGCCCTTGTATTTGACCATCTTATTTATATTCATTAGTTTGTATAGATAATGAAACTTTGATTACCAAGGCCCGAGGATATTTTGGTTTGTGTATTTCTCAAATTTCTCGGAAGTTAATTACTTAGCTGGTTTCCCCATTTCCAGCGAATTTATGGGCGGATTCATGATTGATTTTGTTTTAATAAGTTCGTTCATTTTGATTACGTATTTGTTTTTCATTTAGATAAAGATTGCGGTTTGGCGGGCTGCTTTATAGGGTTTCGTAGCCAAATGGCAATAAAACGGAACCCTTATGGATTCGTCATGTCTGTCTGTCCGTCCGTATGTCACAGCCACTTTTTTACGAAACTATAAGAACTATGCTGTTGAAACTTGGTAAGATGTATTCTGTGAAACGCATTAAGATTTTCACACAAAAAAAAATTAAAAAAAACAATAAATTTTGGGGGTACTTATACTTAGAACAGAAACAATTTTTTTTTTTTTCTTTAAACCCTTACTTACGTGTGGGGTATCTATTGATAGGTCTTCAAAAATGATATTGAGGTTACCAATATTATTTTTTTCTAAACTGAATAGTTTGCGCGAGAGACACTTCCAAAGTGGTAAAATGTGTCCTCCCCCTGTAACTTCTAAAATAAGAGAATGATAAAACTAAAAAGAATATAATGATGTACATTACCATGTAAACTTCCACCGAAAATTGGTTTGAACGAGATCTAGTAAGTCATTTTTTTTTAATACGTCATAAATCGTTAACCGCAATTTACCAAGTACGGAACCCTTCGTGCGCGAGTCCGACTCGCACTTGGCCGGTTTTTGATAGTTGTGATGAAGTTGAGTAATTAATGGAATGTAACTTTTATTTGGGCCTTATTCAACCATGGGTTACCTACAAAAATATATTAAAAAAATAAACTAAGGTTTACATAATATGCACAACATGAGAATGCAATGAAATATTTTCATGGAAATTGTTCTATGGATTATCATATTCTTAGCAAATCGCTGTTGTATCTTTGGTTACACCGATGATGAGACAGAAAAGTACGAGTTGCGCCTTTCCGTAAGACGCAGCGTCGGAAGGGCTGCCACAAGGGATACCGATGTCCTAGTGAAGGCTATGAGAATCTGGATGATAAAAGCACAATAACGGTCGATGTGGGGACACTCAGGGAAGCCCATGTCCAGTAAAATAGTTACAATGATGATGTTTCTAAAACAGTTAATCAAAACATTACCAAAAATCTATGTTGGAGACAACATAAGCTACAACGATAATAAATACCTACACGTGTCTATTACATGTATGATAAAGGACAATTTATATTATTACGAAGCAAAACATATTTTTCTAAGAAAAATGTAGACACAAAGGTCTGATGAGGACTTAGTGACGATATTTTCGGAGATAATTGAGTAAATTGCTGTCTCCTTTGTAAGATCAATGAATCATGTCGTTTGATTATGATTGTATTTTTATTTACTTTCGTCTAGTAAGTTATTATGAAGGCATTGTTGGGAAAAAGTACTGATATAATATTTTATTGAATAAAAGTGTTGTCAAAACATGCTGTAACTATCGTATGTTCTTCTATAATTGAGAAGCGACGTCAATTAAAAATAATAACGAAATAGAAGTATAAAAAAATATCAAGAACTAAAAAAATAAGATACAAAAAACATACAAAGACACAAAAACAGAGCGCCCTATTTTTTGCTGAGATTAGCTGTGTAAGGCTTTATTTATGTTTTTCTTATAAGAACACAAAAATGTAAAATTTGCTAAAAAAAAGGATATTATATAAATTGGACTAGACAATAAATGTACTCATCATCATCATCATCAGCCTATTAATTTTGCCACTGCTGGGCCACCGACCTCCTCTCTGTCAGAGGGTATGGGCCGTTATCCACCAGGCGGGCCCAGTGCGGGTTAAACAATAAATATACTGAAATTGGCAATGCTGCCAGTCTTTTGGGCACATTACCAGTGGACAACGATGTGGAGGAGTTTTTCGACGCCATATTTTAGATTAGGTTAGTGATTAGTTTTTGGTTTAAGTGTTTATGTTTGTAGTCTTAGTTAATAAAGTATTTTATACACTGTATATACTTGTATCTTTGTAAATAAATCTTATTCTTCACTTTTACTGAATTTTAAATACTAAAATGTAGGTTTTGTTCTATTAGAACGGGTTTACCATCTCTGCCTAATCTTTCAGGGAAGTCAGTCGTGATGTTATGTAGAATTCACACTGCCACGATAAATAATTACTACCAAAAATCAATCTACACACTTAATAACTCAAATAACCAAACCAAAAAAAAAACGTGTCAACAAAAAGATAATAATCAAAAAACACTCGGTAACAACAACTCTATAGAATTCCCTCCACCTTTCTACCGCACTCCTCTCCGAGCCAGTCACTTCCGGTCTCTATAAAAATGTTTGTGCATTTGTCTGAAGCTATCACTGCAAGCAACGCCGGCAGATACGCCATACCCAAGCTCTAGAAACATGAAGACTTTCGTAAGTGATCGATATTTATTTTTTCTCTAAAGTGTTAGAAGTGCGTGATGTGAATCATAGATGGCGGTAGTGGATTTTGTTTTTTTTCGGTGATCGTGGTTTTTTTGTGATTTTGTTTTTCGGAAGTTAAATTATAACTGCCAAGCAAATTTTTTAACATTTTGGATCAACAATTTTTGTGACGTAATTTTCAAAAAGCTCAGTGCAATATTTTACTTAAACAAATAAATTTTAAAGTGTAAACAATTTGATTTGCATTATTGCCATCAAATAATTTTCAACTAATATAAAAAGTGCGATTTAAATTTCAAATTAAACAAAATATGTACTAAACAATACATACTGTTAGTAAAAAATACTTAAGTGACTAAATCTAAAAAAAGTGCATCCGCAAGTTAAAAAACTAGCACAAACTCGTGACAAACAAACACGCAGACACATCAGAACCACAAAACCGATAACTACTAAGGATATCAAAGAACAAACGCCGCTAAACCGCAACACGGTTAGACCACCACATTAATTCCTTTGTCTTATAAAATACTATCACAATAGACAATCAAAATTACAGTTTTGTCACGATAAACATATAATAACCTTTTTGTTAGCAAACTTTTTGTTACGTGTGATGAAGACAATCGTGACACCGATCTTGATAATTAAGTAGAAGCTGCTATAATTAAAATTGTTTGAGAGATTCCAAATAACATGGATTATAGTGTAGACAATGATGTGTGCTGCTAAACATCAGGTCCTGTATTTAATATCCGGATTGATCAAAGTCTTCCTGGATTTTCCATATAGACTTTCTCTAGTTGATTGCATTAGACTTTGCCTCCTCGCGCCTCCTGTAACCTTTAACTTAAAAGTATCGAGATAAATGTAGTTGTTCTTAAGGAACAACTTTGTCTTACCTTTTGAGGAATACTAGCAATAATATATATAAAAGAACTGTTCCGTTCTGATAACCGTGATCAAGATATAACGCATATTAAAAGGTACGGTGCTAAAATACATATACTCGTTATCGTAATTTATCAGGGGTTGGTAAAGCATAACATTGTCTTCTCCTCCATACATAGCCATCCATACTTAATATCAGGAATCTCCAAACCGTACAAATATCATTGTCGAAATGATTGTGTGAAACATAGTCTGGCTAGGAAGGGGATGAATTCTGATAATTGCATGTGTCGGTAAAGCTAGAATAAAACCAAGATAAAATATCAACCTTCATTAAATTGCCAATTATATCCAAAAGGCTACAAATAACAGAAATATATTGTGGTAAAATCATACTGTCAACAGTCGATGTCCAAAACTAAATTGAGATTTAAAAGATTGATTCAGAAACTACAAATAATTTCGATGAGTCATGTAGTAGCAACAAAATGTTAAACAGAAGTTAATTGAAGCAACTCAACGAACAAGAATTATTATTAAATTAGCATAATCACATCATCAATCAATTTCATAGTTCGTGGCAGACAACTTGTAATGTAATTTGATTGGCTACTACAAGAAATTGTTGCTCATCAAAAACAACTTGGACTGCCTTGTTTTGATCGTCATAAAGTTCAAAATCCAATGATTTTTTTAATTTTGTACGGTATATATACGCTAGTTTTATGGTAATCAATGTCTGACTTACATTGTATCTGTTGCCCTTTAGAAATATAAAAGTTTGTACTAGATAGTAACAAACTGGAGATTAATATCAAACTTTGAACTTTGTTAAAGGCTATTTTAATATTGTTTTCTTCGTCCTAATTTTTGTCAAACCTTTAGTTACCTTTGTCTGGACAAGATAGTTTTTGATTGTATCACTACATCATCATCATCAGCTTTTGATTGTTCCCACTGCTGGGACACAATCTCTTCTCTATTAGAGGGAATATATCACTACACTCATTCTTAATGATCAATTAACCGACCTTTTCTGCCTTGATGCACACCTTTTAGGCCTAACTAATATTATAAATTCGAATGTGATGTTTTTTGTTTGTTTTGCTTTTAAGCCTTAACGGCTGCACGGATTTGGATGAAATTTGCCATACAGATATACCAGAACCTGAATAATTAATTTTGATAGAAATCCCAAAACAGTTTAAGAACTTTCTCATACTTAAGTTTTTAATAATTTTGGTCCAAATGCCAATACTGGTTGTAAAGATAAACTTTTAATCTTATTTACAAATCAGTGCATCGAACTTGAACCGGTTCTGCGAGGAGGAAGTAAAAGGGATAACACCTTCACTATCTGTTAGACCAGTTTTTGAATCTAAAGCTCTTAAGCTACCTTTCTCTTTCATTATATGCGTATTTCTCTTCATGCTTTGCCATTAAGAGATTAGTAGATTTATTTGCAAGATTACCTTTTGAAGAAATGCATATATTAATAACCATGTTTTTATACCATCTCATTGGCACGACATAAGCATAATCAGTGTATAATATCATACGGCACATAAATCTCCTCTCTATGAGCGGTAGTCTTCACGGCTTGAATGTTCCACAAAAATATTTTCATAGATGGTACAACACTCTCTCAAATTAAGAAAGATGTCATCTTACCAAAATAATGTACTCAGGGCTCGAACCTTATCTCATTAACGAAATGTAAATGAACTCCAGTCCTGTCTTACTTCAGTCCAAAACTTGCTACACTTATGAGTCCAGATAGCAGGGATCTATTACGCCGTAAACCTGGAATTTCCTTAAGATAATTTGTGACAGCTATAACTCGGGCTATCCCGGCTCACATAGACATAACTCCGTATATAACCTTGGCATTCTTCCCTTACATTTTCTGCCTAGTTACCGGAGCATTTTACGGGATATATCGTCCATAAAGTTACCCATGTTCTTAGCGTATGAAGAAAATACACTGATTTATTATACGTATCCTCTACTAGGTTTTTTGGAAGACAAATAACCTTTCCTAGTTTGTTTGTTAGACTTTCTGTTGTAATAATATTGTTCGAAGAAATTAATATGAGCTTTGGTACTTTGTTGTTGTACGTACAGTGTGTAGAGTTTAGTTTGGTTCTGTTTTCTAAGAAATTTTGTTTTCATCCTTAGTTTATAACTTAACTTTTGCAAACTTCTTGTAATGTATCTAACGTTTATCATCTTTTATGTAATTCAGTATAAAGTCCTTATTTTTAAATATTAAATAAATTAAATTTTTAATATGTACAACTGACTATTCCTAATCTTATGAATAATAACAAAACAAACTTACATACAAAAGGGAGAGGGAAAAGGGCTCATAGCGCATCAAAAAATTCTTCCACATCGATGTCAATGGGAAACAAGCCCAGAACGCTGGCAGCATTGCCTTTATTTTTAAATTAAACACGATGAAGCTTTTTCACATCAGTCTTTAAATCCATCGGTTTTGTAATGTAGTTTTATTTCAGTCGTTACTTTAACTTCCTTTAACTCTCTCTCAAAGCCTTAAACCGCAGTCAAAAGTCTTCTAAATCCATTGCTCTATCCTTTACCTCATTTAGCGCCCACGTTGGTATTGTTCCAAACTTTTGTTACCCATTTCAACAATTTCAACACCTCATTTGGCGTACCTTATTCGTCCGATCATGTCTGCTGGCAAAGTGCCCGAAACTATTTCGTGGGTGTATTAAGAAGTTTCCTTATGAAATGGGTTGGCAGAGATTATTATGTAGATATTTTTTCTTCAAATTTTTTGACGGAAGAACGGTCCCTGTTTTTTTGAAATTGGTTTCTTAATGTATCTCTATTCTGTTTTTTTTAAATCATGGATACTGGATTGAAGAAAAATTCAGACTTAGGACGTACATGTATGTACATTGCAAACACTTACAATCTAGAAGCTGTAGATTTTCTTTACTAGTTATAACTTTCCTTATGTCATGTGTGTAATGAATAGTCTATTCATAGATTCCGTACAAGGCAGTGGTATGCAGCAGCATCTGTATGTTTACTTGTTGCAAGAAACAACGGTCACTGATCTGTTTGTGATTTTTTATTGATAGATACTAAATTATAGTTTATTACGTAACCACATTTAAAATATAAATTAAATTATTTTCGAACATTACACGCAAATTTGCTATCGGCAAGACTAAGATAAAGATCACAAACATATTGGACTTAGAAATCGAATTCCTGAATTCACTGAATCCAAATTTCCCAAGCAATATTGTCCCATTCCACTATATTTACAACTAGAACAAGTGCGGAAATCAGGCCGCTAAAGAAAAGCTTACGTTCAGCATACACAAGTACAGAAAATTGAGAAATTCTACGCTAGAACAACTCTGTTACTATTCTGCCTTTTTTTGCTCTTCGCTAAGGAAATTGCAAAACCGATTGTGACACAATTTACTTCCAACATAATTCGTAATTTATTACGTTGTGTTACATAAATATGACATTGTGTTAAATCTGAAAGTTCAATGGCACAAAGGCGGAATCAACAACCCGTGAACGAGTGGTTTTTACGAGAGGTTTTTTGTGTTTCCATTCCAATGATTGCATAGTGAAGTGTGCTTAAAAGAATGTTATGCAAATTCGTCTATGTATATAGTTTTTTTCGATGCTCTGTCATCTTGTAGTTCTTCTAGTACATTGTCCCTTTGGAGTTCATTGAAACTTGCTCTAGTTATCAGGTTCAGTATTTATATTTTTTTTGCTGTGTCATATTTCTTAGAATGATTGTTTAATCAACCATGGATACATGAGCGAATATTGCTTCATTATTTATTGCAAAATGTTCACCGATTTATGTTTCTGTTCTTCAAATATTACGGCAGTGTTGGCGTTGATTTGCTTAAAATGGGAAGATTTTCTATCTTTTATATTGAAATGATTGTGCCATTCTATAATAAATTCTCAGAGTTTTATACTTCTCTTTCTGATTTCTTTCTATCTATGTATTGTCTTGATAATTTTATATTTTGTTTCCCTCTCTTATTTTTCCATTAAATTTTATATAATTGTGCTTTAGTTTTTAGTTTACTTGAGACCCATATCAAATCTACGTTGCAAAAATACATTTAGCAATACTAATCGAATAATTCTAAAATTGATGCCCGATTTCATAATTAAGAATTTGTGAATTTCTACATAAACATAAAAAAAAAAATCGGTGTAAAATTTTAGCATTTAAGTAGGGTTTGATATGCTTATAGCTCAAAATGATCTCAAAATATAACCCAATGCTAAAAACACAGCAGCCAGTGGTAACAAACCATTTGAGTCACCAGAGAAAGACAAACAGCCAACATAATAAGGAAAAGGAAACACGTAATGTAACAAAACAGCGAAGGTGTACATTAAAAGATCATTAAATCGTTCACTGTTACATCAATGTTTGCAAACCCCGATTGCACGGAGAAATAGACTAGACGTAATGGTAGGATAAGAGTGTTTGTATGATCTGACTTGGTCTATAATTTTTGACGTTATATAGCTCGATAATGTGGTAGATTGTGAGGTTATTATGAAACTTCAGCTAATAAGTGTGAAAGGTAATTAGCAATTTAGTAGCTTAGTCTACCTAAAGAATATTCCAGCAATTATCGTCGTTCCTTCAACAGAAAATAGACTACTTCTATTTAGAACTACCTTTTTACACAGTGACTGACGATAAACTAGCCAAGGACTCTTAGTAATAGTTTAACTTTTAGGGTAGCTCCAACAGTTTTAGTAGTTTGGTTGGCTAATAATAATAAATAAACACATTACCCTCTTTCGGCAGTCGGGTAAAAATAAACTATTTTATCTCTTTCATATTCTTTATTGTAAAAAAAAGTTTAAACAGAATTTTAAAGTTAGTTTAGTTTATTACCTAAGGCTCCTAATAATGCCTTTTCTAAACCAGAATCTTATTATAAGAATAACTAAAATAAAAAAGCAAGACTAACTTTAGGTAATGACTGGAAAACCAGAACGATACAAGGCATCCGGAATAATCATAATACAGAATCAGTAATAATGTTTTTATAGCTACGTTTTTTGCTTATCTTAAGAGAATAAACATAAAACCACTTACAGTAATACGAACTCTTCTTATAAGTATAGAATCAATTAATTTGACAATAAAGAAGTAGGTAGAAAGGTAGTGAACGTATAGTGAAAGGAGGTTGTTTGACACTTAATACATCCTTTTTTTTAAACATGCTATAAAATAGAGTGGTTCTGAAAGTAATTGCGGTAACGTAACAAGTTCACATTCACATTGCATCGGCGTCATCATTGTTAGCGTTAGTAGTGTCTACCGATATTGGGATTCCCCATTCATTAATGTTGGAGATTCTTGCACGTTCTTTTTTCATAGAGGTCTACGCTTTGAAACGTGTAATTAGCTTCACCTATTCGACTATTCAACTCCTTGACAATTCAAAAGTGTTAAAAAATGTTTTAATCTTTCTAATATTATAAATGTGAAACTTTGGATAGATGGGTGTGTAAGTGTAGATGTATGTTTGTTATTCAATCACACCAACACGGCTACACGGATCTGTCATAGTCTGAAATAGCACATAATTTTCATCCCGCTATAATGTTCCCTTGGGATAAGAAAACACTTTTCACGCGGGTGGAGCCACTGGCAGAAACTAGTTTAACTAAATACTTTGAGTTTGTTATTAGTCATACCTTTACTAATATTAAATTTTATTGATATATTACTGTAAACTTTTGAGTATTGCTGATAAGCTATCAACTATTGGATGTGTCACGTTATCCTATGTCACATCCAATGGAAGATGAGAATACTGCAAATTATTAACAGTGTAACAGATTGACTAATGCAGTCAGCAAAAGATTCCAATTTATTTACATTAAGTATAAAAACATTAAGCATTGTATTCTGTAACTAATTCACCAAGCATGTCGAATTAAGAACTCTTTTAACTGATCAAATAAACATTGATTTACTTTCAATTCGTGCACCGTATTTCGAGAAACCAATGGAAAATTCCTGAATGAATTCAAATAAAAGCAAGCTGTTATGCTGATTTGAGAACAAAGAAAAGCATGTAATTTGATTATAATATTCGTTTCGGTGTAATAGACAAAAATGATGATCGAAATCAAATCAATTGAATGTCTTTACTTGTGGGTGTTACCGAAGTTGTTTTTAAAAAGAATTAGTGTGGTTTAAAAAAACTGGGAGAACTAAAGCTAAATGAGAGATTGCTACGATTCCCGCATAGATAGATATTCTTAATTATATTGCTACAATGGTGGTCTTTTTATCGCTGTCACTGTGGATATCGATCCACCAGACAACCTGGATGGACTGAACAAAATCCTCGTCTCATTATATTTGGGGTCTGTGGAATATTTTTTCTTCTTCCATTCTCCATTGTACCACAATATCATTCACTCCTTTTTCATAAAATAATATATAAAAAACTATTAAATTCTTTGCCAATTTATCAAATGAAATTAGTCAATTAACCCAGGCGTTAAAAGACAAACAGTGTTCACTTAAAAAATATTCCCCACTTACAAAAAGCTTCAGAATCATTCAGATTCAACAAAAACGACGGAAATTTAATACAATTACACTTCACAACGTTTGTCCGAGTCATTTCTCGAAATAAGCCTTAAAAAGGTTACTTCAAAAGTAATTGTGAAAGTTGTTTTCAGTATTTTTTATTATTCCAACTTCGTAATTACAGCGGTCATTCAGTTCAAATTGGCTATTAAGACACCGGTTGTTATGCTGATTTGCTTCTTTTGTTTTTAATTATCCTTCTGTATTATGAAATCTGCTGGTTGATTGTGCTAAATGAGTTGAACGGCCCATCTTGGTGTTTAAAATTTGCTTTGAAACGATTTCAGTTATGGAACGCGAAATGATTTCAGAAATTTTGTTTAACGTTTTTGGATTGGGGAAGATTGAAACTTTTGAGCTATTTTTAGGTTAAGGTATACTGAAAATGTTGTAATAAAATTATTACATTAGCTACTCTGCCAATTTTAAGAGCTATATACGACTGTCTCATATTTCAAGTTGGGTATTAATCCTCAAATAAAGATCCCAATAACAAAGTAATGAAATTCTAATAAAAGGTTTATGAACCCAAGAAGATATAAAAAAAAATCATGTTTTCAAACGATACATTTTTGAAGAAGAATGTAAGTACTTATCACCTTTCCTTCTTTTCAGGTGTGTTTGTTGCTGGCAGTGGCCTCATGCAAGGCTGGAATCAGCTACTCCAACGAAATAGCAGGAGATGGTGGACACGGGGGAGGTAGCTCAGGATACGAATATACAGCCCCAAGCGGCGGTGGAGGCGGTGACTTCTCCGGAGGCCAAGGACATAACCTAGCTGAACTTGGAGGACAGAGCTTTGGAGCCAGCGGTGGTGGACATGATTTCTCAGGCGGCCAATCTCACACTCTCGCTCTAGCCCAAGGACATGACGGCGGACAAAGCTTTGGGGGATTCGGTGGCCAGTTCCACGGAGATTTCGGAGGTGGCAACGGCGGTGGTCACGCCCAGTTTGCTATACAAGACGGCGGAAACCACGGCGGTCAAGATTTTAGCGGAGATTCGTATCTGTTAGCTGCTCAACAATCTGGTCATCAGGGACATGACGATGGTGGCTCTCAGGGACAAGGCGGTCACGATTTCGGTGGCCAAGGACAAGGTGGTCATGATTTCGGTGGTCAAGGACAGGGTGGTCACGATTTTGGTGGTCAAGGACAGGGTGGTCATGATTTCGGCGGTCAGGAACAAGGTGGTCATGGATTCGGCGGTCAAAGCGAAGGTGTCCATGGATTCGGCCCCGGCTCTTTCACCCTTCACGACGGTGGTCAGGAATACGGACAAGGAGACGGCCACGATTTCGGCGGTGCTGAAGCCATCCCTGTTGGTACCCACGTTGACGAAGAACACCCAGTCGAAGTACCCAACTACAAACATGTCACATTCGCCATCCCTAAGACTGTCCATATCAACGTACCCAAACCTATTCTTATCGGTGTACCTCATCCTTATCCTGTCAAGGTTCCCGTCAACAAGCCTGTTGCCGTTCCAGTTGAGACTGAAATTTCCATCCCCATTGAGAAGGTTGTACCTTACCCAGTTGTGAAGCACGTCCCCTACCCCGTTGAAAAGCACGTGCCAATTAAGGTCGAGAAGACTGTGACAGTGCACGTGCCTCAACCTTACCCTGTTAAGATCCCCGTGTACAAAACCATTCACCACCATAAGGAACATTAAGGAGTAGTAACGAATGATGTTCTTTGGAGGAATTAACAATTTTGTTTCTATTTGTAACTTTGATTTCGGATATTTTTTTGTTGACTCATTAATTTCACAAACATAAGTCTGATTTTTCATGTGGAAAGCTTCGACGAAGATATTATTATGTTGACCCGTTTATATAAAATTTTAGGAAAGAATTGTTAATTTTTTCGAAGAATAATTTTAATTGAGTGCCTTGTAAATATTTTGTTGTTAATTTTAAGTCATTTTCAACTGTGTTCATGTTGTAGTTGATTTATTTATTGAATGTTATTGTTGTTACTGTTGTTATTGTTGTTGTTGTATGATGTTGATTATACTTTACAATTGTTAAAGATTTACTTTGTTGTCTTTGTTTATTTCACCCGTAATTATGAAAGTTAAAACGGAGTTATTAATTTTACTTTGGATCAATGATAAAGTTCGACGCTCGTCTATTACATTGCGATGATTCATTTTAACTACACTAAAGAGTTTTTACTTTTGCTTCGCACATAGACAACGAAAATGCCTCCAAATATTAACTCAGTAGGTAGCTAAAATAAATCGCGGATAAATTTGAAAAAGAATTACCGCGGCCTTGACTCAAGCAAGTGAAGGAACACGGGTGGGTTTTAGTCAGTAAAAGTTTGACAGGCCCTTCCGCTTCACCCAGAGCGGGAGAAGTCATTGAATGATTTCCCAAAATAAAAATAAATAAAATCAGCGAAGCATTCGAACCCAGGCAGGCGCTTTACTTTGTGTAAATTATTTCATCATCACTGCTCTCAAAACGGTGATGGAAAACATCAGGAGGAATCAGCCTTAGAACCAAAGATTCAAAGATATGTGACTTCCGCCAACCCACACTTGGCCCACGTGATGGATTCTAGCCCATTCCCTCTCCCAGAGAGGAGGCCTGCACGTACAACGGACCAAAAGGGGGTCTATCTATCCTATACTATCCTCTAAAACACTAGAATTTTCGGCATTCGTTGTAACTGATAGAATATCATTTGGTCTAGTCTTGTGTGGGCACAGAACCTCTGTAAATAGTTAACATACATAACATAAACATCACGCCTATATTGTTTTTCTGGGCACATAACCTCTAATATAAATGCGTGGCTCGTGATTTAAACAGAACTGAACTTTATATCCATATTGTACATACATACATAGACTGTCAATATTAGAAGTTACTTAGAAAGTATCAATAGATGGCGTTACTAGTATAACAAGAAGAGTATTATTTGTATATAACTAACAGCCCCGAAGGGATGAGCACAGTTACCTATATATAGTACACCAACATTTCCGCCAGTTACGTTTAAGTCCAATGTTATAGGGGGACAGCTTATTGCCATCAACCTTACTCAAATGAGAAATTCCAGATGGCAAAATCCAATAGCAATTGCCCCGCACCGAGAATAGAACTCCAGGACCTTATGGTCAGCAGAAGGGCTTGCAACCACTAGACCAACGAGGCAGTCTTCTTCTTCTTTTCGAATAGATGGCAAACTCTATAGATACTTTGGGACCAGTAGGCAGCCACACCAATAGCAGCGTCGGTGGCATTCATTAGGTCCTCCAAATGCACTTTGGATAGTGTGTGGGTATTTGGGGCACTCCAGCATGTATGTCGTATTCTGCACTGGGGCACCGCACTCACATTGTGTGTCAGACGAGTCTATAAAACCCAATTTCACCAAATTGTCTTTGCAGTGGCCTACCTGGGTACGCAATCGATTGAGTGCTTTCCATACAGGCCACTGCAGTTCACGGGTTGAATGGGCTGTGTGCAGCGGAGAAAACTCTTCTGGCTCTTAAGTCTACCCGAGGCTGTAGTGAGATCATAGAGGGGATGTCGGGCATCCTGGTTGTTTTTCTTCAGCGCGCACGCCACATCCGTTCTTACTTCTTACTAACGAAGCAGTAAAGTATAGTGTTGTTTTATCTCACGAAGACGGATGAACGTAACAAAATGACTCTTATTTCGACTTCATAAAAGTCCCATAACCCGCCTTTGTGAGATTGAAGAACTATACAACTGTTGTATAATTTTGGAAACTCATTCCACCCGCAGCCTCAAAAAAGCTAAAAGAAAACAAACTTCCACGTGATTTAACAAAGAAAAGGTAGCCGTAGCAAAGAAAATAACAAACTTAACAAAAGCAATTGTAATGCAGAGAGTATAAAAACTTTATGTAAGTGAGTTAGTATTAGCTTCCTGCTATTTCAACAGAATGTGGGTCGTTACCTTTTGTGCCTGATCAACACTGATGAAATAAAATTGTTTATTACGAAAACATGTTTGTGAATGCGTCTGTATGAGCTGAGTAAACTTCAGTTGGGAGTAATTGGTGTAAAATGTTGCGAGGGAATATTCTGATGTGTGTGAATGGGGTGAAAACATTTTCAGTATATGTTTATCTGAATAAAAGGGAAAACTGCAGATAAATAGAAATAATGCTGATTGATTAAAATGGACTGAACATTTTTATTTTTAGTGTAACAAATGGTCAAACACATTTGACCATTTTTGAGGCTGGCCATTGATGGAAAAACGCATTTTAACAAAGTCTGAAATCGTTGACTTTTTTCTACTGGTTAAAAAACTGGGCCATAGTAGATTTATAAAGTTTCTGTAAAGTTAGTTACTTGTTTTACCTTTTACGTTTCTTATTATTATTATTTTTTCTTTTTTTTACGCTTTTATAGCACAAGCTTCTGCCAGTGGCTTCGCCCGCGTGAATGTCGAAAATTATATATAATTTAAATTATTGCCGTTTGTGCGTGTAATATTAGTGTGATATTTGCCTATAACATCAACTCCTACCTTAGCCAGAAAGCAACTATCTACTTTAAATCGATAAGCACTATACATTTTAATAGTCTCTCACTTTAATAACTCCACGCTCAAAACCGATAATTATCCTAAACACAAAGCTGCAGTAATATAAAGCCAATATACTATATACCCACTCAATAATAACTGAGTTAGTTACTAAGCTTGTAACAGTAATAACAACAGCTAATAACATTGTATCAAAATGCCAAGCATCGCATGACATAACCAAGTACAGCCAGGTACAGTCTTGCCGTTTCTACCTTCATTTGTTTTAAAATTCATCCCTTTATCGAGTCAGGACACATTAACCTTTTGTATAAAATTATGGCACAGAGCTACAAAAATAAAACTTTTTAAGAAAAAATTAAACCGACTTCCAAAACAAAACACTACAAAATGAAAAATTACTTTCTTTTTCTAAGTCGCTGTCTTTAGAACCTATTGTTTCGTCGAACCGACTTCGGAAAAATATGTTATATAAGAAAAAAACATTTTAACAAAAAAAATTAACCAAATTAAAAAAAAAGCACTACAATGCGAAAATTTTTTTATTCGTTTTTGACACCGACTTCCGAAAAGAAAGTTATTTTTTTGGTAAAAAGATTTTTTCATAGATTCAGGTGTTAATTAGCAGACACAATAGAAATTACCATTGTTTTAAGTCGATTGCGCACAATGGACACTCGAAAGGAAGAGCGATAAACGAGGAAGGTGTACCAATATAGTTTGTCTCGTGTGAAGCCTCTCTCTCGTGGGTTGATCTCTCAATCTACTTTAATTAATTCTCAGAATCACATTTTCAATTAGCAACTGAGTTTAATTTTGTGACATCAACATTATTACACCACCTCACCTTAAGGTGACGAATCTGTTTATATTGTGACTGTACAGCGAAGTACAGCCGAGTACATCTAAGAACATGCCAAGTACGGGATGTGGTAGTAAAACAGGCTTACAGTGCAAGGAAAATTAATTTGTCAGCGTGGCGGAGCCCCATGTTTTATTATTAGGTACCCTCTCAGTCACGAAGATATATAAGAATGGAAGCGACTTGGTAGTTTTCGCTGTTTTTGAGGAGTTCGTGTCATGTTATTTTATTTTAAGAATTCTTCTTCTTTCGTTTCGATAAACACATACCATACAGATTTCGTCTGACCAGTATGTAGCTACTCGGACAGCTCTGTAATTTGCTACGTTCAAATCCCGTAAGGTGCAGGTGGTCGGGCATGAAGGGCAGTCAAGAAGGTAGGCCATATCTTGCGAAGGGGTCCCACACTGGCACTGTGTTTTGGATGGGTCTATGATACTCCATTTGGCTAAGTTTTTTCTACAGCGGCCAACTTGGGTTCGCAATCGGTTTAGGGATTTTCAGATTGGCCACTGTAGTTCGTTTCTGTATATTATGAAGATCGTAATGGGATATCAATCACGTGCTTTAGCGACTTTTTCAGATTGTGTCAAGATTCAAGAAAGAGATCACTTTATGTCGGTGCTCTTTTAATTCGTTACATTGTAAGGCAATCTAACCTAAATAATTATGTTATTTTTTTACAAAAATGTGTCCAAAATACATACACAACTTGATTGGTCCTAGAATAATTGGAAAATGCATTTTGAAGCGTAAGAAACAAAAAAACTTCTACAGCGAACTGAAATTCATCATTTCAGCCGAAAGACGTCCACTGCTGGACATAGGCAAGCGTCATCACAATGATCGATGCGGTGCGTCTTTCATCCATCAGATCCCTGCAGCCTTAACCAGATCATCGGTCTACTTATGGAATGCCTTCCAACGTTGCGTCTTCCGGATCACGATCGCCACTCTTGAACTTTTGGGCCCCATCGACCATCCGTTCTGCGAGAAATGTGCACACTGCCAATGTTTGGCAATCATTCGGACTATGTTGGTAGCCCTGGTTCTCCTGCGGATATCTCTTCGATCACGCAAGGAAATTCCGAGGAAGCCCCATTTTCCTTTGGGTGACTTTAAGCCTTCTGATCAGGCCTATTGTAAGCGACCACGTTTCAGTTCCGTATGTAATCACTGGCAACACACACTGTTCTATAGACTTTCATCTTGAAACACTGCGGTAAGTTGGACGAGAAGATACCGCGTAACTTCTCGAACGCTGCCCAGTCAATGCGGATTCAACGGTTGGCTCTGAAATTACTTAAACATTTTTACCATAATATATTTATCCTATCCCTATCACTTTATAACCAGAAGACATAGAGGGGCTTTGCAAGTGTGCCTCAAAGTATAAAATTGGCTTTCATAATAGGTCTACTGATTTATTTGATTTACGGAGCCTAATGTCTATAGAATAGTGTTCACAAAATCCACCTTGTCCCAGTTACCTTTGTGTTTTACCCGACTGCCGAAGGTGGGTAATTTGTTTATCAGTCTATGTATGCATATGTGTATTGGATTTTCTTGTACACATGCGTTGGAAGATTTTGATGATTGTTACGTCAATAGATTCGTCTTAACCTTGCGAGTGTCATCAGGTTTTGGTCATCCAGTTCACGAATGTCCTCCGTATCCTCCGGCTGCACAGCATAATTTTCTTCTTGTTTACGTCTTTTTAGTTCACTTCTTAAGCAATCGGGTTTTATGATTTTATTAATTAACTTTTTTATGTAAATACTGGGAGGTGGAGCAGTGCTGAAGTTCTGTGTTGTGTAAACTTTTACATTACCACTGCTCTCAAAATGCTGAAAGAAAACATTGTGAGGAAACCGGCATGTCCTAGAACCAAAACATTCGAAGACATGTGACATCCACCAACCCGCACTGGGCCCGCGTGGTGGATTAAAGCCCATTCCCTCTCAAACTGAGGAGGCCTGTATCTCAACAGTGGGAACATTGAAAGGCTGATGATGATGTAAATACTTATAAATTTATGTTATTATAATATCTGTAAGAAGTTATAAATAAAATAATTAAATTAAATTAGATTAGATTAATAAAACATAATAACATGTAAACAAATGTCACATCCAGTCATCAACATCCCTGTCGGCATCATAATATTCCTCAGTCTTGAGATATCTGACAGCGCATAGGATGTAGCAGTAATGATGTTCAATATAATTCTTATTAGACTTCCAACTGTATTTCTATTTGTCTTGACTTCATATTGCAGGAATGGTGGGGTTCAAAAGGGACATTTCCTGATGTAACTTTTGGATATGAATGTAGAGGCAAGATGATGGGAAAGCCAAATAAATAAAAATGATGAACTGAAAAAGTCATCACTTATTCAGTTTGACTATGAAACGGCACTTTAAAATTGTTATATATATACTTTTGTACCGTTTTTCTTAAAAATTATCATTGTTTTTTATGCACCTGCCATAATTATTATTTTTCTACCACCTCTTGGTTAACTGGAAGAGAATTTAAGTGTACTTATAATAAAAAACAGTTTTTTTTCAGAATCAGACAAATAAGTTCCAAAAATATCGAACAACTATGCAGCAAAACAACAACAAATAGTAACACTTACTCAGTTGAGTTTCAATTTAAACGGCATCAATCTGTGAAATTACAGAAATTGGAATTCAGGAAACATTTCGATATTGTCTCTAGAGTGGTAGTGCATCGGTATTTGCCTCTGTAACCTGAACTGGTGGTAGCTATTTCTCATTTATCGGGCAGCCGGTTTATTGGCCAATCTATGTTTAGGTACATTCCAATAATTTTGAGAAGGAAACATCTAGCCATCAAGTAGATAATTATTTTAACTCATTGGCAATCTTTCAGGGGTGGATTTATGGAAAATAATATAAACAACTTTTACTATCGAACTATTTCTGAAACCGCGAAAAAACATCAGCTATTGCCTAAATTGTATTTTTCTTTTCATATTCATGATTTTTTTTTTCACTACCTGAATGTATTCATAAACATGTCCAAGTCGATATCCTTAGCTTACTCTGGTAATAATAGATATAAAGTAGATTTATTTTCTCTGTGATAATAGACTCTTTCTCCTTACAACTCTGATTAAACCAATCGTCAAAATAAAACTTCACAAATAAATCGTTCATTCATTTAATACCCACTTTTTAACCGTCTTACCAAAAACATAGAAACTCCTCCGGTTCTATGTTCGACTTCATGTAAGTATTTTTTTTTTTTTTTATGTTTGTTCACCGATATCTCCGTCATATCATCATAACTATATAACATCACGCCAGTACGCTCTTAAGGGGTACGCAGATCTCTCATTTCACCGGTTATGTTCAACTTTCATGATATTCGGGTAATCTATTCTGGCGTTAAGGTATCTTACTAAACAACTTGCCTATTAGGTAGGTACAACTAAAAAGTGAAAAATAAAAAAACTTTTTTGCAAAAAAATACTACCGACTTCCAAATAAAAAACTACAAAGTGAAAAATAACTTTATTTCTGGAAGTCGGTGTCCACAACGCAAAAAAATGGTACCTACGAAAGACACAGACTTCCAAAAATAAAGATATTTTTCACTTTGTAGTTTTTTATTTGGAAGTCGGTAGTATTATTTGCAAAAAAGTTTTTTTATACAAAATATGTTTAACATCAACCTTTTATCTAATAACATCCTAAGGGAACAGAATTGTGACTATTTAATTTTCTTTCAAAGCATTGCATGGACGCAGACATTTCACATTTGCATGTGTCGAGTTCAGAGAACCTTGTTTTGTCTCTTGAGACGTGAACTTGGGGACACATTAAATGGGACATACAAAAAAAAAATGTATTTTTTACCTTATGATTTTTTTTTTGTATTTCAAAGCTTTTACTTTTTTAAGATGTTGTGTTGTGAAAGTTCAAATCGTCCCACTTGCCAATAGTGAAACTTCGTTATTTTTTCTCGTGATAATGTGGTTTTAATACAAAACGCGTTTAAAAAGAAATATTACCTTAATGTTTATTATTGGTATGTGTCATTTGATTATATTTTTTTGGTGTTATCAAAACCATAGTCCACACCAAGAATACCGTCGAATTAAAAAAATCTGTTTGTAAAACACAAATAGAATACTTCAATTCACTAACACCCAGTGCCGGGAAATATATCTGCTGTAAGTCATACAAATATTTGGATGAGCCGGACGGGCTAGCACACAAGCCAATTGCCCATTTTGAAGCATTTAAAGCATGGATATTACTGTGCAAACCTTAAAAGAAACCCTTTTACATTTGACGTAGTACTGCAGTAAATTTTCAGCTTGTGATTGAATAATTTATTTATTTATTATTAAAATCTCCCTTACAACTATAATTACAGGTATACCTAATGCGACAGCGCGGTCTTAAAAATAACTTATTTAGTATAAAACTATGAAAACGTAAAAAACTATTAGTACTTATATTATAATAACATCTAAAAATAATAACTTATAAACTAAGTACCCTAATTAGAAAAACACAATATTTAAAATACAGAACAAAAACATATTCTCTAATCCTCATTATAACATAAAATAAATAACAGCATTTTTGCGAATTCACTCAAATGGCTTGTAAATACATCGATCTTGACGTGAAGATCGTTAAGAACCCGAATTGCACGGGTCAATGGTATTTTGGCGATAACAACAACCACACGTCGATCTTCAAGGGTAAGCAACGCTTGCCGAGGTTGGTCCGTGGATGGGTGACTATCTTAACATAAGAAGATTCCTCCGTGTCTCGGAAAGCACGTTATGCCGTTCGTAGTCATCGTGCTCGTGTCATTTGCACATCTTTCACACTCATTACGGATAGTCAGAAACCAGTAAACCTGGCCAAGGGGTATCATGTTACCCTTTTACTGGGTTGTGGAGGTTAAATAGGCCATCACTCCATCTAATATACTAGTACCTGAGTAGTCAATTACGTTCGCAATCCGCGAGTGGTATTGTGAGTCGCCCGTGCATTTGTTTGTGTATGTATTTCGCGCGCAGCAATGTATTGTTATCCCAAAAATATTACATATATTTTCCCCATATAACCCTCGACCGGACACGGGATTGAACCAGACCAGGAGATCACCACGGGAGCAAATAAGAGTAGTAGTTGTAAGTTGTTCATGCTATACGGAATCGGTATCCCAAAAAACAGACCCCTATTTACCGCTGCCGCGTCTCGCGGTTTTGCGGGTAGGATACAAGACACGTAGCATTGCTCATGGGCCCCAGTGTTGCCTCTTGCCGGCTTTGTGATCCGGAGGCCTGTATTCAACATTTGAATCAATGGGCAAAAGGCTAGGTAAAACGAACACAGCGCGTTGCTGATGAATAAAAGAGATGAAGCCTTTACATAGTTGTGCAAATTTTCAAAGAAACCCTTTTAGATTTCACTTAATACTGCAGTAAATTTTGGGATACAATGTCCGACCTTATCGTTAAAACAACTGCGGAATAATTGTTTGTAACGGACCACAACATTACAGTAGACTATTCACGCCGTACTTAGTTGCTAAGTAGGTTTATATATTACGGACTAAATGGGTCATTAAATTGGCCTCCAGTGTACGTCTGGTGCACTCAGAACAGCTGTAATGTGGAGTAAACGGTACACGTTTGTTCCATTTTATTTTCTATTTTACATCTAATAATAAAGTAAATGTTTATTTTCTATGAGAGTGAATAAAGTACAGTTTTTGACTGCTGAATTAGAATAAAAGTCGTGTGATTGGCACCTACACTCAGGAAAGATACCACATAAATAAAATAATGTTTCTATGTCTAATGTTTCAAGTAAGAGTGTTAATTTTGTGGTTATTATTTGTGCCCGGATAATGGCAATATGCTTACCCTATAATATATGGACTTAAATGTAACTGGTGTAATGTGGGTATACTAAAGGTACAGTACTTAGTAAGTATTTTCTAGTGTAGTGTGTGTAGTGTAGTGTTTTTTTTTTTTTTTTTTTTTAGTTTTTTTTTTTTGTATTTTTTTTCTTTGTGTTTTTTTTTTTATTGTCACTCGGCAGTCATCCACTTTAGCAGTTTTCCTCCCATTTTTACCAGACTGCAAGGAAAGGTTATATTTTTCGCGCGTATCTTGTATCTTTGTTTGTTTATATGTATGTAATATTTTTTAGTACCCTTATATCTTTCAAACCGCTGGATGGATTAATATAATTAATACTTCGTTAGATACGTCTTGACCGCCCAAGTGTTCTTAGGAAGGTGAAATTTAAAAAAAAAAACATGGCGGATTTTGGGCGCCATATTGTGTAAGTCTCAATTTCTTTTTCTTCCAAGCCCATCGAATAAGGTAACAAAATAATAAATAATTTTGAAGAATAAGAAATAAGAGATGATTACAGAAAAATATATACTTACCACATATATGTTTAAAAGTAATTCGAAAAAAAAAATGACTAAAAAGTTCTAAGTAAAAACTCGGCTGCTTTAGAAGCCAGCTAAAAAGCTGTAAACAAGAAAAAATAATGCTGTGCAGTCGGACGATCAGGGGATCAGCCAGTTCGCGAATATGTATCCTCCGACCACACAGCATGATTTTTCTTGTTTACAGCTTTTTAGTTAAAATAGATTCATCATCATCATATCAGCCGAAAGACGTCCACTGCTGGACATAGGCCTCCCCCAAGCATCGCCACATTGACCGGTCCCGTGCGTCTCGCGACCAGCGGATCCCCGCAACCTTCACCAGGTCATCGGTCCACCTAGTGGGAGGCTTTCCAACGCAACGTCTTCCGGTTCGCGGTCGCCACTCCAGAACCTTTCTGCCCCATCGGCCATCCGTTCTGCGAGCAATGTGCCCTGCCCACTGCCACTTGAGTTTGGCAATTCTTCGGGCTATGTCGGTAACCCTGGTTCTCTTGCGGATCTCTACATTTCTGATTCGATCACGCAAGGAAACTCCGAGCATAGCCCTCTCCTCTCTTACATTAGGTTAAAAGAGTATTAACAACTCTATATATTTCCAAGTTGATTGGGGGCGCCCGGTCTGCTCCAAGTGCAACACGCATGCATGCAACTGAAAGAAATCCGATGACAGAAGTAAAGAAAATAGTTAAACTGTGCACCTCTGACTTATCGATCGGGGAAAAACTTTTAGGTACTTTTAGGTAAGATGGTGAGACGAGTTTGATGCTGATCGAACATTTTGGTCCACAATTGTCCTAAACCTGCAGGATTGGAAAGAGGAAAAAGAGGTCTTTTTGGAGGCAGTGGAACGGAACAGGCTAAAAATAAATACATTTTCTTTTCACGCTAGCCTGTTCTGGTCCACTCATGGACAAAGATCTCCCTCAATTTCTGCCACCTTTCCCACGCTTCCTGAATGGTGGAAGGAGTGGATAACGCATGTATTTATGTCTTAAAAGCTTTAATTACAAGCTTTTATTTAACTTTCAATGTATGTTAATGTGTCCCGAGTCAAATATTGCAACTGAATTTTAAAGCAATTAGCCTCCACCAATTAAGATGAAATTTTGCATACACGTTTAGTTTGGATAAAAATGCATGGTTAGCTAAGTGACATCATTCTAAATTCAATATGGCGGACGGCCCAAGATGGCGGACTAGTATTTTTTTGTGTACTGCCATGATATGGGTATCAAATGAAAGAGTTTGCTGAGTAAAATACGAAAAACAGCTTGAATAAAAAAAAGTATTTTAATGAATAATTTTATTTTAATTTAATTATCGACAAAACCTAGTCATTGTTGGGTATATTTTTTTTATTTTATTATTATTAATAGGCTCACGTTTGACCACTATCTCACCTGATGGAAAGCGATGATATGGTCGACAGTGAAGCACGCGTGCCTGGAAAAACACACGATTATGTTTTGATCATGACTGTGTCATTAATATTGTCCGCCAGTGCACTATAATACCCGCATGTATACACTAAGTAGCACCTTAGATCGTAGAACCAGGGAGATGTGCTGAACGTGACTACAAATTACTAATGAGCCAATAATGCTCCATAATTTTACTGCGAGTGTATGCTAGTTTTCCTTTCCTTTCCTATACTTCATAAAAGATAGCTTGATCTCTGCGACATATGTCAAACTGACGTATACGTTATTGTTAGCCTGTCAAGCGCTATTGTTAATGTATTGATACTGACAGCTGTCGCAGAGATCAAGCTATCTTTTATGAAGTCTAAGCAGGTACAACCAAAATATAATGTTATAGTATTATAGAATTACATTGAGATCTGGGGCAACTTTGATGATAACTTATTTTTTTAGGTTTTTTAAAGCTAACTATGGGAAAACGGAACCTATCTCAATTTTCTTTTTAAAATTTGCAGCACTGACATGTCAGCCGTGTTTTGTATAACGTAGTTTTATTTTCTCTGTGGTATTTTACATCAACGTCAGCGCAAGAATACGTTTACCAGCATTGAGGTAATAATGTACTACGACCAGACGTTTACTTGTTGCAGGAAAAAATATTTTAAATTATACAGTGAGAATTCATATTAGTAAATTGGGGTTACTTTGTATTGCAATGAAAAAACAATATGGTACCAAAATAACCCTAATTTTATTTTAATATTGGTAGACTCATTTTATGTTTAGGGTTCCGTACCCAAAGGGTAAAAACAGGACCCTATTACTAAGACGCCGCGATCCGTCTGTCTGTCTGTCTGTCTGTTCGTCTCTCACCAGGCTGTATCTCATGAACCGTGATAGCTAGACAGTTGAAATTTTACAGATGATTTATTTCTGTTGCCGCTATAACAACAAATAAAAACAGAATAAAATAAATATTTAAGTAGGGCTCCCATACAACAAACGTGATTTCTTTGCAGTTTTTTGCGATAATGGTACGGAACCCTTCGTGTGCGAGTCCGACTCGCACTTGGCCAGTTTGTAAAGCTAACTCTGTGAAAACATACCTCAATTTTGTTTTTAAAATTTGCAACAATGACATGTCAGCCATGTTTTGCATCGACGACAGTGCAAGAATACGTTAACTTGTTGCAGAAAAAAAATTACAGTGACAATTCATTAAATATAAATAGTAAATTGGAGTACGTTATATTGCAATGAAAAAACAATAGGGTATCAAAGTAACCACATTTATATTTCAATGTTGATAGACTAATTTTAATTTTATTTGCTTTTAATTTTTTTTAAATATAATTTTTATTTGAGAATATGTATAAACATTCAAGTAAAGTCGCCAACACAGGAGTTTTTCATATGAAGCAGTTATGTCAATTTTAATTTTAAAATGAATCAATTTAACCTCGTTTTATTTGGCTAAAAAATAATAGGTATGTCTCTGGAATTACTACTTGACGAAAATTCTTTCACAAAACGGGTTCCTTTATTCCTGCACGAATAATAAGGTAATATTATTAAGTAACATTGTTTGTAAAGGGTAATTTCTGGGAGCATTCATATTCATATTCTTTATTATACTTAAAACAAACATATACAAATACAAAAGGACAATTTATGCACAAAGGCGAACTTAATCTATAATTTGGTACTTGACAGTAACTTAGTAAGCTAACCCCGCGTTTCTCAGCTCCAAATTATCGCAGAATTAATGTGACAAATTGTCAAGCACGCGTTACCTGCTGTGATTGCCTGTTGAAAATTCATTCAATCAATCACAGCAGATAACGCGTGCTGATTATTTAGAGCTGAGAAACTCGGGGTTAGCTTTATAGAGAGAAAAAGCACAGGCACACAAAGCATGAATATAACTAAAATACATACATATTTATGAGTCGTGTGGACAGGAAATATTCCCTAGTTCTTCTCCTGAAGATCTCTAAAAAAGATTATTCCAGCATTAATTCTATTAGGAAAATTCTTTCAGTGCTAAAAAGCTTGACTTTTTCGAAGTATCATATCCCGAGTACTTGCAGGTTAGGCCTCGAGAGCAAACCAACGGGAATAGCTAGTTTTATGTAAAGGTTCTTTTCTACATCTTTTCATACCATCATGTGATCACCAATCAAATGGTCCATTTACCAAACTTATTTTCCTGGTAAAACCTACAAGCATACTTGAGGTTCTTGGTTTTACCAGGAAAATAAGTTTCTATTTGTCTCTGATAATTCCTTTGGCACTCGCTCATACCTTGCTCAAAATTAGAAAATTCAAACTAGTATTAGGTCAGAGAATGGCCAGTGAATCAGCATTGCCATACAACGTGGCAATGCTGCCAGCGTTCTGGGCACTTTTCACGTTGATAGCGATGTGGACGAATTTTTTGACGCCTTTTGCCTTTTTATACGCGTTCATAGTTTTATTTCATTTTTAGTTAACTGTATATATAGATAGTTATTGTTAATTAAGTGTTTTATACTATGTAAATTTTAATTGAAATAAAATAAGGATTTCTTTAGTTTGTACAGTATTTGATCGATTTGAGTATGTATTGTAAAGTGCATTGGATTAAAGTTCTGATTAGAAAATTTAAAAAAAAAATATTCATCATCATCATCAGCCTATAAATTTTCCCACTGCTGGGACACAGGCCTCCTCTCTGTGAGAGAGAATGGGCCGTAATCCACCGCGCGGGCCCAGTGCGGGTTGGTGGATGTCACATGTCTTCGAATTTTTGGTTCTAGGACATGCCGATTTCCTCACGATTTTTCCCTTCACCGTTTTGAGAGCAGTGGTGATGAAATAATTTACGCAAAGTAAAGCGCCTGCCTGGGCTCGAACCCACGACCTACAACTTGTAAGTCGCGACAGATACCACTGGGCCACCACTGCCCTCAAAAAGTATTAGGTAGAGGTAATTTTATTCATTGTTTGTAGAAGGTAGTTGATCTCTGCCACTACTGAACCGATTACGGAAATTATTTCTGTTTTAGAAAGTTCTGTAACTGAGTGTCATAGGTTATCCCGGAAAATGTAAGATTTTTGTTGAAAGACCGTGGGAGCGAAGCCGTGGGAAGAGTTAGTCTTAAATATAAGTCGTCGAGACTATACTGTTAGCTATTTTATTATCCACGACGGAACGGAGACGGTATATGCGTTTGTGGTGAGAGGATGTTTGTGCAAATCCATGTTGCCATTTTTCTCCAAAATTACTAGTCCGATTTTGATGCATTTTTCAGTTATGGGTTCGGGTTTGATTAGTGCATGTTCTTAGATTGATGTTACGGTGCCAACTCACCAGTGTGCAAATGCATATTGCAAATTTTCTCTAAAACTACTATTCCGATTTTTACATAGAGCACACGGAGCTAACATAATACAATGTGAACCCAAGTTCAACAACCTACATAGAAAATTCACACACTTTACCGACCCCAAAAAACAACAGGTTTTAGGACTACAACAATAATAAATGTCCCGTACAAGGAGACAAAAGAAATAATGTTTAACATGTGTTTTTATACCACGAGAATAGGGAGAAAATTCTCACCTTATTTCTTCGTAAGCACTGACGTAGTATAATTTAGTCTTGGCTTGTTTTGAGGAAGAGGAGATGATAAACAAAGGCATATAAGTGATGGGTTAAATCAATAGTATGAAAGAATATTGATTAATTCGCTCAGAAAAAGCATATATTTATTTATTTATTTAGACTTCATGCACAAAAGGTACAAAGGCGGACTTAATGCCTTAGGCATTCTCTACCAGTCAACCAAGGGTGGTGCAGAGACAACATGGCAGGTACATTTTTCAAAAATAAAAATAAACCAGTTATTATATAACATACTAAAATAGGTGAAATACACGTACATATATATATATTGAAAATAATATATACTTATATAAATATATATATTTATAAATTAACAGAAAAGAAGAAGGTGAGATGACTCTGCTTAGTTGTTTTGAAAATAAATCCGCAATTTCCGCTTGAATGCACACCGACTGGTGGCCGTCCTGATCTCGGGAGGAAGCGCATTCCAAAGAAGAATGGACTGTATATGAAAGGAAGAGTGAACAAAATCGGTCGAATGAGAAGGACAGAGTAAGAGGAGATTATTAGAAGAACGCAGATTCCGAGCATGTGAAGAACATAGATATTGAAAGTTAGACATAAGATAGGAAGGAGGGGTGGGAGAATTGAGTAGGGAGAAAAGTGTGGTCAAAGCACGTAGACATCTCCTCTGACGAATGGGCAGCCATTTTAGCTCAGACCTGTAGTTTGACACATGGTCATATTTTCTGAGGTGAAAAATAAATCTGATACAGTTGTTCAAGACCCTATATAGTTTATCAAGCAAGACCGCGTTCAAGTCAAAGTAGCACAATACTTACAGAATAATATTACTTACAAAAACCTAAAAATTTATACAAAAAAAATATAGAGAAATTAAAAGTTATAAACAAACTATCACATCACACACAACACATCATCAGCCTATTAATGTTCCCACTGCTGACACAGGCCTCCTCTCTGTGAGAGGGAAAAAAAACTAAAATCTTAGTTTATCTAAATAAACTATGGTCTGCTTTAAATAATAATAAAATTATCCATGTTAAATGATATTGAGTCAAACTTCTTCGCTAGGAACTGACTAAACCCTATTTTCTGAAACGGAAAATTAATAAAGCAAATTGATAAACGTGTGTTTATCAATTGGTGCGTTCTTTTATCAAATAAAGCTTTGATTGATTGAATGAATTTTCAGCAGACACAAGTTAAGTAATGCAATTCATTACTTGGCTTGCGTTTAATTTGTGACGTGTCGTCGCGCGTTCGTGAAGTGTGTTATATCCAGAAACGAGGGGTTGAACTGTCAAAAATTATGCTTGATGAGTTTGTAATGACATCAAAACATATACCAAAGTTAAAGATTCAGCTCTTACGAGTAACTGTAATATAAATAATGATAACTAACATTTATTCAGTGTTTCCCCGAATTGTACATTGAAATTGACTTGAAAACTCTAACACGAAACTAAAAATCAAACTGAAAGCATTTATTTCAATTGAACCATTACTTTTGAACTGTCCAGGAGACGGTCGTGCAGGCAGATGAAGCGAGTTGAACGTTCCAATCGTTTCTGAAACATATTAAAAATCCCATCTAATGTTCTGAACATCCCGAAATATTCAATTAAAGTAATCGCCTAGAAATAAAGACAATAGGAAATTCGAAATCGTGGTAATCGAATAAGAAAAAAAACCGTTTCATTGCAAACGATGTCGTTATTAGATTTTCATCGAATGACAAAATTGCAATCGTTCCCGAATTGATTTCAATTCGAATAAATTTGGAATGCTCTAGTAGGAATGTAATTATTGAATACAAATGGAATATTTCTTTCTACCAAGTTTTATTATCGATAATACGATATTCAGAGCCAGATTTTTATTAAAATTTATTGCTTTTGTTTTATTGTGCCCCTGCAGAGAAGGAATGACGCATTCGCATAGAGATTAGATTGACAGAACACAACTCAGCAATCGAAGAATATTGCCGTATAGTATTTTTAGTTAGTCAGTTATAAGTCTCTATGTCGTTTAATTGTATCGTTAAATATTTTCTGTATTCTGTCTTAAATATTGAACGTATTAATGAATTATCTACAATCCTTATAAAGTTGAATTGAGTTAATTTGAGATTATTTATTTACTAGCTGTTGCTCGCAACTTCAACCGAGTGAAACATAAAACTAAAAAAAAACTGGCCCCGAATTATCTAGAAGATAACCGAGACAGAAGACAACTTGAAGAATCAGATAAAGAGTAGAAAATATAAAATAAATAAATGGTTTATACTGCGTGGCAGTTTGCCGGCGGGATAAGCGCTCGTATGACAATTGGTTTACACTTAGGTAAATGAGTATCTACAAAAAACAATTCAGTGTCAGATGGCAACGCGGGCACCGCCGCGCCGCCCGCCGCGTTGGCACGGTGGCGTGGCGGCGGTGGCGCGGTATCCCGCGATTTTGTATTGGTCGTTATAGAATTGCTCGAGAACCAACAAGTACTTGACCTTCTCATGTACAGGAAACACCTTACAAACAACAAAAAGCTTCTCATAATTCTCCTTACAATTTACTTTTATTTAAGGGTTAACTAGGTACTTTAAGAAACGAATTTGCATTGATCTGTTACTATTCAAATATGTTTTAAATGTACGGCCATACATATTTAGTAAGTAGCTAAGTAAAGACTCGGCGAGGGTTTATTAAATTACACGCATTTTTTTTCTGCCCAACGGCGCGTTCAAGACATAAAGTTGTGCCAAAAAGCGTTTTATAACATTAAAGATTACGTTGAGGACAAAAAGGCTTGGGATTGAGCTGCTCCAATTAATTTAGTTTTTTATTTTTATTTTGCGCCGTGAATTTAGATCTGTAATTTTTTTTTTTCTTACTATGACAAGAATATTTACTTTTTAAAGTATTATATTATTTTATTTTAATTTTTGTGAATGTGAAGACTATGTGGATCATTCTTTTTTTTTTATTTTATTTTATCTTAGTTAGTTTTGAATCATGGTCTGGCAGTTTAAGTATTTATGCGGCCTACCCGAATGTCCTTTCTTTGGTATTGTTCGTCAATTCGTTGAGCTCCTTAAATTTTGAGTTGAGCTGCACGGTTATTGACAAATGCGTGCACTGACTGGACAGGTCCACTCAATCTGGCTGGTTCTTTCCACAAAAGACCATTTCAGACATCAGTCTACATGGTCTTCACATGATCTAACCAAGATTTTGTCTGGACTTTAAAAGAGACTGTGACCTCTGAGTTTGTTTCGGCCTTTCTTCTCAGAGTAGTCAGACAGGAAACGCCGACCTCATCTAGCTTTAAAAAATATGATCGACATGTAAAAGTGTTTGTACAATCCAACTTACAGAAATAAAATCATTTATCATTTATTTATCATTTAAACTTATCAAAACTGACCAAAGCCTTAGGTATTGCCAAAAATTCTTGAACGCTTTCATTGATGAAGATACTCTTTTCGACAGAGTCTGATATTTTTTGGTAATACCTAATTATTTAAAGGGAATTTGTCAGACTCTTTTATGGAGTCATACCCTTGGTCCTGCGAATCCACTTACGCCACGCCGCGGCTGCGACTGCGGGTGATATTGTCCAAATCAACCTGCCGAATAAATATAGCCTTGAAGAAATAGTAAGTCATGCGAAGCCTTAACCCTGCAACAGATTGCTTAAATATCTGAAATTACGTTTATTAAAATAAACCGGTAACAAAAAAGATAAGAATCTCAAGCTTCACCATAAAATCAATAGCCCTAACAATACATTCACCCAACCCGATCCAAATCAAATTATACACTTGACTCGATTACGTAACCGCGCAAAAAATTATCGAATAACTCGAATAAAGTCACGTTACATCACTACAGACGTAATTCTGTGGTTTATAAACGTAATACTTTGTTAAGGTAATTAGGCCAGAATTATTTTGTGTACTACATCTGGCTGTCAGTTGCGTCTTGTTTCGAATAATTTAGTCGAAACAATGGGAGTGACGAATTTCGCGAAGAAGCTGACGTTTTTTTGCAAGTGAAATTATTACGGTTGGGTTATTTTCTTTGTTTGTTGAAGGAGACTTTAGAGTTAAAATGTTTGAAGATTTTGTTGTGAGGCAACGAAACGGAACTAAAATATTGTTTTATATTCAGTTCCTTTCTTAAAAGAACTAGAATTAATTCTTGTTAGTATTGTATCAAAATAAGACTAGCAACGCCATCTATTATGTGTTTGAACATTTACTGTACTGAATGTATGAACGAAAATATATACAGTTCGTTCGATCCACAGTTCGATCAGTCTCACTAAAAAACGTTGTTTGATTTATAATTCTTGAATGATGTTATTTATTTCCACTAAAATAAAATAAAAACTAAAACATAACATATTTATACACAAACTATATACAAACGCGTATAAAAAGGGAGAAGGCTCATTGGGCGTCAAAAAACTCGTCCATATCGCTGTCGACGGGAAACACCCAGAACGATGGCAGCATTGCCACGTTGGATAGTAATGCAGTCAGCATTCCTTATTAAAGTTGTCAAAAAATAAAAGGCCCGTTTTGACAGCTATAAACATCACATCATCACATCACATCATCAGCCTATTAATGTTCCCACTGCTGGGACACAGGCCTCCTCTCTGTGAGAGGGAATGGGCCGTAATCCACCACGCGGGCCCAGTGCGGGTTGGTGGATGTCACATGTCTTCAAATTTTTGGTTCTAGGACATGCCGGTTTCCTCACGATGTTTTCCTTCACCGTTTTGAGAGCAGTGGTGATGAAATAATTTACGCAAAGTAAAGTGCCTGCCTGGGCTCGAACCCACGCCCTACAACTTGTAAGTCGCGGCCGATACCACTGGGCCACCACTGCTCTCCTATACTGCTTACTGCTGCTCACTGCTCTGCTATAAACATACTTAATAATAATTAAAATTGATGCTTGCGAATGATACCCGTTGTCATAGTGTATCGGTAACAAAGTATTTAATTAGGATTATGAATTTGATTTTAGGGTTCCATACCCAAAGGGTAAAAACGGGACCCTATTACTAAGACTCCACGATCCGTCTGTCTGTCTGTCCGTCTGTCACCAGGCTGTATCTCATGAACCGTGATAGCTAGACTGTTGAAATTTTCACAGATGATGTATTTCTGTTGCCAGTTATTCTGTTTTTAGTATAGACAACATACACTAAAAACAGAATAAAATAAATATTTAAGTGGGGCTCCCATACAAAAAACGTTTTTTGCGATAATGGTACGGAACCCTTCGTGCGCGAGTCTAACTTGTACTTGGCCGGTTTTTCAATTTATAACGTAGAAAGTTATTAAACGCGGCATGTAAAATGAGAAACGTCAACGGACTTCTTAGATACTCGTAGTGACGACTTTAGAATTAATTTTATGGAACTCATTGTTAATCTCTTTGCAGCTTTTAAATAAAACCGTTATTAATTTCCTTTGGATAATTGGCCTGTAAAATAAACCATTAGATCCATCCAAAGGTTATCTACCGAATATCACATTAGGGAAAAAAAAAATACATTTAGCGGTAAGACCGCCCATTGTTATATTAAACCCTATGAACTCTTAATTTTACTTGTTTTGGTGTGCCGTAAAGAGTATACCTAGTTATCTAAACTAATATTATAATATTTATAATTCTTTATTTTCTTCAGAAGATAATCTTGGGAAATATTTTTATCCAGTAGGGAAAATTCTTTCCCTCATAGCCACACACAGCATAGCAAATATTTTCACACTGTCATTGAGCAACATAGCCTTTCCTTGAATCCGGAACAATACACGATCAGTGTGTGTTTGCTGTGAGCTCGAGTACCTACATACAAAGAGCATTTCTGGTACTGTATACTAGAAACGCTCACTATCTGTACAGGACAACCAAACAATCAATCTATCCAGATGTCATACATTTTACACCTCCCTATCCGGTTTCTGTTTCCTGTATCAAAGGAAACAGAACATGAACCAGTGTAGCTAATAAATGTTTAGGCAGAGACCTAGCCTTTGTGAAATTGCACTGACTGGTACACAGAAATCAAGGTAGACAATAGGTAAGGCTATGCTTAGGGTGAGGAGTTTGCGCGGGTACTGAGGTGGGCTCGAAGTATCACCGTTTGCATCCACACTAAAGTGTGTAAGAGCGACAATACATGTCTGTTAGGAAGATAACCCAAATCACCAATCAGAAGTTAGTATTGCAGCAAGACTACCTACTGATTGGTAAATGTTACAATGGCATGCAAGCTACTTGCAAACTTTTATGCTAGTTTATAGGCATGCCTGTTTATCGCGGGTGCCTTGCGTGACATGATGAAGCGGCCTCGCTAGCGAGCGATCGTTCATTATTATTTCCCTGAAGTTCACTTCTAGGCTCTACTCGCTACAACAACTGATGATGCACTCAAAATTACTCTGTGATGCTGAGATAAGGTTTAATTCTATAAGCGATGGCGATGGTAGAAATACTAACTTGTAAGGGATTGATCACGTGACAGTTCCATCATCATCATTATATCAGCCGAAAGACGTCCACTGCTGGACATAGGCTTCACCCAAGCGTCTCCACATTGACCAGTCCACCTGGTGGGTGGCCTTCCAACACAACGTCTTCCGGTTCGCGATCGCTACTCCAGAAATTTTCTGCCCCATCGGCCATCGAGCAATGTGCTCTGCCCACTGTCACTTAAGTTTGGCAATTCTTCGGGCTATATCGGTAACCCTTGTTCTCTGGCGGATCACTACATTTCTGATTCGATCACGCAAGGACATTCCGAGCATGGCCCTCTCCATTGCCCTATGGATGACTGTAAACTTTCTGATGACATTTCGATAGCACTTGGCATTCCCATACATTTTATTAACCCCCCACGGAAAAAGAGGGGTGTTATAAGTTTGACGTGTGTACCTGTGTGTTTGCGTATGTGTGTATTTCCTTTTATCTACGGCATCATAGCTCCTAAAAGGATGAACCGATTTTTACCCGACTGCCGAAGGAGGGTAATGTGTTTATTTAGTTTTTTTGTTTGAAATGTGACTTTATCGAGAGTATTCTTAGTTATGTTTGATGTAAATCAGTTCAGCCGTTGTGAAGTTATGAGCGTTTCACTGTATGAATAAGAGTGTTTTTGCAAGATATACACAATAATTACGTGTGCAATAGATTGTTAATCGAAACGTGTCTACTTCTACATAAAAAAAAAGTTAATTAAAATAATCAAAAAATCCGACTGCTTGAAAAGCGAACTAAAAAGACGTAAACAAGGAGAAAATCATGCTGTGCAGTCGGAGGATACGTCTGGTTTTGGTCGTACAGCATGATTTTCTCCTTGTTTACTACGTCTTTTTAGTTCGCTTTTCAAGCAGTCGGGTTTTTGATTTTTTTATTTATACTTTTTTTATTTATAACTTTTTAGGTTTTTTTTTCGAATCAGCTACATTTAAACAAAGAAAAGTTATATATTTTTGAAATCACCTCTTAAAATCCTTTATTTTGATACCCCACACGATAGGTTTGGAAGAAAAAAAATTTTGGGCCCCCACAATATGGCGTCCAAGAACCGCTATTTTCCTATTTGCCAATTTTTATGTAGCCAGTGACACTCGCCCTGCGAGTGTCACTGTCACTGTCAGTGGCACTGGCTACATAAAAATTGGCAGTAAGTAAGTTAAGACGAATCGATTGACGTAAGAACCACCAAAATCGGCCCACGCGTTTGGTCTCTCGAATGCCACATAGGAACAAACATACATACATACATACATACTTACATACATACATACATAGACTGATAAACACATTACTCTCCTTCGGCAGTCGGGTAATTATGTAGCATGAAATAAAAATGTGTCGAGGGTTCCTAAAATTTTAAACTTGTGATAATTTTTCAATCACTATGACGAAGCTTTCATTGACTGACTGCCATTCGTCTAGAATCTCAGGGTGCTACAAAAACTCGCAATGCACTGTGAACACCTAATCACGCCGGATATCGCGCCCGCACTCGCTCTAGTCACTCAGGACAAGGCCTAAGTTTAGATGGAAACTTGACATTATTATTGTTAGTCTGTTTGTGTGTGCAATATTGTAACGTGCTGGACATTTTAGGATTGTGGTTACAGTGATAATAGGGATAATAGTGTAACTGATCAAGTTTGGTGAAGTGGTGAAGTATGATTAGAGCTCATGGGGGAGGGCTTTGTATAAATATAAGGGTCGTATTTCATCAACCAGAGCAGATAAAAGCGATGTGTTGTGCAGCGCAAATCAGTCATGCTGTCGACTGTACTGACACACTGACGACACTAAAGAAACTATCGATAGTAAATAAATTAAAAATAATGTTAAAAAACTAAAAATTATGTTCCAGCATGAATGATTTTGGTACTAGTGTTAAGAAAGCGCAAATCAGTTATGCTGTTGACTGTACTGTGACACTGTACAGACTGTGTGTGTCTGTGTGTCTGTACACTACTGTGACTGTACATACATTAAACATAACATAGAAAAAAAATGTGTTAAGAAAGCGCAAATCAGTTATGCTGTTGACTGTACTGTGACACTGTACAGACTGTGTGTGTCTGTACACTACTGTGACTTTACAGACATTAAACATAACATAGAAAAAAAATGTTCCAGCATGAATTGATTTTGGTAGTAATTTTAAGAAAATCCTTAGTAGATAATGAATTTTCATGCATACTTTGTCGGTAGGATTAAATCACTCGTTCTAAACAATCTATCGGCATACAGGTTGTTCGTATCGATTTCTGGGTCAATTGTGATACCGTCTCCATTATTTTTACCAATAGTTGAATTTAAGATATGCGGAATAACAAAAAAAAAACAAAAGCCTATTCAATTGAACTACTGAAATTAAATTGAAAATTGGTAGACACAATTTCACTGGAAATATTGTCGTCAAAACACCAAGCGCGTGCTTGCTGGAACCAATTTGTACACGACTGAACTTGTCTCTTTGTGAATATTGTCGACTGAACTGAATCATATTGCAAACGCAGTACAGTGGCTAACGAAGTCTAATGACAGCACTGTTTCGCAGTCTCTGGAAGTACTGCTCCATTTGCGAATACTCTTTTATTTATAGAAAACTTTTGTAAAAAAAACACTAAAAAGTGAAAAATAACTTCATTTTCGGCAGATGGTGTTCCTGCTTTCGTTTCACGAATAGCAATAGCAATAACATGAACATAACCAGTGGAATGAGAGTGTACCAGGGTGAACCTGGTACACTCTCATCAACTACATATCTTCGTACCCATTTTGAGCATACTAACGTGATGGTATGTTTTGATTTGTTTTTTTTTTCAACAATAAACAGACATTCGATTGCAGCAATCCCGAGAGATTTGCCGTTTTCATTTATTGAAGAGTTCTGTTGTATATCTCTGAAGTTCTTCATCAGATCCAAATTAAAATGGGGCCATTTCGGAATAAACTTCTTTCGAGGAAAAATAATTATGCCAATCCGTTTATATATGACGGAGTTACGCCAGAAAAAAAAATTAAAAAAAAATCATCCGAATTGAGATCCTCCTCCTTTCTGGGAAGTTGGTAAAAACTACAGTGACATATAATACTACTTTTATCTCAAACATTTGAAGCTACATACTTCCATGAGGCTCCTATTAATCATCAACATCATTTTAGTCGAAGTCCGACTGCTGGACGTAGGCCTTCCTCAAGTGGCACCACATCGAGCAGTCCTGTGCGTCTCGCATCCTTGCAGCCTTAACCAGGTCAGCGGGCTACCTAGTGGGAGACTTTCCAACGCTGTGTCTTCCGTAACGTTGTTGCTTCTCCAGAACTTACTGAAGCTACTATTGTTCCTGGAAAATGATTTCTGTAGGAGTAGTAGTAAGTGGTAGTTCTGACTAATATAGCCAGCCTATTTGCTCCCAAAAGCTTCTTGCGGGCTTCACAGGCTTCGCGGTGCGACCTCACTGTTCCGGGGATATCTGCATGTTGTGAAGCTACGGCCCCGCATTCCAGGATCAAATGATCATCGTTAGGATCAAATGCAGTCGCAGACCTCCGACTGAATTTCATAAGTAAAAAGTAAAGCAAGTGGGTTTGACTCTCGCCTATTTCCTCCAATATTGGACAAATTTTAAAGATATTCCATAAACTGAAAAAGAAAAATAATTATATACAGGGGCACAGTATATAATTATTTTTCTTTTTCAGTTTATGGAATATCTTTAAATTTTTTCCTTTTTTCATTTATAGTTGTCAAATTTGTATAGGTACTGGGTCTCTATTGAAAACATAGGGCACAGAACATATCTTTCTTTTTCAGTTTATGGAATATCTTTTAAATTTATCGAATATTGGAGGAGGAAATAGGCTAGAACCAAACCTCGAATTATGACTTTTTACTTAGGAGATTCAGTCAGAGCTCTCTGCCTGCATTGCCTCTTAAGAGTCCTGTAGTATAAGATACGCGAGCGAAGCAGCCACGGGAAAAGGCAACAAAATAAATAGTTCTATGATCGAAACTAAACGAGTACACACTAACTTGATAATATCGTTTGCAATACTTGATCTTGCAAGTATAAAATCTTACCAAAACAATGTTGGAACTTTTACCAATCAAAACAATAAAAAAACAAAAAGATAGATATCCAGTGAACTTCGCAAACACTGAACTGTTGAACCATGTTTAGTCCCAAGAGATGTTACACACATTTGAGAACCACTAAAAGTTACGCACAGAAGATCGACTCTATAAAACGAGTGAAAACAGGTGCACGCACACATAGACGCGTACGTACGGCGATTTCAAACAAATGTCGGTCACGATTATCGTGAAGTGAGTGTGCTTGCACTAGCTGTACGTGAAACGTGTCTATCTGTGCGTGTGTATTCCCTCATTGCATGGAGCAGACATTCTGTACTTCTCTATTTTGTGTCTGACCTAACTCTCGGTCTATTTATCTGACAAATTGAAAAAAATCCTTGCCCACTATTTTGTGTACAAATTCTCTGAACGCGTTTGAGTTTCGATTTATCTGACCGCTAATCGTTTGTGCTAATAGATTTTCTTTTTTAGTTTGTTTCAGGTTGTTCGACGAGTGTTTATTTCAGGAATTCGTTTTTTAAATGGCTTTGTGGTGAAGTATATTTTTGATGACTGTTTATTTCCATAACATATATCATGTATTATCACAAGGTTCATAATCAAATTGACCCTTATGATAATACAAGGGTGTATTAGATGGATAAAGTACAAGTTTATATTCTCTTCTTCTGCATGTCGTTGTTTTTTTGTTCTTAATTTGGATTTTGAGGCCTTTATAGTAAGTTTAGGCACGGGTTCCAGCGCTAACAAAGAACATTTTGTTATTGAATTGTGTGTAAAATTGTCACAAAATTTTTATATTCTTTTTTAATCAGTACAAAATTATGGAATATGTGCTGATGGTGACCACCATGATGGTGACCACCATGATGGTGACCACCATGATGGTGACCACCATGATGGTGACCACCATGATGGTGACCCATTGGGTGGTGTTAGTGAGGTAAGAATTCAACACTTCCTGGTCTTTTCCCCCTTAAGACCTTTGTCTAAGCACCTTTTGAAGGTATACACCCGACAAAAAAAAAAGGTATCATTTATTAAATTCTGTGAAGTAATCTATGAATGCACCATAATAATTATATTATTTTGTGACATATTTATTCAAGGAAATAATGAAATATATTAAATTGAAGTAGACATTAAATATAATTTTTAAATTTGTAAACAGATTAGTGCTAAAACCATTGTGAGAGAAAATAAATGAACTTATTATTATTATATTATACTTATTATTATAATGGGGTGCTGCCAGCGGTGATAAACGAAGTTTTGGTGGGTTTTTCTTTAATTTTTATTTGTCCTCGCCTGCAGTACATTATTGTAGCGGCACCGACGCCGCCACTTACAAAAACTAATGACATGACGTCACACAAATCCTGCATCGCGCAAGTAAAGTTTTCGGCGCGATTTGAACACATACAACAGTCCGACATCAACCGTTGGGCAGTTGCCCGGACCAGACACAACACCCGTCAGGTCGGAGGATCCTCCCTTTTCTAAGGAGGTTTGTGGGACTTTACACCCTGTTCCACATACCCCCCAAACTGGTGACCCCGACGTGATCATCACTTCCTCAAGCTTTCGAGCAGCGAGTCACGCAGCCAGCCAGTACCCACGGCATCTACGGGGGTATCCTGACCACCAGCATGCAGCGGACGCGCATACCTGGTCATCACCCTCAGCTTCTTTCATCACCGCTCCAACCCACTGGAGCCAGCAGCACTGTCCCGACTCACTGGGACAAATCATCACCGCTCCGAACTACTGGAGCCAGCAAAAACTATCCCGACTCACTGGGATATCATCACCCCGACTCACTGGGGCACAACCGCATACAGTTCCGACTCACCGCGAACTCTGCGACTTCCGGTTCCGACTCACGGGAACCAACCTTCCACTGGCCAGGCACGCATCACAAGATGTACGGACGACTCAAAAACTGCTATCGACCTCCGGTCTCCGGAGGGGAGTGATGTAGCGGCACCGACGCCGCCACTTACAAAAACTAATGACATGACGTCACACAAATCCTGCATCGCGCAAGTAAAGTTTTCGGCGCGATTTGAACACATACAACAGTCCGACATCAACCGTTGGGCAGTTGCCCGGACCAGACACAACACCCGTCTGGTCGGAGGATCCTCCCTTTTCTATGGAGGTTTGTGGGACTTTACACCCTGTTCCACATGCCTCCAAATTATAATTCCTCCTTCGGCAGTCGGGTAAAAAAGTAAAACTTTGTCTAGAACCTATGAGGCTTCAGACAAGGGTCATTCTATCAGCGATGACGATCGAAAAGCCAGAATGTAAGGGATTGAACACGCGGCATTTCGATAGCGCTTGGGATAATATATAATATACGCATTCCCATTAATTTTTGACTCTTTTCCAATTGCTATTCTGACGCTTTCGTTGAAGGAATGTTACTTGACCAAGAGCCAAGGTCAACAAAACTTGCTTAAATGTAGGGGACAGGCGTACTAAATGGCATATTCTCACCTAAATTATTCATAAATATTTAATTAATAATAATTTGATCAGTAATAATCAGCCTTCTCAATCCTTGGTTCTTTGCTTATAATTATTAAAGATATCAAACAACTTAAAAGAAAAATAAAATATTTATTGATTAATGATGTAATGATTGTGCCTTAAATACCATTAGAGTAAAAAATAACCACAAAAGTATACCCTTTTATTTCATATTCCCCAGTAAGAACAATGTTACAACGGAGTTATCTCCCAAAAATATGCGTACAGCGAAAAAGAACAAATTAGTTGAAAAGCCTTCCATGAAAAAAATTCTCGTAAACCTTTGTTTTGTCCACATTAGCATATTTCTTTCATTTGTCAAAAGGGTAACCGTGGCAATGAAAAATGTTACATTAAAATGGGAGTGTGAAGTAATTCATTTTGTTTTTTTTTGACCCTCAGTTTTTTGGTGTCACTTAGTTCCTTCCTTGCTTGTATTTTTGTTGCGTTTTATTCTCGACGTTTCCTGAATTTCCTCCTTTTCGTTGTCGGTTCTAATGATAAGTATGCTATTTGTGGGAATGGAATGTTTCGTTGTTTTAAAAGGTTTTTTTGGAAGATGGGCTTTTGGCAGCCAGTTTCTAAAGGACGTTGATTTGAAAATATCCTTACCATTTCTTTTCTGGTAATACAAGTTTTGATGTTGAACCAAAAGTTCTACCAGTACATCCAAAGATATTGTTGTTAATACCGCTATAGTATCCGTAGAATTATTGTTTTAGTAAAACAGTTGTGCAAACAAAACAGGATAGAATAATTATACTTTATTATACACTAAATTAGTTATTAAGTGTATAATAAAGTATATTCTATCCTATTCTATTCTATACAGCTGATTTATTTTTATGTAGTTTAAGATAAGATAAGATAAGATAAGATAAGATAAGATAAGATAAGATAAGATAAGATAAGATAAGATAAGATAAGATAAGATAAGATAAGACAAGATACGATAAGATAAGATAAGATAAGATAATTTATTTGTCCAAAACATGAGTATATACACACACATGGCATGCAAGATGTAACATTAAATTTATCACTGTCATGTTTTGCCTCAACGGCGTACAAATATAACAAGTAAACATAAAAAGATTAAGGTTAAAGGTTATACACCTAATTGGTCAAGTAAACAACAAATAATTACAAACTTACTACTTAACTTAATTAAAACTTATAAATAAAATATACTTCAGCATTAGTTTATTTATTCAAAAGGGCGTGAGGAAAGTTTTGAGCAGAGATGGCTATTGAAATGACGGCAAATTGAATTGAGGTGTATCTAAGAAGACAAATGCTGGCTGCGCCGACCAAATAAATACTGATAAGACTAGGAGAGAGATTACGATAAAATGTAACATATACATCTAAGATGACACTTGAAAACTTGAAATTATATTAGCATTACTGATATAGGTATATAAAATCTTTCTTTTTATTTGCTTGCAAAGCGCCTACTGTATCTTTAATAGCAATATAACTCAGTTGTGTTAATATATAAATTGTCTTTTGTTTTTATTTATAAGCTCGTAATTTATTATATAACCTTGCTCCAATATCGTGATTGTTCGGCATCGGGATTTACGCCGTAGGCACATTGTATTTTCAGAATTTTCCTTATAATCCTTAATTCCTTAAACGCAAGATTCACAGAAAGGGAAAAAGAAATTTTGTTTTTATTTGTGCCTGCAACCTTTGTGTTGTATCACGACATTTATGCGACACATTGCTTATCCTAATGCTCAGGCACACATCTTACTTCTTACTAATATTATAAACTAGCTGACCCGGAAACTTTGTTTTGCCATAAAAACACCAAACATTCATCTACCCTACCTACCCTCCCTACCTTACCCTACCTACCCTACCCTACCCTCCCCTATCTACCCTACCCTACCTACCCTACCCTATCTACCCTACCCTACCTATCCTACCCTACCTACCCTACCCTACTTACCCTACCCTACCTATCCTACCCTACCTACCCTACCTACCCTACCTACCCTACCTACCCTACCCTACTTACCCTACCCTACCCTTCCTACATACCTACCCTACCTGTGTAGGTAAGATAGCAATTATTTTTTTTCCTTATTTTTTTTTCATAAGATTCTCCTAACAATAACAAACACAACAAAAAAATAATAAGCGAAATCGGTCCAGCCGTTCACGCGTGATGCCATGACCAAGGGAAATAGGGATTCATTTTTAACCGACTTACCAAAAAGGAGGAGGTTCTATGTTCGACATTATGTTTGTTTTTTTTTTTTTTTTTTTTTTGTGTATGTTCACGCATATCTCCGTCAATTTTGGACCGATTTTGAAAATTCTTTTTTTGTTTGAAAGAGTATGTTTCGAAATTGGTCCCATTTTAATTTGGTGAAGATCTGATGAAGGACTTCGGAGATATAAAACAGAACTCTTCAATAAATTACGGCAAATCTCTCGGAATTGCTGCAATCGCATGTCTGTTTATTGTTTACGCCATTTCATAACATAACATCACGCCAGTACGCTCTAAAGGGGTACGCAGATCTCTCATTTCACCGGTAAAACTCTAGTTTCATGATATTCGGGTAATCTATTCTGGCGTTATAGGTACCTTACTAAACAACTCGTACAACTAAAAAGTGAAAAATAAAAAGCTTTTTACAAAAAAATACTACCGACTTCCAAATAAAAAGACTACAAAGTGAAAAATAACTTTATTTTTGGAAGTCGGTGTCCATAACTTAAATTTGGTACCTACCCAAAGACACCGACTTCCAAAAATAAAGTTATTTTTCACTTTGTAGTCTTTTTATTTGGAAGTCGGTAGTATTTTTTTGTAAAAAGCTTTTTTATATATATAGATTATGTATTGCTGTAGTGTGTAATCGTTTATTTTCCCAAATAAATAAAATAAATCCATACTAATATTATAAATGCGAAAGTAACTCTGTCTATCTGTCTTTCTTTCCGTCAGCTACCTTCACGCTTAAACCACTGAACCGATTTAGATGAAATTTAGTATGGAGATAGTTTGGGACCCTGGTCATAGGATACATTCTATCCCAGAAATCATCCGTTAAGCGGGAGGAAGGTTTTGGTGACCTAATAATTTATCAAGTAAGGCGGACAACACACCTAAAATATCATCGCGGGATATAAAGAAATAGGCAATTTGAAGTACTAAATAAATAAATGCGAAAGTTTGGATAGATTTGTGAATGTTTGTTAATCAATCACGCTAAAACGGCAGAACGGATCTGGATGAAAATTGGCTCTGAGATAGATTATAGTCTGGAATAGCACATACTCTTCATCCTGGATTCCCGGTATAGTGTTATTTTTTTTTTTCGGAATTAATGCCTTAGGGGGGGGGGGTGTTCCCTTGGGATAAAAAAAAACTTTTCACGCGAGCGAAGCCGCTGGCAGAAGCTAGTTGTTTATAAAGTCTGTATGAGAAGAGGCATTTGCCCTGCAGTGGGACAGTAACAAGATGAAAAGTAAAAAAAAAAATGCAGAGTTTTCTGAAAAATTGTGAATGAGCCTATATTACAAGTTGTCTATTTTTGAAGTAATAGAACTTTAAGTTCGTTAAATACGATAAACCCCATGTAAGGTTAATTCCCGACACTTCCAAAAATAGAGCAATTTTAGTATCTGACTTATGACGATATTCACATAGTCCAACGACCATAACTTTGGATGTAGGTCTCACAATGGCGTACATTTTAATGTCAATTTTACGGCCATGGCATGAAGAATCTAAAAAAATATTCAACTAATACACAAAAGATAAGACATATTTGTATTGAGCCTTAATAGTCAATTTTTTTAAAAAAATTCACAAGTTTTTATTACATTTCCTAAAATACTGCGAAATTCAGGGATTAACACACATATCTATCATGGGTAATAGAATTGTTTCCCAAAGACCTAAAAATATTGAAATACTTAACAAGAATGAATCCAAAATGCATCAATTGTCCCCCGTTATTACAAACTAAACAGTAATAAACCACGACTTTTCACCAACAACGCTCAAACAGGAACCAAACTCAAAAATATACTATCCGAACTTTCTACTTCAGCTTTCAAAAACAGTTTAATATTTTCCGGACATTTTTGTATCCATTGCTTCTATAAACAAGTCCCGTAACTTCACTGGCTAGTGGCGAACTCGATAATAATTCCTTGGATTTTTCTGGATGATTCCACTCTTGGTTTGAAGTTACAGAAAGCTCGTGTATAGTGAGATTAGGTAAACGAGGGACTTAAGTGCATATTACTTTCCTACGCAGTATAGTTTCTAGTACATGTCGATCACCTCACGATATTTTGTTTCACCATTTTGAGAGCAGTGGTGAAAACATCGTGACGAAACCGGCATATATTAGGTCTTTACCTAAGAAATTGGCGTTTTAAGAAATCGGCGTTTTGTCGCACTGGCCACTTGATCTCAAATATCTCCCTTGGTTTGTAAAAAAATATCTGCCTGGTAATTCCAATTTTAAATTTGTACAGCTATTTACTCATGCTTTTGTGTTTGGAAAACCGTAATTCATTTGTTTTTTCTCTTTTGGTTTTTTCTTTGCGCCAGTCAGTTTACAAAATGGAAAACTTGAAATATCGCGTTATTTACGAGTACGAGTTCCATCGTGGCACCAGTGCTGCAGAAACTGCTCGAAGGATTAATTATGTGTATGGCGAGGATGTCGCAAAAGAAAACACAGTGCGTTTTTGGTTCCAACGTTTTCGTTCTGGAAATATCGACCTGCAGAACAAGCCCCGTGGACGGCTGGAGACCAAAGTTGATAATGAAGAATTGGCTTTTGTGGAAGCGGATCCATCGCAAACCATGTCCGAGTTAGCTGCAGGCGGCGGTGTTAGTGATTAAACTGTTTTAATCCACTTGAAGCAAATTGGGAAGATGAAAACAGCTTGAAAGGTGGCTGCTGAGTTTCTAGCAATGGAGAGGGCTATTATGCCCGAAGTTTCCTTGCGTGATCATGTCAGAAATGAAGATATCCGCAGAAGAACCAAAGTTACCGACATAGTCCGAAGAATTGCCAAACTTAAGTGGCAGTTGCCCACTTAAGTTTGGCACATTGTTTGCAGAACGGATGGCCGATGGGGCTGAAAAGTTCGTAAGTAACTTTTTGGTTTTCCTGCGGTTATCCTCATTTCTGACGGGATCACGCAAGGAAACTCCGAGCATAGCCCTCTCCATTGCCCTTTGGGTGACTTTAAGCTTTCTGATAAGGCCCATTGTGTGCGACCACGGTGAACAAGGCGATTTTAATCATTGAATAAAAAAACAATTTTTCCGACATCATCATCTGCCTAGCCTTTTTCCCAATTATTGTTGGGGTCGGCTACCAGTCTTACCGGATTCAGCTGAGTAACAATGTTTTACATGGAGCGACTGCCTATCTGACCTCCACAACCCAGTAACTGGGAAACACGATACTTTTTGGCAAGACTGGTGTCAGATCTCATGCTTCTGACTACCCGTAACGACTGTCAAAGATCTTCAAATGACAGCCGGGACCAACGGTTTAACGTGCTTTCCGAGGCACGGAGGAAACTCGGTATGTTTGAAATGGTCACCCATCCACGGACCGACCTCGTCAAGCGTTGCTTAACCTTGAAGATCGACCCGTGCGGCTGTTATTATTTAGCCACGAGCTCCTCGGCCTCCTCGACAATTTTTCCGACATGTTATGTTATTCTAGAAATGAGGCGAGACAGATATCATCTTTGACCTAAACCTCCCTTAGTTTGATCTACAATCTCTTGATACATATATCTTATAATAAAAGTTCCCAAGTTTACCCAGTCAACCAGTTATAACTGGTAATAAAATTCGTATTTGCGCTAGATCGTTGGCGGTTGTTGTTTTTTTACACTATCTCGTCCTTAATTTGTTTTGGATGAGGGTGTAGAAAGGGCGAGCCCTTTTCGTTTTCCTCTAGTTATGTAATAGACGCCTGTTTTTCGTGTGAAAATCTTGGTAAATACCTTTTGCTTGCAGAAGGTTGTGTTGGGACCCAACAATCAACTTAACATCACGCTTTTATTTCTCTAAAGAGAACGCTTCAGGACACACCATAATTTTGCCAGTTATGTATGGGCTATAATAAAGGTGGGTGTGCTTATTTGCCACTACACTTGCATAAATTCTGACACCGGAGTTCTAGTGAGAACTCCTAATGAAAAAACCTCATTTGGGACTCTACTAATTCCGCCACAGCAAATATAGGAGGGTTTTTGGGATCTTTATTGGTGTTCCATTCCTTTGGCCTTTTCCGAGAAAAAGTAGGTGTAATACTTTTGAATACTAGCTCTTGACAAGGTCTTTGCCCGTGTTACAATCAAAAATTGTTCTACGAACACTCATTTCCGAAATCAAAAGTATATTATGGCCTTGGTCTACCCAAATTCCATCCAAATCCGTTAAGTTGTCGAGACCTGGGGGCTGGGAAGCTCTTAGAGTAAGGTTATTTTGAGATCGCGTAAGTGACAGATGTATACAAGTCATATACATCTGTCCCTTACACACACTCGATATAACCTTACTCTAAGAGCTTATGGTCACCCCCCTGATTGAATTAAACATACAAACTTTCAAATTTATTAGTAGGAAGACAATAGGATGAAATATAAGATTATAAGATATGATAGGATTTGAATAAATTCCACTTCGATGTAAATATTTTGAAGCAAAATTATCCCTAATGGCTATTAAAACTTTCCTGTGGTTGTTTTTTCCTTATTTCAGGGATAAGACCCGAAACTTGAGAAATGCTTCTCAGAATTTTGAATGCGACCCAAACAATCCGCCAAGTATTAAGTACTGTTTGGGACCCTAAGCCTTAAGTAAACCTTACTTTCTAAGCTGCTATGTAAGTCAATGTGATAGTTTACCCTAAGCCTAGGTTTTTATTGAGATGTACATTAGCCATTCAGGTACTGGGGTTTACTCTAGAATTTTACAGCAATGTCAATGTGACGAAACCAGGACAGTTAAGAGGACGACAGTCACCAATGACCTTGAGGGAACAAAACACGGACACGTTTCAAAACCGTGCAAACCAAAATTCAGTAGTTTGTGTTTTAATTATTATTCTATGATTTTTTAATTAAATTGTTTTTGAAATGGTTAACATTTCATCAAAATACACCTGCCGGTTTTGGGGCGATTGTCGTTTTTTCGTCCGTGTTAGACATAAATTTACAAATTAATTGAAAAAAGAAGAGAATTAATCACAGTATGTTATACGAATAAAAGCCAAAATGTTCGTAAATCAAATTATTAAAAAAATGGTCTAATGTAACATATATTTTTACCAAAAAATTACGACAAGGTGTTAAGACGTGATTCTCATTTTAAAATCAGCTACTGAGGGGTTTCTGCGCCTTAATATAAGTCTGAAATTGCAAACCAGCATAAATGTGCAAGAGTGGCGATTAATGATCGTACCATCTCTGTATGAGAAGTGGCCTTTGTCCTGCAGTGGGATAGTAAAAGTTTGATATTATTATTATGTCACTGTGGTGAATAGCAATCAGTTACTGCTTATAACGAAGTCCCGGTTTCGATTCCCAGGAGTGGACCAAGGGTGCCGTACAAAAGGTCGTCTGGCACCCATGTGCTGGTTTGGTCCCTGGGGTGGCTACCATCGCCGCACAGTGTGTTCTGGTGCGCCGGTGATGGGGGGTACTCCACAGAGGAGGGTCCGGTGACGGACAGCTGCGGCGGGTTCGCGGTGAGTGCTAACGCGTGCCCGTGTTCCCGCCTTAAGTGGCACAGGAGGAAACCGTGAAGTTTTAGTGGGTTAGAGTCTCACATAACTGCGCTATCTCTCTGTAGTAGCGCAGTATGCATGAGCATTTCTAAACGCTAAAAAAAAGTCTGACGAAGTCTCATTAGGTTTTTGCTCCGTAGTAGTCTGGTGTCTGAATTTGTGCCTGGTTTATGTAAATACTATCGCCCCCTATATAACTTGGAACATATACTTTATTGGCAAAAGTAAGATAATATAAGGTAACAGTCTCCCCAGGGACGTGGCCTATCAGGAGTTGTATAGAAGGGTTCTGGTGTGGCCTTTTAAGGGGTCACGAAGCCCACGTGGTTGTGCTGATAAGAAGTAGTACTCTGCTTAGTATTGCGGGGCTTATCAGCGTGGTATTATACATTCCCAATGCAGAAGGAATTAGTACAATTCTGGTTAATGGCATTCCAGGAAGAGATCAGTCCAGGGACCTATCCGTACCGTTCTCAGTGTAAACAATTTGCAAAATAATTCGGAGCCCACCTTGTGCCCGCTGCTAAGTAAAATGAGGAAGATTTACAATTTACGTTTTAGACGGGGCTTTGAGGGGCGCGATTTTATTCTGATTGATAAATTGAGGTATATTTAAGATGGCATAGAAGTTTTGTTCCAATGCAATTAGTTGAACGGGCTGAGTGGGACTTCTACCGATTCAAGTATCAGTAAAAATATTAAATGTAAATTACTCCCGATTTCTGAACAAAATCTACTTCTCTAAATAAACAATTCATCAACCGTGGTGGTAATAATGTCGTGGTGACCCAACGGCTAAGACCTTGCCTCTCGTACTTGAGGTCATGTCTTCGAATTTGGGCAAGTACCAATGCGACTTTTTTAGGATTCCGTACCCAAAGGGTAAAAACAGGACCCTATTACTAAAACTTCGCGATCCTTCTGTCTGTCTGTGCTTTCTGTCTGTCCGTCTGTCACCAGGCTGTATCTCATGAACCGTGGTAGCTAGACAGTTGAAATTTTCACAGATGATGTATTTTTGTTGCCGCTATAACAATAAATACTAAAAACAGTATAAAATTAATATTTAAGGGGGGCTCCCATACAACAAACGTGATATTTTTGCCATTTTTTGCTCGATATTAATAAAGGCAACAGGTAGACTTGAAATATACACAGAATGTTTAGTTGTATATTCTCTTCAAAAAATAATAATTATTAAATTAAAATAAAATAAATTAAGGCTCCCATACAACAAACGTGATTTTTTTGCAGTGTTTTGCGATAATGGTTCCCCTTCGTGTGCGAGTCCGACTCGCACTTGGCCGGTTTTTTTAAATTCATATGTTCTTTCTAAGTTTAGTTAAGGTAAGTCTGAAATGGCCATGTCAGAGGTTTGTGGAGAGGTGGTTTAATTAACCCTGACACCAGAGGTAGCCACATCCTCCTCCATTCACAAGAAAAAGGAAAAAAGGAAGATGAAACACCCCATAGACAGTAATTTATTTTAAAGTGAAAGTATTTTTTTAAATTTCTGTTAGGCCATCTATTTTATTAAGTGGCACTTTTGAATGTCAACAATTAAAATTTTATAAGTAGTACTAATTGATTGGGCACATTGCTCGCAGAACGGATGGCCGATGGGGCAGAAAGGTTCTGGAATGGCGACCGCGAACCGGAAGACGTTGCGTTGGAAGGCCTCCCACCAGGTGGACCGATGACCTGGTGAAGGTTGCGGGAATCCGCTGGTTGCGAGACGCACGGGACCGGTCAATGTGGCGACGCTTGGGGGAGGCCTATATCCAACAGTGGACGTCTTTCGGCTGATATGATGATGATGATGACTAATTGATTGGCCTTCCACCAGGTGGACCGATGACCTGGTGAAGGTTGCGGGGATCCGCTGGTTGTGAGACGCACGGGATCGGTCAATGTGGCGACGCTTGGGGGAGGCCTATGTCCAGCAGAGGACGTCTTTCGGCTGATATGATGATGATGATGACTAATTGATTGGCCTCCCACCAGGTGGACCGATGACCTGGTGAAGGTTGCGGGGATCCGCTGGTTGTGAGACGCACGGGATCGGTCAATGTGGCGACGCTTGGGGGAGGCCTATGTCCAGCAGAGGACGTCTTTCGGCTGATATGATGATGATGACTAATTGATTCGTCCCATCGGTCCGTTCGGAAAATTAGCTTGATATGGAGAAGAACGGTCAAGAAACTCCACACGTACTATAAAAAAAAGTTTTTACTATATTTACGTACATAAATTAATTCACATATATGAGGACCATGCACCCAGAATAGCACTACTATACTACTACTAAATAGGATTATGGTTCTCACATACTTAAAAATATTGCAAACATAGGTAAAGTACCTAATTCAACAACAACAGAACAGTGTGTGAGTAAAATTTTTCATTCTTTTTTATTACCTAATTGTATATTGTATTTTCCCAAACATTTTTTTGAGCTTTTCTGACAACAACAATATGGTAGGTAAAGGTTGATTTTTTACTATTGAAAAACAAAATACTGGTATAAGAGCATAGTTGAAGAAATTTCCGCAGTAATAAGATTCAGTATTTAGTAAAGCATCACTAATTTTAAAATTTGACACGGAAATGCCTTAATTCCGCCTCTGGAAAGGCTTTAAGACTGCCTCTGAAAATTTCTGTATGTATCGAATTTAATAAATAAATTACACAACGCAGTGACAGCAAAATTTTATTCATAAATCCTATGGTAAATACTCTTTGGCAATCGCGGTCTCAATGCCCCAACTCAATGTTTAACATTCCCGGCTAGCGTTGACAGAAATTGGCCCCTACAAAATGAGAGTGATAATTTCAGCAGGCCGTGACTGGAGTGACAACTCAGCAGATTTAATATCACGGAAGCCCGCTTCCACATTTACTAAATTAGCTTCCGTGTAAATGAAAGGATGTAGGGGCTTTCAAATAATCATTTGATTTTGTTGTGATTGGATAGGGAGATTGGGGGAGAGAGCAGAGCAGAATAACATCGGTAACAGCCCCAACTTACGTATCATACGAACCTACGGCACTTTCTCTCTGCCTAGCCTTTTCCCAACTATATTAGGGTCGGCTTCCTGTCTAACCGGATTCTACTGAGCACCAGTGTCTTAACATGGTGCGACTGCCTATCTGCCCTCCACAACCCAGTAACTGGGTAACACGGTGCCCCTTGGCAAGACTGGTGTCAGATCACAAGCTTCTGACTAACCGTAACGACTGTCAAAGATCTTCAAATGACAGACGAGACCAACGGCTTAACGTGCTTTCCGAGGCACGGAGGATACTCGGCTTGTTGAAATGGTCACCCATCAATGGACCGATCTCGTCAAGCGTTGCTTAACCTTGATGACTGAACCGTCCGGCTGTTATTATTTAGTGTAAATTAGTAGTTAGTAGCACTTCATTTTGTGTAAATTATTTCATCATTGGTCTAAAAACGGTGCAGGAAAACATCATGAGGATACTGGCATGTCCTGGAATCAAAGATTCAAATACATGTCCACCAACCCAAACTGAGTCCACTTGGTGGATTACGGCCCATTTCCTCTCACAGAGAAGAGGTCTAATGATCTAGCAGTGGGAAAGTTAAAAGGCTGTATTGCAACTAGATACTGCTGAAGTGAAGAATGTCGAAAGTTATCTATTATGCTCAATAGATTAAGGCAAGTTTAGTCTGGGCAAAAACAGGCCAAAGTAACTAAGGTTCCGTACACCAAAACTGCATTGTTTGCTTTGCCTACTTTTTACTATAAACTATTCTGATAGACGCTACAGTAACGTTTATTCGGGAAAAGTTTCAATTGTTTACCTTTATCAAGTTTCTCAGTGCTGAATAAATTCGGATAAACATATATATGGGATAGTACAGTCTATTGCTTTTCTCGAGGATAACCCAAAAAAGCCACAGCGAAGCTAACTAATAGTTACCTACGAAGGGACGACCTAGAAAAACAAACCCAGACCTTATTGCTCATGTCCTCCAAAAAGGTCAGGTGCGTAGTAAAGAGTACGTATACGCAAGGGTCTACATGTTATGTAAGCAGAAGCTGTGTATTTTATTTTAATACGTTTGTATAGATACTTCAACTCATCTTTGCGCGCGGCGCCATATGTGCGTGCGCTTGTAATTATACACCTTCCATATGTGTAGCAATAACGTGGCAGTCGTCGTCCGAGCAAACAAGGTTACCCACACATAGCGCCGCGCGCAAAGATAAGAAGAACTATCTATAAAACACATTACTTTATTACACCCCACACACGCCCACAACTCTCACGAAGGGCTACGCCCTGACGAGCTAAGGATCTTCACAGACGGATCCAAAACAGGTACTGGCATAGGTGCGGTGGTGTTCTCAGAGGACCTCAACATCCACTTAGCCACGCCACTTGGGGTCCATGACACGGTGTTCTAAGTCGACAACTTGGGCATCGCCCTGGCAGCCTCAGCCATCCTGGACAGGGAGGTTAAGGATTTCCCAATACGCATTTTTTCGGACAGCATGGCCGTCCTGCAGGTACTGAGTAGCCACACGGTTAGCTCTGGGCTGATATACAAGTGACACCAACGCCTGAACCAGGTCGGTACACAATAAAGTAACCATTCAATGGATCAAGAGGCACAGCGATTTTCGAGGTAATGATGCGGCGGATGAGCTCGCCCGAAGGGGCTCCAATATGGTGGTGTTGGGACCGGAACCCATCGTGCCACAACCCTTCGGCTACCTCCGCAATCTGATAAGGAACCGCACCAAAGAGCTACACTACAAATTGTGGAATGATCACAGCGAGTGCAGGCAGGCCAAGGAGGCACTTTCTTCTTTAGATGGCCGTTTTACGCAGGAAGCCCTGAGACTGAATAAACCACAGTTACGTGCAGTCACAGCCGTAAAGACTGGCCAGGGCTAGCAACAAGCATTAACAAGCATCTTTTTGTCTTAGGGATTACGGACAGCCCACTGTGCAGAGCATGCATGGAGGAGGACGAGACAGCGGTACACCTGCTCCTAAGCTGCCCAGTAATCGCTGGTTACAAGGCCAAATTCCTCGGCGACCCAGGTACCGAACAGGGGATAGTTGGCAACACCAAGGCGCTGTTGGCTTTCCTCGAGGAGCTGTTGTGGATCAAGTAAGGAAGACGAATCCTACCCGTACGCAAAATTTAGTGCTTAGACGTGGAGTTGCGGACACCAGCCCGTCTTCATCATCATCATCATATCACCGAAAGACGTGCACTGCTGGACATAGGCCTCTTCCAAGCGTCACCAAATTGACCGTGTGTCTCTTAATCAGCGCTTCACCCCGCAACCATCATCAGGTCATTGTCATCACCAGCCCGTCTTAATTTAACTTAATTTACAAAAAGTACAGGACACGATAATATATCGACGAACGTAATCAAAAAGTCCAACATATTATTTGCTATCCAGTAGCTTTTATAATAAACTTATGTTTCGAAGCAGGAGTTTTCCCAGATAAACTCAACATTTATATTATTAAACCATTGTTTAAGAAAGGAGACAAGACTTTACTTAAAAATTGTTGACTAGTGGCATTAATACCAATATTCTCAAAAGTTATAGAAAAAGATTGTACAATTTCCTAGAAAATAAATATGTGCTGGCCAATGAACAAAAGGGTTTTGGAAGAAACTAGTCAATCAATATTGCTATATATGATTTTTTTAAAGAAATTATGTCAAGTGTAGATAGCAAAACACCCATTTGTGCTCTTTATTTGGACATGACAAAGGCCTTCGATTATGTTGATCACACAATACTTATCGACAAATTAGAAAAATATGGAATACGCGGCAAAGGTATAGATAGATCTTATTATATCATACTTAAGCAACCGGTACCAATACACTGAAATTATAATAATAATAACGTTTATTGGTTTAAATTAATTATGTTAACAATATGAACACTGTCACTTAAACTAGGTTAAGGTACCTGTGCTATAAGCAAATTACAAATATTAACATTCAAACCAAGCGTGAAATCAAATATCAGTCAAATTTTAGAATGGTAAGGTACGGTTTGCCTCAAGGGAGCGTTTTAGGGCCCCCACTATTTCTGGTGTATATAAATGACCTACCAAAATACATCAACCATCCAACAGTATTATTTGCGGATGATAGCATGATAAAGATAAAAAAAGATAAATCCTATAATTATGACAAATTTATTAGTGATACATTAAAGCAAACAATAGGTTGGTTAGTGGCGAATAACTTGAAAATGTATCTAGATAAAACTAATATAATTCACTTTAAGCAGCGACAACTACAGAACCTGCCGGATATTAGTCACAATGGAAAGCCTGTGACAAAAACTGATAGTACAAAATTTCTGGGACTAGTGATAGATAGTAAACTCACATGGAAGCTACATATTGAAAAGATTAGTAATGCTTTTACTCTTCATAAATTAACTAAATTTATAAATCGTGAAATCGTACTAATTGCCTATCATAGCAACGTAGAGTCGGTTCTAAGATACGGAGTAATTTTTTGGGGAAACTCGACAGACAAAAATTATATTTTCATCGCACAAAAACAGTGCATACGCGCAATTTGTAAATTAAAATTAAGGAACAGCTGCAAGTCATACTTTGAAACTTTAAAGCTTCTAACATTTCCATCCTTATATATCTACGAGGTAGCATTATTCGTTAAAACACACACACACCACAGTTATATGAAAAACGAGCTCCAGCTGATCCACGGTTAAGGAAAAGGGAATCAAATCTACTCTATGTTGATCACAGCAAAACAGCTCTTCTACGTAAAAGCATCTATGGAATTGCTCCGGTTATATATAATAAAATTCCACGAGAAATAAAGAATAATAATGTCACAATGTTTAAAAAGAAACTTAAACAATTTTTAATAAATAAATGTTACTACTCCACAAATGACTTTATGGAAGACAAAACTTTTTGTTAATTTGACTTGAGTATTAGACATCTATGTTATTGACTAATTACAATCTTAATTAATGTTTTCTTTAATTTTTCTTTGACATCTACTGTTATACACTTAAATTTTTGTTATTATTTTATAGTATTAAGCATATTTTATTATTATATTTTAAATTTATTTCAATTAATTGTTACATAATCACGGTTTATTTTTTTAATGCGTATTAATTTCATTTTTTTTTTTTAATTTTCATTGATTTATGTAATTTTTGTATGCCATTAACGGCTGGTTGTAGCGAACTTAAAATTGTATCATGTAACATCCCCTGTACCTATGAATCACAAATAAAGATTTCTGATACTGATTCTTATTCTTACCCCAAACATCGCAACATCGCAGCTTAAAAACGGCTTAAACTGGTCAAAAAATCATATGTTTTTTTGGATTAACGCCCAATCACTGTGCATGACTTTATTTTAATACAAATTAGCTGTTGCAGGCTGCTCAACCGCATGAAAGATAAAAGTTTTCTCAAGAAAATATACAACTAAGATAAAAAGTATACTTCACTATCAACTACTCAAATAGACGTGTAACTTTTTATGGTGTACAATAAAGTATATTCTATTCTATTCTATTCTTATCCTGGTCATGGTCTACCAGTGGACTTTGTGTTTTCATTAACAAACCATCGAAATGCCATCGCCATCCAGGTCATTCATCGAAACTGGATCACTCAGGAATAAAAATCTGGGAATTGGCACAAGACAAGAGAGTCCTATACTCCAGTGGTAGAAGTCGGGGTGTGGATGATGATTAAACATCCATGGGAATCCCTCTCTCGGCATTTAATTTTTAGGCATTATATTGTTTTGCATTACGTTTTCGCATAACTTTTATTAGCCTAATAATATAAGACAAAGGCAATATGGCAAAGGTTAGCATAACTGTTATTTGGTCTATTTTGTTTTGTCATAGTTTTTAGTTGCATAAATTATGGCATCATATTTTTTTTTAAATATTTTTTTTTTAATAGGTGCAAATTTAAATTGGACCAATTCTGGAACATATAAACTCAAAAAAAGAATATGAAAATTGGTTCACAATTGACGGAGTAGTCGATAAACAAATACAAAAAAAAAAACATACATAGGTACAGCCGAACATAGAACCTCCTTACATTATTTATTATAATTTTGGAATTACTCTATTGGGTTAGATTAAAGTGCGGCAGGATTGGCCCTTGGACCACCCTTGTGTCGCCCATGTTTGTTTTTACCCGACTGCCGAAGGAGGATAATGTGTTTATCAGTCTATGTATGTATGTTAGTATAGTATATTATGTAACCTAGCACCAAGGAGGCAACATATCTGGAGGTGCTTAAGGAGTGGAGAAGTATATTACGGCTATCAGGACAATCTCGGAAGTAAGGTCAAGATCCCTACCAGTATCTTACTGGGTTAACTTTCTTGCTCCGATCACGTTTGCTCTTACGAATCTCCAGTCAAGCCAGCCAATTAAGGCAAGAAAGAGGTAAGAGCTCTGGTCCCCGGCAGTTTTCACTCCAACCGACCAATAAAGGCAAGCCAGAGATGAGGAACAAGTCGCCACAAAGCTGCCCTGCGGATTGTATCTCTCTTAGTCTGGCCCCTCACCTTAGGCATGTTGCAGCAAATTAGTATCAACCGGCACAAACCTAGGGATCATTGAAGCGCGCAAGTTAGTAAACCAACATCCATAAATATAACGTGGATACATTATCGTGGGCGTATCATTTGCTTTGTTATTACTCTAATGGCAATATGGCAAATTGTATCTTATAATTTGTTCCGTAATTCGATTTGACCTTTCTCGTTGATGTCCTATTCTATTTTGGGTGGAAGGACACATTCCAAACATTATATTGGTAAAAGCTATAAATAGATCAAAGCATTTTAAGTATCCCGGTCTTTTGATCCGCAGATTGGGCAAAATTTTGTTGCGTCAAGATAAAATCAAGGCCAAGGGCGGATTCAGCAGAAACTAAAAAATCGATGGTTATTTTCAATATAACCATCACACCTGAGGCTTTAGACAAGGGACATTCTATTAATTATTTAGTGATTGGAAAAATTTAAGAAAAGTGTGGGAATGCCATCATCATGAGCCTTTAGCGTTCCCACTGTTGGGACACAGGCCTCCTCTCTTTGAGGGAGAATGGACCTTAATCGACCACGCAGGCTCGGTGCGAGTTAGTGGATGTCACATCATGTCTTCAAATTTTTGGTTCTAGGACATGCCGGTTTCCTCACTATGTTTCGTTTCACCGTTTTTATAGCAGTGGTGATGAAAATAATTTGGGCTCTTGTCACACCGCCGGCGACGATTAGCTTCTGACTATTATCCCGCAGAAGAAATGAACAAAAGATGCAGGATCTATTGTCGATAAATGAGACACATATATTAATAGTTGATTGCTGGCTGTTCACACTACTCTCTCACCAAGTTTGTCACAGCGACAAGAGCTATCAATAATAATACTCGCTCAGCGATACTCTCTCGGCGATGCTCGCTTTGCGGTCAGAACTCACGCCGAGAGACCAACCAACTAACGTGTGCAGGACTGACTGCCCGAGTGAGTGGCACGAGTAATCCCCCGACGCACAAAAACACTCGTTCATAGCCAAGCAATAAAACTATCGGAACTACACACTAGCTTCTCGCTGCTCGCCAACTCACATCTAAATTTTAGCTCAACTCGCTGCTAGCTGATCGTCGGCGGTGGGACAAGTGCCTTTTTTTGTTTTTGTTTTTGGGTGTAAGATCCTCATTGGATGTCCTTCGCCCTGGCGGGGGCGGAGGGGTCTGTCAGACTCCTACTGACTAAAAACAACCCCGGTGTTCCATCTCACACCTACGCTGGGTGTCGCGGGAACAACGATACTTTCACAAACCCCCAGCTCGTTCAACTTCCACAAACCCCCGCGTCTGTGGGCCTCGACTGCGGGTTGGGGGGAAAGAGGTGTTTGACTCCGCCCGTTACGTCTAAGAGGAGCGTGCGTGGAACACTACGCGCTACCACCTCGGGTCCTGATGTCTGGGGGGCAACGGACGTATGGGACAAGTGCCTATGCCAAGCGCTATCGCATATCAATCATCGCCATCACATCTAGATAGAATGACACTTTGCCAGAAGACTCTTATCGGTCCACTTGATGAAAATTGGTAGCAGTTTAATTAATCTCTCTCGGTAGCAATTTGGGTCACTGCTGCTTGGCGTTACAAAGTTTATGGTTAAAAGTTTTTTCCTGGACTATTGTTCATGATTATGTTTTAGCACACGACTGAATCTTTTTTTGGACAATCCCACCGCAACCAACCCAAACCACTGCAACGCCTGAAAGCCAGAACTAACAGTTGCGACCACCAGAAAAGCGCCGAGGCAATGAAGCTCGACGAATTCTCTGACAATAAATTTAACTGTCTTGGACCCACCAGTCAAATTTAATCTGAAATGATTATCTGAGGAGTAGGAAAACATACAAATTTCCACTTCCCTCCATACCAAGCAGGAGACAGAACAAACAAGGCCAATAGGCACAAAGAGTCGTTTACAACTGGGATAAGCCCATTTGCCTAGCACCACGGATAAAAATCATCATTAATATTAATAGCTTCTAACACGACTGAATCTGCTGAGGACAACTAAGCAGATTCAAACTTGATCTAGACATTAGCTTCTGGCAGCGTCTTCGCCCGCGAGAATGTCGAAGATTATCCTGAGAGAGCATATTCTCGAGATAAAAAGTATCCTATGTGCTATTCCTGACCATAATCTATCTCTGTGCCAAATTTCTTTCAGATCCGGCCAGCCGTTTGACCGTGAAGAAGTAACAAACAAACACACCACACACTCAAAAACTTTCGCTTTTATAATATTAGTTTCTCGGGATAAAAAGTATCTTATGCGCTATTCCTGACTATAATTTTTCTTTGTGCCTAATTTCATCCAGATCCATCCAGCCGTTTGAGCGTGAACAAATGACAAACATACACACACAAATACTCACCACCTTTCGCCTTTATAATATTATAGTGTGATTAAACAAACAAAATATAGGTTACTTCTAGGCAAGCGCGATCCATCGTCGACCACATCATCGCTTACCATCAGGTGAGATGGTGGTCAAGCGCGAGCCTATGTCAAATAAAAAAAAATAAAAAAAATATAGGAAATACAGTCGAACATAGAACCTCCTCCTTTTTGGGCAGTCGGTAAAAAAATTAGTCCGTGTGCTGCATCTTTCCATTAACTAACTCACAACATAAAATTACAAATTTAAAAAACTTCCGATTTTAATTTTTATTTCATGCTTTTTAAACTACACATAATATACCTAGTAGCAGACACGCTTCAATCGACAATCTATCGAAACACGTAATAATGACACGATATCTTGCGAAAAAATCCAGACTCAAAGAGTAAAATGCGTATAATTTTTGAACGGCTAAACTGATCTTATTCAAACATAGCTAAAAACACTCTCGACAAAGTCACCTTTCAAACAAAAAAAAACTAATTTAAAATCGGTTCATCCGTTTAGGCGCTATGACGCCACAGAGACAGACACACAGCAATACACGTCAAACTTATAACACCCCTCTTTTTCCATCGGGGGTTAAAAATACCTAGATACATTATTTTTTGTGTGCCTGACAAACAACAAACACAACATTATCCGGCTTTTGACAAGAAAACACACAATATTTTTTAATCCAAATACGTAAAGAAAATAATCCCGTTATTATTATCCTGTATCCTCTGTCAATCTTGTTCGACATCTCACATGGTATGAGATTTATTTGGTCGTGTTCACCTATTACACCGAACCTACAATAATAATTTAGTTATTAATTCCCAAAAAACTAAAATCATGCACTTTTACCAAACAATATCTGTGGGTGATATGGATATAAACTACAATAGTCAAACTATTGAAAAAGTAAACGTTACAAATTTTTTAGGAATCATAATTGACAGTCAGTTAACTTGGAAGTCGCAAGCTGAAGATAAAATCTTTTAATATATGTAAACGTTTAACCACAACCGCGTTTATATTGCATAATTTGTCAAAAAAAAAAAATATACGACAATATTAGTGGCTTACCATGGTCTAGTAATTTCCATGTTAAGATTTGGTATAATATTTTGGGGTCACTGTAGTGAACGAGAAAGCATTTTCAGAGGTCAAAAGCGCTGCCTAAAAGCTATATTTGGTCTTAAAGTAACATACAGTTGCGTACCTATATTTAAGTCTCATAAATTATTAAACTTCCCATGCCTTTATATCCTTGAAGTAGCAATATTTGTAATAACTAATCCATGTCTATTTGCAACTTTAATAGAAACTAGAAAACGAAGTACAGCTATGAGATCCCAATACCAGAATATATTATATACGGGCGCTTTTAAAAATAGCTTATTAAAAATAAATGTTATCTGTATGGCTCTTGTAATCTTTAATAAAATACCTGATCAACTTAAAAACTTATCGTTGCAAAAGTTTAAAAAATCGGCCAAGTGCGAGTCGTACTCGCGCACGAAGGGTTCCGTACCGTTATCGCAAAAAACGGCAAAAAAATCACGTTTGTTGTATGGGAGCCCCACTTAAATATTTATTTTATTCTGTTTTTAGTATTTGTTGTTATAGCGGCAACAGAAATAAGTCAGAAAAGCCTGTGTCCCAGCAGTGGGAACATTATAAGGCTGATGATGATGATATAAATGAAACAAATTTTGGACATTTCTGCAATCACTACTGCTGAAGAATTTTAATTTATTTAGCGATCTAACATTAGGCCTCAGAGACGACACAAAAGTTTAAGTGTCGTCTGAGGACTGCAACAGTACGGATGCGCGACGTACATTTGTTTTTTGTGTGTAGTTGCTTTAGCCTTTTAATTTAAGTCTTTGCTATAAAATATGGTTGCGTATTTTGCTGTAATAACGTGATTTCCGGGCAGGTATTCGAGGTCGACCGCGTAACAGCCGCACAGACGCCACGAATGGAATTCGCCTCATACAAACACGACCTAAAAGGGATCGGGCTGATCTACCACATTCACGCAAAGCGGGATCGTGAAAGTCACAAGTCGCAGGGTGTCACAAAACCAGTGTTTCCCGAGAAGTTATCCTTTATCTTGGTATGTTACGGTGTGACAGAAACCTTGAACAGAAGAAAAACACGGAATAATCCAGCGGGAATCCGTTTACTTCGAAAAAAATAAGCGGCAAATTGGAATGGCGTCACATTTTCACAGACGTCAGCTTTTCACCGCTTGTTTCAGCGTTAAATTCATAAAATGGATGTCGCATTGTAAAGTTGCAGGTCTTCTTTATTTTGTTAAAATTTCCCGGAATTGTCATTGAATTGTCGTCTGTAGGTGTTGATTTAAACACTCAATATTTGTTATAAATGCTGTTCTCGCTGAGTTTGAATATTCGTTGAAGCATGTAAAATTTTATAAAAATATACACTTTAAAAAAACTGGGATGCTTACTTTTTTGTCAGACCAGCAAAATTGCTACAGAACCTTAATCGGTAAGTAGTCTGGACATTGTGGCTCAAAGATACGAAGAGTATATGTATATGTATAACTAGAGTATAACTTACCGCAACTCGTATGTCTCGACATACGAGTTGCGGTAAGTTGCGGATTTAAACCCCCGACAAGTGTATACTTGTCGAGCGTTTAAATCCGAACTTGCTTAATGAATTATAATTTATGAATCTAAACCAAATTACATTTTTTAAATTATTATACCTATATTTTTTACTAATTAGGTTCGGCTCCTGACCTCAATGATCGCTCACCGCGATGGGTGATATTTACGATGATAGAGTGAACGAACCCAGAAGAAGCTTGTGCACTCTTGCTAAGAAGACATAGGTATATGCTCCAACACCAAAAATCTCTTGCTTAATTTTACCAAAACCAACCTTATTTTTAAAGAAATAAGTTAGACAAAAGACTGTAACATTTACGAGCTTTACCAACGTATGTGGTACTAGCAAAAGCTTTGCTAAAAACCTTTGTTTGCAGAAGACTAGGTGTGAAGGTTAATCTTGAAACAACTGAAAATAGCAAAATGGCGGGAGCTTAAGTAGACTCGGGTAATGTAAGGTGTGAATTACCTGCATTTGGGTACGTACGGTTTGTTGCTGGTCCATACAAAAATATGATTTTATTTAAACATCCACAAAAAACATACAAAAATTCGTTTGATTGAGGGAATAGAACCGACTTTTTTTGGGAATTTGTATTTCAATACGTAGAACTTTTACCCGACTGCCGAAGGAGAGTAATGTGTCTATGTATGTATGTTTGTTCCCATGTGTCGTTCTAGAGACCAAACGCGGTGGCCGATTTTGATGATTCTTACGTCAATCGATTCTTCTTAACCATGCGAGTGACACTCAGTGTTATATTAAAATTGTAAAATAGAAAAATGATTGCACAGCATGATGTTCTTCTTGTTTACTTCTTTCTGAATTAACTTTTTTATTTTATATATTGCCTGGAAATCTTACACCTAGCAACTGACTTGTCAATGGATATTGACGGTATCAATGCTATCAAGATTCCGTTGTAAGAAAGGGATAGTGCTATACGTCTTTTATCGCTCTATATCTCTCTTACTCTCGAGCAATGATTTTGGCATGTCAGATTAAGAATACCTACTTATTATACTTCGAAAAAAAAAAGTACCCAAAACCCTACATTGAAATTAAACCAGTATAATTTTGTATGGAGCTACACCGAAACGGGTCACCGTAACGAAAACAAATAAATTCAGTAGGATTTGCGTTCGGTTCTGAATTGCGAACAATGCCCATTTGAAAAGCCATGGTTTTACCGAGAGAAAATTATCTTGAATGGGACCAAACCTGATTTGGGTCAAAAGGTACAGTCAGGAGTAAAATTGTAATTAAGGGGAATACCGTTGGCTCACAATTGGCATTATTCTTGTTTATTTATTTAAATTTTCCAAACAAAACGTATTGAAAAACGAGGCAATCAATTAATACTCGTGTGTAAAAATAGCCCATACTAAAGGTGCGAAAATAACTCTGTTTTCAACCCACTTCAAAAAAGAGGAAGTTCTCAATTTTACTGTATGTTTTTTTTTAATGTTTGTTCCGCGATTACTCCGCTTTTAATTATATTTTTTTTTATTTGAAAGCTTGTGCAAATATTGTAATAATAACATCATCTTCATCTTCCTGCTCTTGCCACATTTACTTCGTGTTCGCACAACACGTTTTCTTCTTCCATACCGTCCAGTCCCCCGCCACGCTATCACTCCCTTTTCTTTCATATCACTCCTCACATAGTCCATCCACCTTTTTATTGGCAAACCCCTCCCTCTCCATCCATCCAAATTTATATTCATAACTCTTTTTAACCGACTTCAAATAAAGGAGCAGGTTCTCAATTCGTCGGAATCTTTTTTTTTTATATATGTTCCCCGATTACTGTAAGACGCCTGGACCGATTTGGAAAATTCTTCTTTTGTTTTTTTTTATTTATTTATTTAATCCAATATGTTACACTTTTATTAACACATATTCACCTGCCAAACTGCAAAGCAATTTGTGGGCAGTAAGTTCTCGTGTATGACTAATCTTTGTTTGGTAAAACTAGAGATAAAACTATGACTAAAACCATGGCTCTGCTGGCACACACTCCATATGTGTATACAGAGTAGTTACCCACACAACCATAGATTCCACAAGCACAGCTACTACACTCAGCGGCATCAGCCAACGAACGTCACGATACCACCCCATAATACCTATTCCGTATTTGTTTAACAAAGTTAGTAGGTACAAGTGACATTGACACACCGCAGCAACTATGGACACATTGACATGTAATGTTTCCTTAGAACATTTTTAAGGTAGTTTTTACTTTTTACACAATCGATCATTCCCTCAGGTAATTCATTAATTAATGTAGGTGTAATCCATCGTCTCGTACGCTTACCATAATAATTATTTACTTTTGGCACCTGTAGCTTATTTTTCTTTGCAAGTCGGGTTGGGTAGTTATGTACTTTTTCTTTTTTATGTTTTTTATTATTATATTGTTCAAGAATCATTGTCATTTTTAATTTCATGTCAACCGGTAATATATTGCACTTCTTAAATAATTTTTCATATTCCTTGTTCAAGCTTTGTTTAGTTCTTTTACTTACTAACATTTTTAGAAGTCGTGTTTGCAGTATTTTAATTTTGTTTAAATGTGTTTTAAAAGTAAGTCCATATCCACACAACCCATAACTTATAATCGAATCGGCAAGTGCATAATACAGTGCATACAAAAGTCCTCTCTTGACGACAGGCTTCAGGGTATACAATTTGAACTGACCGAACTTTATTACAGACATTGTCTATGTGTACGTTCCATGCAAATTTAGTATCAATGGTCAATCCCAAGTACCTGTATGTTTTTACCTGCTCCAAGTTGATACATTGACAGCTTGATTTTCCATTGTGAAGACATTCATAACTATGACCTTTAATACTCAAGTTAATGTTTTTGTGACTTGAATATGGAGAATGTATTGGCATGCACTTAGTTTTGCTTACATTAATTATTATGCCGTTATCGTGCGCCCATTTAATGATATTATCCAAATCGTCTTGTATTGCTTCTTGTATGGAAGTTTGGTCGTTATCACCGAATAGGAGACATGTATCGTCAGCGTACATGTAAGCTTTACATTTTTTTATAACATTACACATACTATTAACATGAATAATATAACCAACAGGCCCATATACAGATCCGGTAGGAACACCATATTTGACAACACCCTCAATACTTTCCGCATTAGCGAACCGAACTTTGATCGTTCTTTGCTCTAAGTACTGGCCAAACCATCTATTTATTGGTCCACTTATCCCGCACTCATCCATGGCCTGCAACAAGCCGTCGTGATCCAGAGTATCAAAGGCTTTTTTGAAGTCTATAAATACTGCTACCACTATCTTTTTATCATTTAAGTAATTATTTACATCGTCCGTAAATCTTGCTAACGCCGTTGCCGTACTTCTATTTGGTCTAAAACCATGTTGAATATCGGTAATAATATTATTTTTGTCTAAGTAAGCTGTGATTTGATTAACTATAAACTTTTCCATAATCTTTATTATAATTTCGTTTAGGAAAAAACATTTTTTTTTATTGGGTCCTCCTTTTAGGCAGATACTGCCTGTATTAGGAGAGTCCACTCTTCCATAGCAAGACGTATTATACAAATAGCAAAACGTGTTATAAAAATGTTTGCTAAAACTACATAAATTAACATTAACTTAAATCAAATGTGTGTATGTGTGGGTGTAAGTAGTAAATATATCGGCGACTCCAGACTCCGGCAAACTATAAGTTCGAGCTGTAATAGTATGCTTCTATGAACACGTGAACAGTCAACCTTTACGGCTATCCAATAAAATCTATGCGTAATATTTCTTACAACTTTCCGTCAAACACAGAGAACTTAAATACATCCTCTCTTTGAGAGCATCGCTCGGGGGTCTTACAAGAGTTTTATCAAAAGGATGGCCAGCGATATTTATTCGTGTGTAAAGATTACACAATTATTCCACTAAGATAGTTTCACTTGATTTCTGAGGTCTATGTAAGATGTTGGTAACCTACTCAAAAGTCTTGTGGAATATTATTTTTGTTTTTCGTGTTTACAGATGTTGTAAACTAACTTGGCCCTAGGCTATTAAAGAAAGTGTTTTTGACACTCGAATGGCTAGTTTTTAACCGTCTTACGAAAAAAGGAGGAGGTTTTATGTTCGACTTAGATTTTTTTTTGTTACGTTCATCGATTTCTCCGTCAATTACAGACCGATTTTGAAAATTCTTTTTTGTTCGTAAGAGTATGTTTCGAAATTGATCCCATTTTAATTTGGTAATGATCTGATGATGAACTTCGGAGATATACAATAGAACTCTTTAATAAATGACGGCAAATCTCTCAGGAGCAATCCCATCCAATCGCATGTCTGTTTATTGATTAATACCATTTCATAACATAACATCACGCCTCTTAAGGGGTACGCAGATGTGTACAGTTCACCTTGGTACAATTTCATTTTACCGGTTATGTTCAAGATTCATGGTATTCGGGTAATCTATTCTAGCATAATAGGTTGGTACCTTACTAAAGGCCAAAAACCAAAAACCAAAAATCCTAGAACCAAAAATTCGAAGACATGTGACATCCACCAACACGCACTGGGCCCGCGTGGTGGATTACGGCCCATTCTCTCTCACAGAGAGGAGGCCTGTGTCCCAGCAGTGGGAACATTAATAGGCTGATGATGTGTGTGTGTGTTACTAAAGGCAAGTTGCCTATAAGGTACAACTAAAAAGTGAAAAATAAAAATACGTTTAAACAAAAAAATACTACCGACTTCCAAATAAAAGCACTATAACGTGAAAAATAACTTTATTTTTGGAAGTCGGTGTCCATTACGAAAAAAAATTGTACCTACCAAGGCCAGACAAAAAGAAAACTAGCGGCAGTTGATCCTTAATCAGCTCTTGCTACCTGAAATTCAAAGCTTACAAGTAAGTATATTTGAAATCACTTACACTCCACTCCACATAAACTCACAAAATTATTTATTTATTTAAACTTTATGTACAATGGTTACACATAGGCGGACTTAATGCAGCAAGGAATTCTCTACCAGTCAACCTTTGGGTTCAAAAAGGACACAACAGTGATAGGTGTACAAAATAAATATAAAACAATAATCAAATTCGGATATTAAAAAACCTACATAACTAATAAAACACATAAATAATTTCTAAAACAATAGACTAATAAATATAATAATAAATACCAAATTCTTAATGAGACTCAAATTTAAATATAATAACTATGATGAAGACAAATGAGAGGACAAATAATAGTTCCGGATTCTACGCTTAAATGACAATTTACTCTCAGCTTTTTTGATGTCAAGGGGAAGCACGTTCCAGAGTTTTATAGTTGAGACAGTTTAAGAATTAGATAGAAACCCAGTTATTACATTTATGTTATTGACCAAATGATTAATACGGCATTATTCATAATGTCCAGACATTTTGAATAATGCCCACTAAGACTAAGCAATATTTAAATAATTAAATTGACCGGGCTTTCTGAACAATGGCCATCACTTATTGGGCCAGATATTGAAAAGATGTTTCTTTTAATTATTTTAATGTTGACATTGAATATAGGATTGATAAGTACGATTACTACTTAAGCAACAAAGTCGACGGAGCCCTGCTGCGCGAAGGTCTAATCTAAAGTAAACTAATACGAAGGAGATGACAGAAGCTGATATCCGTGTAGGTGTGCCCTAAGAGCCCGAGCTCACTTCGCTCGCTATTGGACTAATTCATTGACCATAATTATCGAAGTGCCCAACCTTTACGTAGCAATATTCATAATGACCAGACAATGTGATAAATGTAGAAGTTTAAATCAGTATTCATTAAATTGCCCGATTTGACTTGAATTGATTTATAATGCTTAAGCATTATACACAGTGCAATGATTAATCACTTGGTCCATGACATAATTATATACAAACCTTCCTCGTTTATTGCTCTTTATATTAGTAAAAACCGTATTAACATCCGTTGCATGTTTCAGAAGAAGTAAGCGTAGGAAAAGACACCTTATTTGTTTTATACTATTTAGAATGTTACATATTAAAAATCAATGCAAAAAAGTTCAGAGTCTCTTGGGGTAGTCTCATAAGCTATAAAAAAACTTCTCCCTATCACAGTCTGACCACACTATTAGTCCCGATACCGCCGTTTTGCAAATCCCACCTTTCTTACTCACATAAGTAGTTTGATCACGTACTGCCGACTGCACAAACCTCCTCGTTAGATATGCAACCAGGCTGCAAACTTGCGACTATCTTCTGCACAAAAGGAAAAACTTCGGGGATCCTTTGTGCTGGTTTTATATGAGAAGATCTAGATAAAAGTAGAACTTGTGGGTCTTTTAAGATAATATATTTTTATTGGTGAAGTTTCTTTCTGGCTTATCGTGTGGTCAAAGAAAAATTAAAGAAGCTGTTCTAATTCTAATCTCAAATCAAACTCACACAGATATATATTTATGTAGTAAAGATACGACCATCCGAATGTTTGCTTCTACATATACCTTACAAGAAACATTTTAAATGTTGTCATCATCATCTGCCTAGCCTTTTTCCCAATTATGTTGGGGTCGGCTTCCAGTCTTACCGGATTCAGCTGAGTACCAGTGTGTTACATGGAGCGACTGCCTATCTGACCTCCACAACCCAGTAACTGGGTAACACGATACCCCTTGGCAAGACTGGTGTCAGATCTCAAGCTTCTGACTACCCGTAACGACTGTTAAAGATCTTCAAATGACAGCCGGGACCAACGCCTTAACGTGCTTTCCGAGGCACGGAGGAAACTCGGTATGTTGAAATGGTCACCCATCCACGAACCGACCTCGTCAAGCGTTGCTTAACCTTGAAGATCGACCCGTGCGGCTGTTATTATTTAGCCACGAGCTCCTCTAAACATTTTAAATGTTGTATTGCATTTTAAATGATTCGCAGACACGACCGCCTCTGAAGATAGCTGACTGCGTGGCCAGTTCGTTTCGGTCTAGTGGGACCTACATGTATGAAAAAACTATGGCGTCATACAAACGCAAGTATGGTTATAATACCGCCTTTATATGCTTGTTTGGAATCAAGTCTTGCAAACGTTCACTATGAAAATTCTTACAGTTAGGAATCAACATTTATAGGAACATGATGAGAGTAGGCGAAGCATGTGTCCTTGCCAAACTAGGTCTGTGATAGTCAATGATACCTCTTTTTAGCCCTTAGCTCCCGTGGGCAATCATGGGCACAATCTCGCCCTTCGATGAGCAATAATTGTTTATAAAACGCAGTTTGCAATGAGGCTATTTTTTCGTTAACAAAAACCAACAAAGTAAGGCTCCTCTAAAAGGGATATCTTATTTAGATATATTCTTAAATATATCTAAGCTTTTTGTTAAAGTGGGCCTCAGACAGGGGGGTGTCACTCCGCAGTTTAGGTACGATCGGCCGGCGGTACCCTCTAGAGGGAATAACGCATTAGGTTGCCGCTTACCGCTCGGCTCGCACGTTAGCCACGTTATTAATTCTATGATTTATGCAGCAAAGAACAATGACTTCTAAACGTACTTCTAAGGCCTTTAAAAGATATTGTTATGTTTACGGGTGTTTAAATAAAGCAAGGAACAATGAATCGATATTATTTTTTTTAAAGTACCGAAAGATTTTGAAAGATAAGCTATTTTGTTGTATCTATTTAAATCATTACATAAATACTCTAACTATCGATAGTAGGTGCATAATGAGTACGAGTTTTGTATAAAAATTTAAGCATTTTGGTGTTCCTAAAAGAATGAATAGGTGTGTGAAATACTAATAATTAGGTACCTACCTACTTAGATATTTTAGATTTTCGTGTTGTTCACAAATATAATTTGATTTATTTTTTTATTGAATAGTTACCGTTTTGTTAACATAAAAAAAACGCTTTAGATTCAGTTTAAAATAAATTATAATTGCCTAAGTAAGTAGCTACCTACTTAGCCTAAGAATTTACCAATAGCCTGAGTAAGTGTACGCACTTGTTAATGTTAACGTTTGTATATAAAACTAGGTACTTACTTTTACCTAACGAACAAACAAACAATATTTCCTAAGAGTTCTTCAAGCAAACTTTAAATAAACTAACAAAAAATATCACTAAAGAGTAAACAAAGAGGTAGGTACCTATACTCAATTTGAAATAACATTAGACGTCTTTACAAACTCGTTTTACAGTGCGTTCAACCGATTTTGTGTTCTATCTCGTACACATAAGGATGATATAAAAAGCACAAATTTGTAACTAAAACCAACTGTTTACTACAGCTTCCATTTGTCGTATCACCAACGCATTAGAAGTCAAAATCGATTGACCGGGCTGTAAAATGGGCTTATTTAAATGTCTAATGTTATAGTAAATGAAGTTTAGGTAACCTAGTTTTCATTTGTTAAGTACCTAACAAAATGACGGTCTATAATATTCATTGTCTATCTACCTACTTGACCGTGTAACCATAGGCATCAAACATGAGAAAGATTACGCGGTCAAGTAGGTAGATAGTGGATGTAAGCGAAAGCGGCAAGTCGACAACCCTTACGAGCAGAGTCAAACCGCGCCAGACAGCGACGGAGATACGCGTTAGAAGAGAGCGGCAACGTTTAGGTGAATATCACATTAGGCACTGAGTGCTTATGCGAGCTGAAATGCGCTTTGTTGCTTACTAGCAGGAGTCTCTATTTCAATGAATTATTGCATGAAGTGAGTCTTCTGTACTTGTACTATTATTTATTCTGTGCCTCAGAGTTAGTTGCTAACTAGCATAGTTAGTCTTAGGACCGATTCTACAAATTAAACTAATCGCGATTAGTTCAACTAAACTCAGTTTATGCAAATAAGGCGTTGTGATTGGTAGTTTCTCAGCGGTTTCAACCAATCAGAACGCTGTATTTGCATAAACTTTTGACACTTTTTTTTACAAAAAAAATACTACCGACTTCCAAATAAAAGCACAACAAAGTGAAAAATAACTTTATTTTTGGAAGTCCGTGGCCTTGGTAGGTACAATTTTTTTTCGTTATGGACACCGACTTCCAAAAATAAAGTTATTTTTCACGTTATAGTGCTTTTATTTGGAAGTCGGTAGTATTTTTTTTGTAAAAAAAAGTGTCAAAAGTTTATGCAAATACAGCGTTCTGATTGGTTGAAACCGCTGAGAAACTACCAATCACAACGCCTTATTTGCATAAACTGAGTTTAGTTGAACTAATCGCGATTAGTTTAATTTGTAGAATCGGTCCTAAGACTAACTATGCTAGTTAGCAACTAACTCTGAGGCACAGAATAAATAATAGTACAAGTACAGAAGACTCACTTCATGCAATAATTCATTGAAATAGAGACTCCTGCTAGTAAGCAACAAAGCGCATTTCAGCTCGCATAAGCACTCAGTGCCTAATGTGATATTCACCTAAACGTTGCCGCTCTCTTCTAACGCGTATCTCCGTCGCTGTCTGGCGCGGTTTGACTCTGCTCGTAAGGGTTGTCGACTTGCCGCTTTCGCTTACATCCACTATCTACCTACTTGACCGCGTAATCTTTCTCATGTTTGATGCCTATGGTTACACGGTCAAGTAGGTAGATAGACAATGAATATTATAGACCGTCATTTTGTTAGGTACTTAACAAATGAAAACTAGGTTACCTAAACTTCATTTACTATAACATTAGACATTTAAATAAGCCCATTTTACAGCCCGGTCAATCGATTTTGACTTCTAATGCGTTGGTGATACGACAAATGGAAGCTGTAGTAAACAGTTGGTTTTAGTTACAAATTTGTGCTTTTTATATCATCCTTATGTGTACGAGATAGAACACAAAATCGGTTGAACGCACTGTAAAACGAGTTTGTAAAGACGTCTAATGTTATTTCAAATTGAGTATAGGTACCTACCTCTTTGTTTACTCTTTAGTGATATTTTTTGTTAGTTTATTTAAAGTTTGCTTGAAGAACTCTTAGGAAATATTGTTTGTTTGTTCGTTAGGTAAAAGTAAGTACCTAGTTTTATATACAAACGTTAACATTAACAAGTGCGTACACTTACTCAGGCTATTGGTAAATTCTTAGGCTAAGTAGGTAGCTACTTACTTAGGCAATTATAATTTATTTTAAACTGAATCTAAAGCGTTTTTTTTATGTTAACAAAACGGTAACTATTCAATAAAAAAATAAATCAAATTATATTTGTGAACAACACGAAAATCTAAAATATCTAAGTAGGTAGGTACCTAATTATTAGTATTTCACACACCTATTCATTCTTTTAGGAACACCAAAATGCTTAAATTTTTATACAAAACTCGTACTCATTATGCACCTACTATCGATAGTTAGAGTATTTATGTAATGATTTAAATAGATACAACAAAATAGCTTATCTTTCAAAATCTTTCGGTACTTTAAAAAAAATAATATCGATTCATTGTTCCTTGCTTTATTTAAACACCCGTAAACATAACAATATCTTTTAAAGGCCTTAGAAGTACGTTTAGAAGTCATTGTTCTTTGCTGCATAAATCATAGAATTAATAACGTGGCTAACGTGCGAGCCGAGCGGTAAGCGGCAACCTAATGCGTTATTCCCTCTAGAGGGTACCGCCGGCCGATCGTACCTAAACTGCGGAGTGACACCCCCCTGTCTGAGGCCCACTTTAACAAAAAGCTTAGATATATTTAAGAATATATCTAAATAAGATATCCCTTTTAGAGGAGCCTTACTTTGTTGGTTTTTGTTAACGAAAAAATAGCCTCATTGCAAACTGCGTTTTATAAACAATTATTGCTCATCGAAGGGCGAGATTGTGCCCATGATTGCCCACGGGAGCTAAGGGCTAAAAAGAGGTATCATTGACTATCACAGACCTAGTTTGGCAAGGACACATGCTTCGCCTACTCTCATCATGTTCCTATAAATGTTGATTCCTAACTGTAAGAATTTTCATAGTGAACGTTTGCAAGACTTGATTCCAAACAAGCATATAAAGGCGGTATTATAACCATACTTGCGTTTGTATGACGCCATAGTTTTTTCATACATGTAGGTCCCACTAGACCGAAACGAACTGGCCACGCAGTCAGCTATCTTCAGAGGCGGTCGTGTCTGCGAATCATTTAAAATGCAATACAACATTTAAAATGTTTAGAGGAGCTCGTGGCTAAATAATAACAGCCGCACGGGTCGATCTTCAAGGTTAAGCAACGCTTGACGAGGTCGGTTCGTGGATGGGTGACCATTTCAACATACCGAGTTTCCTCCGTGCCTCGGAAAGCACGTTAAGGCGTTGGTCCCGGCTGTCATTTGAAGATCTTTAACAGTCGTTACGGGTAGTCAGAAGCTTGAGATCTGACACCAGTCTTGCCAAGGGGTATCGTGTTACCCAGTTACTGGGTTGTGGAGGTCAGATAGGCAGTCGCTCCATGTAACACACTGGTACTCAGCTGAATCCGGTAAGACTGGAAGCCGACCCCAACATAATTGGGAAAAAGGCTAGGCAGATGATGATGACAACATTTAAAATGTTTCTTGTAAGGTATATGTAGAAGCAAACATTCGGATGGTCGTATCTTTACTACATAAATATATATCTGTGTGAGTTTGATTTGAGATTAGAATTAGAACAGCTTCTTTAATTTTTCTTTGACCACACGATAAGCCAGAAAGAAACTTCACCAATAAAAATATATTATCTTAAAAGACCCACAAGTTCTACTTTTATCTAGATCTTCTCATATAAAACCAGCACAAAGGATCCCCGAAGTTTTTCCTTTTGTGCAGAAGATAGTCGCAAGTTTGCAGCCTGGTTGCATATCTAACGAGGAGGTTTGTGCAGTCGGCAGTACGTGATCAAACTACTTATGTGAGTAAGAAAGGTGGGATTTGCAAAACGGCGGTATCGGGACTAATAGTGTGGTCAGACTGTGATAGGGAGAAGTTTTTTTATAGCTTATGAGACTACCCCAAGAGACTCTGAACTTTTTTGCATTGATTTTTAATATGTAACATTCTAAATAGTATAAAACAAATAAGGTGTCTTTTCCTACGCTTACTTCTTCTGAAACATGCAACGGATGTTAATACGGTTTTTACTAATATAAAGAGCAATAAACGAGGAAGGTTTGTATATAATTATGTCATGGACCAAGTGATTAATCATTGCACTGTGTATAATGCTTAAGCATTATAAATCAATTCAAGTCAAATCGGGCAATTTAATGAATACTGATTTAAACTTCTACATTTATCACATTGTCTGGTCATTATGAATATTGCTACGTAAAGGTTGGGCACTTCGATAATTATGGTCAATGAATTAGTCCAATAGCGAGCGAAGTGAGCTCGGGCTCTTAGGGCACACCTACACGGATATCAGCTTCTGTCATCTCCTTCGTATTAGTTTACTTTAGATTAGACCTTCGCGCAGCAGGGCTCCGTCGACTTTGTTGCTTAAGTAGTAATCGTACTTATCAATCCTATATTCAATGTCAACATTAAAATAATTAAAAGAAACATCTTTTCAATATCTGGCCCAATAAGTGATGGCCATTGTTCAGAAAGCCCGGTCAATTTAATTATTTAAATATTGCTTAGTCTTAGTGGGCATTATTCAAAATGTCTGGACATTATGAATAATGCCGTATTAATCATTTGGTCAATAACATAAATGTAATAACTGGGTTTCTATCTAATTCTTAAACTGTCTCAACTATAAAACTCTGGAACGTGCTTCCCCTTGACATAAAAAAAGCTGAGAGTAAATTGTCATTTAAGCGTAGAATCCGGAACTATTATTTGTCCTCTCATTTGTCTTCATCATAGTTATTATATTTAAATTTGAGTCTCATTAAGAATTTGGTATTTATTATTATATTTATTAGTCTATTGTTTTAGAAATTATTTATGTATTTTATTAGTTATGTAGGTTTTTTAATATCCGAATTTGATTATTGTTTTATATATATTTTGTACACCTATCACTGTTGTGTCCTTTTTGAACCCAAAGGTTGACTGGTAGAGAATTCCTTGCTGCATTAAGTCCGCCTATGTGTAACCATTGTACATAAAGTTTAAATAAATAAATAATTTTGTGAGTTTATGTGGAGTGGAGTGTAAGTGATTTCAAATATACTTACTTGTAAGCTTTGAATTTCAGGTAGCAAGAGCTGATTAAGGATCAACTGCCGCTAGTTTTCTTTTTGTCTGGATTTGTCGTCATTTGTTATACCCGTCACGTCTGCAGCGTTTCGTTAATTAATTTAATTTGGTCCTGTATAAAGGCCAGGGACATGCTACAGTCGCATTGTTGATCCAGTTGGTCAACCAGTTCCTACTATCTCAGGTGTTAAGCTGCAGATGTTATATAGGTAAGTTTTTCAACTTATGTATAGCCGGTTTATGAAATGAGAAGATAAAGGAAAAAAAATATCCATAAGACCCGACTGCTTGAGAAGCGAACTAAAAAGACGTAAACAAGAAAAAAATTATGCTGTGCAGTCGAAAGATACATCTGGTTTTGGTCAGCCAGCTCGCGAATATGTATCCTCCGACTGCACTTAATAAACAGTCGGGTATTTTGATTTTTTGAATTAACTTTTTAGTAAATTTTGTTTTTTCGAATTATATACATTTGAACATATTAGTTTTATATACTTTTGAAAGAACCTCTTAAACCCTCTATTTTGATACCCCACACGATGGGTATGAAAGAAAATATATATATTGGGTCCCCACAAATTGGCGCCCAAAAGACGCCATTTTTCTATTTTCCATTTTTAATGTAGCCAGTGACACTTACAAGGTTAAGACGAATCGATTGACGAAAAGAATCATCAAAATCAGCCTACGCGTTTGGTCTCTAGAACGCCAAACAAACATACCTACATACATACACAGACTGATAAACACTTTACCGTCCTTCGGCATTCGGGTAAAAAACGAATAAGAATAAGAAATATTATTTGCTCAAACATGTGTATACATACAGAATTAAAATAATTCATGCATGCAAGATCTTAAATAACAGTGGCTCACGACATGTCTGCCATTTCTCATGGCGTGCAAATATAACGAGACAAACGATTCCTTTAACGCCACAGTTTAATAGTTTTTCGGACTAAATAAGAGTTTTCCAAATAATTCATCTTCAAATTAAATCGGAAACCGGGGGCTAGGTTGTATGTATAGGTAACTCATATCTTTTACTTTGAGTTTATTGCTATTCTGTAATAAATGTTTTCTATTCTATTCTTGCACTTTATCTGTGAAAAATTACCGTCTATACTCTCAACTTAAGTACTCAAAACTAGATAAATGCTTTTTATCCATTACAAACAAATTTACAAACAGACAAACTTACTAATAATCAAATCTTTCCTCTTTATAATATTAGAGTAAGAGTAATTATTTTATTTTACCATTGTTTTCCTAATAACAACAGAAGTAGGGATATGTGAGTTTTGTTAAAACTGCTTTGTTTGTTATTTTTAATCTACCCTTGTTTTAATAATTTTACTATGACGTCAAGTTCCTTCGATATATGAATGTCGTAATAATATTAACTACTACCTACTGTTTACTAATTTAGTTAAGTTTTTTGAGAAAATAAATATCTTTAAACCGAACTTCTCAAGTAAATCATTCCTAAGTATCTGAAGTCGGTCGCAGAGAGAATCAATTTCTCCCAAATATCTAGGCCACACATAATTCTAAGATTGACTAAAATCAAAGAACACTTTTGAAACACTGCCCTACAACTAGGTCGCAGTCAATTCAGCACACCCACAATTTTTATTCCATCTAACGTTGAACTCTACAAAGATTTGACAAATGAAAGCTTCGCAGTACTAGAAAGCGGCCAAGTGCGTGTGACCATGAGGAGGGTTCCGTTGTTGGGACGAGTATTAACGCGTGCACAATATTGTTTTATTGACTGCAATAATAGGTTTATGTTTCATAGTATTACGCAAAGAAACCATGAAAAACATTATTACGATTGTAACTTTTAAAGTGCATTCCTCACCATTAACTTAAATCTATATATCTATCTATATATATATACCGGCATGTCCTAGAACCAAAAATTCGAAGACATGTGACATCCACCAACCCGCACTGGGCCCGCGTGGTGGATAACGGCCCATTCCCTCTCACAGAGAGGAGGCCTGTGTCCCAGCAGTGGGAACATTAATAGGCTGATGATGTGATGTGTGATGTGATATATATATATATAAAATGAATCCCTATTTCCCTTGGTCACCGCATCACGCGTGAACGGCTGGACCGATTTCGCTAAGGCCTAGGGTAGGTAGGGTAGGGTAGGTAGGGTAGGGTAGGGTAGGGTAGGTAGGGTAGGTAGGGTAGATGAATGTTTGGTGTTTTTATGGCAAAACAAAGTTTGCCGGGTCAGCTAGTAAAATATATTTTAGAAGCATTATAATCTGTTAAACGGTCAAGGAAAACATCGTGAGGAAATCGGCATGTCCTAGAACCAAAAATTCGAAGACATGTGACATCCACCAATTCGCACTGGGCCAGCGTGGTGGATTACGGCCCATTCCCTCTCACAGAGAGGAGGCCTGTGTCCCAGCAGTGGGAACATTAATAGGCTGATGATGTGATGTGATAATCTGTTGACTTATGGGATCAACCACAATGATATGGTTACGTGCACCGAGTGTTTCCATCTCTTAGTAATAATATGTACGGGAGCGCCACCCTTAACCATATTTTTCCATCAAAATTGATTCATTGAGTCCAAACGGTTGGTTTTGTGCGCACGGTTGGCGCAGTGGTTGAGCAATTGACTGCTGCGCTGCGTGTCACGGGTTCGATTCCCGCACATAACAAATATTTGTATGACCTACAGATAGTTGTTCTGGCTCTGGGTTTTTGTGTTTGTGAGTTTATATGTTCGTAAACGCACCCACGATACAGGAGGAATTCCTAGTGTGGGCAACGTTATAAAAAATCTAATATATAAAATTCTCGTGTCACAGTTTTCGTTGCCATAGTCCTCCGAAACGGCTTGACCGATTCTCATGAAATTTTGTGAGCATATTGAGTAGGTCTGAGAATCGGCTAACATCTATTTTTCATACCCCTAAGTGGGTAGGGTAGGGTAAGTAGGGTAGGGTAGGTAGGGTAGGGTAGGCATGTAGGTAGGGTAGGGTAGGTAGGGTAGGGTAGGTAGGGTAGGGTAGGGTAGGGTTGTTAGGGTAGGGTAGGTAGGGTAGATGAATGTTTGGTGTTTTTATGGTAAAACGAAGTTTGCCGGGTCAGAAAATATATATATATTTTCCGAGTGCAATGGATGTATGAAATATTCAAACAGATGGACAAGGTTAAATTATAACGTATAAATTTTGGCCATTTAACAGCTACAGAACCCTAAAATTGTAGCGTGAAAAATACATTTTCGCCAATCAAGATTCTAGGCACGTCGCTTGAGAATGTCAACCGAAGCGGGTGACGCAGGAATTTCATTTCTACCCGCGATCGAACATCTGTGACTCGTCGAAACAAAAGATACGCCATTGTTTCACAGACTAACTAAATGATTATTGAAATAGCTCCCGAAGTGAGGAAGTTTCAGTATTCTGGCAAAATTTTAGTACTCAAGCTGGAAACCAGCTTGGGATTTAGATAAAAGTACATTCTATCAGCGAAAATGGCTACCAAAAAATCAAAATTATGTGTGATTGACATGCACTACCGAATTGTCACGTGGTCAACTGTACACTATCACTAGATATAATATCAATTTCAGCAGTCTCTTGATGTTACATTAAGAAAGACAGCATAGCAAAAAACATGTTCGCAAAAAATATAATAACTTTTTTTTATATATTCCTATATAAGCTTATTGATTTGTAATCGATTTATGTATGTGACATTTTAAATGATAACATTTTTTATAATTCCTAGATAAGCTTATTTATATATATAAAAAATAAAAAGCTTTTTTACAAAAAAATACTACCGACTTCCAAATAAGAAAACTAGAAAGTGAAAAATAACTTTATTTTTGAAAGTCGGTGTCCATAACTTAAAAATTTGGTACCTACCAAAGACACCGAGCTTTTTATTTTTCACTTTTTAGTTGTACCTACCTAATAGGGAAGTAGTTAAGTAAGTACCTATAACGACAGAATAGATTACCCGAATAACATGAAAATTGAATATAACCGGTGAAATGAGAGATCTGCATACCCCTTTCGAGCGTACTGGCGTGATGTTATGTTATGAAATAGTATAAACAATAAACAGATATGCGATTGCAGCAATCCCGAGAGATTTGCCGTTATTTATTGAAGAGTTCTGTTGTATATCTCCGAAGTTCTTTATCAGATCTTCATTAAATTAAAATGGGACCAATTTCGGAATATAATCTTTCAAACAAAAAAAGAATTTTCAAAATCGGCCCACAATTGACGGAGATATCGGTGAACATACATAAAAAAAAAAAATACATACATGATGTCGAACATAGAACCTCCTCCTTTTTTGTTAGTCGGTTAAAAATGAATCCCTATTTCCCTTGGTCACGGCATCACGCGTGAACGGCTGGACCGATTTCGATTATTCTTTTTTTGTTGTGTTTGTTACTGCTAGGAGAAGGTTATTAAAAAAAAAAATAAGAAAAAAAAAATGTACCTTACCTACATAGGTAGGGTAGGTATGTAGGTAGGGTAGGGTAGGTAGGGTAGAGTAGGTAGGATAGGTTAGGTAGGGTAAGGTATATAGGGTAGGGTAGGTAGGGTATGTAGGGTAGGGTAGGTAGAGTAGGCTAGGTAGGGTAGAGTAGGATAGGGTAGGTAGGGTAGATGAATGTTTGGTGTTTTTATGGCAAAACAAAGTTTGCCGGGTCAGCTAGTTTTTTATAGTTTTGGTTCACCATCACTATAAATTGGGCAAGTTCCATAGTAAGGTACCTAAAGGATTGACAAGATATCCATAATAACTAAATTTACACATTCTCCAAAATTCGAAGACATGTGACATCCACCAACCCGCACTGGGCCCGCGTGGTGGATAACGGCCCATTCCCTCTCACAGAGAGGAGGCCTGTGTCCCAGCAGTGGGAACATTAAGAGGCTGATGATGATGTGTGACACATTCTTGCTGTTTGTCGCAAATATTTTTTTTCTGAAAACCGCATCACAATCGGTTCAGCCAAACGTGAGAAAATCGCGGACAAACATGCATACATAGATAGATACATACAAACATACAGGTCAAACTAAGAACCTCCTTTTTTTTTAAGTCGGTTAAAAAGTTAAAATCCATCTCAAAAGTATGAAACAAGAAAATAATCCCGTCTAAAATCATAGCAGAAATTTGGTCTTACCATAAGAAAATTCAATGTTCTAAATATCAATTTAATAAATTAGTATTCTAATGGACACTTTTTTCAATTCAAGTCATCACATAGGGTACACAGTATTCAAGACAAACGTTAGGTATTGTTACATACAATTAAGTTGCCACCCATAGGTAAATTGTATTCCAGCATTTGTCTTTTGGCCTTTGTGACACAGAAAACGACGAAACGCTAACTGCCAACTGCATTCAAAATCAGAACGCGTGAATGTCACGTTCCGAGATACTGTGGACATAGAACCCACAGATAACAAGCTCTGCACGGTTACAGAAACCGGTTCAGTTGACCTACAGCAACATTTTGTTAGACTGTGGCATCCATAGTAGTCGTAAAAAATAAAGTTTCGAATACATTTTTAAAAGACTGGAACTCAATAATCCAATGATTTGCGGAAAGAAAAAAAATCTTGAACTCATGTGATGTTTTTCAACTGAAATTTTATTATTCAGTTTGCTTGTGGAAAAATAATCATGTAGGCAAATAAAATGGCTATATAATTGTAAAAACAAACACATTGAAATGACACAAACGAGGTGCAAATTATATTTGTTTGGAGATAATTAGTTCATCTGTGTTATACATAAACCGTCAGCAAAATAAATGAAAATTTAATCGCCTGCTTTTTGGATTGCAATGGTTCTTTGTAACACTACTTTGGTCGTTTGCAAATGAAAACAGTATATTTTTAATATGGTTCCTTGTTTTTCAATACATGGTGGATCTGTGAAAAAATCCGGTTTTTAAGTACTATGTAGGTTCCGGGTCTGAAACAAAGCAGTCTGCCGGTGTAAACTTTTGCGACGGCTTTGGTCCCGTCCACCGTCCACCGTGTAGGACCAATTAATATTAATGATAATTTTTATCCGTGGTGCTAGGCAACTGGTCTTATCCCAGTTGTAAACGACCCTTTGTGCCTATTGGCCTTGTTTGTTCTGTCCCCTGCTTCGTATGGAGGGAAGTGGAAATTTGTTTGTTTTCCTACTCCTCAGATAATCTTTTCTGATTAATTTTGACTGCGGGATCCAAGACAGTTAAAATCATTCTTCGGGTCTTCGTCGAGCTTCATTGCCTCGGCGCTTTTCTGGTGGTCGCCACTGTTGATTCTGGCTTTCAGGAGTTGCAGTGGGTTGGGAAGAGAGCGGCGGGATTGTCCCAATAAAAAAATAAAATTAAAAAAATGCCACCGTGTAGTAGCCGGTCATTTTATTGTGATAAAAATACCCGACCAGAAACGAACTACTAAAAACGAAGCGCTAAACATTCGCGAGCTGGCTGATCAAAACCAGATGTATCCTCCAACTGCACAGCATGTTTTCCTTTTTGTTTACGTCTTTTTAGTTCGCTTCTTAAGCTGTCGGGATATTTGATTTTTTGAATTAACTTATTGTAATTTTTTTCTCAGATTTTCAGACAGAGACATTTTCTCTAATCTGAATTTTTATTTAGATTTTTTTTTCGAATTCGGATCTTTTAAACATTATACGTATTATATATTTATGAAATCCCCTCTTAAAACTCTTCATTTTGATACTCCACACGATGGGTTTAGATGAAAGAAACAAATTGGGCCCACACAATACGGCACCCAAAATCCCAATCACACGTTTCACTAACCATTTTTCTATATTTCAATTTTAATGTAGCCAGTGGCACTCGCAAGGTTAAGACGAATCGATTGACGTAAGAATTATCTAAATTGGCCACCGCGTTTGGTCTCCAGAACGCCACATAGGAACAAACATACATACATAGACTGAATAACACATTACCCTCCTTCGGCAGTCGGGTAAAAAAACTATGACACTCAGTGACAGTAAAGCTTTTTATTAAAGCAACATTTGCCTTAGTCGGATCAGTAGCTAATTCCAGAGATTAACTCGTGCAAACAACCAATTATAACTCTTCATAATATTAGTTCAGATTATAATTAATTATTGTTTTATCTTTTGTAGATAATTATCCAAATTTCTGAGTTATCAGAATAGGAAATGAAAGACTTTTACAACCAGTAAATTAAGCGAAAAAGCGATCAAAATAAAAATTATTTGGTAATATAATAAAAAAAAATCTTCTTACTTATTTTTACTCTTTTTTCTTTTTTGTATTCTTACTTATGAAGTTCTTTATCCTTTTTGATTCATTTACCCCATGGTAAACGTTGGTAAATTTTTAGATAATAAATAATGTACGTACAAATAAAGGCAAATACTGTAATATTGACACGAAGGTACAGCACTTATAAAGGCACAAAAAAATAACAATTTCCAATAAATGACGAATGTTCATAAAACATGTCGGGTAAATAGAGGTTGTTTATTATCACTGAAAATATATTGTTTTGTTTTTATTGGGACCCCATTCCATTCGCACATTTCACTGTCTAGTGACTGATACAATATTGATTTACCACAAATTGAAATGTTGAGTTATATTGATTACCAGTGCTTCACTTAAAATTCAGTAATTAACAGATTTGTGAAGCAATAAAAAACCTATTCCACCAGGGATATAACTGTACGTTTAAAATAAAGAAAATAATTTATTTCACCAGAATTTATGAGCAAATTTAATTTATTTCAAAACTAAACCTTAATTCAAGTTTTTATAAATTAAATCAACGACTAAACAGTCATACGTTGCAACACTTGAAGGTAATTTTACACCTGACATTTCTTTAAGTACCACAGAATCTATTTTACGCAAAAGAGGATTTTCAGTTTCCGCTAATGGGTTTCTCATGTCTTCTATAAGTGATGACACCACAATTCTCATTTGTTGTTAAACTATAATGTAATTACCTTGTTTACTATGATAGATGTATAACAGACGGATAGATTGTGTGAGGAATGACAAAGAAATGGAAATTAATGATAGAGTGACTGTTGTCAGGGAAGAAAGGTAGAAGAAAACGTGTTGCATCAACACCAAGTAACATGGGACAAAATCAAAAAGATGATGATGATGAAAAAAGGGTTAAGTATTTAATAGGGAGTGAATAATAGTCAGACAGAGGAAGAATTAAAGAAGAAAACGTGTTGCACCATCACCAAGAAACATGGGATAAGGGCAGGAACATAATGATGAAGATTGTGACAAAAACAAAACAAACAGGGCAGTAAATGACGTATGAAACTGTTGAACTATTAATTCTAGGTCAAGCAGCATTTTCCTTGATCAGTTCGGACATAGATGATCATTCTTTGCGTATCGATCGAGTGTATAAGTGTATTGGTACTGATGTAGTCGTAAAAATAGATAAAGTCAAGTACTTGAGTTATAAGGACAAACTCGCCATGTAAAGTTTTGTTTTCAGTGACATCGTAGGAAGGCGTTAAAATATTATGTTTTAGCAAATACACAATCTGTTTTGTGAAGGGTTTTTTATGCCATGGAGTGAGAAACAAGCAGGCAGTTTATCTGATGATAAGGGGTAACTGCCGCCAATGGACATCAGTATCGTTTGGTCAGATATCACCATCAAGGGAGCCAATTCTTTTTGAAATTCGTTCCTCCTCTATCTAAGAATCGGCCTATGCAATTTAGCAAACTAACATGCCGATATTATTGTTTTTATCTTATCTCTGAACGAAAGCGGCTTGTAATGTTGTGGTCTGACGTCATTGCTAATGTTCTAACATTATATAAATCAAAGGTTTTTTAAAATAAAGCTCAGTAGTGTTTTGAAATTACTGACGTTAATTGTGTCTATTTTTTTTGGAATAAAGTTAAAGTATTTTAGAATCTAAAACAGAAGTTCAGTGAATTACAATACTTTGGTAACAAGAAATAAAACTTCGGATTCTTATAATAATTTTTCAAGATACATTCATAATTAAAATCCGTGCAAGTTAGAGTGAACAGGCTTCTTCTGGGTAAGCTCACTCCATCGCCGACTCTGTTTCTGTCACCTCTGACCTAGACTAGAATCAAGAGCAAACCCATCATAAATAATAAAAAAACAAGCAATTCAAAATATCAAGTTATCAAGAAACAGTGCAACTGCTCAGAATCAAAGAATTTTATAGTTACTAATATCGAACAAGAAAATAATCCTAAAATTTTCAAGAGGCAACTTCTATACAAGCGTGCACTGGACCACATAGTCCCTAAACACAAGCAAAAAAAGTGGTCAAGCTCGAGCCAACCAAGAAACAGAAAATAATATGAGACCCACAACTCCACAAGACGTACTAGTTTTACCTGACGAAGCCGAAGATAGTTCAGTTGAAGAAAAACCTGAAGGATTTCCTGTTATTTTAATAGTATTGGGAATATTTATTTTTATAAAGGTCTCTATATGTACTTCGTATGCGGTGTACAAAACGTATAAGAGAATAAGAAATTGTATAAGAAGAGCTGATCAAACTTTAGCTCCTAATGGCGTGGTAAGATCGCCAATGTAACCAAGGAATAAGCAGGGTCAATAGTAGACCCGCACTTAACCAGTTATGTTTAGTCTCATGTCATAGGGCAAGCCTATAGCCAGAAACCGGGCACAAATCCAGACATCAGGCTGCTGAGAAATTCTGGATAGAAAAACCCAATAACACTGCCAAACCCCGCAAATCAAATACAGTAATTATGTTCTGTACAGAGTCCCATAAATGATTCTGATATGGGTTGCAAAAACTGTTGTGGAAAAGAGAGACCGTGCCAAGAAGTGCTTAAAAATGTGGAGAAGTCTGCAAACAATGGCTCAATAGTTAAGTCGGTGGTACTTCCTAGTATTGCAAGCATTGCTCTGAAGATCAATGAATGTTTGATCAATGGTGATGACAGAAAGGGCACCTAACAGAAACAGGTATAGATATACTTGTTTGAAGTGTAAATTGTAAATGCGGCTCCCGTTTTTATGGACACAAGTACGTTAAAAGAACTCGGGGTAATTCTTTGCCTTAAGGTCATCATGGATTTGCTACAGGATATAAAAAAAAGTGCAGAAGTGCTTACCTTCAGATGAGATAGTGGTCAGACACGAGCCTAACACTAATAATAAAAGTGGTTGTTCAGTGTTTTCTTGTTATCAATAAGTAAAAGTGAAATTCTGGAAGATTTAGTAACTAAAATTATAGTGCACAGTTGTTTGTAAAACAATAAAGGTAAAAGTACTGCTCAGTGTAATTTGTTTCGTATTAAAGCCTATATCATCAAATGATATGAGTTTCAATTTGTAGACGAGGAAGATTGTTACTATATACGACCAGCTAAAAATAGGTACATTTTCACACATTTCCACGTAAATTTCACTTCCTCAAACTACTATTATAACGATAGGCACACATAATCGTCAACCCACGTTTTATCCTACATCAAGTTAACTACTAATGAAATATTAATGAGCTCAGTAACTGACAGAGCAATTTCGCGGTAGCAGGATTCGTATAAGCTTATATGTGACGTATGATTTGCAACTACGGTAATATCATAATTATGTAAATGATTTTGGGAATATGATGTTTCAATGTGTGTGTTTATTTTAGTAGAGACTATGGTTGTTTAAATCAGGGATAAAGGTCGGGAGTCGTGTGGTTCGAATGATAACTGAGAAGGGAAAGGAAGGAATTCTGCAATAAATCTATTGTCATCATCAGCCATGCCTTTTCCAGCTAGGCTGGGGTCAGTTTCATGAATGCAGCTGAATACTAGTACTTTAAATGGAACTACAGCTTACCTGACCTTCACAGCCCAGGTACTCAAAATATATATCAGTCAATCAATGTAATTTAAATTAATAAATAAGTCATGTATGTTTGAAGGTGAGTATAGACAACTTACTTGTAACAGAACATCGAGCATTCGCTGTTTATAAATTTACTGAAATCACACTTCGAAGATGACGCTAGACGAACGTCTAGCGCCATGTTCGAAGTTTGGTCAGTTCAACAGTTTTGTTACAACCTGATTTTTAAAACTTACGAGCGTTTTGGTGTAACATTTTATCGAGCATTTGAACGAGCGTGGATGACGTGGAGCGAGGTCAATAATGAAAACAAGGTACTAAGAAATGTTACAGGTATGCTCAACCACCGTGAGCATTACAACGAACAAAGCGTCGAACATTCGCAAGAACGTTACATTACATGGAAATGCTTTAGGAAATTGAGCATTTGTTTATATTTTACAATTTGTAAGAACGTTACATTACATTGTAATGCTCGCAAAAATGCTCGAGTGTTATACTCACCTTTATATTTAATTGTCATAATTATATAATTTTGCGTCAAAACCTATAGAAAGAGAATTTGCTGAGCTTGCCCTAACCAGGTATATGAATATTAACATTTAAGTGTGAAAGACATAAAACGATTGTGCAACAAGTAAGTTCTCTTATCCTGATTGAACCATTGGTTTTGATTACAGTGTCATCTTCGTCACTACAACCTACAGGAAAATATCTGGTATAGGATGCACAGACACTTTATATCTTTCTCTAGGGTGGTAAATATTGTGATGGTATCGTTCAGTTCATTATCTATGTCAAAACTCAACTGATTAATCTTAATTTCTTCTAAGATGCATGTTATTAGATATTGTCCTTTGATACAACGGTCCTATATTCGTTCTACAGTTCTACTATCAATTAGCATCAATTAAGATCGCTCTATCTACATTAGTATTATGTGGTGTTCATTATAAACGGTTCCTATGCTGTTCGTAAACGAGACTTGTTTCAACAAATCAACATTAATTGTCTGCCTGCAAATAGTGATGTGCGCATTAAATACTCTGCAACGAAAAATGGCTGATTTTACCAAAAATTTGAATAGTGACCTAGACTCTTTTGCTGTTGCAAAATCAGCGACATGTGAAGTAGAGGACTGCAAGAATCTGTTACAAAATCCTAAAACTTCACTTAAAATTATTACACAGAATATACGCAGTATTCATCGTAACCTGCCAAGTTTCCAAACGTTATTGTCTAGATCTGGTGTCGAGTGGGATATTATTGTGAAGACTGAGTGTTGGCTGACTCGTAATCCTAGCATTCCTTTAATTGACGGATACACATCTTTTTCCACTACCAGAAACCGTACACAAAATGAAGGCGTGGTGATTTATTGTAAGAACATTGATTTGTCTACGATTGATGAGCCAGAATTCTCTGACGCGAACATTCTTGTACTACAAGTCAATCCAGACACCATTTTAATTGCCATTTATCGCCCACCAAGTAGTAGAAATGTTGATAATTTCTTAACCTCACTCAATGAATGCCTTCATAAATATTCGTCGTTTAAGAACGTTATATTGGTTGGTGATAACAACATTGATATTGCGGTCGGTACCCAAGACCTAAGATACTCCCCTTATCTTGATATGATGGCGTTTCACGGCTTGCTGCCAGCTCACACAATCCCTACACACAGTCGTACATGTTTGGATCATATAATATTGAAAACAAGACTCACTGCCCATTGTTACGTGGCGCAGACATCTATTACTGATCATGATACCGTCATACTATTCATGGAGACTAAATCTAAGCAATCAATTAAAAAAACATACCGGCGTATCGATTCCGAAGGATTGAACACAAGCATGCAAAGTATAGATTTTAGTCCTTTATACAACATGACTGATGTCAACGAAGCAGCAGATTTTTTCATAGGATCTCTGTCTAATGCCATAGAAAATAACACACACACCATTAAAAGCTCCGTACGCAAAATAATTTTTAAGCCCTGGATAACTAAGGGACTTTTAAAGTGTATGCGAAATCGCGACAAACTTTATATTAAATCAAAGAAAAACTCTGGAAATGAAATTATTAAATGCACATATCGAAGGTACAGGAATTTTTGTAATAATATATTAAAGAAAGCTAAGTTAGACTATGAAAAAGATATGATTAGGAAAGCAGGAAATAACAACAAGAAGTTGTGGGAAACCATTAAAAACATTACGTATACCGCAAAGAAAAAAGACAAACCAACACAATTACTTTGCCCCAACAATCCGTCAGCTTCAGTCAATGCTATAAACTCGTTCTTTGCGAGAGTTGGTAAATCGTTGGCTGAAAAAATCGCAACTAGTAAAACTAATACACCATGCAACACTTGTTCATATCAAGCAACGAATGCTTTCGTTGATTCAATTGTATTTCTGCCTACAGACGAGTTTGAAATAAAATCATTAGTATCTAACCTCAAGAATGATTGTGCAGTGGGGATTGATAAAATCTCAGGCAGTTTCTTGAAGCAATTCACTCACGTCATTGTTCCTCCCCTAACTTTTATATGTAATCTATCATTTACCACGGGCGTATTCCCTTCTGCATTAAAAAAGTCTCGAATAGTCCCGGTTTTCAAGAGTGGGGATAGATGCTGTGTTAATAATTATAGACCTATTTCCATACTTCCAACACTGTCTAAAATATTGGAGCGCCTAATGAACATTAGACTTGTTAACTTTCTGGAAACAAATCAGCTATTGTCTCCATCCCAATTTGGTTTCCGCGCTCATAAATCAACGTCAGATGCTGTTCATCAACTAACGGAATTTATAATATCTAAGCTTGACAATAAGAAAAAGATCCTAGCCATCTTCCTAGATTTAGCCAAAGCATTTGACACAGTGTCTGTCCCCATCTTGATCAATAAGCTGGAACACTTGGGAATAAGAGGTTTGCCACTGGATTTGTTTGAAAGTTACTTGAAGGGTAGAACACAGGTTGTTGGAGTGGATGTTTGGACCAGTGATGAACTGCCGATTAAATATGGCGTCCCACAAGGCAGTATCCTTGGCCCAACCTTGTTTTTAGTTTACATCAACAACCTGTGTAACACAGACTTGACCAATGGGAAAGTAATTACTTTCGCTGATGATACTGCATTACTTTTTTATGGTGACACGTGGGAAGATGTTTATAAACATGCTCAAACTGGGTTCAACCAAGTGTCTAAATGGCTTAATGACAACATCCTCACCTTAAATGTTGACAAGACAAAGTTCATGACCTATACACTCCGAAAACAAGACCTACCAAACCTTCCCATTATCTCGCACAGTTGCAACCAGCCATACAACAATTCATGTAATTGTCCGCGTTTGTCAAAAACTAGCACTATTAAATATTTGGGTGTTGTAATAGATAGCCAACTAAATTTCCAACACCACATTGAGGCCTTAGTACCTAGAATTCGAAAGCTTATTAATATATTTAAATCTCTTCGTCACATTGCTGACACTTCCTTAATTAAATCTGTTTATTTTGCATTGTGCCAATCTTTACTGTCTTATTGTATAACTTCTTGGGGTGGAGCACCTAAAACTTACCTTCTGAAACTGGAGAGAGCCCAAAGAGCCATATTAAAGGTAAGTTATTTCCTACCTATACGATACCCTACATGGGATCTGTACCAGCGCTGTAAGGTACTGACCGTTAGGCAGCTTTTTATTCTCCTGACAGTAATGAAGAAGCACTCAGAACTGTCTTACGACCCCAAAACAAACTCAGGCAAGAGGAGATCCACTGATGTATGCACGACAAACGGATATAAATTGAGTCTGGCACATAATTTTTACGGTTTTCTGGGTCCGTATTTATATAATAAAATTAACAAGCAGCTTTTAATTTATCCTCTTTCTAGAACAGAATGCAAGGAAAAAGTTTGCTCGTGGCTACAAGGCATTGATTACAATGCAACCGAACGTTTATTGAAACCATTAGGGTAACGATAACATAGCATGGAACGATATAAAATTTAACACTTGCCCATCACACCATCACCCACACACACTCTCTCACTCTCACTCACACACACTCTCTCACTCTCACTCACACACACTCTCTCACTCTCATTCACACACACTCTCTCACTCTCACACGCACACATCTACACATACTCTTCCCCCAAAATCATACAAATTCATATTAAGTCACTTTTGCCAACACAATTGTTTTAGTTTTAATTTTCCATTTTGTTTCACTTTTGTTTTATGTTTTATTGTGTACGAACTGTATGTTATTTTAATACAGTCATTAGTCATAAGTGAGTTGTCCGATGGAGGGTAAGCCTGGTGATCTGTAATACAGGTTTTACCTACAGCAGACACCAGTCTCTATTAAGTGTTACAATGACTTTGTACTGTGTTTGTGAATATGAGAAAATAAAGAAATAAATTATTATATTATTATTATTCCATTTATTCATTTTATATACATATTTTTACATTTTTAAATATTATTCTATAAAAAATAAAATAAAAAAACATTTAAAAATACAAAAATAGTAGCCCACCGGTATCGGGAACAGGGTCCAAGCTACTGGTGGTCAGGGCTCCTGAGAGAGGAACCTCCTGACTATACGCGCCGTGTCCAGGAGTACCGCCTTCTGGATCAAGCCCTTAATCCAGCTGCCCAACGAGAGCCTCCTCAGATGTTCGTCGAGGCTCTTGGCTATTATACCATTGGCCGTCACGACTATCGGCACAATGACTGATGTATTCACATCCCACATGTCGACAACCTCGCGAGCCAGATCAAGATACTTGCTTTTCTTATCTCTCTCAGCCTTCACGAGGTTCTCGTCATGGGGGACCGCTATATCAACAATCATTGCGCGACGCTCTAGTCGGTCTATCACCACTATGTCAGGTTTATTGGCAACAATAGTCCTGTCAGTGATGATAGACCGATCCCAATACAACGTGACATTGGCATTTTCGAGAACTGGGTCGGGCACATACTTATAGTAAGGCACTTCCAATTCCACAAGATTGTATTTAAGAGCAAGTTGCTGATGGATAATCCTGGCTACAAGGTTGTTATGTTGGCTGTTGTTGTTGTTGTTGTTGTGTTGTTGTGTTGTTGTTGTTGTTATTATTATTATTATTATTATTCCACATGTCTTAGTTTACTTACGTTTTATAATATATTTTACAAATTTCTTCATTATAACTTTTTAAATTGTATCATCTCATGTTTTCCATTTTTATGTATTCTTTAACACCTGAAAGCATACGATTTGTTTTAACATCCAGAAACAAATTTTTATTACTAATTTGTAAAAATCATAGAATATTTTAAACCCTGTCATTTTTATTGACATGACATATGTCTATTTTATTTTCTTAAACCATAGACATAAGATACCATGGACAACCTTAGTTAAGCTCGTTGTACATTACAATTTTCATAATAAGGGCAGCGGCAGACTGCGCCTCTGTAAACCGTTTTTATTCGTTCATGATTTTTTCATTGATATTTGAATTTAAAATTTAGAAGACATATCGGAACGAAGAAAAACAGGCGTCACTTTTTTAGTCTCGAATCTGGACGGAACGCGGAAAGTGCGTTTTCTGTTGAATACTACCAGGTGTACTATTGAATCTAAAAACTCTTGAAAACTATATTATATACAGCCTGTGAATGTAACAAAATCTTAGAAGTGCAATAAATATAATTTATTGAGTGTGAACTTAAATGTGTGCATTTTACTGGTTCATAAACTTCCTCGGTCACGGCTTCATAGTAAAGGGCTTGATTGATCGGCATAATAAGCCACAGCCCGACCTCAACACTTCTATCTGCCAGCCTACTGTACTGCCTTACTGACTGCCTGACTATTAGTTCAGCTGCCTTGGCCATCCATCTGTGTGCCTGCCTATCCGTCCTGTTGCCTACTACAGCCCTACTCTACAGCCTACCTATCCGTTCGCCTGGTTCTCCGTTGTGGAGACTACTCACCTATCAACCTCGGGCATTCCACGACTTTCTGCCCGATCTACTGCCTGGATAACTACCCACGACGTGAGAAGCCGGACTACCCACGACGAGAGAAGCCGGACCTTCCTAGTTGCCCACGTCGTGCGAAGCCGGATCTTAATTTGTTATTTATATCCTTTTCTTAGTTTTAATTTATAGTTACCTCTACTTTTATTAACGTGGCTTACGTATAGCTCAGAAGAGCTATACGTAACGCTACAATTATTACAAATTTATATGTTGTAAGTATCATATTCGTCACTTCGATAGAATAGGAACAGGTATTGACCGCACAGTTTTTCACCTCTTTCTACACATCGGTCAATTTTGTGAAGCTATCGCTCAAACCAAAAACTAAAATATATGTAATATATATGTCAAAACTCAATTGATTAGGCCTAATTGGCTCTAAGATCCCTGTTATCAAATTTTGTCATTTAATCTGTCCTTTGATATAAAGGTACTACATCGGCTGTAAAACAGTTACACAATCAATTAGCAGCAATTGGAATCGCTCTAACTTCTACATTAGGTTTATGAGGCACTTTATAAATGTCTGTAGGGATTAACAAATCTCTTTTTTCAAAGTCCTTAGTTTAACTGATTACTTTATCTGTTCGTTAAATAGATATCTATATATTATATAGGGTGTAAAAGAAAAGTGTATTCATATTTTGAAAACTGCTTTTGCCCATGTGTATGAAAAACTTTCTCCACGACATTATTTGGATTTTCCATACAAAGTTGTCATTCATCATCGCCTTTTTAATGTTCCCACTGCTGGAACACGGGCGAGGAGCATGTGAGAGGGAATGGGCCGTAATCCACCACGCGGGCCCAATGCGGGTTGGTGGATGTCACATGTATTCGAATTTTTGGTTCAAGTATGATGTTTACCTTCACTGTTTTGAGAGCAGTGGTGATAATAATTTACAAAAAGTAAATAAAGCGCTTGCCTGGGTTTGAACCCACGACCTTATTAGTCGCGTCCAATACTTATAAGTTGCCATTGGCTGAGCAAAATTTGTATGGTATATACAATGTTTTTAACCCCCGATGGAAAAAGAGGGGTGTTATAAGTTTGTCGTGTGTTGCTGTGTATCTGTGTGTCTGTCTGTGGCACCATAGCTCCCAAACGAATGAACCGATTTTGATTTGGTTGAAAAGTTATCCGCATTTTACTTTTTGAATCTGGTTTTTTTCGCGAGATATCGTGTCATTATTACGTGTTTCGATAGATTGTCGATTGAAGCGTGTCTATTACTAGGTATATTATTATGTAGTTTAAAAAGCATGAAATAAAAATTAAATTACAAATTTAAAATGCCCCCGACACAAAAACCTCTAGAAAGCTAAAAATAAACTTCGTATTCTCGTCGGGGAACCGCTAAGTAAATAATATAAACTGCTGTAAACGTTGGCGGTACCCCAAAGTTTATTTTTTGCTTTTTAGAGGTTTTTGTGCAGAGGGTTTTTTTAATGTATAATTTAATTTAACTAGCTTCTGCCAGCGGCTTCGCCCGCGTGAATGTCGAAAATTGTCCCTAGGGAATATATTCCCGTGTTAAAAAAAAAGTATCTTATGTGCTATTCCTGACTATAATCTATCTCTGTGCCAAATTTCAACCATATCCGTTCTGTAGTTTATGCGTGAAAGAGTAACAAACATACATACATCCTCACAAACTTTCGCCTTTATAATAATAGTGTGATTATATAATTATATATTATATATATTATATTATATATATTATGTTATATAATTATATATATATATATATTATATTAATAGGATTTCTGAAAAGTGACTATGACCTCTTTGGAGAAAATGGTCCACACCTGTTCGTTACATCCTGTATAGAGACACATTTTAATGTATATATTATACAGAGATAGGGTTTGTAAGGTTGGATGTAGGAGGTATTCTCTCGAAGTACTGACCGGATTACGATAAAAGAAATTAATTAATACGCAGATAGCTACACTGTCATCGAGTTGCCGGCAACTGTAAATACCGAAACATGTATAGCTTCTGTGGAATGGGGTATGGAAGCAAAACCGCGGGAAAAAGTTAGTTATATAAATAGATTCAATTAGACAGATGCTTAAGAGTAATATCTAGTAGTCCAAATATACAAACCAATTTTAGCTTAATAACTTGAGTTTCTAGGTGTACTGAAGACCTTAACAAGTAAACATAAAAAAAATCGAAAACCCGCGACTATTTTTTTTATTTCATAATTTTAAACTATGTAATTTATCAAGTAGTAGACACGGTTCGATCAAAAATCTATCGAATACGTAATTATGATACGATATTTAAAATAAAAACCCCATTTCAAACAGTAAATAGGCCATAACTTTTGAACGGCTGAACCGATTTTCATCAAACTAAGCTATATAGATAAGAATACGCCCGATAATGTCACCTTTCAAAAAAAAAACAATTAAATCAAAATTGGTTGATCCGTTGAGGAGCTCAATACACATATACACAAATACACATTTACACAAATACCCATATACACAAATACACATTTACACAAATACCCATATACACAAATACAAAAACACAAAGATACACACGTCAAACTTATAACACCCATCTTTTTCCGTCGGGGTCTAGATCTAGATCACAAATTTAGGCTGAGTATGTCTTTTTAGGACATTCTTTTCCATTCCCAGTGTTTTCACTGAAATCTGCCTTGTATTATACATCACATTATATTTTGTAATTCACTTTCCATTCATCCTCTTAACATGAATAAACCATATAAGCAGTGTTAACCTATGGCTCTGAGACGTAATGGGCCACATCAGAAAGCTTACAGTCACCCAAATGGCACGTTTCCTTGCGTGGTCGAATCAGAAATATAGAGATCCGCAAGAGAACCAGAGTTACCGACATAGCCCGAAGAACTGCTAAACGTAAGTGGCATTGGGCAGGGCACATCGCTCGCAGAACGGATGGCCGATGGGGCAGAAAAGTTCTAGAGTTCTAGTTGGAAGGCCTCCCACCAGGTGGACCGATGCACCCGGACATCGCCGAAGGAGAAGGGAGCCCGGAGGCGGGCAAAGAAGAAGGAGCCCAGAAGTGGGCCACGCTGGATGGGTCGCGAATGTCATGCTTAGCAGTTCTCGCGGCCCACCCGTCAAGGTGAAAGTAGGTGCATAGGCGGAGTTTTTAGTGGGTGCAAGCCCCACATAACTGTGGTGTCTTCCCGGACGGCGCGGTATGCGTTAGGCATTTTCTTCACCAGGAAAAAAAAAAACATAAAAAAAAGAAGGTGGACCGATGACCAAGTGAAGGTTGCGAGGACCTGCTGGATGCGAGACCGTTCAAGGTGGCGACGCTTGGGAGAGGTCTAAGTCTAGCAGTCATGGACGTCTTTCAGTTTCTGATATGATGATGATGATGATATTAGCATACTCTTTACATGTTTTCAAAGAGTTTTAACACAAATCCATAACATAGAATGAAGATTCTACAAAAGTCGCACTGTCATGTCAACCTTGACAAGAGTATTTATGAACTTTAGATAATATTAACCAAAGCTATGTAAAATTCAAAGAAATGATAGAAAAAATCGTTTGTAAATGAGAAATGATAATTCTTTACGTCGTTACAATCCTTCTGGAAGGTTTCCTTGTCGCCTGTGAGTAGAATTTGCTTGTAGACTTTACATAACTATCCAAAAATTAAGTGCTATGTTCTTGTTTGTTTGTGTGGTTTAGGAAGAAAGCTCTAGGCTGTCAATGTTTCAACATGCAAACAGCTCGCATGTACGTTGTATTATATACCAAGCTACCTAGGTATAATGTTCTTAAACACTAAATCGTATGTTGCATGCGAGTTGCTTACAGGTGGAATTGCGGCCTTACACTTTGTGGCAATCCAAAAAGCGGCACATTGTACGGCGGCTGTGTGTTGACCGCAAGCAGTTTGTTGGTACAATTCACTTTATTGAATTGTATTGGATCAGAATTTCATCTTAGGGACGGGTTATCTGCTTTATCTTATTGTCGGCCTACGTTGTCCCCCATATCTAAGCACTAATGCTATAACATGGAAATATTGTAAAAACAAACCAATTTAAGTCAAGAGTGAATAGGTTACTTCTAGGCAAGCGTGTTACACCGTCGACCACATCATCGCTTACCATCAGGTGAGATAGTGGTCAAGCGCGAGCCTATGTATAATAAAAAATAAAAAAAATAATTTTTTTTAAAAGAATAACCGTGGAGTTTCTTGCCGGTTCTTCTCCATAAGAAACGAAAAACCCGAACCGTTCGTCGACGTTTTATAAGTGCCCATAGAGGCCTATGTGAAATAAAAAACATTTGATTTAGATTTGATTTGATTTGACATATTATTGGTCTAGAGAAACACAACTATGCTTTAAATTCTATTCTTTTATCAACGCTATCCTCCTACCAGATTGACAAAACTCTTAATGAGTCTTTAGCTAGCTATAGTTGAGGCACGAACGAGATTTTTATCATTACTTGCAATGCAGTAAGAGTAGTTTAAAAATGTTTATCGTACGAGTATCCATGATCATAGTTTCGACAATAACTCTGTCTGCCTGTTTGTATCCTTTGTACTTCTTATTAAAATTAGATGGAATTTATTTACAAAATATGTCCATGTCATGTCCTGTTTCAAAATGTCGTTGTTAGTAATGGCTGATATGGTGTCTCTGTGCTCTTTGGTTCATATTAAATTTAGCGGAGGCTTTGTTTACTCAATGTTATTAAATCTAGCCGTACCAGGCATGTTTTGTTACAGAATAAAGCCCTCAGGCCTTATTTCTTTTTTCCATGTAATCGGATGGGCATCTTGCAGACGGCGAAACTGATGGTAAGTGGTTATATTCGGACTACTTCAATTACAAAGAAACTTTGGATCCGTTGTCAATCAATAACCGAACGGGTAAGGTATCATGACGGCTGTTTTCATACTGACATCGATCCTCAAATTTATAGGAGTTAAAGCTTGCCTTGCTTGTCGGCAAATTAGGTGTGGAAGTAGTGTTGCCATGGCCGCTCGGATTACAATAATGTCATTTGAAGGTTCTCATGAGGCTAAATATTCGTAAGTGCTACTACTGAACAGGAGCTTCTGGGTTCGATACCCGGGTGGACCAAAGTGTTTTTGGGTTTTTCGTCAACCAAAGTGTTGTTTTAACTCGCCCCCACACAATGATGTACATAATGAGATTTTACCAATAGAGGCGATATTTTATTTTAGCCTACATAGGATCTATAGAAGTTGGAATTTTATTTCTATCACTGATAGGTTAAAAGATCACAGCATATAAATAGGACCCCGTTGTCAGAAAGAGATAAACGTTTGGTGTTGGACTGAAAAATTGTACACTAAGAGCGCAGAGCGGCGCCAGTGTGTGTGTTTTAGATTTTAATTATTCAGTGATTTATTTTGGGTTTTTATCTGTTTGTAATTTTTTATGTATCTATGGACTGTAATTATGTCTGAAATAAAATAAATAATAATAATAATAAAAACTTAGTAAGTACCAAGAACTCGCTATAGAAATAAAAACCCAGTGGAAAGCGCAAACCGTTCACATCGTCCCAATAGTACTTTCATCTACTGGTGTAGTGCCAAAGGCTCTCACACAAAGTCTTGATACTCTACACATGCCTTCTCACACACTGTACATGCTCCAAAAAGCCACCATACTCAATACTTGTCGCATAACGCGAAAGTTTCTGACTTCCTCTACATTATCATCCACATTTTCAATTTAAATTCCCGCCTACACACTTGGCTCCGGCCCGTGTGTAAGGTCGTATACTCTCTCAAAAGAGAAGCAAAACAAAGAACTCGATAATAATAATAATAATAGTGCCGCGCACGCACGAAGGCAAGACGAGTATGTGTGTCCACAAATAGTATGAAAAAAATCAACTGGTCATGCGCAGTACGACGCACCGTTGCGGCGCGGCAGCAGTCCAACACCAAATCGAAATTGAAAGAGCCTACAACTGACGAAATACGAGTGTATTAAACACCCATTCGATTAATAAAATCGCTATCAATTCTAAAATAACATTCTCAATTTACAGATATTTACGAAGAAGAAGACACAATGCTTGCTAAGCATGCGTCAAGCGTAACATCAAATGAAGACCTAGAATTTGAACCAATGATACCACTTACGAAAGATAAAGAAAAAAGTGTAGTAGTGAAGAATATAAACTGTGATGATTTCCCGAAATACTCAATGAATTGTACTTTTGAAGCTGGACTATTGTATAATACTAGTAAAAAGTCTCCGCCCATGCCCGCTAAAGTTTCTGATTGGTGCAAGTGAGTTTTGTTGCTCTTTTTATCCGACTGCCGAAGGAGGGTAATGTATGAATGGCTATGTTTGTCCCTATGTGGCATTCTAGAGACCAAGCACGTTGGCCGATTTTGATAATTCTTACGTCAATCGATTCGTCATAATCTTGCGAATGTCACTGGCTACCTAAAAAAATGGCGAATATTGTGGGGGCCCAATATTTTTTCTTCCCTACCCATCACCTCTTAAAATCCTTAATTTTGATATCCCACACGGATATCAAAATTAAAGGTTTTAAGAGGTGATTTCAAACATAACAATTCTATGTTTAAATGTACCTGATTTGAAAAAAAATTCGTTAAATAAAAAGTTATAAATAAAAAAAGTTAATTCAAAAATCAAAAAACCCGCCTGCTTAAGAAGCGAACTAAAAAGACATAAACAAGAAGAAAATCATTCTGTGCAGTCAGAGAATACATCTGGTTTTGGTCAGCCAACTCGCGAATATGTTTTTTTTTTTTATTAGGTTTCAAGCCACTAGACAACATTATACGCGAGACAATGATGTACAACATGTTGCTCATCATTTTGAACGGCAGCGAGAAACTTTTGTTTAGTAATGTTGTTGTATCGTCGTGTCATGATGCGCGCCGGCTGGCAACGTCGCCATGTTGAGTGCCATGATTGTGTTACTCGTCAAATGTTGCCTAGTGGATTCAAGTCTGTATGCAATGAAAACGGGCCTATATTACTAAAATTACGCTTTTTGCTGTCTGTCACTGGCTATGTGAACTGAAACAGCTAGCCAGAATATAAACATGATAGCCCACTATCATGACAAACTTAGAAGAAAATCCCACATGGTATTCAGAAAAATTCGATAAAGATATTTTCATACTGAAAACAGGTGCACGGACACATAAAGGCGTACGTATGGCGACCTCAAAGTAAGCCTTTTTAACCCGATTGCCGAAAGAGGGTAATGTTTTTATCAGTCTATGTATGTATGTATGTTTGTTCCTATGTGGCGTTCCAGAAACCAAACGCGTTGGCCGATTTTGATAATTCATACGTCAATCGATTCGTCTTAACCTTGTGAGTGTCACTGATTACATTAAAATTGGAAAATATAAATATGGCGGCTTTTGGGCACCATATTGTGGGGGGCCAATTATCTTTTTTCTTCCAAACCCATCGTTTGGGGTAACAAAATAAAGGATTTTAAGAGGTAATTTCAAAAATATATAACACTTATATGTTTAAATGTACCTAATTCGAAAAATGTTTACTAAAAAGTAATAAATAAAAAAGTTAATTCAAAAAATCAAAACTCCGACTGCTTAAAAAGCGAACTAAAAAGATGTAAACATGAAGAAAATCATGCTATTCATTCGGAGGATACATCTGGTTTTGGTCAGCCAGCTCGCAAAATGTAGAATTGATAATTACATACATACATACATAAACTCACGCCTTTTTCCCATGTGGGTAGGCAGAACGCCACCTGCTACGATCCTTACATACTTCTTTGCTTCACTCACATTCATACATCTAGTCATACACACACGCCGGTTATGAGTACTGCACACCTGGTCTTTCTGAAGAACGTCACCTATAAGGTCTATGTATGTCTTTCTATATAGGGCGTCCTCTCCCAGCGTTTCCATTCACGTCTGCCATGTATATACCTTTCGTTAGTCGCCTTTCACTTATTCTCTCAACATGACCAAACCATCTTAACATACTCTTTTCAATTTTAGTCACTACATCTTCTTTTAAACCACAACGTTGTCGTATTACCTCATTCCTCAATCTATCATTTAAAGTTACACCACACATACTTCGCAAGGAACGCATTTCTACTGCATTAATCCTACTTTCATGTCTTTTTTGGCATACCCAACTTTCACTTCCATACATAAGTGTAGGCACCAGCACACTATTGTGAACGGCGAGTCGAGCTTCCGGAGACATCGATTTGCTAGTCACAACCGTATGTATAGCACCATTCACTTTATTCCCTGCATTCAATCTCCTTTCCACATCCTTTTCAATCTTTCCATCCCTTGTGAACATACTGCCCAGATATACAAACTCGTTCACTTGCTTCACACTCTTATCATTTATTTTCACTTCACACTCCGATACATCGTCTTCTCTTTCAAATACCATTACCTTAGTCTTGTTCACATTCATACACAACGCTTTTAACTTAAATGCTTCATGCATAACAGTCACCATGTCTTGCAACTGTTCTGCTGACGATGCAAGTAGAACTTGATCATCTGCATATAGAAGGCATTTGACAGGCAACTCATTCATCCTCAATCTGCACTCATGCTCTTTTGAATTGATTATTATTACCTTTAAATTTAAATTATTGATGTTCAAAAGTGCCGCTTAATGGCTTAGAATTTTGACTTTGACTTAAGAGTGCCGGTCGCGAGTGCGCTTGCACTCACTGTACGTGAAGCGTGTCTATATGTGCTTGCGTTTTCATTTTATGTATGGAGTCGACTTTATCTATCTGTAGTGTGCCTTACTTTGTTTTTTTTTATATACGTTTGACCACCGTCTTACCTTATAGTAAGCAATGACGGTGAAGCACGCTTGCCTATTCCTACTCTCTTGACTTAAACACCCCGAAGTTGTATCTACCAGGAAACACAGACTCCGGTAGGGAATCCCACACTAGCTGTACGCATAATGAACCCATTCCCAAAACGTTTATTGCATATGGTTGGGATGTCCATTGTCCACCATAAATCGATGGCGTATCGCCGCGCACCGTACGTATTGTAGTCTGATGATGTGACGGACTATCTTTAGTCTACAGACAACTCTTTTTGTTTCAGAGCAATACGCCACCTCACAAATTGTGCCATAGACTGGAACTCAGATTGTAAAGACGTGACAGATAGTCATTTCAATCAAGAGAGTATCCGTGGACACATGCATGTTGTTAACAATATCTGTGATGACGAGTGGTTTCTGTCTAGTAAGTATTTGACTATATGTACGGTTAGTAACTGTTTGTTGTTAGCTTCTTTTTCATCCCTGATATGATTACTATAGTAACCCAGTACGATGTTAACTGCCCTATTGGTGTTGTAGCGGCATCTATCTCATCATCATCATCATCATCATATCAGCCGAAAGACGTCCACTGCTGGACATAGGCCTCCCCCAAGCGTCGCCACATTGACCGGTCCCGTGCATCTCGCAACCAGCGGATTCCCGCAACCTTCACCAGGTCATCGGTCCACCTGGTAGGAGGCCTTCCAACGCAACGTCTTCCGGTTCGCGGTCGCCACTCCATAACCTTTCTGCCCCATCGGCCATCCGTTCTGCGAGCAATGTGCCCTGCCCACTGCCACTTAAGTTTGGCAATTCTTCGGGCTATGTCGGTAACCTTGGTTCTCTTGCGGATCTCTACATTTCTGATTCGATCACGCAAGGAAATGCCGAGCATAGCCCTCTCCATTGCCCTTTGAGTGACTGTAAGTTTTCTGATGAGGCCCATTGTAAGCGACCACGTCTCAGAGCCATATGTCATCACTGGCAACACACACTGGTCATAGACTTTCGTCTTGAGACACTGTGGTAAGTTGGACGAGAAGATACCGCGCAACTTCCCGAACGCTGCCCAGCCGAGTCGGATTCGACGGTTGACCTCTTTCTCGAAGTTGGCCCTACCCAACTGGATCGTTTGTCCCAGGTAGACATAGTCGCCCACAACTTCGAGTGTAGAGTCTCCTACCTTGATAGGAGTGGGTGTAACATGGGCATTCAACATTACCTTGGTTTTGTCCATGTTCATTTTAAGACCCACTCTTCCGGAAGCTCTACTGAGGTCATCGAGCATTGTACTGAGGTCCTCCATGGTCTCAGCCATAACCACTATATCGTCAGCAAACCGAAGGTGAGTGATGTACTCGCCATTGACGTTGATGCCTAGCCCTCTCCAGTCCAGAACCTTGAAGACATCCTCCAGTGCAGCGGTAAACAGCTTCGGAGATATGACGTCTCCCTGTCTCACACCTCGCTGCAAAAGGACTGGTTCCGAGGTCCGATCCTGAAGTCGAACTGACATGGTGGCGTTTTTGTATAAATACTTCAACACTTCGATGTACCGGTAGTCAATTTGGCACCGTTGGAGAGACTGCAGTACAGCCCAAATCTCGATCGAATCGAAGGCTTTCTCGTAGTCCACAAACGCTAAACAGAGAGGCAGGTTGTACTCTTCGGTCTTCTGTATAACCTGCCGCAGCGTATGTATGTGGTCTACGGTGCTGAATCCTTTACGGAATCCGGCTTGTTCGGGAGGCTGGAAATCGTCAAACCTGCGCGCGAGACGATTCGTGATGACTCTTGAAAACAGCTTGTAGACATGGCTAAGAAGTGTGATGGGCCTATAGTTCTTCAGTAAGGCATTGTCACCCTTCTTGAAGAAGAGTACCACCACACCCCTGCACCATGCCTGTGGCGTTTTCCCTTCGAGTATGACGGAATCAAACAGCTTCTGAAGGGCCTTAAGGATTGGTTTTCCACCCGCCTTCAGGAGTTCGGCCGTAATTCCGTCGTCACCCGGTGCCTTGTTGTTCTTAAGCTGTTTCAGAGCCATCCTAATCTCATACAGGCTGACGTCCGGAATGTCTTCGGTATAGTGTCGGGTCAATCTAGCTCTAGGGTCATTCGCTAGATTCGCGACGGGTTTACTGGTTGACGTGTACAGCTGCCCATAGAATCTCTCGATCTCCCTCAGAAGCTCTGGTTTGGCGGAAACGATCCTGCCATCATCAGTCTTCAGTTTCGTGAGCTGGCTCTGCCCTATAGACAGATCTCTTGCAAAGACCTTGGAGCCCTTATTCCGCTCAATCGCGTCTTTTATACGCTCAGTATTAAAGCGGCGGAGGTCGCTTTTCAAGGACTTTGAGATCCGCCTATTTAGCTGCCGGTATTTCACCGCATCGTCTGAAGACTGCAGGATCATCTCACGCCTCTCCTTCATTAGCTTGAGAGTAGGATCAGAGAGTTTTTTGTTCCTATCTGTACGGCGGGTCTTGAAAAACTTAGACCCGACCGTATGGACAGCTTCCACGAACCCATCGCTGTAATCGTCCACGGAGCTTCCTAGGCACTCGAAACGATTCTGGAGTTCGAGCTGAAAGTTCTCGGGGTTTTGGACCTGGATCTGTGCTGGACGGAGCGTGGACTTCACCAGTCGAGACCTTTCAAGATTAACATTAATGTTCAATGTGCCTCTTACCATGCGGTGATCGCTCCCGGTTTTCACCGAATTGATCACAGAGACATCATTGAACACTTGCTTCTTGGTTGACATGATGAAGTCGATCTCGTTTTTAGTTGCACCATCGGGGCTTTGCCAGGTCCACTTCCTGTGCTCACGCTTTCTGAAGAAGGAGTTCATCATGTAGAGGCCCTCCTTCTCCATAAAACTGGCCAGTAGGTGACCCCGGTGGTTCCGGCGTCCAACTCCAAATTGCCCCACTTGCAGCTCATCCACGTCTCGTTTGCCCAGTTTTGCGTTGAAGTCCCCCATGACAACGGTGAAGTGAGTTTTGAAACCATGCATGGCTCTAGAGATATCCTCATACATGGTCTCTACCTCGTTGTCGGGGTGTGCCGAGGTCGGGGCGTAGACCTGTATGACCTTCAGCGAATATCTTGCGGATATTCTGAGTATAAGGTACGCCACCCTGGTCGACACACTCTCGATCTTCACCACGTTGTTCACAAGGGACTTGTGGACGATAAACCCGACACCACCCTGGGACTGTCGGTCACCCTCTCGGAAATAGAGCAGGTTACCGGATTTGAGGATTATCGAGTCCTCCCCCTCTCTTCGGACTTCAGATAACCCTATAATACTCCATCGCAACCTACTCAATTCTTCCTCCAGTTCGGCTATCTTCTCGTCGGTCCGGAGTGTTCGCGTGTTATATGTTCCCAGGTCCAGTCGTCGGTGTTTATTGGGGTAGCCGGGTCCACTCCGGGGATTCTTAGCACCCCTTGCCACGCCATCGCCTCGACCGCTACCGTAGCCGAGGGTAGACGGGCTGCCGGGCACTCGGGGCCGTTTTTTCTTTGTGCTGATCATAAGGTTTGGGGGGTTTTGCCATAATCGCCACGCTTGGCAGGCGGGTTGGCGATCGCAGTTTGTTGATAAAGTGCACAGAGAACGCTGCTGCCCATTCTCTGGTGTGTCCCTTAGTCGCCTCTTACGACACCCACGGGAAGATATGGGATGGTGAAATTCTTTACGTCCGTCACCATACGGAACCATCTATCTACATACGATCTAATGATTTGACGTCACACAAAATTCTGCATCGCACAAGCTGACTTTTCGGCGCAATTTGAACACATACAACAGTCCGACATCAGCCGTTGGACAGTTGCCCGGACCAGACCACGACGCCCATATGGTCGAAAGACTCTCTCTTTTCAAAGGCAGTTTTCTGGACTTTCCACCCTGTTCTGCATCATAACTCTAACGTCTGTGGTCGTATGCTCAATTGCCGAGCGTAGGGTTTGATTCCCAGGTTGAGTCGTGTTATTGGGTTGTTCTATAAGGAATTTCTCAGTAGTAGCCTGCTCAGTAGCCAGCCAGTTCGTAAACATAACCATTGAAATGTGAGTGTACTCATCTCTGTCTATTCCTTTGGAGTTTTCAGACCTGTTTTTAAGTATGTTATGCATTATTTGCAATCAAAACTAAAAAAGAAGTACATAACTAAGTATGAAAAAGAGACGAACGATAGGGTTGGTTCCTTAGACTTAGAAAGTACATTTATATGAATTGAAAAAGTCACAGTTGGTACAATTTGAACCCACGACCTCAATCACGAGAGAGAGACATAGCGACTTAGGCACACGAAATATTATCACCTTTTTTGTTTCAGGATACGACGCACTGCCAGGATGCATAGATGGCGCCGGTGACGCTTGGGAAGTTTGCTACACAGCTTTCAAAAAGTTGGTAGATGATCAAAAGAATACGACGCACGAATGGACTCACTTTGTTACCCATTTTCAAATGTGCTGGTTGGTAGTTTTTGTTTATTGCTATATATTTTGACCGCGAACCGGGAGACACAATGTTGGAAGGCCTCCCTCAAGGCCCGATCAGTGAGGCGACGCTTGGGGGAGGCCTATGTCCAGCATGGACTTCTGTGGGCTGAAATGATGATGATGGTATATTTTCACTGTGGTGGAATAAGCCAGAAAGAAAATAGGCTTCTTTTAGAATGACAAATACAAAACATTATAAAGTTTTACCTTTGAATGATTTGGTGGAAAAAAGAATCCATTTGTGTGTAGAATCACAGTTAGAATCAAGGAATAAAAATGTTAAGCGTTACTTTAGCTGCACATTATTAATTTTCCAACTTCTGGTTGCTAATATTTTAATTGAAAAAAGGCACTTGCTATATAAGAATGGAATGTCTTTAGAAATTGCTTTAACTCTTCGTTTCTTGACCATAGGTGTGAATTAATTGCAGATATTGTCATAGTAATATTTTACATGAGTTTTAGCAACATGAGAAAAAAATAGTTCTTGAGTCAGTGCCACAGTTACTCGTATACCATATTCAAAATGACCATCTGCAATTATGCTTAAGCTCCAGAATGCCGCTCTAAACAACCATACATCGTGTTCAATGTGACAAATCTGCAACATATCAGTTTTAGAGCATCACAAGGGGCTTTTAGCAAATTCTCGTTTTGTCCGTGCATGCATACAGGATCCATTTTCACAGCTCGATTGAAGTACCTACATATTTGCCTGCCACTCAAAGCTTCAATATTTAAGCTCCTGTATGTATTCAAAATATTCCCCATTGCATCACGTTGGTGGATTAGTTTGGACCCGAATATTACAGCTTTCTGTCTTGTGTGCATGGAATCGTGTTTACTTTGTTGCTTTGGTTCGGAATTATTCAATGGTTAAGCTATTGCAGTGGGTGAATATTTGCCACTGCTCGTATTTATCACTTTAAATCTAAAATTCAAAGCGAATAATATGGCGTTTAAGTCAAACGGTAATAGGGCAAAGCCCGGCTATTAAACGGTCATAAATTCAAACTGCCCACACTATTGTAAAATTTCAAACTGGTCTCATTTATAATTAATTTAAACGAGGCAGTTAGCAATAGAATTTCACCATCATCTTCATCTCAGCTGAAAGACATTACTGATAGACATAGGCCTCCTACAAGCGTCGCCATACTGATCGGTTTCGCATCCACCGGATTCACACAGCCTTGACCTGGTCATCGTTTCACCTAGAGGGAGACCTTCCAACGCTTCTTCTTCCAATACGAAGAAGAAGAATAGAATAGAATTTACCTAACATAATATAACGTTTAACTTCCATGTATATGGGGGGGAGCCTGGCCATCAAGCGGGCATAAGTCCAGATTTCTGGTGCTACTAAGAAATTGGAAGATGAAAGAACCTAATATGATTTGATTTGTCGAACTCAGGGACTCGGCAATAGAGCTTTAGAAAATACTAGCTTCTGCCAGCGGCTTCGCCCGCGTGTTACGTGTTTTCTTATCTCAAGGGAACATTATACCATTATAAAAAACAGCATATGTGCTATTCCAGAATATATTCTACATGCGGTATTCACTAGTTAGGGTTTGGATTTTAGATTTATCAGTAAGTAGATAGCACTGAATGGGAAGTCCAGACACCGCTTAGGGCAATCTAATAATGAATAGACGTAAACATTCAAATGCTGCCAATGTTTATTAAGAGGATGCCACATCGTGTCAAATTTCATCCAGATCTGTTCAGCTTTTGTAGCGTGATTGAATAACAAACATACATCCATTAGGCGGTTTACACACGGCACCGTGCACTGCCGCGGTAGACGGTGAAGCGAATCTCATGTCGCATTGGCCTCTAATAAATCTGTTGATGCCTAACACGCGTACACCGCCCGACCGCACGGGTTAAGCGGTGCTCTCACCTCCACGTCCGCGGCGGTGCGCGGTGCCGTGTGTAAACCGCCTTAATCCGGTCAATTTAGACATCTGAGGGTACAAAAATTCGAACCCAGCTGAAAGTTGGTAGGATTTTACAAAACATAAATGATGATAAATGAAATCTAAAAAGTCCTCATCGACACCTGAAAAAAAACTTACCGTTTTGCTGAAAATCGCGAAAATCTCGTTTATGTGACCTGAGTAATTTTTTTTTCTTCCAAACCCATCGTGTGGGGTATCAAAATAAAGGATTTTAAGAGGCGATTTCAAAAATATATAACACTTATATGTTTAAATGTACCTAATTCTAAAAACTAATAACTAAAAAGTTGTAAATAAAAAAAGTTAATTATCAAAAAATTAAATCAAAAATCCTGACTGCTTAAAAAGCAAACTAAAAAGACGTAAATAAGAAGAAAATCATGCTGTGCAGTCGGAGGATACATCTGGTTTTGGTCCGCCAACCAAAACCAGATGTATTTCGTCGGGATTTTTGATTTTTTTAATTAACTTTTTTTAATCAATCATCCGAAAAATCATTGCGTTCCAAATTTGATTCTCGGAAAAACCACTTGGAACCAAACTATCACAATCAATGATTTTCGAATAGATTTTCCGCAACCAATAAAATAGGACAATTCATCTTATTGTAGTAACGTATTTTCTTCAACTAGTCAAACAGAATAATGGCCAAAGGAGCAGAACGCTTGCATATTTGTTCAATAGTGAAGTGTACTTCAAGCAAACGAAGTTTGATTTCAGTTTGCGTAATTCACCTATCATTCATAATCTAGACGGTGAATGTGATTGATTTCAGTCAACACATGGAAGGGGGAAAATCTGTATAACATACCTTCGTTCGCATTCTCATCTCCACCTTAAAAATACCTCTGATTTCCTTATAGTTTGACAAGGTTTTGACTTGTGACTGTCGCTGGAATGAGACTGACTTGAAATTGAATGTTGAGTGAAGAATTGGCCTTCTGGCTAGTTCTGACTTCAAAATCTCATGTTATGTCGCCTCTTTATATTGAGACACATCATCATCATCCACAGCCCGACCTCGCCCACTGCTGAGCATAGGACTCTCTCTTCTTGTACCAATCACTACGTTAAGAGACACAGTTAAGAGTAATTGCATTTTACTCTAAAATCACTTTAGTTACAGTCTGTCAAGTCCTGCCAATTTCCATACCTAGGCTAGTTCACAGAAAGACGTGAGTGAGTGTGAGAATTGCTGCTGTAACAGACTTATTTATTAAGATCTCTTAACTGATTAGCATCTAGCAGATTCTTAAATAAAATTCCTGCCAGCCTGTCATTTAAAATTTGATAGCTCGAAAACAATAAGTGATGTCCTAATGTGTCACCGATTCGATTTCTTACAAATATCAACTTTATTTACGAAGAAATTTTACGAACACATTATGTGTGTATTTAATTTTTGCTCAATATTTTGTATTGTTTTATGGACATACACAAGAATTTAAATGGCTATGATTTATGTAACAAATGTTACATTTTGTATGACTTTTATCTATCTATACATATATTTTATACTTACCCAATATTATTTTTTTTAATATTTAACCATACTTACATATCTTATTGATAATTATATAGATTATTACGTTTTACATACATAAACTCACGCCTTTTTCCCATGGGGGTAGGCAAAAACTACAGAACGCCACCTGCTACGATCCTTACATACTTCTTTTGCTTCACTCACATTCATACATCTAGTCATACACACACGCCGGTTATGAGTACTGCGCACCTGGCCTTTCTGAATAACATCACTTATAAGGTCTATGTATGTCTTTCTAGGGCGTATGATAGAATAGAATAGAATAGAATATACTTATAAAATGACAATATACTTAACTGGTTTATTTTCTACACAATTCAATATATATATTTTTTTATTGTCTATAGGTTTGCGCTTGACCACTATCTCACCTGATGGTAAGCGATGATGTGGTCGACGGTGAAGCAAGCTTGTCTAGAAAAAAACCATTCACTCTTGACTTAAAGACCCCTAGACAGGGTCAGGGACCCCTTAAAATTATCGGAACATCGTGGTTAAATAGCACGTCGCTTCACTATTGTAAGCGTCCATGAAGGATTGCATGTTGCAATCTATGGTTGCTTGTTAATAATTATGGAACTTCATAGGCGTGCTTATGTCAAATGTAAAATTATAGGCTGGACGGAGAGCCCTGCCAATTGCCCTACCTTGGCAAGTTCACAGAAAAAAAAGTAAACAGAAATCTGGCTAAAAATATAACGCAAGCAAATACAATGTTTTGTAGACACAATCTTTCTACTACTGATTCCTGCCACGATGGCATTTGATCGTTAGTGAACCTGCTGTGCTCTCAGAAACCCACTCCAACGGACCAATTGTTATTCAATTTAAACATTAGGCTATTGCAACTCCAAAGTTTGAATTTGTAACTGGTGTTTTACGTGACACTCACAAACTGGCATCTAGAAAGAGTTTGGAATTCTAACGTGACCAAATTAGGTCTTAAAATGGACTGCAATCGCATACTCATACTAAAGCGCCTGCTCCGTCAAACATTCACGAAAATGAATAGAGCTAGCAACTAGAGTTGGCAATCTACAAGCAGCTGTTTGCCAAGTGAGCGAGTTTTTTCAAAGAGAGTGTTCTCGCTAGCAGTGAGGACAATTAGCGTATCTATAATCTTTCAGTAAAATTTAACGTGTCTTGAGAATAGTACGTAAGGCTAGTCACTTCTTCATTGACGCAGAGGTGCTGTGCGGGCTTAGTAGGCATTTCGGCCGATGCCTTTCACCCGATTCGGCCGAAACAGGAATTTCATTATTATTAATATTTTTGAGTGGTGTTTCGGACGAATGCTTTTTTAGAGGCAAAGTAACGTCAGAAATATAAAATCGGTAGAGTTTAATAACATGATATAAATATAACTTCCTATTTTGCTTTTTTAGTTAGATGTTGAACATTATGCATTTATAACTGAACTATCAGGAGGCCAGAATCATGAAGAAGTATTAATATTTGCGGGGCTGGAATCATTACCGGTAAAGACTATTTTAAGTACCAGGAAATTATTAATCATGAGGAAGTATTATTGAGCCTGGAATCATAACAAGTAAAAAGAGTACCGGGGGATTTTAGATTCTGATCTCCTGGTACTCCGTTAATCTCTACCACTTATGATTCTGTATTAGATCCAAATACCAACTTAGGAAAATATTAAAAAAAACACTATCTGTCACTCTGTCCCTAGCCATGTTTTGTAACAGGCCTCGCATTGTGCAGCCTTGGGCAATATAAGTTGATCACGGTTGTGGAATGTGGGATTTTCTGATCCCGATGGAATTTGATTTGTTTTGTTTGACATAATCAGGTATTTAAGTTATTGTTTAAACATTATTTGTAATGTATTGTGATACGAGAGCAACTGCCGACAAACTGTTTTACAGTTTGGCAGAATTTTTAAAATTTTATAGTGTAAACAGATTTTGAATGAATAAATAAAATAATAAAAAAAATTCTAGGCCCGCAAATACTTCTTCATGATTCTGGTCTCCTGGTAGTTTGTGTATAAATGTTCAACATGTAACTAAATAATCAAAAGAGGAAGTTATATTTTTATCATGTTATTAAACTCTTAACTGATTTTAATAAAAATTTAGATTTTGCTATCCTAATATAAATAACGTACCAACACTGGTACCTACTGATCCGTAGGTGCCAAATGTGAAATAAACTGTTACTGATTGTTGTAATTGTATTAAGTTTATCTTTTCCAAAAAATTGCCTGACTTTTACTCTAAATAATATAACCCTACTTAAGGTTTTTCATTCAGACTGTACAAAAATTGCCTAAAAAAAGTATAGTACGAAACACCACTCAAAAATACTAATAATAATGAAATTCCTGTTTCGGCTGGATCGGGCGAAACTCATCGGCCGAAACGCCTACTAAGCCGCTGTGCGACAGTGGGGTTCCTGCTTGCTACTAAACGTATATTATGCAAATTACGATCGAACTTTTCCGAAACAGGCTCACATAAAGTCCTCCTAAAACCCAATACAACTAAAAAAGATAGATACCACCATTTATCTATCTAATCCTTTGAACAAAAGCTATTCTACCGTTCACCCCAACCGCTGTACCAATGAAACACGAATTCAAATCGACAGTGCTTCCAGCGCTTCACATCGCTACCAGATATTTTAACAAAAAATCCTAAAGCGGGTGACAAATGCATTTTTTTTCTTTTTATCTGTTCACAGTGCCCGAGCTCAATTCAGGCGATGTACGTTGAATGTACTTTTTGACATGCCCGAAGTCTGTTTGTATGAACAGGCTGTGACGTTGCAGAAATTTTCGGTAATTGTCTCCGAAGGAGATGTGTTTCAGGTATGGTTTTTGAGCTCACTTTGTATGACTAAGGCTCTTTTCTTACGTTCATGCTAGTGCCGCTCGGGTATTTGACGGCAAATGAACTGTCAATCAGTGAAAAGGTATAGCAATTTTTAAGAGTAGTTACATGAATAGTGCATAAGAATTATTATTATTTTTCCTACTACTCGGGAAGGTACTGCCAACGTAATGAAAAGTTGATAATGGGCGCACGATGCAATAAAGAAAAGTATACTGCCGTAACCTTATCTAGTCTGCAGCATTATCTATACTATAATAATAATAATAATATGGGCCTCTATTTTTTATATTTTAAATGTTTTTGTTTTTTAATTTATTTTATAAAAATATTTAAAAATGTAGATAATAAGATATTTCATGAATAAAGGACATAATCTATACTAATATACTAATACTAATACTAATCTATACTATATAATATTATAAAGAGGAAAGATTTTTTTGTTTGTTTGTTTGTTTGTTTGTACCGAATAGGCTCCGAAACTACTGGACCGATTTAAAAAATTCTTTCACTAATAGAAAGCTACATTATTCCTGAGTGACATAGGCTATTTTTTTATCCCGATAACGGGTCCTGTGGGGTGGCCCACGGGAGCGAAGCCGCGGGGAACAGCTAGTAATAATAAAAAAGAAAAGCAAATATCTTGATCTGGCTCGCGAGGTTGTCGACATGTGGGATGTGAATACAGCAGTCATTGTGCCGATAGTCGTTACGGCCAATGGCATAATAGCCAAGAGCCTCGATGAACATCTGAGGAGGCTCTCGTTGGGCAGCTGGATCAAGGGCTTGATCCAGAAAGCGGCACTCCTGGACACGGCGCGTATCGTTAGGAGGTTCCTCTCTCAGGAGCCCTGACCACCGGTAGCTTGGATCCTGTTCCCGATACCGGTGGGCTACTATTTTTGTATTTTTAAATGTTTTTTTATTTAATTTTTTATAGAATAATATTTAAAAATGTAAAGATATGTAAATAAAATAAATAAATGGAATAATAATAATATAGTCAATAATATATAATATATATAGTCTGTGGCTCGACTTGACAGACGGCTGCCAAAAATTTTTCTCCACGAAATTTATTACAAAATATAAAACTTTAAGCATCTAAATTGTACAGAACAACATGAAACCAAGAAAAAAAAATAACACAATATTATATATTAATATTATCAAAACAATAACCGATTGAAACAAAATGGAAATGGAACAAGAAACGAGAAAAATGAAGACGACGCCGTCATGTTAACGAGAGCTGCCGCCGCTAGACAAGCACGCCTACCACCTCCGGCCTCGTCGCCCAGCTCCGCCTCGCCGCCGCCGGAAACCAGCCCCACTGTGAGTGCTGTGTCACCGGCCGTGGCAGTTGCGTCGAGCTCGAGCGACGAGTACTTCTCTCCGCCGACGACACCACCACCTGCGCGTCGATGGGGAGGACGCCGGCCGCCGGACCGCTTAGGACCTCGAGGCTTACCGGTCTCTGATAGGGTCCCAGCACCCGGCGGAAGTGTGCAGCGCATGAGATGGACACTATCCATCAATGAAAATGTCATGCGCGCATACTTTGGGGCTACAGAGGGAGGAAACAACCTGACCGCGTACCGTGTCCGGATGCTCTCTTTGTTTCAGGTGCTTGAGCCAGCCGTCAACGTTTCAGCCCAACGACTTTCGGATCAGGTGCGGGTCATCCAGCGTAATCGTATGTTGGATGATACTGTACTTGATCGCCTCCGAACTGAAATGAGTAACCGTGTCACTGCACCCTCGTCGCAGGATGTGGTGCCACCACAGTCCAACCACGCTGACGTGGAGAGTAGTGACAGGGTTACAAACGTAAGTACCCAGTACAATGATGAATTGAGGAGTGCTTTGGAGTGTGCTATTCGGGAATATCGCTACATGCAGCCCGAACTTAGGCCACGATTACCTCGCTTGCCCATGCATAACAAAAATAGGGCGCTGGTGGCTGCTCTGGATTCGCAGTTGTCAAACTATTTTGATGACTGCGAAGACCTCACTGATACACATTCGATCATGTACTGCGCGGCTGTAGCGGCATGTCGTGTAGCCCACGTCAAATTTTCAGATGATAGAGCTACACGACCGAAACCAGCCGTACCGGCTTGGCAGTGCAGGATCGAACGTCGTATTGGTGGGGCCAGAGCACTCATCGGCAAACTAATTTGTTTCAGGGAGGGCAATAATCGCCCAAGGGTGATGCGCTTTGTGAGACGGGCGTTTTCGGGGACTGATGTCAGCCCCCGAGACTATATATCCCATGTCACAGAGCGCATCGACTTCCTGAAACAAAAAGTGTTTGCATGGGCAAACCGTATTCGTAGGTACAGGCGGAGAGTGGAGCGATACACCCAGAATCGCACATTCCAAAGTAATGAAAGGTGGGTTTATCGGGCTTGGGAGCGACCCGACCAAGGTGTGACTGATACGCGTCTGCCGGATGATGACGCTATGTGTTCATTCTGGCGCAGCATCTGGTCGGTGCCTGTCAGTCACACCGAAGGTGAATGGACTCGGGAGGTCGAACGAGCGTGCGATCCAATAGAAGAAATGGGGGCTATCACGATCAGCCCCCAAGATGTAGCCCGTGCAGTCCGTCCGTTGCCGAACTGGAAATCTCCAGGGCCGGACGGGCTGCACAACTTCTGGATAAAATGGCTACAGAGGTCACACGCTCGTTTGGCATCTCAGTACCAGGCAGCCTTAGAGTCTGGTTCGCTACCCAAGTTCCTTACAACAGGAATTACCCACCTGCTCCACAAGGCTGGTAGCACTGCGGAACCCAAAAATTATAGACCTATTACATGTTTACCGACGGTCTATAAGGTTCTTACATCCATTTTGAGAGTTAAAATTAATAAACACGTCGACGATAAATCCATCATGTCGGCCTCTCAGAATGGATGTAGGAACGGGTCCGGCGGTACTAAGGAGCTACTCCTTATTGATATGGCCATTAGCCATACAGGTACATAACAGGTTCGGCGTTCCCGAAAGGATCTGTCGACATGTTGGATAGATTATAAGAAGGCCTATGACTCGGTGCCTCATACATGGCTCATGAGGGTGCTAGAATTGTATAAAATAGATACAACTCTACGCACCTTCCTGAAATCGTGTATGGGGCAATGGAGCACAGTCCTTCGCTATCCAGGATGTCGAAATATCCAGAGGAATAGCGAACCTGTAAGGATCGAGCGAGGTATATTCCAGGGCGATAGTTTGAGTCCACTTTGGTTTTGTCTAGCCTTGAATCCTCTAAGCATGATGCTGGAGAATTCAGGGCTAGGCTATCGGTTGAGGAGAGGTGGTCAGGTTATATCTCACCTCCTTTATATGGATGACCTGAAGCTCTTTGCCCCCAGCAATCTTCAGCTGATGGAGCTACTGAAGGTAACTAAAACTTTTAGTAGCGCCATCAAGATGGCGGCTCCCACGATCGTCGGTCATGAGATTGTATATCCCGCGGAAGTGTGGAGGCCGAGGCTTTTTAAATGCCAAAAACCTCTACAACCGCGAGATATGCAATCTCAGAGAATATTTTCTACACGCCGACGTGGGTATGCATCGAGATGTAGTGGCAGTGGACAAGGGACTCACCCCGCTCTCCTTGGCAAATGAGAACTGGCGCAAGCCTGTAGTGCTTGAGACTAACGACCGCAGGGAGGTATGGCAGAGTAAGGAGCTCCACGGACGCTTTTTCCGGGCCCTACATGGGTCCGATGTAGATCAGTCAGCGTCCGTAGCCTGGCTGCGTTTCGGTGACCTCTTTGGGGAAACCGAAGGTTTTGTCTGTGCAATTATGGACGAAGTTATCATGACGAATAACTACCGGAGATTTATTGTGAAGGATGGCATGGTTGACATCTGTCGGGCATGTCACCGCCCGGGTGAATCGATCCGCCACATTATCTCTGGTTGTTCTCGGCTAGCTAACGAAGAGTACTTGCATAGGCACAACCTTGTAGCCAGGATTATCCATCAGCAACTTGCTCTGAAATACACTCTTGTGGCATCGGAGGTACCGTACTACAGGTATGTGCCCGACCCAGTTCTCGAAAATGGCAATATCACATTGTACTGGGATCGGTCCATCATCACTGACAGGACGATTGTAGCCAATAAGCCTGATATTGTGGTGGTGGACCGAATCGAGAGGCGTACAATGATTGTTGACATTAAATTCAAATTCAAATTCAAATTAAATTTATTGCATCCATAATGTACATACAGGTGGTAAATATAAGTTACAGAAACAATCATGGACCCTGTCGGGCACAGCAACATTCTAGATACAGTCAGTGTCTAGGAGAGAGGAATAGCGCTCAATATTTCCTTATCTATTAACATTTTAGTTATCTATTCCCTATCTATCTGTTTTTATTTGGTTTAATACGTATCCCTTTTATTTTATGTCGAATTAAATATTATTCTTAAATATTAATTATTTGTTTTAATTTTTATATTACAATAAGCATATTTGATTTAGATAGTTTATATTTAATAAAATTAATACATAATAAAATTTAAAATGTCCATATTATATTTTGAGTCAATTATTTAATAATGTCATTTCACTTACCGTCCCGCATGACGGGAACCTCGTGAAAGCCGAGAAAGATAAGCAAATCAAGTATCTTGACTTGGCTCGCGAGGTTGTCGACATGTGGGATGTGGACACAGCGATCATTGTACCGATAGTCGTGTCGGCCAATGGCTTAATAGCCACGAGCCTCGACCAACATCTTAGGAGGCTCTCGTTAGGCGGCTGGGTCAAGGGCCTGATCCAGAAAGCAGTACTGCTGGACACGGCTCGTATTGTTAGGAGGTTCCTCTCTCTGGAGCCCTGACCGCCGGTAGTTTGGACCCTGTTCCCGATACCGGTGGGCCTCTATTTTTTATATTTTAAATGTTTTTTTTTTTGTAATTTGTTATAAAAATATTTAAAAATGTAAATAATAAGAAATGTATTGAATAAAGGAGATAATAATATTATAAAGAGGAAAGATTTTTTTGTTTGTTTGTTTGTATGTTTGTTTGTATGCTTGTTTGTACCGAATAGGCTCCGAAACTACTGGACCGATTGAAAAAATTCTTTCACCAATAGAAAGCTAAATTATTCCTGAGTGACATAGGCTATTTTTTAATCCCGAAAAAGGTTCCTGTGGTCCACGGGAGCGAAGCCGCGGGGAACAGCTAGTAAATTGGAATTATAGAATTTTTTGTATGAAATTTGACAATGTTAATATTACTATCTTATTTTTCACTAACAGTGTTGCTACTAGCTGCTAGTCACACTAGATTGCTGCTGTATATTTGAAATTATTTTACCTTTTCGTTCTGCCAATTTCCCCCCCATTTTTGCTCCCTATTCTAATATTTATTTCCTCCAATCGACTCAACTACAGTTTTTGTATAATCAGCAAATATTTGTATGAGCTACAGATAGTTGTTTCGGCTCTGGGTGTTGTGTATGTTTGTAAACGCACCCACGATACAGGAAGAAATTCCTAGTGTGGATTAAGAATTAAATTGAAACTTAAAGCTTGTTATTTATTAACATTAATCGAGGATTTATTGCCAACGTCAGGGTGACTGAGTCTGATTGACTAGTAGATAAAATTTCGATCAAAAGGTATTTAAATTGAGGTGTTACAGTCCCAATTATTATTAAAGTTCGATGTAGTCATCCAAAATGCAAGTTTATAGCAAGCATGTAGTTCAAATTCAGTCCGTCTGTCCTGCTTGATAAGGGGAAATAATGTTTTGTTACTCCTCCACTGTTATTTTCTGATTAATTTCGTTGCGGGATCTAAGTCGTTTCTACAAAACTCATCGAACTTCATTAACTCGGCGCTTTTCTGGTGGTCGCCAAAGTTGATTCTGGCTTTCAGGAGTTGCTATGGTTCAGTATAGTGTGGAAGGCATGTCTGAAAAAAAATTATGACCGTCTGTTTAGATTCTAATCTACTGATACGTGAGAAAAATGTCAACCTCACTCAACTCAACGGTCAACCCAACCGGCTTAGCACCGATTACTCGGTACCCATGCATGTGAGTGTCATACGCCAGCTCTGCCATATCTATACAATGTATTCTGTTTGTGAAAAATGTTTTTGATTTCACGTCACTGTTCAGCGATTCAAACAACGGATTGGTAAAGCGTGATTATTTATTAGTCCTCTATTATTTTTATTTGCCATTTTTATTTATATATATATAGTTATTGACACGACCAGGATTTGAATTCTAATATTTATTCACGCCTTTTGAACAGATCAGTAGTTTTATTTCATTGTCTATTTTTGTTGAAAACAATGTTCGTTTTTTGATAAATTCTTATCACTGTATAAAAAAAAATATCATTTAAATTTGCTCTTTGTAAGCCAGTTTTCAGTTTTTGCGAGACGCACGGGATCGGTCAATGTGGCGACGCCTGGGGGAGGCCTATGTCCAGCAGTGGACGTCTTTCGGCTGAAATGATGATGATGATGATTAAGCCAGTTTTCGTGTATAGGGTGAAAGGGTATGGTGAAGGCAGGTAATATTTGCAGTGAATTAACAATTTTTGTTATGGCCGCCGGAACGATAAGAAAAATCCTTTGTACAGCCATATGCAAATGAATTTCAATCGATTGACAAGGTTTACCTGCTTACACCTCAGTTAAATTTTAGATGGGTCACCATTCTTTCAAATTCAACCCTTGTGCGCCTTGATAAAATACTTTTAGATATTTTTTTCCGTTCATCGTTGTGTTTTGCAATTTTTTATACTTTGTATTCCGCCGAAAACTAGATCCAGGCTGTAATGCAGAAATGCTGAATCATCCCACTTGCAAACATATGCACATACAGAAGGTGCAACAAAATGTATGCAATATGCAACGCAAAACCATACTCGACATGTGTTTCAATCTTTATGCATCCAAAATATTCCAAAACTTGCAAAAGTGAAATAGCATAGATTTCTATTCATAAAATCTTTGAATTGTTTCCTGGTGATGGTAGTCAGTAATTTTTTTTTTTTTGATTTCTTGGTTTTCTGCATAATATGCCTTATTCCATATTACAACGAACGGATTTTTTTGGAACAAAGTTCCTTATCGTAGCTTGCGGTAGGAGTTGTCTGTTAGAAATCCTCACGTCACAAAAAAGCGTTATGACTCGACTTGAGACGTTCGGTGGAACCGAACGGCGTAGTCTTTTTTTTTTTTTTTTGTTATCTATAGTCTCGCGCTTGACCACTATCTCACCTGATGGTAAGCGATGATGCGGTCGACGGTGAAGCACGCTTGCCTAGAAAAAACCCATTCACTCTTGACTTAAAGACCCCTAGATTGTAGCTATCGGGAAACACAGACTCCGGCAGGGAATTCCACTCCTTAACTGTACGCATAATATAAGTGTCCCCAAAACGTTTTGTGCGTATGGGTGGGATGTCCACCGTGTACCGATGACGCATCGCCGTGCGTCTGGTTGTCCGATGATGGAACGGGCTGGGCGGGTTGTTAGGAAATTATTGTCAAACGCTGGTCGCTATAATTGTTTTCATCATGATTGTGTAGTTGTATGTGACTTTTATTCATATCAAATTACATTCAGAGTTGGAGAAAAGTCGTGAGGAACATCGTTCCTGACCGCACCCGTTTATTTTGAATTTTCACGTCAATTTCGTAGTTAACTAAAACAAACAACACAAAGAAATTAATAATTTAATCCTTAAAAACATCACTCGTTCCCAGAGCTGCACTTAACAATTCTGTCTCATTTGCATTTAATATGACAATGTTCTACATTTGAGTTTGACAAAAACTACCTTTCCTATGCATTACATTCTTGTTTGACTAGTAAATGAAGTTATGAGCAAAGTTTCGCTTGTTCTCCGTTTATTTTGAACCATACGGTGTGCGTTGAGATGGCGGGACCACTAAGGTAATTTAAGTTGGTTTGAAGTTTTATTGAATCTCAGAATTTAAAGTTCAAGGCACATTACAGACGCTATGGGCCGCATTATAGTACGAAAAAATTCGATCCGACTATAGTGTGCGATTGCTCTTTGAAAAAGTATGGAGCTGGTGTACGATGATTTTAGCGTTGAGTTGAGACGCCTGCGCGTTTGTAACTCAAGTTTTGCTTTAAATTAGTTTTAAGCAAAGTGATACTCATAAGTTGTTCTACACTAGTACTACTCACTTTATTTTTCCGTGCAAAACATATTCTGATATTTTGGTTAGAAAGATTTTAGAACAGTTTTAGGTCAGGATTTGATACAGAATATTTTACCACTCAGTCTTCTTCTTCTTTTCATGTGATGATGTGCCACCTCTGGTGTCAGAGTTAATTAAGCCGCCTCTGGAAACCCCGTAGCCCTCTGACTTGGCTTATTCAGACTTACGTTAACTATATAAGTCCAGGTTTCCTCACGATGTTTTCCTTCACCATTGCCTGTAATGTCCAAGATAAACTTAGAAAGTATATATGAATTTGAGAAAGTCACATTGGTACATGGCCGGATTTAAACCCACGACTTCAAGCACTACTACATGATATATGAATTTCATAACTTTAACCCTTAAAATAAAAAGCTAGTCATCAATATCCGATAGGGTTGAACCTCACAAACTCACATGTTTGACCTTGACCTTTAGACCTTCCGTTTTTAATATGCAACCTACACCGTAATAACATGTGGTCACGCCACTCTACTGCTCAATCTCATTTGTTCCGTCCGTGGTCCGTCCACGGCTCGTCAGCGTTCCTGGCAATTGCCGAATGCCCCACAATTTTATTGTGAAAGAGACTACAATATGAACAATTTGAAAAATTTCTGGTGCTGTTTGCTTCGCCAACTTCATGTTAGGGCTGAATTTTGAAATGTGAAAGTTCATTGCAATGTAAAGCTGTTACCTGTGTTGTTTATACAACGCTTTCATTTGTAAATTAGTTCGTTGTTTATGAAAAAATTTATGTATTTGCAGGCATGAGAATTTTGGCACCTGTTTTAAATTCTCCTTGTATATAGTACCTAGATTCTGGAATTAAATACAGTGTCCTAATCCTCAATTTTTTTATAACTTACGAAATGTCATAGTCGTTTTTAAATAAGCAAGACTAGTAATATTATTATTTGTTCTTAGGTAAGTTCACAGGCCTTGACGCGTCGTTTGCACACATGTGTACGTGTGCTATTGTGTCTGCTGATTAGACGTGCGATGGGTTATGACGGTACAATCTGAGGAAAACTCCATTTGAGACAGTAGTATGCCAGTTCTTCCATGAGATTTGCGCGTCAGTGGTTTTAATCATTTAATTTTGGTAGTCGCGCAACGACTGGCGTTAGTTTTGGCAGCTCTATACAAGAGAATTGACACAACCCGTGCGAGTGAAGTTTTATCACTCATCGCGCGGGATTCACTTTAGTTTGAACACAGCTTTCATATATATAAAATTTGCTAATCCGTTGGCTTGGGATAAAAGTTCCAGGAAGAACTTGGGGGAGGCCTTTGCTTAACAGTGGGACGTACAAAAAAAGGAAAATTTAAAAAATTTAAAGTCCCTCTTTAAACTACATAATTTATCTAGTAGTTAGTAGTAAACACGTAATTATTACACGATATCTTGCGTAAATAGCCCTATTCAAAGAGTCAAAATTTGGCATAACTTTTAAACGGCTTAACCGATTTTTATCAAACATAGCTAAGAACGCTTTCGATAGTCACAAAATCGACAGACTACCACAGACAGATAAACAAATACATAAATACACAAAGACACAGATACACAGATACACGTCAGTGCACGGGCCCGTGCACGGATATTTTTTTGAGCCCCTTACGGGGCACGGACTGTCCACGTCCCGTGCACGTCCCGGGTACGGCCCTGATGTGTTGATAGACCTTAAGGTTTTCTTGTTGACTACGGAACCCTAAACATTATAAACTTACCTGTTCTCGAGAAGCATTTTATTCCAAACAACATTATGAATATATTATATTTTATGCTTATCATAACATTAGTAAACCGAAATAAAAGGGGCCTCATTTTATTTCTGGCTAACAGTGGATGATTTTAGTGTGGCGACCGTATACCCGAAGATGCAGCTTTGTCTTCCCACAAGGTGGTCCAGTGAATTCGGCAAAGGGTTTGACCGCCATCAATCGACCAATCACATAGACGGCAATCCACATCGCGGCTTTCATTTCACATGTGATTTATCGGTTGATGGCGTCAAAGCCCATTGCCTTGCTGAATTCACTTAAGCAATTAGGCTACTGGTGAAGACTACGTGAATCCATACGATGTGAGAAGCACAAGACCTGTTATGTGCCGAAACGTGATGGAGGACTATAACGGCTTTCGGCTGAAATGATGATAAAGATGAGGAGTGGGTGGGCTTATATAACAAAACTGTCATGTAGGTAATCTATCCTAGTCTTATTAGATAAATAAAGTAAATATTAATAAATATGTCAATATTATCGATAAATGCAAATCATTTACGTTGGCGACGACCGTTTGATCTTGAACTTGACCCATCTATTAGTACAATCTAAGAATTGCATGTCATCGTACTACAAATATTTTTTTATTGTCACGGTCTGTTCATTTATAAGTGGTAAGAATTTCTTAGCTATCGAGTCATTTCTGTAGCGTCTGAAATTAATAAAACTATTCTAATTGGAAATGTATTTATTTTGAAAATAGATTAAAATAACAGTTTTACAAATCAGTCTCTTTTTACAATTTAAACTTGATGCGGCCGGTTCCTTTTCTTTTTTTTCTCTTTTATTTGGAAGTCGGTAGTATTTTTTTGTAATTTTTTTTTTATTTTCACTTTTTATTTGTACCTAATCCTAAAACTTTGTCCACAATTGACGGAGATATCGGTGAACAAACATAAAAAAAAAACAATCATAATGTCGAACATAGAACCTCCTCCTTTTTGGTAAGTCGGTTAAAAATTAGCAAACGAATAGATTGCATACAGAATGGGACAGCTGCGTTCTTGAGACATATTCACAGCCTTGTTCCCACTACTGCAGACCGCACATTATATAGGCCCCCTTCCTTTTGTGGCATGCTTTGTGTAATAATATATATATTTATTTTTTCTAACACTTACATTTCCTTCCCCAGGATTGCGATACTAACATGATGTACACAAACTGTCCTGGAGGCGATCCTCGTCCCTCAGGCAAGTCGCTGGCCAAGTTGATGAACGCAGAATCTTTTTACACAGCCGCGTTGTCTGGTGCCATTCAAAATCAACTGTCTGTTTTTTGTATTCTGATGTTTGTATTTTACTTTGTTCTTTGGTATAGTAAAAGTGTTTGATGTCCTGTTTATCTGGTTATTGTTTATTAGAAATCATTATTTTGTCTGATACCATCTTCGTTAATGACACACAAACTAATAAAAAAAGATAAAGGCTGAAAAAAAGTTATAAAAACAAAAAACCCGACTGCTAAAATATAATTAACTTAAATTCAAACAAGTACTAGGTAAAATTTATTAAATTTTGTGAATTTATCTCGAATGCACCGTAATAATTATATTATTTTGTGACATATTTATTCAAATAAATTATATTAAATAAAAAAAGATACTTAAAAACTTCAAAAATCCCGTCTGCTTAAGAAGTGAACTAAAAAGACATAAACAAGAAGAAAATCATGCTGTTCAGAGTTTTTTGTTTTATTGTATGAAATTTTTATTTACAATACCTTTTAGTATTTTTTTTTCGTTTTAGTTGTATTCAAGTGTTATATATTTTTGGAATCACCTCTTAAAATCCTTTATTTTGATACCCCACTCGATGGGCATAGAATAAAAAAAACACCTCCTTCGGCAGTCGGGTAAAATGGATCTGCTCTTCCTAAGAAAATGGTAAAGGTAGCTTCATTAAAAACCAAGAGTATGTTTATAACTATCATCATAGCATTACCAGCTCATATTTTTTTGAAAGTCAACTGTTTGTGTCAGACAGTCGGCCTTTTACCAACATTTTTAACTAGCTTATCTGCAAAGTACAGTCTGAGCTGTTCCATATAGCTGCAAGAGACGTCATCACCATCATAAACTTAAAATAGTCCATTGCTGGGCCAAAGGTTGCCCCGAAGCGTTGCTTCCCTGGCCAGTTCCGTGCTTGCTACGCTCCATGACATAAACATATTTTAGTACCTGTTTGTACCAGATTCATCATTGCTGTTCTTTTCCACCAAGCTACAATTATCTCAACTTTTCACCTAAATCCAAAACCTCAGAACGGTAAAAATCCTAAAGAAAAAAAGAACCCGAAGCAATTACTTAAACGGCATCTGTAACATTTGTTTGAATGCCAAGACGTTCGGGGGTACCATGGGCCCCATAAAGAAATTAGGGAGGTTAACAGGGGCCGCTTTCTAAAAGTTGTTCAATTTCCTTTCAGTTGTCATAAGGCTCGGTTGAATTAGTTTTAAATTATTTGATTGCTCACTGTTCCTTTTGTGAAATGTTTTAGCGCTGTATGTCTTTTTTTAACCCCTGACGAAAAAAGACGGGTATTATAAATTTAACGTGTGTTGCTGTGTATCTGTTTATTTGTGTGTCTGTCTGTGGCATCGTAGCTCCTAAACAGATGAAGTGATTTAAATTAAATTTTGTAGGTAAGGCTGATAACTTTATGGAGAGTTTTCTGAGATTTAAGTCATGAAAATTGGTTCAGCCGTTCAAAAGTTATGCGCATTTTACTCTTTGAAGCGGGATATTTTAAGATAATTATCGTGTTATAATTACGTGTTTCGATGGAATGTTGTACGAAGCGTGTCTAGAACTAGATAAATTATGTAGTTCAATCATGAATTAATAAGCCTTGGTTGTTTTTAAATGTTTAATTTATACTTGTATATATTAGGATATATTATTGGAATTTCTGATTAGTTTTGTTTACTAGGTGCTATCTTCAAAGTACCTTGTAACAAGTAAAAGCTTTATTTTTTTGTTCCGTCCTGAAATATATAAATTCCAGCTGGATATCTTCTTTATTGTTAGTTCAATTCTTAGTTCCTTTATTGATAAGGGTTACAAGTCTAGAAAAAAAACATTGATTCAATTTCTTTGTCTAAGAAAAGTAGCCGCGCGTACTACTTTTAAAGAATTTTAGATCCACTATTCAGAAAGACCTAATCAATTGAATATTCTAAAAAAATACAAGCCTATTAACAAAAAACAAAGGCGAGGGGAAAAAGGGCTCATTGTGCATCAAACAATTCCACGTTGAATGGCAATGCTGTTTCTCTGGCTGAAGAAAAGGCCAGACCTCTGGTCACGCGAACAGTCGACTAACCGTTTACTTATGTCTCAAAACTCTCGGACCCCATGGACCTAGTCTCAACCACAAACGGGTCGAACATATAACTGCCAATAAGGTTGTTATATTTGCACCTTTTGAGGTTTTCTGCACCAGCAGCAGCCACCCCAGCACAGCCCGCCGTGCTAAGAAGATGGGATGGTACAAGGCTATCGACACATGTTGCATCCCACACCAAAGGCCTACCCAATTCACGGTTGCCAAGATTTGGGCGATACAATAAAAGATCGACCCTGAACTGGTTAAGAAGTTTAATAGTTTAAACTGTTTGTACAGAAATTATAATATAAAATGTGTCGCGACGAAAATATGGCGGTTCGTTCCGTAAAATATATTGAGTGAAGTGAAATACGGTAGTATCTCTAAGTAGTCTGTGCATATATTATTTTTCTCTGTGAGTCTGTGTAAGTGAAGTTCGCCGTGAAGTTGTAGCGAGTCTCGCCGACGTAGGATGCGTTCAAGAATAAACTGAAAGGGCTGCGTTCCGGCGTAGACAATGGTCATCCCGTCCGGTTTATTCCCTTCTCTAATCAATGAAATTATTTCTAAAACCTCATTTTTATTTTTAATTTTTTTTTATTATTGATAGGCTCGCGCTTGACCACTATCTCACCTGATGGTAAGCAATGATGTGGTCGACGGTGTAACACGCTTGCCTAGAAGTAACCTATTCACTCTTGACTTAAAGACTCCGAGGTTGTAGCTATCTGGAAACACAGACTCCGGCAGGGAATTCCACTCCTTAGCTCTACGCATAATGAAAGTATTTCCAAAACGTTTAGTGTGTATGGGTGGGATGTCCACCATGTACCGATGGCGCATCGCCGTATGTCTTGTAGTCCGATGATGAAACGGGCTAGGCGGAATTAGATCATGCAATTCCATCGCACACTCTCCGAAATGCAACCGATAAAAACCGACAAGCTGGCAACTCGACGACGATGTTCAAGGCTCTGGAGCTTTGACTCGACCAGTGGCTCATTGCCGATGAGCCTCTTGGCCCGTTTTTCGATCGACTCTAGAGCATCAAGCTGGTACTTGGCAGATCCATCCCAGAGATGAGAACAGTACTCCATGCAAGATCGAACTTGCGCTTGATACAACTTAAGCAGCTGTTCTGGCGTGAAGTACCGTCTCACCTTCGCAAGGATCCCCAACTTTTTGGCAGCCAGTTGAGCCTTTGCCTCAATGTATGGGCCAAAATTAAGTATCATTTTACGTTATCAAGTGCCCCAACCGACTATTTCAGCTTGAGTTTTTACTATCCATCCATGCAGTCCGCCCCTATCATCATCATCATTTATCTTAGCTTAGTCCTATTTCTTCTAACGTAAACATCTGGCGTACCGACCCACTTCCACACAACAACCAACCAACCTTTTCCCTATGAAAACAAGTTACCCATCAAAATGTAATTCTGTACCCTTTTTAAGAAAGTGGAACGACCACGACGAAGAAATTTCGGGTATATCAATTCGACCGCGTCTAACCAAAGTTTTGCGCCCGCGAGAATAGAAATTCAAAGGATTTTTATCCACATTGGTCCGGCCTAAGAGCCCTTAATAAGTAGAAAGGTACGTGAGAATTGTCCTAACGATGGGCGAGGGACAAATTTGGGACAAATAAGGGACAGTATTGGCGTAGTCGAGGACAGCTGTTTCTGGTTGGTAGTTATTTTATTGCTTTTAAGGTTTTAATGAGGAAGGGAGGAAAACGCTACTGTGTGGAGTTTGTTGAAGATAAGACAATGAGTCAACTGTAATTCAGATTTTAACCTTAGACTTAAGTAATATTATAAAGAGATAGAAGGCACTGATAGAAACCAACACTATCGCTTAATGTCATTTAACCCGAACAAAACAAATTAAAATTTTATAAAACCTCCTAAACCTCCTCTAAAAAGCAAACTGAATGAATAAACATTAATTTAATTTTTAGTAATAGACACGCTTCGATCGATAATCCATCGAAACACGTAATTATTACACAGTGTCTTGCAAAAATACCCTGATTCAACGAGTAAAATGCGCGTAACTTTTAATCAGCTGAACCGATTTTCTTCAAGCATAGCTAAGAACACTCTGGACAAAGTTATCTTTGAAACAAAAAGAAATTAAATCAAAATCGGTGAATCCGTTTGGAGCTTTGAGGAACAGACAGATACACAAATACGCAATAACACTGATACACACTTCAAACTTATTGACACCCCTCTTTTTTGTCCAGTAGGGATACAATTATTTTCCACATAACCTTTGATAATTCAAAAGTTTGCTTTTGAATTATCAAAGGTTACGAGCCATTTTCAGTTTTCCATTGTTCCACAGTAAGTATCTGTTAGCATTTTCACTAATATAAAGTTTAGATAGTACTAATAAAGAAACAGTAAATTATTAAAATTAAAATTTTATATTATTGTTATAACACGAAATAATAGGAAATACCTACTTTATGCCTATTGCATAACTCTAAACTGTTAGCATTTTTGTACATAGCGTTGAATTCACATAAGGTATCCACCCAGCGAAAATAAAAAACTTTTGAATTATCAAAGGGCATATTCTTCTGGCTACTGGACTATTTTCTGTCGAGGATTATAAAAGAGCCTATGCGTTTTTTCGGGATAATTCACGGGAGAAAAGCCGCGGGTAAATGCAAGTCACAATCTTAAATAATATACGGTTTCTAATAAAAATCTTCAAATTTGTACGTTACCCAAGTAGCACAAAACTGCATTATAGGATTTCACAAAGGGTAACATCGGTAACTTTAGCATTTTGAAGAGTTATTACAGTACACTCGAACTGCAATAGCTGAAAATTACGCCTTCATCTGTATAATAATGCTATTATGCGTCACGGAGACAACACTGTAATGTTGCAAGCGTTAATATAGGTATACACTTCAGTGTTATACAGCTTTTAGCAATCAATAGCACTGTAAGCTGCAATTAAGCATTTTTATGGACTTTAATTTAGCTGTATTCTGAACTGAAGGCCCGTGCCACGTGTATCCTTAGACCGCTTGCATTTTAAGAAAGAACACGTGACCACCGTAAGAGAACCAGGGTTACTGACATAGTCCGAAGGATTGCCAAACTTAAGTGGCAGTGGGCAGGGCACATTCCACGCAGAACGGATGGCCGATGGGGCAGAAAGGTTCTGGAGTGGCGACCGCGAACCGGAAGACGTTGCGTTGGAAGGCCTCCCACCAGGTGGACCGATGACCTGGTGAAGGTTGCGGGGTCCGCTGGTTGCGGGACGCACGGGACCGGTCAATATGGCGACGCTTGGGGGAGGCCTATGTCCAGCAGTGGACGTCTTTCGGCTGATAAGATGATGATGATGATGACGTGACCTACTATAATGCAATAAGTTATTCTGTAGCAGTTATTCTGTGACTTCAATTAACAATGATATAATGCGTCTTGCTACACATAGTTGAACTTTAATAGTGTTAATCAGCTTGTTACACGCTATCTTATAATAGCACTTATATAGCCCACATGATCACTATGGGTGAAGTTACTTGATGCATAATTACAGCAAACTGAGATAAATTATCTCACATGTAACCCACGATCCCGGTTAGAGCTGAATACTTGTACTAGCGTCGGCAATTAATCTACTAATCAGCAGTTAAATAAGATCTTGTAGACTTATCTTTTGAGCGCCCCAGTTTGCAAAAAAATATTACGAAAATCGGAGGAGTGTTTCTTAGGATGATGTAGGTAACCAAATAGGTAACATAAGAGGATAAACACAACAGACGTATAATTTTGTAAAATAAATCCACGGATACCTAGAATTCCTGCAGAGGCTTTAGTGGTTCACTGATGATTACCTACAATATTTGCGTACATCTTACCCAATATCAAGCTTTAATGATTGTGTGACTGACTTGTTTCACACAGGAACTACTCGTATCAGCTCAAATAATTACAGTTGTTCAGCTAACAGCTGTTTAATATGTGCCCCAATCCTATAGTAGCTGAAACAGCGCCTCTAATGATTCTTGATGATGCTCTCTTAGGATTCTATTATTGACAGTAATTCAGCTAATATACAGCACTTCTGTGTTACTTGGGATGTTTTAGAAATGACAGATAAAAAGAAGAAGAGGTACGTAATGAAAATCCTGGTATAAACTTCGATTTTCCGATCCGCTTTTCCATTAAAGCCTTGCAGTATAGTAGAGAATGCAAGATTTAAGGCGATGTTTTGGTTCAGAATTTGCTTTCAATAAAAAAAGTCGGGTTTTTGTTCTTTTTAATGAAGCATCCAAATTACATGGTAAGTTCAATTGTGAAAATAGTACATTATTGCAGCGGCCAGCAAAATAGGCATTGATGGACCATCAATGCCTAGTTGTGGCCAAGGCTTGTATAGTACTTTTATCAAATAATGCGCGGAAATTAAAACTAAGTATTACCTAGAACTCATTTTGTCAAATACAATTATTACTTTTCAAAATCTATGACGAACAACGAGTACGTTAACAATAATTATGCCCGCGTTAAAATGTTCATAGCTTTTTTTTTCAATAAACAGCCTTCTATTTGCAAGCCAACTCGAAATTTAAATAAAACTTTTGATAAGTTACCTACTCCGCCGCCTCCCATAAGATCGCTGAAAACAAAACAAAGTTTTAAATTTAATTTAAAAAAAAAACTATTAGAAGAACAGAAGGTTGAGCAACGTATATTTTATAAATAGAATCTTTTTAGGCTTTAAAATTACTCACTTAAGGTTCATGATACATTGGCAGCGTATCCAGGCGGTTCGAGGCGGCGACATGAGGTCCTTTAGCGGGCAGCGATGTGGGGCATTCTTTCATTAGGCATCAAACTTTCACTTTTTCTTCTTCCATTGTTGTTGCTGTCAGGCATCGAGGGTCGTACCACGCAGACCACACACACGCATGACCGCACACCTATTACTTTTTACGTTTGCGTCAGGAATTCTAGATAATTATGCTTTTGGTTTTGGTCACATTAGAATTTTGGGTAGTTTATTTTTATTTATTTTTTACTGTATTTATTTTATGTTCTTTTTATCTATTTTAACATACACAACAGATTTGGTTTCCGTACGTCACGGTCTAGGCGACCACTGAAAATCAGCGCCGTGCTGTGGGTCCCCCACGGTACAGCATTATGCTGAGTGGAAGCCTTATTGTCACAACCACGACATGCATCTGCCTACATATTTTTCACCCTATTTCTTTTTTGTTATAATCAAAATTTTACCCGCGGCTTTTCTCCCGTGGATTATCCCGAAAAAACGGATAGGCTCTTTTATAATCCCCGACGGAAAAAGAGGGGTGTCAATAAGTTTGAAGTGTGTATCAGTGTTATTGTGTATTTGTGTATCTGTCTGTTCCTCAAAGCTCCAAACGGATTAGCCGATTTTGATTTAATTTATTTTTGTTTCAAAGATAACTTTGTCCAGAGTGTTCAGCCGATTAAGAGTTACGCGCATTTTACTCATTGCGCAGTTGAATCAGGGTATTTTTGCAAGACATCGTGTAATAATTACGTGTTTCGATGGATTATCGATCGAAGCATGTCTATTACTAGATAAATCATTTAGGTTAAAAACGCATGAAATAAAAATAAAATTAATGTTTTTTCTTTCAGTTTGCTTTTTAGAGGAGGTTTAGGAGGTTTTATGAAATTTTAATTTGTTTTGTTCGGGTTAAATGACATTAAGCGATAGTGTTGGTTTCTATCAGTGCCTTCTATCTCTTTATAATATTACTGAAGACTAAGGTTAAAATCTGAATTACAGTTGACTCATTGTGTTATCTTCAACAAACTCCACACAGTAGCGTTTTCCTCCCTTCCTCATTAAAACCTTAAAAGCAATAAAATAGCTGTCCTCGACTACGCCAATACTGTCCCTTATTTGTCCCAAATTTGTCCCTCGCCCATCGTTAGGACAATTCTCACGTACCTTTCTACTTATTAAGGGCTCTTAGGCCGGACCAATGTGGATAAAAATCCTTTGAATTTCTATTCTCGCGGGCGCAAAACTTTGGTTAGACGCGGTCGAATTGATATACCCGAAATTTCTTCGTCGTGGTCGTTCCACTTTCTTAAAAAGGGTACAGAATTTCATTTTGATGGGTAACTTGTTTTCATAGGGAAAAGGTTGGTTGGTTGTTGTGTGGAAGTGGGTCGGTACGCCAGATGTTTACTTTAGAAGAAATAGGACTAAGCTAAGATAAATGATGATGATGATAGGGGCGGACTGCATGGATGGATAGTAAAAACTCAAGCTGAAATAGTCGATTAGGGCACTTGATAACGTAAAATGAGGTTTTAGAAATAATTTAATTGATTAGAGAAGGGAATAAACCGGACGGGATGACCATTGTCGACGCCGGAACGCAGCCCTTTCACTTTTCACTTACTCACATTTTACCACCACACGCGAGCGTTTCATGAAGTGCAATCTCTGGAGTTCCTTTCTTGGCCCTGGGGAAAGATGGCCTGCAGGTAACAGAATTGAGTTGAATAGATTTGCCCTACTGTGGGACAATATACAGGCCAGTTACATTAGATTAGACTGCACCCAGTCTCCATCAGGATATCCCTCTCATGAATTTGTCTATCCACGGTCTTTAGCTCCAACAGCAATCGGTCCTTTCACATGTCACTTTGTCGGCATAGTGCCACTTTCCGAGACTTGCCACCGGCTCCAACTTGCCGAGATGTGACCGTGCCATTTACGATCGACTCTGAATTTAGGCACTTATATTAAGGCTAAGGCTCAACTGGCTGCCAAAAATTTGGGGATCCCTGCAAAGGTGAGAAGGTACTTCACGCCGGAACAACTCCTCAATTTGTATCAAACGCAAGTTGGATCATGCATGGTGTACTGTTCTCATCTCTGGGACGGATCGGCCAAATACCAGCTTGACGCACTAGAGTCGATCAAAAAGCGGGCAAAAAGGCTCATCGGTGATGAGGCACTGGTCAAGTCAAAGCTGCAGAGCCTTGAACACCGTCGCCGAGTTGCCAGCTTGTCGGTTTTTTATCGATTACATTTCGGGGAGTGTGCGATGGAATTGCACGATCTAATTCCACCTAGCCCGTTTCATCATCGGACTATCAGACGTACTGCGATGCGCCATCGGTACACGGTAGACATCCCACCCATACGCTCAAAACGTTTTGGGAACACTTTTATTATGCGTACAGCTAAGGAGTGGAATTCCCCGCCGGAGTCTGTGTTTCCCGACAGCTACAATCTAGGAGTCTTTAAGTCAAGAGTGTATAGGTTACTCGTATTTCTAGGCAAGCGTTTTTCATTGCCGACCACTTCATCACTTACCAACAAGTGAGATAGTGGTCAAGCGCGAGCCAATAAAATAAAAAATAAAAATTAGCTTGTAAATAATACTTCGTAAATAAACCATTATCCACGTTTACAATGAAAGTGCTGTCATTTTAATATATAGAGTGCTGAAATAAATTAATATTAGGCCTCAAATGCATAACTGTGCCTACAAAATGGGATTTGATTTACGAGTTTTATGCATGACCACGTACGTTATGATTTGTACGTAATTAAATGTACTGGGGTCGGTGTAATAACTTTCAAGTTCAGTGAACTGGCTAAACTGTAGCCTGAATGATAGTGCTGTTGGGAGTTAGTGTGATACATTAGGAGATAACCGAAGTTTCTCTCACTCAAGCGTGTTTATAGCATTAAATGACGTGCCAAGCAAACAAGAGATTTCGGAGTTCGCACCCATTTTTTGTTTGACATCTACACCAAAAGAAGATTTTTGAATCACATCACACTTCACACTATATATCACACTTGATATTATAAAGGCGAAAGTTGAGTGTGTTTGTTTGTATGTTTGTTACTACTTCACGCTCAAACGGCTGGACGGATCTGGATGAAATTTGACACAGAGATAGATTATAGTCTTGAATAGCACATAGGATACTTTTTGTCCAGGGAATATGTTCGATTAGGATAATTTTCGACATTCACGCTAACGAAGCCGCTGACAGAAGCTAGTATAAAATATTATAAATATGAAAGTAATAGATGTATGTATGTTTGTTACTCAATCACTCCAGAACAGCTGAACGGATCTGGGTGAAACTTACCACAGAGATAGATTATAGCCTGGAATAGCACATAGGCTTTTCATCCCGGTATAATCTTCCGGGTATAAAACACTTTTTACGCGGTCGGAGCTAGTGTACTATATACTATAACTAGCTTCTGCCGGCGGCTTCGCCCGCGTCAATGTCGAAAATTGTCCCGAGGGAACATGTTCCCGGGATAAAAAGTATCCTATGTGCTATTCCTGACTATAATCTATCTCTGTGCCAAATCTCATCCAGATCCGTTCAGTAGTTTTTGCATGAAACAATAACAAACATACATCCTCACCAACTTTCGCATTTATAATATTATAATATATATATAAGTAGGATTAGTAGGATAGTAGGACTATATCCTGAACGATGCTGCAGTTATGAGTTATTGCGATAAATTGGGAGATTACTGAAGTTTATCTGGTTCAAGTGTGTTTTAGTGTATTGGATGACGTGCTTAGCAAAAACGAGAGATTTCGGGGCTTTAGAGTACCAAGCAGTTACCGTCCCACTGCAGAGCAAAAGTGTTTTCTTATATAAAGAAGTTACGAGCATAAACTACCATGCTTGCTCAAGACCGTTTGGCGATTTTAAACTGATATTAACTATAAGTCTAGTCTAGTCAAAATGTGGGTAGTATATGTTATTATTATTTGTTTATTTCTCGTTTTTACTAACTTAATTTAAGTACTACTAATACTATTTTAAGGGTTTAGCTTAAGTATGTTCCTATATTGTATGTCGTTTTGTGACAAATAAACACTTTTTCTTTCTTTCTTTCTTTCTTTCTACTCCTTGGTTGCCATGTCTCGGAGTAAAAGATCGTTCCATTTTTAAATTACACGACAGATATGAGTTTACTATGTAATTTATTTGCCCGCTAAACACGACATACTTTTGCCGGCCGCTGCGTGCATGTATTTGGCCAGTACAGCAATGTCGATTTGTCTCGAAGAAGTTTGTCAAAATAATGCTCACATTTCCAAGCATGTTTGAGAAAATACTGTAAATTTCTTAGAATTTTAGAATATTTACGTTAACATTCCTTTGTGAAAAATTGTGGTTTTCTTAAAATTCTCGGTAAAGTCACTTATTTTTTTATTTGAAAACTTTACTTTTGAAATGATTTTTACGAGGTGCAAGCCCCGAAAATGTCGTGGGGATCCAGTGGCTAAGACCTCGCCTCTCCTGCTTAAGGTTGTGGGTTCAAATCCAGGCTAGTACCAAAATGACTATGCTAATTCATAGTTATGTACTTTCTAAGTTTATTTTAGACATCAGTGTAGGTAAACATCATAAATAATCCTGCAGCCTTATTGCGTAAGTGAATTCGACAAGGCAAACGGTTTGACCGCCATCAATCAACCAATCACATGAGAGATGAAAGACGCGATGTGGATTTCCGTATATGTGATTGGACGATTTTTCATTTTCTTTGTCGAATGCCCTTGCCGAATTCATTACGCAATCAGGCTGACTTATCTATACTAATATTATAAAGAGGAAAGATTTTTTTGTTTGTTTGTTTGTTTGTACCGAATAGGCTCCGAAACTACTGGACCGATTTAAAAAATTCTTTCACCAATAGAAAGCTACGTTATTCCTGAGTAACATAGGGTATTTTTTTAACCCGAAAACGGATCCTGTGGGGTGGCCCACGGGAGCGAAGCCGCGCGAAGCAGCTAGTAGTTAATAGACTTATAGTTAATATCAGTTTAAAATCGCCAAACGGTCTTGAGCAAGCATGGTAGTTTATGCTCGTAACTTCTTTATATAAGAAAACACTTTTGCTCTGCAGTGGGACGGTAACTGCTTGGTACTCTAAAGCCCCGAAATCTCTCGTTTTTGCTAAGCACGTCATCCAATACACTAAAACACACTTGAACCAGATAAACTTCAGTAATCTCCCAATTTATCGCAATAACTCATAACTGCAGCATCGTTCAGGATATAGTCCTACTATCCTACTAATCCTACTTATATATATATTATAATATTATAAATGCGAAAGTTGGTGAGGATGTATGTTTGTTATTGTTTCATGCAAAAACTACTGAACGGATCTGGATGAGATTTGGCACAGAGATAGATTATAGTCAGGAATAGCACATAGGATACTTTTTATCCCGGGAACATGTTCCCTCGGGACAATTTTCGACATTGACGCGGGCGAAGCCGCCGGCAGAAGCTAGTTATAGTATATAGTACACTAGCTCCGACCGCGTAAAAAGTGTTTTATACCCGGAAGATTATACCGGGATGAAAAGCCTATGTGCTATTCCAGGCTATAATCTATCTCTGTGGTAAGTTTCACCCAGATCCGTTCAGCTGTTCTGGAGTGATTGAGTAACAAACATACATACATCTATTACTTTCATATTTATAATATTTTATACTAGCTTCTGTCAGCGGCTTCGTTAGCGTGAATGTCGAAAATTATCCTAATCGAACATATTCCCTGGACAAAAAGTATCCTATGTGCTATTCAAGACTATAATCTATCTCTGTGTCAAATTTCATCCAGATCCGTCCAGCCGTTTGAGCGTGAAGTAGTAACAAACATACAAACAAACACACTCAACTTTCGCCTTTATAATATCAAGTGTGATATATAGTGTGAAGTGTGATGTGATTCAAAAATCTTCTTTTGGTGTAGATGTCAAACAAAAAATGGGTGCGAACTCCGAAATCTCTTGTTTGCTTGGCACGTCATTTAATGCTATAAACACGCTTGAGTGAGAGAAACTTCGGTTATCTCCTAATGTATCACACTAACTCCCAACAGCACTATCATTCAGGCTACAGTTTAGCCAGTTCACTGAACTTGAAAGTTATTACACCGACCCCAGTACATTTAATTACGTACAAATCATAACGTACGTGGTCATGCATAAAACTCGTAAATCAAATCCCATTTTGTAGGCACAGTTATGCATTTGAGGCCTAATATTAATTTATTTCAGCACTCTATATATTAAAATGACAGCACTTTCATTGTAAACGTGGATAATGGTTTATTTACGAAGTATTATTTACAAGCTAATTTTTATTTTTTATTTTATTGGCTCGCGCTTGACCACTATCTCACTTGTTGGTAAGTGATGAAGTGGTCGGCAATGAAAAACGCTTGCCTAGAAATACGAGTAACCTATACACTCTTGACTTAAAGACTCCTAGATTGTAGCTGTCGGGAAACACAGACTCCGGCGGGGAATTCCACTCCTTAGCTGTACGCATAATAAAAGTGTTCCCAAAACGTTTTGAGCGTATGGGTGGGATGTCTACCGTGTACCGATGGCGCATCGCAGTACGTCTGATAGTCCGATGATGAAACGGGCTAGGTGGAATTAGATCGTGCAATTCCATCGCACACTCCCCGAAATGTAATCGATAAAAAACCGACAAGCTGGCAACTCGGCGACGGTGTTCAAGGCTCTGCAGCTTTGACTTGACCAGTGCCTCATCACCGATGAGCCTTTTTGCCCGCTTTTTGATCGACTCTAGTGCGTCAAGCTGGTATTTGGCCGATCCGTCCCAGAGATGAGAACAGTACACCATGCATGATCCAACTTGCGTTTGATACAAATTGAGGAGTTGTTCCGGCGTGAAGTACCTTCTCACCTTTGCAGGGATCCCCAAATTTTTGGCAGCCAGTTGAGCCTTAGCCTTAATATAAGTGCCTAAATTCAGAGTCGATCGTAAATGGCACGGTCACATCTCGGCAAGTTGGAGCCGGTGGCAAGTCTCGGAAAGTGGCACTATGCCGACCAAGTGACATGTGAAAGGACCGATTGCTGTTGGAGCTAAAGACCGTGGATAGACAAATTCATGAGAGGGATATCCTGATGGAGACTGGGTGCAGTCTAATCTAATGTAACTGGCCTGTATATTGTCCCACAGTAGGGCAAATCTATTCAACTCAATTCTGTTACCTGCAGGCCATCTTTCCCCAGGGCCAAGAAAGGAACTCCAGAGATTGCACTTCATGAAACGCTCGCGTGTGGTGGTAAAATGTGAGTAAGTGAAATGATAATTCAAGCAGCGGATTACATTAACGATCTTAGTTTGTACTGTAATAAAATAATAATTGGAGTGATTGACGAGACTGCCAAATTGATAATTTCTGAGATATAACCATAATCACCGCTAGATTTTAAGTCATAATTCGCTATCTCAAATTAAATCTATCAGAAAATCGATTGGCTATACTCAAAAGGCCAAAAAAAAAAATCTTTTTATTCGCCGTAGCCATGACCTTCCAACAATAATTCTTACATATCAAAAGAATCTCCAAAAGCGTATTTGTTGAACTTCTTGTCTTCAAAGAAACAGGAAAAAACATTTGAAAAGAACAAGCTCCCCAGGGAAATCAGACTGACCGCAAAGAGGACATCGGTCTTGTAATTCAAAAAAAGATATCACAACATTCATTAAAAATAAATTTCATTAACTGCCGCACTCAGAGTCTTATTTGAGATTAATTAATCAATCATTAACTTTAGTTGCTAAATAATATTTGGAACCCTGTCAGTCAATATAAGCTAGATTGAAGCATTTAAGTTTGATTTACATTCGCAATAGTTATATAGCGAGTCTAGATTACAAGTTGTGTCAAAATATCAGTCCAAAAATGTTGGTTAGGAACTTCAATCGCTTCTTAACAGGTTCACTGCCCAATTAGTAGAACAATAGTTAAAACAATAAATACAACAGACCTTATGTGGCGCATGGGGCTGTGAACCTGTTAACTAGTGAAAATGCGAAACAGACTTTAGAGCATCCCAATTTTAATGAAAATAATTAGATTGATAATGTTTAAGGGTCGTCTCTGAGTGTGCTACTAAGATTTATTTTTCAGCTTCCTTCTAAGAAAACGGTGAGTCGCTCCTATCGGTGGGTAGATCTTGTTTCTCATTCTGTTACGTGACTGTAATGCAGAAATAAAGTAGGATTTTGTAACCATTATGTACCGCTAAGTTGTTGGTTTTGGTCGGGAATCAGAATGAAATGTATGGGCTATAAAGGGAACCTTGAAGTTTCTTGTAAAGGAATTTATTGACTGCTTTCAGAGAGATAGAATCTATCAGTCTGAAATGTGTGTAACATGTAACAGTATTACTTGAAGATATCTATTACCTTTTTTTTCAATGAATTATCAAAAACTTTTAAATAACCCTCTGATAAATGGTAATTGTGAATTGAAAACTTTGATTTGTGATTGCAATTTTGATGAATTGGAGGTATTGTCGACCATTTGGTAACAAAGCATTAAGGTATGCTTCGTAAATCACGCCTTTATTCTTCAAAAGGCTTAGTATAGGCCTTTCGGCGCTCAATTGTTACCAATGTGATTATAGCAATAGGGACGTCATACTCATTATAAAGAAATAAAAATATAGCGATATTTAACTTTGGCTTCCTATACAGGACCTATGGAACTTTGAACTTCATTTCTATCACCGAGTAGGTTAAAATATCACAGAGATATAAATAGGACACCGTTGTCAGAAAGAGATAAACATACTGTTCAAACGCACGTTCGTGTCGTGGCCAGACGCAGGATGGACTGAGTTCACTCAAGCTGGTCAGCTTGTGTATTGCCGCGCAGACGTCGCGGTAAAACATATCTTTGTTTACGTCATGTCCTAGACGAACACTGAAAATCAACGCCGTGCTGTAGGTCCCCCAAGGCACAGCATTATGCTGCGTGGAAGCCTACTTGCCACAATCACGACATGCATCTGCATCTGCATCATTTTTTTCATCCTATTTCTTTTCTGTTTCATACAAAATATAGTTAGTAAATATTATATTACTTTTATTTATTTTTTCGTCTTTACTAACATAATTTAAGTACTACTAATACTATGACTGCAGTGGTGGCCTAGAGGTATCGGCCGCGACTTATAAGTTGTAGGTCGTGGGTTTAAACCCAGGCAGGCGCTTTACTTTGAGTAAATTATTTCATCACCACTGCTCTCAATACGGTGAAGCATAACATTGAGGAAATTGGCATGTCCTAGAACCAACAATTCGAAGACATGTGTCATCCACCAACCCGCATTTGGCCCGCGTGGTGGATTACGGCCCATTCCCTCTCACAGAGAAGAGGCCTGTGTCCCAGCAGTGGGAACATTACAAAGGCTGATGTATATAATATATGTTTACCGTTTTGTGACAATTAAACTCTTTTATTCTTCTATACTTTAGTCAATCCGGCACTCTCTAGCAAACCAGATAACCCCATTACTATCCTAATTGAGTATCTAACTTTATTCTATAATTTTCTCGTACCTAAAGCTAACTCTAGCGAGAAAGAGACCATAATCTCATACAATTTAAGTCTACACGAAGTATCTGCTAAGAATCTTTTGCAGTAAAAGTCTACATTCTACGGAGTCTAAGCCTCGCTTGACCTCTATACGCTTGCACTCAAGACGTCCTTAATATCGTCCACTACTATCATCCTACCGCCTACATTTCTGGTCATTTATATTGGCCACATACATATGTAAACTGAAGCCTTTTTGAAATATAAATAGTAAACATTTATTCGACATTGTGTATTGACAACAGCCACGATGACAGTAAAAGAGAATAACAGTAGAAAAAAAAATACTGTAACATAAATTAACAATTTAAAGCTTCATTTTACGCAAACGGATCACTGAATCGCAAAATGGTTTTGAAGACCCGTAATTATTTGAAATGGCCTATCCAACGATACCCCACAACATGGGATAGACAAGAAAAAAAAAAAACCCACTTTACGTGTACAGCGAGATACACAAAATAAAGTTTTTTTCCATGATTTTGTTTTACCATTGTCGGCGTGATTAATAATATGTAAATCCATACCAAATTATAGCTTTCTAGTATTAAGAGTCTCAGAGCTAAGCTGCAGACGGACGGACAAATGGACATGGTGAAACTATAAGGGTTCTTTATTGACTCCGGAACCCTAAAAATATTAATAAAATCAAAAAACCCGACTGCTTAAGAAGCGAACTAAAAAGACCTAAACAAGAAGAAAATCATGCCGTACAGTCGGAGGATACGTCTGGTTTTGGTCAGCCAGCTCGCGAATATGTATACTTCGACTGCACAGCATGATTTTCTTCTTGTTTACGTCTTTTTAGTTCGCTTCTTAAGCAGTCGGGTTTTTGATTCTTTTAATCAACTTATTCTTGAATCCATCTATCCATCACCAATAAGATTCGTTTATGTCCTTCTAGGGTGTTCCCTTCCGGCATTTTCACACACGTCTGCATTTTTTCTAAGTTGCCTTTCATTCATCCTTTTAACATGACCTAACTATCTAAGTATACTCTTTATTACGCCGGCTAGTGTGTCAAAAATTCTTGTGAAAAATGTTATTTAGTAATGAGAAAGTCAACTTGTACACAAGTGTGGCTATCTCGCCTAGACGGTCATCCTTCAGCTTTCTACATAATTTTCTACTTGGGATGTTTTGATTATGTGGGACGATTTTTATACGATATTTTTGCTGTATCTTGTTAGTTTGCTTGTGTCTAATAATTTGTCAAGACAAGTGCATGATTCGATTAGTTGTCATTTGACATTATTGTCGTTACATATTGCGTGCCATTGACGGCACGGTTGGCGCAGTGGTTGGCTGCCCCACTCCATATTCGTTTCTCACACGGAATAAATATGTGTAAGGCAAGAGCTGTTCCGAGTCTGGCCGTTCGTGTATGTGAGTTAACATTTTTGTTAAATCATCAACAATACAGGATAAATTCCTTGAGAGGACCCCCTCTGTAACTGAGCAGTCGACGCGACGACGATGCTACGTCGACTGCTCAGTTACAGGAGCGAATAAATAAAATGTAGTGTCTTCGTCGTGGTTAGATGATGAGTGACGCGATGCTTGGAGCGGGAGACGTGCCAGCGCCGCCAGCGCCACCCGCGCGCCCTCTCATACTCCGTGCGCCTCCAACCAATCGCAGGCATGCCATGCATAGACAGGGGGAACTTTTATTTTTTAAAGTATAAGTTTTCTAAATCAATTCTGTAAAGATTTTTTTTTTGTTTGTTTGTTGGGGAGTTAATCTCTGGGAGTCACTACCTGATTACGAAAATTCTTTCACAAAATGCACGGTCCATGCGAGTGAAACCGCAGTAAATAGCTGGTATTGGATAAATTCATTGTGAAAAGTTTCTAAGAGCCATGAAAAACATATTTTTAAGAGAGGAGATCAGCAAATAAATGATTTCTTTCTTTCTTTCTTTCTTTCTAAAAATTAAATACGATGGGATTCATTCCAGCAGTAGTTATGTACATACAAAAGGTTGTTTTTCCCTGACCGACATGGTTTAGCAAAGGATATAGCCCGTAGGTACACTATTACCGTAAACCTTAATGCCTTTCTTGCTTATTTGTATCTCTATTGCCCACGTAGGGTTCTTTTATGTTTCACGCTGACTCACCATCGTAAAATAATGGTAAAACTAGTGCAAGTTGCCTTTTGATGTATCTTTGTCATTTGTAACGTGAATTTTATCGTCTGTTCCCCTCGGGAGCAACTGGATAACACGTTTTGGGTTGAATATTAAGTCATGAAAATGGGATACCTTTGTGATTTTGCAAATGCTGCCGCGCTGGTGGAAGGGTTTCTTTGCGGGAGTTTTATGCAATGTAACTTAAATTTTAGAATTTTGAATTGGTGCTCGTGGATTTATGTTCTTAAGTTAGTCTTCTACCATATAACTGTACAGTAATACGCTATGTGATTCTTAGTAAATGAATACTTCCCTATATTGGTAGTGTCCTTGTTTCTTAATCTACGTTAATTTACATAAAAATCTTTTTACAAAAAAATACTACCGACTTCCAAATAAAAAGACTACAAAGTGAAAAATAACTTTATTTTTGGAAATCGGTGTCTTTGGTAGGTACCATTTTTTTGCGTTATAGACACCGACTTCCAAAAATAAAGTTATTTTTCACTTTGTAGTCTTTTTATTTGGAAGTCGGTAGTATTTTTTTGTAAAAAGCTTTTTATTTTTCACTATTTAGTTGTATAAGTTGTTTAGTAAGGTACCGCCAGAATAGATTACCCGAATATCATGAAACTAGAGTATTACCGGTGAAATGAGAGATCTGCGTACTCCTTTAGAGCATACTGGCGTGATGTTATGTTATGAAATGGCGTAAACAATAAACAGACATGCGATTGCAGCAATTCCGAGAGATTTGCCGTAATTTATTGAAGAGTTCTGTTGTATATCTTCGAAGTCCTTCATCAGATCTTAACCAAATTAAAATAAAATGGGACCAATTTCGAAACATACTCTTTCAAACAAAAAAAGAATTTTAAAAATCGGTCCAAAATTGACGGAGATATGCGTGAACATACACAAAAAAAAAAAAAACAAACATAATGTCGAACATAGAACCTCCTCCTTTTTGGTAAGTCGGTTAAAAATAGCATTCTAATTAAATTTTTTTAATAATTTTTTTTTTGCTTCTTGTAAATGCCTAGTTCATTGTCATACCACTAGCTTTCGACAAAGTGACATTATATTAGGGAAATTATCTTCTTTCGATCACGTACCACGTACGCATGTCAATACCATACATTATTGACAATCGCTATGTCTACAGAATGTAATTTTATATAGTCCCTTTTATCGTCTTTTGTTCGATCCTCTGCATAGAACGACTTGATAAAATACTGGAGAGCGCATTAGGGTCCCGTTCTAGGATAATGTTCATCTTGAGAGCTCTTCGGAGCCACTTACAATGTACTCAGATCAGTTTTGGAGTAGTCTCTCTTTTTGCGTAAATTAAATTCGTTTACACTTTTCGCAGTAATAAGCTGGTGATGTTAAGTGAAAAAAAATTGATTGGTAGGTAAAAATTCGAAGTTTTCAATGAATAGCAAAAATGATACATTTCTGTAGAAATTCTCATGGTATGGGTCTCAAAACTAAGAAATAAGCAAGATATAAATATTTGTCAAATTATCTTACGAGTTTTCAAATAATAATAATTTATGCTTTGTTGTTCTAAGTTTCTGTTGCAATTTTTTTTTAATTAATAAATTGTAAACGGCAGTACAACAATTTTTTTAATGTCCCTCGGCAATCTTCGCATTTCCAAATATAATCGAATGGTAATTTCCGTCTCCATCAATTATCAGATTTATCGTGTATAATAATTTGAATTCAGGACTAAATGCTTTATTGTTGTTTTGTATTGATTTTCATATAAACTATATAGAGCTGCAAAACTGTTTTCCTTTAGCAGCTTGCCTCCCATTTTTAAAATAAATTACATTAAGTTAAAAGAATATTAACAATTCTATTACTTCCAAGTTGATTGAGAGCGCTTAGTCTGCACCAAGTGTAAATGGCAACTGATAGAAATCCGACGACTGACGAAATACGATGTTTACCTAGGGACATTAAGAAAATAGTTGTACTGTACAATATATGCGTTAAGGTATTTATGAGAGCTGTGGATTGTGTGATTAATAAATATGTCGGATCATGTCATGATTTGTTTACTTAAAATGATACACAAGTACCTTGTTTGGTACTGGGTAGAGTCTAGGTATGGTGTGGTGTCGATATTGTTCATTGTAGAGCGACAGTGATCGTTCGAACATGGCCGTGGCAACATGCTGGCCTGGGAACTACTCAGTGTTTCCTTTTAAGCCCAGATTAGTACTTAGTACCATAGTGATAGTAATTGACTCTGTAACCAATTAAAACTGTGTAGAAGTTACAGGAGATATTTCTCTAGTTTACCCGTATCCCAAATTCTGCGCCCACGACTGTAGTCTATTATCGGTATGTCACTAGGTAGGTCAAATCATGATCATATATACCTGGATCTGACAAATAAATAAAGCAACGATTATTCCACGGATATAGAACGTGATAAATAGCTTTAATTACCCAATAATCTGGAATCCGTAGCGTCTGAAATCTGAAATCCGTGTTATCACAAGTACATTGATTGTATAGACAGCATCCAGAAAAGTTTCATCAAGTATTTGTGTTATCATCAGAAAGTGCCCTACCGGTTTGAAGATTACCTCAATCTCTGTAAGAAGTATCATATATTACTCCTAATTAATCGGCGAGCAGTCTCTGACTGTATTGCATTATTTAAAATTTTATTAATAACTCCAATATTCTATCCAAATTTTATTTTACCGTTCCCGGACGATCGAAGCGATAGTAAGCACCGTTGTGTGTCCCATCTACCTCTACGAATTACAGGCAACATTCATTTATAGTGCGTGCAAGTAGAAACTTTATTGACATAATAATGTAAGCGGCATGATTTTGATCCTATCATAACAGGTATGTCCTCGGCCAGAAAGTGCCTGAGCCGTAGCTTTTTTAATTACGATTTTGTATGTTTTTTAACTAAGATCTTATATTAAATATGAAATGTTGATTTAGTTTAATCTTGAATGTTATACTGTTTTGCTTTTTCTTTTTTGGTAGCTGTGTTGTGTTGTTCACACTCTTACTTCGCAATCTATTTTTAGAAGTGATTGTGACTTTTAATTGCGTGTCAGCCTCACTTTGTTCTGTTTGTTTTAGCTCGTTAGCTTACTAACGTTTCGTTCTAAGTCGTCCATAATTGATAAATAAATAAATACTTTCATTGGTTTTTAGTCAAGTGATCACATCAGAATTTTTAACTGAATCAAAATATAATGACAGCCTGCAATATCGTCAAGATATTATATTTCTAAAACCACTTTATTAGCTATCAATGGCCCAATAAATTGAGGAAAAAGATTATTCAATCCCAAGGCTCCAAAACATCTTGAAAGAGCATCCCAACAAAAATATGAAAAAAATATTTAGGAAAAAAAGATATTGAAATACATGCCATATTTTTTCCTCCTTTCGTCTTTACAAGACATCGTTGTCGCATTTTCGCAATTCTCCTAAATTTTTTACTTGACTCGTATTGTTTCGTTGTTCCACAAAGGTGTTTCTTTTCTCGTGTCAAAAGTAAAGACCCAATTTTCTGTGGGACCCTCATTCCTGTCATCTAAAAATTACTTCTTTGTCGACAAGGGGAATTACTTTGATTCCAATCGGGTGCCGAGCAAGATTCGTGTTCGTTAGTAATCATTTTCCTTGTGATCTTGGATCATTGAAGTATTTTGATTTTGGAAGGATGATTATTGATGAGGCAATCGCATTTCCTTCGTATTTGATTTATCGTGACATATTTTTTGTTGTTTGTATATTTGGTTACACTTGTTTGATGACAGACTTTTAAGAGAAGCTGTAAATTATCTACTTCTTATTCGTCGTATCGATGATTTCAAAATTAAATATGCTTTGATCAGCTTAACCACGTCGACCGAGTTATAGTTTATCTCACAAAGGTCCTTCAGGGTGCAGGTGTTGTTGCATAGAGAGCACGACAAGAGGTTATTCACTGCAATAGTTATATCATGCAGTGACAAGCGATTTCTTTCATTTTGCTAAGCTCCTCTGCAATTGAGAATGGTATGGGTCCTGTTTTACAATAATTTGTGTTGAAAACAAAACACTAGTAAAAATTAAAAGTTCGCAAAACCTCCGACATTTCTTTTTTATTTCATACTTTTTAATGTACATAATTTATCTAGTAGACATGCTTCTATCAACAATCTATCGAACACGTAATTATTACACGATATCTTGCGAAAATACCCCGATTAAAACTGAACTAAACTTTCATTAAACATAGCTAAGAACACTCCCGATAATGTCACCTTTCAAATAAAAAAGAAACTAATTAAATCGGTTCATCCGTTGAGGAGCTATGATGCCACAGACAGATACACAAATACACAGTACACAAGTCATACTTATAACACCCCTCTTCTTCCGTTGGAGGTTAAAAATGAAACTAACTTAGTCATGGATGATGGTATACTTCTGTTAAGTTTATATTGACTTTAATCTTCCATAACGTGAACTCCTATCAAGTAACTTCGTGTTGTAATTTCAATAATGACTTTGTAACCTCGGAAATAGTATATGTGGTTTGTTAAGGGATTTTGAGCTCTATTTATTAATGACCGAAGTTAACGTGATTTACTTTTGTATTCTTTTAGTGAACTAGAATCTTCATCATAACAAAATAACATATTTTCGTATTACATTCTCGCGGTCTAATAAAGAACAAAAACATTTACTATAGAGCTGGTATATTTTCAAATAAGGGAAGGTTATTTCCGAAATCCGTTCGCATGGAAAAATCCACATAGCGGGAATTCGGTAACAGGTGTGTGCCAAAACTTGAATGAGTTACAACTGTGATATACGGTGGAATAGTTTGAAGGATAAACGCTATATATTTTCTGTTTGGAAGAAAGTAAAACGTATGTTTGGCGTGAACTTGTGTTAAAAGAGAAAAAGTTTGCAGATGTAACACATGTTTTATGACTGTTTTGTTAGCAGAGAAGACGGGACAAGTATGAACCTTGTCTGGCAACTGTTGTTGGTTGAGAAGAACAAATTTGATTTGGCAATTCTATTCTACGTTGGGAGTCCTCCTACTAGGTGGGCCGTTGGCCTGGCCAAGGCTGCGGGCATCCGTTGGATACGAGACTCACATGTGGTGTCATTTGAGAAAGGCCTGTGTTCAACCTGCAGTAGACGTACTTCGGCTGTAATGATGATGAATAGTAAAATATACATATAGTTATTTAGTAGCGTAAGAAAAATTTTCAAGCGTTAACATTATGTTTAAGTCTTCTAGAGACTTGCTAAGCACTTTCCAACATAAATTTTATTTCTCTTTTTAAGTTACCGGTTTTTTAATGATGTATCACGTTGTTTAGTAAACTGGAAATAGTTATTTTTAACAACCTTCAAAAAAGGAGGAGATTCTCAATTCGTTGGCATCTTTTTTAGGGTTCCGTACCCAAAGGGTAAAAACGGAACCCTATTACTAAGACTTCGCGATCCGTCTGTCTGTCTGTCTGTCTGTCTGTCCGTCTGTCTCCAGGCTGTATCTCATAAACCGTGATAGCTAGACAGTTGAAATTTTCACAAATGATGTATTTCTGTTGCCGCTATAACAACAAATACTAAAAACAGTATAAAGTAAATATTAAAGTGGGGCTCCCATACAACAAACGTGATATTTTTGCCGTTTTTTGCTCGATATTAATAACGGCAACAGGTAGACGCTTGAAATATTCACAGAATGTTTAGTTGTATATTTACTTCAAAAAATAATAATTAATAAATTAAAATAAAATAAATTAAGGGGGGCTCCCATACAACAAACTTGATTTTTATGCAGTGTTTTGCGATAATGGTACGGAACCCTTCGTGTGCGAGACCGACTCGCACTTGGCCGGTTTTTTTGTTCCCCGATTACTCAAAGACGCCTGGACCGATTTGGAAAATTATTCTTTGTTTTTAAAGGGTATAGTTTCCAGGTGGTGCCATGGTTATCAGGTCAAGATCTGATGATGAAACCTTGGAGAAATCGAGGGGAATCCTCAAATATTGGGCATACATATAGCGATTTTGGTATTTTCTTCAACAACGCAATCATTTGCTCTCAGAAAGTATCATTTAGGGAGGTGGAACTGATTTAGAAGACCCTGTGGTCTTCTAGATGACCACTATTTATTGCTAAGTATGTCCCAGATCTATAAGATATCTCGTATAGTTAACCGACTTTGATGAAGCAAATACTTATAAAAATAAATGGTAATACAAAGCAAAAAATAACTTTATTTTCCGAAGTCGGTGTCGAAAAACGGAAAACAACAGGTATCAAAGACACCGACTTCGGAAAAGAAAGTTATTTTTCGCTTTGTATTGTTTTGTTTTGGAAGTCGGTTTGATTTTTTTGGTAAAAAGTTTTTATCACTTAGCACATCAATACAGCAGCTAACATACTTTTCTGAGATGAACACAGATGTTTACAAGAAGAAGTACTTTTTCTCAAAGACAAAATCGTTACAAGTAATTCAAAAGCTATGAGTTTGAATTTTATTTACATCATACTACACTTCAGGCTAGTAAAGCACGCAGTTTGATAATTCAAAAACATTTCCTGGAACTGTAAAGCCAGTTTACTTAGTTTGAATAGTTTCAGCCAGAACGCCAAAGCATTTGTCCGTATGTCATCAAGCTTAACCCATCTCAGAGAGAATTTAGAGGCTCGTTATTTTCCAGTGGCCTCTCACTTGAGCAGGATTTATCGGGCGTTATATTCCTATATCTATCTCACTTCCTCGTACAGATTAACAGTGTCCCAGAAAAGGATGGAAAGATTATTATAACTCGAATATTGCAAGTGCATTGAGAATTTAAACTTTTATTAGTTTGAGCTTGGGTGTTGTCATGATCTATATCTTTTGAAGTTGGGAGTCCAAAGAGTACTTTGCTATTTGTAAGGACGTGGATATAAAAGAAAGGAGCAATGAGAACTTGTGCGTGATTTATTTTTGCAATCTTCTGTACTTTTTCTAGTTGATTTTTAGGGTTCCGTATCCGAAGGGTCCAAACGGAGCCCTATTGCTGTCACTTACGTGGCTGTCTATCCGTCTGTTTGTCCGTCGTCTGTCACACAATTTTGTTGCCACGAATTTTTCAACTTCCCATTGACCTATGTACTTGAAATTTATAGGTGATAATGTTTATTATTACGTATATTTTACTAACAAAGAGAGGAATCCTGTGTCCCAGCTGACGATAATGACGTATATTTTACAAAAAATACCATTATATTGAAAAATCAGAGTTTTTCTTTGGTGCGGAAACCTAAATGTGTGAAGTCTGACATGCACTTGGCCGGTTTTTTTACGATCTCGATAATTGCAAATGTATAGTCCATCTGCTTCGTCTTCACATTCATGAAGCTACAATACTTCACTGCTGGCCTCGTCGATTGTACGAATCCTACAATTGACGAGGCTGCTGGCATCGCACCCTGTGATGATGGTAGTTTCATTTTTTATTTTTCTTACAATTGCCGCCGTCTCCTGGAGCTTTTCTGTGTGAAGTGATTAATTGCGGGTCCTTTGCCACTTTAGCTTGCATATTCTGTGAGCTATGTGGATAGCTGATTTGGGTATATCAATAATAAATAAATAAGTAGTCAAACAGGTTCATGATAATTAGGTGTGATTTATTTTATTTTGTTTGTAAATTCAAAGTAAAATTGTAAATTCATTAATAATACATGCTGTGTTCACTATTTTAAGGCATGCAGTTTAGGATATTCTTTAAGTTATATTGTATCAATTGTAATTGCAATTGTATTGCCCGATTTGTGAAACATTCACAAAAAGAAGTAAAAAAAAAACTGTCTGCCTAGCCTTTTCTCAACTATGTTTGGGTCGATGTCCAGTGAATGCAGCTGAGTACCATTACAGTATTTTACATGGAGGGACTGCCTGACCTTCTCAACCTAGTAACTGGTTAGTACGATTCCCCTTTGGAAAGACTGATGTCAGACTTCTTGGCTTCTTACTGTCCGTAACGACTGTCAAATTTGCACAAATTACAGCTGGGACCAACTGGGGAGAGATGGACGAGTCTGCCTAGCCTTTTCCCAACTATGTTTGGGTTGATGTCCAGTATTACCGAATGCAGCTGAGTACCGTTGCAGTATTTTACATGAAGCGACTGCCTATCAGACCTTCTCAACCTAGTAACTGGTTAGTACGATTCCCCTTTGGAAAGACTGATGTCAGATTTCTTGGCTTCTTACTATCCGTAACGACTATCAAATTTGCAAAAATGTTAGCCGGGACCAACCGGGGAGAGATGGACGAGTCTCACTTTATTAATATGGTCACCCATCCACGGACGAACCTCGGCAAGTGTTGCTTTACCTTGAAGATCGACCCGTGTGGCTGTTATTATTTAGCCACGAGCGCCATGAGATTTACGTTAATAATTAAAAGTAACAATAGTAACAAAATACCCTCTTCATAACAAAATAGCTAAATGAACAAAAATTTGTTTGTCTTTTATCGGGCGATATCGTTTCAACAAGCGTTAGGTGCTAAAACTCTGCTTTAGCTTTTATGGTACTAACCAAACAATGTTAGTTTTAAATATCATGCTGTGAATCTTCGTTGGAACAATTTCTCGCTACTATAAGATTACAATCATAATTTCAATCTAAACTAGTTTTAGTTTGTTCAGCAAAATGAAGACTGTGTTATCTTGTATAAATTATCGAGAAATCTTCGGAGAAAGGTCAGGGAAAATGCTAGAATTTTATGACTATTATTTAAACTATTTAATTTTTATATATAATCTGCGGATAAAGCAGTGCTCTTCAACATTACTTTTTAGGGTTCCGTACCCAAAGGGTAAAAACGTGACCCTATTACTAAGACTCCGCGGTCCGTCTGTCTATCTGTCTGTTTGTCTGTCTGTCCTCACCAGGCTGTATCTCATGAACCGTGACAGCTAGGCAGTTGAAATTTTCACAGATGATGTATTTCTGTTGCCGCTATAACAACAAATACTAAAAACAGAATAAAATAAATATTTAAGTGGGTCTCCCATGTAACAAACGTGATTTTATTGCCGTTTTTTGCGATAATGGTAAGGAACTCTTTGTGCGCGATTCCGACTCGCACTCGGCCGGTGTTTTTATAATATGCTTTTATCTATATTTTTTGGTGTGACAGTAAAATTGCAAACACGCACCTAATTGGTCGGTTTGGTAAGTACTTATCTACTCCGGTGAGTTACAAATGAAATCGACCTCCCGTTGTACGATCTTGAGGGTTTTTTTTGGTTATGGGTATTACAATTTCTATAGTTTGCTACGTAGATTTACCATATTTTCGTATTTTCGCTTCTATACTCCGATGACTTGAAGACTTGATACTGGCATTAGAATAGTTAAAATACGTGTTTTAAGAAATCTTCCTGATGCCGTGACACAATTTCAATTGAATTGCTATCCAAGGTGGCAATGCTGCTATAGTTCTGGGAACGTTTCCCATTGTTATCGATGTGGACGAATTTTTTGATGCAAAATGATTCCTTTGCCCGCTACACTTTGTATAGGCATGTTTTTTTTAAATTAAATAATTTGATTAAAAATTTGACTTTAAATTTAAATATCGTTAATAGGCGATATCGCGTAAGTAGTTTCTATGAAAATGTTTAGTGCATATCGAACCTGCATTGATTCCATGTAAACGTACTTGCAATTTCACTTAGTAAAAATGACTTATCAGTGTGATATAAAATAAATCATGTGGAGCCATCAGGAAAATGTATTCGTTGTTAAGTTTATAAAATATTGTTAAATCCTCATAATGTTGTTTGGATTTTAGTTTGTTTTGAAAACAAACTAAAATCCAAACAACATTTCATTTCTCTAGTTTCTTTTTTAGGGTTCCGAAGTCAACAAGGAACCCTTAAAGTTTCGCTCTGTCCGTCTGTCCGTCCGCAGCTTAGCTCAGAGAATCTAAGTACTAGAAAGCTATAATTTGGCATGTATATACATGTTAATACTTCCGACAAAGTGGTAACATAAAATCATGAAAAATATTTTTTTTTTCTTGGTAGACTTTCATAGACGTAAAGTGGAGATGTATTTTTTTTTTCTCATCAATCCCATGGTGTGGGGAATCGTTGTATAGGCCATTCAAAAATATTATGGGTTTGTTAAAACCATTTTTCGATTCAGAGATTCGTTTGCGTAAAATTAAGCTTTAAGTTGCAAATTTATGTTAGAGTCAAGTGTCCCCCCCCCCTGCCAGCGAAATGGTTGCTCTTGGCTATGTAAAAAAAATCACAGCAGTAGTAAATATAACGAAATTAAAAGGAAAATTGTCACGGATAACAAGGCTTTACAAGTTTACGAGTAATAGTCGACCAACTTATAAAATGTACTTGGAACAGCAAAAATTTTGTACAAATGCCATTAAAAAATTACTTAAATAAAGTTGATAGCTGTGTAAAACAGAGTAAATATAATGCTTACGAACCATGTAAAAATATACAAAAATGAAATCATAACAGGCTTTACAAGTTTAGGAGTAATAGTCGACCAACTTATAAAATGTATTTGGCACAGTAAAATTTTTGTACAAATGCCATTGAAAAATTACTTAAATAACGTTGTTAGCTGTGTAAAACAGATAGTTAATATATGCTTATGAACCATGTAAAAATATACAAAAATAAAATCATAACATCAAAAAAATCAAAACACAAATCAAAAAATCATAACACAAATTAATAATGTTTAAGCTCGAACAACGCATTGGAGTGGCCGGAATCGTTGGCAGTACCAGTCCGTAGTCGATACGGCGCATGCGCGCGGTGGAGTCTATTTTGTGTTAGTGCAGAAGTATTTTCGACGTTTTGTAATTAAAACGTAAAAGTAAAGTCAAATTAGATTGATTTACAAGTAAATTACTTATTTTCTTTTATCGATATCCTTCTATAAAGTCAACATTCGACCCGATTTCATCACTAATTCTGTAGCGTAAAACTTTCCAGAATGAAATAGTGAATACCGCAGATTAGAGGATTCACTTCTAATCTGCGGTATTAGAGGAGATTAGAGGTGAATACATACGATTTTTTTGTAATTCCGAAAGAGAAATAAACAAGGAGCGTGCACCCAAGGATCCAGGAACGAACTATACCATTCCCTGTGGCTCTAAAGCGCGCTCGTATCCGCTCCTTTCGCAATTCGCACCCGCGGTGGTACTCAAATAGATAACATTTTTCTAACTTCAGTTGCGAAGTTGGATTTTATAACTCCTTCTTCAGTTACGAGTTAGTCCTTATTTAGTTTCAAGTCAAGAGTGAATAGATTACATCTAGGCAAGCGTGCTTCACCGTAGACCACATCATCGCTTACCATCAGGCGAGATAGTGGTCAAACGCGAGAATATAGATTAAAAAAAACATCATTCTATGTGGGCCCGTTTTTAGACTTTGTGAGCCGCTGAAACCGTTCTATTGTTCATGTAACAACAACAAAACCCTCTTTATAGTCCGCATTATTATGCAACTTCGGAACCCTATTACTGCGCGTGGCTCGATACGCACTTGGCCGGTTTTTCACTTATAAAACGGAAAGGACCCTGAATATATTTTTATAACTATGAGAAACATAAAAATTTATGTTTCGCTGCAAAATGGACACTTGCTCGCATCGTTGTAGCGACTAGCAAGGCACAAAATTGCCTGGGGCTACGGGGCCTTATCTCTTAATCTTTTCTTATTTTACAGCTTCGTATCCTTGGTGATGTTGAAATAAAAAGGGACAATAATAGGCAATGTTGGGTTGTTGGACAAAGTTAGCTTGGAAGGGAAATAGCCATGTGAAAAGATGGAAATAATCGTTATTGATGGCGGTGCATGGGATTTGGTTCCATAAACAGAAATGAGTAAAAAATTCTGGAAATGTTTTCCTTTGTCTTTGGATTTACACAAAATTTTAGAAATATGTATTAATCAGTTTGTGCACTTAAAAACACCGACTTCCAAAGCAAAACACTATAAAGAGCAAAGTGTCGGTTTGGTTTTGGTACTCCATCACTAAAAAGTGAGCAATAGCAAGTGTGGATTGTGTGAAGATTGACAAAATGCCCATTATAACTCAATTTACACATTCGTGCTGTTTATCGTTAAGTAATTCGGTTGATTGTTCCATATCTTGAAAACTACTGAACCGATTTTGATGAAACTTATAGTGTTCCATAAGTTGAGAGATATCAAATCCAATAAAAAAAGAATGATCACGATCAAATTATAAGTTTCGGAGATATGCGTTGACAAACATGCAAACATACAATCATACAAACATACGAACATACAAATATACCCGATCGCCCATTTTGACGTTATTTTTCACTGTTTATCTTATTGAGGTTAGAAACATTTTTTTTTGTTATTTTCTCGAAAAATATGTAATACCTTGTAATAAGAGTGATCGTGTTTTAATCAGAAAACCATTCCCTACCAGCTTTAACCACTTTTAACTCTCTCATCCTGCCAAACGTTACTAGACCCAAGCCCTCATGTCTTTGAATTTCTTGGTTCTAGGATAGCTGGTTTTCTCACGATGTTTTCCTTCGCCATTTTGAGAGCAGTAGTGATTAAAACACTTGACACGAAGTACTTGTCTGACGGGGTCAGCTGCCAATCTAACCGGATCCAGCTGACTACTAGTATTGCACAAGGAACGACTGCCTCTCTGCCCTACACACCCTAGTGACAAGGTAACACTATACCTCTTGCACATGAGTAGATAAACGGAACAGTGATAAAGCTTCATACAACCGCGCGAATCGGTTGCACTACTACAAGCACGCGGACGCATGAGTGCGTGACCACTGGCCGCTTGTCGCGTACGCAGCGAGACTGGAAAAAACCGCTTTACGTTGGCACAGCCAGTGTACAATCTCAGGGTCTGTGAAAAGCACGTTGATTGTTTTGTTAGTTGCAAGTTTGAATATTTTAATGTAAAAACGTTGTATTTTATTATTAATATTGGTTGTTTATTGTACCAAAGATTCTATATTCAGCTATTATAAGGATTTTAATGATGGTAACGGACAATTGGGTTTTTTTTTAATTATACCTCCTGATAATTTTATTGCATTTGTTGAATTGCTCGAGCAAATGTTTCGTGACTAATTCGATCTTGAAATAAATATTGTGTTGGCAACGAAATACTTAATCTTATTAAAGACTAGCTGTTGCCCGCAACTTCGTCCGCGTCAAACTCGTTAAAAACATATGTTTATTTTTTTAGTTTCCCGCCGGATCTATGAATTTTCTCGTGATCAAACGTAGGCTATGTTACTCGTTATTATATCAGCTATCTACCAGTGAAAGTCCCGTCAAAATTGGTCCAGCCGTTTCAGGGATTACCCGGAACAAACAGACAGACAGACAGACAGACAAAAATCATAAAAAATGCTTGTTTGTTGTTAGTACCGTATATACTTTCACGTGCATTCAATAAAACGTTGTTGTTTTGATATTACATACAGACACTTCAATTTTATTTATTTGTATAGATGTAAATTTGATATGCCATGTGAGTGTTTCCCATTAGATTACTTGAAAAAACTTTATAATATTAAAAAACGAAAATTTAAAAAAATAATATTATTAATTAAGTATTCTATCATACATAATAAATAATAAAACTATTCAAGAAATATTTTGTTTTTGTTTTCACCTATTTTGACAAACCTACCAAAATAGGTAACAATTTTGCAACTTCTTAAGAAGCTTTGTCTCTGTTCCGTTTATCTACTCATGTGCCTCTTGGTAAGACTGGTTTTTATTTCAAACATTTCAGCCTACATCAATGTAAATTAAACGTCAATTCAGAACACACTGTAAATGTACTAACAGCTATCGGTGGAAACGATAATTCAATTTGTAACCACTACCTACATTTTTACGTATAAACCTTTTTTTATCGGTGAAATTGAACTCCAGCCATTTTATATATCCAATATCGGTGAGCATTAGCCTTTATAGACATTTTCATTTACCATTTTAATAGTTGTGTGGGTTTGAAAAATAAATTGAAATAACTGTGTACCTACACAACGAGTCGAACTTTCACATTTAGTTTGACGTGTTGTTGATGTGTCCATCATAATGGTAATAAAAAAAAAAGTTAATTAAAATATTCAAAAAACCCGACTGCTTGAAAAGCTAACTAAAAAGACGTAAACAAGGAGAAAATCATGCTGTGCAGTCGGAGGATATGTTTGGTTTTAGGCAGCCAGCTCGCGAATACGTATCCTCCGACTGCACATCATGATTTTCTCCTTGTTTACGTCTTTTTAGTTAGCTTTTCAAGCAGTCGGGTTTTTTGAATATTTTAATTAACTTTTTTTATTTATAACTTTTTAGTTATTTTTTTTTTCGAAGTAGGTACATTTAAACATATAAGTGTTATATATTTTTGAAATCACCTCTTAAAAACCTTTATTTTGATACCTCACACGACAGGCTTTGAAGAAAAGAAAAATTTGGCCCTCCACAATATGGCGTCCAAGAACCGCCATTTTTCTATTTTCCAATTTTAATGTAGCCAGTGACACTCGCGGGGTTAAGACGAATCGATTGACGTAAGAACCATGAAAATCGGCCCACGCGTTTGATCTCTAGAACGCCACATAGGAACAAACATACATACATACATACATACTTACATACATACATACATACATACATACTTACATACATACATACATAGACTGATCAACACATTACCCTCCTTCGGCAGTCGGGTAAAAAACCGGCCAAGTGCGTGTCGGACTCGCGCACGAAGGGTTCCATACCCTTATCGCAAAAAACGGCAAAAAAATCACGTTTTTTGTATGGGAGCCCCTCTTAAATATTTATTTTATTCTATTCTAGCGGCAACGTAATACATCATTTGTGAAAACTTCAACTTCACTTCTATCTCGGTTTATGAGATACAGCTGGTGGTGGTGATGGTGATGGTGACAGACAGACAGACGGACTGTGGAGTCTTAGTAATAGGGTTCCGTTTTTACCCTTTGGGTACGGAACCCTACAAACTATTTCAGAAAAAAATTTACAGACTTCAAATGCAAAACAATAAAGTTATCAAAATAACGGTTTCGGTGTCGGTGTCGAAAAATTATAAAAAAAGAAGTACCAGACATCGCCATCCGAAACGAAAGTTATTTAGCACTTAATAAAAAGTTTTTAGTTTTCTCTCTTTTTAGTTTTAATACACTATCACCAAAAATAACGGATCCATGTGGACGAAATCACGGGGTATCTATTTGTTGTATACCAAAACTAACTCCAGAATTTAATAAATACGTTTCTGAAAACCGCATCAATATCGGTTCAGCCAAAAGCGAGAAAATCGCGGACAAACATACAGGTCAAACTGAGAACTTTTTTTTGAAAAAATGTTTTGTAGGTAGTAAAAAATATCCGAGGTCCTTCTCTAGATTCTAAGCTAAATTAATTTCGGTATCATCAGTATCTGGACTAAACTGAATAATTGATAAATTTCCAGATAGACAATTCTCTCAAACTAACTAATCAAACACGTTTTTAAATACAAGGCTCCTCCATAATGTTAAAATCTAATTTTCCTGATATTATCTCCACTGACCTCTAGCCTAAGGGTTCAACCCAAACCAGATGCGTTCCACCAAGGGACCGCCAAATAAATGATGTGTTACAAACTTTGTACTCCATAACATGTGGCCAAAATGCCAACATAGTTATCTGAGTACAAAACTTTGTGGCGGATTTTAGAGTAATTAAATATTATGTAGGCTAGTTGCTAACGTAACTGTAGTGAAGCTTGAGATGGAATTAGAAATTTAGAGGGATTAGTTCAGTTTGGGGTAGCGTGAGCAGTGGTGACAAGCGCCCTCGATTTTGTACATATCAAATGGTACGCTTAGTGACTTTACCGTAAACAGTCTTAACTGTCTCATCGCTACAACAAGTCAAAATAATGAAGCAAAACTTATTTTCACATTTGCGCCACAAGTGAATCAATGTTATCGAATCTTTTACCTAACATTAACTTTCAAAGAAGGGAAATTTGCAATTGTTACGAGAAACATGAAATACATAGAAAATGTACGAGTACATAATAAACTGCCGAGCAATGAAAAAGTTCCACCCACAAAATGCCGACATTACATTTAAAATTTGAACTCAATATTTACGTTTTTAGTTGGTAATATTCTGATGCGCTGTTAAATGTACTTCAATATTGCAGACGGCGTCATTAAGCTAGCCTTTCCCGTTTAGGACTAATTTGGTGCTATGTCACTAGAACTTTTTCTTTGCTCGTTAGTGTATGATTTTGTGTTTCTTGTCAAACCTTTACATAGCTCATCATAATCATCATCATTTCAGCCAAAAGACGTCAACAGCTGGACATAGGCTCCCCCAATGTGTGGCCACATCACCAACATTGAATTGGTCCAGTACTTCCTTGAATTGATCAATCTCTCACATTTTGAAGATACTACATAGTTATCAAAAAATAAAATGCACAGAAAGGAACAAAATCAAAAAGAGGTTCGGTCACCATAACTAAGGAAGGACAGCAGAAAGAATTACGTTCCGGGAGCTGACCACAACAATGTGTAAGTCGGGACAGCACCCTTTGTACGAGAGGAAATGCCACAAATAATGGCTTCGGGTAGGGATGGTCAACCTTGGGATATCAGTAACCCGATTTGTGAAAAATAAAAGTATTATTTGACAAGGAAAAAATTAAAACGTCAAAATGAAGGCTATTAAAGACTAGTGCAACGCAACAATGAGACTATGTACTTAGCTACAACCTTGGGGTCTTTAAGTGAAAATATATAATAGGTTTCTTCTAGGCAAGCGTGCTCCACCACATCATCGCTTACCATCAGGCGAGATAGTAGTTAAATGCGAGCCTATAGAACATAAAAAATCTTACGTTCCTAGAAAAGTTTGTATCTGATAAGAAATTTTAGAATAGGTAGAACAAATTCTATGATGGCTGTATCCGGAATTCCGGGTACAATACAATAATTTAAAATAATATAACACAAATATAATTTAATTATCATTGATGATCAAATGCAACCGTTCCTGCATGGTGCAATGACTGACACTTTCAAAATAAAGTGCTCGTCTTCTAAGTCATGTAGGTGGCAGTGTTCAGCTATGATCTTATTTCAGATCCTGTAGCGATTCTTATCTCATCTAAGCAAAGCGATGTTTTATTTTTATTTGTAAGTGGTAGTCTCTAAAAAAGCTTATCCGATTACGAAAAGTCTTCCCCGTTGAGTGCCACGACTGCTTGAAAAGCTAACTAAAAAGACGTAAACAAGGAGAAAATCATGCTGTGCAGTCGGAGGATATGTTTGGTTTTAGGCAGCCAGCTCGCGAATACGTATCCTCCGACTGCACATCATGATTTTCTCCTTGTTTACGTCTTTTTAGTTAGCTTTTCAAGCAGTCGGGTTTTTTGAATATTTTAATTAACTTTTTTTATTTATAACTTTTTAGTTATTTTTTTTTTCGAAGTAGGTACATTTAAACATATAAGTGTTATATATTTTTGAAATCACCTCTTAAAAACCTTTATTTTGATACCTCACACGACAGGCTTTGAAGAAAAGAAAAATTTGGCCCTCCACAATATGGCGTCCAAGAACCGCCATTTTTCTATTTTCCAATTTTAATGTAGCCAGTGACACTCGCGGGGTTAAGACGAATCGATTGACGTAAGAACCATGAAAATCGGCCCACGCGTTTGATCTCTAGAACGCCACATAGGAACAAACATACATACATACATACATACTTACATACATACATACATACATACATACTTACATACATACATACATAGACTGATCAACACATTACCCTCCTTCGGCAGTCGGGTAAAAAACCGGCCAGGTGCGTGTCGGACTCGCGCACGAAGGGTTCCATACCCTTATCGCAAAAAACGGCAAAAAAATCACGTTTTTTGTATGGGAGCCCCTCTTAAATATTTATTTTATTCTATTCTAGCGGCAACGTAATACATCATTTGTGAAAACTTCAACTTCACTTCTATCTCGGTTTATGAGATACAGCTGGTGGTGGTGATGGTGATGGTGACAGACAGACAGACGGACTGTGGAGTCTTAGTAATAGGGTTCCGTTTTTACCCTTTGGGTACGGAACCCTACAAACTATTTCAGAAAAAAATTTACAGACTTCAAATGCAAAACAATAAAGTTATCAAAATAACGGTTTCGGTGTCGGTGTCGAAAAATTATAAAAAAAGAAGTACCAGACATCGCCATCCGAAACGAAAGTTATTTAGCACTTAATAAAAAGTTTTTAGTTTTCTCTCTTTTTAGTTTTAATACACTATCACCAAAAATAACGGATCCATGTGGACGAAATCACGGGGTATCTATTTGTTGTATACCAAAACTAACTCCAGAATTTAATAAATACGTTTCTGAAAACCGCATCAATATCGGTTCAGCCAAAAGCGAGAAAATCGCGGACAAACATACAGGTCAAACTGAGAACTTTTTTTTGAAAAAATGTTTTGTAGGTAGTAAAAAATATCCGAGGTCCTTCTCTAGATTCTAAGCTAAATTAATTTCGGTATCATCAGTATCTGGACTAAACTGAATAATTGATAAATTTCCAGATAGACAATTCTCTCAAACTAACTAATCAAACACGTTTTTAAATACAAGGCTCCTCCATAATGTTAAAATCTAATTTTCCTGATATTATCTCCACTGACCTCTAGCCTAAGGGTTCAACCCAAACCAGATGCGTTCCACCAAGGGACCGCCAAATAAATGATGTGTTACAAACTTTGTACTCCATAACATGTGGCCAAAATGCCAACATAGTTATCTGAGTACAAAACTTTGTGGCGGATTTTAGAGTAATTAAATATTATGTAGGCTAGTTGCTAACGTAACTGTAGTGAAGCTTGAGATGGAATTAGAAATTTAGAGGGATTAGTTCAGTTTGGGGTAGCGTGAGCAGTGGTGACAAGCGCCCTCGATTTTGTACATATCAAATGGTACGCTTAGTGACTTTACCGTAAACAGTCTTAACTGTCTCATCGCTACAACAAGTCAAAATAATGAAGCAAAACTTATTTTCACATTTGCGCCACAAGTGAATCAATGTTATCGAATCTTTTACCTAACATTAACTTTCAAAGAAGGGAAATTTGCAATTGTTACGAGAAACATGAAATACATAGAAAATGTACGAGTACATAATAAACTGCCGAGCAATGAAAAAGTTCCACCCACAAAATGCCGACATTACATTTAAAATTTGAACTCAATATTTACGTTTTTAGTTGGTAATATTCTGATGCGCTGTTAAATGTACTTCAATATTGCAGACGGCGTCATTAAGCTAGCCTTTCCCGTTTAGGACTAATTTGGTGCTATGTCACTAGAACTTTTTCTTTGCTCGTTAGTGTATGATTTTGTGTTTCTTGTCAAACCTTTACATAGCTCATCATAATCATCATCATTTCAGCCAAAAGACGTCAACAGCTGGACATAGGCTCCCCCAATGTGTGGCCACATCACCAACATTGAATTGGTCCAGTACTTCCTTGAATTGATCAATCTCTCACATTTTGAAGATACTACATAGTTATCAAAAAATAAAATGCACAGAAAGGAACAAAATCAAAAAGAGGTTCGGTCACCATAACTAAGGAAGGACAGCAGAAAGAATTACGTTCCGGGAGCTGACCACAACAATGTGTAAGTCGGGACAGCACCCTTTGTACGAGAGGAAATGCCACAAATAATGGCTTCGGGTAGGGATGGTCAACCTTGGGATATCAGTAACCCGATTTGTGAAAAATAAAAGTATTATTTGACAAGGAAAAAATTAAAACGTCAAAATGAAGGCTATTAAAGACTAGTGCAACGCAACAATGAGACTATGTACTTAGCTACAACCTTGGGGTCTTTAAGTGAAAATATATAATAGGTTTCTTCTAGGCAAGCGTGCTCCACCACATCATCGCTTACCATCAGGCGAGATAGTAGTTAAATGCGAGCCTATAGAACATAAAAAATCTTACGTTCCTAGAAAAGTTTGTATCTGATAAGAAATTTTAGAATAGGTAGAACAAATTCTATGATGGCTGTATCCGGAATTCCGGGTACAATACAATAATTTAAAATAATATAACACAAATATAATTTAATTATCATTGATGATCAAATGCAACCGTTCCTGCATGGTGCAATGACTGACACTTTCAAAATAAAGTGCTCGTCTTCTAAGTCATGTAGGTGGCAGTGTTCAGCTATGATCTTATTTCAGATCCTGTAGCGATTCTTATCTCATCTAAGCAAAGCGATGTTTTATTTTTATTTGTAAGTGGTAGTCTCTAAAAAAGCTTATCCGATTACGAAAAGTCTTCCCCGTTGAGTGCCACGAGCTTCCATCAATCCCGAAAAAATGCACGGTTTTTTATGTTAAGCCACGGGGGTGGAACGGTGGGGGAAAGCTAGTTCATTACTTATTTACAACATGTCCAAAAAGTTTGTACCCCTGACCCTAACTCGACAATGTTTCTCGCTAACAGAATGGCTAGAAATTCATTAAGTTAAAATCTAAAGCCGCTGCTTCAGCTTTTAAGTGAGGCAGCTGTATCCATTGTATTCTGTAAATAACTACAGAATCTGGTACTTAGTGTTGAACAAGATAACAAGTGATTTAAAACAGAACATTAATATTATTTTATTCAACATAGAACTGACTAAGGCCCACTTGCACAAAAAAAATTGTCAGAAATAGTTGCTAACACGAGGCGAGGTTAAATTGGCAGTTTTCCACACGAGTTTGTCAATTTAACCTCGTGTTACCGTAACTTACTTTGAGTTAAGTTTTTCGTGCAAGTGTGCCAAGTCTCAACAGGACATAGAAATTATTGTAGCCGGAAAAACAATTTCTATAAAAAACAGTCGTCGCATCATTGTAGCGTCGTCGTGCCTTTCCAATGTAAATCACCTTATTTTAATTTCTTCACCACGGTCGAAAATCATCCACTAATCCGCACTAGGCCCGCGCTGTGGATTTATGTCCATCGCAGAAGGTCTGTGTCCCAGTAGTGGGAAAATTAAAAGGCTGATGTAAAAATAAATCACTCTAAAATTCACTATGAAAATAAGCAATCAGTAAAGTTGAAACGAAATGTTCTAACCGCTAACCGCGAAACTCCACTAAATCCGCTACTGTAGTCAGTTGTATCTAGTTAGACTTGGAACCGACCTCAAAATAGTAGAAAAAGCTAGATTTTCAAGCTTACTGTTCTAGTAAACTAACAAGCTAATCACTCTAAAAACTATACACATTTTTGTATTACGTGCTTACTATACTTGCTTACTATAAACTAGTGTAATCTAGGCATTGCTATGACCCTTGGCCCTTGCTGGCCTTGGCTTGGGTTTAGACCTGTCATACATACTGTATGGATCAGAAAGTTGTGCTGTGAAAAAGATGGACGGCAAGAGATTGCATGTAGCAGAGATGAGAATGTTTAGATAGATGTGCGAAGTGAGAATGGATAAAGTGAGAAATGACGATAGGTATTAGAAGAAGTTTGAAAGTGGCACCAGTGACAGAACAATTTAAAGGAAACCGTTTGTGCTGGTATGAGATGAAACGCATGTTACTATAAGAGTTATGAATATAAATGCGGATAGATGGAGAGAGAGGACACAACAATAAAGAAAAGGTGGATGGACTTTGTGAGGAGTGATATGAAAGAAGAGGGAGTCAGTGATAGCTTGACAGGGGACAGGACGGTATGGAAGAAGAAAACGTGTCACGCCGACCCCAAGTACCAGGATAAGGGAAGGAAGATGATGATGATGTTATGACCCTTGGCACTGCAGTTATTATTTATTTATTTAAACTTCATGTACAATGGTGATACATAGGCGGACTTAATGCAACAAGGCATTCTCTACCATTCAATTTTGGGTTTAAAAAGGACACAGCAGTGGTAGGTGTAAACAATAAAAAAATATGAACAATAATTAAAGTCGGTTTAATAAAGTACCTGACTCATGAAATACATAAATAATTTCTATAACAATAGACTAATAAATACCAAATTCTAAATGAAATTTAAATAAATAATAACTATGACGAAGACCGAGCTATGAATGAGCAGACAAATAATAGTGCCGGATTCTACGCTTAAATGAATATTTACTCTCAGCATTTTGATGTCAAGGGGAAGCACGTGCCAGAGTTTTATAGTTTAGACAGTGTAAGAATTAGATAGAAACACAGTGCAAATAAACAAATATGGAGAAGTAAGTTTTTGGAAGCTCGAAGGTTAAGAACTGCCTAACACTTTAAAATATTGGTTTTAAATAATCGGGAGTAGAAGGATCGTTCATGATGGTGAAGAGCATGCAGAGGGATCTTCTCTGACGGATAGGCAGCCTTCTAAGCTGAGTTATGTGAAGGATGTCTATACATAATTAAATAATAATAAAAAATTAATGAATTCAATATATTAAGAGCGATAACGATAGAAAAATAAATTCCAATATCACTGTTAGAATGCCACTTTGTATACAGTTCATGCTCGTCCCAGTTACTTCGCTTGGCCTTTGTTCGTCTGATAGATGGTCGACTAGTGAATGAAAATTCTTATTATACCACAAAGACGTAGCGTAGGACATTAGCTTACTTACCAAACTTCAATTTCACAACTAATATTATGTAAGTAGATGCTAAGATATAAAATTTTCGGAGGGACAAAAGAATCCAATTTATTTCGTGTAAAAGTTTGGGGAAATTACCTCGCGAACTAAGTTTTGAACTTTGAATAATTGGACGATAAAAATTGTATGATTTCTTTTAACGAGAGGCTGTTTTGTCTTGTAACTGGGAATACTGGGCTGTCTGCGGATTTCACGGAAAATAACAATATTTTCTTATAAGGATTTAAGAGAAAATTCAGAAAAAAGAAGCCGGCAGAATTGTAAAACGTCATTGTCCGCAGAACGGAAAATCGATGTCCTAGTGAGGATCGCTGAAGTCTTTCTGCGAGAAGCACAGGGCCAGTCAATTTGGCGACGCTAGACGTCTACTACGGGGGATAAACTGGGGAGGTAGTAGACGTCTGCCAGCTGAAAGGCATTATCATTTCATTGACGATGATTTGTGAGAAAATATAGGACAAGAAAGAAAAATTGTTCATTGTCACAATAACTGATAAGCCAATACATAAATTATCCTTAACTATGATTGTATTTATAGGGTATAATGCTGATTCAGCCTTTGTCTTATGAGCTTTTTTAATCTTTTCAAAGGTCATTTGATAAGCAACTTGAAGTAATTTCGAAGGAGGATGATGGTGAGGATGCCGTAAAAAGATCTCTATTCACTCGTGAATAGTACCTAAGTGCATTACTGGCACCATCCTTTTATCGTCATAAACATAATCAATCACACAATAAATCTGTATCAGGAGCACAAAGGTGCATTGAAGGAGGCATACAAATTAGAATTTTTCTTTTTTTTATTAAATTTTTGGTATTTTTTTATTGTTAATTTTTTTATGTGAAATCGTCTAATAAATTGATGAACGCCGGCTGCATGCACGAAAAAGTGACCCGTTATGCTGATTGTCCCGTTACGCGCATTTTTCCGTTGCGCTCATTGTTCTGTTACTATCAGAGCGAGCCCAATCTCGGTGGCAGAAATAGACTATGCGACGCTGCAGGACTAAAATCAACAGCCGGCAGCGGAAAATGGTTATTTGAATAGGACGTGGCTGGCTAAAAAGAGCGGTGCGCATCTCATACAGGGACATTCGAGTAAGATCGGGCACGGTTCCTTCCGTGAGTACCTGATTAGGATTGGGTGAGAGGCCACGGTAAATTACCATCATTGTAGAGGCAACTTGGATTCTGCAATACACACGCTCGAGGAGTGGTTTCTTGGGCCTTTGAGCGCTGGGTCTTAGTCGCCAGGATCGGGCGAGACCTCTCTCTACCAGTATTAGTGAGGAATATGGTAGCGGAGACAGAAAACTAGAGAGAAATAGCCACCGAGAGGAATCGTGAGAAGGCCTAACCCACTCGGAGAAGAAGGCATCATGGAGGCAGCCACCTCGATGTTGACACGCCGAAACCCAGCCTCATTTAAGGCTAGTGGGACTTCGGGGTTTTGGGCGCTCGGAGTGGGGACTCTGTCCGTCCACCGAGTGACCTCAGGCAAGACAGTGGCAAATCGATCACCGTACACAGTGAGGCTAAAGGGAGACTCCTTTATAGTCTTCCCAAGGATGTGGTATTTTAAGTAGTGCTGATGGTGATCACCGGTTTGGTTTTAACGAGGTAGAAATACCACACAGCCTGTTTTTAGGGTTCCGTACCCAAAGGGTAAAAACGGGACCCTATTACAGAGACTCCGCGGTTTTTTTTTATGTTTAAATATAGTGTATGACAATATTTATTCTGTGGTATAACATCGTCTTGGAATACTGTAAGATGTTGTACTTACTGGTGTAAAATAAATAAATGACTAACTTATTTGAAGAACTCTTTGTGTCTGAAAAAATCTATTCAATGACCTACTCAGCTAACTAGGTACTAAACTGTCAGTTTAAATTCTATCTATAAGTTTAGGTTACTTTAACAACGAACGGTTCCAAGCTTTTTCCGGAATATCCTTCGGGTATCACTTCCTGAGAGTTTCCAGTTTCCACTTAAAAAAGTTCTTTCACCGTTAAGAAAAAAGTTTAATTTATAATTTTGTATTATAAAACTTCCGTCCTATGGAAAGACACATTTTTGTTTCTAATTTGAAAATAATGACAAGAAATACAAAATTTTGTTTGAAAATGTAAAATATTACTAAAGAGTTGTATAATAATTAAAAACATAAAAAGCGTTTTTATTCCTTATCAATATAAAATTATATTTTTTACTTTATGATTGACATGCATCATGATTTTCTAAATGTTTGTAGAAGTTTATTAGTGTTAGCTAGTAAGGACCTCTCAACGAGTTAAGGCTGCAGTCCTCTCCACACGGTTCTATCCTTCGCTATTTCCATACAGTCTTTTCCTGCAGTCTTCTGTATTTCATCTAAATACTAATACAAAGAAAAAAAAAGAGCACATAAATAATATATTTCCTAAAATAAATTTAGCACTTAATTTGAAGTGGAACACACATAACATCATGCCTGTATTCGCTGAAGGATTGAGCAGAGGTGCATTTGTAATACATCTACATTTCACCAGTTATGTTTAAGCCAATGTAATAGAGGGAGACTCTGGGTTGCTACCGAGAAATTCCAGATGGAAAGACCAAATAACACTTTTCCTGACCTAGGAATTGAACCTAGTACCCCAAGCTCAGCAATAGTGACCACTAGACCAACGAGGTGGAACATCTTACTTCACACTAATATTATAAATTAAAAGTTTGGATGGATTTGTGTGTCGCAGTTTGGAGGTTTGTTTGTTACTCATTTACGCCTGAATGGTTGAGCGGATCTGGATGAAAATTGACACGGAGATAGATTTATAGTCTGGAATAGCATATAGGCTACTATACATCCCGGTAAAATGTTCCCTTAGTTTCAGAAAACACTTTTCACGCGGGCGAAGCCGCTGGCAGAAGCTGATATTATTATTAACGCCTGTCAAAAATATATTAGCAACATTTCGCACCCATGTGTCTTATTGCGAACAGAAAGTGAATAGGAAATTATTTCTAAATCACTACATAAAAGATAAGCAAGCTTGTTAACAAAGTCAGTAAAAACAAAACCAATAATATTATATAGGAGCCATGCTTTTAGCATCGCACTTAATATAGAAGACGCTTGTTTCGTACTGAGAATGTGGTCTTAGGAAGAGCGGATTATGCAATTTTCTGGTATACTGGCATAGTACTGTTAATCGATTGGAGTAAAATAATGATAGGCGTGTTTGTACGTTTTGAGGATTTATTCCTGTTGATTGAATTAGTTTTACAATATGATTGTACCAGCGCCGACGATCAGCGAGAAGCGAGTATAGCTTGAAACTAGATACGAGTTGGTGAGCAGCGAGAAGCGAATGTGTAGTTCCGATTTTTTTGTCACTCGGCTTTATAGCTCGCTTATGCGAGTGTTTTTGTGCGACGGGTGATTACTCACACTTTTACTCGCAATGGGCTGCCTGTCCTTGGTAAACGCTGGTTGATCTCTCGGCGTGATTTCGGAACGCCATGCGAGCATCACTCACTGAGTGAGTATCGCTGAGCGAGTATTATCTTTGATAGCTCTTGTCGCTGCTACAAACTAGCGGTGAGAGAGTTCACGCCAGCAGTGTGAACAGCCAGCAATCAACTATTAATATAATGTGTCTCTTTTATTGACACGGGATCTATATATTTTGTCCGTTACTTCAGCGAGAAAATAGTCGATAGCTAATCACTTCCTTGTCGGCGGTAGGACAAGTGCCTAAGACCTGTCGGCTCTTTGACAAATTATATTCTCTGTATAAATCCTTATCTTTTACATGTCACTTCAAAAGCAAACAGAAGTAATTTCTTTGAGCTTGCATGCTATAATTAGGTGTCACAGTCATCATCCTCATCATTTCAGCCAAAAGATGTTCACTGCTGGACATAGGCCTCCCATAGTGTCCCCACATCTATCCGTTATAAGCGTCTTGCATCCAGCTGATTTCCGCAGTCTTAACCAGGTCTACGGTCCACTTAGAGGGAAGCCTTCCAACGCTGCGTTTTGTAGTACGCGATCGCCACTCTAAAACTTTTCGGTCCCATCGGCCATCCGTCTGTGAGCAATACCCACTACCACTTATGTTTGGCAATTCTTCAGGCTATGTGAACGACCCTGGTTCTTCTGTGGATGTTTTCATTTCTGATCTCTTTCTGTTATCACAGTAGGTACTTTATTTCATATCTCACTCTCTACTGGACCTATGTTTGCATTATTAAATATGCAGCAAATTCTCACTAACACTATGCGATGTCTAAATATATGTCTAAGGCTTAAATATTTTTCAACCTTGCGCAGCATATTAACAGTGTGCTCTAATTGGGATATTATATTTAGGTGGCTTAGTGTCGCTTATCTAATATTCGTGAAAACGGGAAGCAGACATAATAGCACTTATGATTAAATAACCTAAGCACCAAACAGACAAGATATTTAGAACGCTCGTCGCTAGTAGTGAGCATAACCCCTGAGTTATGGCTCAGGGGTTATATTTGTATAGTGTATTGTGTATATCCGATAACATTTCTTGAACTATTTGTAATTAAGCCAAATTAATTATTTAATTAATTAAATATACAGACATGCGATCATATGTACTTATTTAGAACTTCTACGAAATAATACATTCAAATAAGGGAATTTAACCAGTTATTTATCTGGTGTTCGAAAGTAGGACACTGCTGTATACGTAATTTCAATAAAAACAAGTTGGTAATGACGTCGACTGATCCATGTATCTCGATAGATAATAATCATTACGTATTTCGCACGAAAGTCATTTGTTAATTGACTGTTTTTTTAGAGTCTCGTACCCAAGTGGTAAAAACACGACCCTATTACTAAGACTCCGCGTTCCATCTGTCTGTCTGTCTGTCGGTCACCAGGCTGTATCTCATGAACCGTGTTAGCTAGGCACTTGAAATATTCAAAGATGATGTGTTTCTGTTGCCGCTATAACAACAAATACTAAAAACAGAATAAAATAAATATTTAAGTGGGGCTCCCATACAACAAACGTGATATTATTGCCGTTTTTTGCGATAATTGTACGGAACCCTTCATGCGCGAGTCCGACTCGCACTTGGCTGGTTTTTCAACCTTGCAAAGAATTCACCTCTGCATTTCATTGTAAAAATAATTCTCAGTTGCACAAACTATCAGACTATTCCAAACTCATATTATAGATTCATCATCTTTTTGCCCTAATTGAGGCAGCATGTCTTCTTAATCAATGTTTTTTAAATATAATTGTACGCTCGTGTTTGACCACTATTTCGCATCTCGTAAGCGATGATGTGGTCATCGGTGAAGCACGCTTGCGCTTGCCTAGAAGCAACCTATTCACTCTTGACTTAAAGGCCCCTGGGTTGTAAAAAAAGACTCCAACAGAGAGTTCCACTCCATTGATAGCTGTACCCACAATGAAAGTATCCGGGATCTCAATAGTCGTCTTTTTTCTAGCTATTTGATCTCCACCCAATCGATTCCATCGTTTCTTTGAGTTTCCTCTTATCTTATAACTAGTGGCTCTGTGAGCTGCAGATCTCTTTTGATATTTTGTCGATTCAGTTTGTTAATTTTTCAAGATGGCTACAGCATTTACAAAAAAATTCAAGAACTAAACCTTTTCTGATTTTCTTTCGATAAAAAAGCCAAATAATTAACAAACCTGCTCACAAAATTTTACTAGAATCGGATGAGAAATGCAAACATCCGCCAAACATCTGGACATACGAAAGAATTTTGTCCAAGCTGAAACGGATAAGCTTCGCTCGCTCGGTTAACTATTCACATTCATAATCAAAACGTTCCTCACGAAAACATGTTTCTCATTCCTTCGCATCATATACAAGTGTTTATGATTCGTCTCCATCTGATTGCCACACAATTTCTTGGTCACCAGTGCCTCTTTTAGACTTCACACTAATTATCATATTCTATCTATTCTCGGAACGCCAGACCCAACCCAGACTCAAATAGACATAATACAAATACAAACAAATGTTAGTTCCTTACGAGGTTTGGACACTTCATGACAGCTATTCTGCCAACGGTGCCATTAATACAGAGTGTAACGAAAAGGTGCGATACTATTTAAAAACTGTTTCTGTTTCTGCCCGTGTATATCAATAAATTTCTAGCCAATTATCAAAAAAAAACCATGCAAAGTTGTTGTCAGCTGACCTAAATTTGTCTGTAGATTGGTCCTTGGCAACAAAAATTTTACTGCAATTTCTCCAACACTACCTACTTACAACTACTGCATTCCTTTTTGGCTGGCTTCATTAAAAGGAGGTGAGTCAAGGAATGCATTAAGCATTCAACGAGTTTAATAAAATGCATTTACATCGATTTCGCCGCGATTATTGGGATCGATTTACTCGATTCTTACTTTATCATTTTCCATTTCGTAAAGAAAACTTGCTATGTGATTCCATATTAATTTTATTAACTTGTTTTAAATGGTTTTTGACTTATCTCCAATAAATAATTTCCGATGTTCTTCTCGATGATGTTATGTTATACATGCATGCGTGTACGATTTAAGGCGCTATATACGCCCCAATGTTAACGCAGTACTGACCGTGCGCCCGCTCGATGCCAAAATATCAATATTGAACCTCCTTTTAAATAGTTTTGTTTGCAATATATTATTTGATTTACATATGCTATGTTAGTTATGAAGAAATTCCAGCCATCAATTTTTCTGTGTAAAAATATTTTTAAACATCAAAGTCGTTTTGGAGGAGTTACCAAAAGTTGCGAAAAAATATCGTGTTGTTAATTATTTTTTTAAAGCAAAACTATTAGTTACACGAAAAAACCTTGTGTTCAAAATTATGTACATGAATCAATAATAAATATATATTTTTTTCAAACATTTTAACCTAGCCGTTACTAAGGAGTATGTTTAAGGTATAATAGGTACCTTAAGGTGTGCCCTTAAGGTACCTATTATAGGTATCAAAAACGTTAAAAAAAATCTAGCGTCTCCCTGCTTGAACTAAAGTTATTCTTCACTTTGTAGTAGTTCTTACGGATTCCATATTCTTTATTATAAAAATTCCTTAGCACTTACTCTGACACCTTAAAAACCCTCGACTTCAGACCCAAAGCTTTACCCTCCAACATTCACCGCCAAAAAAAGAATCTCTCATTATCATACATCAAAAATAATCACAATCGTACCCATTTCCACGTTCAGGTTAATGCCGCGCCGTGCCAGTTCCGCTTATGAGTAAAGTTTTGTATCTGGTTTTGTTTTTTCGTTTTTTGAAACCAGCTTCCGAAATTGAAGTTATGTTTCACTTTGTAATGTTTTTATTTGGCAGTCGGTTATATTTTTTCGTAAAAAAGCTTTTGAATTTTCAATTTTTATATGTGGTATCTAGTGGGCAAGTTCTATTGTAATATACAATAATCAGACATGCATTGCAGCAATCCGAAGAGGTATGCCGTCATTAATTGAAGAGTTCTGTTGTATATCTCAAAAGTTCTTCATCAGATCTTTACCACATTTATATGGAATACCTTGCAAAAGAGTATCCTTTTAAATACAAAAATTATTTTCAAAAACGGAGATATTGGTGAACATACATAAAAAATACATACTGTCGAACATAAAGGCTTTTTTAGAGATTTTCTTTTAAAATGAAATAAAACACATAAAAATAAATTTCATTGCCATGGTATTTATTGGTTTTGTTTAAAATATAGTCTTAAGCCATTAGTGCTTATACATGACTTGAGGCATATGGGCGCCACGGCTGGCTCAAATGAAGCGTAATCAGAAAATAAAAAAAGTTAATTCAAAAAATCGAAAAATCCCCACTGCTTAAAAAGCGAACTAAAAAGCCGTAAACAAGAAGAAAATCATGTTGTGCAGTCGGAGGATACGTATTCGCGAGCTGGCTGACCAAAACCACTGGCTGACGTATCCTCCGACTGCACAGCATGATTTTCTTCTTGTTTACGGCTTTTAGTTCGCTTTTTAAGCAGTCGGGTTTTTTGATTTTTAAAATTATTTTTTTTTATTTATAACTTTTTAGTTATTTTTTTTTTAGATTTCGATACATTTAAACATATAAGTATTATATATTTTTGAAATCACCTCTTAAAACCCTTTATTTTGATACCCCACACGATGGGTTAGGAAGTAAAAAAAAATTTTATCCCCCACAATATGGCGCCCAAAATCCGCCATTTTTCTATTTTCCAATTTTAATGTAGCCAGTGACACTTTCAGGGTTAAGACGAATCGATTGACGTATAAATCACCAGAATCGGCCGACGCGTTTGGTCTCTGGAATGCCACATAGGAACAAACATACATTCATACATACATACTAAGACTGATAAACACATTACCCTCCTTCGGCAGTCGGGTATAAAAACACCACCGCCACCAGAATGTTACCGTCAATGGAGAGCGCTATAGAGCCATGATTGCCGACTTTTTGTTCCTCAGTTGAATTGTATTGATGTGGCAGGGCTTTGGTTTTAACAAGATGGTGCAACATGCCACACAGCAAGCGACACCATTAATTAATTGCGGTAAACATTTGATGAGCGCATAAACTCGCGTAATGGAACTGTGAACTAGTCTTCACGATCGTGTGATCTCAACCCTGGATTACTTTCTTTGGCATAATGTGAAGTCACCTAGTCTACGCAGATAAACCACAGACATTGGACCACTTGGAAGTCAACATTCACCGCGTTATTGCCACTATACGGCACCAGTTGTTCGATAAAGTGGTCAACGATGACTTCCCTATTACGCTTCATTCGAGCCCATATGCCCGAAATCATGTAATGGCATAAAAATATCTTTTAAACAAAGCCAATACCATGGTAATTAAATTTATTTTTTACGTGTTTTATTTCATTTAAACACCAAATTTCTAAAAAAAAAAAACACTTTAGAACCGCCTTCTTTTTAGAAATTCGGTTAAAAATAATCACAATCGCACTCATTTCCACGCTCGCGTTAAGGCTCCACCAGTTCCGCTCATGAGTAAAGTTTCCTCTGCCATTATACAGATAAGGGCGAGAATTGAACGCATTTAGTTGATATCTTAGAATTAAACGAACCTTCGGATGGCTACGTATTGTACTGATGGTGATATAGGGGCAACTTCTTATCGTTGCTACTTGAATGTTGAGTTGACGCGCGTTGTACGCGGTTTTCATGCCAAGTTTTATGTCACTGTATAACGCTCAGTGTGCACGCCTACGGTTAGGAGAGCCGCAGGTACAGAGACCGCTCTAACGGATGGCCGCCAGATGTGCGGCATGAGCCCCGTCCAGGCGCCCGCGCTGGCCCCGGGCCCGCTGGCCGGCCAGTCAGTAGACATTCGAGTCCAGTCGCGCACGCTAGATAGATCGGGTATTTTACGGTTCTAGCTCGTTCCCGCCAAAACTATTGTCGTAGCTTTAAGTTTAGTTGTACGAATATTTAGTGATATACTGTTGTTAGCGCATAAGAACATTAATGTACAAAGTGTTGTGTGTATTAAAGTGTTTATCGTGGCATAAACTGAAATCGTTTTATTACGACACCTAGCCGCGCTTAAAGTGACGCCCAACTTGCGGCCACATACTGTCAAATTACACGTGCTGTCAAAAACCGCGTGATAACCACGTGGTGTTGTAAACGCAGTTAAGTGTAACAGTGTGTGAACGAACCAACCCTAAAGGTTATCATGCCACGAACGACGCGCGCAACCAGAGCTATCAACAGCAAGGCGATGGAACAGAATAACGACAGTTATTCCGACGAGGACTGCGAATCGATGGTGGAGTCGCGCGCCCATGCGGGCGCCGCTGCCACCCACGCATACGCAACCGAGGAGACGCGCGCCCAGGGGGGCGCCGCCCTCGACCACACGCTCGGCGGGGCCCACATTGGAGCTCCTGCTGCAGCGGACCACATGCTTGGCGGGGCCCGTACCGGCGCTCCTGCCTCAGCAGACTACACGCTCGGCGGGGCCCATATCGGCGCGCCTGCCGCAGCGTTCAACACAGAACGGCTCCTATCCACCATGATGGAGTCGTTCACCAGAATGCAGGCGGAGACCAACCGCACATTAGTGGAAAGCCTAAGATCCCTACATCATGGCAACCACGTGGCGGCGGCATCGCCCATGGCGAACGCGCCCGCGACTTCCAGCGGCGGTAACTTCGCGAAGTGTACCGCGAGATTCGACGGGCAGTCACGCGACACCGAGGTACTGGAGGCATTCATAGATGCAGTGGAGGTCTACAAGGAGTGTGCCGACGTGACCGATGAGCACGCGCTACGCGGCCTCTCCATGTTGCTGAGCGGCGACGCGGCGGTGTGGTGGCGTGGCGCGCGGACCGGCGTCACCACGTGGACGGACGCGCTCGCGCGCCTTCGCGCCGCCTACGGCGTACAAAGGCCTGCATACCGGGTGCTGCGCGAGATATTCGCGCACGAACAAAGTGAAAGTGAACGTGCTGAAGTGTTTATATCTAAGGTACGCTCTTTATTAGTTAAATTACCCTATATTGTTCCTAGTGTTATGGTAGTAGATATAGTGTACGGCCTTTTACACCGTCGAATACGAAAACGTTTGTCGCGAGATAGTGTTAGTAATATTGATCTTTTGTTAGAGCGAGCAAGAACCGTGGAAGATTCGATCTTAGAGCTAAGTAGACACGCGATCGTTTCCGCGGATAATCCGAACCTACCCAGAGTCGTTGACCGTGGTACTTCTAGCCCGAGCGCAACCTTAGGTTCCATTCCCACCTCTAACTCTGACGATAAACGAAATCGCATTCGATGCTCGTACTGCAAAGCATTCGGTCACCCGACTAACGAATGTCGGAAGGCTACGAAAGTCGGCAGTGATAGCACTGATAACGCGAAGGTAAATGCAAGTGCGAGCAACGGTAAAAGTACAATACGTTGTTACGGATGCGGCCAGCCAGGGGTAGTCAAGTCAAAGTGTGAGACTTGTTTAAATAAAGCCGCACATGCCAAACCGTCCGAGTTCAACGTCGTAAAAGGCGATTGTTGCACGATGACGTCATCGCACCCATTGGTTACAATAGGAGTAGTAGGTAAAGAAGGGGTAGCGATCGTCGATACCGGGGCCACGCATTGTGTTGCCAGCCCATCACTACACGCGTTGTTAGTAGACAACGACGTCCGGTTTAAAGAAACGGAACGGTACATTGGACTCGCCGATGGCTCCTGTCATAAGAAAGTAGTAAAGACGGCTACAGTACCTGTCACCCTAGGTGGTCGGAGAGTCGACACCGAGTTTATGGTATTCTCCGGAGACGACACCAGGACACTTTTAGGTCGCGATTTCATCGCAAACGCAGGTATTGTAATCGACATAGGCCATGAGTCATGGTATTTTGCAGATAGTCCAGGAGATCGGTTCCCGTTTAAGCACTCCTACTCATTAAACAGCGCAGCCGTGATGCACACAGATGTCTGTAAGGTGTCATTGCGGCAAGTAAAAGGTAAGACTCTATCGCCGGAGCACAGAGCCGCACTCAAGGAGTTACCACAACACAGACTCGCTCAGTTCGCTTCGGTCGTACCTCCTACAAACTTCGCCGTTCATGGAATGAAGGTAAGTGAGACACAGGAACCTCTGGTTTCTCCTCCTTCTAGATTATCCCCGCCTATGACAGAGGCTCTCGAGAAGGAACTGCTGGTATCGTCACCGATCCTGCGCCAGACTGATGCGACATTACCTTTCGTCCTCAGTACTGATAACGGTGGGTATGCTCTCGGAGCAGATTTACTCCAGGGGGAGGGGACCGATGAACTCCCATTCGCAGATGCCAGCCGACTCTTGACCCCAGCCGACCTGCGCGGGAACCCGAACAATGACCCGGAGGTAACTAAGATTGTTGACGCTCAAGAGCCCGACGATCTCTCTAGGGGGAGAGTATGGACAAGCAGAGGATACGGGCCCGCCGATGGTGTCCCGTACAGCTACTGTCCTGAGAACGGGGAACACGACACCGCCAGTCTAGTGACCCCGAAACAAGAAGGTGCCAAAGTATTGGCCGAGTACCATGATGCACCCACCGCTGGTCACATGGGCGCGGAACGTACGCTGCAACGTTTAGCTGGTAAGTATTACTGGCCGGGAATGCGTTCCTACGTTACCCAATGTAAAAAATGTGTTAGTCGCCAACGATATAAAGCAGCCACAAGGATTTCATCAGTACCCCTAGATGCCCGTGACGTCTACGAGAACGCCCAGGCAGCGCATAAAAGATATGCTGATGAATATCGTCGGCCTGCTCCTGATTATAAGGTTGGTGACCTGGTTCTGCTAAGAACTAACAACACCGGAAGAGGGCAGTCACCGAAGTTCATCCCTCGCCGCGACGGACCATACAAGGTCCAGGCCGTGGTCAGCCCCACCACTTACATACTAGAGCGCCTCAGCGATGGCACGGTGCTAGGCAAGTATCACGCTTCCGTGCTGACACCCTTCGTTGGTCGCATCCAAGCTCCAGTACAAGAGAAGCGTAAGAGGGGAAGGCCTCGTAGAAGCTAACCCAAACGCGAGGACGTTCGTTAGGGTTAGAGGGGGAGACTATAACGCTCAGTGTGCACGCCTACGGTTAGGAGAGCCGCAGGTACAGAGACCGCTCTAACGGATGGCCGCCAGATGTGCGGCATGAGCCCCGTCCAGGCGCCCGCGCTGGCCCCGGGCCCGCTGGCCGGCCAGTCAGTAGACATTCGAGTCCAGTCGCGCACGCTAGATAGATCGGGTATTTTACGGTTCTAGCTCGTTCCCGCCAAAACTATTGTCGTAGCTTTAAGTTTAGTTGTACGAATATTTAGTGATATACTGTTGTTAGCGCATAAGAACATTAATGTACAAAGTGTTGTGTGTATTAAAGTGTTTATCGTGGCATAAACTGAAATCGTTTTATTACGACACCTAGCCGCCCTTATAACTGTCAATATTGACGGGGATAAAAATGTTTGAATGTTTTTGAACGGTCGACGGTGCGGCACTGTCGCCAAGAAGTAACCTATTAACTCTTGATTTACCACTAGGTATCAGGAAACACAGATTCCGGTAATTTACGTGTCTAAAACTTTTTTACCCGACTGCCGAATATTGACTGATAAATACATTACTCTCCGTAATGTGTTTATCAGTCTATGTATGTATGTTTGTTCCAATGTGGCGTTCTAGAGACCAAACGCGTTGGCCGATTTTGTTGATTCTTACGTTAATCAATTCGTCTTAATCTTGCCACTGGCTATATTAGTTTAAATTTTTGGGCGCCTTATTGTGGAGCAACATTTTTTTTTTCTTCCAAACCCATCGTGTGGGGTATCAAAATAAAGGGTTTTAAGAGGTGCTTTCAAAAATATATAACACTTATATGTTTAAATGTACCTAATTCTAAAAGGAAAATAACTAAAAAAATATAAATAAAAAAAGTTAATTAAAATAGACAAAAAGCCCGACTGCTTAATATTTTGAAAAAGACGTAAACAAGAAGAAAATCATGCTGTGCAGTCGGAGGATACATCTGGTTTTGGTCAGCCAGCTAGCGAACATGTTGTTTTAAACAGTCGGGTTTTTTTACCTGACTGCCGAAGGAGGTTAATGTGTTTATCAGTCTATGTATGTATGTAAGTATGTATGTATGTATGTATGTTTGTTCCTATGTGGCGTTCTAGAGACCAAACGCGTGGGCCGATTTTGATGGTTCTTACGTCAATCGATTCGTATTAACCCCGCGAGTGTCACTGGCTACATGAAAATTGGAAAATAGGAAAATGGCGGTTTTTGGGCGCCATATAGTGGGGGCCCAAATTTTTTTTTTCTTGCGATCCTATCGTGTGGGGTATCAAAATAAAGGATTTTAAGAGGTGATTTCAAAAATATATATCACTTATATGTTTAAATGTACCTAATTCGAAAAATAAATTAACTAAAAAGTTATAAATAAAAAAGTTAATTTAAAAATCAAAAAACCCGACTGCTTGAAAAGCGAACTAAAAAGACGTAAACAAGGAGAAAATCATGGTGTGCAGTCGGAGGATACGTCTGGTTTTGGTCAGCCGGCTCGCGAAGATGTATCCTCCGACAGCACAGCATGATTTTCTCCTTGTTTACGTCTTTTTAGTTCGCTTTTCAAGCAGTCGGGTTTTTTGATTTTTTTAATTAACTTTTTTTTTTGAAGAAGTTCTATCATCCAAGACTCACAAAGATCACGACACATCGATTGTGAACCATTGATCTTCTTCTTTATATACATTGTAATACCTGTGTTCACAAATAAATATTGATTGATTGATTGACACTTTAGTTTTAGTAGAGTGCGACTGCTCTTTTGATCCTTGACTGTACAAATCATGCGTGTGACTTTCCACTACCTGGAAGATTGCCAATACTCAGTCAAACTGTATAACAATCATTTCATGACTGACTAAAATACTAATACATGCAGCCTGAATGCCTGTGCTTATTCAAAGTCAAAGTCAAATATATTTATTTCAACTAGGCCAATAAGCGGCACTTTTGAACATCAAACATTATTAAATCTAAATTAAAAATGTACAAGTAATAAAAATAAATTATTATAAAAAAAATATTAAGTAGCAGTATCGACTAGCTCAGGGGGATTGTGACTGGCGGATTATTGGCGGCCTTATTATAATAGTAATAGTAAAAACCTGTCAAGTGCGTGTCGTACTTCACACATTTATGGCTCCGTACCAAACCGCAAAATCAAGTTGGTTGTAATAGAAAAAATGAGAGAATTTCAAAGCAAAAATCCGATTTATCAATATATTGGTATAGCTCTCGCCAAACTTCTTGGCCGCCCTAAAGTTGGCTACAATGGCTGCGCAGTAGTAAATCTGAAACAAAAACAGCACGGATCTGTGCCTTGCGCATCGGAAAGTCAACTTCAGGGCGGCCAAGAAGTTTGGCGAGAACTACATTTGTTAGTAAAATATACGTAGCAATAAACATTACCACCAAAGGCGAACGGCAGGCTTGTATTGGAATTTCGTACCGCTAATAAAATTTCGTGTTTTGAGATATTTTTTTAATATGATAGATGATCCCTTTTTTACCCGACTGCCGAAGGAGGGTAATGTGTTTATCAGTCTATGTATGTATGTATGTATGTTTGTTCCTATGTGGCGTTCCAGAGACCTAACGCGTTGGCCGATTTTGATGATTCATACGTCAATCGATTCGTTTTAACCTTGCGAGTGTCACAGGCTACATTAAAATTGGAAAATAGATAAATGGCGGCTTTTGGGCGCCCTATTGTGGGGGGCCAATTTTATTTTTTCTTCCAAACCCATCGTGTGGGGTATCAAAATAAAGGGTTTTAAGAGGTGATTTCAAAAATATATAACACTTATATATTTAAATGTACCTAATTCGAAAAAAATGCTAACTAAAGAGTTATAAATAAAAAAGTTTATTAAAAAATCAAAATACCCGACTGCTTAAAAAGCGAAATAAAAAGACGTAAACAAGAAGAAAATCATGCTGTGCAGTCGGAGGATACATCTGGTTTTGGTCAGCCAGCTTGCGAATATGTATCCTCCGACTGCACAGCATGATTTTCTTCTTGTTTACGTCTTTTTAGTTCGCTTTTTAAGCAATCGGGTATTTTGATTTTTTTTAACTTTTTTATTAAATTGTTAGATTTTTAGAAGTTGGAACGTAAAAGTTACAACCTGTTTTATATTTTAAGTTTATGTGCTAGTTGGTACTAGTTTACTAATATGTAGATTGTTAGATATAGGTAAATGTTACATAATTATTGTTACATTATGTGTAAAGTAAATTGTTTGTTGTTATCTTTGTAGTGTTTTCTTACCATTGAGATAGTAGATTGAGGTGAGGATCGTACCTACTCAGGGCATTAGCAGATGCCTAAGACCAGCAGCGGACTGCAACAGTTTGGTAATGATGAGTTTGATTATATTTAATGTTATTTCTATTTCTAAATAATTAATGATCATTTCAATATTTGTGTTATTTTACATAAGGCAACTTCTAAAAATACAAGTCCGTTTAGTGTACGATTTTATTACGTTTATATATTAAAATCTTCTTATTGATATAATTAATTAACCCAAAGTTCTAAAAATAGTAAACTTATTAACACTTATTAAGGCATCTAAGCCATTTATTTTCATGTAAGAAAATAAATGGCTTAGATGCCTTAATAAGTGGTACAAATTCTATAACTGAATAACAAAAAAGTATGCGGTACAAAATCTGTCGTTTACCTTTGAAATTGCCGGTCAGTGGGAAGTTAGAAAATTCTTCGGAATAAAATTTTGTAACTAAAAGCTGACTTTAATGCCTTCTCATTCCTTTGTTTTCCAATTTTTTTTTAAACAAAGAACACAGTTTTTATCTACTCACAAGTTCTAAACAACGAAATGCCATTTGATGGGGTATGCCAATTTTTTTTATTCGCGTCTTGTTTTATGGGAGGGAGCACTCTTAAAATCAATTAAAATATGTTTTGTCAATTTATATGGCTTTGGGTCAACAAGATGTTTATGCTGTTACTGAAGATATGATATAATTGTAAATATAATTTGAAGACTGTAGCTCCAACTGTTTGGCTATAAAAGCTGTGTGGCAGTCGACGGACAGACAGACGGACATGTGAGTGACAACAGTAGGGTTCCGTTTGGACCCTTCGGGTACGAAACCCTAATAAAAAAATATTGAAATATGACCACTACAAAAAGTTATGCGTGGTCAATACATAAAAAAATATATACATGTTGAATTGAGAACCTCCTCCTTTTTTTCGTCGGTTAAAAAAGTATCAACAGTCAAGAGAAGGTTGATGGCTCTTTTTTTCAATTTGTGCTATCTAACTGTGTTATGGATGGGTTAGATGTGTACAGAATCGACCGGCAGTAATTAAATACTCGTAAGTCAAGTTAGCACAAGGTCAAGTTCTTTAGAATCTAGTCACTTATGCATAATGTAGTATCTTTCCTTAACTACTCACTTATGTAATTTATTTTGAAGTATTTCCTGGTTGAGTTTTTTATAAGATTCCTAACTGATTTTATTATACGAGTATTTTTTATTTGGGCGCACGGTTGTATATGAACAAATATTTGTATGACCCGCAGATATTGTTCCGGCTCTGGGTGTTTGTGTATGTGAGTTTATATGTTTGTAAACGCACCCACGATACAGGAAGAAATTCCTAGTGTGGGGCAACGTTTTTTTTTTTTTTAAATAATTAATTATGAAATAAGAAAATAAATTTAGCTAAGCTTAGAAACTAATCTAGCGGATTACCTAAAGCAGCACCTACTTACGATGAGTAACTTAGGATCAAAAATTGAAAAGACGTTAATCTAATAATATTTTTATTTACATAACAAAAAATCCATTTACTCTAACTACGTTTTACCTTTACACTCACACTACTAGTGATATTTTTATACAAAACATACAAGACAGTAATCAATACTGCAAGTATAGCTAATAGTCCTAGCAGTAACGTGAATACTAGTTCTAGTTCTAGGTACTGCGCCCACGACATGTTGGCGGCGGGCGCGCGCAGATGTCTCGCGCCGCCGTGACGCAGCAAGTGCTCCGTCCACCACACGGCGCGCTCCAGTGGAGGCATAGGTTCATCCTTTATTACATTTCGCAATTTTTCGATGTTGCGGCGATAACTGGAAATAAAAGAATCAATTTTTGAAAAGCATAATTATATGATATAGCAAAGCATTGGCTGGTTATCTTCCATTTGTCACCAAACGGACACAAATCCAGGCTAATCCTGAGGAATTCTATTATGGAAAATCCAATGATACGTTTGCCCAAAGCTTGCAACCAACGAAGCAATGAAGCATTCATGACTACTGCCTTGAAAGAAGAATTTTATGTAATACAAGCTGTTCCCCGCGGCTTCGCTCCCGTGGGCCACCCCACAGGATCCGTTTTCAGGATAAAAAAAATAGCCTATGTCACTCAGGAATAATGTAGCTTTCTATTGGTGAAAGAATTTTTTAAATCGGTCCAGTAGTTTCGGATCCTATTCGGTACAAACAAACAAACAATAAAATCTTTCCTCTTTATAATATTATTATTATTATATAGTATAGACTAGCACTTCGCCCGCGACTTCGTTCTCATGATCCGTATTTTATCCTACAGATAACAGGTTGAAGGACACACACGGAATACAGATACAGAATTGAGTGGACTTGTAGAAGAGTATACCTAACAAGACAAACATTTTTAATTTAAATGCCCGGATCTAGTTTGTTCCTTAATTTCTACGTCTTTTCAACTGTTATTGAATGTTGTCTAACAATCTCTTATCTAGGTACTCCGTACCTTTATCTAAGTTAAGTTTTTATAGCCTAGCTTAAACCTTATCTTTCCAAAGAGTTATTAGTTTATTCTTCTTTCGATTCAAATTTCTCTAGTAACGAGATAAGTTTTTAATACCATCCTTTAAATATGAATGGCTAAGGATAAGAATTAAGTGACCTAAGAACATTTATGATATTATTACCCGTGGCTTTGCTCCTATATCACACTAAAATCATGCATTTTATCATGGCTGTATTCCCTGATGGGCAAGTCAGAGTTCATAATTATCATGATCAGCCTTATAATGTTCCCACTGCTGGGACACAATCATCCTCTCTGTGAGAGGGAATGGGCTTTAATCCACTACGCGGGCCCAGTGCGGGTTGGTGAATGTCACATGTCTTAAAATTTTTAGTTTTTGGACATGCCGGTTTCCTCACGATGTTTTACTTCGCCGTTTTAAGAGCAGTGGTGATGAAATAATTTACACAAAGTAAAGTGCCAGCCTGGGTTCGAGCTCACGACCTACGACACGTAAGCCGGGGTCGTTACTACTGGGCCACTGATCCTTTTTACCCGACTGCCGAAGGAGGGTAATGTGTTTATCAGTCTATGTATGTGTGTATGTATGTATGTTTGTTCCTATGTGGCGTTCCAGAGACCAAACGCGTTGGCCGATTTTGAAAATTCATACGTCAATCAATTTGTCTTAATCTTTCGAGTGTCACTGGTGACATTAAAATTGGAAAATAGAAAAATGGCGGCTCTTGGGCGCCATATTGTGGGGTCCCAATTTTATTTTTCCTTCCTATACCATCGTGTGGGGTATTAAAATAAAGGGTTTTAAGAGGCGATTTCAAAAATATATAACACTTATATGTTTAAATGTACCTAATTCGAAAAAAAATGTTAACTAAAAAGTGTTATATAAAAAGAAAAAAGAAAAAGAAAGAAAAATTGTTTATTCTGCACAAACTAACCCCAAAAAAAATAAAAAATAATACAAAAATTCAAATAACCCGACTGCTTAAAAAGCGAACTAAAAGACGTAAACAAGAAAAATAACATGCTGTGCAGTCGGAGGATACATCTGGTTTTGGTCAGCCAGCTCGCGAATATGTATCCTCCGACTGCACAGCATGATTTTCTTCTTGTTTACGTCTTTTTAGTTCGCTTTTTAAGCAGTCGGGTATTTTATAATAACATAGTGTAAACTTTACAAACCTGCCATCCTCAATAACAGTAGTAATAGCATTCTTGAACTGTTCTTCAGTAAGTGTTTCCAAATCCAACTGAGCTCCAATCTTAAGATAAACATATTTTTCCACATTGAACCATTGGTCTGCTAACATCGGTAGACCGATCAGAGGTACTCCTGCTGTGATAGCCTCGTCTGTTGACTGTAGACCTCCTTGTGTTATAAACAGTTTTACTTTGGGATGTCCTGAAAACAATAAATTATGACTATTTTAATGAGAAGCTCGTGTGTAAGTAACAACAGCCGCAGGGGTCGATCTTTAGGTTAAATGCCACTTTCTGAAGTCGCTTCGTGGATGAGTAGATCCTACAATTATTTTTAATTTTTATTTATCTATATATATAAAAATGAATCCTTATTTCCCTTGGTCACGGCATCACGCGTGAACGGCTGGACCGATTTCGCTTATTCTTTTTTGTTGTGTTTGTTATTGTTACGAGAAGGTTCATAAGAAAAAAAAAGAATAAAAAAACAATGGTACCTTACCTACATAGGTAGGATAGGTATGTAGGTAGGGTAGGGTAGGTAGGGGAGGGTACCCACCCTACCTACCTACCCTACACCACTGTACCTAGAGTAGTGTAGGGTAGGTAGAGTAGTGTAGGGTAGGTAGGGTAGGATAGGGTAGGGTAGGTAGGGTAGGGTTTAGTAGGTAGGGTAGGGTAGGTGGGGTAGGGTAGGTAGGGTAGGTGGGGTAGGGTAGGTAGGGTATGGTAGGGTAGCGTAGTGTAGGGTAGGTAGGGTAGGGTAGGTAGAGTAGGGTAAGTAGGGTAGATGAATGTTTGGTGTCTTTATGGCAAAACAAAGTTTGCCGGGTCAGCTAGTTTATTTATAAAAACAAGTTGTCCTTAGGATTTCACAAAGCACACCATTAGACCCCTGGAGTCTGTCTTAGCATGCCATGGTCTGGAATTGGATCAACGCACTATTAGTAAATTAAGGTGTAATCAGTTCGATGTAGTGTTGTTCAAGCTTGCGCTTCACAATTGATACCGGGACTCTTCCATGTCTTAGAAATAACGTTACGGGGCGTTAGTCTCGGGCTTTTCAGAAGCCAGAAATTCCGCTTTGCGCGCTTGTCAAGCCTCGACAAACGTCCACAAGCACAAGCGTGTGAATGGAGTTGGTGGCTTGGCTTGCATGAGCTTGAAAAAGTTTGTCACCGATCCGGTCGAGTGTCGGTTTTTGGTAAAAAATCAAAGGGCACTTGCAACAAGTGCTTGCGAGGCATTCACATTTTGGTGCGCGCTTAACTACTGGTACACGTTTTGTTCTGTGTGATCTCAAATGATTAACTGGTTTGGAGTCTCAGAGATGTAAACCATAAAGATAAAAAGAAAGTGCAGATGCTATAAGTCGTCTTGCCGAATTAATTCAAAAACCAGTAAAACAATTAAAAGCTAAAAAAAGAAACACTGATGACGTTTCTTGATATTGTTGCAGTTTGCTTGTATTTTGAATAAAAGTATGATAAAACAGACGCGATAGCCGAAACAAGTTCAGTGACGACGACAGCACACTGATGCATTCACAAGCAAACAAATGCAGGGTCACATTGGAAAGTCTAGAGTGGTAAGCATGTAAAACCGGCATGACACTAGTCTTACCAACGAACTTTACTGGGTTGTGGAGGTCAAAAAGGCAATGATTCCATGTTTATTACTGGTACTCAGCTGCATCCATTTAGACTGGAAGCCACCCCCCAACATAATAGCAACAAGCAATAAGAAGTTGGTAAAATAGGCTGGGTACGAGTATATTGATTGAACACAAGTAGATGCTAAGTAGGACGTAGTAGGATATATTTTGCTTTTTCCAGCAATTCCCCTTTACAAGCAACAATACTGAAGTTCTAGTGAATCTTGAGAAGTTAGCAACCAACTTTGCTACTTTAAATTGTTTTAATACAGAAAATGAAAGTAAAGACTAGAGATGCAAATGATATTCGTATCTACGGAAGTTGCTCTGAGCGTTAATTTCAGTTGACACAGCCAGGGTCAGAATTGTCACGGACCGTCAAGTGTTAACGTTTAACGGTGACACTCAATGACGCACCTGGTTTGTAGGATAAGTGTTGTCAATGCCGTCCGCGTTCTATGTTTTAAAATATAGGCTATGCGATTCAAACCCGAGCTAGCGCTTTACTTCTTTGTTTTTTTTTTTTGTCTGTTGTTTTGTTTGTTTGTTTTGTTATTTTGACAATGTCAGCTTAAAAACTTTTATGTATCTTATTTCATCACCACTGCACTCAAAACGGCAAAAAACCTCATGAGGAAACCGGTATATTCTAAAATTAAATATTCGAAGAGATGTGATATCTACCAATCCGCACTGGGCTGACGCGACGTTATGGATTGTTATCCACTTTTTCTCGCAAAGAGGAGACCTATGTCCCAACAGTGGGAACATTAAAAGGCTAATTTTGCTTATCTTTTGCGATTCTTTTATTACAATAGCTAACGTGTGCGAGTGGAAGACTGCCTAGACATGTAAATTTGATTGAAATATTAAAAGAGTCGATCAAATCCAGCCATATTTTTTACATACAGTCTTTTGATGGCTATATAATCACTTCAAACTGTGGCATTTATTTTAGCATGACAGAGTTTAAAAAAATGGGATCAAGAACCTTTTAGAGGTTAACTAAATATTAGTACGTTTGATTTGCTGTGATGACAATAATGTCATGAACGCTTTATAGTTATGTAATTACATCATCAAATTTTGCAGTACTTAAAACTTAATTTACACAAAGTGGTAAGAGGTTATTAGGTCTCTTAATTTTCGTGTCAGGTACAACAACGTTTTTCTTAAAATAATTTCAACTTACTTAGCAAATCCGATTGTGGCAACCACTTGGATATCCTAATGTTCTCAGTCCGTCCAGGCAACTCGTCCTTGTTCCACTTCCAAAGCACATCGTACGGTAACTGAGAGAATACTTTCACAAGGACCTGAATCCTCTCAGGTGGTAGCATTGAAGGATCCACGTTGGTACCAAAGCTGATATAGATCACGCCATGCTTAGATGAGTCTAAGTATGACTTGAGGTCCTAAAACAAATAAAAAGTATTCAATGCCTTTCTCGCCATTACACTTTTAGCACAATCCTTGCTAGCATATATGGGCAGACTAAATTAAGTACCAGCTCTTTTTTAAACAGCCTGTATTGTCCCAATGCTGGGAAAAGATCTCCCCTAAAGCTTTATACTCTTCATTATTTTTTAGGGTTCCGTACCCAAAGGGTAAAAACGGGACCCTATTACTAAGACTCCACGAACCGTCTGTCAGTCTGTCTGTCCGTCTGTCACCAGGCTGTATCTCATGAACCGTGATAGCTAGACAGTTGAGATTTTCACAGATGATGTATTTTTGTTGCCACTATAACAACAAATGCTAAAAATAGATTAAATAAAAATTTAACGGGGCTCCCATACAACAAACGTGTTATTTTTGCCGTTTTTTGCGATAATGGTACGGAACTCTTCGTGCGCGAGTCCGACTCGCACAAGACTTGTTCTTCAGTCACAACAACACAACAAAAAAAAAAAAACTTTTTGTTTTTACAAGATACTGGATGCCTCACGATCCTATATCTTTTTGCAAGTTTGCAGTTTTACTGTTGTGTGTCCTTCACAGTTACAATGCAAGTCAAAGCACGTGTTAAGTACCGTCTAACCTCGGCCCAAGAGTATATTCAACTCTTGATAAATCTTCAAGTTCTAGTTCGTGATCGAGCCAACTGTATTTCATTATAAAGATAAACACTATGCTTTATAAATGAGTGTATTCCATAAGTAGGTAAGTGTATTGGTAATATAAACTGGTATCAATAACCGGTTTATCTCTTGTTTATAAGGTGACGAACAAGTATGTAGGTAATTTTCCTGTTTACGTAATTAATCATTGTTATCAATGTATAACATTTCCATTGTTACAACACAGACCTTCTTTCTTTGAGAGGGAACGGGCCGTAATCCACCACGCAGAGCCAGTGCGAGTATATTTCAAGTGCAGGGGTGATGAAATAAGTCACAGAGTAAAACGACGTAAAGCGCCTGTGGATGGGCTTAGGGCAGGTCTTTGCACAGCAGCGGGACAGCAGGCATAATATAACCAGCCTGTTATATTTCTACAGCTGGGACACAGGCTTTCTCTCTGTTATTTGGAATGGGAGATAATCCACTACGCAGACCCATTGGTGGACATCACATAGCTTGCATAGCTTCCTAATGAGGTTGTTCTTCACCGTTTTGAAAGCAGTGGTGATTAAATAAATTACTCAAAGTAGTAGTTTCGGCCTGGTTTCAAACCCATAGCTTACAATTCGTTAGTTAGGGCTGTAACCACTGATCAGTGGTGATCCTGACCAAGCTTAATTTTCCGTTGCTTATACCTATAGGTACTTATATATCTTAAGTAGTCTTATCGCGACTAGGCAGGGAGCACCAACTCCAAGGATTATGTTACAAAGTAAGCGTAAAGGAAACGTCTAATCTGAATACATTAGTGTCATCTAAGCTAAAGCCATCTTACGGTTACGCTCGCATCCTGGATGATTGTATCCGGAAGTAAAGAATCATAATTGTGCAAATACAATTCGTATAATATATACTGTCTGCAAATAAAATTGATCCTTAATGAATCTTAATCTAAAATAGAGTGTACTTTTAATAAATTATTCTTATGTCTGAAAATGTATATATCGTTTTTCATAACACATCTAACCAAAAATCAAAAGAGAAGAGAAAACTTGAAGTTTGAGTCCCATCTATAGACAGCTTGTAGGCTGATTCGTATGGTGCATCGCTACCCAGTAATAGTTTGCATCTACAGTAAACTACTTGGGTTCACTGTTGAAAATCAAGGTTGTCTTATGCCTTTTGACACGCTGTTGCAGCATGAATGAACGTCAGAGCCAAGCTCATAATTATAGAGCATAATTCTATGTGTTTTTCTTCATATTATGCTATTATACACACGCTATATTTACAGAAACACGAATGATAAACTTGGGAGCCCATGGTTATATACCCAGGCCGCTAATAGATAAAACTGTACACCATAACAATTAATATAACCTTGGCAGAAACAGTATAATCTGCGCAATTATTTGAAGAATATATTTTTTAAGGTTCCTAATTTTGTATAAAAAAATCTAACCATAATTAGTTTAAATTCTGAGTAGCAGATTCTAAATTCAAAGGCTTCATAAAAAAATAGCAATCTACTAATAAGTGCTTCACGAAGTTAAAAACTTTTTTTATAAATAAGGCCTGGTGTGTATACGTCTCTCATACAACTGTTCTGTCGCAGGTCTGCTGGAAAATTTCTTTTTGAAATTGGTAGCACATTTTGTACTTTTTTATAATCTTTGTCTCTGTATTAAGTGTTTTATGTGTACATAATATTAATACAAAATATGCAATACATACTATGTATTATTAAATATGTAACATATTATAAATGCGAAAGTAAGCCTATTTGTTTCCAGTTCACGTCTTAACGGCTGAAGGAATTTCACGTAATGGCACACGGGTTGACCATTTATTTGTGTATTTTATTGTATATCATAAGATACATTCAAAATTAAACTTTAAACTAGTAAAATACACTACATTGTCCTATGTCCTGGATTAGGACATAGGACTTTTTTATGCCAGGAGTATGTTCCCTGAGGATAATTTTCAGACGAGCGAAACTGCTTGCAGAAGTGAATAAATAAGATTAATAATAGAATTATGTTTGAAAGAAATACTTACTGTTGGCAACTCCTTCTGAGGTTTCTGATGCAGCCCTCCCATATAAATCACATTTGGGGGAACAGGTCTGATCCCCTCAAATACTGGATGCACATTCAAGAATAGCATATCCACATTATTTTCCAACTCTTCAACTGGTGGTATCTCAGGACCAAAATTTTTTTGAAGCACTTGTTTCTCCAATATTTCATTATTCTCATAAAGTTTCACTACGCGATAATGATTGTACAATTCTGTAATTTTCTCCCAAAAACTGAGATTGTAAAGTCTTTGCCTTAAGACAGAAGGGTAAAGTATTGGATGATCAGCTGCTCCTATCAAATCATAGTTACCAGGAGCAGCTCCTAAAGAACTCACTAGAATCACTGGGACGTTTTTGAAAACATATGAAAAAGCTAATGCTGGCCTCACACAAGCTTCAAGAAGAAGCAAGTCAAACTTTTTGCTTTTATCATTCACAATTTTTTGCACCTCTTCAGATTGGATTTGTGCATCAAATACAACTGCAAATGTAGTAAGTATTACGTCCATTTGGGATAATAAATCGGCTTTGACTCCTTTCGAAGCTGCTTTGATGAAATTCTCCTGCCATATATTGTAAGATATATCATGGACGTCAATTTCTGTGAGATTAGGTGGAGCTCCTCCATTCTTAAAGACTGGATCGGGTGTGATGATGGTGATTTCATGTCCTCTCTTGGCTAGTTCTTGAGTCAACGGACGGAAGACCACTTGATGGCTGATCGATGGTACTGGGAACACTGCCAAGATTCTCGCTGCATCATTTGTACTTGCGAATAATATAGAACACGCGACCACGTATAATACTGTCATTCTTACTCGAGCACCGATGTCGACATACTGAGGTAAGTAGGTTTATAAAGTTCTTTATATGTATCTTGTTTTTTTTGCGTGTTTCGTTTATTAATGATCCGTGGCAGAGTGAAGAAAACGTTATTGTGGAAATACTGTCATTAAATAAATTTAGATAAGCACTTATCTGTCGTCAATTATATTCAAACGATTTTTTTAGAGCTAGCATATTACCAACACAGTTGGCAACTGGGATGGTATACAGGCAACTGGACACAGAATACTGTAACGAGTCTCCGATTCCTTCAATATCAGTGGCTAAATGGATCTAACTTGAACGTGTCATTCGTATTTAGAATGTTCTGAATGTCATCTTTTGACAGACGCCTCCCTCCTATTACATGGGACTTATAAATAACTGGTGAAATGTGAAATACATAAATAACATTATTTTTTTTTACTTTTTATTGAATATATACTTACTATAAATGGCCTCTGCTGAACCCTTCGGAAATAAAAGCATAATGTTTTGTGTGTTCTGATTTATTTCTAGGATTTTAATAGAGGAAACATAATAAATATATTATGAAACACCAATTGGCATTGACAAGTTATTCAATATGCACCATGATAATTATAACCTGTTTTTGTATCACCTTTCAATTTTATTCCAATCAATCAGACTCGATTTCTATGGCAAAATCATAGCTTATAAAAAATTATTTGCACAATTCTAGGACAATTATTCACTCTGGGACAATTATTGATACACCAGTTTTTTATGAGATTGTGATAAAAATAACTTATTCTTCTTATAATCTATGGAAATATAACGTACGTTTCTGGCCGGCTGGTGATTTCTAGTGTTTCCCGGCTACATTTTTCTACAACATTTGAAAGTTTTTTTTTAAATATATTTTAAGAATGCCTTTTAATATCAGTCCCATGATTTAAAGTCGCAAAAACTTAAAAAATAAAAAATGCTGTTTTTACTTCTTACCCATGTAGAAACCCGGATTAAATATAAATAATTATGACCTAACCAGCTTATTAATTGCCTTAGTATGCCTCATAAAAAGTTACATCAGGAAATAGTCAGACTGAGAACTTAATTGCAAAAGAGTTATGTTTTTAGACATATAATTACACTAGCTTCTGCCAGCGGCTTCACCCACGTGAATGTCGGAAATTATCTCAAGGGTACATTACCTAATCAGAAAATGTAATTGCAAAAAGGATTCTATGTGCTGCTCCAAGCTATAAAAGTGCCAAATTTCATCCAGATCCGTTCAGTAGTTTTTGCGTGAAAGAATAACAAACATAATATAAACACACCCACAAAGTTTCGCGTTTATAATATTAGTGTGAAGTGTGATAGTGTGATTAGTAAGATTTTAATTGATCAGCAGTTTCTTCTGCAATTGTTGTGTCATTATTTTATGAGGCCAAGTATATGATTTTACTCTCAAAATCGTCATTACTGCTGGAAAAAGTTTTATAATACTAGCCTGTTACTATCCCACTGCAAGAAAGATAGAAAGAAAAATAGTTTATTTGCGCCAGGCACGACGCATACCATAAAAAGCCGGCCAAGTGCGAGTCGCACTCGCACACGAAGGGTTCCGTACCATTATCGCAAAACACTGCAAAAAAATCACGTTTGTTGTATGGGAGCCCCCCTTAATTTAATTTATTTTAATTTAATAATAATTATTTTTTAAAGAGAATATACAACTAAATATTCTGTGAATATTTCAAGCGTCTACCTGTTGCCGTTATTAATATCGAGCAAAAAACGGCAAAAATATCTCGTTTGTTGTATGGGAGCCCCCCTTTAATATTTATTTTATACTGTTTTTAGTATTTGTTGTTATAGCGGCAGAAATACATCATCTGTGAAAATTTCAACTGTCTAGCTATCACGGTTCATGAGATACAGCCTGGAGATAGACGGACAGACAGACAGACAGACGGATCGCGAAGTCTTAGTAATAGGGTCCCGTTTTTACCCTTTGGGTACGGAACCCTAAAAACAAGGCAAAGGCCTCTTCCTGTGCAGAGAAGGCACGTCCAAAAACGAGGTGACACATTTGCTCAAGAAAGGTTGGCGATTTCAAACTTGTATTTACTATAAGTCTAGAATTAAGGAAATCTACGCTATGAGATTTTCCTTCACCGATATCAGCGACGTCCAAGATAAACTACATACATATTATTAACAAACATACAAACACACACACAAATTTTACCTTTAAAATATTAGTGTGATTATGTACTTTCTATGTTTTTTTTATGTATTTATTGGTCTTTTACAACGAGGTTTTAGCCACAGGCCAATCTACAACGGCTTCATAACTACATGAACTGCTACTATTAAGTTATTATAATCATGTTTTACAAGCAATAATGTTATATATATACTGAGATAGATACGTTTTACCGACATCTGCGCGGCAATACAAACACAAGCTGACTAGCTTGAGTGAACTCAGGCCGTCCTGCGTCTGGCCGTGACACGAACGTACGTTTACAGTATATTTATCTCATTCTGACAAAGGGGTCCTATTAATATCTCAGTGATCTTTTAACCTACTCAGTGATAGAAATAAAATTCCAAGTTCCCTAGGTCATATTATGTAGGTAACTAAAGAATATTATCTTCATGTTTTTATTTTTTTATAATAAACACAGAATAAATATATTTTACTGTGTAATAAGTGTGACGACTCTATTGGTAATATCTTATTGAATACAAGATGAGCTGACGACGTGGCTGAATTTTGGTCAAAAGACATTTAAATTTGGATTCATCAAGAAGAACTTGTGTTCTTCTAAAAAGGAAAGAAAGGATTTTCAGTTACTACTTTTTCTCTTCTCATCTTTCAAATTGAGAAATCTATTGGCAAGTATATAATCATGATTCATTATCAGTGATTCTGCAGCTTATTCATGCCCAAACATAGGTACCTACACATTAAAATAATGATAATTAGGTATTTTTATGACTTTTTATCTTGCTTATTAGCTTTTTACTGTCCGTCTATCCTACAGAAAAGGTCAAGGTGACCAAAAACCTGGTGCTATTGCATGCAATTATTATTGCATTATCTTCACTTTAAAATATATATTTTTATAAAGTATTAAATCACGAAATAGCAACGTGTTAGGTACTTATTTAGTCCCAAACCAGACTTTGTTGCCTATTGTTTTATCATTTTGCAACCAAAGACTCTTTATTTTTGCATTTTTTAGGGTTTTGCTTTGGAACAAGTTTTTTATTTTATTCTTTTTAGTTTTAATACATCATATTACCATTGATATGTACTTTGGCTATAAATGATTTTCATTCAAACACTCTAGACGATTTTGGAGTTCGAGGTGAAAGCTCTCGGGGTTTTGGATCTGGATCTGTGTTTGATGAAGCGTACGCTTCATCAGTTGAGACCTTTCAAGCTTGATAATCATGTTCAGTGTGTCTATAACCATACAATAATCGTACCCGGTTTTCACTGAATTGATTACAGAGACATCATTGAACATCTGTTTCTTGGTTGCCATGATGCAGTCGATCTCGTTTTTAGTTGCGCTATATATTGGAGGGTTCCGGAGGAGGTGTCCTGAGGCCTCGGCACATATAAGTAGGTCGGCCTCAAAATCGGGCTATCTCGCTCAGTTTTCGAGATATTTGTGTTTTTGTAATTTGGAGGTTGAATTTCGCGTGGCAAAAGAAGTTTTTACAACTGATGGATGAACATTTTTTAATTGAGATTTAACATAAATAAAAAATAAATAAATAATATAACACGACGCCTAACGCCATCTACCGGATTGTGTGCACAACACTACGCCACCCAAGTAAATCGCAACACAAACAAGATCAATCATAGATAAGACGATAACAGTAACAGTACCAATAGACTGCTAGCGACATCTAGCATTGGACATGTGAAGCGCCCGTGACGTCAACGAAGGTTACAACCACATACAAGCATGAGATGATGAAGACACACACTTATCTGTCAAACCGCCTATATAAACCTGCGCCACGGAGGAACCAGCACTCGCTACTTACCCCCGCAGTCACCACTGTTGTCCTAAGCTTGACCTAAGCGGAGGCCCCGTCGCCCTCAGGAATAGCCATAGCTAGGAGATTAAGGGATAGAATAGCCCCACAGTCCATCCCTGGAACCACCAATAGGTTTAACCCTAGTCTAACTTTGTTTGCTAAAGTCTGTAAAATGTTTTAAGTAAAGTAATAAACCCCTACTCGTCATCCAACGTCGGTTTTATTCCACCGCCACCATTACAATAATTAATATTGCTGAAGTTGATAAAAAATGCTATGCAAAAGCTTTACCGCGGCAGTCCCCGAGTGCGACACGTCTTTTTTAGGGTTCCGTACCCAAAGGGTAAAAACGGGACCCTATTACTGAGACTTCGCTGTCCGTCTGTCTGTCTGTCTGTCTGTTTGTCTGTCTGTCTGTCTGTCTGTCACCAGGCTGTATCTCATGAACCGTGATAGTTAGACAGTTGAAATTTTCACAGATGATGTATTTTTGTTGCCGCTATAACAACAAATACTAAAAACAGTATAAAATTAATATTTAAGGGGGGCTCCCATACAGCAAACGTGATATTTTTGCCGTTTTTTGCTCGATATTACTAACGGCAACAGGTAGACGCTTGAAATATTCACAGAATATTTAGTTGTATATTCTCTTCAAAAAATAATAATTATTAAATTAAATTAAAATAAAATAAATTTTGCAAAATAAATTTTGCAAAAAAATCACGTTTGTTGTATGGGAGCCCCATACAACAAACGTGATTTTTTTGCAGTGTTTTGCGATAATGGTACGGAACCCTTCGTGTGCGAGTCTGACTCGCACTTGGCCGGTTTTTTTATTAGTAGACCCAGACGTAGGCACTTCTCCTATTCTAGACCTTTCAACGGTAAAGTAGATTATCAAGATGTTTTATATGGACTTCAACTTATGTACTTGTACAAATAAATAGTGCCGGTTATATGTTGTTCTTGGTAGGTGTTTTTACGAAATGTAATAGTTAAGAACTTAACAAACATAAAACAACTAAAATGTGTATTTGATATGAATATACACGGGCGAGTGCCCCCTTCTTAAGCATTTTTATTAGGGTTCCGTACCCAAAGAGTAAAAACGGGACCCTATTACTGAGATTTCGCGGTCCGTCTGTCTGTCTGTCTGTCTGTCACCAGGCTGTATCTCATGAACCGTGATAGCTAGACAGTGGAAATTTTCATGGGTGATGTATTTCTGTTGCCGCTATAACAACAAATACTAAAAATAGAATAAAATAAATATTTAAGTGAGGCTCCCATACAACAAACGTGATTTTTGTGCCGTTTTTTTTTGCGGTAATGGTACGGAACCCTTCGTGCGCGAGTCCGACTCGCACTTGGCCGGTTTTTTTACATCGCTATTGCCACTAAATACCCACACAAGATTTCACTGGATTATAGTCATTATAGTCAAAGAATATAACACAAGGTATCAAAGTCAAAATCCTAATACTTTTCTTTTCACCCCGTTTGTATTGTAGTCATCATCATCAACCTTCAAAGCCTGACTTCATCCACTACTGTATATAGGCCTCTCTTTTCTTGTGTAAATCACCACACTCCTCTGCACTATAATCCAGTTTGTATCCATCATGGTAACAATGTCATCTGCCCATCTCGCTACCGGATGACGAACATTCCTGCTACCAGTCTTTGGAAGCCACTCGGATAGTGTGACTGTCTAACATATCATCACCGCGCCTTGCCAGGGTTTCATAAAGAACGTGCAAACGTTTTTCGATTTCAAAGACTTACCTGCAATCTTGACGTTTGTAACTCGGTCATAAAGCCAAACTGTACACAGCCTCTTGCGTGAGTGTCCATTTGTGTTTTTGTTTGTCCTCGCACTGGTACACCTTGCAGCAATTACACTAAAGGATCATAAACTATATTAAGGTTACTAAGGTCACTTAGGTTTTCTAACGATGTATTCCTTCATTGTTGTCATCGATGTCCAAGAAAGTGCATCTAAGAAAGTACATATAAATTGAAAGTACACTGGCCCAGATTTGAACCGACCTCTACCGCGAGAGGCGATTTCTTAGTCACTGGGCTACCACAATATTATAAAGCCTTGTTTCAGCACCGTGAGTCATGGTAGGAAAAATACACTGCTTGTACAGACGGGTTTTCAGACATCTGTGACTGTGTACCTAAATTTAAAATAAATAGGTATTAAAATCAGATGACGTTAGTTACATTTACGTATATACCTAGCTAAGTTAATAAGTATATGTGCATAATTTGTATTGTCTCTTGATACCGTAATGATAAAATTCATAATGCTGAACAAATTCATCTATTTTAAAAATAATTATTTTTAACTTTTTATCGTAATATAATGCTTTGTCTGACTGAGAAGATAATTTGTATGAAAAAACATGAAACGAGATTAAATTGAATCAGGAGATTTTTATTTTACGTACTCCTTTTCTTAATAGCTTACACAACGAATATATACCAAAAACTAACAATGACATAGTAACAAACAATCCTATTAGTAGTATAAGCACTAGTTCTAGTTCTAGGTACTGCGCCCACGACATGTTGGCGGCGGGCGCGCGCAGATATCTCGCGCCGCCGTGACGCAGCACGTGCTCCGTCCACCACACGGCGCGCTCCAGTGGTGGCATGGGTTGATCGTGGATCCAATTACGAAGGTTGATTATGTTGCGGCGATAGCTAAAAACATAAGACGAAATCATGTGAAATCTTTGAAACTCAACCTAAGGCTCTAGATAAGGACAAGTGACATTCTATCAACAAAAACGATGCGATAGCGATTGTAAATCGTCAAAAATATATGCCAGTCAAATTACGTGCTCAATCTCTTACATTTTGGCATTTCGACCATTACCATTGCTTATGGAATTGCATTTAGCCATTAGCTTCTGAACAAGTCGCTGTCAACTGTATCATTAGATCCACTCAATCGTTAATGTAATAATCATCATCGTCATCATCCTATGCCAAGTCTTTTCTCATCTTTGTTTGGGTCAGCTTTTAGTCTTATCGGGTGCAGAAAATACAATTACTTGATGACGTCGTACCTTTGGTAAGACTGGTTGTTATACTATCGAACTTCTGACTATCCGTGACGTCTGACAAAGATCTTCGAATGACAGTCAGGAAAAATTGCTCACTGTGCTTTATTAGACACGTAGGAATCTCAGTTACTGAATGTAATGAACCCAACACGATGTAATTCTTGGTCAGAGCGAGAGGGCAAGGGAAGCTGTCACCTCCTTCAGCGATGTAATGCTCGCGAAGGAGGAGGCGGAACGCGTGAGGGTGCAACAACGGAGACGCCCTCACGCCTCTAGCCACCGCAAGAGACGCCCCGGACTTCGGTAGTCGCAAGCCGATTCCCGGACACCGTAGGCGCGGGCTTGCGGACGACGAGTAATGGGTAGCTCGCGGTCCGATAAGGACCAGGCCCGAAGTGTCCGAAGTCGACGGCGCGTAGTGTTTCACGTGCGCCTCAAAGAGATGTCAGCAAAAATTGACGGGGTCCGCCAGGGCCGATGCCTGTCTGGGTCGCGGATAAATTTGAAAGAGAGTTACCGCGGCCCTGGCACAAGCAACTGAAGGAACACGGGTGGGTTTTAGTCAGTACAAGTCTACAGAATACCGAAGAGTACAACCAATCCTTCTGCAGCGAGGTGTGAGACAAAGAGACGTCATATCTCCGAAGCTGTTTACTGCTGCACTGGAGGATATCTTCAAGGTTCTGGACTGGAGAGGGCTAGGCATCAACGTCAATGGCGAGTACATCACTCACCTTCGGTTTGCCGACGATATAGTGGTTATGGCTGAGACCATGGAGGACCTCAGTACAATGCTCGCTGACCTCAGTAGAGCTTCCGAAAGAGTGGGTTTTAGAATGAACATGGACAAAACCAAGGTGATGTTGAATGCCCATGTTACACCCACTTCTATCAAGGTAGAAGACTCTACCCTCGAAGTTGTGGGCGACTATGTCTACCTGGGACAAATGATCCAGTTGGGTAGGGCCAACTTCGAGAAAGAGGTCAACCGTCGAATCCGACTCGGCTGGGCAGCGTTTGGGTAGTTGCGCGGTATCTTCTCGTCCAACTTACCACAGTGTCTCAAGACGAAAGTCTATGACCAGTGTGTGTTGCCAGTGATGACATATGGCTCTGAGACGTGGTCGCTTACAATGGGCCTCATCAGAAAGCTTACAGTCGCTCAAAGGGCAATGGAGAGGGCTATGCTCGGAATTTCCTTGCGTGATCGAATCAGAAATGTAGAGATCCGCAAGAGAACCAAGGTTACCGACATAGCCCGAAGAATTGCCAAACATTAGTGGCAGTGGGCAGGGCACATTGCTCGCAGAACGGATGGCCGATGGGGCAGAAAGGTTCTGGAATGGCGACCGCGAACCGGAAGACAATGCGTTGGAAGGCCTCCCACCAGGTGGACCGATGACCTGGTGAAGGTTGCGGGAATCCGCTGGTTGCGGGACGCACGGGACCGGTCAATGTGGCGACGCTTGGGGGAAGCCTATGTCCAGCAGTGGACGTCTTTCGGCTGATATGGTGATGATGAAGTCTGACACGCTCTCCCGCTTCACCCAGAGCGTCATTGGATGATTTCCCACAAAAAAAGGTAAATAAAGAGTTAATCAGTTCGTAACTAATAATTTTCTTACCTGCCATCATCAATAACAGTGTTAATTGAATTCCTAAAATCTTCCTCAGTAAGTGTTTCCATATCCAGTTTGACTCCTATCTTATGGTGAACGTATTTTTCGACGTTTAGCCATTGGTCACCAAACATTGGTATACCAATCAGAGGTACTCCTGCTGTGATAGCCTCATCTGTTGATTGTAGACCTCCTTGTGTTATGAACAGTTTCACATTTGCATGCTCTGGAAAGACAGTTCTTTGTGTTACCAAACTGTTACCATATGTTTGGTTCTAGGAAGCATAAAATGTTTTAGATAGTTTCATAAATAATATCTTTTGCATTTAATGAAAAGAACAAAGCTCTGAGTTGACTTTTGAAATGACCGACTGACTTGTTTGTATTTTAGACTCATCATAATTATAAAGCGAGAGTTTGAATTATGTGAGTTTGTGCATATGTTGAGAGTAAATCTTGGGACCTCTGCATCTATTATCATAAATACATATGTATATCAGTCAGTATACTTCATTATTGATGAACTATAGCAATTATATCATCCAATAATTCAATCAACATAATCAATTTAATAAACACTGATTGTAATAATCACGAAAAAGTCTAATAATAGAGAGAAAAACATGTAAATATTGAAACTGATTTACTTAAACACAGTATAATAGATGACTGATAAGATAAGCTAACAATATTTTGATTCGTTATTCGTTCAGACTGTGCTTTGTGTGTCTGTGAATCAATATAACTTTTGCCAGTGGCTTTGAGTGGCTTTGCCCGCGTTAAGTCATCATCAGCCTTTTAAAGTTCCCACTGCTGGGACACAGGCTTTCTCTCTGTTAGAGGGATTGCGCCGTAATGCACCACACGGACAGTGCGGGCCGCATGTCTTTGATTTTTTTTGTTCTATGACATGTTATGCCTGTTTCTCTTACGCTGTTTTTTTTTGTTTTTTTAGAGCAGTGGTAATGAAATAATTAACACAAAGTAAAGTGCCTCCCTAGGTTCGAACCCAGGGTTCCTGGGTTGATCTACAAATTAAAGTCGCGGCCGTTACCACTGGGCCACCATTGCTCTTAAATGTTTTTTGCGTTGAATGTTGCTACCAAACTTCACAGGATCACCTGCTGAACTTATCTAAAGATTGCATGAAATTTTCATCATAAGCGCTCCACCCGTTTTGCCTTAGGCCACGTACATACATACACACATCGATTTTTATAGATATACTCGTATACGAAGTATGTACCTTTATATTTTAGTAGATGGGTTTCAAATAATTAAATTACTTACGTAGTAAATCCGACTGAGGCCACCACTTGGAAATCTTTATGTTGTCTGTACGTCCAGGTAACTTTTTTGAATCCCATTTCCATAAAACAACGTACGGCAGTTGAGAAAGAACTTTTACTAAAATGTTTATTTTTTTTGCATTCAGTTGAGATGTATCCACATTTGTTCCAAAACTTATGTATATTACGCCTTTTTTGGATGAGTCTAATAACGATTTGACGTCCTGGAGAAGAGAAAATAGGGGTTCAAAATATATCACATATACCGCAGGCTTAATACGTATCTCTTGTATACAGAAGTTTAAGAGTTGTTGGCGGTTTTTTTTTAATAAGTGCATTTTACAAACAGCGAGCGATTAGCAAACGATTATGTAGTGCCGTATGGTGATGGACGTAAAGAATTTCACCATCCCATATCTTCCCGTGGGTGTCGTAAGAGACGACTAAGGGACACACCAGAGAATGGGCAGCAGCGTTCTCTGTGCACTTTAACAACTAACTGCGATCGCCAACCCGCCTGCCAAGCGTGCCGATTATGGCAAACCCCCCAAACCAAATGAATAGCACAAATAAAAAACCGGCCAAGTGCGAGTCGGACTCGCACACGAAGGGTTCCGTACCATTATCGCAAAACACTGCATAAAAATCATGTTTGTTGTATGGGAGCCCCCCTTAATTTATTTTATTTTAATTTATTAATTATTATTTTTTGAAGTAAATATACAGCTAAACATTCTGTGAATATTTCAAGCGTCTACCTGTTGCCGTTATAAATATCGACCAAAAAACGGCAAAAATATTACGTTTGTTGTATGGGAGCCCCCCTTTAATATTTACTTTATACTGTTTTTAGTATTTGTTGTTATAGCGGCAACAGAAATACATCATCTGTGAAAATTTCAACTGTCTAACTATCACGGTTCATGAGATACAGCCTGGAGACAGACGGACAGACAGACAGACAGACAGACAGACAGACGGATCGCGAAGTCTTAGTAATAGGGTCCCGTTTTTACCCTTTGGGAACGGAATCCTAAAAACGGCCCCGAGTGCCCGGCAGCCCGTCTACCCTCGGCTACGGTAGTGGTCGAGGCGATGGCGTAGCAAAAGGTGCTAAGAATCCCCGGAGTGGATCCGGCTACCCCAATAAACACCGACGACTGGACCTGGGAACATATAACACGCGAACACTCCGGACCGACGAGAAGATAGCCGAACTCGAGGAAGAATTGAGCAGGGTATTATAGGGTTATCTGAAGTCCGAAGAGAGGGGGAGAACTCGATAATCCTCAAATCCGGTAACCTGCTCTATTTCCGAGAGGGTGACCGGCAGTCCCAAGGTGGTGTCAGGTTTATCGTCCACAATCCCCTTGTGAACAACGTGGTGAAGATCGAGAGTGTGTCGACCAGGGTGGCGTACCTTATACTCAGTATATCCACAAGATATTCGCTGAAGGTCATACAGGTCTACGCCCCGACCTCGGCACACCCCGACGACGAGGTAGAGGCCATGTATGAGGATATCTCTACAGCCATGCATGGTTTCAAAACTCACTTCACCGTCGTCATGGGGGACTTCAACGCGAAACTGGGCAAACAAGACGAGGATGAGCTGCAAGTGGGGCAATTTGGAGTTGGACGTCGGAACCACTGGGGTCACCTAAAACTGGCCAGCAGTTTTATGGAGAAGGAGGGCCTCTACATGATGAACTCCTTCTTCAAAAAGCGTGAGCACAGGAAGTGGACCAGGCAAATCCCCGATGGTGCAATTAAAAACGAAATCGACTTCATCATGTCAACCAAGAAGCAAATGTTCAATGATGTCTCTGTGATCAATTCGGTGAAAACCGGGAGCGATCACCGCATGGTAAGAGGCACATTGAACATTAATGTCAAGCTTGAAAGGTTTCGACTGATGAAGTCCACGCTTCGTTCAGCACAGATACAGGTTCAAAACCCCGAGAGCTTTCAGCTCGAACTCCAGAATAGTTTCGAGTGCCTAGGGAGCTCTGTGGACGAATACAGCGATGTGTTCGTGGAAGTTGTCCATACGGTCGGGTCTAAGTTTTTCAAGACCCGCCGTACAGATAGGAACAAAAAGCTCTCTGATCCTACTCTCAAGCTAATGAAGGAGAGGCTGATCCTGCAGTCTTCAGACGATGTGTTGAAATACCGGCAGCTAAATAGACGGATCTCAAAGTCGATCCGATCGAGACTTGGGCTGTATTGCAGTCTCTCCAACGGTGCCAAATTGACTACCAGTACTTCGAAGTGTTGAAGTGTTTATACATAAAACCAGTTCGACTTCAGTATCAGACTTCGGAACCAGTCCTTCTGCAGCGAGGTGTGACACAAGGAGACGTTATATTTCCGAAACTGTTTACTGCTGCACTGGAGGATGTCTCCAAGGTCCTGGACTGGAGAGGGCTAGGCATCAACGTCAATAGCGAGTACATCACTCACCTTCGGTTTGCCGACGATATAGTGGTCATGGCTGAGACCATGGAGGACCTCAGTACAATGCTCGATGATCTCAGTAGAGCTTCCGAAAGAGTGGGTCTTAGGATGAACATGGACAAAACCAAGGTGATGTTGAATGCCTATGTTACACCCACTCCTGTCAAGGTCGGAGACTCAACACTCGAAGTTGTGGGTGACTTTGTCTACCTGGGACAAACGATCCAATTGGGTAGGGCCAACTTCGAGAAAGAGTCAACCGTCGAATCCGACTCGGCTGGGCAGCGTTCGGGAAGTTGCGCGGTATCTTCTCGTCCAACTTACCACAGTGTCTCAAGACGAAAATCTATGAGCAGTGTGTGTTTCCAGTGATGACATATGGCTCTGAGACGTGGTCGCTTACAATGGGCCTCATCAGAAAGCTTACAGTCTCTCAAAGGGCAATGGAGAGGGCTATGCTCGGAGTTTCCTTGCGTGATCGAATCAGAAATGTAGAGATCCGCAAGAGAACCAGGGTTACCGACATAGCCCGAAGAATTGCCAAACTCAAGTGGCAGTGGGCAGGGCACATTGCTCGCAGAACGGATGGCCTATGGGGCAGAAAGGTTCTAGAGTGGCGACCGCGAACCGGAAGACGTTGTGTTGGAAGGCCTCCCACCAGGTGGGCCGATGACCTGGTGAAGGTTGCGGGGATCCGCTGGTTGCGAGACGCACGGGGCCGGTCAATGTGGCGACGCTTGGAGGAGGCCTATGTCCAGCAGTGGACGTCTTTCAGCTGATATGATGATGATGATGTAGGACCTACCATAGCGTAAAGCGTTTGATTGCTATCGTTTGTTCTTGCAAAAGATACGTAATAAGCCTGCGGGTTATTGGTAAAATAATATCAAAACTTGCAGCACACTTTACCAATAACCCATTATAAAGGATAATGACTGTTTGCGGAATGAAATGAAAGAAAAGGGAATGTGTGATTCTGTAACAATTACCAGAACGAAACGGGATATGAAAACGTCTTGCGCCAACCACAAGTAATAACAATAAGTAATAATAACATAGGACAAGGCGAGGAAGACGATGATGATGATTTACTGGACTAGGGTACCTATTGAAAAACAAAACTTACCGCTGGTAATTCTTTGCAAGATTTCTGATGCAGACCACCCACATAAACAACTGAAGGAGGTACTGGTCGTATACCTTCAAACACAGGATGCACATTCAGAAACAACATGTGAACATTATTCCATAACTCTTTCACCGGTGGCATTTCAGGCCCAAAATGTTTTCTTAGCATAACATCTTCAAGATTTTCATACTCATCATTGATTCTTGTTATCTGATAGTCATTGTATATGACCTCCATCTTCTCCCATAAGGTCAAATTATGATTTTTCTTACGATTGATCGAAGGATAGAGGAATGGATGGATCGGGGCACCAACCGCTTCGAAGTTTCCATAAGATGCACTAAACGAACTAATTTCAATCACAGGCACTTTGTAAACCAAGGAAAACGCAAGAGCAGGTCTAAGACAGGCTTCGACGAACAACAGATCAAATGTTTTATTCTTATCATTGATCAAGTTTTGAACATCTTTATGAGACAATTGAGCATCAACTGCTGCGAGACCTATAGACAAAAAGAGTCTTACTTGATCTGTCAAACTTCCTTTGCTGTCTTTTGGTATTGACATGAACTTTTCCATCCATATTTTGTACGATATGTCGTGGACGTCAATTTCTGTCAAATTGGGAGGTGTTCCCCCTTTCGGAAAGGCTGGATCAGGTGTGATGACTGTGAGCTCATGACCTCTTCTGGCTAGTTCCTGAGTGAGAGGTCGGAAAACCACTTGATGGCTAATAGATGGCACTGGGAACACTGCTAAAATTCTTGCTGCATCTATGATATTCACAAACAAAGCACTGAATAGCACAAAATTAATAAATGCTATCATTGTCACGGTTAACGATGCAACACTAAGCTATAATGTCTCTGAATTGTTTCTTATAAACAACATTATCGTACAAGTGGAAATATTTTCTGCACAAATGAATTCCGGTAATATCAACGCCTTTATCTCGGAATATATTGTTATGAAAACGAATAAACACAACAGGTAATCATTTAAAGATTGTATACAGTGTCATTTACCTACAACTAACAATGCAGATAGTCTGGTTAGCACGAAGTAAAGCTACGTAATATAATGTTGCACACTGCTCAACAGTTTGCTGTGCCCGCTCCTTATCCAATCTGAAATCTGGTACACGTCATAATGTTTAATGTTAATATTGATATTGTACAGTGCTGGCAATAAATGTTTCTTTCTTTTCTTATTTCACACTTAAATACAGTTATATGAGTAAAAAACTGGCCAAGTGCGAGTCGGACTCGCGCACGAACAGTTCCGTACCACTATCGCAAAAAACGGCAAAAAATCACATTTGTTGTATGGGAGCCCCACTTAAATATTTATTTTATTCTGTTTTAGTATTTTTTGTTATAGTGGCAACATAAATAGATTGACTGTGAAAATTTCAACAGTCTAGCTCGCACGGTACATGAGATACAGACAGACAGACAGTGGAGTCTTAGTAAAAGGGTCCCATTTTTACCCTTTGGGTACGGAACCCTAAAAGGATGAAACAAGCGATGACCGGAGTTTTTTTTTTTAATTTCTTCATCATAAAAAAAGGAAAATGTCATGGCCAAGATAGATATACCGGTCAACCATCTCCAACCTTTCATTGCCGACTATAACGGGAGGATTTGAATTGGTAAAGATGTTTGCTACAATCTTTGTATGCACAAAGAAAAAAAATAGTATGTACTACAGCTACATTGGCACTATAAAGCGTAAACTTGAAGTAAATTACATTAGCATTATTGTAAACTAACATCAAGTTCTGTGAGAAAGTTGGGTGGGTAATAGGTACACATAGGTACAGTATGATTTAAACTTAATGGCGGCTGGGAACAACCCGCGAGTCGCTCGACTGTAGTAAATTCATGTGAAAGAGAAGCATGCATGTGGAAGGGTAGAAATCAGCGCAGTAAAAGCGTACTTTAGAGATACCATTAATCAGATTTCAGAGCAACCATCGATTGGAGCCTTACGAAGGCTCCTGAAAGTGAATGGACTCAAATACAACACGAAAGAGAGTGAATTAATCGTTTACAGGCCGGACAACAAGAGACTCACATCCGTTACGATTTTTACCATTATGTCGTGCAGCAAAAATTAAAATATGTCAATCAATTATTAATTGTAACTAACATTGGTTTTTTAGCTCGCAATTGTACTAACAAATATGTATGTGATCGACGGATAAATATGAAAAGAATGATGATTTATTAATTATTAAGTATAACGCTTCGCGTGTTGTATTACGGCCCATCCCCTCTCACAGAGAGGAGGCCTGGGTCCCAGCAGTGGGAACATTAATAGGCTGATAATGTGATGTCGCTTCCTGTAATTCGCTTTGCCATGGACATTATAATATGCACATTAGGTACTTACACGTATTTCTATATTTCTAAAGCGTTGCTTGATCAGCATTAGTGGAAATTGAACCTGAAATATTACCTACATGATTGTGGGTGGAATTATAACTTTAAGAAGCGATAAAAGATAAAAAGCTGAGTCGTTTAAACATAAGGTTTAACGAAAGGAATTATTTAAAGTCTTTATTTTTCATAGTATTATTATGGTTTATCCGTTATCAATCAGGTAAGGCTTTGATTTAGGATTTAAGCGCATTACTCTGTGTAAAACATCAACCCTGCTCCCAAAACGAAAAAAATCGAAGGCAATATGGCGTGACCTCTACCAATTTACACTGGGCTCGCGTTTTGTATTACAGGCTACTCTGTCTCACAGAGAGGAGGCCTGGGTTACAGCTGTGAGATAATTATGCTGGTTGATTATGTGGAAGTGTGGTTTATCCGTAAGTGTCATAGAATAGAAAAGGATGGAATATACTTTATTGTACACCATAAAAGTTACACATCTCTTTTATAAGAAAAAAACTTAATTATACAAAGGCGGTCTTATCGCTGACAGCTTCTCTACCAGTCAACCTTTGGATGGACTGAAAGAACTTTGAATGAAAATGGTTATAGAGATGAAGAAGGGATTGTGTTATTCGGTCAGCACCTCAAACAACACAAACTATCACAGTCCACATTAGCCTCTTACATGTTGTGTCCAATCCAGTCTATTTAGACTTCTGAAACTTTATTAAAGTTTTCATCCCTTTAGCTGGTCAGCGAATGTTTTTCTGTTAATGGCAGCACGTTGCAATCAACCATACAAGCACCGGTATTTATTCCTTTAAGGGGGTTTTATTGGATTATTGCATTTATTAAACCCAACATTACCAGAGCTGTCATTGAAAGTTAATATTTGGAAATAAGTGGGTTCGGGGTACGGGCTATAAGAACCGTACGACATTCATATACCGAAGGACCTAGACGTCATAGTACAATTTATTAAAACAAGGATTAACAAACAAAGCAGTTTTAACAAAACTGACATATCCAGTTATCTACACTGTATATATAAAGTAATAAAGTGTGTGTAGTGTGTGTGTGTGTGTGTGTGTGTGTGTATAATAAAGTATATAATAAATAATAAATAAATATATATTATTTATCTTTGAGATTTTCAGGAGCTTAGGATCCCGGACCTTTGAAAGGCGTACCAGGGGCTGAAATCAACTCGGAGAAGTCTTGCAAGACATGTAGTATGAAATGTGACACCAACCGGAGATTATCCCTGTATGCTCTAATCACTCCGCAAGAGCACCCAAGGACAATCCCCGGCTGGTGCATGACTATTGCAGAATATGGAAACAAAACACATTGGACTATGGGCTTGGGTGGTTTCGTGGATCGATTACCCAAAACTATAGAAGGACTATAGGCCCCTGCCTGATCACTGTTGATCTACACGGTTATAAAATGGCAGGGGATTGATTTGCACACTCAATTAATGGGCCCCCCATAAACAGTCGCTAGCACTTTAGTGACGCAGCACCAAGGGGGCAACATATACGAAGTTGCTTGAGATGTGGAGAGGTATGCTAAGGCTATTAGGAAAATCTTAGAAGTACGATCAAGATCCCTACCAGCATTTTACTGGGTTAACTTTTTTTCTCCGAGCACGTTTGTTCTTGTGAATCTCCACTCAAGCCAGCCAATTAAGGCAAGAGAAACGTGGGAGTTCTGTTCCCCGTCAGTCTTCACATCGACCGGCAAATAAAGGCAAGCCGGAGAGGTGAGACAAGACTTCTCCCTGGAGATCTGGTCCTTGGGGTCGTCGCTGCCCACCAGCTTGCCACAAAGCTGCCCTGCGGATTGTATCTCTCTTAGTCTATCCGAGGGGCCAGACTAAGAGACATCCGAGGAACCTAGGCATGTTACGACAAAGTAGAATCTACCGGCACCGACCTAGGGTTCATTTTAGCATGCAAGCCCTACCACCGCGTCAATGTAGAGATACTGCGGTGGGGATATATATATATATATAATATTATTTATTATTATTATAATAGGTTTGTTTGTAAGGGATAAATTCAAATAGAACTTTACTGATTTTGAAAATTCTTTCACCAGTAGAAAGCTACATTATTCCTAAGTGTACCTATGTTGCGCCCAAATAAAAACCATAGCCAGATAAGGGTAAAAGTCTGATATTGATGACTAGGGATACAACAATTACAAATATCTGTTAGTAAAGCGACGGTTAAAAGAAATATAATGTGACAATAATAAACACGAGCAATCGTTTAGAAATTGTTTACAAGTTGCTGTAATAAAGTGATAAGGCACATTCAAAATATGAAACCGGTACAAGAGAGAATGGTAAGGTTGCTATGTAAAATCAATAAGGCATATTGAGGTAGATGTTAAAATTTGTAGGTATTGAGAAATCAGTAATCTTTTTATACCCAAGGCTATGTATAGGTTTAGATGACATAGTATCTAGTATTAGGTAGGCCATAATCACCCTCCTTTCCTTATCCCAATTTATTTAAGGCTCCCGTAGTCTTATCAGTCACGTCATCTCAATAGTCATCCTTTCTAGCCATATAATATTATATATAATATATATTATAATCTTTCCCTCCCACGATATTTGCCTCATTCCTCCGCATCACATGACAACCGATTTAGGTATTAGACAACATTAAAAGTATTGGCTGTGGTGAGTATCTAAGTATAGAAAAGTTGAAGGTTGTCATATTAATTTTAAAATTTTCCCGTTTCATAATGGAAAACGGAACGGCAGAAAAACAGAAAGAAGAAGAAAAGAAGAAGAAGAAGAGAAGGAAAGAAGAAGAGAGGAGAGGTATGGATATGAACTTTTTGAATTAATGTTATGATTTACCTAAACTCTAATACGATATTTTATCTAAAATATTAATGCAAGCTATCCATTTCGAAACAACTGTTTCACGTTTGAGATGTTTCCACTCAATAATCATCTAAATTCATGTCAGTTGACTTTGTATTTAGTAATGATACTAAATTCAATAAAATCTAATACGATATCATACCTAAAATAATAATGCTCGCCATCCATTGCGAAACAACTACTTCTCGTTTGAGATGCTTTCACTCAATAATCATCTAAATCCATAGCAGTTGCTTTTGTATTAAGTAATGAAACTACATTGAATCTTTAATGTTCTTCAGATGCAGGACATTTTTTTTTATCTACGCACTTATACTTGAAAAATAATTATTTTTGAAATACACGCCTATTTCAAGAATATTTTATTCTGGAGCTTATTTCCACTTGAGATTCAAATTAGGTTGCATTCGAGATTTCGAACTGTTTAAGTTTCTGAATAAATCGATCACTGTTATCAAAAGGCGTTAAATTTAAAATTAACGCTTTTGTCTCACTTTCATGCAATACCATTCAGTTTAGTTGCTTCAAACAAAGTGGGAGATATAGAGCGAACTGAGTTGAATTGCCATATGTAATATGTTCGGACTTGTAGTAATAAAACTTTAAGGTCGTAAAATAAATCTAATTTTATCGTTGAAAACCCAACATAAGGGTTGCAATTATCACACTCTCAAAGATAGAGCAATAAAATTTTAGTACCTGTCTTACTTATTACGATACTTATAGTCTAACAATCATAACTTGAGACCTAGGTCTTATAGAAGAGTACAATTTTAATGTAATGTTTACGGTCATAGCACAGAAAATCCAAAAAAAAACAATAAACAAACAAAAGGTAAGATAATATTGTATTAAGCAACAATAGTAAATTAAAAAAAGAAACACCTTTTGTTACATTTTTTGAAATTTTTGAGGATTAAAACATGTCTTTTATGGGTTTTCTTGTTGATCGTGGAATTTTAGGCAATGCAATAAAATATGTGAGGCTCACACCCGTTATGTGGGGTGGTTTTATTGATAAAATTAAGTGTACATAGCGGCCTTACACGGTTTTGTAATTACAAACCTAGACACATTGTTTATAGGTGTAAGGACAAGATGTAGTCAAACGGGGTGAATAGGAATGCAGGTATAAGTAGATACAAAACATTGAAGGGGATTTTCACGCAATATAAGTGCTCTAATTTATTAATGAACTTGCTGCCACCCACATTTAATTACAATGGTATTTCCTGCAATATCTATAAAAATTATATCCTATGTGTTATTCTGATTTAAAGGTAATTACTGTAAAAGAGCGTGACAGAGTAACATACATCCATCTGTCCACCCATCCTTACAAAATACCGCGTTTGTAAACGTGAGATGACATTGTAACAAAAAAACAAATCGATGTTTTGTCAGAAACCAATAATAAGGTCATTATCAAAGTCAAAATCCTAATACTTTTCTTTTCACCCCGTTTGTACTGTAGTCATTATCATCAACCTTCAAAGCCTGACTTCATCCACTACTGTATATAGGCATCTCTTATCTTGTGCAAATCACCACACCCCTCTGCACTATAATCCAGTTTGTATCCATCATGGTAACAATGTCATCTGCCTTCCAGTCATTTCCAGAGATTCCTGCTACCAATCTTTGGACGAAACTCGGTCAGTGTGACTGCCTTAACTCTACCTATCATCACCGCGCCTTGCCAAGGTTTCATATAGAACGTTCAATCGCTTTCCGATATCGAAGACTTTCCTGCAATCTCGACGTTTGTAACTCAGTCATAAAGCCAAGCATAGAACGCTCCATGGCTCTCTGTGCAACTCTCAATCTGTATACAGCCTCCTGCGTAAGTGTCCATTTGTTTATTAGTTTATCCTCACACTGGAACACTTTGCAGCAATTACACCAATGGAGCACAAACTATATTAAGGTTACTAAGGGCATTTAAGTTTTCTCTCGATGTTTTTCTTCACTGTTGTCATAGATGTCCAGGATAAAGTAAGAAAGTGCATATAAATTGAAAGTACACTGGTATTTGCCCAGATTTCAACCAATCTCAAGCGCGAGAGGCCTAGTTCTTAGCCACTGGGCTACCACAATATTATAAATCCATGTTTCACCACCGTGAATCAAGGTGGTAAATAAAAAACACTGCTTATATAGGCGAGTCTTCAGACATGTGACTGTGTGTGTGTGAATCTAATGTCAAAATAAATAGGTATTAAAATTAGATAACGTTAGTTACTAAGCATTTACATGTATACCTAGCTAAGCTAATAAGTCTATTTGCATAATTTGTATCGTCTCTTGATACCGTAATGATAAAATTAACCAAACATAAAAGACTGATTGTCTCAAAGCACTAAAGCTGAATAAATTCATATATTTTGAAATTAACTATTTGTAACTTTTTTATCATAATTTAATGCTTTGTCTTACTGAGAAGATAATTTGTATAAAAACACTAGAAATAAGATTGAATCACGAGATTTTTATTTTACGTCCTCCTTTTCTTGATAGCTTACACAACGAATATATAATAAAAATTAACAACGATATAGTAACAAACAATCCTATTAGCATTATAAGCACTAGTTCTAGTTCTAGATATTGCGCCCACGACATGTTGGCGGCAGGCGCGCGCAGATGTCTCGCGCTGCCGTGACGCAGCACGTGCTCCGTCCACCACACGGCACGCTCCAGTGGAGGCATGGGCTGATCATAGATCAAATTACGAAGGTTGACTATGTTACGGCGGTAGCTGAAAACAGGAGAAGAGTCCTTGAAACTCAACCAGAACAAGTTGCTTTTAAATGTGTCATTAAATTCATCAATCAATCTTTAATCTAACCACCATCATCATAAATCCTGATGATCATTATCTATCAAGTCTTTTCTCAAATATGTTGGACTGCTGCTCTCTCTTTTGAAAGTTAAAAATATTTATTTCAACTTGGCCACTCTGCGGTACTTTTGAACATCAGTAAATAAAATTTACAAGTAAAAACATTTGAAAAAAGTAGCTTGTTTAATAACAAACAATTTTAGGTAAGTTTTTGTTTTTATTTTTATCAAAATCAATGATTATTGAGAAAGCAGTCCCGTGGATTCAATGAGGTTAATTGTGTGATTTTTGTTTACCAGGTAAACAAAGAGTACTTGAGGTGGCGTCCAGCCCGCTGGTTGAACGTGTCCCAAAGGGTCATGGCCATCCGGCTGGTCCGGGTATACCACACGGTCTCCGGTGAGGCGGCGAGCCTCCTTGCCGGATTGCCGCCATGGGATCTGGAGGCAAAAGTCCTCGCGCACATGCGCACATTTGGGATTGGCGCGAGGAGGCGAAACACCGGGGCGAAACTCCGTTGCCGCGACAAATCGTGGCTCGGCGGACAGAGCTCCGGCAGGATCTCATGAAGTCATGGAGAGAGCGACTGTCGCAACCCAGTGCTGCCCAGCACTGGGGCCTTAACGCCACAATTGCGGCGATAAGGCCCCTCTTTGATGAGTGGCTAGAGAGGAGCCACGACGTCCTCACCTTCCGCCTGACGCAGGTCCTCACCGGGCATGGCTTTTTTGGGCGGTTCCTGTTCAGGATAAGACAGGAGGAAACGCCTGGGTGTCACCAATGTGTGGATTGCCCGGAGGACACAGTGGAGCTTACGGTGGAAGTCTGCCCCACTTGGGCGGAGCACCGCCGTGTCCTCGCGGAGGCTATCAGCGATGGCGACCTATCGCGTCCGGCCCTGGTTCAGGCCATGGTACGGAGCGAGAGGGCATGGGAAGCTGTCACCTGCTTCAGTGAATTAATGCCCGCGAAGGAGGAGGCGGAACGCGTGAGGGAGACAACGGTGACGCCCTCACGCCTCTAGCCGCCGTAGGAGACGCCCCGGGCGTCGGGACTCGCAAGCCGATTCCCGCCACTGTAGGCGCGGGCTTGCGGATGGCAAGTAATGGGTAGCTCACCGTCCGATAAGGACCAGGCCCGAGTCGACGGCGTGTAGTATTCTACGCGCGCCTCAAAGAGATGTCAGCAAAGTTGACGGGGTCCGCCGATGCCTGTCTGGGTCGCGGATAAATTTGAAAGACAGTTACCGCGGCCCTGGCACAAGCAACTGAAGGAACATGGGTGGGTTTTATTCAGTAAAAGTCTGACACGCTCTCCCGCTTGACCCAGAGCGGAAGAAGTCATTGGATGATTGATAGATAAAAAAAAGGTAAACAAAGAGTTAATCAGTTCGTAACTAGTAAATTTCTTACCTGCCATCATCAATAACAGTGTTAATTGAATTCCTCAAATCTTCCTCAGTAAGTGTTTCCATATCCAGTTTGACTCCTATCTTATGGTGAACGTATTTTTCGACGTTTAGCCATTGGTCACCAAACATTGGTATACCGATCAGAGGTACTCCCGCTGTTATAGCCTCATCTGTTGATTGTAGACCTCCTTGTGTTATGAACAGTTTCACATTTGGATGCTCTGGAAAGACAATTTGTGTTACCACACTGTTACCATATGTTTGGTTCTAGGAAGCATAAAATGTTTTAGATAGTTTTATAAAAAATAATATCTTTTACATTTGCTGCTGCAAATGTAAAAGAGCAGCTGTGAGTTGACTTTTAAAATGACCGAGTGACTATAGCTTGTATTTTAGACTCATCATATAAAGCGAGAGTTTGAATTTTGTAAGTTTGTGTATATGTTGAAGGTAGTCTTTAGACCTCTGTCGGTAGATTCTTCATTATTGATTAATTTTATTATAGCTTTTATATTATTCAATAATTAAACCAACATAATCAATTATATAAACCCCGATTGTGATAATCACGAATTATTAGAGAAAAATACATGTAAATATCGAAATAATGATATACTTAGTCTGGACGCACCCAGACAGTTTATGTAATAGATGATTCTGATAAGATAAAGTAACAATATTTTGATTCGTGATTCGTTCAGACTGTGCTTTATCTTCTTCTTCTTCTTCCACCTCGCCACTTCCCGTTCCGGGCCCAGTGCGGGCTGCATGTCTTTGATTTTTTTTTGTGCTGTGATATGCCGGTTTCCTTACGATATTTTTCTTTACCGTTTTGAGAGTAGTGGTGATGAAACTATTTACATAAAGTAAAGCGCCTGCCTGGGTTCGAACCCAAGACCTACAATTTTCAAGTCGCGGCCGTTACCAGTGGGCCACCACTGCTCTTAAATGTTTTGAGCGTTGAATATTGCAAACTTCACAGGATCATCTGCTGAACTAATCTAAAGATTACATGTATTTTCATCGCTCTACCCGTTTTGCCATAGACTACGTACATACATATAGTTCTCGCCAAACTTCTTGGCCGCCCTGAAGTTGGCTATAATGGCTGCGCAGCAGTAAATCTCATACAAAAACAGCACGGTTTCGTGCCTCGCGCATCCGGTAAACCAACTTCAGGGCGGCACAGAAGTTTGGTGCAGACTATACACACATAGATTTTTATATATATACACGAAGTTCCTACTTATATATTTTAGTAAATGAGTTTCAAATAATTAAATTCCTAACTTAGTAAATCTGACTGAGGCCACCACTTGGAAATCTTTATGTTGTCTGTACGTCCAGGCAATTCTATTGCATTCCATTTCCATAAAACTATGTACGGCAGTTGAGAAAAAACTTTCACCAAAATTCTTATTTTTTCTGCAGTCAGTTGAGATGTATCCACATTTGTTCCAAAACTTATGTATATCACGCCTTTTTTGGATGTGTCTAATAACGATTTGACGTCCTGGAGAAGAGAAAATAGGGATTAAAAATATATCACAGGGGTTATTGGTAAAATACTAACAACCTTGCGGGACTGTATTGTATGATTAAAAAAAATTTAAGTAATTAAAAACAGATAATCCATCCATATGCGAGCGTAAAAAAGAATGAATCAGTTGATCCATACAGATAAACAGATTTTTTTTGTTGAATTTTTAAATGTTATAGAATACGGCTCTGCAAGGTTGTTAGTGTTTTACCAATAACCCAGTATAAAGGATGATGACTGTTTGCGGAATGAAATGAAAGACAAGGGAATATGTGGTACTGTAACGATTACCAGGACGAAATGGGAGATAAAAAAGGTCTTGCGCCAACCATAAGCAATAACTATTAGTAATAATAACATAAGACAAGGCGAGGAAGACGATGATAATGGTTAACTGGACTAGAGTATTGAAAAACAAAACTTACCGCTGGTAATTCTTTGCCAGATTTTTGATTCAGACCACCCATATAAACAACAGAAGGAGGTACAGGTCGTATACCTTCAAACACAGGATGCACATTCAGAAACAACATGTGAACATTATTCCATAACTCCTTCACCGATGGAATATCAGGTCCAAAATGTTTTCTTAGCACAACATCTTCAAGTTTTTCAGACTCATCATTGACTCTTGCTATCTGATATTCATTGTATATGACCTCCATCTTCTCCCACAAGCTCAAATTAAAATTTTTCTTACGAGTATTTGAAGGATAGAGGAATGGATGAATCGGGGCACCGACCGCTTCAAAGTTTCCATAAGATGCACCAAACGAACTAATTTCAATCACAGGCACTTTATAAACCAAAGAATACGCAAGAGCAGGTCTAACACAGGCTTCGATGAGCAACAGATCAAATGTTTTATTCTTATCATTGATCAAGTTTTGAACATCTTTATGAGACAATTGAGCATCAACTGCTGCGAGACCTATAGACAAAAATAGTCTTACTTGATCTGTCAAACTTCCTTTGCTGTCTTTTGGTATTGACATGAACTTTTCCATCCATATTTTGTACGATATGTCGTGCACGTCAATTTCTGTCAAATTGGGAGGTGTTTCCCCTATCGGAAAGGCTGGATCAGGTGTGATGACTGTGACATCATGACCTCTTCTGGCTAGTTCCTGAGTGAGAGGTCGGAAAACCACTTGATGGCTAATAGATGGCGCTGGGAAAACTGCTAAAATTCTTGCTGTATCTATGATATTCACAAACAAAGCACTGAATAGCACAAAATTAATAAACACTATCATTGTCACGGTTAACGATACAACACTAAGCTATAATGTCTTTGAATTGTTTCTTATAAACACCACTATCTCACAAGTGGAAATATTTTCTGCACAAATGAAATCTGGTAATATCAACGCCTTTATCTCGGAGTATATTATGAACTTTGAAATGATTGTGGGTGATAAAAAAATGTAGTGGTAAATGGATAATTACAACATGGTTATCATTTAAAAGATTAGTACCACGACGACGTAGTAACGACGTTATCTAAAAAAAAACCGACCAAGTGCGAGTCGGACTCGCACATGAAGGGTTCCGTACCATTATCGCAAAACACTGCATAAAAATCACGTTTGTTGTATGGGAGCCCCCCTTAATTTATTTTATTTTAATTAATTAATTATTAATTTTTGAAGTAAATATACAACTAAACATTCTGTAAATATTTCAAGCGTCTATCTGTTGCTGTTATTAATATCGAGCAAAAAACGGCAAAAATATCACGTTTGTTGTATGGGAGCCCCCCTTTAATATTTTCTTTATACTGTTTTTAGTATTTGATGATTAAACGAACTTACCTGTAAGTGAAGTTCTATCCCAATTATATGAGTACGTTTCATTCGAAGATAAATAAAAGACACATGTAGTACCTTCATTGTACTGGCAACTTCGCACTTATTTAAATATTAGGGTAGATTGAAAAACTTGCGCTCCGTCCGACCCGCCGCAACGGCGCCGAGGCTCCTCATTCTTTAGAGTCCTATTACAATTTTTTTGATTAAGGGCTCTGGGAAGGGAGGGACCTTTATCTTCGAATGAAACGTACTCATATAATTGGGATAGAACTTCACTTACAGGTAAGTTCGTTTAATCATCAATTATATTACGTACGTTTCATTCTTCAGATAAATAAAAGACACATGTAGATGTTTAGAGATTAAAAAAATTGTACCTATATTATTAAATGAATAAGATTAAAACTGGTTTTTTAATATTATAAATCATTTAATTACTCAACACAACTCAAACATTCTTAGTTAGTACAAAACAAAAAAGGTTTTATTATTTTGCTCTTTTATAAATTTACAACATTCATTTAGACACTTGTTAAGAAAATCAAGAAAAATCAGATAAATGAATACTCAAATCGCAGCTAATAAAGTCCTGGTTATTAACCAGGGAGAAAAACTGATCTTGCAAAACAAGCATCATCGCTCACTGGACGATTATAGAATTTAGCAAACGTCTGTGATGATTGTGACCAACCAACAGTCTTTCTGATGACGTCAAGTGAGACGCCTTGCGTGCGCGCCGTGGATGTGGCAGCGTGTCGGGTGCTGTGCGCACCAAACGTCGACACATCCACGCCGCTCTCCGCGAGCACCTGCTTTATCCATCGGCTGATGGTTTGTGTGCAGGTGGCCTTGTAAGGTCGCTTGTATGTCATCAGAAGGTTTTCAACTGTATTTGGCCTTAAATCTTTTGTAACCGACAAATAATCTTTCAAAGTTGTTGCTGGACAAATATTTATATTTTCTTTGAAGTAAGGCAGGAATAAAATTGGTTGGTCACGACCGGCAGCAGATGTTTTAATGATATCGGTAATTAATATGTTGACTCCGTTAGGACAAATTTTAATGTTTTTAATTTTAATAGATGTAATTGTTTGCGCTCTGTGAGCTGTGCATAAGGCTAATAAAATTACAAGCTTCTGTGAAATCTTTTTTAAAGGTAATTCTATATTAGGGCCCCATTGAGCGATGTGTTGTAAAACTATTTGAGGGTTCCACGTAGATGCGTATTTTGGAATGTTTGGCCTTAATTTATAGGTTCCTTTTAATAACCTTTTGATCTGTTCATGAGATCCTAAATCATTGCCAAATAGTAAACTTAAAGCCGAACGGTAACTATTAAGAGAACCGTAAGCTGCACCTTTATCAAACTGTTCCGTTAAGAATGATAACACGGACGGTATACAAGATTTGTATGGATCTATTTCATTGTTAAGGCAATACTGCCACCAATTTTTTAAGGCCACACTATATTGTTTCAATGTGTTCTTGGCTAAAGATGCCATCATTAAATCCAAAGAGGCTATAGGGACACTTCGTTTTGTAAAAGCGTTCCTGAGAGCTTCGCTGCACCCAGGGTAACTCCTTTGATTTGTGGGTTCCTAGAGGAAGACCAAATATTGTTATTTTCGGCATTTATAAAAATAATATCTGAAGTGAGTAATTTTTGTAATAAAGGGAACCAGGGTTGCGAAGGCCAATAGGGAAAGACAAGTATACCTTCAGCCTTATCTATTATGACTTTTTCTAAACATTTTAATATTAGGCAAAAAGGTGGAAAGGCATAAAATAACATGTTATCCCATGAAATTGTGAACGCGTCTATTGCAACGGCATCTGGGTCTGGTTTCCATGATACATATTGATGACATTTGGCATTGGTACGAGAAGCGAATAAATCGATATCTGGTTTGCCTAGTTTAGTCATAATTTTATTAAATACTTCATCTGACAATTTTAGTTCTATATCTTTGTTAATCTTGCGAGATTCTTCATCAGCTTCTTTATTATCTTTACTTTTAATATAAGAGGCAGTTAAAAATAAATTTCGCTCTTCGCACCAACGCCAGATTTCTCGTGTCAAGTCGTTTAAATGGGGGTACTGAATACCACCCATGCGATTAATGTAGCTTAATGCTGTGGTGTTATCGATACGTAATAAAATGGAACAGTTACGTTTGTCGCGTGCAAAACATTTGATACCAAAAAATACTGCCAGCAGCTCTAAATAGTTGATGTGGAATTCTAACTCGGTTGACTTCCATTTACCGTTAACTCTTTCGTTTTCACAAAATGCGCCCCAGCCAGACCTGGAGGCGTCTGTGAAAATTTCTAGTTGAAACTTATCAGGCCTTAAGGAAGTAGATGTCGAAAAAATGTTCTGACACCACCATTCTAGGTCCGGCAGTATTACAGGCGAAGGACTAAATTTAGATTCGTATGTTTTACAAGTCTTTAATGCTAAGTACTTTTGTCTCTCGAGACGTTTAGTATACACCCAACCGTATTTAACTGCAGGACAGGCGGATGTTAAAACACCGATTAAACTGGCAAACTCTTTAATAGTGCAACGTGGTAAGGGAATGAATTTTTTAACTAATTTTGAAATATGTACTTGTTTATCATTCGGTAAGGATAAAGACATGTTATTAGTGTTATAATTAAAACCTAGGAATTTAGTCTGTTGTGATGGTTGTAAAGAGCTTTTTTCGAAATTTATCACGAATCCTAAATATTGTAACAGTTTAACAGTCTCCTTTACGTTATTTAAGCATTCTGTATATGTATGGCCAATACACAACAAATCGTCGAGATATGTAACAGACGAATAGCCGCGATATCTGAGGTGGGCCACAACCTCTCTCATAATTTTCGTAAATGTTCTTGGTGCAGATGATAAACCGTAAGGCATCGCTTTGAATTCATAAGTTAAATTTTCACCAGCGTCATTATGAAATTGAAATCTTAAATATTTTCTTTGTGACGGGTTAATTGGTACCAATAAATATGATTCCTTTAAATCGATCGTGGCCATAAAGCCGTTATGAGGAATTAATTTGCAAGCTGTTCTATAGTCCTCCATTTTAAAATGATTTTGAGTTACAAATTTATTTAACAACTTTAAGTTTAAAATAAATCGTTTGCCGCCACTTGATTTAGAAGTTAAAAATATTTTAGAAATAAATTGATCCGATTGTGGCTCACATTCATGTATCGCGCCTAATTGTAACAGGTTGTCAATCGCTACAGACATATCTCTGTGTTCCCCATTCGTAAACGTGTTAGAGGGTACGACATTTTGATAAACTTTTCTAGAAAATGGTATTACGTAGCCATTTTTAATCCAGTCCAAGATTGTAATATTACTAGTGATGTTCATCCAACATTTGTAAAAATATTGTAAACGACCTGCGTGTACCTGTAACGCTAGCGTCGAGTCTGGGCACGGTGCTTGCCCTGGCTGGGGGAAGCTCGAGGTCGCGTCGTCGTCGGCTGCCGCCGGTATGCTGTCGCTGCTCGTACATATCCTCCTCGCCCCCCCCTGCTCGCAGAGACGTAACGAGGGGGGCCAGTCCCGTTTCCCGAAAACCGAGTCCTCGATGTCGATGGCCCAGCTGTGAATGCGGGTAAAGACGTCGCCCTTTGGGTGGATTTTTTAATCAGCGATCCTTGTCGCTCAATAGCTTTAGAAGCTTTTATGGTTTCTGAGAGCTTTTCTCCGAAAAGCGTCTCGTCTCTTTCGTGGTCTTTTATAAGTGGTGTAAAGGACTTGTCCAGGCAGGGTGTTATGAGTTTTGTCCTCACTTGAGTTTCGGTATAATGTAGGTCGGTCAGGATCCTACAGCTATCAGAAAGAATTTTAATAGCCTGAATTTTATCATCTCCTAGGAGGAGCTGGGTAATAGCTTTATTAAGGGCGCTTATACCGAGGCCCAGTTGATCTTGTTTCAACTGTATATTTTTATCACGGTTCATAATAATTTCTGTGACCGCAGCCTTAATTTCCGGATTCAAAGTAGGCGCCCTAAGGAGTTTGCAGTTCTCCGGTATATGATACTCTTTAAGTATTTTTTCCTTAAGATCCTTGGCAAGACCTTTTTTTAGTAAAGGAATCCAACGTTGGGCTAAAGTGTGGTGTATGTTTTCGCCATAAATCGGCTGTTCATCCGTGGTATCGCCCAGCGCTGATAGTAATTCCGGATCGATCTGCGGTGAATCATCCTGCGCCAATTGAATAGGCGCCTCCGGCGTCATTTCAATATTTTCTTGAACGTCATGAGATTCAACTGGCACGTGATACGGCATCGCCGTGATATCATCTTGCATGGTTCCGACGTCTGAAACGATAAACGTTTCAAATGTAAACAAACAGGCCAAGCGTTTTTTAAACGTTTTTAAACCCTCGTGTTGACCCGCAGTCAACCTCCAGGCATATTTTACACATCATGCTATACCTTCGTGATACCCTCAAAGTGATATCCTCCAGGCTAGCTTAGAGATGCTAATTTATTTATTTGGGCCACATAAAAAGCATATAAAATGTATCGCGTACCTATATACAGTATTGTGTAACTCGTACGCGAAATCACTTAGTAAAAAATAAATCATAACTAACCTTGATTTTTCTCAGAATCCGACGAAGATGAATATATAATCACACGACTTCGTTTTGTGTTTGCACGTTTAAGTCTTTTAATTTTATTTTCATAGTAACAAATTTTGTTGTCAGCGCTACGCTTAGGCATAATGTTAAAGTAATTTGAGGATAACTTTGACTAAATATCACTGAATATATAAAAGTATTGAAGAGTGAGTGCTTGTTGCCGCGCACAAAGAAAGAATGAGGAGCCTCGGCGCCGTTGCGGCGGGTCGGACGGAGCGCAAGTTTTTCAATCTACCCTAATATTTAAATAAGTGCGAAGTTGCCAGTACAATGAAGGTACTACATGTGTCTTTTATTTATCTGAAGAATGAAACGTACGTAATATAATTGTTGTTATAGCGGCAACAGAAATACATCATCTGTGAAAATTTCAACTGTCTAGCTATCACGGTTCATGAGATACAGCCTGGAGACAGACGGACAGACAGACAGACAGACAGACAGACGGATCGCGAAGTCTTAGTAATAGGGTCCCGTTTTTACCCTTTGGGTACGGAACCCTAAAAATTAAACATAGCTAGATCGATTTATCGCCCCCAATCGATCGATTTATTGCTCGTTTAAAGATATTAGATAAATAGATTAGATAGGTATACTGTATCATTCACCTACAACTAACAATGTAGATAGGCTGGTTGGCACGAAGTAAAGCTACTTGATATAATTTTGTACACAGCTCAAGAGATTGCTGTGGCCGCTTTTTAGGGTTCCGTACCCAAAGGGTAAAAACGGGACCCTATTTTTATGCAGTGTTTTGCGACAATGGTACGGAACCCTTCGTGTGCGAGTCCGAATCGCACTTGACCGGTTTTATCTACACTGAAATCTGGTATACGTCATAATCATAAGTAGGTTCCTTTATTTGATGATAATATTGTTATTGTACAGTGTTGGAAAAAAATGTTTCTTTCTTTTCTTCTTACAACTTTAATACAGTTATATGAGTAAAAAACCGGCCAAGTGCGAGTCGCACTCGCGCAGGAAGGGTACCATTATCGCATAAAACGGCAAAATTAACACATTTGTTCTATGGGAGCCCCACTTAAATATTTATTTTATTCTATTTATAGTATTTTTTGTTATAGCAGCAACAGAAATACATAATCTGTGAAAATTTCAACTGTCTATCTCTCACGGTACATGAGATACAGCCTGGTGACAGACGGACAGACAGATAGACAGACAGACAGACAGACAGACAGACGGACAGATAGACAGACAGATATATGGATTGCGAAGTCTTAGTATTAGGGTCCTGATTTTACCCTTTGGGTACGGAACCCTAAAAAAGACGAGCAATTTAAATATTTGGGCCACTGGGTTACTGAGGACCTTAAGGACAGTGTGGATAATGAAAGAGATCTATCCGATGCAAAATGTGCACGTTGTTGCTTCAATACAATAATGCGTTCCAGTGCTGACGGGGCTGCCCCGCCACTGCAGCGCCCTTGCGATGTTCGCGGCGGCGGCGTCTGACACAGACAGTTTTGCGACCATTTTGCGCAAAAGGTAAGCTTCTATCATGCGCCGCACGCGTGACAGTCCCATGGGATAAAATAAATTGTTATTATTATTATATAATCGTAATCATAATTTTTATTTCTCCTCATAAAAACATGACCTTATGGAACAACTTATAAATTCAATTTAGAAGGGCACATTTTGCAGTCAAGCGAGTGTGTGGAGCTGGTGTCTGTTATAGGTGTTAACTGTATTACAGATCACCAGGTCCTCACCCCATGAACAACAGGTATAACATAATAGACAAGCGTTTGGTGGAACTTATAAACTAAAACTATCTGGTAAATTAAGTAGACAGATTCAGCAACGGAAAATAAATATTATAATGCCACGAATCACAATGTGAGTGTAAGTGTGCGTGGAGTGGGTGTAGAATAGAATAGAATACTCTTTATTATGTACACCATATAAGTTACAGAAAGTATAGACAAAGAAAACATTACACCGGGTGACACAATGGGCGGCCTTATCGCTAAAAGCGATTTTTTCAAGACAACCTTTGGATGGATTTTAAAAATTAAAGGAAAGACAGTACTGTAGGTTGTCTTTGGTGTGTGTTGTGTGTGTATGTATGTGAATGTATGTTTGTTTGTTTGGGTATCTGTGTTTATGTGAGTATGTGAGTGTGTGTGGTGGCGATGAAATGAGTGTGTGATTATATAATATATAATTTTTATGATTATATAACATACTAGCACTTCGCCCGCGATTTCGTTCGCAAGATCCGTATTTTTAACCGACTTCCCAAACAGGAGGAGGTTCTGTGCTTTTGGATGGAACTAGCCTAGCTACTTTAGCCGTAAAACCCACGCACAACGAACCAAATGGGATTCTAAGTGCGGAAAAGAGAGTCCCATTTCATATTCTATTCTAAGGAGCAGGTTCTCAATTCGGATGTTCATACATTATTTTTTTTTGTATGTTCGGGCATTACTCCGTCATATACAGACGGATATGCAAAATATTTTTTTTGTTCGATTGAAGAATTTTGATATTTTTACTAAAAACGGCGACGGACATAATTGTGTTACTAGAAATAGGGACCAATTAATTCAACCAGGTTAAAGGCTGGCTAAAGTAGCACCATCTTTTATGGGGTACTGTATAAAATGTTACAATGAAATACCTCCCCACATTCTAGAACTAAATGAGACGAAATTTTAAACTTGTCTAAAACGCACACTATGCAGGCAAGCATATTATAAGTTGGGGGATTACATCGCTGATAAAAATGCTTGGCTCAATGTTGGTCCTGCTCCGCAGCCACTAGGGCGCAAGAACAATTAGTGATGGGCGGAAAAATTCGAAGTATTGTTGGACCTGCTGAAGACTGTATGAATAATTTGTATTGTATATACACAATTTCTTTTAGTATTATATACCTGCACAGCACATGTGTGAATATTATTTTCCGACTGCAAATAAATCTACCATTCACTGTACTTATGTGTCGTTCTCTTATGCTCTCTCTAATTTCTCTCTGATGGTGTGTGGCACATGTGTCATGTGGCACATGTGTTGGGTCATTCGGTTCCCTTCATGATGGTTGAGCTGAGTGGTGCCGATCCATGCGTCATGTTCGTGAACGGGCGCTATCAGTTGGGATTAGTCATAACTTAGCTGCCTCGATCTGCTATTGTTTTTTATTTTTTAATTGTTTGTTACTCTAGATGCTATTACGTGCACGTCTTTTTACATCGTTTTCACATATATGTATTTTTAACCTCCGACGGAAAAAGAGGTGTACGGTGAAACCATACAGTAATAATAATGCACTAATGCTTATTCGTGCATTTTACCTCATTTCACTAATTGATATTAGTAGAGCATTTAGTACTCGATTAGCGGTCATCGCGTGTGCTCCCTCGCTCCTTTGTATTACTAAACCTTTGGTCCGAATAATATATTAATTTTTGACTTTATATGCAGTAGTATCATTTAGCCATCTTCCTAACTTTCACATTGGTCCTTCGAGCTATCGGGCGGGACCTCGCGAGTGTTAGTATTCGTTTTTCTTTGGGGAGTAACGTGTATTAAGTAACTTGTGAGTGAACTCGTCCAGAAATCAGCATATTGGATTGCAGTGATACGTATGAACTGTGGTCTACTTTCGTAACCGCAGTAATTTAGCAAAGCATTTGTAGCAAAACCCAAGCAGCACAGGGTAGCGTTGCAAAATTAGTAGCAGAGCACCGTCCCCAAGCATACCAAGCAGCGGGACATCAGCGCCTCTAAGACAGGGCAATCAGCATCTTGAGCAGAACGCAGCACATCGGTATCTACAGCAGCAGGGCGTCCGAGCCCAGCTACATCAGAGCAGCAGCGTTTGGAGTGCAACAACAAACCAGCGGCAGTCGAAAGCCAGTTTCGAACAAGTAAGATCTTTCCTTTTTATCATCATAAACAAACTAGCAGCATAATGGAGGAGCTTTACTACCAGCAACTTGAACTTAGCGAGTCAATCAAGAAAATACTGATAAATATAAAAAAGGATAGCGCCGATAGGAAATCGGACGACTATTTTAAAAGGCGACTAGAGTTGTTAGAGAAGTATTGGTCAGATTTTCAGAACAATCATTTAGCTATTTGTCAACATGGGGACAAAGATCACTCTTATTTTATAAATTCCGAGCATGAACAAGTTAGCAAGCTTTATACAGCAGCCAAGTCTTTCATCAATGAACAACGCCAACAGTTGTCAAGCAAGCAAACGCCTATGAAATCCGTTAGGGGTACTCAACCAATACAGGAGCAACAAGAGGAAGCCGAACTAGCAGCAGCAGGACCAACGGGTTATAAGCAGCCAGCAAAAGCCAGCATTTTACGTACAATGGAGTCAAAAGGCTCTACCAGCAAATTAGATGACATGCTGCGTAAGCAAACAGCTAATTTCAAAGCATTCAAGAGATCAGCAGGGCTTATCGACCTAGACTCCATGTCCGAAAAATGGGAGATGGAGGACGCCTTGAGAACACTTCAAGCGCGCTGGTCGCAGATTGATTCCCTCCATTGGGAGATAGATAGCGAGACAGGTGGAGAGGAAGAGGATTACGAAGAAGTGTATACTCAGCATGAGCGATCATATATTCTGTTAAAGAAAATGATCAATAAAAAGCTATGGAGCGTATCGCATAGAGAGAATTCCACACCAAAAATGGATATACCAGTATTTTCAGGTAGCTACCAACATTGGACGTCATTTAAGGACCTCTTTAGCGAAGCTATTCATAACAACCCTACCTTGTCGCAAGCGCAAAAAATGCAATTTCTAAAAGGGAAGGTCAGGGGCGAAGCAGAAAAACTTATTCATCATCTACCTATAAGTTCCAATAACTATCATACCTGTTGGGAAATCTTAAACAATCGGTATAACAATAAAAAGCTTATATTTACGTATGTTATAAATACTTTACTAGGCCTACCAAGTACGCAGCATCAAACGCTAGGTCATATTAAGAAACTGCATGACGTAGCACTAGAAAGCTTGCATGCCATACGGAACTTAGGAATTGATATCAGCACTTGGGATCCGCTTCTTGTGCATTTATTAGCGCAGAAGCTGGATAGCGAAACGTACGGAGATTGCATAGACTCCCTTAAAAATTCCAGAGAGCTGCCGGTACTGCAGAAATTCTTGGACTACTTAGAAAGCAAGTTTACGAGCCTGGAAACTTCTCGCAGGAAGCTCGATCAAGCAACACCGAAACCAACTCATCATACTAATAGCGATGCTCCTGAAAACCAAAGGGCAAGACGACATAACCCGAACTTTGCCAATAAATACAATAAGCCACAGCCATATTCAAATTCCTTACACGTGTCTACCACAAAATGTCAATTTTGCGGTCACCAACATGCCATGTTTAATTGCGTAAAGTTTTTGCAATTGCCTAATGAAGCAAAATTTAAAACAATTGAAAGATTGAAATTATGTCGAAATTGTTTATTTGATCATAATGGCCAGCAATGCATTTCCGTTAGGCGATGTCGCAAATGTGACGGAAATCACCACTCCGTTTTACATGACGCTTGCTCAAAAAATATATTGCATTCAAGCAACGTAGCAACAACAACAACTGAACCAAATCCAAAAGACAATGTTGCAATGACTGCGCATGTGTCTCAGAATGATCCAGGGACGAATGAAGTATTGTTAGCTACAGCCTTGATAAAGGTCGCGACGATAGATGGATCGTGTCACATTTTAAGGGCTCTCATTGATCCTGGATCACAAGTGTCGATAATAAAAGAAAGTACAGCAAAGAAATTAGGATTACGTAGATCTAAATTCAATGGATGGATATGCGGAGTAGGTGAAGTCGAACATAATTGTAAGGGTATGGTCACACTAAGCTGCTTCTCAACGTACAACAACTTTTCGTTCACAACCGATGTACTAGTCATGAACAACGTACTTAAGGATATTCCATATAAATCGTTTGACACATCGAAGTGGTCCTACATAGAAAATCTTAAATTAGCAGATCCATATTTTAACATTAGCCGTCCAGTGGACTTATTATTAAGCGCCCAAGTCAATGGCTTGATACTAATGGGAGGATTGATCAAAGGACAGATTGTATCACAGCCAGTGTTGCAAGAAACACAGCTTGGGTGGATCATATATGGTGGTGGCCAAATAGCATCACTACAGTGCAACGTCATCATGAATAATATCCACGATATTCAGCAGTTTTGGGACATCGAGGATATAAGCGAGAAATCAAACCTATCATTGGAAGATCAAGAATGTGTCGATTTTTATTCATCAACTACAAAACGTCAAGAAGACGGCCGGTATGTAGTAAAATTGCCACTAAAAGCAGACATCAATGAAAAACTAGGTTCATCTAAAGATATGGCAATAGCACAGTTCCAAAATCTGGAACGTAAATTTAGCAAACAACCTGTTCTAGCAGAACAATATAAAACATTCATTAGTGAGTACATAGCCTTAGGACATATGGTGCCTAGTTACAGCAATAAAACCAAACAAGCGCTATCGTGTTACTTGCCGCACCATTCCGTCCAACGAGCAGAATCAGCTACTACAAAGCTACGGGTGGTATTTAACGCATCAGCAAGAACGTCAAGCGGATACAGCGTGAATGACCTGATGTATAAGGGCCCTAATTTACAACAGGATCTACAGGAACTGATACTGAAGTGGCGGCAATATCGTTATGCTTACACATCAGATATCGAGAAAATGTACAGGCAGATAATGGTGGACGAAGCAGATCAGCAATATCAGCAAGTTATCTGGAGGTATGCGCCAGATCAACCACTACAAACGTACAAGCTTACTACCGTCACATACGGTACAAAATCAGCACCATTCCTAGCGATGATGACTTTAAAACGTTTAGCATCGGATGCACGAAGTGCATTTCCGGAAGCAGCAAAGATTCTAGAAGAATCTTTTTATATGGATGATCTGGTCCATGGTTCTCACTCTATCGAAAGAGGAAAGCAGCTCATCGAAGATCTCAACAGATTATTAAAATCAGGCGGTTTTACACTGAGAAAATGGTCCGCAAATCATCCGGAACTTCTTGAAAATATAGAGCAGAGCAGCAGCAATGGCGAAATAATTTTAAACTTCAAATCAGAAAGTACGTCAAAAACATTAGGCCTTCGTTGGAACTCTTGTGATGACATGTTTACTTTCAAATACAGCATAGCTAATCCTAACGCCAAAATTACTAAACGATTACTTTTGTCGGAGATATCAAAAGTATTCGACCCGTTGGGGTGGTTGTCCCCACTTACAACAAAATTAAAGCTGATATTCCAAAAGCTGTGGTTAAATAAAATGCATTGGGATGAAGAAGTTCCTGTAAACATCAAATACGAATGGGAAACCATAAAAATAGACATGGAATATTTGAATCAATGCAAAATACCACGTTGGATCGGGTATCAATCTCATCACGTCATAGAACTGCACGGTTATTGTGACGCATCTACTAAAGCCTACGCGGCAGTTATTTACGCGCGATTACAGAAAAATGATGAGACATCTGTGGTACTAGTAGTTGCTAAGACTAGACTAGTACCCGTCTCTAAAAGCGTATCGTTACCAAGATTAGAATTAAGTGGAGCATATTTACTAGCCAAGTTAATGAATAAAGTTATTAGCTGTTATAGCGAAATGGACACTCGGATATATGGGTGGACGGATTCCATGGTGGTCTTAGGGTGGCTACAAGGCGATTACAGCCGATGGAAACCTTTCGTTACGAACAGGACTAAAGTTATCGCAGCAACAATGAAACCAAGCTGCTGGCGATATGTAAAGTCGGAGGATAATCCAGCAGATGCAGCCAGTAGAGGCATTTCAGCCTCACAACTGAAAAATCAAACCCTGTGGTGGCATGGACCGCAGTCATTGAGAACGTTTGATGAAAAATTAGAAGCAAAGCAAAGCATTTATACCACGGATCAAGAAATAAAGGCAAAAACAACATCAAGCAAGGTGAATGCCGCTCAAATAGATAGCAAGAAAAGCATCATATTACAATTGTTACTTAAATTCAGTTCACTTAATAAAATAACTAAAATAGTAGCATGGCTTTTACGAGCCATCAAAACGATACAATTTAAGCAGAATCCAGTCACGTTAGGTAAACATAGCGGTTTGCCCGAGTTTCTGACCTTGCATGAATTACGGAAAGCAAAGTTACTCATTATAAAATATGTACAAAGAACTGAGTTTGCAGAGGAAATCATGACATTACAAAAAAATAATAAATTGAGTAGCAGAAGTAATCTACTAAAATTAAATCCTTTCCTTGACAACGAGGGTATTTTACGAGTGGGAGGCCGTTTAACCAAAGCAAACATGAGCATGGAAATGAAGCATCCAGCCATATTACCTTACAGCAGTCGGCTCACTACTCTGATAATTCAGCAAGCTCATCAGCTCACCTTTCATGGTGGACCGCGATTAACTTTATTTAATCTTAGGCAGAGATACTGGATAATCGCTGGAAACAAAGCTGTAAAGAAAGAAGTGTGAAACTGCGTCACCTGTAGAAAACATGAGCCTAAACTGCAGCATCAATTGATGGGAGAATTACCAGAAGCCAGAAGCAACCCCGCCCCGCCATTCTATCACACCGGAGTGGATTATACAGGTTTCGTAGAGATAAAAAGCAACAAGGGGCGCGGAATTAAGACCACAAAAGGATATATTGCGTTGTTTATTTGTCTAGCGACTAAAGCTGTACATTTAGAGCTTGTATCCGACCTAAGCAGTACTGGGTTTTTAGCAGCATTACGACGGATGGCCGCCAGAAGAGGGGCGCCACGCCATCTTTATAGCGATAACGGGACGAATTTTGTAGGTGCAAATAGAATGCTACAGGAAAGCTATCACGATTTCGAAAACGTATATGATCGTAACTTTTTCGCAGAGCTAACAGATTTAAATATAGAATGGCACTTTAACGCGCCATCTTGGCCAAGTGCGGGAGGTCTATAAGAGAGAGCCATTAGAAGCTTAAAATATCACCTCAAGCGAGTAATTGGAGAGCAGAAATTGACTTTCGAAGAGTTCAGCACAATATTAGCACAGATAGAGGCTTGTCTGAACTCCAGACCTTTGTGTGCCTTGTCTGAAGATATCGAAGATTTAAACGTACTTACTCCAGCGCATTTCTTGACCGGGAGATCTGGAACTGTCATAATTGAAACGGAAACAGATGCTCGAACTAGATGGCATTTATCAGCTAATATAGTAAATGACATATGGAAGAAATGGAGATCGGAATACCTAACGCAGTTATCTGTAAGAAGCAAATGGCGAAGCACTGAGCAAAATATCAACATCGATGATTTAGTGACCATCCAGGATGACAATTTGCCACCTGGAAAATGGATGATGGGAAGAGTAGTAGAAACTCACCCTGGTCAAGATGGATTAGTACGAGTAGTAACATTAAAAACAAAAAGCGGAATACTTAAAAGGCCGGTTGTGAAACTCTCAACCTTGCCGATATCGCCTGCTTCAAGCAAAATGAAAGACGATAGAAAGGTTAATCAAGAAATCAACATCAGCATAAAGGAACCTGACGAGCAGAAAACAAGCAATAAAATCAAATCTAAGTTCGTATCAGTGGTAGTATCGTTAATCTTTTTTATGTCATTGATAACATCATCTCGCGCAGCTTTTAACATATCAGCGTTGCCAAACAACAATTCACTGTATTTCGAAACAGTGGGCAATATGCAAGTTATTCGAGATAAATGGAATCTTATTGTTTACTATGACATGAGCCCTTACTGGGAAGGGAATACAGCAGCCACAAAGTTTTTAGATTATTTACAAAGACTCTGCGCATCCCTAAACGATACTAGCCAATGTAATATGATAACGCTTCAATTAAATCACGACTACAAAGAAATACAGCACTATAATCAACTTATGATTAATCAGCACTTTGACGCGCGCGCCAGACAGCGTCGCGGTCTCATTAACGGTATCGGTTACGTGGCCAATAGCCTGTTCGGAGTATTAGATGAACGATTCGCAGAACAGTACAAGAAAGATATACAGCTTGTAAAACAAAACGAGCATCATCTTGATAACTTGTTAAGAAATCAGACTTCTATCATCGAAGCTGAATATAACGTATTGAAAAGAACCGAGCAAACTATCCAATTACAACATAAAACTATAAACAAACACTTGAATCAATTAGATAATGCAGCATTTGCTATTAAGCAAGAAGTTGAAGGCTTAGCTAAAACACAAGATTTTGCTCTGTCGGCACTCACGACCATCAACTTGCTTCAAAACCTAAAAAGGATTCAGGATACTCTGTTAGATATCATCACGGATGTCTACCACGGGAAATTCAATACTCACCTGTTACCACCTGATCAGTTACAACGTGAGTTACAGTTTATTTCAGGACAATTAACAAAGGACACTACATTGCCAGTGGACAACCTACAGTCTGACCTAAAACATATTTATAGTATGCTGAAAGTAAAAGCGAGAATGATGCAAGAATACTTCATATTTGAGATTACTTTTCCATTGACCAGCAGAGATAGCTACAAAATCTATAAAATCATACCAGTTCCTCAGCAAATTCAAAATGATATGATTAGCGTTATACCAGCCGCAGATTTCATAGCTATTAGCTTGAAAAAGGATGCCTTCTTCACAATATCGTTTATAGAGCTCCAGTTATGTGGGATGTTATAAGTTTGAAGTGTATCTGTGTATCTATGTATCTGTGTATATGTGTGTCTGTCTGTGGTATCGTAGCGTCCAAACGGGTGAACCGATTTTGATTTAGTTTCTTTTTGATTGAAAGGTGATTTTGTCGAGAGTGTTCTTAGCTATAAAATCGGTATCAAATAAAATCGGTTCAGCCTTTCAAAAGTTATAGGCGTTTCACTGTTTGAATCGGGGTGTTTACACAAGATATCGTGTCATAATTACGTGTTAAATTGATTTCTGATCGAAGCGTATCTACTATGTACAGAGGCGTCTCTAGCCTATGTAGCGCCCGTGTGCAATCATTACCCTAGTGCCCTCTAGTAAGCGCGCGGTCTAAATGGTATAGGTACAAATAACAACACATTACCACAAGAGAAGAACTATCGTCAGAAAACATGGTGACAATAGGTACCGCGTAGACCGTCCAACAGCGCGACGTTCGTGAGCAAATGCACGCTCGAACGCAAAACTGACCTCTTAAACGCTTGACCGTGTGACAGCTCTCTGTCTGATAGAACCCTAATTACGACCTCATGTCTTACGTACAGAGTTCAATATCAATTGGGAACATTTCACAGATTTGGGAAACTTAATGCGAGACCCACTGTAGGTACACGGGTAAAAACGGGTATCGATGTATTTTAAGGTAGGAAGGAGCACGGAACAGAAAATGTTGCGTGGGAAGTAGTGACAAGCATACCTAAATACAACTTTGTGGTTATTTAAAAGCTCTCTGGTGAAAGTCGCAACTTGTGGCAGCTAATAACAAATTTTACATAATAGGTATTTTAATCAAAAGAAAAGATGATTTACTTCTTATTTACATGTTTACTCAAATATAATACTTAATCCGTTGCGTCAAGGCTTACTTCGCATAATTACGTGTAGCGGTAGAACACAAAGTGTGGTACGCGCCACGCGTACACACGCTTTTGAGAAATGCCGCGCGCGTGACGTTCGTCCATTCAGGATTCGCAATATAATGTACGATTTCCAAAAACCGGGCGGCGCGGGGGCGCAGCGCATCGCTTTGCAGCGGATGCGCGAGCACAAGCCAGTAACCGCGTCCGCCCGACGCCTACAATCTGCTAGAAACCGGGCGCAAGCGCGCGCGTGCTCGCGTATCCGCTAGCATGCTCTCAGCGACTAGTGATGCTTTCGCGTCGCAGACAGTTTTTTTCAAATAAACAGGTAGTTAAGCTTTTCATCTGCATCCATATTCATTTTGTACGAAAAACAATAAACAAATAAATAAATCACGTCAGTCTACAGTTCGAAGCATAGTTGAATGATTCAACATGCTGGCCTGCGACAAAACAGTAGCGCGCGCGGGTGTATCCGACCGGAGTCGACCGGACACGACGACAGCCGAACGCCGCCGTCCACGTACAAGAGTAGCCGATCAGCTACCGAGGCGTCCGAGCGCAGCCGACTGGCTGACGCGGCATACGCGCGATTCTAACCGAGTTCCAAGCAGTGTAAATACCATGCAAACATAAAACTTAACTATTGTATAGAAGCCTCCATTTCCTTTAGCACAGTGTGAAATGCGCTCCGGCGCGCCCCGTCGCTGCCCGTTTAGTGGAAATCGTACATAGTTGTCGGAGTGTTTCCAAACGAATTAAAACAGGTGGAACGCGCCTTTGGTAGCGATGCGCTGACTCACTACCAAACTAAACCAATATAATCTGTAATTATATGTCTTTAGGTTTATTTCATGTTGAAATAAAAGTTACTATTTTAAAAGCCGCTCGTGGAGCGCCTTGCTTTGCTGTAATTCGATATATATAAGAAGAGCTCCAGATGCCATACAAAATGTAAGCAAACCGGTGCTCTTTTTACGTGGGTCATCGAAAGTGCCGCGGCCGGAGGGCGCGCGAGTGCCGCTCGGCGCCCCCTAGGGTGCTGCGCCCGTGTGCTTCGCACACCCTGCACTATAGGTAAAGCCGCCCCTGACTATGTACTAGATAAAATATGTAGAAAGAAAGAAAAGAAAGAGAGAAAGAAAGAAATGAAAATGTGTTGGGGGTTTTTTAAATTTTGAAATTTTACTTGTTTCAAAAAGAATACCAAAAACTTGTAATTAAAACTGATGGAAAAGGGTGTCCATGGAGTTTCTTGCAAATTCTTCTCCATTGAGACCCACACGCTTGCGGATTTGCAACTAGAGTCATCCTTTTATTTGTTTTTAATTTGACAATTCAAAAGTACTTTTAAGATTAATTTGAAATAAAATATTTTATTTTGTTTTTTTTTTTAAATGAAATTTATTCCGAAATGGTCCCATTTAAATTTGGTAAAGATCTAATGAAGAACTTCGGGGATTTACAAAATAAATCTTCAATAAATGACGGCGAATCTCTCGGGATTGCTGCAATTGCATGTCTGTTTATAGTTCCCACCATTTCATACGCAGATGTTGTACACCCTGGTACAATCTCAATACACAGGTTATGTTCAAGTTACATGTTATTCGGGTAATATATTCTGGCATCACTGTGGGCACTATAGGTACCTTACTATAGAACTTGTTCATTATGTACCACTAAAAGTGAAAAATATAAACTTTTATACAAAAATATACAACCGACTTCCAAAAAAAAAAACGGAACACCAACTTCCAAAATTGAAGTTATTTTTCACTTCGTAATGTTTTTTTTTGGAAGTCGAATGTATTTTTTGTTAAAAGTTTTTTTATATCCTACAGATAACTTTTTAGTTTCACCAACTTAAAGGCTGAATTTCCAAAAATCCCTTCAAGTGCTCCCCTACATCATAAAACGAAGCCCTGCACAGTAAAATTCTTAAAAAATCTTTAACACCCCTTAAATCGGCTTTTAGGAGTAGTTTTGAAAAACTAATATTGAAAACCTGTACTATTTACTAAGGTTAGTATTTATGCCAAGTTTCAAATATATGAGCCCAACAAATTGCCACCTTTTTACCTCCTTAGGGGTTGAATTGCCAAGTACCAATAAATACATAAATTCTTTTTATCAACCAAAAGCTAAAATACTAAAATTGCACGTGTCCAACTTACAAACTGTAGAAACATACAAACTTTCAATCCCCTTTTTACCCTCTTACGGGTGGAATTTCCAAATACTAATAAATACATAATTTCTTTTTATCAACCAACAGCGTAAATCTAAAATTTCACATGTTCAACTTACAAACTGTAGAAATTGCATACAAACCTTTAAACCCCCTTTTTACCCCCTTACGGGTGGAATTTCCAAATACCAATAAATAAACTTTTTTTTATCAATTTATAGCGTAAATGTAAAATTTCACCTGGTCCTATTTACAAACTGTAGAAATTTCATACAAACTTTGAAACCGCCTTTTATCCCCTTAGGGTGGAATTTACAAAATTCCTTTCTTAATGCGCACTTACATCACTAGAGAAGGGTTATTGGACGATTTGCACGAATTTAACTCGCCCAAAAAGTGCGAATTGACCCCTTTTAATTTTTTTTTTTCTGTGGCGATTCGCCCGAAGTGAATTTTATCGGTGTGCAAATCGACTACTCCAAAATTATGTAGTAGGCAACTGGCACAAATTTTATTTTAGAGAAAAAAAATAAAAGATCCTTTGGATGGACTGAAAGAACTTGTGTTATTCGGTCAGCATCTCAAACAACTATCACAGTCCACTGCGGTACATTAGCCTCTTACAAGTTGTGTCAATCCAATCTATCTAGGCCTCTGACACTTTTTTAAAGTCTTCATCCATTTAGCTGGTCAGCGCCTGCTTTTCTGTTAATGGCAGCAGGTTGCAATCAACCATACAAGCACCGGTATTCATTACTTTAAGGGGTTTTATTGGATTATTGCGTTTATTAAACCCAACATTTCCAGAGCTGTCATTGAAAGTTAATATTTGGAAATAAGTGGGTACGGGTACAGGTAGCCCGTAGGCTATAAGAACTGTATGACATTCATATACCGAAGGACCTAGACGTCATGGTACAATTTATTAAAACAAGGATAGATTAACAAACAAAGCAGTTAACAAAACTGACATATCCAGTTATCTACACTGTATATATATATATATATATTATTTATCTTTGATAAGAGATCAAGAGCACCGAAGGACTATCCCCGGCTATTGCAGAATATGGACACAAAACATATTGGACTATGTGCTTGGAAAATTTCGTGGATCGATTATCTAAAACTATAGAAGCACTATTGGCCCATGCCTGGCCACTGTTGATCTACATGGTTATTAAATGGCAGGGGATTGACTTGCACACTCAATTAATGCCCCCCTGCCATAAAAAGTCGCTAGCACTTTAGTGACATAGCACCAAGGGGGCAACTTACACGAAGACGCCTGAGTTGTGGAGAGGAATGCTAAAGGCTATTAGGAAAATCCCAGAAGTACGATCAAGATCCCTATCAGCATCTTACTGGGTTAACTTCCTTCCTCCGAGCACGTTTGCTCTTGCGAATCTCCACTCAAGTTAGCCAATTAAGGCAAGAGAGATGTGGGAGTTCGGTTCCCCGTCAGTCTTCACACCGACCGGTCAATAAAGGCAAGCCGGAGAGGTGGGACAAGACTTCTCCCTGGAGATCAGGTCCTAGGGTTCGCTACTGCCCACCAGCTCGCCATAAAGCTGCCCTGCGGATTGCATCTTTTTTGATCTGGCTCTTCACCCTAGGCATTTTGCGGCAAAGAAGAATCTACCAGCACCAACCTAGAGTTCATTTGAGCACGCAAGCCCCACCCCATGACGTCAAGGTAGAGATACTGCGGTGGGGATATATATATATAAAGCACTTAACCGATTTTGGATTTTGGCCATAGCCAGATAAAGGTAAGAGTGATAATGATGACTAGGGATACATTATGTATTAGATAACAATTACAAATATTTGTTAATAAAACGACAGTAAAAAGAAGAATATAGTGACAATAATAAATACGAGCAATCGTTTTGAAATTGTTTACAAGTTGCTGTAATTAAGCGATAAGGCACATTCAAAATATGAAACCGAAACAAAGTGGTAAGGTTGCTATGTAAAATCAATAAGGCATATTGAGGTAGATGTTAAACTTTGTAGGTAATGATAAATCACTAATCTTTTTATACCCAAGGCTATGTATTAGTTTAGATCACATAGTATGTAATATGGAGGTGCAGTTCTTTTTTGTTTGTAAGAGTTATTTGTGGTTATAAATAAAATAAAGTAATAATAAAACACACACACACACAGTCATTTTTTAATTTTTTATTTATTCATTCAAAATCTGTTTACACTATAAAATTTTAAAAATTCTGCCAAACTGTAAAACAGTTTGTCGGCAGTTGCTCTCGTATCACAATACATTACAAATAATGTTTAAACAATAACTTAAATACCTGATTATGTCAAACAAAACAAATCAAATTCCATCGGGATCAGACAATCCCACATTCCACACCCATGATCAACTTATATTGCCCAAGGCTGCACAATGCGAGGCCTGTTACAAAACATGGCTAGGGAGAGAGTGACAGATAGTGTATTTTTAATATTTTCCTAAGTTGGTATTTGGATCTAATACAGGACACCAACTTTGAGGGTAGTTCATTCATCAACATCGGTGTTATATACTTTCTCGTGCGTTTGCCATAATAGTTAGTGACCTTGGGAACAACAAACAACTTTTGCTTAGACAAACGAGTTGGGTACATATGCTCACGTTCCACTTTGTAAAATTTATTATTAAACTGTTTTGCTAAAATGTTTAACTTTAGTTTATCATGAACTGAAAGAACTTTACAGATTTTGAACAATCTTTCGTATTTCTTATTGAGGTTTTCTTTGGCTTTTTTGTCTACGAGTAGTTTAAGTATCCTAGTCTGCAAGATGTAATTTTTTTTTAAGTGTGTGGGGAACGTAAGACCATATCCACCCAACCCGTAATCAACAAATGAGTCCGCCAGTGCATAATACAACACATACAGTACCCTCTTACTGACAACATATTTAAGATTTTTAAATTTACCCAGGATGGAGCGTAGTTTATTACAAACATTGTCAACATGCAGATTCCATGTAAATGTGTTAACTATGACTAGTCCTAGGTACTTATAAGAAGTAACTGTTTCCAAACATGCGCATTGACAGTGTTGCTTGTTGTTGTGAAGACATTCGTAAGAATGACCTTTCACTTTACACACTTTTTACATTTATGTGCTTTATTTTTAAACTTAATCATCCTATAATCTTATTAATCATAATAATCTATAATCTTATTTATCTTTCCTCATCACTTATTATCCCCTGATCACATCATGTATTGCAGGGATTTTTTTTAATATAATTATTAAAATTTTACGCCCCGGTAGTACAAAGGTGGACTTCAGTTTCAAAGCTCCATGGGATTAATTTTTTTGTTAACGGCTTTTTATTTCGACCGATATTGTTAAAAACTTTCTCAAAATATTCTTAAAAATAAAACGAAGAATAACAAAAACTATTGAAAAAACTATTAAAAATAATAATAATAAGACTAACACTAGTTCTAGTTAGATCCTGCCCACGACATGTTGGCGGCGAGCGCGCGCAGATGTCTCGCGCCACCGCTGCATACAGCGCGCTCCAGAGAAGGCATGGGCTGATCAAGCAAATGTTTTGCTAGTCTTACAATATTGCGACGATAGCTGGAAAGGAAAATAAAATTATTAATAAAAAAACAAAAAATAACAATCTTTTCATTTGACACCGATATCATGAAGGTGGATAAAAATAATTGGTCCGCAATCTTTGAGAGTATTATATATTTGGCGGATTTATTCCAAATAATCATGCAACTGTACTACAATACAATTGTTAAATGTTTGGTTGTGTTTTGTATGGTGTTTTTAACACTCTTTTATTAGTTTGGTATGTATGTATCCATGAATCTATGTAACGGAATCTTTGAACTTGAATTTCATCCCCTTCAAAACATATCTCCTGAAGTGGTGGAAGATCTTTTGCAAGATGTTTTTGCAGCATTTTATTCTTCACTAGCTTCTTCTTATCATCAGCTCTATATTGAATCTATGGTAAAGTTTCACCATTTTATCCCACATTGTTAGGTTATAAAATCTTCGACTCATACTACTTGCATACAATAGTGCATGGATCTGCAGCGCTCTACGCCAATGATATTGTAGTTATTAGCCCATGATGCGAAAGGACTTATCAAGATCACTGGTGCTTTAAAATATGTGAACAGCTGGTCTGGTGACAGCTTCAGCAAAAACAAAGTCAAACTTTTTGTTTTTATCTTGAAAAAACTTCTGCACATTTTCTTCCTGTAGTTGCACGTCGACTACTTTTGCCATCATTCTGATAATTGCTTCGGTTTCTGGTGGCACGTCATATTTCTTCCCAAAACTCATTGTCGACACATCTTGGTTCTAAACGTTGTCAAAAATATCAAGGACATCTCCGTCAAATTGGCCGATGTTTCTCCCTTAAGAAAAGCCGGGTCCGTAGAGATAATGGTGATTTCATGACCGGAAGGGCATTTGGTGGCTGTAGTGTATGTAGATATCAATAGATCGCGCTACAAGCCGATATCAGTATTGTAACGTAGCCTCGGGTGCACACGTCGCTCGGTTATAAATACCGGTCTGAGTGGTGGCGCGATCTTGCCTAGCTACAGTTTAGTCTCCACAGGATGGCCCTGTTAAGCAGTAGCCAATCACTTGGATTGACGTGCGAACGCCACACAATAAAAAATAAAATGGGGTGATCAGTCGCTAACGGACTGTCGGCCTATGCGGGTGGTGCGTTGGCCAGTCAACTATTATTATTGATAACTGAGCATATTTTACAGTGGCTAATTGAAGGAACTGGGAATACAGCCAGTATTTTTGCGGCATCAATTGGAATTAACACTAAATTGAACCACGTATATATGAATAAAAATGATTCCATTGCACACCGATTGAATTAGTAAAATGAACTGTCTAGTTTGGTCTGTGCGTCTCTATTTATAGATTGGAATTATGATATGATTTCATAATATTGTGTCACGGAACATGATGTGTTTCTGTTCTGAGTGTTGTGTAATATTAAATCATTTGGCTTTTGAATTTAAGAAAAATTATCTTGGAATATATTATGAAATTAACTTACTGCGGAGCAATACATATTCTGATTACTTAATATTTATTGCTATGTATTTAATTGATAACATAGAATTTACTTACTCTGAATTTTGAGCTACCAAGACACAGACTGTGTTTAGTTTGGGGAACATGGCTATTTCCTTGTGTTGGAGTGCTTATTTTATTTCATTGTGTACATGGTTTTTTATTAAAATGTGTGTCAATTAATTAAATTTATAAAATTTATTTACCTTTTATAATTGAGTGGTTTTATTTATAAATTACTATATTAAAGTACAAGTCAAAAGCCACACAAAAAAATTCAAACATTTATTACAAAAAACTAAACTGTCACAGGCTGTGAACTCAAATATTGAAAAAAAAACTGGATTTGGAAACACTAACAGAAGAAATATTTGAGAACGCAATCAAGAATGTTATTGGTGACGACAGGTAAGCTAAATAAACAAAGTACAACCATGATTTTAGCAAATTGTAGATAAAAGTAAATAAAAAAGACGTGTGGCACTCGGGGACTGCCGCGGTAAAGCTATTGCATAGCATTTTGTATCAACTTATGCAATTATAATTTTTTTATTTTATTCATGCAGTATTGCTTTTTCTTTGATATTAATTCAAGTTACACTTTTTGAGCGTGGTGACCGATAAGAAAACAAATTTTTCTATTATTAAATAAATAAAAAATGTTAATATTGTTTATTAAACGAAAATATCTAGGTATAAATAATAGGTATAAATAATTAGGTATAAATAGTGTAATGACACACCAAAACAATATTCATTTATAAAAAAATAACAATATTAAGAAGTGATTATCGAATTTCGCGCGATGTACATTTATATAGATATAATATCATATATACTTTCTCTGCGCGGCATTCATGTGCATTATCTATACACCAAAAACAAGTTTCATAGAGTCGTACAATACGTCTAATCGCACACAACGCCGTGTCGAAGACTGCCGAACTGAAACGACGTTAGACGATGCACGGCCTTCAAGCCACACCTCCTTGCCCGTCGGAGTGGGGAGCGTGAGGTTTTTTTTCGTTACGGAATTTCTGGATTCGGTCCCCGCGCTCAAGGCCCGCGATAGAAGCTATGCAATAGCTTAAAAATAGTATACCAAGCTCGGTAATATTATTAAAAAGAGTATATCCAAGCTTAAAGGATGGGATCATAGTATTATAGTACATTACTACAGCGGCCAGCAAAAGAGGCATTGATAGACGAACGTGTAAATGTGAGCCGGGGCGGAGCCGATTTTCAATAAACAGCTTTCTATTTGCAAGCCAGTTCGAAATTTAAATAAAACCTTTGACAAGTTGCCTGGGTTGCCATGTTTCGGCGTAAAAGATCGTTCCATTTTTAAATTACACGACAGATATGACTTTACTATGTAATTTATTTGGCCGCTAAACCACGACAGGTATGGATTTTCATACAACTTTTTCCGGCCGCTACTCGCATTTATTTGGCCAGTACAGCTTTTTCGATTTATCTTGAAGAAGGTTGTCAAAATAATGCTCAAATTTCCAAGCATATTTGAGAAAAAATATTTGAATTTAATTCCAAAAGATCAAGTCAAGAGACGAAAAAAACTAAAGCGGTAGCCGCGATATGAATGACAATACAGTTATCGTTTTTATTTTTTAAACTCACAAAACATCACCGTTTTATTCCCTGAAAGGTTAGGTTTCTATATAATATAACATCCTAGTAAAGTTTAGGTGCAAACCATAACAAGACTAAAAATATAATTCAGGGACAGACGTAACTACCATCCCAGTGGGTTACTCGTACATTAGAAGTAGGTATTTAGATACAATTAGTGACATATTTTTGTCTGCATAATTTAATTTAAATTATCAACTTGACCTAAAAAATACATTATGTTCTATACCAGCTATCGTCGCAGTGTTGAAAGGCTAGGAAGGCTGCTGCGTGATCAATCTCAGCCTCCACTGGAGCGCGCCGCGCCGTTTGGAGGACGGAGCACGTGCTGCGGTCACGGTGGCACGAGACATCTGCGCGCGCCCGCGCCGCCATCATGTCGTGGGCGGAGTACCTAGAACTAGAACTGATGCTAGTCTTATTGTTAGGTATTTTAATTGTTATAGCAATAGTTACTATAATTCTTCGATTTATTTTAATGAATATTTTTATGAAGTGTTTAACTACAACAGATAAAGTTAAAAGGAGTTGAAAAAAAAACAAAATCTTACATACAATTGTGGGTTAATTTGTGTTTTACCAAAAAAATACTGCTAAGTGCTGATACTGATACTAATGACGATGTGTGGTGATTATTAATATTGGCAATAAATAAAATAAAAGATTAATTAATTATACCTAAAAGCTGTTATTTTTTTATTTTCCTGTAGAGATTTTGATTCTCCAAGGATCAGATTTTTACATGATTATGCGGGGGTTATGATTTGTGATTATGGGTTAATTTATTATTAGTACGCGAACTATCTTAGAGCAATGTATACTAGGAACAGGTGAAATCCCCATTTTAACAGTTATGTTTACCTACCTACTGTCTACGAACCTCACCTCTGTCACACTTATGTTTAAGGAGTGTGCTCATCATCATCAACAGCCTTTTAATGTTCCCACTGCTGGGATACAGGCCTCCTCTCTGTGAGAGGGAATGGGCCTTAATCCATCACGCGGGCCCAATGCGGGTTGGTAGATGTCAAGTGCCTTCGAATTTTTGATTTTGGGACATGCCGGTTTCCTCACGATGTGTTCCTTCACCGTTTTGAGAGCAGTGGTGATGAAATAATTGGTCACGGCCGGTACAACTGCGCCACCACTGCTCACCCATAAGTGTGCTTGCTATTTTGTTGAAACTTGATTTTTATGAATGATTACTGCAGGGTTGTCTGTCCGCATCTTGCCGCAACTAATTTTATTTACTCTGCCCTGCACTAGGAATTTCTCCTGTATCGTGGGTACGTATGCCACATCAACTAGCTCTCAGTTAGCCACCGTTTATGGGTTGTCAGATCAGATTATTTTTTATTTTTTTTAAAGGATTAAATCGCGTTGGATTCACTGGAAAAACTTTAATCTTTGGGGTATTATCAATTAAAAATATATGTTATGTTTATGACTTTTCTATAAAAACCGGGCAAACGGAGTCGGAATCGCTGACTGTGGGTTCCGTACGTCGTTGGTACGAAAAAAATATTCAATTTCATTTTAATTTTACGCGACCGCAAAATTAAATTTGTTTGTAAAGGTTTTTTTGTTTACTACTAAATAACTGTTCCATTTAGGGACATTGTTAAATTTTTCCTATTATGTACATAAAACTCCATCATAAAGATTTATTTAAAAAAAAAAATATCTCAAAAGTTAAGAAGATGAAGTCGTATTTTCAGGAGGAAAATATAAAAAATAAGTTTTATTTTAAAAAGTTTATTTGTTCGTAAAATTAATTAGCTAATGTCTTAAAACTACGTCTACAAATAAAAATAAATATATTTTGTATACAATATCTTTTCCATACAATTTCCAACTCACTGTCGATGAAAGGCAAACTCATTATCGTAATGCAACCCTTTTTTGACTACTTTATTCGTCCTAAGGAGTTCGATCCTATCACGTCAGAACTCTGTAGAACTTACTATTATTTTAGATCTCAACTCCTCAAATTTGCCATCCTTAGTTATTTGGCAAGACAAGTTTGCTCGACTTCCTTCTCTATAATTATGTCTACTAATTACACAAATCTATAAATGCATTTTAAAAAGAATCCTTTACAATTTTAGTATAATCTAAAAATATCACATTATGTACGCTTAATTTTTATCACAGCCTTGTATTGTTTTAAACTATTGTACAGCATTTTCATTGCAAAAATGAGAACTGCAATGATTGCTATGAGACTCAATAAAAGAGTTAATACTAGCTCTAGTTCTAAGTACTCTGCCCACGACATATTGGCAGCGGGCGCGCGAAGATGCTTGCCTCCGCCGTGACGCAGCACGTGCTCCGTCCACCACACGACACGCTCCAGCGGTGTCATTGGCTGGTCGCGCATGATCTTGCCTAATCTTAGGATATTTTGACGATAGCTGAAACAAAAACGATTAGGTTATGATTTGTAACTTGAAGAATAGATTTATAAATAATCGAATCTTGACAAATAAAACATATGCTAAGTATTGTTTGTTAAGATTTCAAATGTGAATTTTGACACAATTCGGAAGTAAATCTGAAACCTGTTTCCAAAATTAATAAATCAAGAAGAGCAAATATCTGCGCATGTATCACTCTACCGAAGAAACTATAGTGTGAACACCCCCCATCCACAACGACAACGAGTATCTACAAAAGCCAGACTTTAAAAGATAAGGAAAGAACAAACAATTATCTGTATATATCAAGCCTAAATGTCAGAACTTTACTTCAAGATAACAGAATTACAGAACTAACTATTGCTCTTAACGACATAAAATGGGACATAATTGGGCTAAGCGAAGTAAGAAGGAAGGCAGAACTAATAGAAGAATATGAACAATTTATATTATACCATTCTCCGAGTGATAGAGGTCGGCATGGCGTCGGCTTCTTAATAAAAAAATCTTTGAAAAACAAGATTCAAAGTCTGAAAACCTACTCAGACCGAGTGGTGACTCTCGAGGTAGAATTAAATAAGGGCAGTGCTTGGGTCATCATTCAAGTATATGCACCCACAGAGAGTTGCAACGAAGAGGAACTAGATTCATTTTATAAATCTATGGAGGAAGCAGTAAACGCAGCAAGGACAACAAATATAATTTTGATGGGCGATTTTAACGCCAAGATCGGAAGAAGGCGACAGGGTGAAGAAGGAGTTTTAGGAAACCACTCATCTGGGAAAAAAAACAACCGTGGCCAACGTCTAGTAGAATATGCACTAGAAAACCAATTCAAAATAGTAAATAGTATGTTCCATAGAAAACCCCACAAGAAATGGACATGGCGGTCACCAAATAGTCTTTTTCACAACGAAATAGACTATATACTTACCAGTAAACCGAAACAAATGCACAACTTTGATATAATAAACAAACTAAATTTTGAAACAGACCACCGATTGATAAGATGTGCACTAAATCTGGACATAAAAAAACACAGGAAGTATATTAAACAGGATAGCAAATATACAAATAAATTGCCAATTTGTTCGGGTGAATCTGGAAATGTTTGGGAAAATAAATTGATGCTAGCAATAACCGAATCGCCAAAAATCCAACGCCAGTACAACGCCTTCATCTCGGAAATTAAGTCATTGATACATGAATTGCCAAGAAGAGAGAAAATCATTGAAAATAAAATTAGCACAATAACTTATAATTTGTTAAAAGAACGTAAAGAACTATACTGTTTAAAGAGAACAACACAAGTACGTGTAAAGATTACTCAGATAAGTAAGGAAATAAACAGAAACCTGCGGAGAGATGATAGATTGCATAGACAACATATTTTTGAAACATACATACAAAGAACGGGAGCAATTAAGAAAGCTTACAAAGATCTCAGAAACAAATCAGAGTGGGCCCCTAACTTGAAAGATAATACAGGAAAACAAGTTACAAAAAGGCCAGAAATATTAAAAGTAGCGACCGACTTCTTCAATGCTCTGTACACATCAATCGAATCACCAATATCAACTTCACAACCTATTTATCATATGGAAGATAACTTGACCTCTCATTTACCCGTGCTACAAGCCGAGATCAGGTACGCTATAGAGTCACAGAAAAACAACAAAGCTCCAGGAGAGGATAATATCACAAACGAACTTTTAATATGCCTTTCGGAACCATTACAAACAGTTCTCGCAACACTATTTGACAACATATTGAGGACCAGATCAACGCCAGAGCAGTGGTCGGATTCAACTACTGTACTTTTACACAAAAAAAGTGACCGCAATGATCTTAATAACTATAGACCCATTAGCTTAATGTCAAATATTTACAAGTTATTTTCCAAATTGTTACTCAACAGACTAACAAAAACTTTAGATGAGAACCAGCCGTGCGAACAAACAGGATTCCGTAAAAAATACTCTACCATGGATCATATACAGGTGGTAACTCAAATAATAGAAAAAGCCAAGGAGTATAACAAAACCCTTTCTATGTGCTTTGTAGACTACAAAAAAGCGTTCGATTCACTTGATCATGGCTCAATATGGGAGACATTACAACAACAAGGAGTTGACATGAAATACATAAAGGTGTTACAGGAAATATACAAGAAAGGCTGTGCAAAGATTAGGCTGGAACGTGACGGCGATAAGTTTCCCATACGAAGAGGGGTTCGGCAGGGTGATCCGTTGTCGCCAAAAATATTTACAGCTGTCCTAGAGCATATCTTCAGGAAGGTTAACTGGGAGGAAATGGGAGTGAAGATCAACGGAGAATACCTAAGCCACCTCCGTTTCGCGGACGATATAGTCTTATTTTCCGAAAATCTAACAGACCTGGCAACCATGTTGAATGACTTGGCAGATGAAAACAGTAAGGTGGGCCTGTTCATCAATATCTCTAAGACTAAAATATTAACTAACAGCGAAGAAAGCGTGCCTATAACTGTCGACAGCCAAAATTTAGATTACGTAAAAGAATATATCTATTTGGGTCAACTAGTTTCTTTTGAAAACCATGAAATTAATAGAAGAATCGCTATTGCGTGGCGAAGATACTGGGGTCAAAAAGAGATTATGAAAAATAAATCTATTAACATCGGTATCAAGAAGAAGCTCTTTGATATGTCAATACTACCCTGCTTGACCTATGGTTGTCAAAGTTGGCCATTAAGGAAAAGCGAGGAAGACAAGCTAGTAATATGTCAACGAAAAATGGAAAGGAGTATGCTAGGAATTAGATTATCAGATCGAATAAGTAACCAGGAGATTAGAAAATTAACTAAGGTTACCTATATTTTGGAAAGAGTGAGGGTTTTAAAGTGAAACTGGGCGGGTCATATATGTCGGATGCCAAATGACAGATGGACCAAGAAAATTATAGAATGGATCCCAAGAGATGATACAAGGTCACGAGGACGCCAAAGGAAAGCCATCTTTGGGCAGATCTTTTCATACAAAGGTTAGGGCCGGACTGGATGACCAAGGCCAGGGACAGGTATTACTGGAAAGAAATGGGGGAGGCCTACGCCCATGAGGCGACTACTGCATAATCTTCATAATAATTTACTTAATTTTAGTTATTTTTTTATGCAATTTTAAATATGTTATTATTTTTATACAGTTTTTATTATTTTTTATACATTTAATTATAACACCAGCAAAAAATTTTGTACCTACCACAACTCTGTAATAAATAGTTACAATGCATATTGTAATTTTAAAGGTACATACATAGTTGTAATTTAAAAAAAATAATAAGTAGGAATTATAATTGTATTGAATTGTTAATGGATGATTGAGATTGAAATTGAATTAAATTAGAATTTTATTGAAATTTAATTATTATTGGTTTGTAATTTACTGAACTGGGACTGTTTTACATTTTTATTTTAATTAGATTGTTTTACATTTTTATTTGTATTAGATAGTTGAGTTGAATTGAAACTGTACTAAAATAGTTTACTGTTATTGAAATTAATATTTTACATTCATTTATTTTATTGTTTTTGAATTTAATTTTTTCAATATAATTTTATTTTTAAAAGTGTAATGCATGAATAATTTAATGCAGTAGAATAAATGGCTTTTTTTTTTTTTTTTTTTTTTATTAATTTGACGATAAATGCAATGTATGCAATTATAAGACACGTTGCACCAACCCTACGTAAATAGGGATAAGGGCGAGTGGCATGATAAGTGTTTTATAAGAACTAGTAAAAATTATTAATATAATAAATGTGTCTGTACTTTGAGAATTGAAGAGTAACATGAAAATATGGGCAAAATGGTGATCAGTGCCCTTTCAGTGGGAGGATTTATTATTCGTTAAAAAGATTCATCTATAAATCCAATAGTACTAACCTGTCATCTCCAATAACTTTGTTGATAGCGTTCTCTAAGATTTCATCATTAAGTGATTCTAAATCCAGCTTGAGTCCAATATTGTGCTTTTCATATTTCTCCACATCGTACCATTGATCTCCAAACATTGGTACACCGATCAGCGGTACTCCTGCTGTGATAGCTTCGTCTGTTGATTGTAAACCTCCTTGTAGGATGAACAGCTTTATTTTAGGGTGTCCTGCGAACAATTAAAATTATTAATTTTAGCTTCAACAAAACATTAGACTTGTTGCTGTTGAAAAATCTATATAGTGAGTTTGTCATTTTATATTGTACTAGCTTCTGGCAGCGGCTTCGCCCGCGTGATAATTGTTTTACCATCCCAAGGGAAAATTATACTGGGATAAAATATAATTATTCATAAAAATAGCTTTTTTCGTATTCTTCTCAGCAAACCCTTTCATTTGATATCCATATCATGGCAGTGCACAAAAAATAACAAGTCCGCCATCTTGGGCCTTCAGCCATATTGGATTTAGTATGACGTCACTTAGCTAACTATACATTGTCATCCAAACTAAACGTGTATGCAATTTTTTTATTTTAGTCGGTGGAGGATAACTGCTTTAAAATTAAGTTGCAAGATTTTACACCAACACACTTACGTACATACATACATTGCACGTTAAATAAAAGATTGTAAAATAGCCCAGCCTATGTGCTACTTCAGACTATAATCTATCTCCGCGCCAAACATCATCCAGATCCGTTTACCTGTTCTGGCGTGTTTGAGTAACAAACACATTCACACACACATCCATCCAAACTTTCACATTTATAATATTAGTAAGATAACCCTAGTTTATCTGCACAGATTCGGTTGGTGACTAGGTAAATTCATATTATTTCAATTTTTCTTTTTATTATTATGGGCATTTCTGGGCAAGTTCAAGTTGAATGAAATCCGTACCTGAATTTCTAAATAGGTGACATTATATCATGAAAAACGACGATTGCTATGACTATCGAAATGTCCCATGAATCAATGCCACAGATTTTGTAATTTTGACCATCGCAATCGCTGATAGAAAACCACTCTGTCTAAAGCCTCTATATGCACAAAATAATTTATAAACCAAGAACTTGACTTACTCAGTAGGTCAGACTGCGGCAACCATTTTGATATCTTGATGTTCTCGGTACGTCCAGGCAGTACATCATTGTTCCACTTCCATAGCACGTCGTAAGGCAGTTTAGAGAATACTCGCACAAATGTCGCTATTTTCTCTGGAGGAAACAAAGCTGGGTCCACGTTTGTACCAAAACTGACATAAATCACTCCATTTTTGGATGAATCTAAGTAAGATTGTAAGTCCTGTAACAAAACATGATTTTATTAGAATAGCTTTAATAAGAAATAAATCACCACCATCTTGCTTTTATGCTGTTTTTTCCTTCTTCCATAATATTATTAATAACCGTCTCTTTGTTTAAAAAAAATATCCTGTATCGTGAGTGTGTTTGTGTTAACAAACATTTAATCTCACATACGAAAACAGAGAGACCCGGCAAAACTATCTGTAGGCTATAATAATATTTGTTTCATGAATTCACGACAATTGCTCAGCCACTGCACCAAATTAAGTAAAATATCAATGGAAAAGTACTCACTTGTGGCAAATCTTTGCGAGGTTTCTGATGAATACCACCCATATGTATCACAGATGGAGGAACCGGTGTATTTCCTTCAAACACGGGATGTAGGTTCAAAAATAACATAGCAACGTTGTTGTTCAACTCTTGAACCGTCGGAGTTGCAGGACCAAAATGTGACTTGATCATTTTGTTTTCCAGGTCATAGTTATTCCGATGAATCCATTCTATACTCAAGTAGTCATACAATTCTACTACTTTCTCCCATAATGTAAGGTTATACAATCTTCTACTAATTCCACGTTGGTACAAGAAGGGATGCATAGAAACACCCATAACTTCATAATTATCGCTGAACACACCGAAAGAGCTGATCATGATCACAGGTGCCTTGTAAATATGTGAGAATACAATGCCCGGTCTTACTAAAGCTTCTGAGAAAATCAGATCAAATTTTTGATCTTTATCATGTATCAGTTTCTGCACTTGTTCATCCTGTAGTTGAATGTCAAATATATTCGTGAGCAATTTGTAAATGATTTTGAAATCACTTTGCATGTTCCCTTTATTTCCTTTAGGTTTGACCACGAATTCTTCTTTCCACATTCTATATGATGCTTCACCAACATCTATCTCAGTCAGATTGGCTGGTGCTTTTCCTTTAGCGAAGGCTGGATCTGTAGTGATGACTGTAACCTCGTGACCTCTTTCAGCTAGTTCATGCATGAGCGGACGGAACACGACTTGGTGACTGATAGATGGAAATGGGAATACGCCCAGTATTCTTGCAGCTTCATTTTGATAAACTACTAAACTTGAGTACGTTACCAGTAAAGTTATGAGGCGCAGTACCGACATGCTGCAAACCACTTTCGTTAACTGAGGAAGCTGTACTAAGTTGATTTTTTGGCCATACATTAGAATATCATGCTCATTAGTTATGATATTGCTATCAGTCCCCAACGATAGCATGACGCTGACTTTTTAAAGAACGCTCGATTCATACAATTAAAGTTATTTAATATTAATATCAAGAAAATGTATGTCATCGTCGTCGTTTCGTCTTTTGTTTCGTCATTTTGTTGTATTGAATATTTATTACGACGAGGTTTTCCTGATAAGATGTATTTTTCGTTTAAATCTTATCTTAAGCATGTTATCCTTCAAATTGTAATCTTTTCGAAAGCGGATCTCTCTTTACCTTACCTTGAAGTACCCTTTCATTGATTTTTTGATTTCTTCGGTACCGTAAAACGGGGTGAACCGCAGGGGTGAATAGAAACAAAACTTTAAAGTGAATTTTCACATTATTAAAAAATTGTTTGCAACCTCTTAGTAGTTACTCCAATATATTAAAAAATTACTTTAAAAAAAACGATGCTTTGTTTGAAACCCATAATCAAAGTTTAAATCCTAGAGCCAAAGAATCAAAGTTTTGTACTCATTCACCCCTGCGGTCCTATTCACCCCGTTTTACCCGGTAACCTTGGCAACAGGCTGACTAAATAGGTGTATACTGTATATTTACTTTAATACAAATTTTGTTTATCTGTAGGTCCAAACAGTGATGGTATTATAGATTAAACAGAATACCTATTACTTAGACCAGAGAAATTTGTTTCCATAATATAATATAAGAATTCTTTATTTTCTCATATTGACAAACACAGTACAAAGTCATTGTATTATTGGTCTGGCGACTGCGGGGACGCCCGAGCTCCCCCGGAAATGTCCATCGGACACTGTCTTCTGGTCACCAACTAGCACGTAGGCGTATTCCGGGATTTTTCGATAGTGATTGGTGGAGCGGCCTTTCGTGTGTGGCTGACACACTACTTGGGCTCCCAACTACCTGCAGTCAGCCAGCGCACCGTGTCCCGATACATTCATAACAGCGCGAGTCTGGCCGGCCTGCCTTCAGTAGAACAGCTATCTCGACCAAACTCCTCTAATGAACACGGCTAGCCCACTTGGCGATATGTCTTTGCCCGGTATGTGGACACAAGCCTTCGGTCGAAACCTACCACCAGTATGTCACCTGATTAACACCATCTGGGGACTAAGAGTAGGGATTCAAAACACTTATTTTCCTATGCACGCGGGTGACACGACCCTCAAAATGATGGCTCTGTAATATAAGTTGCAACTGTGCGAGATAATGGGAAAGTTTGGTAGGTTTTCCTTTCTGAGTGGTCATGAAATTAATCTTGTCAACATTTAAGGTGTTGTCAATAAGGCATTTAGACACTTAGTTGAACCCATTTTGAGCTAGTTTATAGAGATCTTCCCACGTGTCACTGTACGCGCCTGCTCATGTTTTGCGAGCAAATCTTTATTTGTGTGTTTTGCGTCTACCACCATTTATTTTACCATTTTTTTTTTTTTTACCAGGTTGCCTGGAAGAGATCGCGGAATGCGATAAGGCCGCCCATTGTATTTGTATTAATTTTAAGTTTCTTTTTATAATTGTATTTTAAGGTGTACAATAAAGCATATAATAAATAAATAAATAAATAATAATATTTATTTTTATATTCAATATTGTGAAGGTAGATGGTTGGGCTAAGAAAATTTGCACTCATCATTTTTGGCTCCGCTAAAGAAAGTTGTAAAAATTGAATATTATACGGATTTCAATTCATCTATGAGTTTTCTTCAAGAAATTCCAATCTTGTGCGTAAACAAGAAATTTGGCGACCGTGACAGGACAATTATTTCAAAAATTCAGTACAAATAACGTAGTACACGAGTTGCGTCATACTCGGCGATACAAGAAGAACGAAAACTGGAGGTTACTACAACAACAGCAGCCAGGCTGGTCTTCCGTGCCAACGAATCAGCTAAAGATCGTACCGGAATTCCATCGAGTCAAAATTATCAAGAAGTTAAGTGCCTTCCTTTGTTCCGTTTTATCCACAAAAGTACCTACAACCAATTTCCAAATTCACACTTAATCCGTTCTAAAACTCCTCTATTCCAATTGTATTGCCTTTATTTGTGCTATATCCTTAATTTTATAGATTTATCGTGCCAAATAAGTGCATGGGTAAAGTACCCACATAGACCGTTCCAAATAAAATTATATTGAATTTATCTTACCAAATTTGCGTCTTTGTTCATTCAATTCATTTGTAAAATAACTTATTCATAAGTAAATAAATCATAGTCCTTATTTGTAATATTCCTACCTCAATATATTCGGTTTTTCCCTATATTTAAGCCGATTTGCCGAAATTTTCAGGCGTAATCCTGAGGGCCAATTCGCTTCATTGAGTCTGCAGCCATCATCGCCCGTCTGCTGAACGAGGCACTGCAGCCAGCCGAGACCAGGTTCCCAGAGGTTTGCCACCGACGAGAGGAGCGTGAGAATATCATTGTTTTATTCCTTTTTCGAATCGGTTAAGCATTGTCGATATATTCAATTCCATTGGTTTAAATTATAATACTAAAGTTATAAGCTTGATTTATTTGATTTACATTTCAAAATGACGCATGATGGTGGCGATAAATCCTCTGCCAAGGTGTCTTTAAAGGAATTACTAGTAAAACGTAGTTCAATTAAAGGACAAATTACAAAATTTAAAAACTATTTAGATAAAATTAGTAAATTACCTGAGTTATCGAATATAGAACTTGCGGAATTGAGTCTAAGATTAACCAAATTTCAAGGATTATCGACAAGGTTTGACGATTTGCAGACAGAGATTGAAGTTCTAAATGCTCCAAATATTCTAGTAGAACTTGATGAGCGAGAACGCATTGAACAAGACATGGTTCAAAATATAGCTATAGCCAAAACAGAACTAGAACAATATAGTATTGATGCTGATGGTAAACGCCGTCAATCTATTTTTGTTAATGCGGACTCGGATCATCAAAACGTGGGTTTTAGACTACCTCAAATACAAATTTCTAAGTTCGATGGATCACACTTCCGCTGGCTCGAATTTCGGGACACATTTCTTAGTTTGATTCATAAAAATGAGCGCATTCAAGATATACATAAGTTTCATTATTTGGTTTCTTATCTGGATGGTGACGCTGCGCGTGTCATATCAAATCTCGAAGTATCTTCGGCTAATTACCGGGAGGCTTGGAAACAGGTTTGCGAGCGTTACGATAACAAAAGAATTCTCATGAATTATCACCTAGATTCTCTAATCAATATTCAACCAATCACGCGTGAATCAGATTGTTCTCTTCGATGTTTTGTTGATAACATCACTAAAAATCTAAGAGCTTTAAAGAGTTTAGGTCTACCTACAGATCACTGGGACATGTTGCTAATATTTATTTTCTTGCTTAAATTGGATAGTCGTACCATACTAAAATGGGAAGAACATCGCAACACGATGGATTGCTTGAACGATGTGCCCACTTTAGAGCAATTTAATAAATTTATAATTGATCGCGCTAATGTGTTAGAATCATTTAATCAGAATAAATCTATAAACAATAACAATAATTCTAAATCACAACAAACCCCACGTGTCTCGTATAATCAGTCTCAATCAAATAATAATAAATTTTCTTCTAATAAATCAAGCCGTAATCAAAATACCAATGTCTTTACTACTTCACAAGCTCGTAATAATTCTTCAACTGTTTTTCTGTGTGTAGTATGTAATGGAAATCATAGGATTTATGATTGTCCTACTTTTAAATCAAAATCCATTCAAGAGAAAATGTCATGCATATCCCAATATAAATTGTGTACAGATTGTCTGCGCCAAGGTCATCCTGCATCTGAATGCGGCATGGGTTCGTGTCGGCATTGCAATCAAAGGCATAATACTCTTCTCCACGACCCTAGCGTATTAGCCAACTGTAACACAACAAATGCAAATAACGATGGTACAAAGGAGACCGTAGTGGCTTTTTCTCAGCCAGGCCATAGCCATGTATTTTTGTCTACGGCTATTATAGAAGTTCACAACCCTCTAAATAACAAAACCGAAAGGGTTCGCGCGCTGTTAGATAGTGGCAGCCAATCCACTTTCATTACAAAATCCCTGCAACATAAATTAGGTTTAATGTGCAATCCGTTAAATGCATTAAATGTTATAGGAATAGGAAATAATCAATGTGACACAATAGTGGAAAGTTGTGTTACTCACCTAAAGTCAATCCATGGCACTTACCAAGTTAAGTTGTCTTGCTATGTACTAAATCAACTTACCGGAGATATTCCAAAGGTTTCCGTCGATATACATCATCTGAAAATACCAAAGGGTATTATATTAGCTGATCCTAAATTCAATGAACCTGCTTCGATTGAGATACTCATCGGTGCAGATATTTTCTGGGATATACTAGTTGGCGGACAACGCTCCCTAGGCCCGAGAAATCCTAAATTACATAATTCTAAATTAGGTTGGCTTATAGCCGGCCCTATTAATGCACAAAAATACAATCAAAATATTCAATGCAATCATGCAATTGTTCCAAAAAACAATATGGATGAAATGCTTACTAAATTCTGGGAACTCGAGAGTCTTCCTCAAAGAAAGATTCTCAGTCCCAACGAAATAACATGTGAAAAACACTTTCACCAAACCACAACTCGTTTGAGTAATGGCAGATTCAGAGTGAAGTTACCACTAAAGGCCTCCTCCGACTGCCTCGGTGATTCTTATAATCAAGCTAAAAAACGTTTCAAAAGTCTTGAAAAAAGATTTAGAAAAAATCCGACACTAAAGTCGCATTACGTAGAATTTATACGTGAATATTCAAACCTAGGACATCTTTCAGAGTCAGCTGTTGCTATACCCAATCCTTCATATTTTTTATGCCATCATGCTGTGTTCAAAGAAGAAAGTGAATCTACCAAGATTCGAGTAGTCTTTGACGGCTCGACTCCTACAACCTCTGGCTACTCTCTAAATGACATCTTAACGGTTGGGCCTAATCTGCAAAACTCTCTATTCTCCATTTTAATTAGAGCACGTCAATATAAGTACATTTTGACTGGCGACATAGCTAAAATGTATAGACAAATTGCTATGGATCCAAGTGATTGTGATCTTCAATTAATATTATGGAGAGAAGATGAGTCGCAGCCCATCCGAACCTTGCGATTAGATACTGTCACTTACGGTACTGCAAGTGCCAGCTATCTTAGCACTAAATGTCTGTGGCAGGTAGGAGAAGAGTGTGATGACGAATTAATCAAAACCATAATACAAAATGACTTTTTTGTCGATGATGTTATTACCGGCTCAGACAATGAAGATCAACTAATATACATACAAGGGGCACTCTCTACTGCTCTAAATGCAGCTTGTTTTCCCCTACGAAAATACAAAACTAATTTACCTGAACTATTCCATAATATAGAAATGAATACAAAGGAAAAACTTACCTTGAGTGAATCCTCTAGTACTCTTGGTCTAGGTTGGCATCCAAGTGATGACACGTTCAATTTTCCTGTAAAAAATAATTATTTAAATAATACAATAATTACAAAAAGATTTATAATGTCGCAATCACTTCGTAGTTTTGATCCACTTGGATTGTTAAGCCCATGCACAATTCAATCTAAAATATTAATTCAAAGGTTGTGGATCAAGGGAATTGATTGGGATCAACCTGTACCCGAAGATATACAAAAAACCTGGAATGAAATTTCAAATAACTTACCGTTGCTTGCAGATCTTCATATTCCACGTAGAGTAATCTCTCAAGTTGCCTACGGAGCTTGTATCTACATGCGAACGCTGAACGAAAACGGTGAGGTGACGGTGAAATTATTATGTTCGAAATCCAAGGTGGCTCCTATAAAGCCCACAACCATACCTCGCCTCGAACTTTGCGCGGCGTTGCTTTCAGCTAATTTATATAAATCAGTTACTGGGTCCTTAAGACTTAAACCAACAAAAATAACGCATTGGTGCGATTCTAATATCGTACTATGCTGGATAAAAAACGACCCAAGTTAACTAAAAACCTTTGTGGCGAATAGAATTGCCGAAATTTTAGATCTTACTAATCGCAAGGATTGGCGTCATGTTCCCACTAACGTTAATCCAGCCGACCTAATTTCTCGAGGAGTAAACGCTCATCACCTTCGCGACAATTTGATGTGGTGGCAAGGCCCGTCTTTCTTGTACGAGGATGAATCAAAATGGCCTAAATTACATCAAAATGAAGTCATTGATTTACCTGAAATAAGAAGTCATTATGTTAATTTACCTGAATCCACATTCGATTTCAAGGTATTTTCAAAATTTTCAAAATTACAAAGAGTCTTTGCATATATTCTACGCTTTTTACACAATTCAAAAATATCAAATAGGCTTAATCGATTATCCGGCCCTTTAACAGTGCATGAATTAAGTAATTCATTTATTTTTATTTGTCGAGTTTCACAGAAACAATCTTTTCCTCTAGAATATAAAAGAATTCAAACAAAATTATCATTATTGCCTAAATCCAAATTACTATGTTTGTCTCCTTTCTTTGAGCCCACAACTAATCTAATAAGAGTTGGGGGGAGACTACATAATTCTAATTATTCATTTAATAAAAAACATCCAATACTCTTGGATTCTTCTCATTATGTAACAAAACTTTATTTTGTACACGAACATTTACGAAATTTGCATGCTGGTCCACAGCTATTGCTAGCAACGGTCAGAGAATCTGTATGGCCTATAAACGGAAGACGATTAGCTAGAAGCGTTGTGAGGCAATGTGTTACTTGCGTGCGTGTTCGTGGGCAAACCATATCCCCAAAAATGGGCAACTTACCAATAAATCGTGTTTCCGTTGATTTTCCTTTCAAATCTGTTGGAATGGACTACGCCGGTCCTTTCTTTATACTAAATCGCAAGGGACGTGGTGCTAGGTTAGTAAAATGCTACTTATGTCTATTTATTTGTTTACGTTTTAAATGCGTTCATTTAGAACCCGTCAGCGACTTGACTAAAGAAGCTTTTATTATGACATTTCGTCGATTTGTTGCCCGCCGTGGCAGACCAGCGGAGGTTTGTTCTGACAACGGACGAAATTTCGTTGCCGCTGCTAAGGAAATTAGCAAATTTCTAAAATTAAATAGCGAATCTCTTTCTCAGTTTGCAGCAGGGGAAGGAATAAAATTTTCATTTATACCTGCTTATAGCCCTCACTTCGGTGGCATTTGGGAAGCTGGAATAAAAGCTGCTAAATATCATATCAAAAGAGTCATGGGAAACTCCCATCTATCATTCGAAGAAATAGGTACTTTATTCGCACAAGTAGAGGCAGTTTTAAATAGTCGCCCCTTGTGTCCAATGTCTTCATCCCCTGACGATTTCCTATCCTTATCCCCAGGGCACTTCCTGATTGGCAGACCACTAAATGCGCTGCCAACGCCAATAACTCAAGACGACTGCAACATACCCCATCGTAACCGGTACGCTCGCCTCGAGCAGATAAGGCAAGACTTCTGGAGACGCTGGCAAAAGGAATACATCTCCGAACTTCAACAACGCACCAAATGGAAGGTTGATGCTAGGAAGCTGAACATCGGAGATCTTGTCATTTTACAAGAGGACAATACACCACCACTAAATTGGCGCCTCGGACGTGTCACCAGACTTTTCCCTGGACCAGACGGCACATCTCGAGTCGCAGACGTCAATACAACCAAGGGCTGCGTGCGTCGATCTCTAGTTCGCCTGTGTCCCCTGCCTACGTGTGAAGATTTTCAAGGTTGAAGATCTACGTCCTTCAACGGGGGGAGCTTATGTACGCGCCTGCTCATGTTTTGCGAGCAAATCTTTATTTGTGTGTTTTGCGTCTACCACCATTTATTTATTTTTATATTCAATATTGTGAAGGTAGATGGTTGGGCTAAGAAAATTTGCACTCATCATTTTTGGCTCCGCTAAAGAAAGTTGTAAAAATTGAATATTATACGGATTTCAATTCATCTATGAGTTTTCTTCAAGAAATTCCAATCTTGTGCGTAAACAGTCACCATAAAAAAGTAATGCAGTATTATAGGCGTAAGTAATTATTTTCCCATTATTCAAGTCTGTGTTACACACGTTGTTGATGTAAACTAAAAACAAGGTCGGGCCAAGCATACTGCCTTGTGGGACACCATATTTAAATGGAAATAATGTAGAATCTATTGGCATCACAGTACCTATGGGACATCGGTTCTGTATTTTAATTAGTCAGAATTTTGGTTTTTAACGAAATCACTGTAAAACCTGTTAATATGAGTGATTGAGAAAAAATAAAATTCCTATGGTCCAATAATGGTGTAATAGTAATTATTACGACCATTACGATGTTTTTTTACTATCAAGGAAACACCTTAGCAATTAAGTTTCTTTATTTCGCGAGTACAATGGCTTTCGTTTCTTTACACACAGTACTTGATAAGGTCTAGTTCGACACGACGAACTAAATCTGCTACAATATTTTTTATTATTATGATTTAGACTAAATATTTTAGTATTAGTAGAACTCTTTGTAAAGGTGGTTGTCTAATCAAATATGATTCTGCTATGCTTAGTCGTGTTTGTAAAATAGATGTTTACAGGAAACAAACACAGGAGAACCAAGATTACAGACATAGCGCGAAGAATTGCCAAATTGAAGTGACAGTGGGCAGGACACATTGCACGCAGAATGGATGGCTGTTGGGGCTAAAAAGTTCTGGAGCGGCGACCGCGAATCGGAAGTCGCAGCGTTGGGAGGCCTCTCCTCTAGGTGGCGCGACGATCTAGTCAAGGCTGCATGAGTCCGGTGGATGCAAAACGCAGAGAACCGATCAGTGTGGCGACGCTTGGGGGTGGCCTATGTCCATTGGACGTCTTTCGGCTGAAATGATGATGATTATACAGGTGAATAAGTGCTTCGAATCGTGGTCTTCATCGACACGGTAATGAATAAAGGTAAGCTCAATTGAATGGTTCCTGGGAGACAATAGAAGCATTATTGATAACTCAATTATAGCCAGATGATAATTTACAAAATATCCCGGGTACGACCTTTATATTTGTAAAGATGCAAATGGAAAAATAATAAAAATATATATATCACACCAAGCATATATATACTACAAAAGGCAGGGGGCCTATATAATGTGCGGTCTGCAGTAGTTGGAACAAGGCTGTCAACATGTCTCAAGAACGCGGCCATCCCATTCTGTATGTACCAAATTCGTTTGCTAATTTTGTTAATCCATTTCCGCTTCAGTTTGCTTGCTTAAAATTTTAGTGTTTAGCTGTTTCTTTTACTTTGCTGTATTATGTTTTTTAAGACAAAATTTGCTTGCATATATTTATAATCTTCATCTTTTATGCATGATTGTGCGATTGACTGGTAGCTTTAGTGTATTATGCCACCTATACCAATGTCCTTACTTTCACATCTTTGTGGTGCTTTCCTTAAAAGGCCACCTGAGACATTAACCTACATTTGATTTAACCAATTACGGATTGTATGGACTTTAAGAGACACTTTGACCTCAGAGTTTGTTTTGGGGTTCCTTCTCAGAGTAATCAGCTAGAAAATACCGGCCTCATTAGTTTAATTGTAAAAAGAGGCTGATTTGTAAAACTGTTATTTTAACCTATTTTCAAAATAAATACATTTCCAATTAAAATAGTTTTCTTAATTTCAGAAACTACTGAAATGACTCGATACGAGTAGCTAAGAAATTCTTACCACTTATAAATGAACAGACCGTGACAATAAAAAAATATTTGTAATACGATGACATGCAATTCTTAGATTGTACTAATAGATAGGTCAAGTTCAAGATCAAACAGTTGTCGCCAGCGTAAATGATTTGCATTTATCGATAATATTGACATATATATTAATATTCACTTTATTTCTCTAATGAGACTAGGATAGATTACCTACATTTTTGTTTTATAAGGCCAGTGGGTGGCCTCATCTTTATCATCACTTCAGCCGAAATCCGTCATAGGCCTCCATCACGTGTCGGCACATAACAGGTCTTGTTCTTCTTGGCTTCTCACATCCTATGGATTCCCGTAGTCTTCACCAGTATCCTAATTGGTTAAGTGAATTCAGCAAGGCAATGGGCTTTGACGCCATCGCCGACCAATTAGATGTGAGATGAAAGCCGCGATGTAAAACCCTTCGCCGAATTCACTGGACAACCTTGTGGGAAGGCAACGCTGCATCTTCCGGTATACGGTCGCCACTCTAAAACCATCCACTGCTAGCCAGAAATAAAATGAGGCCACTTTTGTTTCGGTTTACTAATGTTATGATAAGCATAAAATTTATATATTCATAATTTACATTGGCATAACAAAATTCAGCATAAGGATCACTACGCATAATATTATCAGGCAAATGTTTTGCCGTAATGTTTATTGCCATAAATACTGTTGGCAGAATAACAATGAAGAATAATGTTATAAACGCATTATGATATATGTACACATAATGTTCTTTGGAATAAAATGCTTCTCGAGAACAGGTAAGTATATAGTTTTTAGGGTTCCGTAGTCAACAAGAAACCTATATGGTTTCGTCATGTCCATCTGTCCGGCCGTTCGTCCGACCGTCCGTCGTTTTGCAGCTTAGTTCAGACACTTAGTACTAGAAAGTTATAATTTGGCATGGATATACATATTAATCCAACCAAAACAAATATACTTTTTTGTCGAACCTCCTGTACACGTAATGTGGGAATGTTTTTTTCAGTATTGCAACTTTGGTCTAGTAGATCTTAGGTTAGGTTAAAACGGGCTGGTTTCCGCAACTCCACGACTAAGCGCGTATTTTGCGTACCTAGTAGATCTTTGTACCATGATCCTCGGTATCAAGCAGAATCCTATGTTTATCTCCACGGTGCAGGATGCAGATGACTGTATGCGAATTGCTGTTTTCTTAATAAATTCAGAACTACTGTTCAAGAAAAGCTATTTATAAAGTAGGAATAAAAAAAAAAAAAACCAAATTGCTGTATAAATGAAATATTAATTTATAAGATTATTCAAAATTATGACATAATAATTTGAGCTAATATATTTATTTACATGCATAAACCGAAGCCTTTTTTTCCATGGAGGTAGGCAGAAAATACATAACGTCACCTGCTTCGATCCTTACAAAGTCCTCTTGCTTTACATTCATACATCTAGTCATACAAGTTCGCCAGTTGCAAACGCTATGTATGGACTTTACCTTTCTGAAGAACATCACTAATGAGCTGTGCCCGTCTAAGGCATCTCCTTCTGGCGTCTCCACTTTTATCTGCTTTGTTTTTTAGGCTTCTTTTATTCATCCTCTTCCTAAGATCAAGTCATATAAGCTTACTCTTTTCAATGTCTTTCATACCACAATGATGTCTTATAACAGCATTCCTCAATCTATCATCGCAGTCACCTACACCACACACATACTTCACACCTTACGTTTCTGCCTGCCCATGGGGCTATACAGGACGAAGACCACTATTCTCTTTTTCACATCGGAATCATAATGGCGTAGACACGTTACAGTACGACTCCAGGTGTTATGTTTTAATTACAAAGAATTGAGCATTAGCTACCTTTTACTTTGACATTGGCATCGCTGCCTACAGCAATCTTATAGAGTGAACGGAAAATCAAAATGAATACTGTTAAAACTAAGAAAAGTCCTAGCAGTAAGGTAAATATTAGTTCTAGTTCTAGGTACTGTGCCCACGACATGTTGGCGGCGGGCGCGCGCAGATGTCTTGCACCACCGTGACGCAGCACATGCTCCGTCCACCACACGGCTCGCTCCAGGGGAGGCATAGGGAGATCATACATCACACTGCAGAGCTTTTTGATGTTTTGTCGATAACTAGAAATAAATAAATAGTGTTAACTCGACTGACCAAGAGGAGTTGAAGAGAGGAGCTAGCAAAATCTTATTCTACTTCTTCATCTTGTCAATGACTTCAAATTAAATTGACAAGAATTCAGCCAAGTTGGACTTAGCATTTGCCTCGTACACTTTAAGGTGCAGGTGTTGTTTTGAATTGTTTGGGATAGCTCCGTAATGCCATTATGGGTTATTGGAGTGTCCCCATATGACTCTGCAGTCATAACCTTACGAAATTATCTTACTAACAAAAAAGCTTTTTATCTGAGTAGGTAAATTGAAGTAATTATTAACCTTCTAGTGTCAGAGTTATTTTTCACAGAAAAAATACCTGTGGTAGCGGATTATGTTAGATTTACGCTTGATGCAAAAAGATATGAACAAAAGGATTTACAGCAAAATATTTTTGCTTACCTGTCGTCTCCAATAATTTTGTTGACCGTGTTAATAATTTCCTCTTCAGTCAGTGTCTCCATATGAAGCCCGAGTCCAATTTTATGGGTTTCATATCTCTCCACATTATACCACTGATCGCCCAACATTGGGATACCAATAACTGGCACTCCGGCTGTGATAGCCTCGTCTGTTGATTGTAGACCTCCTTGTGTTATGAACAGCTTAATTTTTGGATGTTCTGCAAAGATTAATTGACTCATTAGAAACATTTGATGGATGCTGCAAAAGTCGAAATAGGAAGTTGGAAACGGATCAAGAAGGCCAGCACGTCACAAACCAATGATCGTGAAACGTAAACACAATGGTATGGTATAACATAATACATACCAACATAGCTATCTAAGCGGTAGTCAGTTGGACATGTGTCAGTCAAAATATCGATGGTATGAGTATTGATTGGCACAGATGAGTTCGCGAGTCGAGACCGCTAATTGGCAAGCTAACCTGGCAAGATCGTCAGATCATTAACTGATAATGATAAAATGAAATACCGCCAAATGATCATTCTTCCAAAGAACGTTCGACCGAATCATCGATCGCCCGAAGAACGAGCACCTGAATGATTGACGGCTCGATGAACGTTTGTCTGCATGATCGCTCGGACGAAGAACCTTTGGCCATGTTGGTCAAACGAGCTAGGACACGCTAGATCCAAAAGGCACATCTTACGAAACGAACAAACGAACCCTTACTAACGTCCAACCTAAGCGCAAGCGCTTGTCGGACGTCAGCTTTTTTATTACCTCCAGAGGGCCACGGACCCAGACATACCCCAGAGAAGCCCGTGGATGACGAATTTCACCCACTTTGTTGTCTTCGGGTGAACAGCCTCCTATCTCGGTAATAGCAGTTGTCACTTCCTCGGGCATGACAGCATCATCTAGATCCATGATCCTCGCCTCAGCTATCTTGGTAGGACGTGAAATATTCACATCAAACTCGGTGAGGACCTCGCGCATACGGCTGGCAAGACTGTCCGCTTCGGCCGAAGAGTTGGTACCAGCGACGGTAATCACCATACCGCCATCGGCAGCCCTCTTCTCTCTTCTGGTTTCAATGCCAACATCGGCTAAATGAATGCGCTGCCTTGCTGCGGACATAACTTCGCCGAGTTTGGCTCTCTTAGCGATACAGTAATTGCTGCAGTCGAGGGAACCCTAGGGAGTTTTACTTGCTGCTTCGCAGAAATTGCCTTAGCGTGCCTGGAAGATGGGGCCCCGGACTTTGTGCGAGGTTGGAGAGTCTGACCTTTCTTGGCTTTCCTCCCTACCACAGTAGACCAGGCTTCCATCCCATACATTACTGAATGCCGCAGAAACTGCGAAGCTAGCGCAATCGTGGTAGTCAATACTATGGGTACTTCAGTAGCAGGAGCCATAGCTTTTCCCTTACCTTTTCCCTTTCTCTTTCCCTTCTTACCTGCGGGGTCTGGATCAGTAGTTGGCTGCCCCTTCGCAACTGTTGCAGAAACGACGATTTTCGCGTCTGCAGCTAAGGGCGGACGCAATGGTTTCTCGGGAGGCAACTTCTTCTCTATAGCGGCTAGTTTTGCGTCTACCATTCACCCAATTTCTAAGGCTATGGATCGCCGAAATTGGGCCTCCAATTCGTCAGACCGATGTAGCTCGGTTCCTGGAGAGATCTAACTAAGTTCCATAGATGAGGCTGCCACACTCGGGCTCACTGTTGGGTTAGCTTGGGTTAGGAGGCTGACCTGAGCTGACAACTTCTCGACCTGCGTAGATAGACTTGTAAGTTGAGCCTTTAACTCGGCATTTTCAGACTCCACTCTCTCAACATTGGCTCCAACTGCTGATCGTGAGGCCAACTCAGCTGCCGCAGCTTGCATTGTGACTGCCGCCGCTTTGAGGCTGTGGTCAAAACTCCCTTTGAGGTTGCGGGTTTCATTTGCAACCTCCTCTATAGTCTTAGCACTATCCTTGATGCAGGCGCTAAGTTTTTCCGTTGGCTGCACCTGCATCGTCTTTGCCAACGTCTCTGAACTGGGCAGATTCTGATTGACCGTTGCCCGCGTTTTTGGCTGCTTAGCAGGTGGGCTCGCTGTCTCGGAGTCTCCACCCTGACCGTCAGTAAGTGGCTCGTCAGGTATTGATGGCTTGGCAGGCTTCCTCCTAGACGTGAACGGTTGCGCACGTTTGTGTGTACGGGATCGAGTCGAACTCGTTGACGTTTCGGAGGCATATGACATCTGCGAGCAGGAAGACTTGCAGGTATCACTAGCCACCTCGTCGCCAACTGGGGTAGGCGGGCGCACAAATTTGGTACGGTTTCCTTTTGGCATCTTCTGTGTCTTCTTCTTCGGTGTTTTAGTGGGGTAAAAATCCCACACTCCCTGGTCTGCGTAAGTTGAGTTTAAAAAGTACTTACTCAGAAGGTCTGACTGTGGCAGCCACTTGGATATCCTGATGTTGTCACCGCGTCCTGGCAGTTCATCTGTGTTCCACTTCCACAGCACATCGTAAGGCACTTTGGAAAGCGCCTTCACTAAGATTTGTATTGTTCGCGGAGGCAGTAAGGAGGGATCCACATTTGTACCGAAGCTTAGGTAGATAACACCATTTTTGGAAGAATCTAAATACGATTTGAGTTCCTATAAAATTAATTTAAGAATTGTTATTTTAGTACGGCAGGGACATGGGATACGTCATACGACTAATTGAAACGTCGTCGACGTTTAGAGGTACAATGGGAAAATTGCTTTAAAGGCTGGCAACACTGCTACTTTTAAATGTTGATTCTTTGACTACAATTTGGACCAGCCCCCTGGTCAGGAGAAGAGTTGACTAATTATTTGTTACACACATTACATTTCTTTACTTGAGTAAACTATCGGATGCTAGCTGTTAATTTGTATCATAACATGATAATACGGAATATTAAACTTAACAGTATTACACTTAACATAAATCGATTAATAGGAAATGATCACAATCACAATAAATATGACAATTTTTTACAAAGTGACATTAGCCTCTGTTGTATTGTATTGTATTGTTTCGACGGGCTGTTTCCGCAACTCCACGATTAATGCGTATTTTGCGTAAACAATTAGCATCTGTTAGTTTCACACCGGTGCAGGTGTATGAACAATTCGACTATATATAAAAGTTACTGATACTCACTTTTGGCAATTCTTGTACAGGATTCACGTGTAAACCACCCATGAATATCACAGAAGGAGGTACCGGTCGGATACCTTCAAATACTGGATGTATATTTAAGAAAAGCATGTGAACATTTTCACTTAGTATTTCAGTTGTTGGGGTGTTAGTACCAAAAAATGATTTCAGCATTTTATCTTCTTTAACTCTGCTATATTCTCCCAACTGTAAAATTCTATAGTGAAGATACAATTCATTGATTTTGTCCCATAAGGAAAGATTATTAAGTTTCTGCCGAAGACCATTTGGATAGAGAAAAGGATGGACTGGAGCACCAATCACTTCGTCATTGTCGAAAAATGCTGCCATAGAATTGATTAAGATCACTGGTGCCTTGTAAATGTGAGAGAATATTAGCGCAGGTCTGATATGAGATTCTACCAATATCAGGTCAAACTTTTGAGTCTTGTCCTTAATCAGATCTTGTACTTGCTTATCCTTCAACTGTGCTTCAAACATTAACAGTATTGATTCTATATATCCCTTGAAGTTTAGTAAAAGATCTTTCTTGTGTCCTTTAGAAATTCCCATGAATGTTTCTGCCCATATAGCGTATGATATATCATGGACATCGATTTCTGTCAGATTGGCAGGCGTTTCTCCTTTCGGAAAGGCGGGATCTGGTGTAATCACAGTCACTTCATGACCACGTTTTGCTAAAGCTTGAGTTATTGGTCGAAACACCACTTGATGGCTTATAGAAGCAACTGGAAATACTCCTAGGATTCTTGCCGCTTCATTTTGATTTAAAACTATAAGAGTACAAGCAACAATATAATATAACACAGCCATTTTTAATACAAGCACTCACGTCAAAATTACTCACGGCAATGAACAGTTTATAAATATGGCTTCGATATAAGTTGCAGGTATATTGACAACTATTGTGAAATACCTCAAGATTTTAATACCAGGTGTAAATAATTTAATCTGAGTTACATAATGTCAACGATAACATGGTTAAAAATAAATTGATAATAATCTAGGTAGGCAGATTGAAACTGTAGAAGTTTTCCTTGTTTGTGGTTGGCTTACACTGCATAACTCTATTCTATATTTTTATATGGCTAACAAAGCTGATGTCAACTATTCTGCCAATGCTTAAAGTAATAATTGGAAAATCAAGTGTGTATGTTATTAAGTCATAGATTTGTTATTGAATGGCGACACCTCTTTTTTTTGAGTCAGTTAAAAGTCACACTTTGCTGGTATAATCCTTATGACGACAAGTGCTAAAAACGGAGCTAAGTAATTTTATCAAAAAGAACAGGCATTTGACAACAACGATATCGCATTTTAATTTTCATAACGATAAAGGATAATCTGTACAATAAATACGTTTATAAATTTACATAACTACACACAACCGTTCTCATAATAAGCCATGTGTTTCATTAGTAGGGGCCTTACTTAGCATTATTCGACAACTGTTTACACAGTGATAAAAAAGCCGATAAGATAATTTCGTTTGCACATTCACCAGTCAAAACACTGTACGATTCTGGTCGTCACTTACAGACAAGCATGATTTAGCAAAAAGCAATATTAAGTCTGTTACTGTAAAGGCCCGAACTACGGTCAAAACACACCTTGTCTTGGCGAAGACAAGAGAAACGATTATTGGACTGTTGTAGGAAAAGATATGGATAGAAAAAAGATGGCTATAGGATGAAGACTAATAGAAAAATAAGATAATTTCGTGTGCACATTCACCAGTCAAAACACTGTACGATTCGGGTCGTCACTTACAGACAAGCATGATTTAGCAAAAAGCAATATTAAGTCTGTTACTGTAGAAGCCCGAACTACGGTCAACACACACCTTGTCTTGGCGAAGACAAGAGAAACGATTATTGGACTATTGAAGGAAAAGATATGGATAGAAAAAAGATGGCTATAGGGATGCAGACTAATAGAAAAATATGAAAGAAGAAGTCCTGTTATAGAAACCCAAAATAAATTGGGACAAAGCAAAGATAATGATGATACAAAGTCTAAGAAGTAAAAGTCTGAAACCGAATAGTTATGTTATTATCGTTCAAATCAATTGTTTCGGTTCATCACAGTCCACGGTAGATCATCATTCTCTTTTTAGCTATGTTACAACAGCCTATTCTCCGCTTTTCGCATTTAATCTGTTCCAGCCATCTTTTTAAGGTCGTCGGTCCATTAAGTTGATATTTTTTGTCACAACTTTTAGCAACTCTAGCATGAGCATAATCAGCTTGAATGTTCCTACCGTTGGGACACAGACGTCCTCTATATAGAAGGGATTGAGAAAAGGATGGATGGAGGTGGGATTGGGCAGTAAACGACCACGCGACGCGGGCTCAGTACGGGTAGGTGTGGATGTCACATGTTTTCAAACGTTTTGGTTTTAGGACATGTTTTTATTATTGGTACATTTAAAATATTTATTTAGCTCTCTTCTATTTATTATGAATTACAAGTTAAACCAAAGATGTACGAATATTCACGCTTTTACAGTAACTTGTATATAAAATAAGATAGCAACCACGTGTCTTTATCGTGTCACACATTATTTGTAATTTTCTTATCTCTTTTGACGATATCTGAGCAATGACTCGTGTGTCCTTGAAGATATGATTTTATTATAGCTTCCGCATTCGGAGCACCTGTTTTATCTAACTGGATTATTCTATAAGTCGCTGTATATTTATGTAGATTAGGAGAGTCTCTTACTGCGTTATCCATTGTGGTCATAAGGATGCACAAAAGAGACTAAAAGGGAGGATCCTTCAACCAGACGAGTGTTTTGTCTGGTGGGTAACAATCTGATGGTGTTTGTTGGGTTCTTGTATGTTCATATCGCATGGCGAACTTTATTCTTGCGCGATGTAGGATGTGTGTGAAGTTAGGAAGAAATCATAGATGCCGCTTCAGTACTACATAACCTAGACAAAGTGACATGATATCAGCAATAACGAACACAAAAAGTCCAAAATGTTTGCCAAGCACTTTATCAATCAATGCCATTTGTTTTGGATATTTTACAATAGTGTTTTCTGATACTACTTTGTGTAAAGCCCAAGGACGACTAGTTTTTGACTAAAAATATATTTACAGGCTTAACGCGTAACTGATATAGTGCCTGAGGTAGCTCTATCAGGGGTGTGATGACGTTATACGAGAGCTCAGTCATTCTCACACTGATGAGTATTTATTTATTTATTATTTATTTAAACTTCATGTACAATGGTGATACTTAGGCGGACTTAATGCAACAAGGCATTCTCTACTAGTCAACCTTTGGGTTAAAAAGTGAAACAGAAGCAGAACAGGGTTAAAAAAAAACAGTGGTAGAAGTACAAAAAAATAAATAAATATGAACAATAATTAAAGTTTGATATTAATAAATAATTTCTAAAACAATAGACACAGAAATTATTTATTATAAATGAAACAGAAATTTAAATATAATAACTATGACGAAGACCGAGCTATGTAAGAGAGGACAGGTAATAGTTCCGTATTCTACGCTTAAAGGGACAAGTTGGTAGCCGACTACATGCAGCAGCAGCAGACGACGTGTAGTTGCTTCATGTTGCCACGACACGTCGTTGCGTCCTGTTGCTGCAGTCATTCAGATTCCGAACCCGACTGCAGATGGCAGCAGCAAACTGCAGCACTGTATTCCTATTGTTTCTGAGTGTTCCGTGAGACAAGATGTCTGACTATACTCACTCACTACTGGTCTCTACTGATCTGCGGTCGGGCGACACGTCATCTGCGATCGTGCGACATGTAGTCGGGTGTCGTGTCGCTAGCTGCGGAAGGTATTTCATAGAAATAGATAGAAACCAGTAGTGTCGCTGCGACACGTCGTCTGCTGCTGCTGCGTGTAGTTGGCTACCAATTTGTACCTTTAATGAAAATTGATTCTCAGCTTTTTATGTTAAGGGGAAGGACGTATTAAAGATTATGGAGTTTTGTAAGCTTAATGTGATACTAAAAGGAACATTTTTGTGTGATTCTTATTCAAACAATGTTTGTCCGTTTGCATATAAATTAATTTTATGTACGGCTACTTTTTTTCCACGGCTTTCCTTTTATGGCTTATGTCGCAGAAAATAGCATTTAACACTCAGCGATATAAAGATTTTACTTAATCGGATAAGCACTCCCAGAGATTAATGTTTGATTTACATAAATATATTCAATTTTACGCCTAATATTAGTTTATATATATTCTATAGTCTACAGATTATAATATTTAATGCAATATTAAGTAAATGCACGCACTTACTTAATATTGCATTAAATATGACTATCTTCTTCTTTTCGTGTGAGGTGTGGCCACCTCTGGTGTCAGAGTTAATTAAGCCGCCTCTGGGAAACTCCACAGGCCTCTGACTTGGCTATTTCAGACTTATATTAACTATACTATACTATTAATATAACTATGATTTGACATTGAATATGATTAAATATGACTAGATGAGATGTTATTCCCGATGTGTATTTAGCAACTGCCTCGTCGTTTTAGTGGTCGCAAGCACTACTTAGCTTGAAATCCAAGTTCGAAACCCAATATAATAAATAAATATATGTAAGTTGTTTATGTCTAGATACTTGTCAACTCATGACACGTGCACAGTAAATGTATATTTATTTGCTATTATCGTATGACAATAGCATGTTCATTATAAGTTTGTTTACACTTTCATAACACTTAGCGCCAAGTTCATAACACTTTAACTACCTACTGATGTATAAGGTAAGGATTTTGTACGTCACTTGATACGGCTGTAACTATGTTTGTTATGAAATATGGTGTAATATATAACTTCAAATCGTATATATTACTTTCAGTATCTGATTGGGAATCGTTGAAGCCAGTCGGATGTTTATAGCAAAATAGTAGAATGGGAATAATCTCGTGTTTAGTTCTATTTAACATATTTTTTGCAAGTCAGAATGAAGCGGCAAGAATTTTAGCAGTGTTTCCAATACCGTCTATCAGTCATCAAGTAGTGTTTCGACCATTAACTCATGAACTGGCCAGACGAGGACACGATGTCACTGTCATCACACCAGATCCTGCCTTCCCTAAAGGTGGAACACCAGCTAATTTTACAGAAATCGATGTCCATGATATATCGTATGATATATGGCAGAAAATATTCATGGCTTCCACGCAAGGTAATAAAGATGACGTTGTCATGGTTATGGATGTTATTCTACAAGCATTGACATCGGTTGTAGATGCTCAACTTAAAGATGAGAAAGTGCAAAATCTGATCAACGATAAGAGTCAAAAGTTCGATCTACTATTTCTTGAAGCTTGTGTACGACCTGCGCTAGCATATTCTCATATATACAAGGCACCAGTGATTCAAATGAGTTCTTTAGGAGCAGCTCTTGACAATTATAGGAATTTAGGAGCTCCAGTTCACCCGATGCTTTATCCATCAGTGACTCGCCAACGACTCCACAATCTTACTATGTGGGAGAAGGTCAAGGAGTTGTATTATGACTATTTGGTCAACAGTTTGTACGAGAATAGTCAGACTGCTGAAAATGCTATGTTGAAAAAACATTTTGGAAATGATATTCCATCGGTGTTTGAGTTGAATAGTAATGTTGATATGCTGTTTCTCAATGTGCATCCAGTATTTGAAGGTATTCGGCCTGTGCCTCCATCTGTGGTTTATATGGGTGGTCTGCATCAGAAACCTCAAAAGGAATTACCAACTGTAAGTACTAATACATTATTAACATAATTAAAGCAAAATTAAAGCCTTTAAAAATATCTATGGGATGGGACCATTAAATAAAAAAAAAAAAATGTAATATTTTAATACCAATTTAATGCTAAAAAAATATTTTATAGCGGTGTGAAATAAATATTAAAGCTATCGTTTGAAATGTTGTCCAGAATGTGTAAAGTTTATTGAAACCGTTTTCCTATGTTTGCGGCTAAATTGTTCAGTTAATTCGAGGTTTTCTTATAACAAACTATTAAACGTATATTAACAGGTTTTCCAGGCTACATACATTAAGATTAAAACTGGGTTTCTCATATGATTTGCACTAACGTTAGAAATTTTTGAGCTCATAATTTTCAGGTAAAGATAGAACATTGAACTTTGACAAATCTATACTAATATTATAAAGAGGTAAAGTTTGTGAGGTTGTAGTGGGTAATCTCTGAATATACTGAACCGACTTAGATGATATTTGGCATGGAGATAGCTTGGGATGATAAAACACATTTACGCGGGAAAAGCCGCAGACAGAAGCTAATCAAAAAGAAAAAACCAACCGAAATAAATTAACCTTGCAGGTGGAATGTAAAATTGTATTATGAAGGTTTTAGTGGCAGTATTAAAACAAATAGCTCAAACTTTATAAGTATTATAAAAATAAATTCTCTCTGTAACAAATTTAATGTTATTTCTAGTGTTTTTTTTTCTTTTTTAATATCTCAGAAAGTTGTCCTAGATTTTTTTATATTTCACCCAAGGTCAGCAGACCTCAAACAAAAAACTCATATATATGGTTCATATCATCAACGAAAACCTTGTGAACTAGTGGAATCAATGTAAATCGTATTATTTGGATGTTACGTTATACGAGCTTTTGCCCGTGGTTTTGCCTAATAAAACAATAAGCGATAATAAAACACTTTGTAGAGATGAAGAGTTTCATCCAAACTTTAAACGTTAAGTCGTGAAAGTGTATCAACTAAACTCACAATTGCATTTATAATATTAGTTAGTATTATTGACGAAATCAAAATAGAAAAATAAAAATCTTTTTCAGGATCTCAATAAATACCTAGATTCTTCTAAATATGGTGTAATATACATCAGCTTCGGCACAAATGTGGATCCAACTACTTTTCCTGCAGACAGAATCGAAGTTCTAGTGAAAACGTTCTCTCAGTTGCCTTACGACGTTCTGTGGAAATGGAACAAGGATGTCTTGCCTGGACGCACTGACAATATCAGAATATCAAAATGGTTGCCACAGCAAGATCTTCTGAGTGAGTGAATCTATATTTAATGAAACAACTAGTGCTGAAGGGTTACTTTTTTCATATCGTAGCAGTCGCCTAATGAGTAGAAAATTGAACAACTAATATGTCCTTTTTAGGGTTCCGAAATCAACAAGGAACCCTTATAGTTTCGCTCTGTCCGTCTGTCCGTCCGCAGCATAGCTCAGAGAATCTAAGTACTAGAAATTTATAATTTGGCATGTATATACATATTAATAATTCCGACAAAGTGGTAACATAAAATCATGAAAAATATTTTTTTTTCGGGTACCTCCCATAGACGTAAAGTGGGGATGAATTTTTTTTTCTCATCTATCCCATGGTGTGGGGTATCGTTGGAAAGGCCATTCAAAAATATTATGGGTTTGTTAAAACCATTTTTCGATTCAGAGATCCGTTTGAGTAAAATTAAGCTTTAAGTTGCAAATTTATGTTAGAGTCAAGTGTCCCCCCCCCCAACCAGCGAAATGGTTGCTCTTGGCTATGTGAAAAAATTCACGGCAGTAGTAAATATAACGAAATTAAAAGGAAAATTATCACGGATAACAAGGCTTTACAGGTTTACGAGTAATAGTCGACCAACTTATAAAATGTACTTGGAACAGTAAAAATTTTGTACAAATGCCATTGAAAAATTACTAAAATAAAGTTGATAGCTTTGTAAAACAGAGTAAATATAATGCTTACGAACTATGTAAAAATATACAAAAATGAAATCATAACAGGCTTTACAAGTTTACGAGTAATAGTCGACCAACTTATAAAATGTACTTGGCACAGTAAAATTTTTGTACAAATGCCATTGAAAAATTACTTACATATCGTTGTTAGCTGTGTAAAACAGATAGTAAGTATATGCTTATAAACCATGTAAAAATATACAAAAATAAAATCATAACATCCTTAATAATAATGATTTCAAAATGAATAAATAAATAACGCATTGGAGTGGCCGGAGTTGTTGGCAGTACCAGAACGTAGTACATACGGCGCATGCGCGCGGTGGAGTCTATTTTGTGTTAGTGCAGAAGTATTTTCGACGTTTTGTAATTAAAACATAAAAGTAAAGTCAAATTAGATTCGATTTCCAAGCAAATTCCTTATTTTCTTTTGTCGATATCCTTCTATAAAGTTAATATTCGACCCGACTCATCACTAATTGAGTAGCGTAAAACTTTCCAGAATGAAATAGTGAATACCGCAAATTAGAGGATTCACCTCCAATCTGCGGTATTAGAGGAGATTAGAGGTGAATATATACGATTTTTTTCTAATTCCGAAAGAGAAATAAACAAGGAGCGTGCACGCAAGGATCCAGTACCGAACTATACCATTCCCCGTGGCTCTAACGCGCGCTCGTATCGGCTTCTTTCGCAATTCGCGATGGTACTCAAATAGATAAAAAATTTCTAACTTCAGTTGCGAAGTTGGATTTTATAACTCCTTCTTCAGTTACCAGTTAGTCCTTATTTAGTTTAAGTCAAGAGTGAATAGATTACATCTAGGCAAGCGTGCCGTAGACCACACCATCGCTTACCATCAGGCGAGATAGTGGTCAAACGCGAGAATATAGATTAAAAAATCCTATGTGGGCCCGTTTTTAGACTTTGTGAGCCACTGAAACCGTTCTAATGTTCATGTAACAATAACAAAACCCTCTTTTTAGTCCGCATTATTATGCAACTTCGGAACCCTATTACTGCGCGTGGCCCGACACGCACTTGGCCGGTTTTATTTTATTAAATGAAGACTCTAATATATACGAGTAAAATTATGTAATAGTAATTAGCTATAAAATACCCATTAAAACATTGATAAAACTGCATTGGCCATGGCAAAAACAGATTCTATAGGCCGTCAAAGGTTAAAACATACATAAAGAAAAATTCACACAAATAGGGCATTATATGACATACATGCATTTTATGCGCTTTTAATGACTATTTTTTGGTAGATAAAACTAAACTTTAAGATGATAGGTTTTTGACTCTGGAGATAGTTTCTTGGTTCCCGTTCCCGATACCGATAAATTAAGAGTGAAAACAAAAAATGTGATGTATAAAAATAAACTCATTTGTTTTTTTTTCACAGAACATCCCAAAATCAAGCTATTCATAACTCAGGCAGGACTGCAATCAACAGACGAGGCTATAACAGCAGGTGTACCTTTATTAGCTATCCCAATGTTTGGGGATCAGTGGTACAATTCGGAGAAATATGAATACTTCAAGATTGGCAAAAAACTTGTCATGGAGACGCTTACTGTGGAGCAGTTTAAGAATGCCATTGAAACCGTTATTAGTGATGAAAGGTTAACTTACTTTTATTTAAATTAAATAGAACTCTCTCTTCTGATGGTAAGCCATGATGAGATCGCCGTTGGAGCACGCTTGCCAAGAAGCTCACTCTTGACTTAAATACCCCCAGATTTATCATCATCATAATCAGCCTATAGCAGTGTACTGCTGGACATAGGCCTTTCCAATTGCACGCTATTTGGTTCGATTTTCGGCAACTGTCATCTAGCTGCTTCAAACCACCCAGTGAAGATCGTCGCTCCACCTAGCTTGAGGGCACTCTACTTACGTTTACTAGTTCGCGGTATCCACTCAAGAACACGTTTACCCCAACGATCTCTGGTTCCACGACTTATATGCCCGGCCCATCGCCACTCCTGCTTGCATATTCTGTGAGCTATCTCGACAACTTTGGTTCTATGCCGGAGCCCCAGATTATCTTTCATCATTTGCTATGCGATTAAGCTGGAGCACCAATAACCTGGCTGGCTAACCTTCTTGGTGGTCCAGAGGCTCTAGAGCCACTTTGTCTAGACCAAGTGTCATTATGTCAGTGTAGGCGATGGTAAAAATGTAAAGGATTGGTCACGTGATACTTCGCTAGCACTTGGAATTCTCATACATTTTTGACATTATATTACTAGTCTAGAGCTTCAGATCGCCTACTAGGCCCAAGTAATATAACAATGCAAAGAAAGAAAACAACAATACCTTTTTATTTCCAGTTACCGAAAAAACATAATCCAACTTCGCAGCGTGATGCGAGATGAGATGGAAAGTCCACTGGAGCGCGCCGTATGGTGGACGGAGCACGTGCTGCGTCACGGCGGTGCGAGACATCTGCGCGCGCCCGCGGCCAGCATGTCGTGGGCGGTGTATCTAGAACTAGAATTAGTATTCATCTTACTGCTAGGACTTTTGTTAGTTGTAGGAGCTGTCGTTATGATTGGTCTTTTCATTTATAAAATTGCTTTTGGGAATTATATTTCTGTTAAAGTTAAACGTAGTTAATACGCTTCAACTGTGATAAATTAGTTAAGAAAAGAGTTGCTTTATTTAAATTACAATATTTTTTAAATTCTCTTACGTGCAAAGTTTTTACGTACAACAGAATTTAACATAAATATTTTGAACCCATAAATAGCTTACATACAAATTAATAATAATATATTTTTCATTATATATATTTTGAAGATTTCTATGAAGAATATTAAAAAATGTACAAAATAAGAAAACTGAGGTTGTATTTTTTCATAACCATACTATGAACGTACTGTGTGCGCCCCTGTATTTTGTGGTTTAAATCTACATGATATTTCGGAAAAGTAAAAAAATAAATATGTTTATGTTTTTATAATAAGTATGCTTCAATGAAACAAAAACAATACGAACCAAAAAATCTTTCATTAAATTTAACATAATTAAACATAATTTAACATAATTTTCATTCTTTCATGAAATCTTTGGCGACACAAGATCAGTTATAGATTACATAATATTTCTCTTTAGAAAAATAAAAAAAAGTATGTATTGAGAGAGGCGTATCCGTTTCCCGTCGAATTTTACCTCTCTTTCTACCTAAATACGTCTATCTCTTTCGCACATCCCCACCTTTCACCTGGCAGTGGGGCGCTGTCGAGCTAGTCACGACCCGCGCTTTGGTTGTCATTGGCTTGAAATTTCCCGTTGTGATAACATGTGCTCTTACTGCTCTTAGTAATATTACTAAGATAAATTAAATTCAAAAAGTTTACCCCAAGTTGCACAAAATATTTTTAACTGTTTTGCCGTTCGATTTTAATTGTTTTAATTAACCTTTGATCTTTCTACTGTTATTATTGCAAATCATGAATGAATTGTATGGGTTTAAAATTAGTACCTACCTAGGTTTCGGAGTTTATCTAAATAACGAATATTATTATACTAGCGTAGTTTATTTAGGGATGGTGAACCTGGGACAAGCAACCCGGTCGGATTTGTAATGTGAAATTGTAAAGTTAATCTTTTCAATATTTCATATTCATAATTTTTCTTTTATAAACTATCTACATGGTATACAAAAAAAATGGTAATGTTTTCATATTTGACAGTGCATTGACTAAATTTTAATGTGTATAACTTTAGTGCTTTCAATATTTTAAATACACTAATAAAAAGATAATTTATTAGAATACCTTCAATAAGGTGTCATAATTATGATTGCTTGTTTATTAAGTCTCGTAATTTAAAATTTGACAAAAGATTTTCGCCCTACCCTCGCAGCAAATAATAGCAAATCACTATTACACATGGATCTCCTCGCAGGAGATGAGTATTATAAAGGGTACATGTGGTACTATCAAAGACAGCCCTCGTAGGATAATCAAGAATTGTAATAATGACTAACCGCTGATATGCATGCATGTATGCATGGTTCTCCTCGCAGGATATGCCTATCATAATGTACCCTCACGTGGTACTTTTTGCTATCAAAGACAACCCTCAACGTATAAGAATTTATTTATGTATGTACTTATGTAAATATTGTAAAAAGCCTATATTTTTAAAAGAGTAAGTAAGGAGTTTCTTGTGCATTCTTCTCCATATCATCGTAATTTTCCGAATGCACGGTAGAATAATTTTTTTATTACATGTAAATTTTTAATGGTTTAACGTTCAAAAGTACCGCATAATGGCCTAATTGAAATAAATACATTTGACTTTGACTTTGACCTCGCAGGGTGATCAATAGATGTAATAGTGGCAAACCACTGATACGCACAGTTCTTCTCACAGGAGATATCTACTGTTATGCTTGGTTCTGTTCGCAGGAGATATCTATCATAATATAAAACCGCTATTATAATGCTTGGTCCTCCTCGCGGGAGATAAATACAACAACGTACCCCCAGGTGGTGTAACGTAGGATCAGTTCGGGAATAATAAAGCGCCAAATACCAGTACATAAGTGGTTTATACTACGGGTCTCCCCGAAACACGTCACAATTAAAGAAAATTTAAAGATAAAATAGGTTATGGTTATATAGGGTCTTTGGCTGCAGTTGGCTGGTCAAATTTCCTTATATTGAATATTTATCTAATATTTTTAAGTTGAGGGTGGAAGAACAAAAATAAAAAAAATACAGAAGGCCTGTCACTCGGAAGTGTCCCAGGACAGCCAGCCTACTCCACACCTCGAAGCCCTGTCTTGGGCGGACGGCCTAAGCCTTAGCCGAATCTTCGGTCTTAGCCGAACAGTCGGTTTTAGCCGGACATTCGGCCCCAGCCAAATATCTCCAGAAGTTACAGAACGTAAAAACATCTTAGAAAGGAAACTTAAATAAAACACATGAGTATTATGGTTACATAGAACATAAAATCAGCTTTAAATATTATCTTATACATCGCCACTGAGATATATTGTCAAGGGTTTACAGTACAAGGAAACGCAAGCTACGTCCAATCCGTTTTTATTGGAATGACACACTAACAGATGAAAATCTTACACAATTTCCTGTTGAACCCGGATGCAGTGATACAATATTGCTAATGCTAATAGTTACACAAATTACACAACGAAACACACTATACAAATTACAAAAAGTTACCGACATGGCCCGAAGAATTATGAAACTTAAGTGGCAGTCGACAGGGCACTTTGCTCACAGAACGGATGGTCGATGGGGCCGCAAAGTTCTGGAATGATGACCCCAAACCGAAAAGCAATGTGTTGAAAGGCCTCCCACTAGGTGGGCAGATGACCTGGTGAGGGTGGCGGATATCCGCTGAATGCGAGATGTACGGGATCGGTCAATGTGGCTACGCTTGGTAGAAGTATATGTCCAGCAGTCGTCTATCAGTTGAAATTATAATGAATGATGATGATGATCATGTATGTATGAATGTTCATCTGTTGCCTTGTAACTTTTTATTTTATTTATTTTGGGAAAACAAACATTTTACAACATACTGTTACAACAATTACGACCAAATGTGCAACCAACTACATTTTGCACGGAATACACATAAAAAGAAAAAAAAATCATACGATTTAAATTAAAACCTTATAATAATCAAACTAATGTAAAAAAACCATTACCAAAATTATAACATTAAAAATCAAATTAAGAACAAATATGAAAAATTAACACAAATAAATATTAAATTAAATATCAAAATAAAAGAAAATAATTAAATAACAAGTCAAGAGCGCCAAGAACTGCAGCAACTAGTAGAAGTGCTCAGTAGCCAGGTAGAAGCCTTGCAACACCAGCTGAAACTTATCCAGGAACAAAAGAATGTTACTCCCGAGAAGGAACATCCGACGAATGAAAGGCCTCAGTCAACAGTCGAATATAAGACTGATGAAGAGGACCTTGCCAGAGAAACAGAATGGGTACGACAAAAAAGTAGAAAGAAAAGAAAGCTAATTGCGTCACTGTCTCCAGTATCACAAGGAGCAAGCCCCATTGAATCTCAGGCTGTTAAAAAGGCTGAGCAACCGAAAATAAAAAAACAGCCCCCACCTCCCCCAGTCATAGTAGAAAATATCAGAAACTACCAAAAGTTTTATGATCTCCTCTTGACTTGCTCAAATAAAGATTCCTTCATGGTCAAAATGATGAACGGAGATACTGTCAAAGTAAACGCCAGGGATGAAGACTCCTACAGAGCGATTACTAAACTCTTGTTACAGAATAATTGTCTCTGGCACTCTTATGAGAACAAGCAAGATAGACCAATTAGGGTTATAGCCAAAAATGTACACTCAACATGTTTGCCAAGCAGAATAGTTGAAGAACTAACTGCTAACGGCTTTAAAATCCAGGAAGCGGTAAACAAATTAAGTTGGAGGACTAAGGAACCTCTAAACATGTTTATGCTTGCCTTTCAAAAAGAGGAAGACATAAATAATATCTATGGTATTAAGACCATATTAGGTTGTAAAGTAGAAGTGCAGCCTTTAAAAACATCCAAGCTTATCCCACAGTGTAAGAGATGCCAAGCATATGGCCATACACAGAAATATTGCTCCAAGGAACCTAGATGTGTAAAGTGCACTGGTAAACACCTTACTAAAGATTGCACAAAATCGATAGCAGACAAACCCAAATGTGTTCACTGTGGTGAGCCACACCCAGCCAACTACAGAGGATGTATGGTAGCCAAAGAACTGCAACAGCTAAAAAACAAAGCCTTAAAGAAAAAGGTTACTACACCTGTCACTCAGGCTCCTAGTGCTAAGAAGAATCTCAAAGAGTATCAAAGGGTATCAAATAATGTGTCTTATGCGCAAGCAACGAAACCTCGTGAATCACAACCAACAGTACACGGTCCACAACCCTCCAAGTCAATAGACGCCGATACAAATGAAAATATAAACAAAATTTTAAATATTTTAACCTCATTTGAATTAAGGTTGAAAAATCTAGAAAGTAGTGCTACACAGCTACACCATATAACTCAAAAATGAAGAACACTCTTAAAATAATGGCGTGGAATGCAAATGGACTCCTAAAGCATCAAAACGAGCTAGAGGTGGTCCTTGCAACAGAAGAAATTGATGTGTGCCTCATATCGGAGTCTCATTTCACAAGAGAATCGTATATTCACCTTAACGGGTATAAAATCTATCATGCACTGCACCCTGTGAATAATGCGAGAGGAGGAAGTACCCTTATAATAAGAGAAAACATCTACCATTACCTCGAATTTAAATATGAAGAAGAGTTCATACAAACTGTAGCCGTTAGGGTCAAAACTAAACTTCATCACATTACAGTAGCAGCTATATACTGCCCACCAAAGCATGCTCTGAAAATAGAGCAGTACAGAAACCTACTAAAACTTCTTGGCAACACGTTTATATTGGGAGGTGACTTCAATGCAAAAAACATACGTTGGGGATCTAGGCTAACCAACACTAAAGGAAAGGAATTGCTTAGTGCTATGCGAGAAATCAAGTGCAATGCAATATCAACAGGAAAACCTACTTACTGGCCTACTGATGCTCAAAGAATTCCAGATCTGATTGACTTTTTCATTTATAAGAATCTGTCAGCTACATATCTTCACATAGAGGAGGGATTTGATATGAACTCTGATCATTCCCCCATTATCTTAACCTTAAGTGAGACCATAATTCAGAAAGAAAGCAATGCAATTTTAGTTAATAAGAACACGGATTGGGATAGCTTCAAACTCGACCTAGACAACATCATTGACCTTAAAGTACCACTCAAAAACATTCAGCAGTTGGATGAAGAAATAACAAAATTTGTGACAAACATTCAAAGCTGTGCTTGGGGAAATACACCTCTTTTGAAAAGAAAAGTCGCAAGTCATAGATATCCGTTAGAAATAAGAAACCTCATAGCCATAAAGAGAGCTCAGAGACAAAAGTGGCAACAATCAAGATATCCACTTGACAAAACAATGCTGAATAGGCTTACAAGAAGATTAAGCAAAGCAATACAGAACTATCATGATGATGCAACAAAAGATTGCCTTAGCAAATTAACAAGTAGTGGAAAATCAGAACACTCACTATGGAAAACATATAAACGTTTAAATAAACCCATCGTCCATGCTTCACCCATTAAAAAATTAGATGGCAAATGGGCCATGAGTAATGAACAGAAAGCAAATATATTTGCAGAACATTTAGAACAAACTTTTCAAACCAGCGGTGAGGAAAGCTCTGAAAACATAACACTGGATGTCACTCACCATGACGACCTCAATATAAAACTGGTTACGCCAAAAGAGGTAAAAAATATGATAAAAAACTTAGCCAAAAAGAAATCGCCTGGATACGACCTTATCACTGGTGAACTCCTTCAAAATCTGCCACGAAAAGCCATAGTAAAACTTACAACCCTTATAAATGCAACATTCAGGTTGAAACACGTGCCTGATATCTGGAAAGTTGCTGAAGTCATAATGATCCCCAAACCTGGAAAACCACCCCAGGAGGTAACATCATACAGACCTATATCACTTTTACCAATCATTTCAAAACTATTTGAAAAACTACTCGTAAGACGCTTAAAACCTTTAATAGAAGACAGAAAACTGATTCCAAATTACCAATTCGGCTTCAGAGAAAAACACTCCACGATAGACCAAGTACATAGAATTACCAACATTATAGAAAAAACTCTAGAAGAAAAAAAAGTCTGTTCTACAGTATTTCTAGATGTAGCACAGGCATTTGATAAGGTTTGGCATAAGGGTCTTATTTATAAGGTAAGGAAAATGCTGCCAAAACAATTTGCAGACATTTTGGAATCCTACCTAACAGAGAGGACGTTTAGAGTCAGACATGAAGATGCTTATTCCGATCTCAAGCAAATAAAAGCTGGTGTACCACAAGGAAGTGTTCTTGGCCCAATCTTGTACCTATTGTACACCTGTGATATCCCAGAAATGGAAAACAACTTCATTGCAACCTTCGCTGATGACACAGCCATCATGGCTATAGGTGTCACTCACAAAGAAGCTGTAAATAAAGTACAAATTGCTGTCAACTCCATCACCAACTGGACAAAAAAATGGCGAATTAAGTTAAATGAGTCCAAATCGACTCATATAGACTTCACAAACCGAAGACCTAATTATACACCGGTATACATTAACGGTTGCGTAATACCTTACGAAAATACAGCCAAATACCTAGGTATGACGCTTGACGCAAAACTTCGCTGGAAGGCTCATGTCAAAAAGAAACGCCTGGAGTTAGACCTACGCTACAGGAATATGTACTGGCTACTTGGCAGACATTCATCATTGTCAGTATACAACAAAGTACTTCTGTACAAACAAGTACTTATGCCTATATGGGCATACGGTATACAGCTTTGGGGCTTTACAAAACGTACCAATATTGAAATAATTCAAAGATTTCAAAATAAGGTACTTCGGAGTATAGTAAACGCTCCCTGGTACATTAGAAACGAGGACATCCACCGGGACTTAGGAGTGGACCTTGTCGCTAAAGTCATAAAAACATACGCCGAAGCTCATGAACAAAGACTTCATAAACATGTGAATGTCGAGGCTATTCAGCTCCTTGACACCACGGACATAGTAAGGAGACTGAAAAGGACTAAGCCTTTTGAATTAGTTTAGTGATTGTTACGGAGTGCAGTGAGTGCTACCTTTTAAAAACACAAGAACTAAGTGTCTTTCCCTCATAATAGAGACAATAAGAAAAGTGCCAATGGACACATTCTTTAGTACCTATACATTTACTAGGAAATTAAGTTAAATTTAAATTACTTATTAGCCTCAAGGCTAGATTGTAATTGTTATGAGGTAACCATTCGGTTACAACATAATGAAAAAACAATAAGAAGAGTGTCCGGAATTGCCGATTACTAAATCGAGCATTTGATACAGCTGTGTAACGAGAGTCTCTTAAGGTGTTGGTCGAGATAGGTGACTATCAAACCATTGGCTGACACAACCAACGCTACGATGATGACTGAGTCCACATCCTACATGTCTCGTCATTCTATTTAGTGCTATTCTTACTTCCTCCATACTAACTATTCTCACTATGCCCTCATTCACAGGTTTATTTTCTTACATATCACTCCAGATATTTTCCTGATTCATTCATTCATTTTTCATTCATTTAGTTTTTCAAAGTATTCCTTCCACCTATCCTTATTTTTTTCATCATCAGCAAGAATCATTCCAGCCTTATTTTTTATACATCTTATCTGACAGACATCTCTCGCCCTTTTCTCCCTAGCTCTAGCAAGCCGGTACAGATCCTTTTGGCCTGCTGGACTATCCAGCGCGTGTTAGCTAAGGAAATATTTTTGTAAATTAAAATTTTAAGGGGGGAAATGGGGGCAGCTGAACTTTGTATGATTTTTTTATTGTGGCTTGCGATTTGGTTGAAACTTTGCAGGAATGTTATTGGTAATAAATTATATAATGCAAAAAATATCGAAAATGTCGAAAGAATCATAATATCTTATCCAAAATACATATAATCCAACGATGGCAGACAAACAATGAATGTTAAAAAAATATCGCATTCGGCAAAGGAAACCTCTAGTCAGCCACAGACGTGATTCCTATACTTATCGGTTATTAGTCTCCTATGATGTATAAGTTATTTAATCTCTTATAATCATACACGGGAATACGTAATATCAAGATAAATGACTTGCACGACGTATTGATATTAGGTAATGCACAATGACTTCCAATATTATACTCGACATTTATATAGGAGCCATTCCATTTGACAATTCATTTTACAAACGATTCCAAGGTGTATACTTGTTTTAAAAATGTCCGTGTTACAATATCTAGTTGTTTTTCTATATTAGTGTTAAATTACAGTGAAGCGGCTAGAATCTTAGCAATGTTCCCAGTTGCTTCTATAAGTCATCAAGTAGCTTTTCGGCCTTTAATTCGGGAACTAGCAAAACGTGGTCATGAAGTGACATTGATAACACCAGATCCTGCCTTCCCGAAAGGAGGTACACCGGCCAATTTGACAGAAATCGATGTCCATGATATATCATACGCCGTGTGGGAAGATAAATTTATGTCACTGCCTAAAGGTCACAAGATTGATCTCTATCAGCATTTTCCGACTTATTTAGAATCAATAAGGCTTATGTTTGAAGCGCAGATCAAAGATGAGAATGTTAGTAACCTGCTCAATGATAAGACTAAACAGTTTGATTTGATATTTATGGAAGCCGGTGCTAGACCGGCAATGGTGTTATCTCATATATACCCAAACGCACCAGTGATCTTGATGAGCTCATACGGAGCCGCTTTCGACAATTATGATATAATGGGTGCTCCAGTCCATCCGCTATTGTATCCAATTGGTTTCCGACAAAAACTTAACAACCTTAGTTTATGGGACAAGATTAAAGAATTGTATCTGCACTACAACTTAGAAATTATTCATCATAATGCATATAAATTAGAAAATGAATTAATCAGAAAATATTTCGGACCTGACGTCCCTCCGATTCAGGAGCTGAACAACAATGTTGATATGATGTTTTTCAATATACATCCAGTGTTTGAAGGTATACGACCTGTTCCTCCTACTGTAGTTTTTTTGGGTGGAATACACCAGAAACAGGAAAAAGAAATACCAAATGTGAGTATATAGTTTTAAAGGCTATGATAGCTCAGTGGTAGTGACGTAGGATACCGAGACGAAGGTCGCGGGTTCGAATCCTACAATGAGCTTGAGCTTTCGGTGAAGGAAAACATCGTGAGGAAACCATAGCACGGTGGTAGGGTACTTTGTAGTACCCGCCTGGCTGGCAACCACCCTCAAGTTGAAAATCTGTCGCCAAGCACCTTCCGGTGTGTTCCGACAGCAGCACTTGAGAGCCAGTTCCCTTCTAGGCTTTGTGTGCTTACCACCATCGGCCACATCATGACTGACCACGGTGAGATTGTGGTCAAACACAGGCCTATACATAGTAAAAAAAAAAAAAAAAAACAGTTAATAGCAATTATGTTAAATGTTTGTGTGTACAGTAACAAATTTTGCGGTATTACAGCTTTAAGTTTGACATATCATGTTCAAACCTGAAGCTGGTAGAGGTTAACCCTGAGGAACTGGGAACATTAAAAAAGGCTGTTGATGATGTTGATGTAAAACAGTAACAAATTTTGCGATATTACAGCTTCAGGTTTGATCCTGATATGTCAAACCTGAAGCTGTAATACCGTAAAACTTTGGTTGCTTCAGGTATCACATATCAGGTTCAAACCTGAAGCTGGTAGAGGTTAACCTTAAAAGTTTTTGATCCGGCAGTTTACGTTTGTTTAAGGTATCAAAATAATAATTTAAAAAAATATTTTACAGGAACTCAAATCGTATTTAGACTCCTCCAAAAACGGTGTTATCTACCTAAGCTTCGGTACGAATGTGGATCCTTCTCTGTTACCTCCGAAAACAATACAAACGCTAGTGTCCGCTCTCTCTAAAGTTCCTTACGATGTACTGTGGAAGTGGAACAAAGACGAACTACCAGAACGTACTGAAAACATCAGGATATCCAAGTGGCTACCACAGGCTGACTTACTGAGTGAGTATATGATTACGAGTCTATTATACTAGCTTTATCACTGTCGACTCGTGATAATATACATCACAAAACCGGCTTTCTGACTTTTGCAAACATCCTGTTTCCACCCCATTATATAGATGTTCATTTTGGTGGTGGTCCTTAGTTTTACATTCAGATCCATCTCAAGTTATAATACCTACGTTTCACATTTTTCATCATCCAGATATAGGTTTCGTTCGTCTCAAACTTTCAGTTTTCTGTTTTTGTCTGCCCGTGACGACTCATCGTATTTTCTACTAGCTTTACGCCCGCAGCTTCACCTGCGTGGACTACACGAATTCGGCTGTTTCGTTTTATTGCAGTTCTGGCGGGATATTGCAAATTATTACCCAAACATAGCTCTCCGCCCGCGTCTTTGTTCGCGTAGACTACAAAATTTGCTCAACTTAATTATTTTATCGTATTATAAAAATTATTGCAGGGCACATTGCTCGCAGAACGGATGGCCGTTGGGGCCGAAAAGTTCTGGAATGGCGACCGCGAACCGGAAGACGGTATGTTGGAAGGCCTCCCACTAGGTGGACCGATGACCTGGTTAAGGTTGCGGGAAGGCGCTGGATGCGAGACGCACAGGATCGGTCAATGTGGCGACGCCTGGGGGAGGCCTATGTCCAGCAGTGGACGTCTTTCGGCTGAAATGATGATGATGATGATGATGATAAAAATTACACGTAAATTGATATAAAATAAGCATAAACTAAAAAGCCCCGATGGTGCAACTAAAAACGAGATCGACTTCATCATGTCAACCAAGAAGCAAGTGTTCAATGATGTCTCTGTGATCAATTCGGTGAAAACCGGGAGCGATCACCGCATGGTAAGAGGCACATTGAACATTAATGTTAAACTTGAAAGGTCTCGACTGGTGAAGTCCACGCTCCGCCCAGCACAGATTCAGGTCCAAAACCCCGAGAACTTTCAGCTCGAACTCCAGAATCGTTTCGAGTGCCTAGGAAGCTCCGTGGACGATTACAGCGATGGGTTCGTGGAAGCTGTCCATACGGTCGGGTCTAAGTTTTTCAAGACCCGCCGTATAGATAGGAACAAAAAACTCTGATCCTACTCTCAAGCTAATGAAGGAGAGGCGTGAGATGATCCTGCAGTCTTCAGACGATGCGGTGAAATACCGGCAGCTAAATAGACGGATCTCAAAGTCCTTGAAAAGCGACCTCCGCCGCTTTAATACTGAGCGTATAAAAGACGCGATTGAGCGGAATAAGGGCTCCAAGGTCTTTGCAAGAGATCTGTCTATAGGGCAGAGCCAGCTCACGAAACTGAAGACCGATGATGGCAGGATCGTTTCCGCCAAACCAGAGCTTCTGAGGGAGATCGAGAGATTCTATGGGCAGCTGTACACGTCAACCAGTAAACCCGTCGCGAATCTAGCGAATGACCCTAGAGCTAGATTGACCCGACACTATACCGAAGACATTCCGGACGTCAGCCTGTATGAGATTAGGATGGCTCTGAAAAAGCTTAAGAACAACAAGGCACCGGGTGACGACGGAATTACGGCCGAACTCCTGAAGGCGGGTGGAAAACCAATCCTTAAGGCCCTTCAGAAGCTGTTTGATTCCGTCATACTCGAAGGGAAAACGCCACAGGCATGGTGCAGGGGTGTGGTGGTACTCTTCTTCAAGAAGGGTGACAATGCCTTACTGAAGAACTATAGGCCCATCACACTTCTTAGCCATGTCTACAAGCTGTTTTCAAGAGTCATCACGAATCGTCTCGCGCGCAGGTTTGACGATTTCCAGCCTCCCGAACAAGCCGGATTCCGTAAAGGCTTCAGCACCGTAGACCACATACATACGCTGCGGCAGGTTATACAGAAGACCGAAGAGTACAACCTGCCTCTCTGTTTAGCGTTTGTGGACTACGAGAAAGCCTTCGATTCGATCGAAACTTGGGCTGTACTGCAGTCTCTCCAACGGTGCCAAATTGACTACCGGTACATCGAAGTGTTGAAGTGTTTATACAAAAACGCCACCATGTCAGTTCGACTTCAGGATCAGACCTCGGAACCAGTCCCTTTGCAGCGAGGTGTGAGACAGGGAGACGTCATATCTCCGAAGCTGTTTACCGCTGCACTGGAGGATGTCTTCAAGGTTCTGGACTGGAGAGGTCTAGGCATCAACGTCAATGGCGAGTACATCACTCACCTTCGGTTTGCTGACGATATAGTGGTTATGGCTGAGACCATGGAGGACCTCAGTACAATGCTCGATGACCTCAGTACAGTTTCCGGAAGAGTGGGTCTTAGAATGAACATGGACAAAACCAAGGTGATGTTGAATGCCCATGTTACACCCACTCCTATCAAGGTAGGAGACTCTACACTCGAAGTTGTGGGCGACTATGTCTACCTGGGACAAACGATCCAGTTGGGTAGGGCCAACTTCGAGAAAGAGGTCAACCGTCGAATCCGACTCGGCTGGGCAGCGTTCGGGAAGTTGCGCGGTATCTTCTCGTCCAACTTACCACAGTGTCTCAAGACGAAAGTCTATGACCAGTGTGTGTTGCCAGTGATGACATATGGCTCTGAGACGTGGTCGCTTACAATGGGCCTCATCAGAAAACTTACAGTCACTCAAAGGGCAATGGAGAGGGCTATGCTCGGAATTTCCTTGCGAGATCGAATCAGAAATGTAGAGATCCGCAAGAGAACCAAGGTTACCGACATAGCCCGAAGAATTGCCAAACTTAAGTGGCAGTGGGCAGGGCACATTGCTCGCAGAACGGATGGCCGATGGGGCAGAAAGGTTCTGGAGTGGCGACCGCGAACCGGAAGACGTTGCGTTGGAAGGCCTCCTACCAGATGGACCGATGACCTGGTGAAGGTTGCGGGAATCCGCTGGTTGCGAGACGCACGGGACCGGTCAATGTGGCGACGCTTGGGGGAGGCCTATGTCCAGCAGTGGACGTCTTTCGGCTGATATGATGATGATGATGATGAAGCATAAACTGAATTTCCGTCGTGTTCTAATAGCTAAAACGTTGGACTTTCATTCTGGAGGTCTCGTCCGACCAATTTCCATGGGAAGATACAAATAGTGAAATACAACTTTGCTTTCAATTTCTGAATCCCACTACCGACAAGATAGAAAATTAATACAGGGTGGCGCAAAAATAAAAGAAAATCGGGTGATAACCCGATGTACTTTGACTGATTTTTTTTTATACGCGGCTTTTCTGGGCCACAGAGATGATAATTTTACTTATTCACATATTCATAGAGCTTGCTCATGATGAGTTTCGATGAAAAGTTGTCTTCCTCGTGGTCGTGATTTAGAATGGCTTGATGTAGCGTAGGTTACATTCGCTTGGAGGTTACCAGCTATATTTTGTATCTGTTTAATTCACAAATGTCGAAGCAGAATTGTCGAAGAAAATAAATTAGAGCATCTTCCGATAGAGTGATGAGTTTAGATAGGTTCTCCAATTAGTTTACGCTAACAAAGACGACTACAATACGACGACTATAATAATTAATAATATAATTATGCACTTCTACGTATACTACATTGGTGTTTTTTCTGTCTGGTGCCATAATGACCAACCTGACTCTGGAACAGGTAAAGTAGAATTGCCCGTGTGTGATGCAATCTTTCCTTATATCTATGCCTGCCACCTGTAAATGACTGACCCTGAGATATGTTTATGGTCATTTCAAAGCAGACCTAAAGGGGGAATTGTAATCGTTTAAACTCAAAGACATAGTCAGTGGTATTTGAGGTATGAAAATTCATTCCCCCGAGCACATCCAGTAGGTCATTCATACATACTGTAACACCTCTTTTTTCCCGTTTAAGGGATGAAATTCAAATAATGCTTAAGTACGTTTTTCTTAAATTGGATTGAAGAGCAGAAATACTAAGTTTCAAATAATTTTGATGATAAACAATTTATTTTTCTGACAAAGTTTAATACCCTTATTTAACAATTTAAGGAATGAAATTCAAAAAACCCTAGAACACCATGTTTCTTTAATTGTATCAAAGAGTAGAAATACTAAGTTTCAAGTAATTTGATGATAAACAATTTATTTTTCTTACAAACTTTAACACCCCTTTTTACCCTTTTAAAGGATAAAATTCAAAAAATCCTTAAAATAGATTTTTCTATTTTATATTTTAAGGTTAAATGCCATTTTTGATTCATTTCAAATTAAAAACGACAGAGTTTCATACAAACTTTCATCCCCTATTTAACTCCCTTAGGGATTGAATTTCGAAAAACCCTTCCTTATTCCTTGTCTACATTATAAAGGGAACCTCTGTGCAAAATTTCAGCTTTCTAGGTACAAGGATTTGGGCTGAGCGTTGATGAGTCAGTCAGTCAGTCAGGACTTTTCTTTTTATTTATATAATAATATATATATATAAGATAGAAAGATAGATAGATAGATGGATTACAATAAAATTGCCAAATATTTTCTAATATAATATTTTTTTATTTGCAGAGCATCCTAAAATAAAGCTGTTCATAACACAAGGAGGTCTCCAATCAACAGACGAGGCTATCACAGCTGGAGTTCCACTTATAGGTATTCCAATGTTGGGCGATCAATGGTACAATGTGGAGAAATACGAATACCATAATATTGGCATTGGACTGGATATGGAAACACTGACTGAGGCAGGCTTACACAACGCAATTGACAAAATTATCAAAGATGACGCGTAAGTCTTTTATGTATATTTCTTTTTTTTATATGTTGGAGTCATCGTATTTCCTAGTTAACACTGGAAAATGTGAAAATAATTACTTTTATTTTTATAAATTCAAAAATAAGATTATACATTTATGAGATTGTTAGTAACATTATCATTCATCATTGATGTTATCTCCCCTGTCTTGTCGGACTATGAAGGTAAAGGAACAGACAGTGCTACCTGTTATTGCGCACACATTTGTGCATTATAATATTTTCTGCGTACTTGTTCGTGTCTAATATTCGGTCAGGGATATTCAATTTTAGGAATCCGTACCCCAAGGGTCTATACTGAGTCCTATTGCTGTCACTCACATGTCCGTCTGTCTGTCGTCTGTCACACAGGTTTTACAGTCAAACGGTTGAAGCTACAGTCTACAAATTTTCACAGAATATGCATCTTGTTGACCCAAAGCCATGCAAAATTGACGTACCCCATCGACTGGGGTATCGGTGTTTAGCACTTATTGCGTAGATACATATTGTATTTTTTAAATTATTATTGTATACCAAAGGAATGAGAAGCCACTGAAGTCAGTTTTTAGTACAATATTTTGTACCGAAGAATTTTTTAACTTCCCATGGAATGAACTTCAAATTTGGTGATAATGTTTATTATTACGTATATTTAACAAATACCAATATATTGATAAATCTCATTTTTCTATTACAACCAATATGATTTTGCGGTTTGGTGCCCCACCCTCCTCCCGTCAAGTGTTCCACATTACTGAGGATCGTGATTCTCCTGTCGTCGTGGAAGCAACTTTTCCTTCACTTATTTGCGCCATCTATGCCTGTCTTTTGCGTCGTGCAGAACATCGTGCAGTTTGGAGTTCAACGATGTGCGGACTTGGTCTGACCATCTTATTGGACTGCGACCTCTAGGACGTTTCCCTTAAATCTTGCCAGTAACTATCAGCTATTCTAGGTTGATCCCATCTGTGTTGCCGTTTGGTACGGAACCCTAAATGTTCAAAGCCCGAAACGCACTGGGCCGGCTTTTTTAAATATTCATAGAACAACATTATTAAATTTTAATCAATCAACTTGGTCATGATTAATACAGTATTTTTTTTAATTTATTTTTAGATATTATCGTCAGAATTTGAGTAAACTGCGAAGCGTGATGCGTGATCAGCCTCAGCCTCCACTGGAGCGCGCTGTGTGGTGGACGGAGCACGTGCTGCGTCACGGCGGCGCTAAACATCTGCGCGCGCCCGCCGCCAACATGTCGTGGGCGCAGTACTTAGAACTAGAACTAGTATTTACCTTACTGCTAGGACTTTTGGCAATTTTAACAGCATTCGTATTGACTGTTCGTTATATTTATAAGATTACTTTAGGGAATACTGTAATTGATGTCAAAATTAAACTTTCCTGATTCTGAATTGTTTTAAGCCAATTTAATAAAAATAAGATATATTACTATTTCAAGACTTATATTTTTTACTCTATTCCTGAATAATCCTGGATCTTTAATATAGCACAAACTCTAGCATGCAGAAAGAATCAATGAGGTCAGTCATTGGACCGGGCCTGAACTTGTCTAAGTCTGTCCTAAAGCGAAAATTTTAATGCAAGTCAAAAGTAGGTATGTTATTATTCAAGAATTGATTCTTGAATAATAACATAGCCTTTAGCCATCTATATTGGAGCTGTCCTATAAATGGATATAACTGACCGTAAACAGAACAATCTCAGTTGGCCTTGACATATTGAATTCTATTAGCGAATTTGTAAATGTATACGGTTATCATGCGCTGTTGAAATATCATTAGGTGAATCCCATTTTAGACTTTTGTTGACAATTATGATCGCTGATAGTGGAAAGTAATTGTGATAAATAAATAATAAAGTGACAAAAGTCCAAAAAAAATGTGTCAATTTAAAACCAAGACCAAGTGACATTTTATCAGCGATAATGACTTTGTTGAACAAACAACAACACATAATTAAGGTAATGTTTCGTAATCAATCACAAACAATTTGACTGTTTGACAATCACCTAGTATTTTGTCTAGAGTTTTGCCCCATTCACGCATACGCGTTTGACAGTATTTTTCTAAGGCTTAATTATAGTGCTTACGTGTAAAAATAATAACAAAAATGTTTCACTATTCTTTTAGACACACGACACACTTATACTGCGCTCCAAAATACTGATCGTTGGCATGGCTCAGACAGGTGTCAAGTCCCAAGCTCTGGGACTGATCATGTCTGCCGTATGCTGATCAAGCGGTAGGCCTGAAAAACATATTATTGGTGCCATGAAATCTCGAGACGGTTTCGTGGCACGCTAGGAAGGAGGTGGCGGGATGACTTGGATGTCTTTCTTAGGAATTGACAAGAAGTGGCCCAGATCCGCGAGCAATTGAAAGAATGGATTGAGCCTTTGCTTAAAAAAGAACAATAAACGCTAGTTATAATAATAAAAAATCAAATTTCAAAAAAATATTGCTGCCGAATTTGTATATTTTTTTGCAACATATTTCAATCTATAAAACAGTATCATCATCAGAACGAGCCTTACCTCTTAACCGATTAGGTAGGTCGTATTATGAATCAGCAAAATAGCAGCACATAAAAGATTTCTTCTTCCCAGTTAGTTATGAAAGGTTACAAGAGTTAACGATAAGCCAAGCGGTCCCTTTCACAATTAAGTTATAGAGGTAGTGATATAAACTACGCGGATGGCTGGTTTCACATTGTTTTAAGTATTTTGGGCGATAATAATTTTTTGAAAATCTTGACCAACCTTTGTTCGAGTTGATGGTTTAGTTTAGACTGTGTACAATTATTTTATAGTTTAATACATACATAGACTCACACGTTGTTCCATGGGGGTAGGCAAAAACTACAGAATGCCATCTGTTACAATCCTTATAGTATATATCAATATTTTGCTTTCTATACGTTCATAGATATTATCCTAGTATCGCACGCTGGTTATGAGTACTAGCGTATTTGTCGTTTTTCTGTGTTCTGAGGGTCTACTCCCTTATGGTGGATACACACGTCCGTACATGCTCATCGAGCAAGTCTTATCGAACAAAGCTGTTCTCCATACATGTTCCACCTTGTGTCTATACGTAAAAAGCTTTAACGTAGAAGAACATGTTTAGTGTGCGTTGAAACTATTCGAGCAATGCCGAATTCTATATTGGATATCGATGACATTGGAACTATTTGGTCGTCCAAAAATGAAATAAATGAGAAATTGAACGAACGTCCGACATTTAGTCAGACGGACGAACCACAGAATAAAAAGCGCCGTCGCTTTCATACTTTGTGCCCGAATTAAGAATGAATAATCGGTGTATGTCAAAAAATCAGCTGGCTTATTTTGCAAAATAATTGATCTTCAATCGCGAATCCTCATTATGTATGAGCGATAGGCACACCATATCAATTTTAAACAATAAAACTCTGTTAACTAAAACGTACATTTATCGCTTGGTGATTGTGATCATTTCGTATTTTTTGTCAGCAGAGCGATAGCCATCGGTGAGCAAATTTGAGTGTCAAATTGCAATTACTTTTTGCCTTGTTGTTAGTCGATTGCCAATCGCTCGCTGATGGCTGAGTACTGACTTTTTCGAGTTTTTGGCGGAATTTTTTCGTGTGATATTCTGCAACTACTTTAATTATCCGCAAATTAAATCCTAGTGGATATTGTTATGACAAATTGGTGTAGTTTTGTGTCACAAGTTTCTACGCTACTGGACAATTTGTTGAATCGTTGAAATAGATGTTGAAGTGATCTCGTTAAAGTGGAGGAGAAAAATTGATTGTAGTGTTGGTTACCTCAGCTAAGCTGGCCAAAAAAGTTGACACTTGGTATGTTTACTGCCAATTACTTCAAAACACATCAGAATGTGTTACGTCTGCACTATGTATCTTCTATTATATTCTATATTTTTACATGGCAAGCACCGATGTTGACTATTCTTCCAATGTCTAAAGTAAATTGGAACACAAGTGTGTCTCTAGAGACACGACGTAACACCTAGGTATTTTACGTTTCATGGCTCAAATCTGGATGTTGTGTGTCCGAATAATAACTCACGAAGTGTATAATTAGTTGCCGAATAGATAGCGTTGTTGATCGCTATTATCGTGTATTTCATAATTAGCTGTATAGGGTCATCTTTGTTAGTAATTTTTTGTATTCTAATTATTTCGGCTAGGGTAGAGTGTATACGTTTAATAGGGGATTTAGATTTTTTTTAATAACATCTTTGTCGAATTTAGTGCCTGAATCTGTGGTTATTTTTAACCGACTTCAAAAAGGAACGTCGATGACATTTACGTCAGAACTACCTGTTGGCAAGTATTCCTGACGTTGAGTTCATAGGGAACCAAGAATGAAGGATAATATGTTAAAGATTCTGCAACTTATTAAGCTGTATTACCAATCTGTCCCACCCTTTTACTGTTGGTTTTGTTTAATTTCAGATTCTCGCTGCTCTTAATTTTTATTCCCGAGGGAGCAAGGTTGTGCCTATGCAAGTACTCTTCGTTAGCTAGACGAGAACAACCAGAGATAATGTGGCGGATCGATTCACCCGGGCGGTGACATGCCCGACAGATGTCAACCGTGCCATCCTTCACAATAAATCTCCGGTAGTTATTCGTCATGATAACTTCGTCCATAATTGAACAGACAAAACCTTCGGTTTCCCCAAAGAGGTCACTGAATCATAGCCAGGCTACGGACGCTGATTGGTCTACATCGGACCCATGTAGGGCCCGGCAAAAGCGTCCGTGAAGCTCCTTACTTTGCCATACCTCCCTGCGGTCGTTAGTGTCAAGCACTACAGGCTTGCGCCAGTTCTCATTCGCCATGGAGAGCGGGGTGAGCCCCTTGTCCACTGCTACTACATCTCGATGCATACCCACGTCGTTGTTTAGAAAGTATTCCCTGAGATTGCATATCTCGCGATTGTGGAGGCTTTTGGCATTTAAAAAACCACGGCCACCACACTTCCGCGGGATATACAATCTCATGACCGACGATCGTGGGTGATGCATTTGATATGCAGTCAGCAGTGTACGGACCCGCCTATCCAGGGCGTCGAGTTCCGTTTGAGTCCATTTGATATTTCAGATTCTCGCTACTCTTAATTTTTATTCCCGATATAGCAATTAGTTTATTTTTTATTTATTTAACCCACTTCATGTCACAAATATCAGTGCAGACATGGCTCTTTTAATAAGAAGTCTAGTATTACAAGAGCCAATATTGTCCTGGACAAACAATAACAGATGTATGATGGAATTCAAAGGTCTGGACTGAAGTCCGTGAAAAGATGTGTCGATTCATATCGGACATATCGTGTAGATCACGTACCACGTGTGTGTTGGTTGAGTTGAGACGCGCCGTCTAGCCGTGCCGTAGCACCATTCCTATACAAGACGATAACGTGTGGATCACGCATACTGTTCATATAAACAGGATGCGTCATTTTTATTTTATTTTATTATTAGTGTCAAAAGCGCTAAAGATAAAATAAAAGTTACATAATTTAACACTATTATCGTGTATGCGTTAATTAACTGTCTGAATTCATGACACTATTCTTCTATAAAAAATAAAAGTTCATTACAGTATACCCGAAATGATTTGAGAATGCAGAGTAGTACCCACATATTGCTTATAACAATGGGAGCGACACTATTGTTATCGAATGGGATCGGTCCAAGCTCCTACACAGATAAATTTACCACGTTGACCGGTCCCGTGAGTCTCGCAACCAGCGGATACAGTAGTACACTAGTAGTAATAAAAGCTTCCATTTGAGAGTTTTGGTACGTTACTGATACTTCTTTCTTATTAAACGCAAAATGAAGTAACACCCAGTATATCTTCAGATTAGCCATATATTTTTTAGGATTTAAATTGTATTCATTGCCTATAGTTAATTATATTTTAATTTTTTTACCCAAAGGGTAAAAACGGGACCCTATTACTAAGACGCCGCGGTCCGACTGTCTGTCACCAGGCTGTATCTCATGAACCGTGATAGCTAGATAGTTGAAATTTTCACAGATGATGTATTTCTGTTGCCGCTATAACAACAAATACTAAAAACAGAATAAAATAAGTTTTTAAGTGGGGCTCTCATACATTAAACTTGATATTTGTGCCATTTTTTGCGATAATGGTACGGAACCCTTCATCCGCGAGTCCGACTCGCACTTGGCCGGTTTTTATTATTTCTTAACACATACAATGCCGTACTAACAAATGAACTAACTGTTTTTTTTTTGTTTAATACTTCCATGGAATGTGAGGAATGTCTCATTACACTATTTTCGTTACATTTTACATAATAGAATAGTAAAAAAAAATATGGTGGCTACCCTATAGGGCTGACGCGGCGCCACTGTAATAAAATTCTCAATGGGGCCGTGTCAAACATTTTCAAAATCAAAATCAAATGTTTTTATTTCACATAGGCCCACATGGGCACTTATAAAACGTCGAGAAAAGGTGCACGGTTCGGGTTGGTCGTTTCCTGTGGAGAAGAACCGGCAAGAAACTCCACATGGTTACTCTTTTTAAAAAAATTGGTTTGTTTTTACAATATTTCCATGTTACAGTATTAGTGCTTAGATATGGGAGGACAACGTAGGCCCGACAATTAGTCGTAAGATAATAGAAAAATAAAAAAATTGTATAAACGAGAGAGTTAACAAATGTTAACAAGCGTCTAGAAATCTAGAAGGCCTACAATGTTCACACATTCACGAAAAATTTTTCATTCATGTAAAACAATCAGTAAAAGAATCTATACAAAGGAAAAAATAAATTAAAAAAAAAGGCCTAATTTAACATGTGGCACAAATGTTGTTAGGTATTAAAAAGTAGTAGTAGTAGTAATTTAATGTTAGGTATTAAAAAGAAAACTGTGCCCAATTCGGAAGAGTTCATGCTCGAAATAAAACCAAAAGAGTGGTAACATACTGCGAAAATTGCCCGAATGAGCCACACTATTGTATTAACTGTTTCAATTTAGATCACAGATGATGATGATTGAGTTCAAGCGTGTTTTAACAGAACGATTGATGTAGATTTGATTTATTATGTTGCTAAAAATAATACTAATTTAGATATGAATAAAAGCAATTAAAACATTTATCTATACGTTTAATTTGCAAAAAATCGAATTATTTATCTCATCACCCTTTTGTTTTCGAAACTTCCACTTAAAAAACCGGCCAAGTGCGAGTTGGACTCGCGCACGAAGGGTTTCGTACCATTAAAGCAAAAAAGTCACGTTTGTAGTATGGGAGCCCCACTTAAACATTTATTTTATTCTGTTCTTATCTTATCTTATCTTATGGAGGGGCCGAGAAATATCTCGGACACTTCGACCCATTGGGATCTATTGTGGTCCCCTAGATAACTTACTCATCCCCAATCTCGTTGAAAACTGTTTTCATGAGTTTTACAACGAGACTAGGAGATATGAGCCTATAGTCTTCTGGTTTTGGATATCCAACCCCTAGTAGACTCATTCGCTTACCAGCCAGTGCATCGCATGTGCACAGAAGGTGCTCCATGCGTTCCGTATGTTCCCCACACAACCTGCACATTGGTGTCGCGGTTAGACCCATCTTCATGAGCATGTCGTTGGTTCCAAAGTGCCCAGTAAAGGCCCCTAGCAGGTAGCGGATTTGCCCCCTGCTCATGTTCCAAATGCATTCCCGGGCTCTGAACGTAGAGCCTAGGAATTTCTTGGAGTGTTGCAGACCGGTATTAGACAGCCAATAAGTTCGTTGTCTGTGATCCGCAAACTCCCTAAATGCGGCTTTTACGAGACACGTCGAAATGCCTACACATGGTTCTGGACCCACAAAGTCATTTGCTGAGCCCTCTCTTGCCAGTTCATCAGCCACTTCGTTACCATGGATTCCTTTGTGTCCAGGGACCCACATCAGTCTTACCCTGTTGTGCTTCCCAAGCCTGTTTAGGGCCTGGATAGCATCCAGAATAAGCCCGGAGTCCACTTTGTAGGATGCCATGGCTTTAATTGCAGCCTGACTGTCACTAAGAATATATATGGATTTACCTCTGGTTCCTCTATCTATATTCTCTTGAGCACAGGTTATTATGGCAAATGTTTCCGCTTGGAATACAGTTACCATCTTCCCTAAGCTTTTGCTACATTTGTAACCTTTTGCGTATATGCCCGCTCCTGTACCTGATTCCATTTTGGATCCATCAGTGTACCACACCAGACTGTTTTGTTCTGGTGGATCGAGTCCCTTCTTCCAGTCCTCTATTGTAGGGATTTGGACCTTAAAAGACCTTTGAAACACAAATATAGGTTGCATTTTATCGGATAACATGCTTGTTACCCGATCCAGGCCTTCATTCTCATCAAACTTTGTATGGTTAGTCTTTGGCTTGGAGGCATCCCACAGTCCAGCAATAGCAAGACGATGTAATGCCTTCCTTGCCTCGAATTCAACCATCATATGCAGAGGAGGGATATTGAGGTATCTCTCAATCGCTGCCGTAGGTGTTGTCCTGAAAGCACCCGTGATGCCGAGACACACTGTTCTTTGTAACCTGGTGAGTGGCGCTTTGCACGAAGCAAGCTTTGTTCTAGGCCACCACACTATGCTTCCGTATGTGATAATAGGTATTATCATTGTCCGGTACAGCCATCGTATCACTTTGGGCTTTAGCCCCCAAGTTTTACCGTAGGTGGAACGACACATGCCGAACACTCGTAAGGCCTTTGTCGTTATATTTTCCACATGAGTTTTCCACCTGAGTTCTTTATCAAGCGTTACACCCAGATATTTAACTTCGGTGGACCAGGGCAGCTTTATTCCATTGAGGGAGAGCTCTCCTAGGTTTTCTAGTTGTCTTTTCCTCGTGAATTGAATAATGACTGCTTTGCTTGGGTTGATAGAGAGGTGGTTCTTTGTACACCATTCCTCTGTCATCCTCAATGCCTGTTGTAATAATCCAGACACTATGTTCGGGAATTTACCATTGACCATTATTGCTATGTCATCTGCATAGCCTACTGTGTATAATGGTCCGGTATTGAGTTTGGTGAGTAGCGAGTCTACTACCAAGCACCACAATAATGGTGACAGCACCCCGCCTTGCGGGCAACCTCTTGTTGTTTTTGCACTAAGTCTGTCTCCCATCAGTTCCGATCTGACTATTCTGCTTCTCAGCATATGGTCGATCCAGTTGCACGTGGCATCGTTGATGCCATGTTCCTTTGCAGCAATGCGTATGGACTCAAATGTTGTTTTGTCAAAGGCTCCCTCTATGTCGAGGAAAGCCCCGACACAGATCTCTTGTCCCTCTAGCGCAACCTCAGCTCGACTCGCAACATAGTGCAATGCCGTTTCAGTAGATTTGCCAGGGCTGTAGGCGCACTGTAGTTTATGTAGAGGGAATACTTGTATAATGTGTATAATACTTGTAGTGGTCCCTCTCTTAGATACCTGTCTACCAGTTTCTCCAGAGTTTTTAAGAGAAAGGATGATAGACTGATGGGCCTGTAAGCCTTAGCTTCTTCATAAGTCGGTCTACCCACCTTCGGTATAAAGGTGACTTTGACCTCCCTCCATGCCTTGGGTACGTACCCAAAGGCTATGCAGGCTCTGTAGAGCTTACTTAGATGGGGTATCAAAACAGATGCCCCTTCCTGCAATAGTATTGGGTAGATGCCATCCGGACCAGGGGATTTGAGAGGCTGGAAGCCCGCTATGGCCAGCTTCAGTTTATTTTCATCTACCACTTCCTTTGCCGTGAGCCAGTTACTTTTGGTCGTGTGCCTTGTTAGCTCGTCCCTCGCGACTGGTTCCTCTTCATCGCTATTGCGCAGTATACATTCCGGGAAGTGGGTCCTAAACATCACGCCCAGAGTGTCCTGTCCAGTTTCCGTGAGACACCCATTCTCATCCTTTACAGATGATAGTGGGTTTGTCTTAGTTATGGACATTGCTTTGCACAACCTCATTCCACTTGGCAGAGTTTCGATGGAGGTGCAATGCTGTCGCCAATTGGTTCTTTTGGCCTTGCGTACCGCCGTATTATACCTCGTTAGCATGCTATGATAGCCAGAAAAATCCTTCCTGGCTTTTGCATCATTAAAGGCCTGTCGTGTTTCCTGACGTATTTTGACTAGTTCAGGAGTCCACCATGGTACCTTTTTGCAAAAGGCCTTTTTCTCTGGGCAGTTATCTTCCCATGCACCGATGATGCCCGCCTTGATTCTGTCCGCTTCGAATTCTATATCCAGTATGGAATTAAGCTTACCTTTAGGGCTCCCTAGATTTACTCTGAGGTCCCTCCTGTATGAGTCCCAATTTGTATGCCTTGGGTTTCTCCTTCGTCTAGTTTCGGCTTCTCCCGCCGTCCTAAACCTAAAGCATATATAATTATGGTCAGACAGAGAGATTTCGTCCGATACATGCCAATTTTCAATATGAGCGCTGGCCCTGTTTGAAGCCAGTGTCAGGTCAATCACTTCAGTTCTCGCAGAGGTCCTGAAAGTAGGTTTATTGCCTGCGTTAAGGATTTGTAAAGAAGAGCTTACCACAAAGTCCAACAAATCCTCCCCTCGTTTGTTGACATCTGAGCTGCCCCAAACGACGTGGTGTGCATTCGCGTTGCAGCCAAGTATCAGGTCGAGATTTCCTTGGTTGCCGTAGTCAACCGGTCTTCTAATTAGAGGTGTTACTGGTTCCTTTTGTTCATATGGGAGGTAGACAGAGGCAAGGATAATTCTCCTTTTCTCTGTTCCCGCCCCCACTTGGATCAGAGCTGTTGTGAGATCCCTGTAACAGAAAGTACGTAAGGGCATTGCCTCTATACCGCCCCTGATATAGATACAAGTCCTCGCGTCATTAGTTGGACAGTCATAGAACACCATGCCTCCTGTCCCACCTAGGCCTTTTATAGTTCCCTTATACAGATAAGGTTCCTGAATCAAGGCAATGTCGTATGTATTAAGCTTCAGTTGCCGAGCCAGAAGGACAGTAGCGGCTCTGCAATGATGCAAATTGATTTGTACACACCTTAGTCCTTCCATCTTGGATGTCTTGATGGGTTCGTGTTGTTGTTGGGGTACCTCAGTTTTGAGGCTCCCCCTCCATCGCACCCTCCTCGAGAGCAGTTGGCGACTGAATTCCCAGGGTATCGAGGCCCTCAAGGATGTCTTCCTCGAGGTCCCCCTCTGACGCCCCGGTCTGGATCTCTGCCTCCTGCGCTACGTCGTCAGCAGAGACTTCGTTGATGGCCTTCTCACCCTGCGGTGGACCATCTTCGGAGGGCTCCACTCCTGCTTCCGCAGTGGTCGCCTCTCCCTTGTCCTCTTCCAGGAGCTTGAACGAGTAACGTTCAATTCCTCCTGGAAGAGAGTAGCCCGCGGCCTTGATGACCCCAGCGGACACCCCATCCATGAGGACGATACGACGGATGCCGGTCTGCTCAGTGAGAGTATTCACGACCATCCAGTCGTCCGTCCTCAAGGCAGGATTAAGCCGCTGGAGCAATCGAATGGCCCGGGCAGAGTCCTTCAACGCCAAGTTTCTACTCTTCCATGCCATTTTGACTGGCTTTGGAAGGTCCTTGGCGTCGACGACCTTGAGTTTCAGGGGGCCAAGTTCCACATTGTGGATGGCACCCCGAAACCAGTTAGCTGCTTCAGAGTTGTCGCAGGATACATGAACCGCACCTGCGACAACTCCGGGAGCAACCGTGAGAACAGGCAGAGGATCCGGCGCCACTTCCAGTTTCTCAATTATGAGCTCCTGGATTGGCACCAAGTCCTCCGCCTTCAAGTACTCCTCCGGGTACTTGACTGTGATGACAGCGAGTTTCACAGCCGCCACCGCATCCCTAAAGGATCCGGCTGAGGATGATTGCCCTTGGGTCTTCATCCTCTTGGCCGCCATGTCCCCGCTGTCACTGCTGAGAACAGCACGCTGTCTCTTTGATGGGCCCTCCGTAGGAGTCCCCTCTAGAGCCGCCTGCTGTCTCAGCTTTTGGCGCTTTTTTCGCTGCGCCCCAGATCGTCCAACCGGAAGCCAGCCTGATTCATGCCGGCCGCCGGGAGACGACGAGGTGCTGCCTTTGCAGGTCGCGTCCGGGGCCGCGGGGTCCGAGGTCGTTCGACCTCTAACGCAAGGGTCCCGTGTCGTGCCAGCTTTGGCAGCACTTTTATGCCCGGTGGGCTGGGTTGCAGTTCCGCCCTTCGGTGGTCCCACAGCAGTGCCGACCCTCGACAGTGCCGCAGCAGTACCGTCATATGACAGTCCTGCCGCAGCCCCACCTCGAGACGATCCCACTGCAGTCTCGCCTCTGGGCGTTCATGCTGAGGAAAATGCAGTCCCGGCTTGCGCCGGTCCCGCCTTCTGGTGTGCAGTCCCAACTTTCGCCGGTCCCGCCTTTTGGAGCGCAGTCCCAGCTTTCGCCGGTCCTTTCGCCTTGTGGTTTTTTTTATTAAAAGTATCCATTTGAAAATACCGATTGAAAAATTTCGTCCCTCGACTATCCCCACCCGCCATGGAGTGCTCAAGTGGCGATGCTACGGTAGCACCAGGGATTAGTCGAGGGATATAGCCCCCCCCCATTAGTTGCTCACGAGACTGCACGGCACTAACCCACACCGCTACCACTAGCGATGCGAGCGAACGCCGCCGTCTGCAAGCCCCCAATGGGAGTGAACTCGCCTGAGGGCCGTCTGACCGGACCCCGCAGCCGATTGACCGTAGCTGGCTAGGCTACGGCCTCCCGTGTGAGAAGAAATCCGGGCAAAAGTGGAGTGTTGCCTCAGAGACGTTAAACCGCCTACGCTCATCGGCTCAGCCACCAGGATCCCATCATCCTTCCGTACGGGTCCCCGCGCACGGCACAAACACGCGGGAGGTCATTGCTATCCATCAATTGTCAATCATCTTGATCAATGGTGGACACCCTGGGGCATGACCTCGCCACCCCTGCGTTGCGTCGCCCGGTGTTTTCAGTTACGTCTATTTCAGAGGGAATTAGACCAATAACAGGGCGGCAACCACGAGAAGGAAAATCACCGCACTTGCCTTGAGGATCTACACGACCGTTGCGCTCTCCCTCAAGATCACGCCACCTTGCCGGCTCTGAAGGAGCCAGGCAAAGTAGGACTGCATCAACAAAGCCAAGCCCACAGGGCTTGTCGCTGACAGCTCAAAGCGTAAGTTTGCTAACACAGACCAGCCCCAAAAGCCCCATTCTGTTCTTAGTATTTATTGTTATAGCGGCAACAGAATTACATCATCAGTGAAAATTTCAACTCTACTACTACTCAACTCTAGCTATAACTCTAGCTACTCAACTCTAGCTATAACGGTTCATGAGGTTCCTGCCTGGTGACAGATAGACAGACAGATGGACCGCGGAGTCTCAGTAATAGGATCCCGTTTTTACCCTTTGGGTACGGAACCCAAAAAAATTATATTGCACAAAATGTAGGTAAAAGTAACGATGCCATCATAATATAGTTATAATTTATCAGGACAATCTGGTCAGGTTTAATGCTGCTAAAACCCAGGCGTGTCTTTTTTCCGCTAAAAAGAGCCAATTTCACCCGGCTCCAACTTTCCGAGATGTAACCGTGCCAATAACTGACCATCTTGAGCTTCTTGGCGTTACGTTGACATCGACGCTCAATTTTGGCCCATACATTGAGGCAAAGGCTCAACTGGCTGCCAAAAAGCTGGGGATCCTTGCAAGGGTGAGAAGGTACTTCACGCCAGAACAGCTGCTTAGTTTGTATCAAGCGCAAGTTCGATCATGCATGAAGTACTGTTCTCATCTCTGGGACGGATCTGCCAAATATCAGCTTGATGCACTTGAGTCGATTGAAAAGCGGGCCAAGAAGCTCATCGGCGATAAGGCACTGGTTAAGACAAAGCTCCAGAGCCTTGAACATCGTCGCCGAGTTGCCAGCTTGTCGGTTTTTTATCGGTTACATTTCGGGGAGTGTGCGATGGAATTGCATGATCTAATTCCACCCAGCCCGTTTCATCATCGGACTACCAGACGTATGGCGATGTGCCATCGGTACATGGTGGACATCCCACCCAAACGCACTAAACGCATTAAAATTAAGCATTCCTATGCATTCCACATCCTTCTTCGACAAATCTTTCACGGTTCAAGCAGCTCGTTTGTGGAATGCATTACCTATTGAGGTAAGAAGTGCGCAAACATTACCTACCTTTAAAAAAATGGTGAAGGAGCATTTCCTTTCTCTGTAACTATTCTTCTCCTTTCTCTGTTCTATATTTTATATTTATTAGTATATTATTTTATTGGTATGTATGTATTTTATGTAATATCTAAGTAATATTATCAAGATAGTTCTTGTACACTGACAGCCCTATGTCTATCTCCTCTCGTTCAGTCCATCCAAAGGTTGTCTGTAAGAGATTGCCCTGTGCGATAAGACCGCCCATTGTACACTTATCTTTAAAAATATTGTCCTGTTATTATTTAAGTGGTGTACAATAAAGTATATAATAAATAAATAAACGTTTTGAGAATACTTTTATTATGCGTACAGCTAAGTAGTGGAATTCCCTGCCAGAGTCTGTGTTTCCCGATAGCTACATTCTAGGGGTCTTTAAGTCAAGAGTGAATAGGTTACTATTAGGCAAGCGTGCTCCATCGTAGACCACATCTTCGCTTATCATCAGGTGAGATAGTGGTCAAGCGCGAGCCTATAAAAGATAAAAAAAAGCGGCCAACGCGTTTGGTCTCTAGAACGCCACATAGGAACAAACATACATGCATACATACAAACATACATACATACATATATACATACATACATACATACATACAAACATAGACTGATAAACAAATTACCCTCCTTCGGCAGTCGGGTAAAAAGTGGCTGACGACGAAAAATCGCACTATGAAAACAAACTTATGCCGTTAGCCACATATGGCTGACACGGCTCAATTAGTTAGGAAAATGTCAGCTTTAAGTAGCTGACGAGACATTATATGTGTTAAAAAAATTACATAAAAAATCCCAGTGGAAACAGAGTCCAAGCTACCGGTCGCCAGAGTTCCAGAGAGAGGACCCTCCTAACAATATAAGGCGTGTCCAGAAGTACCATTTTTTAATCAATGCCCTTGATCCAGCTGCCTCACGAGAGCCTCCTAAGGTATTGGTCGATGCTCGTGACTCTCAAGCAATTGCACATTGGCTGACACAACTATCGGTACGATGTTGGCTGAGCATCTTGATCTGGCTCGCGATATGTGGGATATGGTCCCACATATCGCAAGCCAGAGCAAGATACTTTTTTTCATCATTCTTTCAGCCTTCACTTGATACATGATTTGATTATTTTTCTGAGGTTTAAGGCACCGATTCTCTTGGGTAGCTGATTTTAAAATAAGAACCACGTCTTAACGGCTAGTCGTAATTTTTTGGAAAAAATATATGTTACATTAGACCATTTCCTTAATAATTTGTCTCAAGGTCGTTGGCGTTAGTCGTCGTCTTAATGAGGTTTTCTTGTTTTATATGTATTACTTAGGGAGTGGGGTGGAGTGGGAAGCAGTGGTAGCCCAGTGGTAACGGCCGCGGTCGTGGGATCAAACCCAGGTAGGCACTTTTCTTTTTATAAATTATTTCAACATCACTGCTCTCAAAAACTGTAAAGGAAAACATCGTCAGGAAATCAACATGTCCTAGAACCAAAAATTCAAGATATGTGACATCCACCAACCCGCACTGGGCTAACGTGGTGGGTTACGGCCCATTCCCTCTCACAGAGAGGAGGCCTGTGTGCCAGCAGTGGAAACATTACAAGGCTGATGATGATGATGATAAGGGAGTGAATATGCAAAAAATATAAAAAATATCATAATATCTTATCCAAAGTGTATTTATAGAACGTAAGCTGTAAAAACCCAACCATCATGGTAGACAAACAATGAATGTTTAAAAAAATATCGCATTTGAGAACGGAAACATCTAGTCAGCCACAGACGTGATTCCTATACTTATCAGTTATTAGTCTCTTATGATAACTTCTATATATTGTGATATAGAGATAAATGACTTGCATAACGCACTAATATTACGTTTAGTACCTACATCACAATGATTTCCAATAATAAACTCGTCATTTATATAGCACTCACTCTGGTTGACAATTCATTCTACAAACGATTCCAAAGTGTATACTTGTGTTAAAAATGTCCGTGATACAATATCTAGTTGTTTGTTCTATATTAGTTTTAAATTATAATGAAGCGGCTAGAATCTTAGCAATGTTCCCAGTTGCTTCTATAAGTCATCAAGTAGTGTTTCGACCTTTGCTTCAAGAACTAGCAAAACGCGGCCATGAAGTGACAGTGATTACACCCGATCCAGCCTTCCCTAAAGGAGGTACACCGGCCAATTTGACAGAAATCGATGTCCATGATATATCATACGCCGTGTGGGAAGATAAATTTATGTCACTGCCTAAAGGACACAAGATTGATCTCTATCAACATTTCCCGTCTTATTTAGAATCAATAAGGCTTATGTTTGAAGCGCAAATTAATGATGAGAATGTTAGTAATCTACTTAGTGATAAGACTAAAAAGTTTGATTTGATATTTATGGAAGCTGCAGTTAGGCCGGGAATGGTGTTATCTCATCTTTACCCTAAGACGCCAGTAATCTTGATGAGCTCGTACGGAGCAACTTTCGATAACTACGATGTAATTGGTGCACCTGTCCATCCGCTACTGTATCCAATTTGTGTTCGACAAAAACTCAACAACCTCAGCTTATGGGAGAAAATTAAAGAATTGTATCTACACTTCAACTTAGAAATGATACATCAAAATGCATATAAATTAGAAAATGAATTAATTAGAAAATATTTTGGAGCTGACGTCCCGCCGATTCAGGAACTGAACAATAATGTGGATATGATGTTTTTCAATATACATCCAGTGTTTGAAGGTATTCGACCTGTTCCTCCTACGGTGTTGTTCATGGGTGGATTACACCAAAACAAGGAAAAAGAAATACCAAACGTGAGTATCAATTATGTGAAATTATGTATAATGTGCACAGCAGTGGTGGCGCAGCGGTTGCGGCCCCGAATTACGACGCATTACTTTGTGTAATTTATTTCATCACCTAACTCTCAAAATGGTGAAGGAAAACATCGTGAGGGTTTCCTCTGGCATGTCATAGAACCAAAAATTCGAAGATATGTGACATCTATCAATCTGCACTACTACTACTATAAGAGGAGGCCTGAGTCCCAGCAGTAGGAACTGGGAACATTAAAAAAGGCTGTTTATGATGTTGATGTAAAACAGTAACAAATTTTGCGATATTACAGCTTCAGGTTTGAACCTGATATGTCAAACCTAAAGTTGTAATACCGCAAAATTTTAGGTTTCACTTATCAGATTCAAACTTGACGCTGGTAGAGGTTAACCTTCAAAGATTTTGATCCGGCAGTTTGTGTGTGTTTAAGGTATGAAAATATTAATTCTAAAATTTATTTTACAGGAACTCAAATCGTATTTAGACTCCTCCAAAAACGGTGTTATCTACCTAAGCTTCGGTACGAATGTGGATCCTTCTCTGTTACCTCCAAAAACAATACAAACGCTAGTGTCGGCTCTCTCTAAAGTACCGTATGATGTATTGTGGAAGTGGAACAAAGATGAACTGCCAGGACGTACTGAGAATATTAGGATATCCAAGTGGCTACCACAGGCTGACTTACTGAGTGAGTATTTGATAATCAGTCAATTATACTAGCTTTATCTCAGTCGACCCGTGATAATATACACCACAAAAACCGGCGTTCTGACTTTTGAAAACATCCTGTTTCCGCCCCTTTATATAAATGTCGTTGCCCCTTCATTTTGTAGGTGGTTCTTAGTGTTACATTCAGATACATCTCTAGTTATAATACCTACGTTTCACATTTTTCCCTTATCCAATTGGTATAGTTCGTCTCCAACTTTCAGATATTAGAGTTCCGTGCCCAAAGGGTAAAAACGGGACCCTATCACTAAGCCTCGCCTCAAGTGGGGCTCCCATACAACAAACGTGATTCTTTTGCCGTTTTTTGCTATAATTAGGAAGCCTTCGTGTGCGAGTCCGACTCGCACTTGGCCGGTTTTAGTATATGTTTTTGTCTGCGCGTGATGACTCATCGTATTTTCTATTACAATAAAATTGCCAAATAATTTCTAATATATTAATTTTAATTTACAGAGCATCCTAAAATAAAGCTGTTCATAACACAAGGAGGTCTCCAATCAACAGACGAGGCTATCACAGCTGGAGTTCCACTTATTGGTATTCCAATGTTGGGCGACCAATGGTACAATGTGGAGCGATATGAGTACCACAATATTGGAGTAGGACTGGATATGGAAACACTGACTGAGGCGGACTTACACAACGCAATTGACAAAATAATCAAAGATGACGCGTATGTATTTTTTTTGTTATAATTCTTAGTAAACACTGGAAAACGTGAAAATAATTACTTTTATTTTTATTAATTCAATAAGAGCTACATTCATGAGATTGTTAGTAACATTATCATTCATCATTGATATTACGAGTATTTCCCCAGTCTTGTCGTACTATGAAGTTAAAGGAACAGACAGTGCACTTGTGTTCGCGCACACATTTGTGCATTATAATATCTTCTGCGTATTTGTACACGTCTAATATTCGGTCAGGGGTATTCATTTTTAGGGGTCCGTACCCCGTTTTTAAGGGTCTAAACTGAGTCCTGTTGCTGTCACTCACATGTCCGTCTATCTGTCGTCTGTCACACAGGTTTTTGAGCCAAACTGTTGAAGCTACAGTCTTCAAATTTTCACAGAATAAGCATCTTGTTGACCCAAAGCCATGCAAAATTGACATACCCCATCGTGGGGTATCGTTGTTTAGAACTTATTGATACATACTGTATTTATTTATCTTATTAGATAAACATATATGAGATTTAAATGAACAATTTTTGTATATATAAATATATATACAATTTGAATCTCGGAAACAGCTCCAACAATTTTTAAGAAATTTAGTATGCAGGTGGTTTAATTTTTATAAAACATCGTTTTCTTTATTTTCACTCGAGCAGAGCTGGGTCGCCCAGGTACTTATAATTGTAAAACAAAGGAAAGAGAAGCCACCAAAGTCTGCATTTTTTACCAAATGTTGTTCCGAAGATTTTTTAAATTTTCCATTGACCTATGAATCTACAAATTGTATATTTTAACAAATACCAATGTATTGATAAACACATTTTTTCTTTGAAGTTCCCTCATTTTTCCTATGACAACCAACATGATTGGTAAGGAACCCCAAATGTGCAAAGACCGACACGCACTTGGCCAGTTTTTTTAAATATTCATAGAACAACATCATTAAATCTTAATTAATCAACTTGGTCATGATTAATAAAGTCATTTTTTTTCTTTATTTCCAGATATTATCGTCAGAATTTAAGTAAACTGCGAAGCGTGATGCGTGATCAGCCTCAGCCTCCACTGGAGCGCGCCGTGTGGTGGACGGAGCACGTGCTGCGTCACGGCGGCGCTAAACATCTGCGCGCGCCCGCCGCCAACATGACGTGGGCGCAGTACTTAGAACTAGAACTAGTATTAACCTTACTGCTAGGACTTTTGGCAATTTTAACAGCATTCGTATTATTTGTTCGTTATATTTATAAGATTACTTTAAGGAATACTTTCATTGATGTCAAAATTAAACGTTGCTGAATCTCAATTTCTTTTTAAGCTAATTTAATAAAATAAGATTATTGTAACAAAAGTTTTAAATATACTTAAGTATTACTATTTCAAGACTTATATTTTTTACTCTATGCCTGAATAATCTGGATCTTTAATATCGCACAAACACTTGCATTCAGAGAGATCCGACTAGAATTTTAAATATTTTTAAAAAATCAATGAGGTCAGTCATTGGACCGGGCCTGAACTTGTCTAAGTCTGTCCGTAGCGTTATAAAATTAAAATAAAACTTTTTAAATACAACGATAACGTTTAATTTTGAGTTTAAAAGAAATACACCGAAAATATAAAATGTAGAAAAAGATAAAACACATTATTTAAAAAAAAGGAATGACGCTATAGTCAATATCGTATTGTCCGTTGACTCAAGTCGTATCATTGGACTTGAGTCTTATTTTGTCTCTCCTCTAACTCCAGGTTCCATGTTTGAACTGAAGTCCGATGTTTTTATTTAGGTTGTAATTTTTTTACTCAGATTAAACGTCGCTTTTTTGAATGAGGATATTTTTTTTTGTCTGGTGTCGAATATTAGGCCAAGGCGTTTCTTTGTCCGAAGCTGTTATTTCTGACCAAAGACGCTTTTTTAACTTGAAGCAACAGTTATAATTTATTTATTTTGTCTACTAGGGCCTTGGCTATTATCTAGATATTGAGTTAGGCTAGGTGATTTCATTTAATTTTATCCTCTTGATTATCACACTGTTCGGGTTGTCAAACTTTTCCAGGGATGCCGCTCAATTATTTATTTTTTGCTGTAATGATGGTATTGTAGCGTGATTGCTACATCTAATTTGTAAAGCAGGCTGGTTACAAATATTAAAATTTTCATATTTCGTTTGTCAAGAAAACAGAAGACAATTTTTCTGGTACTGACAGAAAGGATTTTTATAGAAAATGTTTGGCTCTGAAATTGTCTACTAAATTAATTATTGGTATTTTTATAGTTACTGTTCCAAAGTTTGTTTCAAAATGGCCAGCAACAATTTGACCATGGCTATGTCTATTCTTGTGCGGAAATGGCAGGAAACCATTAAGGAATGTCTTCCTGCCATTTCCGCACAATGTCTTTAGGCCAAGGGTACGTGATATTCGGATCCACGGGCGCGCCGGAGCTCGCAGACCGCATGTCTCGACGACTGAGCTCTGTCAGAGACAACAACTATCGTTTCGCTACCAGGGCATGCCGCATAGTTGCCGTGCGACAGACTAGAAGCACGGGCAGTGGGCAGTCCTGCCAAGCGACAAGCTAATCATAAAGAACCTTTTCACTAACAAGAGTTTATGCATCATGACTCAAAACTGGTACGTAACGATTCTTCTTCCTAATTGTTCTTTAGAATGTCGTTTTCTTCTGGTATTTCAGACCCTTTTAGTTCCACGATTTTGATGGTACGTTTCCTTGTCTGTAGATATCAGTTGAGCCGGCATTGGCTTTTTATTCCTAGGACAGAACAAATGACCTCAAGAGTAGGTACCTGCAGTCTTCGGCATTCCGAACATCTTTCAACGGGTTCCGTACATATTTTCTTTAAAATCGGCCTGAGTTTTTGGAGAGGTTCTACGTAAGACGGTTTTGTTCATCCAGCGTGGATACCCGACGAATGGCAGTTATAATATTTTTAAATTTTGGTTTATATTTATTTATGTAGCTTACTATTTAAGATTCCGTAGCTAAAAACTTCTATTACCTTAATTAAATCACGTTTTGGTTTAATACTTTACTTGTATACTTGAGCCATCATTAAACCGGTTGCAACTGCGTTGAAGATTAGGCACGTGAATTTAGCTTTTTACCTTACCATAATTTCACTCATATCGCCGGCCCCGGGCTATATAGCGGTAATCGCCGGTTACGCCCTTTTTAATGTTATTTGATTTTTGACTTCTCTGAGTATCAATCTATCACTCCAATTTTTTAGTTCTTTTTTTAAATTTATTATAAATGGCAATAACGGCTTTATTGCATGGCAAATTCTCTTATGACTAAGTTATGTATTATTGCATTACTCTAAGAAACATAACACAAACAACCAGTGAACATCTTTACACTAAATTTGTAAACAAAGAGGAACAGTAATATATTTAACCACGTTTTTGAAAATAAACTTATTATATCAATAAACTGTATACGAAATAATCATGAGAGATTTTATTCTGTACAAGCTAGTACGCCTCTCTTCCCGTAAATTTATTGTAGCCCCGGCGTGGTATTATCATGATACGCTGAACGTAATACGCAGAAGGGTTAGGGTTGTAAATATAAGATGTAGAAATTCTCTTCATGAAGCTGAAATTTGGCAGATAGGTAGTTTAATCATCTTCATCATCTTCCTGCCCCTGTCCTATGTTACTTGGGGTCAGCGCAACACGTTTTCTTCTTCCATACAGTCCTTTTTTCCTTGTAACGCCATCACTGACTCCCTTTTCTTTCATATCACTCCTCACACCTCCCGTCCCTCTTCATCCACATTTATATTCATAACTCTTTTAGTAACATGCGTATCATCCCTCTGCATCACATGCCATACCAGAACAAATGGTTTCCTGTTAACAATTCTGTCACTGGCGCCACTTTCAAACTTCCTTTAATATAATCATTTCTCACTTTATCCTTTCTCGTAACTCCGCACATCCATCTCAACATTCTCATCTCTGCTACATGTAATCTCTTTTCATCCATCTTTTTCACAGCCCAACATTCTGATCCATACAGTACGACAGGTCTAATCACGCACTTGTAAATTTTCCCCTTTAACTTAAGGGGCATCCGTGGGTTGTGTGTGCATGTTTATTTTACTAAATATTTAAAATAAATAATACGATATTGACTATTGCGCCATCCCTTTTTTAAATAATGTGTTTTATCTTTTTTACTTTTTATATTTTCGGTGTATTTCTTTTAAACTCAAAATAATACATTATCGTTGCGTTAAAAATGTTGTATTTTTATTTTATAACGCTACAATTGGTATAAAAAAGGTTGCTAAAATTTGTTTTAGTAGTGTTATTTTCCGGATCCCGACTGACCTCATAGATTTTTTCAAAATATTTAAAAATTGTAGTCGGGTTATTTTTTATTTTATAACGCTACATTATGGCGCCTGAGCAAAAGTAAGTTTTAATATTCATGTTACTAATGACATACATCATGACATACATTACATATTGTAGGAGGCGTGTTTCTTCATGTTTTATTGGCCAAACTCTGAGCATTTCTTTTTAGCTGAAAGTTGGGTTCATCACACGTTGAATTTGTCCTTCCATGCCGAGTTTTGTGTGGAAGTTGCAGACGATCTATCTATGGTTTTTTAGTGGTATAAGTGTGTTTAGTGTGAGATTATCAACTCAAAGGGCAGTTCCCATGTGGTTCCACAAACCAGCGACGAGGTGGAAACAACGGAACGTCAAAAAAAAGGGAATGGAAGTAGGTGTATCTCAGGCACGAACTAGGTAACTTATTACCCTTTAACAAGGATTTTTTCTAACAAAAAAAGGCGTTAAAGGTGTATTTGTTGTCATAGCGGCAGAAGAGAAATACATCATCTGTGAAAATTTCATCTGTCTAGCTATCACGGCTCATGACATACAGCCTGGTGACAGACAGACAGACAGACAGACGGATCGCGGTGTCTTAGTAATAGGGTCCCGTTTTTACCCTTTGGGTACGGAAACCTAAAAAAGAACTCAAACCTCGCGTGCATTGGTGGTGGGCTTTCTTACACACATCACGATTTTGACATTGATTATCTTGAAGGACGAGGAATGGAACACGTGGACTACTTCTCGCGAAATCCTCAACCTAATATCAAAGGTAATTCGATTTAAAAGGTATAAGGGCGGCTAGGTGTCGTAATAAAACGATTTCAGTTCATGCCACGATAAACACTTTAATACACACAACACTTTGTACATTAATATTCTTACGCGCTAACAACAGTATATCACTAACTACTCGTACAACTAAACTTAATGTTACGACAATAGTTATGGCGGGAACGAGCTAGAACCGTAAAATACCCGATCTATCTAGCGTGTGCGACTCGACTCGAATCTCTACTGACTGGCAGGCCAGCGGGCCCGGGGCCGGCGTGGGCGCGTCGGCGGGGCTCATGCCGCACATCTGGCGGCCATCTGTTAGAGCGGTCTCTGTACCTGCGGCTCTCTACCATGACCCTAGGCGCTCACACAGACTGAGCGTTACAGTCTCCCCCTCTAACCCTAACGAACGTCCTCGCGTTTGGGTTAGCTTCTACGAAACCTTCCCCTCCTACGCTTTTCCTGTTCCGGAGCTTGGATGCGACCGACGAAGGGTGTCAACACAGAAGCGTGATACTTACGTAGCACCGTGCCATCGCTGAGGCGCTCTAGGATGTACGTAGTTGGACTGGCCACGGCCTGGACCTTGTATGGTCCGTCGCGGCGAGGGATGAACTTAGGTGTCTGCCATCTTCCGGTGTTGTTAGTTCTCAGCAGAACCAGGTCACCAACCTTATAATCAGGAGCAGGCCAACGATATTCATCGGCATATCTTTCATGCGCTGCCTGGGCGTTCTCGTAGACGTCGCAGGCATCTAGGGGTACTGATGAAATCCTTGTGGCTGCTTTATATCGATGGTGAGGTACACAATTTTTACATTGGGTAACGTAGGGACGCATTCCTGGCCGGTAATACTTACCAGCTAAGCGTTGCAGCGTACGTTCCGCGCTCATGTGACCAGCGGTGGGTGCATCATGGTACTCGGCCACTACTTTGGCACGTTCTTGTTCTCGGACCACTAGACTGGCCGCGTCGTGGTCCCCATTCTCAGGACAGTAGTTATACGGGACATCTTCGACGGGCCCGTATCCTCTGCTTGCCCATACTCTCCCCCTAGAGGTATCGTCGGACTCTTGAGCTTCAACAATCTTACTTATCTCCGGGTCATTGTTTGGGTTCTCGCGCAGGTCGGCCGGGGTCAAGAATCGGCGGACATATTCAATTGGGCGCTCGTTGGTCCCCTCCCCCTGGAGTGGAACTGCCCCAAAAGCATACCCACCATTATCAGTACTGAGGACGAAATGTAACGTCGCATCAGTCTGGCGCAGGATCAGTGACGATACCAGCAGCTTCTTGTCGAGTGCCTTTTTCATAGGCGGGGATAATCTAAAGGGAGGAGAAGCCAGAGGTTCTTGTGTGTCACTTACCTTAATTTTATGAACAGCGAAGTCCGTAGGAGGCCCGACCGAAGCGAACTGAGCGACTCTATGTTTTAGAAACTCGTTGAGTGCGGCCCTGTGCTCCGGCGTTAACGTCGTACCATCCTCTGGCCGCAATGAAACGTCACAGATGTCTGTGTGCATCACGGCTGCGCTACTCAATACGTAAGAGTGCATAAACGGGAACCGGTCTCCTGGACTATCAGCAAAATGCCATGACTCCTGGCCTATGTCGATTACGATACCTGCGTTTGCGATGAAATCGCGACCTAAAAGTGTCTTGGTGTCGTCACCGGGGAACACCATAAACTCGGTGTCGATTCTCCGACCACCTAGGGTGACAGGTACCGTAGCCGTCTTTACCATTTTCCTATGACGGAAGCCATCGGCAAGTCCGATATAACGTTCTGTCTCTTCAAACTGCACGTTGTTAGCCACTAACAACGAGTATAATGATGGGCTAGCAACACTAAGCGTAGCCCCGGTGTCGACGATCGCTACCCCTTCTTTATCTAGTACCCCTATTGTTACCAAAGGGTGCGATGACGTCATTGTGCAACAGTCGCCTTTTACGACGTTGAAGTCGGACAGTCTGGCAGGTGCGGCTTTATCCGAACAAGTCTCACACTTCGACTTGACTACCCCTGGCTGGCCGCATCCGTAACAACGTAATGTACTTTTACCGTTGCTCGCACTTGCATTCACCGCGCTTTTAATGTCTTTAGTATTCGGTTTATCGGTGTTATTACTACCGAATTTCCTAACTTTCCGACATTCGTTAGTCGGATGACCGAATGCTTTGCAGTACGAGCATCGAATGCGATTTCGTTTATCAGAGTTAGAGGTGGGAATGGAACCTAAGGTTGCGCTCGGGCTAGAAGTACCGCGGTCAACGACTCTAGATAGGTTCGGATTATCCGCGGTAACGATCGCGTTGCTACTTAGCTCTACGATCTAATCTTCCACGGTTCTCACTCGCTCTAACAAATGATCAATGTTACTAACACTATCTCGCGACAAACGTTTACGTATTCGACGGTGTAAAAGGCCGTACACTATATCTACTATCATAACACTAGGAACAACATATGGTAATTTAACTAATAAAGAGCGTACCTTAGATATAAACACTTCAGCACGTTCACTTTCACATTGTTCGTGAGCGAATATCTCGCGCAGCACCCGGTATGCAGGCCTTTGTACGCCGTAGGCGGCGCGTAGGTACGCGAGCGCGTCCGTCCACGTGGTGACACCGGTCCGCGCGCCACGCCACCACACCGCCACGTCGCCGCTCAGCAACATGGAGAGGCCGCGTAGCGCGTGCTCATCGGTCACGTCGGCACACTCCTTGTAGACCTCCACTGCATCTATGAATGCCTCCAGTACCTCGGTGTCGCGTGACTGCCCGTCGAATCTCGCGGTACACTTCGCGAAGTTACCGCCGCTGGAAGTCGCGGGCGCATTCGCCGTGGGCGATGCCGCCGCCTCGTGGTTGCCATGATGTAGGGATCTTAGGCTTTCCACTAATGTGCGGTTGGTCTCCGCCTGCATTCTGGCGAACGACTCCATCATGGTAGACAAGAGCCGTTCTGTGTTGAACGCTGCGGCAGGCGCGCCGATATGGGCCCCGCCGAGCGTGTAGTCTGCTGAGACAGGAGCGCCGGTACGGGCCCCGCCAAGCATGTGGTCCGCTGCAGCAGGAGCTCCATGGGGGCCCCGCCGAGCGTGTGGTCGAGGGCGGCGCCCCCCTGGCCGCGCGTCTCCTCGGTCGCGTATGCGTGGGTGGCAGCGGCGCCCGCATGGGCGCGCGACTCCACCATTGATTCGCAGTCCACGTCGGAATAACTGTCGTTATTCTGTTCCATCGCCTTGCTGTTGATAGCTCTGGTTGCTCGCGTCGTTCATGGCATGATAACCTTTAGGGTTGGTTCGTTCACAAACTGTTACACTTAACTGTATTACAACACCACGTGGTTATCACGCGGTTTTTAACAGCACGTGCTATTTGACAGCATGTGGCCGCAAGTTGGGCGTCACTATAAGGGCGGCTAGGTGTCGTAATAAAACGATTTCAGTTCATGCCACGATAAACACTTTAATACACACAACACTTTGTACATTAATGTTCTTACGCGCTAACAACAGTATATAACTAACTACTCGTACAACTCTTAGTAATAGGGTCCCGTTTTTACCCTTTGGGTACGGAAACCTAAAAAAGAACTCAAACCTCGCGTGCATTGGTGGTGGGCTTTCTTACACACATCACGATTTTGACATTGATTATCTTGAAGGACGAGGAATGGACCACGTGGACTACTTCTCGCGAAATCCTCAACCTAATATCAAAGGTAATTCGATTTAAAAGGTGAATTTGTGTTCCTTAAAAATAGTGAACGGAGTCAAACCAAATTGGATAGGAAGTTTAGGGGTCCATTTTTCATAACTGCGGTACTACTTTTTTTTTTATTGGTACAATCCCACCGCACTATTCCCAAACCACTGCAACTCCTGAAAACCAGAATCAACAGTGGTGACCACCAGAAAAGCGCCGAGGCAATGAAGCTCGACGAAGTCCCACATAATGAATTTAACTGTCATGGATCCCGCAACGAAATTAATCAGAAAAGAATAACGGAGGAGTAGGAAAAAATATAAATTTCCGCTTCCCTCCATATCAAGCAGGAGACAGAACAAACAAGGCCAATAAGCACAAAGGGTCGTTAACAACTGATAAGCACAGTTGCCTAGCACCACGGATAAAAATTAGGATTAATATTAATGGGTCCTAACATTGTGAGCTGTTATATTTGATTCCAATAATAGGTATGGCAAAAACGCTTGAACGCACGGAAATATGTTCTAGTTTCCACAAGGTCTGTATAGTAAACAACTCCTGATGCAGCCTGTACATTATCCAACATAGTATTGCGTTCATTCTACCAAAGAATACACTCCCATAAGATATGATAACTACGGTACTAGACAATGATCGGTATGAATAAAAAGGTTAGGTGGTAGTTTTTATCGAATGTTCAAGTATGCCCACGAGAATTAGCGCTTATTACCCCAAGGACATTATGGATTGCTTAAAATCACGACTAACCACCAACAATGAAGAGCCCGAGACGGCGCTAGAAGATGTAACTTTAAATGATCGAAATGACACATTACTTTCAAACGACTGTGATACTTTGACCGTATGCTCGAATACTGTTCCCACCGACTCTTGGACAAAAACAGCAGGTTCACGCACTCTCAGTGTACACTCTGATCCAGAGACATGGGACAGACAGGGATCCAGAGACATTCAAAATGAAATAGAAATTTATGTAGAACAAGATAACCTGCAATTATAGGTATGTCATTACGTGTTTATGTATTGTTGTGCATGTCTTTGCTTATGCTGTCGATCCTGGTGGTAAGTGACGTCCGGGTTCACTGAACGAGGAAGGATTCACTAGTCCAGCCCAGATGTAAGGTTATCTATCCTGTTTGAGAGTGTAGTCCGAGCCGTTCCTGAAGGGTTCGGTTGAAGGGACTCGCTCGGTCCAGATGTATTGCAATGGTTGGCTGGTCGAAGGGATGGTGTCGTCCGGGCCGGACCAATGTGGGTTGGTTGAAGAGATGTATTCGTTCGGCCCAAGTCATTGCGATGATGGTCCTAGATGGAGTATTATTGCGTTGATGTCGATGACGATAATCCATTCGAAAAGTCATGTTATTAGCAGGATGATCAAGTGGATATCCTAGTTATTAGAAAATTGTTTGTTCTAGATTCATATGAACGCCCGACGACTTTCGTATGTCAGTGGTGACATCTAAGTGCTTATTCTCTCGGTATGACATTATAACTTCAATAAAAGCAAAGAGATGGCACCAAAACCGGACACTATGTTAAAAGTGGTTGTCTGTTTGTTTAATTATATTTTAATCGTGAACAATCAAAAATAATAACACAATTAACATAAATACATTATTTAATTGCAAATGTAAACTCGAGTAAAATTTTACCAATCGATACTATTTGGTCTATGGTCAATATTGGTCGATGGACCGTGTGTCGTTGCAATCCTGCTCCACAATCCACATCCACTAGGGCGCAATAACAAGTGATATGCAGAACATTATTGTTTTGAGGTAATGTTGGACCTGCTGAAGACTGTATGAATATATTTGTATTGTATAAACTCAATTTCCTTAGTATTGTATAACTGCACAGCACATGTGTGAGTACTATGTACCCAACTGTAAATCTACTATTTACTGTACCTATGCGGCGTTCGTTGACTTGTGTGTGCCCTGGCCGTTGAGTGTGTCATGCTCTCTCAAATGTCTCTATGATGGTGGCGCGTGTGTTGGATCATCCGGTTCCCTTCATGATGGTTGAGCTGGGTGGTGCCAATGCATGCGTCATGTTCGTGAACGGACGCCGTCAGTTGGGATTGGTCATAACTTGACTGCTTCGGATGTTAATGTTTTTCTAGTATCTATTATATAACTGCACAGTACATGTGTGAGTACTTCTAATACTTTATGTCTGTAGGTGGTATGGTGGTGTGTAGTGCTATTCTGGGTGCATTGTCCTCACATATATGAACTAATAACTATATATGTACCTATGTTCCTAAATATTGTAAAAAAACAATAATTTTTTAAAAGAGTAAGTATGGAGTTTCTTGTGCATTCTTCTCCATAACAAGCTACTTTCCGAATGCACGGTAGAATCATTTTTATGTACGTTCAAAAGTGCCGCTTGGTGGCCTAGTTGAAATAAAATATCGTTGTCTTTGTCTTCATTGGGGAGATCGCGCCATAGATACTTTACTGGATTTGGTCGCGTTCCGCCTGGGATATATTCCACATGGCGTGTCTCAGTCTGACTTGCTGAACCCCAGAATGATACCTCTTGCTGCGCAAGCGCCACAGATTGACGGAGTTTCACAAGCTGATTTCCAGGTTTCATTCCTGGTTTTGCCGAGGTAAGCCGCACAAGGATTCTTTGTTTTTTGTCCTCTCGAGTTTTTTTGAGTTCGTTGTTCCTTATGAGGGGGGATATTGTTATAGATCTGGCTCCTTTAGGCTAGCCTAAAGATGGACTAGCGGGTTGGTGCATGCTGTTGGAACCAACGAGTGTGCGGACAGCGTGGCCGACCCATTGCAGAGGTGGCATACACCTATTTCGTCCTCGTTCGAGGACGCCCACCAAAGTACAAACCTTCACTATTGTCTATTCCCAACCAGAGATTCTGTTCCGATATCGTCCCCGTAGGACGCGCATCGTCGTGTGGTTCTCGTGCTGGGCACGTTGAACCAATTCCAAGGGGCTCGTGTTCCTCTTACCAGCTAACCAAGTAACCAAGTGCTAGAAACCAAGGCTGTAGTAATGTTTTATTTACATTGCGTTATATTTCGAGAGAGTTAATGACCCCCATAGGTTCATTTATAGATAGGAAGATCTAGTATTGAGTGGTTGTTATAATTTTGAAGTGTAGAATGTGTTTTTAAGTATAACCTTATATGCTGCACTGAGCACGACTAGATCTATACGTAATTAATATACTTATACAATTGAGCTACGAAGAGAGTTTCTAAATCTCAGGAAACCCATATATGTCAAAACGACCTTGAATTTGTGTAAATGTGTACATACAACATTGTTTCTAATGTTACCTGTTCAGCTTGGTACGCAGACAATTTCTGAACAGGAACTTTTGGCTTTATGTAAGTTTTTACAGGGTTCGGAAATATTGGATGGGTGTACCCGTCTAATTGATTTAATAAATATTGTATTTGTATAGCATGGTATTTGTTTTAATTTGAATATTTCCCAAAATTCCATTCCTACTAAATTTACTATAGCATGGTAGGAGATCTACCACCTGCCGGGTTACAATGTATTAATAACGGAGTGAGTATGCAAAAAATGTAAAGAACATCATAATATCTTACCCAAAATGTATTATTTATAGAACGCAAGCTGTAAAAACCCAACCTCGGTACACAAACAATGAATGTTTAAAAAAATATCGTATTCGAGCAAGAAACTTCTAGTCAGCCACAGACATGATTCCTATGCTTATCTGTTATTAGTATCTTATGATAACTTCTGTATTATATCATATCAAGATAAATGACTTGCACGACGCACTTATATTTATTTTTAGTTCCTACTTCACAATGATTTCCAATATTAAACTCATCATTTATATAGCAGTTATTCTGGTTGACAATTCATTCTACAAACGATTCCAAAGTGTATACTTGTGTTAAAAATGTCCGTGATACAATATCTAGTTGTTTGTTCTATATTAGTTTTAAATTACAGTGAAGCGGCTAGGATCTTAGCAATGTTCCCAGTTGCTTCTATAAGTCATCAAGTAGTGTTTCGACCTTTGATTCAAGAATTAGCGAAGCGTGGTCATCAAGTGACTGTGATTACACCAGATCCCGCCTTTCCTAAAGGAGGTACACCGGCCAATCTGACAGAAATCGATGTCCATGATATATCATACGCCGTGTGGGAAGATAAATTTATGTCACTGCCTAAAGGTCACAAGATTGATCTCTATCAGCATTTTCCGTCTTATCTAGAATCGATGAGGCTCATGTTCGAAGCGCAAATTAATGATGAACATGTTAAAAATCTGCTCAGTGATAAGACTAAAAAATTTGATTTGATATTTATGGAAGCTGCAGTTAGGCCGGGAATGGTGCTATCTCATTTATACCCTAAGACACCAATGATTTTGATTAGCTCGTACGGAGGAATTTTCGATAATTACGATGTAATTGGTGCTCCTGTTCATCCGCTACTGTATCCAATGTGTGTTCGACAAAAACTCAACCACCTCAGCTTATGGGATAAAATTAAAGAACTGTATCTACATTTTAATTTAGAAATGATACATCAAAATGCATATAAATTAGAAAATGAATTGATTAGAAAATATTTTGGACCGGACGTCCCGCCGATTCAGGAACTGAACAATAATGTAGATATGATGTTTTTCAATATACATCCAGTGTTTGAAGGTATTCGGCCTGTACCTCCTACTGTGTTATTCATGGGTGGGTTACACCAAAATCCTGAAAAAGAAATACCAAAAGTGAGTATCAATTACTATAGCAATTATTATGTATAGTGATTTATTTATAGTGGTCTTATAACCTAATCCAATCAAAATAGAATGACTGGAAACCGATTTCTAGTTTTTAGAACTAACTGTCAAACATGCATACACTTATGTAATTTGGCGTACTTATTTAGAAGCCCACATAGAGTAACATACATATTATGTGAGCTCCTGCCCGTAAGATGCCACATCATGTATATATATTACTAGCTTTTTTCCGTGGCTTTGCTCCCGCGGCGAAATCTACAGGACCCGTTTTCGGGATAAAAAATACCCTATGTACTTACGAAAAATGTAGCTTTCTACAAGTGAAAGAATTTTCAAAATCGGTTACGTAGTTTTTGAGTGTGTTCGTTACACACAAATATTTCTTCTTTATAATATAATATTGTACATAATATATATATATTTTATTAATATATATAATAATATTTATTATATTATAAAAATTAATAATTCATGGATTTTTTTCACAGGAACTCAAGTCGTATTTAGATTCTTCCAAAAATGGCGTTATCTACTTAAGCTTCGGTACGAATGTAGATCCCTCTTTACTACCTCCGCAAACAATACAAACGCTTGTGTCAGCTCTCTCCAAAGTACCTTATGATGTATTGTGGAAGTGGAACAAAGATGAACTGCCAGGACGTACTGAAAACATCAGGATATCCAAGTGGCTGCCACAGGCAGACTTATTGAGTGAGTGTTTCTTCAGCAAATATCCTGTTGCCGCTCTTATTTATAGACCTCGTTGCTCCTTCATTTAGGTGTTGTATTCAAGTTTTACATTCAAAACGATCTCTAGTTATAATACCAAAGTTTATTATTTTTTCATCATCCATCCTTTTGTGTGGGGCTCCTCAATCTTCCGGTTTTCTTTTTTGATTACCCGTGACGACTCATATTTTTTATTTCTCCAAGTGCTAATTTAAATTTCTAAAAACTTAATCTCCATTTGCAGGGCATCCTAAAATCAAGCTGTTCATAACACAAGGAGGTCTGCAATCAACAGACGAGGCTATCACAGCAGGAGTACCTCTGATTGGTATCCCAATGTTGGGAGACCAGTGGTATATAGTGGAGAAATACGAATACCATAATATTGGCATTGGACTGGATATGGAAACACTGACGGAGGCAGACTTACACAACGCAATTGACAAAATTATCAGAGATGACACGTAATTTTTTTTTATATTACTTTTTGTTTTTTTTTGGTGTTCGAATTTCCTTTATCAAATGAACATAAGCAGATGTGATTTATGATAAATTTTTTTATACTACATTAAGAGCTACATTTATGATATTTTAGTAACATAATATAATTTTACTCATCATTGTTGTCTCCCCGGACTTGTTGGACTATGAAAGTCAAAGAACAGAAAGTGCATCGGTGTTTGCGCGCACATTTGTGCATTCTAATATTATCTTCTGCGTACTTGGCGGCGATTATCGATTAGATTCACGTCACCGTATCTAAAATTTATTTATTTAATTTCTTACTAACAATTGATATTCTAAGTATAAACCTTATGATACAAGCAAATATATAAACAAAGTGTCACATTTGGAGGAGAAGATTATTTTTTTAAATTAAATTACCTAATATTTATTAGATTCTAACAATTTTCATGGTTAATGAACTTTTTATTTTCTTTATTTCTCCAGATATTATCGTCAGAATTTAAGTAAACTGCGAAGCGTGATGCGTGATCAGCCACAGCCTCCACTGGAGCGGGCCGTGTGGTGGACGGAGCACGTGCTTCGTCACGGCGGCGCTAAACATCTGCGCGCGCCCGCCGCCAACATGTCGTGGGCTGAGTACCTAGAACTAGAACTAGTATTCACCTTACTGCTGGGACTTCTAATAATACTAGCAGCATTAGTATTGACTGTTCTTTATATTTATAAGATTACTTTAGGGAATACTGCCATCGATGTCAAAATTAAACGTTGCTGATTTTCAATTATTGTAAGTTAATTTATTAAGATGTATAAGATTACCAACGAAATTATTGAAACAAAAGTTTTTAATATACCTTAGTATTACTTTTTCAAAACTTATACTTTTTACTCTACTCCTGAATAATCCTTGATTCCCAATATCACTGATCAAATTATTTTGATTATAAATTATAATGACGAAAGTACATCTGTACTTAGATTGACCTATAAAAATTGGAACAACAGCCATTTCATTTTTTTTTTTTACATTTTTACACCAGACTTTGCCATTGAGATTAACCGCGGTGAAGGTGGTGTGACCTGATCTCGTACGCAGAACAAATATAAGCAGAGATCGCACTGGACAGAAGTTCGGAAAGAGAAAGGAGAGGTCTTTGCCCAGCAGTGGGAAAAAAATTAAGCTATCAAACAAAAATTGAGATCTGTAACTGGACTTGGAAACTATTTCATCACCACTGCTCTCAAAACGGTGAAAGACCAAAAATTCGAAGACATTTGATATCCATCTACCCTCGCTGGACTCGCGTGGTGGATTACGTTCCATTCGCTCTCACAAAGAGGAGGCCTATGTCCCATCAATGGGAACATTAAAAAGCTGATGAACTGGATTTCTAGATCTAGATCTTGTGTGTATTCTAAAGCACAATTTTAAATATAATTAATATGTAGATATTTAATTATCCAACAAAGAGCAACTGGCCCTAAACCTTCAAGTTTTACACAAAGACAAAAAGAAAATCTTAAATGTATCGTGATCAAGAAAATTTTATTTGTCTTTTTAACCGACTGCCCAAAAAGGAGTAGGTTCTCAATCCGGATGTAATTTTTTTAAATGTATTTTCGGGCATATATCCGTCATAATGTAGACGGCTTTTCAAAATTCTTCTTGTTTGAAAGGGTATAGTCTCGAGGTGATCCCATTGTCACAAAGTCAGGATCTGATGATGGGCGATATCGAGGGAAATACTCAAATAATATGGGTAGAGTCACAAAGTACATAAGCGGCGGCGCTCCGCAGACAGAGAGGCCACTCTGAACAAAGCGTCATTTTGCACACACACATTGACATTGTGATTTTACAGGGAATAATGGACAATATTGGACCGAGCTCAGTCGCGGCTGTCATGAATGCTTTGTGCGGGCATTGTCACGTCATTCATACATAAAGTACTGTAACGAGGTTGCATTTACCTTTATTAATTGTTACAGACCGAATATACTTTTTTTTCTTTTTAATTCATTATTTTTTAAGGTTTGAACGTCATTACATTTTTCAAGATGACAAGTTATAAATTCAATATCTAGGAATGTAATAAGTTATTTTAAGTCCATAGACGAAATTGGAAAGGCTATGAATTTTGTGATAATAATATGCTTTAAGTCATCCAGCTCAAAAATATGTTTCCTCCGGTTGCACAGCATAATTTTCTTCTAGTTTTTGTACATCTTTTTAGTTCGCTTCTTAAGCAGTTGGGTTTTTTGATGTTATTACCTTTTTTGTCACATTTTTATTTTAATCAAGCTTGGTGCTTTTCACAATTTAAAGTTTTTAGTGAGATCATTATTAAACAACTTTTACGTCTTGTTACCCTCCAATCTTCGTCATATGTTGCGTCGTCCCTCTAAGCCATATAAGTATGATATGAAAATAATAAAAAAAATAAAAAAAAGGAAACTTATGTTTAGAGGAATCGATGTATTTATGTTTGTAACTTATACAACCTACTCTTTTTTTAATTCGGAATCAATATAGTAGCAACCCTAGTGAATATGTCAAGTTTAGCTGTCAATTTTCGAAATGGCGGGAGTGGCCCTTCTGTATACTATCTATTTTGTGGTAGAGTATAGCAATTTGTGTATTTTCGTAACTATGACAATCATTTGCACTCAGAAAGTATTATTTGATGAAGTAGAACTAATGAAGAAGACCATAGATGGCCAATGAAACTCCTTAAAATGTATGTCATGGGTGTAAGTTATCTGGAATAGTTAAACAACGACTATGATGAAGCAAATACATATAAATAAAAGGTACTGATGAAAATTATACCATCGAACTGGTGAATTCCTTATTAAAACTATGTATACTAGTCGCGTTTGGGCTTATTGGAATCGAAATGAGATGTACTCTGGCTGTAAATGATTTGCATGGTAATATGAGGTACAAAAATTAAAAAGAAAAACGTTTAAACAAAAATTATAAACCGACTTCTAAATTCGGTGTCGAAAAAAAGGAAAAATAATAGGTACCATAGACACTGATTTTGGAAAACAAAGTTATTTTTCACTGTGTAGTGTTTTGTTTTGGAAGTCGGTTTATATTTTTTGTTTTAATTTTTTTTGACAGTCTTTATCTTTGATAGAATATCACTATGTCTAGTCATTTGTCGAGAGTTTGGTACTATTCACGCATATATTATTATGGGTGCTAATTAAACAGGCTTCTTTTTAATATCATTATTCGCCCCCAAAAATGTATGTTGCCTTCTAAATTACTAAGTCAGCCACAATTAACGAGCATCTAAATAATACTATGTTAGCCACTAGTTATCTTCTATGTAAACCACTCTAAATACAACTCAGCATGATGGTTATTTTTTAGCATCAAAATTTTTAACATGCATTCTAACAGTAAATTTCTAAAATACTATTAAATGACATCAAAAAATATATTTATTTAGCTTCTAATTTTTTAACTCAGTACGTTTAAAATGTAACTTACGTGTAAAATTTTTAACATGCATTCTAACAGTAAATTTCTAAAATACTATTAAATGACATCAAAAAATATATTTATTTAGCTTCTAATTTTTTAACTCAGTACGTTTAAAATGTAACTCATCCCATATTAATTGATCGTAAAAAAATTGCAAAAACATTTCATCAAATAGTATATTGGCCACTAATATTACCAGAAGCTATTGAGGAGAGACAAAATAAAAGACTATATTTTTTGGTTTTAATATAGAATAGGTGCAAGTTGGATTAGTATTTATGCGACAGAGTCGACGGAGCCCCGCTGCGCGGGGCTCCTATTTCTGTATGCAGGGTTTAAAGTAACCTAACACGAAGGAGATGACGGGAGCTGAGTTCGCTCGCTTTGCTCGCTCACTTCAGCTCCCGTCATCTCCTTCGAACCTAACCTGTCCGTGTCGGGGTGCCCTAAGCTCCCGAGCTCGCTACGCTCGCTCTTGGACTTATTCATTGACCGTCATTTATTATTTTAAATATAATATATTATTTAAAATTCCTCGTCAGAACAGTACAGTGGTACTTCATTTTCACTTTTAAACGTCATAACTAATTATTACTCATCGAAAACTTTAATTTAATTACAGCGAAAACAATTGCAATACGAACGCACGAACGACAATAAACAATTACATGTGATCAACTCAACTCGTCGTCACATGAATCGAATGGCGCTCTCTGATTGGTGCAAATGGCCGGTCGCTGTCGTCTCGCGTACTCGCGCCAAATCATGCAGTGGCTATTTTCACGATAAAAGAATATGATGTATTGTTTTACATGCTAAGTTATAATAAATTATGCTTTCTTTCTTTCTTCGATAGAAGCTTGAATTATATTTTTTTGAGGATATTGCGTTGAAGCTGTAAAACGTAAAATGGTGACAAGATATAAAATCCGTGGCCGAGTTAGTAAATTACGTGGCAATGTATAAATAAGAAGGACAAGTCACAATAATTGATGATCTTTACTTGACGCTTTCTGTAGAATATTTAGTTGGCGTTGCAAAAAAGACGAATTAGTTTATTAGAGGCTATGTCATTTTCCCGTTGCTTAGTTATAAAATTAGAAGTTTAATTACGTGTCCAATAAATAATTTTGTGGCTAGACTTATAATTTCCCTATTATTATTATTTCAGTATTTTTTTTAAAGCCTAAATAAAGTGCTTGAGTCAAAATTATATTTTTTTTATACTGTTTTAGTCACACGAAACACTTTACTATGGTCCAAAACGTTGATATAGCTCAGAAGTGATGAAAGGAAAGCAACATGTTTCAGCTTATATAGGATCATGTCTGCCGTATTCAGATCGAGTGATTGGTCCGAAAAACACATTGCCTGGAAATCGCAAGACGGGGTCGTGGCACGCTACGAAGTAGGTTGCGGGACGACTGTTGTCTTACTAAGGAATTGGCAAGAAATGGTCCGGAGCTGCGAGCAATGGATACAAAAGAGGGAGACCTTTACCCAGAAGTGAGACAATACAGGCTAGTTTGCAATAATAATTTTCTAGATAAATAAAAAGCTTGTCTTGTCATATTAACCTCTGGGTCTGTACTAAAAAATAATGCTTTAAAAAAATATGAGCTTAAGTTTGATCCCTATTAGCTAGGGATCTAACTTAAGGACATATTTTAAAGCGCCTATTTTATTATCTGTCAAAAATAAGTCTTATCGGAACAAAACCTTTAAAACGATTAGGTTGTTCGTATTATGAACCAGCAAAAAGGTAGCATATAAAAATATTACCTTTTTCCAGTTAGTTATGAAAGGTCACAGGAGTAACGATAAGCCAAGCGGTCCCCTTCACTGTTAAGTTATAGAGGTAGTGATAAACCACGCGAATTGCAGGTTTCACATTGTTTTAAGTATTTTGGATGATAATATTATTTTTAAAAACTGTACTTACGTTAGGTCGAGTTTATGGTTTACATTTTATATAATTCCATATTCACGGCTTGTTTTTATGAGGATCGGCAAAAATACAGAACGCCACCTATTACGATCCTTAAATACTCCTTATGCTTTGTTTACCTTCATTCATCTGGTACCTACTAGTATAGTAATTTTATTGTCGATTACCGAAGAGTTAGGCAATTTGATTAGAAATTCTGTGACCCCTGGATGGGACGGAGAACGTCAACTGTAGTCTTCCACCTCGAATGGTTTTGTGCTTCATGCTTCATCTCTGTCCACGTCACTCCAATGTGCTTCACGTCTGCCGACACAATGCGCCGCCAGGTTTGACCGTGTTGTAACATTTCCCTTTTCCTTAAACACTCCAATTCATTGTTTGTTTAGGTATCTCATCGGACTCCATCTCTATTTTAGATGCTTAATCTGGCTGTCGGGGCATTTCTACAGCTTTACGGTTTTGGGTCATTAAATTCTTAGGATGCAACGGCTTGGCTTGGCTATGGCATGCAATGTCCTTGTTATCTTCAAAGTTTTTACTAAAGGGATTTTTCAGGAAGGGCTAAAATAGTACACACACATCAAACCAGACAGTTTACTTGTTTTCCGATTTTACAAAATCTCACTCTGGATCTTCTTCTTAACGTGTTGATGCAAAATACAGTTTTTAAAATCAAAAATTACGTTTAGCCCAGCATTTAGCTACGGTAACACGATTCACTGATGTAACCATAAACTCTTCACATGTTCAGGTGTGGCATGGTCTGCGGCGAGATGCCGTTCACATAATAAAGGTCGCAGCCGTCCGAGAACTTCTACTTGTGGAGATTGTCTTGCTGCGACCAACTTGAGTGCAGAGTTTATTTATAGTTTACCAGGTCTGTCTCGGTAACCAGTGCCCAGGTGGAACGCTCTTCGATGCCAATAGCTTGATGAAATAGTCAGAGAGTTTGCGCTTTTCTTGACACAGGTCAAAATTTAAAAAAAATGCCACGATGTTTTCAAAAATCTGGATTTCGGTGTGCCACAGATTTAGTACCTACTCCTGCTATCGTAATTTCAGATAATTTAAATAAACCGTTCTGTCTCCTGCTTGATAAGGGACGTATAAATTATGTTTTTCTTATTCTTCTCATTAATTTTGTTGTGTGATCCAAGACAGTTGAATCTCCAGCACTCGTCAAGCTTCATTGACTCGGCGATAACTGGTGGTTGCCACCGTTGGTTCAGGCTCTTAAGAGTTGCAGAGGTTAGAAACAGAATGGTGGGCATGTCACAAAAAAAAAACAAAAAAAAATAAGAAAAGTAACTGCTGAAGATGTCCCGACCAAGACAAGCATGACACTGGTGCAAAATATCTTGTCCAAATAATCTAAGGAGCTTTGTTCAAACTATCGACGAATTAATCCGTTTACTCGTATAACACCGCGATAAGAAGATATGAACAAAAACCGTTAATCTTTATCAGTCTGATATATCATTCGAAAATCAGTCAAATCATGGAAATAATGTTAGGTAAAAAAAGATTTTGAGCTGTTGCATTATTGGGCACTTTTATGCATTAATATAATATTGCACATCATTTTTTGAAAAACAATTATTTGCAGAAAAATTGCTGTGTAAAGACTTACTGACCTTACCAAAGACTAGCTTCTGCTAGCGGTTTCGCCCGTGTGATAGAAGGAAATTACACAAAGGAAACACACGCTTTTTTCAGCAATCAGTGTCTTTTTAACATAACGGAGAAAAAGTTGGTTACAAAATGTTGTGCTCTTTTTTTATTGATATGGTAATTTTTTTTTTTTTTTTTTTTTTTTTTTTTTTTTTTTTTTTTTAAGCTTTGCCCCACACTAGGAATTTCTTCCTGTATCGTGGGTGCGTTTACAAACATATAAACTCACAATCATAAACACCCAGAGCCGAAACAACTATCTGTAGGTCATACAAATATTTGTTCCGTGCGGGAATCGAACCCGCGACACGCAGCGCAGCAGTCAATCGCTCAACCACTGCGCCAACCGTGTGCCCCTAATCATAAATTAGATCCTAGTATTATCTATTAGAACGAATTAGTATCTACTTGTTATCTAATGGCTATTATAACATCATGATAATTGATTGAACTTAACATAAGTGAGTAATCTGTGAATTAAATACTTTAAAATAACAAGCGTTTGTCCCCGGCTTTGCTTCTCTCTTTTTCAAACTTAATTTTTGAATGTTTAGAAATACTTTTAAAGGTGTATTTATCCATATTAATACGTACGTAAAAGTATATTTATCTGTCTGTCTTTTACGTTTTCACGTCTGAACTAATAAACAGATTTTGATAAAGCTCGGCAGCTCAGTCTATGTATGTATGTACGTATGTCTGTTCCTATGTGGCGTTCTAGAGACCAAACGCGTTGGCCGATTTTGATGATTCTTACGTCAATCGATTCGTCTTAATCCTGCAAGTGTCACTGGCTACATTAAAATTGGAAAATAAAAAAATGGTGGATTTTGGGCGCCATTTTGTGGAGGCAGTTTTTTTTTATTTATTCCAATCCCATCGTGTGGGGTATCAAAATTAAGGGTTTTAAGAGGTAATTTCAAAAATATATAATACTTATATGTTTGAATGTACGTAATTCTAAAAAAGAAATAATTAAAAAGTTGAAACAAGAAGAAAATCATACTGTGCAGACGGAGGATACATATTCGTGAGCTGGCGGACCAAAACCAGATGTATCCTCCGACTGCACATCAGGATTTTCTTCTTGTTTACGTCTTTTTAGTTCGCTTTTCAAGCAGTCGAGATTTTAGATTTTTTTAATTAACTTTTTTTTTGGAACTTAAATTTTTAATTTCGTGTATTGACGTCATAACCTAGTTATCGCATCATGTGTGATTGTCATGATTGTCAGTACGTCACCACAAACAAAACAAATAATGTAGAGAGTCGCGCTTGTTCACATTATGACTTTATAGTTTATTATCGATAAAGTAAATCTCATGTATCGATTTGTGAAAAGATACGACAAATAAGTGCACAAGATACTTGTTATCGAATCATTATTTAGATTATTTTTCAGCACTTGTGGGAAGTGGAAAGGCACAAATGGTTTTTGGTCAGATTTTTTAGATTTTACGCGGGCGTAACTGAGGGTAGAAGACATTAGTAAGATATATTCGTAAAATACTCTAGCTTTATTTAATTACAAATTTCAGCCATCGGTTTGAGTACATTTCTTAATTAAGAGTACTTACCTGGGCGATCGAGCTCTGCTCGAGTGAAAATAGAAACTAAATCTAGCTAGTTCGATTTATCGCCCCCGAGTCCCCCTGCATTCTAAACTTCATGAAAATCGTTGGAGCCGTTTCTGAGATTCAGATTATATATATACATATATACAAGAATTGCTCGTTTAAAGGTATAAGATACTTGTAGGTAAAGATAAACAAAGCTTTCGTAAAAAAATCTATTATTATATTACACTAGTCACGCACTGAAAAATAATCTCAACAACGATTCGATATTTTCAAGTATCTGTGCACTTATTTATCTTATCTCAAAGCAAATTCATACTTTATGTAAGTTCCTTTATTGATAACAAACTATCAAGTCATTGAGTAAATAAGCTTGACTCTCCAAATAATTTGTTTTGATCGAGTGACGACACTGATTCTCATTACGGTCACATGACGCGATAACTTTTTAGAACGTCATTTTGTACTTACTATAGAAAGTAAACAACATGAAATGCAAAAACATTCATAAACACTAGGTTTCATTTTATGTTGAACTAGCTTCCCGCGGCTTACCCTACGTAAATAGTTTTAGGAACGGAGTTCCTTATCGCACGTTATAGTCTGTTCGGCAAGAGGTTGATCCAGTGAACGGAAATAAACATGGAAGCATTCCTAGCTTTAAAAAATGACCCAACGCACATTGTGCCGCGGTGGGCGGGGCTTACCGATCGTGCCGCTCACGCTTTTAGTTCGTCTGCAGTAGGCATAAGCGGCGGTCGACTAATATATATTGATTTTCTCGTGTTAAATATTTAAAAATGCCTTCTTGTGCAGTGAATTGGTGCATAAATAAATCACATTTGCATAACAAGAATGTTGGAATTAGTTTTCACGTGTATATACATCGCTATTATTTATATTTCTATTAAAAATGAAGTATGCCAATAAATCTATGGGGATGATGTTATGCCAACCAAACAATTTACTTTTCTACCTGACAATAATGACAAATATAATTTTGATTACAATTTATGACAATTCACGCTATTTTTTTTCTATGGGGACGGCACTATGCAAAATATACTAAGTTATTGTAGGTACATAAAAGTTCCTTTAATCTCATGGAGAAAATAGATATCGTTGCTGTATCTTTATCTTTTCTAATATCTTTTTGGTCGTCCCGAAAAGATATTTTTTAATACAATAAAAGATGTTTAACACGAATTGCGGTAGGAGTTGACTAGTAGAAACCTTCACGCGAAAAAGCGTTCATATTTGTGATTTTCTTCTTTCAAATTTGGTAAAACATAAATCCAAGATGGCGGCTGCGAAAACTTTCCTATTTTTCATCATGAATTTAGTTTTCGAGGGTGCTAAAGTCGATTGAGAGGTTAAAAAAATCCAAGACGGCACTAAATAAAATAAATGTTTTTGTTTAAATCATACGTGAGAAGGAACATCGTTCCACACGGTGGTCTTCTGACCACACACGCTTTTTTATGCTTCTTTTACTTTCTTTCAGATTATTTTAAAACCATCACTATCATAATTAATAATTGCGTTGCACCATATTGCATAAAACATCCCGGGCGACGCGAATGGTGGACGCAGTGGCGTCGTAGAAATGTCGTTAGCGGCCTATACGTTAGATGGTAATTTAAACCCAAACTATCAGCAAATAAGGTCTATTTTTAACTGTACATCATGAGTTGTAATGATATTGTTTGTGTACTTTGGCTGGTTTAGCGAATCAGTGGCGGGGTTTCGATGTGTGAGTTTGTTTGGGATTTTGAGTCAAGATGCGCGCTTAGTTCCTTCGAAGTAATGCTTCCATGTTTATTTCCGTTCACTGAGTTGATCGGCAACGATGCGCTGGTCGAATCAAAGCTCCAGAGCCTTGAACATAGTCACCGAGTTGTCACCCTGTCGGTTTTGTATCTGTTACATTTCGGGGAGCGTGCGATGGAACTGCACAATTTGATTCCGCCTAGCCGTTTCCATTATCGGACTACAAGACGTACGGCAATGCGCCATCGGTACATGGTGGATATCCCACCCATACGCACAAAGCGTTTTGCAACTTTCATTGCTGACTAGACTCAAAGTATCTACGCTAGCAGGCGCTATTGTTTGTTTATACTAAGCATCAGCTGTGTTGATGTTATTTCAGTTTCGTTAAATTTTACGAAACTGAAAGACTCTAAATTAAATTAATCGAACTCCGTTCCAACCGGGTGTCCAAGTGTCCATAAGACACGTCTCTCTTTTTTTTTATCATATCAATTAAATTTTCTACCGGAATCAAAAAAAGACATACACAACATGAGCCTCTTGACAATGTGATTCTATCTGCGATCAAGAATGGCAAAAATTCAAAAATGTAAAGAAAAAGAAAAGAAAGAAAGAAGAAAGAAAAATGTGTTTATTGGCATTAAAAACAAAAACACCTTAAAATTTAACAAAATAAATAATTAAAACTATTAATGCTGAAAGGGCCTCAGCTCAGCATAAAGCCAAATGGTAATACAGGGTATACCACCTGACGCTGATTTTCAGCTGCAGCCCACGAGCGCCATACGCTCGAAAACATCAACACAAGTTTGAAATACCTATACTGAAATGTTTTGTAAAAATCAAACAACTAAAATAAAATTGTGCGACTCTTAAATATAACACAACAAAAATAAAAGTTCAATGTGCCCATTAACAAAAGAGAACAAATAAAATAAATATTGTATGGGATTGATATTGGCCCTATCAAAATATTACGTGGTCAATTCCAAATATTTTGTCATGCCAACAAAATAGCTATCGTAAGATAACAAAACATAAAATACCATTAGGTACTCACATATCTACATTATTCTACAGTATAATTTGAAAAGTTTTTAATGTACTTTACTTTTTACATTGTTATATGCTCGTATGCTTTTCAATATCACATCTGACGGCGAAAATGGCGCCAATTGCCATAGACAAACAAAATAGAATAGAGTAAAACCACTATTATTTTGGAGAGTAACAACAATATTGAATTCAGTACAAAGTAACAAATGACGGAAATTCATTACAAAACTATACGAAACTTTAAAATTAAACTTGCTCAAAACTTAGTCACACATTGAATTTGGCTGTAAGTTGAAGTATGAATTAGAAATAGAGCACTATTTAACGTCTAATGCGAGTGAGAGCAACAAGAAATATTTCTAATATTCTCATTATTAAATAGTAAAAAAGCTTTCACAAAAAAATACTACCGACTTCCAAATAAAAACACTAGCGTCTTTCGTAGGTACCAATTTTTTGGGTTATAAACAACACAGACTGCCAAAAATAAAGTTATTTTTCACTTTGTAGTCTTTTTATTTGGAAGTCGGTAGTACTTTTTTTTAAAAAGCTTTTTATTTTTCACTTTTTAGTTTTACCTACCTAATAGGCAAGTTGTTTAGTAAGGTATCTATAACGCCAGAATAGATTACTCGAATATCATGATACAAGAGCATTACCGGTGAAATGAAAGATCTGCGTGGGGTACGCAGATCTTTCATTAAGATCGTACTGGCGTGTTTGTGTGTCACTTGGCCTGTTTAAATCTTATTTTTGCTAAAGGCAATTTCTATCGAATCTACGGCTTGTAAATACTTAGCTTGCTTAATCTTAATACGCATAGGTAAACGTATTTGGAACTCACTGTAGCAGTAGCGCCCATGTGTTTTCAGTACGTCGCCGGGCAAACTGAAACTTAACGCAAACTTTTACGTTTATTCACCAAGACAAGTTCGAATGTTTGTAACTGTTTATAATGTCTTAATTCTTCGTGCAACTAGGTATTGTTTGGATGCGAAGGAATTGTTTATTAATTTGAATAATCGTTTTCGCCGATAGAATATCGCTTAATTAAAGTCTAAGTAACTGTAAATGATCCTTTGTAACTTTTTCAGTAAGGACTTTGATCATTATTAACTTTTATGCCTAAAATGAATTGATAATTTTTTGGAACTATATATGTTTCAGGTAAGTTTAGCATTTAATGAACTAGCTCGGCTGTGTTCAGTATTAACCCAAAACTTTTTTGGGGTGACTTTGATTCTTCTTATTCTTTATTGTACACAAAAACATACATTTATCAAATATAGTAGGACAACTTATGTACAAAGGCGGGCTTAACCCATAATTGGGTTCTCTTACAGCAAACCTTAGTGTCAAAGAGATATTTAATTACATGAGGACAACATACTCAAGTGCACAATATAAATTAACATTAAAATTCTTACTAACTATATAAACTAAACAAATACGTGTACAGCACACAATGCATAAACATAATACATACTATCTAATATAACTAAAATCCTAACTTAATAATTACATACATAATCATCTATGCATCATGTCGACAGGAAATGGTCCCTTGCTCTTTTCTTGAAAATGCCCAACGAAGGGCTGTCCTGTAAGGGGTGAGGGAGATTATTCCAGAGGCGGATTTGATCATTATTTCCGTGGACTCTTCAAATGTAAACAGGCTGACAACAACTCAAAAATATGTAAGGTTCTTACTATGTGAGCAACCCTGAAATGAGGAAAGATAAGTTCATAACTACATAATATATTTCCTGAAATATTGTTAATGAATTAAAGTCATCTTGTTAGCATGTTTAAGTATATAATGTATATTTTATCCTTTTTAAACGACTTAAAAAGGAGGAGGTTCCCAAGTCGCCTGTTTTTTTAAGTGTATTTCTTCAGATCTTTTTAGTAGGTGAACCGAGTTTTTTTATTTGAAAGCTGTTTCTTCTCATGTGGTTCCATTTAAAATTGATCAACAATTTTGATGAAGAACTTCGAAGATATACAACAGAACTCTTCATTAATTGATGGCGATTGCTGCAATCGCATGTCGGTTTATTGTTTACACCATTTCTTAACATAACATCACGCCGTTATGCCGTCTAAAAGGGTACGCAGCTGTGTACAGTTCACCCTGGTACACTCTAATTTCACCGGTTGTGTTCAAATTTCATGTTATTTGGGTAATCTGTTCTGGCATAATTGTGAGCATTATAGATATGTGCCACAACTAAAATTTAAACAAAACTTTTTTACAAAAAAATACAACCGACTTCCAAATAAAAACACTACGAAGTGAAAAATAGGTTTAATTTCAGCAGTCAGTCTCAAAAAATGAAGAAATAAAATGAAAAACCGACTTCCAAAATTTAAGTTGTTTTTCACTTTGTAGGGTTTTTATTTGAAAGTCGGTTGTATTTTCTTTTTTTTAAGTTTTATTTCACTTTTTAGTTGTGGCACATATCTATAATGCTCACAGTTATGCCTACGTATTTTTGAAAGTCGACCTGTGTCCCAGCAGTGGGAAAAAAAAGGCTGATTATACTAATATTCTAACATTACTACCCAAAAAGACTCCAACATTACATTCTAATTCGAAACCCCGAACAATATGCTATCATCATCAGGAATCTATTAAATCGGTATCAGGCGGTCTCAATAGCGTGCCTTCAATAGATGAAAGACGTGGCTTCTAGCTATTGTTGAACTGTGTTTACTGAGTGCAATAATGGAGGGCTGAACTGCATGGACCACAAAGAGAGGCGTAGATGAAGCTGGGCAGTCTGAATGGTCGTTCCAGAGCATGTGGTGCATTTAAAGAGTGTAGTCATGGTCTTAAGATGGTATCTTATAATTACTTTTTACATCAAATGTTCTGGACATGCTTTCATTGTGCGTACAGCTAAAGAGTAGAATTCCAAGCTGGAATTTGTGTTACTTTATAGCTACAACCTGGAGTCTTTAAATCAAGAGTGAATAGGTTACTTCTAAGCAACCGTCGTCGACCACATCATCCCTTACCATCAGGTGAGATAGTGTACAAATGTGGGCCCATCATTAAAAATAATTAAAGAACCCAATACACTGAAATAAAATCGGTCACGGCCATGCTGAATACCAGACTAAAAAATGTCGCAAACATGTATGAAGTTATATTAATTCGTTCGGTTTTTTGGAACAATCCTACCGCGCTATTCCCGAACCACTACGATTCCTGAAAGACAGAATCAACAGCACTGCAGACCCACCGTAACCCTGGCCGTACCCTCGAATATTATGTTAAAGACTCATTCATTAGTTAGGTACTTAGGTAATGCATAATTCCCGTATTGATGCGGCAATATTGCATATTAAGCACTGCGCTCTTCGAACTCTATAGTTAAACCGTACGTATTCACTTTTCCAAAGCGTTCGTGACAGTTGACAACTACAGAGTTTTTTTTAAAGAATATTTGTGAAACTAATACAAATTGAATTGAATTGTTGCTGTTAAAAACAGTACCTAAAATGGACGATACTGAAATAGATTTCATCCAACTAAATGGCGGCAACCCCCTTCTTTTTGGCAAATACTGTTATCATCGCCACAAAACTTATACAAACGGCTCCATGTTGTGGCGGTGTTCATCTCACAGTGAATGTAAATTTTGTGGCACTGTAACGATTGGGAAGGTAGTTTTTGATTAAATTTTCTTATTTGTTTCATTGTCATTTGTTTTATTATTTTATATTTTTTAAGATTTTGAAAAAAATAAAGATTATACCTGTGAATTTTTAAACGAAGAGTTGCCACGAAAAGAGGAAGGACTAAAACTCTATGTTATTATTCCTCTGATTATTATAAAATTGACATCATTTTTATACGGATTTTTTTTAAGCGGTTTGAAATTGGAACATAACGTCATCTTATAGTGTTGCTGCATATTGCTAGTTATGTTTAAGCTTCCTGTTAATAAGGGGCTTATCTATTTTCATCAATTAGACGCAAAACCAAACTCCAAAATGTTACTAAGAAAATTCCAAAAGGGAAAACCCAACGACATACAGCCCGTCACGGGCATCGAATGCAGGACCTCATTCTCAGAAGTTAACGCTTGCGATCTATAAACCAATGAGGCTACAATAATGACCAATATTTCAAATGCATGTTCCAAACTAACACAACCAAACGAAGCTCGCCAATATGTTCAATATTGAAATTTACCTCGTCAGATTACAGGCTATTTTCCCTTGTGTTCAGGCTAAAATAAATATATAACATTGGCACTCCGAGAGAAATAACAACAGTACTAATTATACCCGCAAATTGTGTAATAAACTTTGTAGATACAAGCATTGTGATGTTTTATGAGTTATCGATTCGTTGTCGAAGTTATTAACTGTCTTTTGTTAGCCTTTACCAATATATTTCCCAATTGGTAGATACCTATGTTTGTGAATTGGCCGACTCTCTTGCTATTAAAGCACTTTTAAAGTTTATCTTGGACATCACTGAAATCGTAAATAGAAAGCTTCGTAAGTATGAAGGACTTTATAAGTATGAAATTTTAAACGCGCTATATGCAATCTTCGTGATTAATGCTTGTGCCTTCTCTGTATGAGAAGAGGCCTTTGTTTTCCTACTGTCTGTTCTTCTTCGGGTCATGTATTAGGAACGAATGATAAGAAATAACTGACTTAACAAAAATAAATAGAGTTAAAAAAATTCTATGTTTAATTTCATAATAACATTACTTATCATTCGTATCACAGCTTATCCTAAATAAGAATATATCATAATTTAACACTAAATTAATTGTTCTAATATTTTGGTCCTTAGTTCTCAAAAACATAACCAAGTATTTAATTTCCCTTCAATTTTGTCTTCACTTGATACACGCTTAAAATCATCCACAACTTGTATGCAATAATTGAGAATACTAAAACAGAAAAGAGAGCAATTGCTGACACAGTTAGAACTAGTTCTTGTTCTAGGTACTCTGTCCACGACATGTTGGCGGCGGGCGAGCGTAGATGTCTTGCACCGCCGTGACGCAGCACGTGCTCCGTCCACCACACGGCGCGCTCCGAGGCCTAGGCTGATCGCACATCACGCTTCCAAGTTTTGCGATGTTGTAACGAAAACTGCAAATCATAACGAAGCGATAAGTTTATCGTAAATTCGTAACTAATTAATATTATCTTCGCTGCTAAATAAATTATGTCTACGGATAAGAAGATAAATATTTATTTATAACTCCATTTGGAGTTAAGCTCGTCTTTGTAATTGAATTTTGTTACCAATTTGTTTAAATGTAATGTCTTGTTTACAATAAAGAATAAAAACCAGCGTGATTTACATTTTATTTATAAAGTATCTGGCTTTCTTTATTGTATGTGTCATGTATCAGAAGCATATCAGTACTCGACTCATACTTTAAAATATTCCTCTCCACATACTAGCACTGAATGAGACAAAATTTCCAACTTATATAAAACGCACACTATGCAGGCAGGCATATTAAAAGTTGGGAGTTATATCGCTGATAAAAATACTTGGCTCAATGCTAATCCTCCTCCATCACCACTAGGGTGCAAAAACAAGTGATAAGCAGAACATTGGGCCTGCTAAAGACTGGTTTGCAGGCTTTGTAGATTCCTTTACACCTATTTATAAAAATCTCGACGCTGTTTACCGACTGATTACGAGTAGCAGAACTATAATTCAAATATATGGAGAATTTGAATGTAGAATGTGCTTTGTCATTCGGTAAATAGCTGTGAGTTAAAAAAAGGCTCTTTGTATTTTCAAATTAAGGATATTTTTTTGTTATGGTAAACCCAACTTTTATCACCAAAAACAGTCTCAATAGTATTCCGAAATCCTTCCTCAGTCACGGTGTGAAAATCAAGTTTGACTCCAATGCCATGATGCTCAAATTTTTCAACATTGTACTATTGATCTCCCAACATTGATACACCAATCAGAGATACTCCTGCTGTGATAGCTTCATCGATTGATTGTAGACCTCCTTGCAATATATACACTTTGATTTTTGGATGCCCTGAAAATGTATTTTTGTTTTGATTGGGAACCATATGTTTCTTCCCAAAAATAGTCGACATTTATTAGCTACATTGTTAGCTTTTAATATACAAACTGCGTTTATTGATGATTTAACTGAGACTAGGTTTAGTGATTTAACAGTATTATCTAGTTTTTCTGATAATACTACTGTAGATTCCTTAAACTATTAGAGCCGACAAAAGAGAAGACGAACAGTATTATTTTACTATATCATCAAAATATAAATCGCTTCTCCGGCAAAATTTTAGAAGTGGAATTGTTAGTAGATAAATACCACATGGATATCTTATGTTTTTGTGAAACTTGGTTAAAACCAGATAGGATGTTGTTTAATGTAAATAATTTTTCAGTTGCCAGCGCGTACAACAGATCCACAGTACCACCAGGTACCCTGATACTTTGTAATAGTCATCTTAAATATAAGGAAAGAAAGGATATCACTGCTTACTCTGTTGATCGCTTATGTGAGGTAGCATATGCAGAGGTCGAGGGGCATACTATATTGTGTGTTTACAGACCACCAGCATCAAACTTGTCATTGTTTTTAATTACAATGGAAGAATTATTAAGTAAACTTTTCAGAGATAATAAATTAGTTTTTGTTTGTGGTGACTTAAATATAGATCTGTTAGTCAATTCACCTGAAAAATGTAAGCTCATTTCATTATTTAAATCATTTAACTTAAAATATTTATTTAATGAACCGACAAGAATAACTGCAACTTCAGCTACGTGCATAGATAATGTATTCACTAATTGTAAAGTTAAAGATTCGTTTTTAATTAGTGGCGTTAGGTCAGACATAATTCTTTTAATAATAATGTTTTTAGTAACCTTTCTAATGCCAGTTTTGATTCAAAAGACCCCAATATAAATTACGGCACGTTGTTTTCTACAGTTTGCCAAGAATTCAATAAAACGTGTCCTGTAAAGACAGTTAAAGTCAATAATTCCAAATCGAATTTTAATGAATGGGCCAATGTAAGGAAAAGCCGCGATTTCTTATATAAATTTTATTATAAAAAATCTTTGAATTCCGATTAAGTTTTCCACACTTATGTTAGAAACTATTCCAAAATATTTAAAAGAGTCTGCGCTCAAGCAAAATCTCAAATAATAATTAACAAAATTAGTGTTTCTAAGGATAAAATAAAAACTGTGTGGCAAGTTATTAATAGAGAAACTGGCAAGACACAACAACGCGATCAGAATGAGTTGTCTTTGAAAATATCTAATCAAACCATTTCTAGTAAGCAAGAAGTCGCTGAGACATTAGAAAATTTCTTTACCAATATTCCGTTAGAGGTTACGAAGTCACTTCCCTCCTCATCTAAATTAGCTGAAGCTCTTCTTAAAGAAAACTTTAGTAAAGACGTACCAACCTTTAAATTTAAACCAATATGTATTGATACAATTAAAAACGCGTTCAAAAGTCTCAATATAAAAAATACTGAAGACTTATGGGGGATTTCCGTTAGGGTTCTTGGAGATATTATTGATTCAATCGCTCCTGTTCTAACAGGCATATTCAATCAATGTTTGGACAGCGGCACGTTTCCTGACTTAATGAATCACAGTAAAGTAGTACCAATTTTCAAATCAGCCTGTAAGAGTTATCCCTCTAATTATAGACCTATATCCGTGCTTCCAGCATTGAGTAAAATCTATGAAAAAATCATGCTGGACCAGATGTTGTCTCACTTCAATTTAAATGGGATCCTGCATAGTCAGCAGTTTGGTTTCATGAAAGGTCGACAACAGACGCGGTAGTGAAACTCATCAGCCACATCTTGGAATCTTGGGAGAAGTGCCAGGATGCAATTGGCATTTTCTGTGATCTCTCAAAAGCGTTCGACTGCGTCGATCACAACACACTGATCTGTAAATTACAACACTACGGAATTCGAGGACAAGCTGCTGATCTTGTGCTTTCATATTTATCAAACAGACAGCAAAAAGTAAATGTAAATGGGGCGACGTCCTCCGGGTCTCTAGTCAAGATGGGCGTGCCCCAAGGTTCAATTCTCGGCCCTTTCCTTTTTCTTGTTTACATTAATGATCTCCCTTTTATGATGGCCAAATTATCGGATATAATTCTATTTGCTGATGATACTTCGCAAATTTTTAAAATAGATAGGAAAGATACGGATGTCTTACATGTCAACGAAAGTCTAATTGTTCTCTCAAAATGGTTCGCAGCTAACAATCTTTTACTAAATGCGAAAAAAACAAAATGTCTAAAGTTCTCTTTACCAAATGTACCTCAACGTGACCTAAATTTAAATCTTGACGGCAAAAATCTTGAAGTTATAACGGAAACTGTATTCTTGGGGATTACAATCGATTCTAAATTGCAGTGGGGCGCGCACATTAGAACTGTTTCGGGTAGGTTAAGTTCGGCTGCGTATGCAGTTAAGAAGATAAGTCAGTTAACCGATGTAGCTACGGCTAGGCTGGTATACTATGCTTACTTCCACAGTATTATGTCTTATGGCATTCTGCTGTGGGGATCAGCAGCGGACGTTGACTCAATTTTCGTCTTCAAAAGAGGGCAATCCGCGCGATCTATAAAATGGGTCCTCACGAGTCCCTCAGAGAAAAATTTAAAGTGATCGATATACCGACTCTACCTTCACTTTATATTTTGGAATGTATTTTGTACGTACGCAAAAATCGAGGGCTTTTCAAAACTAGAAGCGACTTCCATAATTTAAATACACGCAGTAAGCACGAAATTTTAATACCCAAAATCAGATTAACGAAAACAAGCAAGTCTTTTCTTATAAACAGTATACGCTTCTATAATAAGTTGCCAAAGTCAGCTAAAGAATTGACCGATGGAAAGTTAAAAACTTCATCAAACGTGTCCTTATTAAAAAAGCATATTATAAAATCAAGGACAGGAGGAAGGAAAAATTTTGGCTCCTGCGCATGCGGCTTCCCTGGTAACTCATAAACGGTACAAATATGTGGATGTCTCTAACTATTCTCAATCTCATTTTTCTTTTTTTTTTCTCTTCTTTTAATTGGTCTTTTTACAATGGTTTTCAATCATCTTAATAACCCTATGCTAAGAATAGTTACGGCACTGATAATTTGTGCCACATGTTTAATTTAGTCTTGTAATACATTTTTTTTTTTTACCTTTGTATCTTAGATGCTTTTACCGATTGTTTTGTGAATGTGTGAACATTGTAGGCCTTCTAGATTCCTAGATGCTTGATAACATTTGATAACTTTATATCTCGTTTTACTTTTTATTTTTAGTTTCTAACGTTTTATTGTCGAGCCTACGTTGTTCTCCCATATTTAAGTAATGGTGTAACATGGAAATATTGTAAAAACAAACCATATTTTTAAAAGAGTAACCATGCAGTTTCTTGCCGGTTCTTCTCCATAGGAAACGACCAACCCGAACCGTGCGCCTTTTGTCGACGTTTTATAAGTGCCCATGTAGGCCTATGTAAAATAAAAAAATTGATTTAAAATACAATTAAAACTTAAATCTAGACTTGGACGATGCTAGTCCCGAAGTGCCAAAATTAATTATTATAAAAATACAATTCTAAAACGAATGCGAAACGCAAGTGCGGCATCAGCATATTGGAAGTAGGTGATCGGCGGCGACACGATTTGTCGAGTCAGCAGAGTCCCTGTGTCGCAAATTTTGTGTGGAAACATCCGTTGTACGTATTTAGCTATCATGTCGCTATTCAGCCGATTTTGGTATTGATTGATTCGTATTGATGATTTTCAGCGCTTTCATCTGGTGATTGTGGCTTTCTGAGCTTTGTGCAAACATTATATTGACGTATGATGTAAATATTTATTTATTTATTTTATTATTTTAAAGAAGGCTTACAGACTAACAAACCAACACACCTATATTAATACATATAGTGGGATAGTCGTATGGTAAATCAATTGTTCCAGGTTTACGTTAGCGATTTGTACTGGTTGGTTGTTTGCTTATCTTGGAGTTTTTTGTCTGACTATTACTGTTAGAAAAACAATCCAGCTTTGTTTATTCAGCTTTAATATTGTCCTTTGAAGTCTCGAAACATTTAAATCTATGTAAGTACTGAGTATCCTTAGCATCTGGTTTAAAACTTTAGTAGCTGATAAATTATGAGTTTCAAGTCAAGGTCGCTTTTTCATTATTAATTCAGTATGTTATCGTGAAAGACCAATGTTTATTTATTTATTTTATTATTAACTAGCTTCTGCCAGCGGCTTCGCCCGTGTATTATACATATAAACCTTCCTCTTGAATCACTCTCAAAAACCGTTGCGTAGTTTTAAAGATCTAAGCATACATAGGGACAGACAGTGCAAAATAAAATAAAAAAACTAACTTAATTGGAGTAGCTCAATCCCAAGCCTTTGTGTCCTCAACGTAATCTTTAATGTTATAAAACAATTTCTGGCACAACTTACGTTTAATGAATGATTTGAATTTTTTAACACTTAGACCTTGTACGTGGCTTGGAAGCTTATTATAAAAGCGTACACATTGACATCTAAACGAGCCACCTATTTAAATAGTATCAATCGTAAATTAACAGATTTAGTTGGTTTCTGACATTACATTTTATGCTTGCATACACGGAACAGAATAGCTATCATTCTTTTTATCTATTAACATATTTTTGAATTAAATGGATCCCTATCGGATCATGACTTTTCTTAAATGAGGTAGCTCGATTTTGTTTTTTTTTTTTGTAAATAAATTAACTGATTAATTAACTTAACTATATATACGGATATACAGACAGAGAGACGAACCAATGATTCTATTATGATTCTGTTTTACGTAAACATAGTGACAGATAGTTGATAAATTAAAAAACCAATAAAATTTAAAGTAGCAATTTTTTTTTATATTTTTTTTTTTAAACCAACTGTTACACATTACAGTATAAATAAAAAATAAAATAAAACAGTGTCACAAATGTACAACCAACGACGTTTTCCACAGAATATTTATGAATCTTACGGAACTAATACGACGTGCGCTAACAATTTATTTCATAATTAAATTAAAAAGTTTATTATTTTCAGGTAAATCAAAAATTAAATATTAAAAAAAAAAGACGTGTGGCACTCGGGGACTGCCGCGGTAAAGCTATTGCATAGCATTTTGTATCAACTTATGCAATTATATATTTTTTTTATTTTATTTTTTTTATTCATGCAGTATTGCTTTTTCTTTGAGTTACACTTTTTGAGCGTGGTGACCGATAAGAAAACAAATTTTTCTATTATTAAATAAATAAAAATAGTTAATATTGTTTATTAAACGAAAATATCTAGGTATAAATAATAGGTATAAATAATTAGGTATAAATAGTGTAATGACACACCAAAACAATATTCATTTATAAAAATATCTAGGTATAAATAATAGGTATAAATAATTAGGTATAAATAGTGTAATGACACACCAAAACAATATTCATTTATAAAAAAATAACAATATTAAGAAGTGATTATCGAATTTCGCGCGATGTACATTTATATAGATATAATATCATATATACTTTCTCTGCGCGGCATTCATGTGCATTATCTATACACCAAAAACAAGTTTCGTAGAGTCGTACAATACGTCTAATCGCACACAACGCCGTGTCGAAGACTGCCGAACTGAAACGACGTTAGACGATGCACGGCCTTCAAGCCACACCTCCTTGCCCGTCGGAGTGGGGAGCGTGAGGTTTTTTTTCGTTACGGAATTTCTGGATTTGGTCCCCGCGCTCAAGGTGAAGCTATGCAATAGCTTAAAAATCTGAAGTGGAAATTCGGAAATTTTTTATCCACATTCAGTGTACATATAAATAGTATTTTTAAAGGTCGAATAGTAGTCAAACTCCCGCAATTCCTCAAGTCTTATTCGACGCAGAAATATCTCTCGAATGTATATTAATTAATTATATTTGGCTAAACTTTGTTAATTAGAGTTGCGAGACTGACGGATGAAACCATCGCTCAGATTTAATAATTATTTGAAGTTTGTTAGATACTTGTTGTATTTCTCTCCTTTTCCCATGCTCTTTGTATAGACATATTTTATAATGAAATTTTTTTCTACTACCAAAAATATACATTAATAAGTACTTATTTCAAATGTGTAACTAAAATTATACGTTTTGTGAAAAACTAAATAAAATAGTTGGAAGAATGTAGTACTTACGTCGGTTGTAATAGCGCAAAATCACAGCGTTACAGATGGTCAATGCCAGTCTGTGACTTTGGTTTTCTTCCATATTTGTGTGTTCCTTATTTTTAACCGACTTCAAAAAAGGAGGAGGTTCTCAAATCGTCGGAATCTTTTATGTTTTTTTTTATGTATGTTCCCCGATCACTGTAAGACGCCTGGACCGATTTAGAAAATTCTTCTTTTGTTTGAAAACTTTCCAGTTGGTCCCATAGTCATCAGGTCAGGATCTGATGATGGGATCTTGGAGAAATCGAGGGAACTCCTCAAATATTATAGGCATACATATAGCGATTTTGGTATTTTTATCTACTATAAATACATAGTGCTGATGAAAATGGTACCATCGAACTGATCTGATGATGAAGCCAGCAGGTAGGCACTGGTACTCCGAAATAAAACAATATATCCTAGTCGTGTATGGGCTTATTGGAATCGTCATGAGTGTACTTTGGCTATATATGAATTTTATGGCAATTGGAAGTACCTATCAAAACTAAAAAGAGATAAATGAAAAACATTTTTGTCATTTAATTTCATACCCAACATGTTTCTCTCAATCGATCTTTGGCATTTTGCGATTTTATTTTTGTTTATCTCTGTAAGAGACCAGCTCCCGTACCATGACGTGTCAAAGTAATAATAGTCCGACTGTGAACAAGCAAAAAGTAAAAATTTCCAAAAACCCCGGCAATTTTTTTATTTAATACTTTTTAAACAACATAATTTATCTAGTAGTAGACACGCTTTGATCAACCATCTATCGAACACGTAATTACGACACGATATCTTGCGAAAATACTCTGTTTCAAACAGAAAACAGCCCATAACTTTTGAAGACTAAACCGTTTTTTACCAAACATAGTTAAGAACACTCAAGACAAAGTCAGATTTCAAACAAAAAAAAAATCTAAATCGGTTCATCCGTTTAGGCGCTATGATGCCACAGACAGACACACAGATACACATATACACAGATACACAGCAACACACGTTAAACTTACAACCCCCCTCTTTTTCCGTTGGGGGTTAAAAAGGGACAGATGTATACAACTCATAATGCATCTGTCCCTTACGCAAACTGGAAATAATCTTGCTCTAAGAGACTATGGTCACTCCCCAGGTCTCAAAGCCAAATGTCAGGCAAGGAAAGATGTTGTAAGTTTTTGTTTCGGTGTGCTTATTTACAAACTTCATACAAACTTGCGAGAGCCCTTAGACCTCCTTAATCCGGCCCTGTCGCAAAATCCGTTCTTAGTGGACGTCTACCAACTATTAAATACCTCTGCCAAATTTCAAGTTTATATCACAAAAAATGAAGGAGTTTCATACAAACTTGTCTAGCTATAATAGATAGCTAGATATAAGCAAATCTATAATGTTCAAGCCTCCGCCATTTTATGCCGCCGGTCACCTCGCGATCTTGGGACGTGCACCCTGAACAACGAGGTCGGCGCGCGGGACTTTCAGGACGGCCGAGTCTCTCGACGGACGGAACGGGGGACGGTGGTAATCTAATTGTCCCAGTACAGCAAAAAGCCTTAAAAGCCTTCCTATTCAGAGAAGACACGACTACTAATCACTATTTTTGCTCAAGACGGCTTACAAACAAACATTTTACTATAAGTCTAGGACTCCTCTCGATATTTTTCTTTCCACCACTTTTAATAGTTACAATATACTATAGATTATTATGAATTTAATAAGTTCTTAGTAGCCTAGATATGAATCGTGTATGAGAGGCATGATCTTAACTTAAACAACGCACGAAAAAAATCAGAGCGTGTTTAAAAAAAGAACTCCAGTCAGGCATCCAAATCAATAAATGGATACCAAACTTGTGTTAAATCTTTACTACCAACCTAGATACTAAGCTTATTTCTATTTTCATCCACATAAGCTTCAAAGTTTTCGTAAAAGCAACATTCTCGTACATCTAACGTGGTGGAAGTTTGAGCAAGCGCCTGGATACCACTAGCCCAGATTGCCTTAATTACTTCAACTTAGCCAGTTATTCGAATATGCAGCTGGTGCATCGATAAATGTGTCTTAATATTGTTTTGGAATAGTCCTGGATGATTTTACAATGACAATTTTTAGTGCAACATTTTGGACAGGCAGTTGATCTACAGGTCTGTGGAACAGGCTTGATAGTTCCACATCCTCCATGGAAAAGGGAGGATCCGGCGACAAGATCGGTGTAGTTTTTGATAGGTAACTGTTTTTGGTAGATTGTTGTATAAGTTCAAATTGAGAATTTGTGTGACGTCAGGTCTTTTTTAGGGTACCGTACCCGAAGGGTCCAAACGGAACGGAAACGGAATTGCTGTCACTAACGTGTCTGTCTGTCCGTCGTTTGTCACACAGGGTTTAAAACCAAATGGAGCTACAGTCTTCAAATTTTCACAGTATGACCTTAAACCACCAATAGAATTTCGTTATTCACACAACTCGTCTCCGCTCAGCTGGACTTCTCCACACATCTCCGCTTTGGTGGAGTCCAGGCCTAAGCATCTTGTTGACCTAAAGCCATACAAATTGTCAAAAAATATTTTTAAATGTTTTTAGGGGGGCAAAAAACCCCATTGAATGGGGGATCGTTGTTAAGAGCTCGTTGAGTAAATAAAGTACTTTTTGTTTTAAAAAATAATGGAAAACCACGGAATGAGAAGCCATCAAAGTCAGCTTTTTAAACAAAATCCCTGGGATCACGATTTTTTTAACTTGCCAGCCATGGCAGAGAGATGTGGTTAAAGTTATTTAGTCAGTAATATGTATGGAAAACAGTTGTCATAGTTTGCGGTATATGATGCAGAGGAATTAAGAAAATGTCTTAAAGAAAATACGAATACTTTATTGGCTATGAAAGTGAAATGCTTTAAGAGTAAGAAACGACCAGAGAAACAATAGATGCACTGTGTGAAGGATGATATGGCTTGAAGTTGACAATTGAGATGACGGTTGACAGAGATGTGTATATTCGAAAAATCCCTGCTGTGCTTACCACAAATAAATTGGGATCAAGATAGAGAGATGTTGATATTGAATGTGGTTCTTCACTGCTCTTAAAACGGTGCAGGAAAACATCGTGAGGAAACCGGCATGTCCCAGAACCAAAAATTCGAAACATTTTTTTATTTATTTACACACAAAACACTTAACAAAGAAAATAAAGAATACAGATAGAAGAGCACAAAGGTACTGCTTATTTCAATAGAAATTTCTTCTGAAACAGGAAAGTTGGATGATAGACGAAGACACAGTGCGTAGAAAAAAATACCAATCCGCACTGTGCCTGCGTGGTGGATTATAGCCCAATCTCTGTTTGAGAGGAGGCCTATGTCCCAGCAGTGGGAACATAAAAAGGCTGTTGATGATCATGATTATTTTGTCGAAACAGCCTTGTTGACTTATGGGACATCGCCTATATGCCTAAAATACAATACGCAAAGGAATCCGTTGAAATCCAAAGAAAAAAGTATTACGAAGAATGTGACCTGTCTCAGTGATATTTACATATTAAATTATTCACTTCCAATTTTTATTTTCGTGAAGGAACGGAGGCAACCGAAATAAACACATATAAAATTGAAATAAAATATGTGTTGGAGCGACCAACGCTGATTTATACAGTCGATTGCACGTCAGTGGTAACAAACCCATTAAATGCTGGCCGCGTATTCTATTGAAACTCCTTTCTACGCTGGACCAGCAAAAGGTTAAATTGTCAGCGACCTTCCTGATGGCTCGACGCGATTCGATTTATATCACACCGAGACGCGATAAATTCGTTCAGATAGATGCAATGCGATGCAAGTCAACCGAATTGCACTTAAAATTCTCTAAGAAAATACGTCGTACCAACACGAAGGTGCCTTGATGTTGACTTGGGGTCGACCGTACCTATGATTTGTTTGCAATTTTCAAGGTCGTCTGATCTGTGACACCGTCAAATGTCGTTCCGCATTCGCTAGGAGCCATTACTTAGTCCTAAGCGCTAGTCTTTATAATAAAGTACATCGGTTAATTGCTATTTACACGTTGACCAAATTTACGCTGAAAGCAAATCTAACAAATTGGTTACTACACGGCATTTTTCTAATGGCACGGCGATGCAGAGGATGTTCTAGCAGTCGCCTCATAATTGCCTGAAAAAGGTACTTAAGGGGTGATCGTCGGAGTATCTTCTGTATGGTTGGGATATCTTCTGTAATGTGATAGGTACCTATACAGTAATCGATTTTGCAAATGGCATGCATTGATGGAAGTACATACATAAAATAATAAATAAAATGCGCATATTGTGTTTCTCTTTGGTTTTAGTGGTCGTGGTTCTTGTTATTATGCAAATATCAAGGTGCGTGTAGTCAATTTGTTTAATAACGCAATCTGTTGTATGTTAACAAATACAATACCATCATACTCCACACTATAAAGCTCAAAATTTCAGCGTTGATTGCTACCGCTTGCTCATTTCGTGGGGTCAAAATATCTCCGAAACTCGTCACATAAAAGTATTATTTTACCACCCGTGGCTTGGTAATTTTACTTGATATCACTTAATGTTCTATCTACTGCTTCAACCGCTTTACAGTTTACCTTTGTGCATTCGTCCCGTAAAAACTTACTTCTATCGCTATTTCTAGACATATTACAAACTGTGATCTCTGTGCGGTACTTAGAACGCTCGAAATTTTAAACATAGTATGGGCTCATTTTCCTCCTCGCAACAAAGTGGCTGCTATGCCCGATGAAGTGAAAGCAAGACTTAGATTTGGCGTGAGATGTCTTTTGTGACCTTCCATGTTTTGCACTCGTAGAGCAGCACGGATTGGCATTGGACCCAAAGATTTTGAGTGTATTCCTTCGGTTCAGTTTCCATGATTGCCAAACAGATCTCAGCTGCGCGAAGGTAGCTCGGTCTTAGGCAATTCGTGAAGCAAAGTCCTCTTAAATACACAGTGTCTGACACGATGCCCCCAAAGTAGATAAATTGGTGAATGCGTTCCACTGCCTATATGCCAATCAACAATGGTGAGTGATTCTTCACAGCAGATTTCGTCTCCTGGATCTTCCGAGTGTTAATTTGAAGTCTTGTTTTTGCCTCTCCCTTCCTTCCTTTATAGAAGTCATTAGTATTTTCAAAAAACGATCACGCTCAATATTTCATAACTTCTGCCCACAATTTCAGTCACGTGGGCTTAAGTTTTTGGGTTGTCCCAGAATTAATAACAGCGAAAAGCTGGTAAGAAAGTTCTTGCTATGCCTGATGAAGCGGTAGCAAGTGCAATTTTACTTAGGTTTTCATACCTTCGCCAAAATTACTTTGGTAAGAAAAGTCTTTCCTGTTCCACCGGGAGCATCTAGAAACAGGATTTCTCCCAAAGCACTGTCTACGCTGCGACATACACGACCAAATATTAAACGCTGTTTTTAATTTTTTTATGTAACGATAATGTCGCGTTTGACCACTATATCGCCTGATGGCAAGCGATGATGTGGTCCACGGTAAACCACACTTACCTAAAAGTAACCTATTTACTCTTGACTTAAGGCCTCTAGGTTGTAGTTATCAGGAAATTAAGACTCCGGCAGGGAATTCCACTCCTTTGCTGTGCGCACAATGAAAGTATTCGTAAAACGTGTGCGTATGGAAGGGATATCCACCGTTCACCGATGGCGCATTGCCGTACGTCTTGTACTCCGATGATGGAAACGGCTAAGCGGGATTAAATTGTGCAGTTCCATTGCACACTCCCCGAAATGAATCGACCGTTAAACCGATAAGTTCAAAAAAAGTTAAGTTGAGTTATAAATAAGTTAGTCTCAAGTCATCGGTTTGTAAAGTTTCGGGCAGTTTTACTAGATTATTATACTACTCGTATGGTCCCGTAAATCTCGCCGAAACTTTCCATCGCGTAATCTCTGTTTATGCGTTCACAATCAAATAATGGTTCGGGCATGCCATATTGAGAAATATGATTACCCCAATAGATATAACTATATCTTAAAGAACCAGCAAAAAACTATTCAAGTGACTTTCATGTAACGTCTCACTAATTGCGTTGTCATTAGTTAATTGTGCATGCCTGAAAAAGGCCTGAGCCAATTTAAGTGAAGCTTACCACAATACAATAGCGAAAACTGCACCCAAATCGGTTAACCCGTTTCCAAGATTAGCGTGCACAAACACACAGACAAACAGACAAAAAATCTAAAAATCATTGTTTTGGTTCCATTAACTTTTCATTGCGTTAATAAAGGTCCCCGATAACAGTTTTTCACATATATTTTCCATGTACAGACAGCGATCAGTTAATTTTTATTATATGTGTTGTATTTACTTGAATAAATATTCATTACACGTCCGTGAGCAACTCTTATAAAAATGGTTTTAATTTATCAAAATTATTACGACCTTGAAATGCTGATGACATTTTCATTGGACTATACACAAAACGTAGGATTTACATAAATTATGTTTTGTATGTAGTATAAACAAAAAAAAAAGACCATTTATAAAACAAAAGGAAGCATACATGAAGATGCTAATATAGATATGCAAATAAAATTCTGCCAGTGTGGAACGCATAGTCAAAGTGTAAAGATGTTGAAAATTTTGTGTTTAGTGAGTGTTGTGATAAGTGCGATAAATGCAGCAAGAATACTGGCAGTATTTCCTACTCCTTCCATCAGTCATCAAGTGGTGTTCCGATCTTTGACTCATGAACTAGCCAAGCGAGGACATGACGTCACAATCATCACAACAGACCCTGCTTTCCCGAAAGGACAAACGCCATCCAATATTACAGAAATTGATGTTCATGATCTGTCATACAATATATGGTCAGAAAAACTTTTAAAGGCACTAGCAAAAAGAAAAAATGACTTGAGAGTACAAATTGAAACGTATTTCCCAACCATATTGGAAATAGTAATGGAACAGTTGAAAACGGATGAAGTACAAGTATTAATCAATGATAAAGCACAGAACTTTGACTTGTTGATAGTAGAAGCTTGTGTAAGACCAGTACTTTTATATTCCTATATATACCAAGTTCCTGTGATACAAATGAGTTCATTCGGAGCAATGCCTGGAAATTTAGAAGGTATTGGAGCACCTGACCATCCATTGTTGCACCCAAACGCATTCAGACAAAGATCTAACAATCTTACAGCATGGGAGAAAATTATTGAAACGTTAAAGTTTTATATATTCCATAAAATATCAGAAAAATATGAAGATGTTGAAACTGAAGCGATGAAAAAGGTGCTAGGACCTGATACTCCAAGTATTTCGGAATTGTACAAAAATGTGCATATGCTATTCTTGAATGTGCATCCAGTATTTGAAGGTATTCGCCCTGTCCCTCCCAGTGTTGTGTATACGGGCGGTTTACATCAGAAACCTGTGAAAGAGTTGCCAGCGGTAAGTACAAGTATTATAAAAATGACATCGAAATGTAGATGCATGATATTTTTCTACTACTCGACAAAACCGATGAAAAGATTCCTGGACAGAGATGAAACAAACAAAATGCAGAAGGGAAACATTGTAGAGGTAGTGTTTAACATATTGACTGATTGTTTATCAATTTTATAAATCGATAAAATGTCATTTTGTTTAGGAACCAAAACAATAGCTACATAGTGTGGTCGTGGTGTCCAAGCTACTTTTCTTTGATGTGTGATGTAGAGCATATATTCACAGATTAAAATCTTACCCTCTTACAAATAAACGCGGAATAAAGTTATACCAGGTATAACAAAGGAATAACCATACATTTTCATAGATTTATACTTGGTATAACTTTATTCCGCGTTTATTTGTAAGAGGGTTAGACTGATAATGTTAATATCACTGTTTAATGTCTCATTACAGGACCTCAAATCTTACCTAGATGCTTCAAAAAATGGAGTAATATACACAAGTTTTGGTACAAATGTGTATACAAATCAGTTCAATCCAGAGGACATAAAGAAATTGGTTAAGGTTCTATCTGAACTGCCTTATGACGTATTGCTGAAGTGGGATGAAAATGAGCTGCCTGAGCGAACTGACAATATCAGAATTTCAAAATGGCTGCCACAATCTGATCTACTGAGTATGTTCTAAATATTTTATCATAAATTCTTTTAAAGACTAATACGCCGATAAATTTAGATACATTGTGCCATAAATAATAATCAATGACATAAATTATCATTAGAACTTATGCCAGTTTTGGTCATACATGGAGACATGACGTTTAGTTATCCCAATTTCAGAATATATTTTCATTATTTCAGCCAAAAGATGTCCACTGCTGAACATAGGCTTCCCCTAGGCGTCGCCACATTGACAGATCCCGTGCGTCTCACATCCAGTTGTTTAACGCAACCTTAACCAGGTCATCGGTCCACCTAGCGGACTTCCAACGCATTGTCTTCCGGTTCACGGTCGTCCCAATTTATATATGTCAAATTGTCTACAAAAATACAGCCAAGTTTTACAAAAAGCTGGAACACCATTATTTTTCTTCTTCGCGTTGCTGGCACGACAATAATTTAGATTTTTCCGGGCCAAAACTTTGCCAAATCCACGGCATCGTCGGTGGCAGTGCGCAGGGTACTTTGGCTGCATATTTTCGGGTATAAAGGACAGCCTAATAGGTGGACTATAGTTTGCAACACGGACCCGCATTCAACACCATACTAAAATGGTTGCTCGCCACTTTTTCAGGACACCCTAAAATCAAGCTGTTCATAACACAAGGCGGACTACAATCAACAGACGAGGCTATCACAGCAGGAGTGCCTCTAATTGGTCTACCTATGTTGGGCGATCAGTGGTTTAATGTAGAAAGATATGAACATCACAAGATTGGAATCAAAATAAACTTTGAAACTCTTGATGCGGAGCAAATCAGAAATGCGATCACAACTGTTATTGGAGACGAAAGGTTTGTCAATCATGATAATCTAGAATCACTTCGCTTAGATGTAACAAAATGCAATTTCTTTAAGTTTATATGCACAAAGCACTTAACATAATTAAAGAGAGTCTATACTACCTTTTCAACCATCAAACATCATTTATTTGATGGTTGTTGGATAAACGACACATGAGAAGTTTTTCTTCTTCTGTTTCTTACTGGTTTGTATCACGATGCCAGAAGATCTCCCCAACCTACCAAATGTCAACTTGTCACCAAGTTTTCCTCCTTTCATTTCCAGCTATCGTCAAAACGTTGTCAAACTTCGTACTCTAATGTACGATCAACCTCAGCCTCCACTGGAGCGCGCCGTGTGGTGGACGGAGCACGTGCTGCGCCACGGTAGCGCGAGACATCTGCGCTCACCCGCCGCCAACATGTCCTGGGCTCAGTACCTAGAACTAGAACTAGTTCTAACCGTACTTATAAGCTTACTGATTCTAGTATTCATATTCATCAGTCTTGTTTATTTTGTTTGTATAAATTATGTAACTTCGAAGAAACTTAAGGCTGCTTGATGAATAAACATGTTGACTTTAATCATAAGTTTGTAATTCAAACGTTTGGTTCGATGATTGTTTTGAATTTTGATCAAGTTTACAATTATTATTTATTATTAAATTTAAGTTTGAAAAGACTTAAGGCCTTGAGTGATTACAGCTTTTATGACAAGTTATGTTTGAAGTTATAGTTTTGAAATCAAATCAATAAAGTACTTTAAGTTAAAGTCCTTGATAATTTCTAATACAAACTGACTCTTTCGTAACTAAACTAGTAAAGTTACTGATGGACAAAAGAACGAAGCATAGCGAGGCTTTTGGGGGCTATTAACTGCAATGGATAAATACTTTATCACTTTGAATTACGAAGACACAGAGCGGCTATTGGTGACCCTATCATAGAAAACTCTCATTTTTTTAAACACATTTTATCAACATACAAATATTTCGTTAACAGTTACACTATTCAAATACATATTTATATTATTATTGATATAAAGCGACCATTATACTATTATAATTTTAACTATAATTTTTAATTTAGTCATCATAATTTACTTAAAAAAGTTAAAACCAACTACATTTTATAGGACTGGATATAATTTTTTCCAAATGTGAGTTATTTTGACATGTGACACTTTCAAAATTCAATAAAATAGCCCGCGTAATCAAAATTATTGAAAAAAGCTCTCTTCGTCTCCTTGAGTCCCCAGAACATAGTCTTCGATGATTCCTTTCCCGATTTTATTGAGGAAAAGATACAAAATTACAACAACATTTCGGAATGATTGCTCCAAATTAACATGCATTCGACCATCACCATAATTCGCTTTTGTTTTGGCCCCAAATTATCATATTTCCTTCGTGCTTCCCATCTATGGAAGAACCTTCCTCTTTTAGAAAAAATGGACCAAATTATCCGTCATACATTAACTTTAATTTTAAATGTGGCCATGGCCGACTGAGCTTGGGCCCAAGCTGAGTAGGTTGGGCCCAAGCGTATGGGAGGTCCCATCCGTATGGGAGGCCTCGGCGTCCGGAAAATTTCTAGTATTAGTTTATTAGTAGTATTAGTATTAGTTTATTATACCCTCGATCCACGGTACTGAGAAATTAATCAGGAATATCCAAGCTCCCATACTGATTAATTTTGATATGCTTCAACGTCAACGAGGCTATTTATGCTTGTAGACACGCTTGCCCGAATTGTAATCCCCCCGATTACCCATCTTCCCAGAGACGGTGGGATGAACAGTTCTGCAGAATAGTTTAGGAGCACCTAATTGCCACTTCTGCCACTCCTGCCGAGCACGCTCGCCTGCGGGCTGTGGGTGAGTGGGAGTCGGGCTTTTGGCTTCACGCACTACCGTTGTGGAACATAGGCACCTTGTTTGACGACACTACTTGCCGCCTAGCTGCTTCCCTACGTCTTGGCGCTCCCTGTTATACTCCACATCGTTGCCACTGTGGCGAAGTTGTCAACAGCTTCGGACACCACGGTCTTTCATGCAGCCAAAGTGCGGGTCGCTTTGCTCGGCATGGAAACTTAAACTACATCATTCAACGTGCTCTCGACACCGTCGGCATGCCGGCCATATTAGAACTCCATGGCCTGGTACGCGACGATTGGAAAATACCGGATGGGATGTCTTTGTTTCCATGGAAGATGGGTAGGCCTTTAGTGTGGGTCGCTACTTTTGTCGATACTCTTGCGCCATCCCATCTTTCTAGTTCGTCATGCTGTGCTGACGCTGCCACTTCGGCTGCAGAAAACCTCAAGCGCCGGAAATGTAATAACCTCATCGTTAGTTATGTTTTCGAGTCGTTTGCTCACGCTTTGTTTAGAGATCTTTCCAAACGCCTAGTTGACACTTCTCGTGACCCAAGGACTGGCTTTTACCTTGGTCAGAGAATAAGCATTGACATACAACGTGGCAATGCTGCCAGCCTTTTGGGTACATTACCAGTGGACAACGATGTGGAGGTCATTATCATCATCATCATCATTTCAGCCGAAAGACGTCCACATCCATTCACGACATAGGCCTCCCCCATGCGTCGCCACACTGACCGCTCCCGTGCGTCTCGCATCCAGCGCTTTCCCGCAACCTTAACCAGGTCATCGGTCCACCTAGTAGGAGGCCTTCCAACATATCGTCTTCCGGTTCGCGGTCGCCATTCTAGAATTTTTCGGCCCTATCGGCCATCCGTTCTGCGAGCAATGTGCCCTGCCCACTGCCACTTAAGTTTGGCAATTTTTCGGGCTATGTCGGTAACTTTGGTTCTCCTGCAGATATCCTCATTTCGGATATGATCACGGAAGGAAACGCCGAGCGTAGCCCTCTCCATTGCCCTTTGGGTGAATTTAAGCTTTCTGATAAGGCCCATTGTGAGCGACCACGTCTCGGTCTCATAGGTGATCACTGGCAACACACACTGGTCATAGACTTTTATCTTGAGACACTGCGGTAAATTGGACGAGAAGATACCACGCAACTTCCCGAACGCTACCCAGCCGAGTCGCGGATTCGACGGTTGACCTCTTTCTCGAAGTTAGACCTACCCAACTCGTCGACTACAACTTCGAGTGTAGAGTCTCCGACCTTGATAGGAGTGGGTTCACCATGACCTTGGTCTTGTCCATGTTCATTTTAAGACCCACTCTTTCGGAAGCTCTACTGAGGTCATCGAGCATTGTACTGAGGCTCTCCATGCGTCTGACGTGTGCGTCTCAGCCATGACCACTATGTCGTCGGCAAACCGAAGGTGAGTAATGTGGAGGTTGGAGGAACGTTTTTCGACGCCATATTTTAGTTTAGTATATTTTTAGGTTTAGTTAGTGAGTAGTTTTTGGTTAAAGTGTAAATGTTTGTAGTCCTAGTAATTTAAGTAATTATACACTGTATATACTTTTATCTATGTAAGTAAAAATATTTCATGCGTTTTCTTGTAAAAAAGTTTAAAGTTTATTAAAAGTTACCATTTTAAAACGACAAAATATTGGTCTGAAATCGTTTTATCGAACTTTTCTACATGAACTTTGATTGATTTTGGGATTTTAGTATGACGCTAATGCAAAAAGTATTGATTATAATTATTGTATTATAAAGACTACAGGTAAAAACAAAGGCGTCTTCTCATGAGGAGAAGGCAAAAGCATTAATCACCACGCATGCTCCAGGCAGGCTAACGATTTCAAACTTATAATATCTTTAAGTCCATGTTTCCTTACGATGTTTTTGTCACCAATGTACAAGTATTGGTACTTGCCCAGTTTTAAAACCACGACCTTACGTTTGCTACTTTGCAAACTTTATAACTAAGAAAGATCCTTAAAATGAATTAATTAATAATTCCAAAGCATTTCAACAAAAGAAATAATGATAAACTCAAAATGGTTTTTGTCTTCTACTAAACTGTGAGGTCAAAGGACCGTGATAATGAAATAGAAGGACAATCAAGTTAATTGAATAAAGAGTGCGAAATTGAGAACTCGGAAAGAGAATTATAAGATTAACGGTTGACGAATCCATTTAGTGATTAAAGAGTCACCAGAAATTTTTAATCGATTTATATAAACCATTTAGTAAAGACAGTGTTATATTTTTCACGCGTATCTTTGTACTCGTCTTTGAAAAACGTAAACGTATACTTTTATTATAATATCTTAACGGAAATGCAGATTTAAATCAATACAATGAGGTGTCTATCGATTTATTTATCATAATTATAATTAATTAATTTTCAGACATAGTCCAACAACATTACACATTAAATTAAAGAATATATATAAGATACTATTAATCTAATTGGCATGGATCAATGTTATTTTAGGATTATATCTATTTTAAAGTTGACAAAGAATTGGCAACACGTTTAAAAATTGTAAACAAAAAAATATTAAAATATCAATACATTGTATTCAAATGTTTGCATAGTTGTGATACTGATCTAATATAAGATAATTCAAATACATTAAGTCGTACCGATAAATTACGACTAATAAAAACATACATAGCCAGTCAAAGGAGAATTTGTAAAATTGATCCGCGCCCAATATTGTGTTTGTTATTTTTTGATGTAGTTAAAGTCCTACAATTACTGTGTAGAAGTTTCATTGCCGCGACGTATTGTATTGTTTTCAGTAGATTTTGTGTAGTTTTAGGAAAACGCATAACACACACGAAATAACTGTTATTATGTTCTATGCAATTCCATCATGTTTACTTGTAAAATACTTTTTACCTAAATGATTGCAGTGAAACGTTCATTGTAAAAGTTGTTCCTTGTTATCATGCTATGATATCATTTGACACTACTTTCATTAATGGCCGTCAACCGCCAAAATTCTCCTTTTATTCAATATTTATTTATATTTCATTTTCAGTTCGCTTTTTGTGTAGCCTGTTTTTTTACACCTTTTCATCATTAATTTTAAAATTATACTATTACATTGAATTAGCCTTGAAAAGTACTGATGTAAATACATTCGTGTTTGTGATAAACACGTAATTACTTATTGTTATCATAAAAATGAAATTCTACAAAATGTAACCTTGTGTCACTAATTTTATAACCACGAGTAAGGGATTTGAATAAAAAATACCTTACCAAGGGCAATATTTTCAAATAACAAGTACAGCCATGCTACGGAAGAATAGGAAAACATTTTAATTTTCAATTGGGTGCTGTGGAAACAACATGGCCAATTGGAGTATCATAGACCCATCCACAACACAGTGCCAGTGTAGAGCCCTTTTGCAGGATATGGTCTACCTCCTTGTCTGACCTTCATGCCCGACCACCAGCATTTTAACGGATTGTATCGTGGCGAATGACAGAGCTGACCAAGTAGCTACCGGAGACCGTAAATGTGGCGGACGGGCGTGATCGCCAATCCCGAGATGGAAGGTTGTAAGTCTCCCGGTCGGCGGCGCTGAACGTCCCTAACACCCTCCAAATAAGGTTCTTGGCAACCTGGCTCCGTCGACGACTCAAGATTTAATTCTGCACTGTTATAAGGGTTGATAGGATCAAATCAAATAAAACACTTTGATTTATTAAACACACGGGATGATCTAAGGGCTCTCAACTAGTGACTGAGATACAAGGAGTTGGAAGAAATTATTCCTTGTCGATGACGACTACTACCGGAGACCGGGGTTACTTTGATCAATATTGAACTTTGACGGCCCATATCTTTCAAATTTCTAGGTGTAAAAAAATACAAAAAATGTCTTAAAATCGGTTTTTTTATTACTCTCGATTCCCGTAATAATATGTGAAAAAAGGGATTGATTTTGTGATAAAAAATAAAACGTGTCTGATAAAAGTTATACGTAGAATGGGATTACTTTGATACCCCCTATTTTATTGCGTAACTACAAAGTAATCCCAATTACAATGCCAATAAAAATTTAAAAATAAAAATCTGCCAGCGGGAACAATAAATATTGTAATTTTTGTCATATGGGGTTACTTTGACCTAGTAAAACTCATCAAATAATGAACATTTCTTTATTAAAAATGTTGGTAACAAAGTTTTAGCTTAAAATCAGTCCTTCTTATTTATTTTCATTATAACTATACGAGAACTTAAAAAAAAAAACAACATAAAATCAACAAGATAAATCCTATAAAATAATGAGTCTTCATAAAATCGACAAGATAAAACTTATGCAAAGGAGAGGCTATTGATGCTTGGAGACTCGCTTGCCCGAATTGTAATATCCCCGACTACCCATCATCCCAGAGACGGTGGGATGAGCCGCTATGCAGAGCAGTTCAAGAGCACCAAATTGCCACTTCTGCCACTCCTGCCGAGCGCGCTCGCCTGCTGGCTGTGGGTGAGTGGGAGTCGGGCCTCTGGCTTCACGCACTACCGTCGTCGAACATAGGCACCTTGTTTGACGACACTACTTTCCGCCTCGCTGTTTCCCTACGTCTTGGCGCTCCCTGCTGTACTCCTCATCGTTGTCACTGTGGCGAAGTTGTCAACAGCCTCGGTCACCACGGTCTATCATGCAGCCGAAGTGCGGGTCGCATAGCGCGTCACGGAAACTTAAACGACATCATCCGACGTGCTCTCGTCACCGTCGGCGTTCCGGCCGTATTGGAACCCCATGGCCTGGCACGTGAAGATGGCAAAAGACCGGACGGGATGTCTTTGTTTCCATGGAAGATGGGTAGGCCTTTAGTGTGGGACGCTACTTGTGTCGATACTCTTGCGCCATCCCATCTTCCTAGCTCGTCGTGCTGTGCTGGCGCTGCCGCTGCGGCTGCAGAGAACCTCAAGCGGCGGAAATATAATAACCTCATCGGTAGTTATATTTTCGAGCCGTTTGGGGTTGAAACTCTTGGTCCGTGGGGTCCGAGTCCTCACGCTTTGTTTAAAGATCTTTCCAAACGCTTAGTTGACACTTCGCGTGACCCGAGGGCTGGCTTTTACCTCGGTCAGAGAATAAGCATTGCCATACAACGTGGCAATGCTGCCAGTCTTTTGGGCACATTACCAGTGGACAACGATGTGGAGGAGTTTTTTGACGCCATATTTTAGATTAGGTAAGTGAGTAGTTTTTGGTTTAAGTGTTTATGTTTGTAGTCTTAGTTAATTAAGTATTTTATACAGTGTATATACTTTATCTTTGTAAATAAAATATGACAATTTGACATCCTTAAAACCTAAGATATGATGTCACCTGCAAAGGTATAAAAACATTAAGGAAAGTCTTAGAAATTCACAAAAATCAAAGTTTCTTTATATAATACTCGCGGCATCTTCCTGAATAAAAAAATATTTATTTATTTAGCAAAAGCTTATAAATAAATCATATAAATATAAGGCTATACGCCCTGGGGTTAATTGGGGTTAATAATTTGATCATTTGATCAATCTCACACCATATAACCTATCAATGACAGCCCGCATTAAACAAACTCATGTCATTGCATTAATTTAGAGGTTAGAAAAACAATTATCACTTTATTGGATAATCGATCATAGGCCACATAATAGAATTATATATTATACCTTCACGTGATTAAGTATACATGAAGTTTTGCAGCACAATTATTTAGCTATAAATAGTGAATCTATACTAATATTATAAAGAGGAAAGATTTTTTTGTTTGTTTGTTTGTACCGAATAGGCTCCGAAACTACTGGACCGATTTGAAAAATTCTTTCACCAATAGAAAGCTACATTATTCCTGACATAGTTTTTTTTTTTTTTATCCCGAAAACGGGTCCGGCTGGGTGGTCCACGGGAGCGAAGCCGCGGGCAACAGCTAGTAACAATATATTTAGCTTTTATAATTAATTTTTTTGGTGAATGCCCTGCGTGTGCTCTGAAATGGATTTGACAGTTCTTTATTGTTGCTAACCTAAGAAAAAAACTCTCAAATTGCGTTTCGTTTTACGCAATTCGTGATTATAAATCTAATGGAAGTTTCGATCAAAGTCATCCCGTGATTCAAAGTAACCCCAGTTTACGGTACATACTTTGGAGGCATGAGGAACAGGTAAAGTCCCACAAACCTCCTTAGAAAAGGGAGGATCCTCTGACCAGATGGGTGTTATGTCTAGTCCGGGCAACTGTCCAACTGTCGGACTGTTGAATGTGTTCAAAACGCGCCGAAAACTTTGCTTGCGCGATGCAGGATTTGTGTGACGTCAATTCATTCATTCGTAAATGGCGGCGTCGGTGCCGCTACAATACTATTGGACAAAGTCTGAATAATAATAGAGGTTAATAATAGTTGAGACTATATTTGAGTTTATCGAAGCGAAAGCGGATGAAGATTTTCAAATTTAAGAACCAATATTTTCCAAGTCTCCATTTTTCAATAATAAGAGTTATATAAACATCAATTACAGAGGGTAGGACGAGTGGGCGTAATGTAGGAAGGAAAATAAATAGGTACCTCACCCTTTAAAGAGGAAAAAATAAAAAAAATAAAAATTATGGAAAAAGACATTTGCGAAAAAGGTACCCAGGTGGGTCCCGACTGCTCAGCGGTCGGGGAGTCCCACCCCGCTTCGGCGGGCTGCCCTCCGTACTCTGGGGTGGGCAACAACTGTCTTACTTCTGTGTCCTCGGACAAAAATGACGACCACACGCATGCTAAACGGCCAACGACGATGATAATTGTAAACGATGACCAAGAACCACTTGCGGTCGTCGACGGCAACAAGAGCCGAGGAGGCTCAATTCCTGTGGGCAACTTGTCCGACCAGGACACGCGTGGGTGCACCTCCAATTCATGGAGGAAGCGTCCGCGCAGCAAGGACTCGGGGACCCTGGGTCTCTCCTCGAGTGAGGAGAACCTATCGGCCCCGAAGGTGTCAACGGGAAGGAGAGGGCGCGGTCGCGCAGTGGGGGGTGTAGCCACCGCTCGGTTGCCGGAGCGAGACGTGCGGGGTCGCTTTGTGCCTGCCCCTGCGGAGTGCGTGGAAAGTGACCCTGGGCATATGAGCGGGGACCAGAGCGGTGGCTCCACCACGTCCCTGCTGGGAAGTAATAAGGCGGAGACGAATGCCGCAAAGTGGGTGCAGCGGCGGGCTGTCGCGGCTGACGAGGTCAGCGAGTTGGCCCGACAGGCCCGAGAGCGGCGCTCTGCTCGGACGGCGGAAGCATCGGCGGTGGCACTCAGTCGCCAAGTGACGGACGGCCTGGATGTCGTCCTGAAGGTTGCCACCAAATCGGGCAACCTGAAGGGCACGTTCACGCGTGCCTTGAAGGACGCGGTGGAAAGCATCCAGGAGGCGGTAGAGGTCCTCAGTAGCCGCACAACCACGGAGGAGACGGCGAAGTTGTGGGAGGAGAACAGCCGTCTCCGGTCCGAGTTAGAGGACCTCAAGTGGCAGTTTGCTGCCCAGAAGGCAGCTGCCGGTTCGTCTGTCACGGCCCCATCGCTGGCCCCATCGTCGGTCCAATCTCCAGCCCCATCATCGGCCTCTACAATTGCGGATGCTGAGGTCGAAAAGATCGTACGCATCTGCATGATGCAGTGCGGTCAAATGGTGGGTGCTCGTTTGGAGGCCCTAGAGGCGAGACTGCCGGCCGAAACCATCCGCCCACCGCTCGCTGGGGATAAGCGGAGAAAAGAGGCGCCCGTAAAGCCGGGCCCGGTGGCCGCAGCAGTTGAGCCAAGAAGAGCCGGGCCGCAGGTTGGCAAGTCCACGGAGAATAGGTCCGCGCCCACCTCCCAGTCGGTGACTTTGACCCCGTCGACACCACCTGGCCCCCTCACGGAGGCCTGGACGACTGTGGTTAAAAAGGGCCGTCGCCGAAAGAAGAGGACGGCGCCGCCGGTAACAGCAGGAGCACCCGCTCCGAACAAGGCCGCAGGACCGCCTAAGGTCAGAGCACCACGCTCCGCGGCTGTAGTGATCACGCTGCAGCCCGGAGCCGTCGAAAGGGGAATCACGTACAAGGCGGTCCTGACAGAGGCGAGGGGCCAAAGTCGCGTTCCCCGACCTTGGAACACCGTCCGGCTTCAAATTGAGGCCGGCGATTACGGGGGCGCGGCTGCTCGAGGTGACGGGTGCCTCTAGCGTCGAAAAGGCGGACATTTTGGCCGCCAAGCTGCGGGAGATCCTCAACCCTGAGGACGTCCGGGTGTCCAGGCCGATGAAGACGGCTGAGCTGCGTGTCGACGGTCTGGACGACTCGACGACCCCAGTCGAGGTCGTGGCGGCCATTGCCCGAGCCGGCGGATGTCTGTCCGAGGATGTGCGGACGGGTGAGATCCGCGCCGACGCTACCGGGCTCGGCAAGATCTGGGTGCGGTGCCCGGTGGCGGCAGCGAACAAGGTTGCTGAAGGTGGGCGACTGTTAGTGGGGTGGGTTTCAGCAAGGGTGAAGCTGCTGCAACCCAGGGCATTGCGGTGCTATCGTTGCCTGGACATTGGGCATGTCAGGGCACGATGCACCGCCGAAATAGACCGCAGCGAGCAGTGCTATCGCTGCGGTCAGCCCGGCCACAAGGCGGCCCAGTGCTCCGCGGCACCAAACTGCAGCCTCTGTACAGCTGCAGGTAGGCCCGCTGGGCACAGAGCGGGTGGAAAGGCCTGTGGCGCACCCACGCAGCAGCAGAAGAGGAGAAGGAGGGCCAAGGTTGCCGGGGGCTCTTTACCCCCCCGTCAACTTGGCTGCTCTTCGGCCGACTCCCGGCCTAGGAATGGAGTGGAGGGAATGGATTGCGCATAATGGCGCTCTACCATTTCCTCCAGGGCAATATCAACCACTCTGCTAGAGCTCAGGATCTCTTGCTCCAGAGCATGGCAGAGTGGTCGATTCACGTGGCTGTGGTCGCCGAGCCGTATTTTGTCCCACCCAGAGATAACTGGGTTGGAGACCTCGACGGTTTGGTGGCCATTATTGGCGGGGCTCTTGTCAGCCCGTCCCGAGGTCGCGGCTGGGTGGCCGCCCTCGCGGACGGCGTTGGCATAGTTGGTGCATATTTTTCGCCCAACAAGAGTCTCGCCGACTTCGAGAGTTTCCTTGTCGAGTTGGGCGCCGTCGTAGGCCAACTCCACCCTCGCCCTGTGCTGTTACTAGGGGATCTCAACGCCAAGTCTTCGGCGTGGGGATCTCCGGTAACCGATGCTAGGGGTGAGGCGCTGGAGGAGTGGGCAGTAACCACCGGCCTGGTCATCTTGAACCGGGGCTCAGTTTACACGTGCGTGCGACAGCGGGGCGGGTCAGTAGTGGACGTCTCGTTCGCTAGCCCTACTGTCGCGAGCCGTGTCCGCGATTGGCATGTCGCCGTGGAGGTGGAGACGTTATCGGATCACCGATATATCCGTTTCGACGTCTCCACACAGACCGCCGGCGGCCGCGGTACGCCAGCCCCGCGAACGGACGGTCCACGCTGGGCGCGCAAGCGCATCGACAGGGAACTTCTCGAGGAGGCCACCATTGTCCAGGCCTGGATCCGGGAGTCGGCAACAACCGGACCCGTCGACGTCGAACAGGAGGCGCTGTGGTTCCGCGGGGCGATGACGCAAATCAGCGACGCGTCCATGCCCCGGGTCCACGCACAGTCAGCGAGGCGCCAGGTGTACTGGTGGTCCGCCGAGATCGCACAGTTGCGTGTCGCGTGCGTAGCGGCCAGACGCCAGTACACCCGATACCGAAGGAGACGTCGTCGGGTCCCTGATGAAGAAGCCACGCGGTATGAGGTGTACCGCGCGGCGACGAAGACTCTGCGGCTGGCCATCGGCGAGGCAAAGAAGCGGGCCAGGGAGGAGATGTTGGAGACTCTAGACGGGGATCCGTGGGGGCGCCCTTATCGAGCGGTTCGAGGGAAACTTCGCGCCGCCGCACCTCCACTTACGGAGAGTCTCCAACCCGAGCTGCTGGAGGAGGTAGTCGCAGCCCTCTTCACGGCGAGAGCGGAGCATATCCCGCCGCCGATGGCTTTGACGGCCGCAGAGTCTACAGAGGAGGACGCCATCACCGTCCCAGAGGTGACACAGGCAGAGATGGGGGCGGCTGTGATGCGGCTTCGGGCCAAGAACGTGGCGCCGGGGCCCGACGGAATCCACGGCCACGTATTAGCCCTCGCTCTGAAGGAGCTAGAGCCCTGGCTGAGAGGTTTCTTCACAGCGTGCCTTGAGCGGGGCCAGTTTCCCACTCTATGGAAATCTGGTCGTCTGGTCCTGCTCAGGAAGGCGGGGCGCCCTGCGGACTCACCGTCCGCGTACCGGCCCATAGTGCTGCTAGACGAGGTGGGTAAGCTGTTCGAGCGGATAATCGCTGCCCGCCTCGTCAGCCACTTGTACAGAGAGGGGCCGGACCTGGACGAAAGCCAGTTTGGCTTTCGGCATGGGCGCTCCACCATCCACGCGATATCGCAGGTGAGAGTCCTGGGCCCGCCCCTGTGGAACATCGGGTACGACTGGGTGCTGAGGGGCGAACTCCAACCGGGCGTAGACCTGACGTGTTACGCGGACGATACGCTGGTCACCGCCCGGGGGAGTTCGTACAGGGAGGCAGCGTTGCTGGCGACGGCTGCGGTCTCACAGGTGGTGAGCCGCATACGGCGCCTTGGCCTGGAGGTGGCCCTCAACAAGTCGGAGGCCATGGTCTTTCATGGCCCCCGGCGGGCGCCACCGCCCGATGCCCACATCGTCGTCGGGGGGGCCCGAATTGCTGTCGAGTCAACCATGAAGTACCTGGGATTGGTGCTCGACAGCCGGTGGGATTTCGGCCCCCACTTCCGGCGGCTGGCGCCTAAGTTATTGGGCGCGGCTGGGGCGCTGTCAACGCTGCTTCCCAATCTGGGGGGCCCGAGCGCTGCCTGTAGGCGGCTCTACGTGGGGATCGTGCGATCGATGGCCCTGTATGGGGCCCCGATCTGGGCGGCTGACCTGACGGCCGGCAGCATCGCTGTTCTACGAAGGCCACAGAGAGCGATGGCCGTCAGAGTCATCAGGGGGTATCGCACGATCTCCTACGAGGCGGCTTGTGCACTGGCTGGATCCCCGCCCTGGGACCTGGAGGCGAAAGTACTCGCGTCACTATATCGGTGGCGCGAGGAAGCGCGGGCGCGGGGCGAAGGGCTGATGCAGCGACATATAGAGTTGCGTCAGTCTCAGCTTCGTGAGGTCCTGGTGGCGGAATGGCGGGACAGGCTTTCACGTTCTACCGCCGGCCTCATTACCATCGAGGCGGTCCGGCCAGTGCTCGAGCGCTGGCTCGGGAGGAGGCACGGCTCCCTGTCGTTTCGGGTGACGCAGGTGCTCTCGGGGCATGGTTGCTTCGGGAAGTACCTGTGTCGCATAAACAGGGAGCCGGACGCCCGGTGTCACCACTGCGTCGACTGCCGAGAGGACACGGCGCGGCATACGCTGGCAGAATGTGCCGCTTGGGAGGAGCCACGCCGTGCCCTCATCTCTGAAGTAGGCAGTGACCTGTCGCTGCCGGCCGTAGTAGAGTCTATGGTCGACAGCGAGGAGTCCTGGGACGCGGTGGTATCCTTCTGCGAAACAGTCGTCTCGCAGAGGCTGCGGAGGCTGCGGAGAGGGAGAGGGAGATTTCATCCAATCTCCCAATCCGCAGCAGACGCGCCGGGCGTCGGCGGAGGGCGGACAGCGCCCTCTTCCGGCCCCCCTAAATGGGTCCAGGGGCGACGGACTCGGGGACATCCGTTGCCCTCCACACATCTGGACCCGAGGTGGTGGCGCGTAGTGTTCCACGCGCGCCCCTCTAAGACGTCACGGGGGGAGTCCAACACCTCACTCCCCCCAAACCCGAGATCGAGGCCCGGAAGCGGGCCGGCACTAGCCGGGGGTTGTGGAAGTATCGTTGTTCCCGCGACCCCCGGCGTAGGTGTGAGATGGAACACCGGGGTGGTTTTTAGTCAGTAGGAGTCTGACAGACCCCTCCGCCCCCCCCAGGGCGGCGGACGTCCAATGAGGATTTTCCACCCCGGAAACAAAAAAAAAAAAAAAAAAGGATGCAGAAATCCGTAGAGCCCGTCAGAGAGATTATCAAATAATATTGGACACAAATTTTTTGCTATAACAAATAAATAAAAATTGACAAAGATAAAGCGCATCAATGTTTAGGAGTGGGGGCTTGTGAGTCACTTTGTCAATATAAAGTGTTGGTACACTTTATACTGACATAGCGACTCACACGTGACGTCACAAGATATTTCAACGCACTATATGTTTACGTCGTCAAAAGAAAAATAAGCGTCCAATATTTTTTATTAATCTACCTGACGGACAAAAAACTAATTTTCAGTTAACATCCGTATTAGATATTGTTTTATTTTTTAAACTTAAATCAGTTTTACTATATATTACTTAAACATCATAAAAAGTCCACTAAAGATAACAAAAAAATAACAAGTCGTTAACACCTGTCTACCAATGTATTCGAAAATTTCAAAGCAATACGAAAAAAATGTAAAAGCAGTGTCGCCAACACGATCAAAACAAACATATCATGGTAAGGGGCATCCTGTCCTTTTCACTTGGTATTCAGTAATGAGTATCTCATAAACGCGTGGACCGATTTACATGATTTAAATGAATAAAATCCTCTAAAAAGCAAAAAATAAGCCTCATACTCGCGTCGGGAAACCACCAACGTTTACAGCAGTTTATTTTATTGACTAAGCGGTTCATCGATGAGGCTTATTTTTTTCTTTTTAGAGGATTTCGTGTCGGGGGTATTTAAATTTTAAATTTAATTATTATTTTATGCTTTTTAAGCTATATATAATATACATTTTATTAGTAAACACGGTTCAATCTACACTAACGAGCAATGAAAAATTTCCAGTGACATAGCACCAAATTACTCCTAAACGGGAGGTGCCGTCTGCAATATTGAAGTACATTTAACAGCGCATCAGAATATTACCAACTAAAAACGTAAATATTGTGTTCAAATTTTAAATTAAATGTGAAGAAATTAAATTAAGGTGTTTGTCGGCATTTTGTGGATGGAACTTCTTCATTGGTCGGCAGTTTACAATCTAACAAAACACGTAGTTATGACTTCGTCAAAAACCCTGATTCAAAGAGTAAAATACGAGTAACTTTTGATCGGCTGAACTGGTTCATCCGTTTGGGAGCTATGATGCCACAGACACAGATACACAGCAACACATGTCAAACTTATAACTTATTTCGTCGGGGGTAAAAATTATTCTACGCCTACCTTTCATTTGAGACCAAAATTTAAATCTTATCAAAATATCTCAAGTTACGTAAGGTACAAGTCGGATCAATGACTTTTATTTTTTGTTTACTGGCGGAGACTTTAGAGCATAATTCAAATTAAAAAACTTTATCCCGAGCAAAGAGTCGTATAGGGTTATTAACAATGTGAATTAAAACTAAGTGTTAGTAAACGACACGATACGGTGATACATAACCCTCACGTTTCTTATGCTAATGCCCACGCTTCTGTGCGTTGATCAACATCATCCAGTTTCTACCCTGACTAACATAGGTATTCTGAAATAAACACAATAAATAACCACAATATTGAACTGTTGAGTTCTCTTACAATTAAACAGTATTAGTTATGACTCCTTTCATGAGCACCTTGCACGAGGACCAAGTAAATTAATCCTCTCCGCCTTTGTATTAACGTCAACCCTTTTCAAGTGACCGGCCCAAAAGTCACTGACACATGGTATTGACAGATAGAGAATAGCCGTTCATAAATTAGCTTTGAGTGGTTTCAGTGACGACTTTCTGCCAAATACTTATTTTGCGGTACATACCTTGGAGAATCTATTTAAAAAAACCGGCCAAGTGCGAGTCGGACTCTCGCACGAAGGGTTCCGTACTTGGTAACGACGGTTGCGGTTTACGATTTATGACGTATTAAAAAAAAACTACATACTAGATCTCGTTCAAACCAATTTTTGGTGGAAGTTTACATGGTAATGTACAACATATATTTTTTTAGTTTTATCATTCTCTTGTTTTAGAAGTTACAGGAGGGGAGGGACACATTTTACCACTTTGGAAGTGTCTCTCGCAAAAACTATTCAGTTTAGAAAAAAAATATATTAGAAACCTCAATATCATTTTTGAAGACCTATCCATAGATGACACGTATACAATTCTAATTTTTAGCACTTGCGTAATTATGTACCTACTTGAGTAAGCGAGTATGTTTGATCCCGCAGTCAAACTGTATGTGCAGTTTTGCGGGAGTGTGCGTAGCTTATAAGTCTACTCTGTATTTTTAATAAAATAAATAAATAAATAAAATAGTATGGGTTTGAAAAAAAAAAAATGAGTTTCAGTTTAAATCTTAATGCAGTTCTACTTACCAAGTTTCAACAGCATAGTTCTTATAGTTTCGGAAAAAAAGCGGCTGTGACATACGAACGGACAGACAGACAGACAGATGGACAGACAGAAATTACGAATCCATAAGGGTTCCGTTTTTGCCATTTGGCTACGGAACCCTAAAAATAGAGTAAAATAAATTCATGTTTTTTGAGATATTTTTGACTTTTAAAGTGGTGCGCCAGGACCAACGGCATAACGTTCTTTCTGAGGTACGGTATCTCGGTAGGTCGCGATAAGAATGATGGTCACCCATCTACTGACCAACCTAGGCAAGCGTTGCCTAACCTTAAAAATAGATCCGTGCAGCTGTTATTATTTAGCCAAGAGCTAAGGATCTGCAATTCCCCGTGACTAATAACTGACGAAATCATTGATCATAGTGCTCATTCACACAGAGATCCGTTTTACAGGTCCGCTTTATCGTATACATTTTTATTCTGCAATGGCGTAGGTAAATGTATGAGCGAGTTTACACACACAACAGTATTAAAATAAACATCCGTTTTATCGGACATCCATACTTGTAGAAAATTGGTTGGTGTGAACATTACTCCCAGTAGCGACGGATCCGTTAAAACGGTACTGTAAATACAGTGTAAACATTACCTCCAGTAGCAACGGATCCGTTAAAAATTATCCTGGTAAAACGGATTTTCTGTGTGAACGTACTCTTACATAGCACTTACTGATTTTTCAGAATCAGAATCAGAATATTTATTTGGGAATCATATAAATTCCTATTCTGAAAGAAGGAAAACTCCGTTTTCATAATTGGGTCCACATTTACAGTTTTCAAATGAATGTTTATTAGGTATTTCCTTGAAATACAATCTTTTTGGAAGAACGACTAAAATATTTTGATAGAATTGGAAATCTACAATTTATTATCTTATTACGATAACAAAAGAGATTTGAAAGCCTTGCTGCCTTAAATTGGTACTTTACTTATTTTTATCTGTTTTATTAGCTGAAAATAGTTTTCTTTTAATATTTTTTTTTTGTAAAATGCAAACAGCAGTCTTATAAAATGTCTAAAAGCTGTTATTTTGTTTTATCTTAATGTTCAGACATTGGCGTTTAGACACAGGCATTCAAATCACGCGAGCGCATTGTGGATTAGTTGACGTCACTTTTCTTAAAATTTTTGATTCTAGAACATTAGTTCAACAAATTCCTTTATCGTTTTGAGAGCACCTGTGATACATGACATTATTTTCTCTCTGGTTTTACTTGACATTGTATCTGCAAACTCCTCAGACAGTGGCTACAAAGAAAAGCCATGATACTGTATAGAAAACCCCACCAAAACAACCTAATGACGTAAAACATTAGGTACATATTTGAAGACCCGGAAAATAATGTAGTGACATCTGGAAGCAACTCATAAGCTCCGTACCAGACATGACGTTAATAAAGGCATGCCTTTGTGATGTTATTAAATATTATTATTATGTTGTTCTTTAGGGTTCCTTGGGAGAAGGAACGGTTTGAGTACGAACTTATGCAATTTGGCAGTCAAATTGTTTTGTTTTAGGATAATGAATTAGTCTGATGGAAAAGAGGCTGATTGCCAATCGCAGAGGTTTTATAAAAAAGGGCTACATTTTATGCTAGAATTTAAAAGTATCTATGATTATTTGTGCTATTTAATTAGTTACTAAGACTCGTGGTCAAAAACGGCGAAAGAAAATTGACATACATATATAGACACACGACTTTTTCTATTGAGGAAAGATATAACGCCACCTACTATTTTATTAGTTTATTCCCGCAGTGGAATGCTTGGCGGGCTTTGCGGCAATTTATTTATTTATTTATTAATTATATGCTTTATTGTACACCTTAAAATACAATTATAAAAAGAAAACCTAAAATTAATACACATACAATGGGCGGCCTTATCGCATTCCGCGATCTCTTCCAGGCAAACTGGTATGGACAGTAATTGTCTGGACATGAAGTGACAATTATACCAATGGAGCACAATCTTACTATAAGTCGAGGTTTCCTCACGATGTTTTATTTTACCGTTGTCAGCGATATCCAAGATAAACTTAGAAAGTACATATGAATTGAAAAAATCACATTTGTACTTGCCCGGATTCGAACCCACGACATCAAGCACGAAAGGCGAGGCCTTAGCCACTGGGCCACAACGACATATTCTATGTTCTTAGAGACTCCTTTTGCATCATGAACGTACTTGCATCTAGTCATACACGTACGCTGGTTATGAACTTATGAGTACTGCGCGCTTTTTTGAAGAACATCACTAATCCGTTTGCGCCCAGCATCACCAATCACGTCTGCAAAAGAAAATATAATATTGTAAAAATCCTCACTCAGTCCACATGGTGGATTTACAACCAACTCCCTCTCACCAAGAACAAGCCTGTATCCCAACAATATAGCATTTATTATGCTCTACAGTTTGCAATGCTACGAATTAAAGTGAAGACGCTAAAAGAGAAAATAAAGATATCACAATTTATAACCATCTTGGCATAGGTATATTTAAAATAATAATAATAATAACAAAATGAATAAAAGTGCAATTGCAAAACCATACAAATACACAATAATAATTAGCAAGATAGTTGTGAAGTTTGAAAGAAGAAAGAAAGAAAAATTTTTATTCTGCACAAAGTAAACGCACAATACAAAATAAAGAGTGGCATTCACTAAAGGTACAAATTAGCCAAAAGCCTCGTATTTAAAATAAAAAATTATAAAAGTATGTAAATTTTGTCTATTGCTTGATGAGAGCAATACACAGTTATCTGTGGGTGAGAGGCCAAAGACAATTTACTTGCGTAATATGTTTCGACATTACCAAATGAAAACAAAGTTCATAATGAGGAGCTCGTGGCTAAATAATAACAACCACACTAGTCGATCATCAAAGTTAAGTAACGCTTGACGAGGTCGGTCCATGGATGGGTAACCATTTCAACATACCAAGTTTCCTCCGTGCCTCGGAAAGCACGTTAAGCCGTAGATCCCGGTTGTCATTTGAAGATCTTTGGCAGTCGTTACGGGTAGTCAGAAGCTTGAGATCTGACATCAGTCTTGCCAAGGGGTACCGTGTTACCGGGGTACCGTGTGTTTCTGGGTTGTGGAGGTCAGATAGGCAGTCGCTCCATGTAAAACACTGGTAGATTTCAGGTATCCGTGAACAAATTACCAATGCAGTGTGTTTAATTGCCAGCGACCATGCAGGCATAAGAGCATACAAACAAGCAAGCCTGCATGCAAACAACTAATCAACCTACCTTGCCTTTTCCTTATATATGTTGGGAACAGCGTCCAGTTGAACCAGATGCATCTGAATACCAGAATTTAACATTATTATAACAAATTAAAAAAAGTATACACAAAAAAAACGGAAGCTCTTTCTTATCTAAATGTTCTAACGAAAGTTTCGTATCCCTCTCAGCGAAACCTTTTATTTGAAACCGAGATCATCCCGGTGTATAAAAAAAGTGGTCCGCCATCTTTAGGTGTCCGCACTATCGGATTAAAAATGATGTCTCGTGTATGCAATATTTCAGTTCAATCGGTTGGAGATAAAGATAGCTGTTTAAAAATTCAGTTGCAAGTTTTAACCTATATATACTGACTAACATGGTAAGTTAAATAAAAGCTTGTTAAATGTTCTGACTTCTACGGAACCCAGACAATAATCTTACTATAACCATTAGGCGTGTTGTTTTGCCGACGAGTTGCTCTGAGCGTAATTGACAGATTTTAATAATGTTTCTTCTTACATGACGGATAACTCAAGCAGTATTAGTCGGGAATTGCGGCAGGATCGTACTTTCCTGCGACCCCGGCCCTACGCCGGGGTCGCAGGAAAATACGATCTGTGAGATGGAATACAGGTGAGGGCGCAAAAAAAAATATTTTGTTCCCGGGATGTTTTTGAGGATTTGTTGACAGTGATTAATAGGTAGGTTTTACACAAAAAGTTACTTTTAGCAACAAAAATGTTATATTTTACCTAAGTACATTTTATCAAAGTTGAAAAAATGACTTTAATAAACTGATTTACATTCACACTTACGTACGTACTATAGTAAATTTGTTTGCAATACCTATTGTCTGTAATGTTTTTATTTGTTTTTTTTTTTATTATTAATGAAAACTTTTAATTGGCTTTGGTTTTATTATAATAACCAACTATTGTTTAAATGGGTCAGGGCCCATTCAACCCGATTAGACTCGACCTGAAGAATAATACCAGAAGTTTTACCCCAAATTCAGTGACATTTGCACAGTCAGGCAAAGTGATGTTTAATATTAAATAACTTAACTTTGGAAGTTAGTACCTACTTGTTAACCTAATAATTATAATCACGTTTATAGACTGATCCAATAAATACCACCGTGCTACTAGCTTTATGATTGTAATGATAATTAACAATAATCTGTGATATTTACTACAAAGTACAAAGCGTATACTATATTAAAAAGGATAAGTACTTACTTGTTTAATTATTGATTTATTTATCCAAACATTATTTAATTTTTACACTCTCTGTGATGAACGCGTTAAATCAACACTTTTCTGCCTGACTATACATCGACGTTTTTACGCCTATCAAAATAGAAATATGCAGGTATTATTCTTCGGGTTGAGTCTAATCGGGTGGAGTGGACACGGACCCGTTTAAATTAGCTGTAAGATTACCGAATAAAATAAAAACTTAATATTATAAATTTGAAAGTAACTCTGGCTGTCTGTTTGTCTGTCTATTACCTTTTCACGCCTAAACCACTGAACTGAAATTTAGTATGGAGTTTGAGACCCATGGAAGGACAAAATATAGTATTTTATCCCGGAAATCATCCTTAAGAGGGTAGAAATGGGCAGATAATTCACCATACAAACGTATGGAGAATTAATAATTTATCGTAAAAGGCGGCGGCCCACACACCTTCAATATTATGGCGTGACATAAAAATAGTCTATTAGAAGTACCAATGCTGTGCAGCTCAGGTAGCGGGCAACAGCTAGTTTCTTATAACTACGAGTTTACGTAATACTCTTTAGATTTTAAATTTTATCAAATATTTTGCTTCACAACTATTTTTCTTTTTATGTACTAATAATACTGAAGACTCGACAGACAACCTGCTGTCACTTACCTATAATTAGACTGAAACTCTGAGAGTAGGCTTAGAGAAAAGGCTTAAAAAAACCGAAAGAATTTGTCTTAGATGACAACGGACCGAAATAAGTAAAATGAGGTAAATTTCGGTGACGCCTTATATCGCCTCACCTTCATACACCTGGCTACTTCCCAAATAAATTGAGGTCAGCATGCAGTTTAATCGAATGAACTTCAATACCAGTATTTTCCTTAGAAGCGATTGGCTATCTGACTTCCACAACCATTAGAAACACAATACTCTTCGACGAAACTAGTTTTCAATTGCCTTAGTCACACGCAAATACACGAACTCTCACTCACACACACACACACACACACATAACACATCAATTATCCTACCCACTCTTATTTCTTATTTCATAGAATAACTTTAGCTAAAATTTTTATTTAGTATAACTTATAACTTTAGCTTCAATCATCGACACTGTTCCACTTGTTACATAATGTCAATTATTCACTGTACCCGTATGGCTGAACCCTATCTCTTAAGATACAGGCTAGACCTAGTTTAAGGGATAGAGTCTATATAATTGTGCTTATAGTGTGATTTATGTAAAATTTATAATCTACAATGTGTATAGAGTGCAATGTGCTATTGTTTTATGAAATAAATATTTTTATTATTATTATAATAATTATTATTAGTTAATAAAAAACATTTGAAATTCAGTAGCGCTAGTCAAGGTCTTAGCTTTTTAGCTTTATCAGCATCTATTAACGATAAGTCTCAAAGACACTCAGTTAAATACAAAATCCCATCGCACTCGACAAACTAATTACATAAAGTTCTAAACTCAAATAAACGCAGGAACAAAATCCAATCTTCCACGAGATTACTAATTCAGCGCAAACAAGCTGTTTACTAAAACCCGGGACCACATGTAAGTACATCAAACTCATGAAGTAAGGCCTCGTTTCTGGAGACATGGGGCGTTCCGCATCGCATGTAGCGTGGCGTCTTGCGGTGCGTCGTTTCTACGTAAACGCTAACGCGAGAAGCGTAAACACTCTCATACAACACCATATGTTTGAATTTAGTTCGGTCCGCACCACCCAACGCGATGTGCGACGCCCCACGCCTCCAGAAACGAGGCTTTACTGTGCCAAATAAACAGAAAGTTAATTCATTATCACGGGCGTAAACTGCACCGGTGGGTACAAGCAGTTTGTTAGTTCCAAACTTCGCAGATGGTATAAGAGTAAAAGAGACAGATGTACAAAAAGATGATGACACAGACAGAGATGACGCTAAAGAAGTAACGAGGTTAAAAGTTAAGAATCTAGGGACAGTATTAAAGCGGAATGGGGCAAGGGTTCGCGAGAAAAATGTCGCTCAAGGCGTTAATTTAGTTTTTTTTTTTTCTAGTTTTCGTCGCTTTAATATTTACGTAATCTCGGCTTGATAAGCAAGGACTAAGATGTTTTTAGGGCTCAGGGAGAATAATAAGATTTTCGTAGAAATCTACGACGTTGTTCAGTAAGACTGACGTTTGAGGAATGTCGGGTCGAAACTTTGACTTAATTGGTCTGAAGGCCAATTCTTGTGAGTTAGACAAATGTTCGAATTCAAGTCGCAATCTCATCTGGCCGACAATCAATGTCAAAAACTTGTCAAAATAGAGGGTAATATGAGGTATTTTAGACATGTTGTGTCTGATATTAGAATGAAAATATTCCTAAAGTATGGTAACAATTTTATTTTGCGATAACTCATTATATTTATTTATTTAACATGGAAGACTTACAGCTAAAACAAACAGATCAGAAACAGTATATGGTGTAAAGGATTGTCATAATGTGCATAAAATGCATTTCTGCAAGTGCATTGCAAGTTTGCTTATGGTGTAAAGTATTGTCATAATGTGCGTGGCTGTGTGGTCGATGCCTGAGAAAATTAATGAGTCTCGAATCTGCATATGTGCACAGGTAATATCTACAGGCTTGTCCTCTATTGTACGGAATTAAAAAAATACTGCGATAAATAAACTTGTGACATTTGAGTCTACAGGTATATACAAAAAAAAATTATAATTTTCAGTGACTATTCAAACATTGTCCCATAAAATAAAACCCTACAAACACTAATCTATTCTCAACTATCTAACATAAAAAATATATATAAACGGACTGAGCCGTACAAGAGATAGCGCTAACGTTTTATTAGACGTAAAACGAACTCGTCCCAGAAAGAAACACGGGAAATGCATTACGCGTATTGTAGACAAATGTGTATGCATTTCAGTTTGTAGAAGATGTGAGATGTGTGGAATGTACATGGGTTTTGAGTCCTTGCTCTTGACTATAAATGAGCCATTTCTTATGTGTCTTAATGAATCGTTGTAAAACTAAATAACTGTAAAAATAAAATACATATTAGCTTAACAAAGTGCATAATTATGTTCAGTAGTGGGAGTCTTTCGGCTGAAATAATAATGATGGTATAGATATTTCAACTCTTCCGTGCCCACGGCGCCATATTTGCGTGCGCTTGTCATAATATAATATATATTTGTGTGACGCGGCAGTCGTCGTTCAACCAAACAACACATGCTTACCCACACATTTTCATCAGTATTACGTGCGCCGTGCGCAAAGGTGAGTTGAACTATCTATACCAGGTTTAATTGAAACAAATGAACACATTTTAAGAGGTGTCTCACTAATTATCATTGTTCAACAATTTTTACTAACTCTGAACTACATTTAGTTAAGTTATGTTAACATAAATACAATACCTATGACGCACCTGTTTTATTTTAAGCGTATTGTCTTTAAAAATAAGCCCTCTGTCAATTCTATCTGCAGACGAAATTACTCTTCACTCGAGAAATTATTAAAAAACAGGAAGAACCTTAGTTCAGCAACAGAACACAATAGTTTTAAAAGTTGAAGCTGCAGATGTGTTAAGGGCCTTCCACCGCTTTAGTGCCGTAAAACGGTTAATTTCTAAAGCATACTCTTTAGTAACGGCAAAAAAAAGACTGTTATTGTTTTTTTTATAGTTTTTATTTTGGACATTATTTGTGAAACATAGTATTTTCGTATAACTGTAAACATGTATTTTTCCCTACTTTTGGATACTCCTCCAAAACGACTTGATAGAAAAATTGATGGCTAGAATTTCTTCATAACTGAAATAGCATATGTAAATCAAATAATATTTTGCAAACAAAACTGTCCAAAAGGAGCTTCAATATTGATATTTTGGCTCCGAGCGTGCGCACGGCCAGTACTGCGTTAACATTTTGGAATATATACGCCTTAATGTAAAAAAAAAAGGTAAAGAAGAGAAAACGTCTCAACTTGTAGAAAATTAAAATAAGTACACTTTTTAATAAGATGTCAAGTGTCTCGTCTTTGCGATGGCAATTTGTATTTAATTTCATATACAAGGTAAAATAAAATTTTCTCGTGCGTAAACAGGCAGAATTTAATAGAACAAAATTGAAGTTTTTATGATCAAAATCATCATCACACGTCATCAGCCTATTAATGTTCCCACTGCTGGGACACAGGCCTCCTCTCTGTGAGAGGGAATGGGCCGTAATCCACCACGCGGGCCCAGTGCGGGTTGGTGGATGTCACATGTCTTCAAATTTTTGGTTCTAGGACATGCCAGTTTCCTCACGATGTTTTCCTTCACCGTTTTGAGAGCAGTGGTGATGAAATAATTTACACAAAGTAAAGCGCCTGCCTGGGCTCGAACCCACGACCTACAACTTGTAAGTCGCGGCCGATACCACTGGGCCACCACTGCTCAAGGTCAAAATACAGGGACATAAAAGTATTAGGTAAATATACTGGTTGGAAATATATAGCATCGTACAAAGAAAAAATAGCAATCATTGAGTCACATGTATCTTAATTGCATAATCATAAATGAAGAAAGAAATAGAGTTAAGACGACAGACTTATCTTAATAAAAAATATCTTACACTTTTCCTAAATACAAAGATTACAATCAATGTCCGCTATTGCCATACTAAAACTAAACAACTTTAGTAGAAATATTTACTGGGTAACTACTCAAAAGGACTACTGGAAATGGGCAGGGTACGTTGCCAGTATACCGACGGCCGATGGACACAGAAAATAATGAAATTATTGGGACCGCGAGGCACCAGAATGAGAGGACGGCCTTGTGCAATATGGGCAGACACGAGATATTGGGTTTGCCAAAGATGGCTAAAGACCGCAAAACGCAGAGAAAAGTGGCATTCCTTGTAGGAGGCTTTTACCCGAAAGGTAGATACAAACGTAAAAAATGCATAGCAATATTATTTAAGCATTTTTTATAATTATTATCTATAACAAAATATTCAATTACGATTAGATAAGATTTTTTAATTATTGGGTGTTTATTTGTACGATTTATGATGTAGTACGCATTGTAATTGTTTGCATGGAATGAAATAAAGCTTTTTTATTTTATTACTAGCTGACCCGGCAAACTTTGTTTTGCCATAAAAACACCAAACATTGATCTACTCTACCTACTCTACCTACCCTACCCTACCTACCATACCCTACCTACCCTACCCCACCTACCCTACCAACCCTACCCCACCTACCCTACCCACCTACCCTACCCACCTACCCTACCCACCTACCCTACCCACCTACCCTACCCACCTACCCTACGCTACCTACCCTAACCTACCTACCCTACCCTACCTACCCTACCCTACCTACCCTACCCTACCTACCCTACCCTACCTACCCTACCTACCCTACCCTACCTACCCTACCCTACCTACCCTACCCTACCTACCCTACCCTACCTACCCTACCCTACCTACCCTACCTACCCTACCTACCCTACCCTACCTACCCTACCCTACCCTACCTACCCTACCCTACCTACCCTACCCTACCTACCCTACCTACCCTACCCTACCTACCCTACCCTACCCTACCTACCCTACCCTACCTACCCTACCCTACCTACCCTACCCTACCTACCCTACCTACCCTACCTACCCTACCCTACCTACCCTACCCTACCCTACCTACCCTACCCTACCTACCAATTTTTTTTTTTCATAAGAACCTTCTGTAGGGTGCAAATGCAAATACACCTTTAACATTAACTATTGTCAATGCAATGCAAATGTCAATGTAATGTAAAATGTCAATGAGTGCCAACGGGCTGGAATCAAGAAATAAAAATGCAAGTTGTCCGACTCAAACCACGTCTAATTGAACACTAAAATTAATATTGAAACAATGCATCATCACTGCTCTGCTCGCTGCTGCTGCTGCGTGATTATCATAATATCTAATGTAGGTCGCACGTGTAAGTGCAAAGGTGTGAGCCTACTTATTGCACAACTCTTACTTAGTAAACAATTTTAAACTCATGTACGTGCACCGTACACCTTCTCCTATCAATAACAAACACAACAAAATAGAATTAACGAAATTGGTCCCACCGTTCACGCGTGATGCCGTGACCAAGGGAAATAAGAATTGATTTTTATATATATAGATTATATTGATTATTTTATAACTACTGAAAAGAAAATTTAAAACAGAAACTTTCAATAACCCACAAGGGATCAATATCAGAAAAGTTCTGAAGTACATCTAGAATTCATGTATTCTAGGACGCAAAGACTCACTTAGGCTAGCTCCTCTAGCTTTCAAACGAAGCGACTTTATTGAGTTAGGAGGATGAAACTCTGAAGCTGAAATGTGTCAAGAAAGGGGTAAAAACCTTCTTCTTTTGGTATAAGGGTTCTTTTAACAAGCTTTTATTTAACTTGCAATGTATGTATGTATGTGTATTCGGGTCAAATCTAGCAACTGAATTTTGAATCAGTTATCTTCCGATTAAGATGAAATTTCGCATACACGTTTAGTTTGGATGGCAATGCATGGCTGGCTAAGTGACGTCATTCTAAATCCAAGATGGCGGACTATTTTTTTTTGTGCACTGCCATGAAATGAAAGGGTTTGCTGATAAGAATACGAAAAAAGCTTGTTTTAAAAAATATTTTATAATGAATATTTTTTTAATAATATAGGCTGGCTCCTCTAGCTTTCAAACGAAGCGACTTTATTGAGTTAGGAGGATGAAACTCTGAAGCTGAAATGTGTCAAGAAAGGGGTAAAAACCTTCTTCTTTACGTAAGGTTCTTCTTTAAAGGTTCTTTTAACAAGCTTTTATTTAACTTGCAATGTATGTATGTATGTGTATTCGGGTCAAATCTAGCAACTGAACTTTGAAGCAGTTATCTTCCACCGATTAAGATAAAATTTCGCATACACGTTAAGTTTGGATGGCAATGCATGGCTGGCTAAGTGACGTCATTCTAAATCCAATATGGCGGACAGCCCAAGATGGCGGACTATTTTTTTTTTGTGCACTGCCATGAAATGAAAGGGTTTGCTGATAAGAATACGAAAAAAGCTTGTTTTAAAAAATATTTTATAATGAATAATTTTTTAATAATATAAAAGTGTGAAATCGTATTTAAGTTTTATTGGTAGGGTCTAGGTCCTATTTTGGAACCTAAGATATAGAATTGTTACTTTATTATTTATTTTTTATATGCTTTAATGTACACCTGATTATACAATTATAAAAAGAAACTTAAAATTAGTACAAACACAATGGGCGGCCTTATCGCATTGCGCAATCTCTTTCAGGCAACCTGGAAGGTACATACCGCCGTATCTGCCGTATTAATTATACGGGGCCCCCGGGCCACGGGGGCCCTCGACATGAATTATGTGAATTATTGCTGATAAAATTCAATAGTGCATGCATCCAGTTTTCCGTAGTTAATAACAGCATGCTTTTTATTCTTGACCCTTCCAGTTACAACCGCAACTGCTGAAGGAAGTTTTTCAAAAATAAAACTGATAAAAAATTACCTAAGAACTTCGATAGGACATGAACGCCTGACAGACCTGTCACTATTGTACATAGAGGCAGAAACTTAAAAAAAACTAAAGTCATCATCAGCTATAAATGATTTAATAAATCAGTTAGCCGAAAAAAAGGCAAGAAGAGTGTATATTTAATTTGAATTGTTTGTAAAAAAAAATGAAAATTTGACAAATAGATAATTATGATGAATAAATATTTCTTTAAATTTTTCTTTTCTCTTTTCTAAGAAATCTTTACCCTTCATAAGGGCCACTGTTAAGCATCATAATTTTCAATTTATTCACTGATAGACAACGCACACCAGCAACAGCTAGGTCTAATATTACACCCCCCCCGGTGGGTTCCCGCTTTGTCGATGCGGGGGGGCTCAGTAACCGTGGCTTGGTCACCCACGGTGAAGCGAAGAGGAACCCGAGGAGGGGCCGCTCGTCAGGGCTTTTGCCGATAAGCCGACGACGTAGCGGCCAACATGTAGGTTGCGGTGCTGCCCGGGCAACATCGCAACTGAGGCGGGCCGTGATGTCGTATGGGGTCTCCCAAACCCATACGATATCACGGCTGAGGGTTGGAGGCCGCGGCGGGAGAGGAGTGCCGGTATTGCGGTGCGCCGCTCTCCCTACCTTCCGCGGCCCGGACGGGGTCGCCACCGTCTGATGGCGGACGCGGTGGGGAGGAGGAGTGTCGGTATTGCGTTAGCCGCTCTCCCTATCCCCTGCGGCCGAACAATGGTAGGTGGCGGGGCCATTGACCTTGACCCGTCACAGGGGGACCAAGGGTGCCATACACGGGGTCGTCTGGCGCCCATGTGCTGATTGGTCCCTAGGGTGGTCACGGCGTGCAGTGTGTTCTGGTGCGCCGGTGATGGGGGGACTCCCCCGAGGAGGGTCCGGTGACGGACAGCCGCGGCGGGTTCGCGGTGAGTGCTAACGCGTACCCGTGCTCCCGCCATAAGCGGCACAGGAGGACACCGTGGAGTTTTAGTGGGTTCGAGTCCCACATAACTGCGCTATCTCCCCGTGGTAGCGCAGTATGCATGAGCATTTCTCAAGCAAAAAAAAAAAAAAAAATAAGGTCTAATATTACACAGGAGAACGGTAGTAAAATAAAATATTGTTGAAAATGTGTTAAATTAGGCGATGAAAGTTAATATGGAAATTCGTGTTTTGTCGATGGGAATTTTTTGGCAAATGGGACTTGGCACTTGGCTTGTTTTTTATTAATAATACTCTAAACGTTGTGCAGAAGTTTTCATTTAAAATCATCTGGACCCTATCGCAAAGAGAACTCTTCTCACTTTCACTAGTGAATTCAATTTGGACCCGTCTGTAGTCCAAATTAAATTCAGTAGTGGAATTCCGCAGACGTGATAGGAATCAAGTAACTTTACAATCAGTGGCCGTTGACCCTGTAGTCAGACTGTTGATACTTGAAATGAACCTTCCTATACCCGTGCGCGCTGGTCTTTTAGACCGACAAAACACTCTTTCAAAGATGGCATTTTGTACTTTGTATTAGCTGCCAGATATCTTACTACAATAATTTAAGGGCAACGTGCTATGTCTTACTAGAAACATTTTCGACCAGTACCATGTAAACTCTTACGATAATCTCACTATTTTTCAGATACTGTTACAAAAGGTTCATTGAGTAAATAAAATTTAAATCGTTGATGTATTGAGTTTGTCTTGTTCACGGTTTACCCTAGTTTGAAAAAAACATCACTTTTACATATTTTATATATATATATATATATATTTATTGTTTTCTTGATAAATTGCGTTCCAAATTTACAGTCTGCGAGACCGTATGTATTTAGAGAGATTGTATTTTGTTGTTTGTTTTATGGTCGTCAAATCAAATCAAATGTTTTTTTTATTTTGCATAGGCCTACATGGGCACTTATAAAACGTCGACAAAAGGTGCACGGTTCGGGTTGGTCGTTTCCTGTGGAGAAGAACCGGCAAGAAACTCCACGGTTACTCTTTTAAAAAAATTGGTTTGTTTTTACAATATTTCCATTATATATTATATTGCATTAGTGCTTAGATATGGGAGGACAACGTAGGCCCGACAATAAGTCGAAAGAAAAAAAAAACGAGGTAAAGAGTTAACGAATGTTAACAAGCGTCTAGAAATCTAGAAGGCCTACAATGTTCGCACATTCACAAAACAATCGGTAAAAGAATCTATACAAAGAAAAAAAAAATATATATATAACAAGACTAAATTTAACATGTGGCACAAATGAAAAATGTTATCAGTGCTGTAACTATTCTTAGTAAAGGGCTATAAAGGTTATTGAAATCATTGTAAAAAGTCTAATTAAAAGAAATAAAAAAAGAAAAAATAGATTGAGAATAGTTAGAGACATCCACATATTTGTGCCGTTTATGAATTACCAGGGAAGCCGCATGCGCAGCCCGGCGAGCACGGCCTACTGTGACATGGCCTAAGTCACACTTTTTATCACAGTTTGGGCGATAAAGCCATTTTGTCTGAAATGCTAGCACGGCGGCGTGAGATATTTTCTTGACTTGTGGCATAACTTCTTGACATTAATTTGTTTTCTTTTTCGGAAATTTGCCAATTTTATGGCAGTTTCGGTTTAACCTTGGCCATAAAAACCATTTAGGTTCAGAGAAGCATAGTCCTACGACGCACTATTTCCGAATTATGGGCCTCCGAATTTTATATTATTTTACATAAAACGCTCTATATCTCGAAAACGGTATGTCCTAGGCAAAAAATAACCAAAATTTAGCCCCCCCTTTGATACCGCCATGCTAGCAGCATCCCAATATGAATTTAAGAAAAAAAATTTTTTTTTTTTACTTTGCTTGTTTTTCGACTTGAACTACAAATTCTTAACAGAAAATATTTTGGGTCATGACAAGTTATGATAAAATATGTCATGTCTTACAATTTGTCTTAAATACTAGCACGGGACAACCATGTGACATAGTTTCAAGACGCGACATGCCTTTCTTGTGGCTGACTTCATAGTGCGACATAATCTGAATAGACGACCAAATAAAATAATACTTATAAAAGTGTGCCGTTCATACAGATAAAATACTTTTTAATTTTGTTGGGCACAAATTAATATTTGACCCACGACCATAGACTTATGCACACTTTATTTTTCTTTGTTTGTTTGATAACATATTATTAAGTGTTAATAAAATATTAATAATTACTTAAAAAATATAATAGCTTGGACCCAGTTCCCGATACCGGTGAGCCCCTATTTTTTTATTTTAGTTGTTTTTTGGGGGGTTTATTTAAGAAATAATTTAAAATGTAGAAAGTAAGAAGAATATGGAATATAGGAAAATAATTATAAAAAAGTAATAATCAAAATAAAAATAATAATTAAAAATAGAAATAACAATTATAAAAAAGTAATAAAATAGAATTAATTAATAATCCTGTAACATTTCAATTAATTAATATTTTTTGGGGGTTTTATTTAAGAAATAATTTAAAATGTAGAAAGTAAGAAGAATATGGAATATAAGAAAATAATTATAAAAAGTAATAATCAAAATAAAAATAATAATTAAAAATAGAAATAACAATTATAAAAAAGTAATAAAATAGAATTAATTAATAATCCTGTAACATTTCAATTAATTAATATTTTTTGGGGGTTTTATTTAAGAAATAATTTAAAATGTAGAAAGTAAGAAGAATATGGAATATAAGAAAATAATTATAAAAAGTAATAATCAAAATAAAAATAATAATTAAAAATAGGAATAACAATAAAAAATAACAGTTATAAAAAAAGTTATAAAATATAATTAATTAATAATCCTGTAAAATTTCAATTAATTAATAAGCATTGATCACCACACACACAAAATAAATTTATTGCCATTTGGTGCAGTAATTAGAAGGAAAATATTTTATTTTTCAACTATAAAATTTTATCACCACCTCCGAACGAAAGTGATACATTTTTCTTAATCATCTGTCTAAATGTGAAATTTGTGACAAAATGGGTGCGCCCGTATTAGCAAAGTAAGACCCGATAAGTCCCAAATAAACGTCAGGAAATTTTCTCACGCCACCGGTACTAATAATTAAGACAAAATGGCTTTATCGTCCAAACTGCGATGAAATGTGTGACTCAAGCCATGTCACAGTAGGCCGTGGTCGCCGGGAAGCAACAAGAAAGGCATGTCGCGCCTTTAAAATAAGTCACATGTTTGACCCGGCTAGCATTTAAGACAAATTGTAAGACATGACATAATTTATCATGTCTTGTCACAAATGTCTTGGGTACGCCCATGCTCGCTCCGCAGAAGGAGCTAAAATTTTTATCTTTTACGTAGTCCTTGATTTTATAATATGCGTTTTTAATAAGGACACGTTTGATGTAGTTTTTGAACTTTCCATCGGTCAATTCGCAAATTTTTTTTGTCTTCGGCAACTTGTTATAAAAGCGTATACTGTTTATAAGAAAAGACTTGCTAGTTTTCGTTAATCTGAATTTGGGTATTACAATTTCATGCTTACTGCGTGTATTTAAATTAGGAAAAGGAAGTCGCTTCTAGTTTTGAAAAGCCCTCGATTTTTGCGGACATACAAAATACATTCCAAAATATAAAGAGAAGGTAGAGTCAGTATATCGATATTGATATTGAGTCGGGTATTGATACCCATCACGTCTGCAGATATTGGCTATAGGTAATTTTATTTCACCCTGTGTACACGTTCCTTTACAAAAGGATCTCGAAATTCTATTTATAGGACATCGATCGATAGGCATCCATCAACATTCCCAGTGACAATATTACATCTACTCAAATAACTATTCACAAGTTTTAAGTAGGTTACCAAATGGAGCGCTCACCAAATAGTGTGTAGCGGAATCAATCAAAATACTTAACCCAAGTTCCATTGATTAAGTATGTGTAGAAGCGAATCTCTCTGCTTCTCTCAAGCTACAGTGTTTTTTTTGTGAGCCAGTTGAAGTGATGTGTGAGGTCTACAATGAAATAAGCGAGTCCAAAAAATACCTGTCCTAAATTGCTTTAAAGGCTGGTAATGGGCTATAATTTATTAGGAAACATATTTGCTTGCAAATAGTGGCCCTAATTGACAGTTCGGATAATAAATATGGTGAAGAAGCGATTATACTAGTGGGGTTAAGAACCAAATGTGAGTTATATCCTATAGTACATCTGGTAGATATCAGTTTTTAATGTTCAACAAGACCCAAGGCTTTGGCTATCGTATTTTTTTTTCCATTAGAAATCTATCCTACCTAATCTATTCTAACTTTTTATTTATAATATATTAACATATCAAAACTGAATATTCTAAAAAAAAAAAAAGAAACTCATCTATATACAAATACAAAGGGGAGAGGGAAAAGGGCTCATTGTGCATCAAAAAATTTGTCCACACCGATGTCAATGGGAAACGTGCCCAGAACGCTGGCAGCATTTCCACGTTGGATGGCAATGCTGATTCTCTGGCCGAAGAAAAGGCCAGCCCTCTGGACACGTGAAGAGTCGACGAGTTTTGTGCTAATTTCTCGAAAAACTCGATGCGCACTATCATAGATTAAATGCGGTGAAAGGAATATTTTTTAATTTTCATAATGAAAGTATTGTTTAATAAGAGCTATTGCGTGGCAACGTTGGTCTGTTTTCCTTGTTCTAACTTACTGAAAAATGGTTGTCCATAAAAAACATTTTTTCCCTACTTTACGTGAGTTTCATATCTACACAAATTCCTTACTCTCTGATCCCACACAGATCTGAGATTGACACAGCTCGACATTTCTAAGAACCACTTAACCTGTATTAAGCGATATCAATTCAGAGACGTTTTACGCTTGAGGATCTCCATTGAATCGAGTTGGAGAGTCATTGTGATGGGGTGTCGATTTGGCTTACAACGCCCGTTAACCATGTCGGTAACTTGGTATTGTCCACTTCTGGAACAATATATGGGTTTAGCTCTACAGAGGCTTGAGACAAAGGATGAAATATTAAACGGGTTTCGCTACCACCTTCACGGATAAATGGAAGTGCTTTTTGATGGACCTTATTCAGGGATTTACCATCGATTTTATTGTTATCTATGATGAAAACGTTAATCATGAATTTATTTTTTATTTTTTGGCTCAGTGCTTTGCTAGTTCCATAGCATTGTCAATGGCAGCACCTGAAGACCTGCGAGTTTATGCCCTCGAGAAAAAACTACGGACCTTTCATATTATTTTGACTTAGTCCACACTTACACATCTGCAGTAAAAATTGCGCAATGACTTGCAACGGCCTTTCATTTCGACAATTCAACAATATACCCAAATTGCGTTGTAAAGGAGACAAATTCAAAAATATTATGAAGCAATGGACCAGCTCAATAAGAGTTGCTGAGAACAAAGATGAATAGGGTACGATTGGGGATTCCTACATTTAGCAGATACAGGATGATGATTATGATGTTAAAGCCATTATAATAATTTGAACTGTAATTGCAAGACGTGTTATGCAATCGGGAAGTAGGTCATACACGCACGCCGATGAAGAGTTTCTAAATAAAGCATATAAGACCTTTGAAGAAATCTTTTCACTAACAATTCATCAAACCAATTACCATACAAATTACGTGAACGAAGTACTTAAAACTTGTTCAATCTTCAGCAATATTATCAAAACTTGTCTGGAATAATAAGCGGGTAATGCCTTCTATAGCAATACAAAACAAATAAGGTATAAATGATCTTAAAATTCCATTGTTAGGCTCGACCCGAATTCAAACACCTGCCTAAGGGTTGTAAGACAAAAGCCTAGTTGAGTGAACGTAATTTGTAGAAGTAAACCTACCTTATCTTTAAGGTGGAAGGTTGAAATTCGTTTGGGAAGATGTAATGTTTAATTGAAGTAGGCATTGTAAGTTCGAGCCGGTTAACCTGGGAATTTCTCGAATTCAGTCGAAGTACTATCGACGTCTTGGTACATACTACAGTTTCTAACTTTGCTTTTGTGGCTCGAGGCTAAATAATAACAACCGCAATATCTATTTTTAATTCCCGATGGAAAAAGAGGGGTGTTATAAGTTTGAAGTGTGTTGCTGTGTATTTCGTGTGTCTGCCTGTGGCAAAGTAGCTCCTAAACGGATGAAGCAATTTTGATATTTTTATTTGATTGGTGACTTGATCGAGAGTATTCTTAGCTATGACCGATCAAAATCGGTTCAGCCGTTAAAAAGTTATGGGCCTTTTATTGTTTGAATCGGGGTGTTTTTGCAAGATATCGTGTCATGCGCGTTTACTAAATACATTATGTAGCATAAAATAAAAACAAGTTGAGGGTTTCTTTAATTTTACTTGTCAACACATTGACCAACTGCGTGTAAGCAATTTTAGAAGACAACTCATAACGTAAAACGTGCACCAATTATCAAAATAAACTCGGTGATCACAACTTAACCTTGCAGAAATTTCAAACCACTTGATTGAACTAACCACCACCTAAATTCACTTCCACTTCTGCCGAACCCAACGATAAATATAGGCTTGATGTTATGTTATGTCGGTTAATACAAAAGTCTTTAAATACATATAAATATTTCACATAAACAGTTTATAAATAGCAGTAATCTCTCCTCCACTCTGCATACATACCTACAAGAGTATGTAATAGGAATGTCCCATATTTGGGTTTCCTCGTACACGTTTACGGATAACTATAAGCAATTATGTTGCAACTGGCAGCAACCCACAAGTATTTACAGTTGGCAAAATAGATAAGAAGGTTCAACTTCAATAATGCACGTTATTTGCTGGGCAGCTTTGTTAATGTTCTTTATTTATTACTAACTGACCCTTGCGGCTTCGCTCAACTGACTACCTACCTATCTACAGTACCTACCCTACCATTTTTTATTTTTTTTTACCGTAATACCAGCACTCCTCTCCCGCCGCGGCCTCCAACCCTCAGCCGCGATGCCTACCATACCACATCGCGGCCCACCTCAGTTGCGATGCCGCCCATACGGCACCGCAACCTACTTATTGGCCGCTACGTAGTCGGCTTGTCAGCAAAAGCCCTGACGAGCGGCCCCTCCTCGGGTTCCTCTTCGCTTCACCGTGGTTGTCCAAGCCACGGCTACTGAGCCCCCCCACCTCGACAATGCGGGAACCCACCGGGGGGGTACTCTACCAACCTACCCTATCCTACTATTAATTTGCTAAGCATGTTTTTTAAATAAGAATTACTACTACAAATACGAATGTAACCAACTTTTGTCATCATTCATCATCATCATTTCAGCCGAAAGACGTCCACTGCTGGACATAGGCCTCCCCCAGGCGTCGCCACATTGACCGATCCTGTGCGTCTCGCATCCAGCGCCTTCCCGCAACCTTAACCAGGTCATCGGTCCACCTAGTGGGAGGCCTTCCAACATACTGTCTTGCGGTTCGCGGTCGCCATTCCAGAACTTTTCGGCCCCAACGGCCATCCGTTCTGCGAGCAATGTGCCCTGCCCACTGCCACTTAAGTTTGGCAATTCTTCGGGCTATGTCGGTAACTTTGGTTCTCCTGCGGATATCATCATTTCTGACGTGATCACGCAAGGAAATTCCGAGCATAGCCCTCTCCATTGCCCTTTGGGTGACTTTAAGCTTTCTGATAAGCCCCATTGTGAGCGACCACGTCTCGGTCCCATAGGTGATCACTGGCAACACGCACTGGTCATAGACTTTTGTCTTGAGACATTGCGGTAAATTGGACGAGAAGATACCACGCAACTTCCCGAACGCCGCCCAGCCGAGTCGGATTCGACGGTTGACCTCTTTCTCGAAGTTGGATCTACCCAACTGGATTGTTTGTCCCAGGTAGACATAATCATCTACAACTTCAAGTAAACAGTCTCCGATCTTGATAGGAGTGGGTGTTACATGGGCATTCATCATGACCTTGGTTTTGTCCATGTTCATTTTAAGACCCACTCTTTCGGAAGCTCTATTGAGGTCATCGAGCATTGTACTGAGGCTCTCCATGGTCTCAGCCATGACCACTATGTCGTCGGCAAACCGAAGGTGAGTGATGTACTCGCCATTAACGTTGATGCCAAGCGACTTCCAATCCAGAACCTTGAATACATCCTCCAGCGCAGCAGTGAACAGTTTCGGAGAAATGACGTCTCCCTGTCTCACGCCGCGCTGGAGAAGGATTGGTTTCGAGGTCTGATCCTGAAGACGGACTGACATGGTGGCGTTTTTGTACAAACACTTCACAACACACACCTTTTTGAACACCTCAATGTACCGGTAGTCGATCTGGCACCGTTGGAGAGATTGCAGTACTGCCCAAGTCTCGATCGAATCGAAGGCTTTCTCGTAGTCCACAAACGCTAAACAGAGAGGCAGGTTATACTCTTCGGTCTTCTGTATGACCTGCCGCAGCGTATGTATGTGGTCTACGGTGCTAAAGCCTTTTCGGAATCCGGCTTGTTCGGGAGGCTGGAAATCGTCAAACCTGCGCGCGAGACGATTCGTGATGACTCTTGAAAACAACTTGTAGACATGGCTAAGAAGTGAGATGGGCCTATAGTTCTTCAGTCGGGCATTGTCGCCCTTCTTGAAGAAGAGTACCACCACACCCCTGCACCATGCCTGTGGCGTTTTGCCCTCGAGTATGACGGCATCAAACAGCTTCTGAAGGGCCTTAAGGACCGGTTTTCCACCCGCCTTCAGGAGTTCAGCCGTGATTCCGTCATCACCCGGCGCCTTGTTGTTTTTAAGCTGTTTCAGAGCCATCCTAATCTCGTACAGGCTGACGTCCGGGATATCTTCGGTATAGTGTCGGGTCAATCTAGCTCTTGGGTCGTTTGCTAGACTCGCAACGGACTTGCTGATTGATGTGTACAACTGCCCATAGAATGTCTCGACCTCCCTCAGAAGCTCCGGTTTGGCGGATACGATCCTGCCATCGTCGGTCTTCAGTCTCGTGAGCTGGCTCTGCCCAATAACCAGATCCCTTGCAAATACCTTGGAGCCTTTATTTCGCTCAATCGCGTCTTTAATACGCTCGGTGTTAAAGCGGCGGAGGTCTCTTTTCAAGGATTTAGAGATCTGTCTATTGAGCTGCCGATATTTGCACGCCTCATCTGAAGACTGCAGGATCATCTCACGCCTCTCCTTCATAAGCTTGAGAGTAGGATCAGAGAGCTTTTTGTTTCTATCTGTACGACGGGTCTTGAAAAACTTAGACCCGACCGTATGGACAGCTTCCACGAACCCGTCATTGTATTCGTCCACTGAGCTCCCTAGGCACTCGAAACGATTCTGGAGTTCGAGCTGAAAGCTCTCGGGGTTTTGGACCTGAATCTGTGCTGGACGGAGCGTGGACTTCATCAGTCGAGACCTTTCAAGCTTAATATTAATGTTCAATGTGCCTCTTACCATGCGGTGATCGCTCCCGGTATTTACCGAATTGATCACAGAGACATCATTGAACATTTGCTTCCTGGTTGACATGATGAAGTCGATCTCATTTTTTGTTGCACCATCGGGGCTCTGCCAGGTCCACTTCCTATGTTCACGCTTTTTGAAGAAGGAGTTCATCATATAGAGGCCCTCCTTCTCCATAAAACTGGCCAGTAGGTGACCCCGGTGGTTCCGACGTCCAACTCCAAATTGCCCCACTTGCAGCTCATCCTCGTCTCGTTTGCCCAGTTTCGCGTTGAAGTCCCCCATGACAACGGTGAAGTGAGTTTTGAAACCATGCATGGCTCTGGAGATATCCTCATACATGGTCTCTACCTCGTCGTCGGGGTGTGCCGAGGTTGGGGCGTAGACCTGTATGACCTTCAGCGAATATCTTGCGGATATTCTGAGTATCAGGTACGCCACCCTGGTCGACACACTCTCGATCTTCACCACGTTGTTCACAAGGGACTTGTGGACGATAAACCCGACACCACCCTGGGACTGCCGGTCACCCTCTCGGAAATAGAGCAGGTTGCCGGATTTGAGGATTATCGAGTCCTCCCCCTCTCTTCGGACTTCAGATAACCCTATAATACTCCATCGCAACCTGCTCAATTCCTCTTCGAGTTCGGTGATCTTTTCGTCGGTCCGAAGTGTGCGCGTGTTGTATGTTGCCAGGTCCAGTCGTCGGTGTTTGTTGGGGTAGCCGGATCCCGTCCGGAGATTCTTGGCACCCCTTGCCATGCCGTAACCTCGACCGCTACCGTAGTCGAGGGTAGGCAGGCTGCCGGGCACTAGGGGCCATTTTTTATTTGTGCTATTCATGGGGGGGGGTTTGCCATAATCGCCACGCTTGGCAGGCGGGTTGGCGATCGCAGTATGGTTGTTATAAAAGCACAGAGAACGCTGCTGCCCATTCTCTGGTTTGACCCTTAGTCGCCTCTTACGACACCCACGGGAAGACATGGGATGGTGGAATTCTTTACGGCCGGCACCATACGGCACCAACTTTTGTATCTACCGGCAATCTAATTAAAATTTAGAACATAAAAGTGGCTATTGTGACTTAACTATGATAGTTAGATATATTCTCTTGCAGTCTTTTTTCTAGGTAATAATAAGTACTTTAATAATGTAGAACATAATTTTTATGTATCATCAAAATATTTCTCAGCGCACGCCACATAATGATTGTTATTGGCAAAATTTTGCTACTTTGGGTTATATTATTGCAATTTTCATAAAGATTTATATTTTTTTTAAATAAATTGTAGCCTATGATACTTAAAAACAATTTAACTTTCTAATGATGAAAGCATTTTCAAAATCGGTTTCGGACATCCAGAGATTACCCCCTACAACTTCACAAACTAACAACATTACATACTTACAAACTTTACCTCTAACTTTAAACTTAGTATAGATAACAAATAAAAATATACATTCAATTTCTTATAATAATCGACTCTAATTACGAAGAAATTTTAATCGATTTTACACATTGGTATTTCAGTTATATTCCATTTTTTCAAATTAATTAATATTATATTATGTAAACATATGAAAATATTATTTAGACCAGGGTCGATAATTTTTAAAACCAAAAAAATAATAGTAGGATGAAACCCATTAAAAAAGGAGGGGAATATTATAAAAATGAAAGGAAAAATAATTTACGGGCGATCTGAGGTCGGGAAGGGGATGGGGGTGAGTTTTTAAGGGTAAAAAACGGTTTTTCTCGATTTCCGGCAAAACTAAAAGTCCTATCGAAAAAAGTTAAATAGCAAAGTTGTAGGTAATAAAAAGATCTAAAACTTTTGTATTTACACTTTTTTCACATAACCTCAAAATTTATGTGAAAAATTCAAAAAACCAAGTTTTTGGTTTATTATTTTTATCTTTTACAAAAAAAAATCTTTTTTTACGAAATTTGGTGAAAACTTACCTTTTTATGTCCCAAATACGCTGTAATTTATTTGATTAAAAATATTTATTTTTTCACCTTATTTTTCGAAAATTCACCCGTCAAAATATCAGCTTTTTATAAAAAATTGGTATGTTTTCTGTTCGTTGAAATCTCTACTTTCCGATGGTGAAAAAAAAAATATATGTTACCATAGTAAATCTTCTCAGAAAATGCAAAAAACCAAAAAAACTCGAATTAGATTTTTTTTTTAAATTATTATAAATAATTTTGAGCTATTTATTAAAATTAACACTTTAATTACTCGAAAAACGTTAGATTACATGATACATTGATAAAAAAAAAATTGCAAATAAAAATATACTACTATAATTAACAAACAAATAAGTTAATAAAATTAATATTTAATAAGACATCTACAATATTTGGAGAAAATTGTCGAATCTTCTTTAAATTATATGCGTAGATGCCTATTTATAACTATTTTAAGATAAATTATATACCTGAGTGACCTACGAAAAATTGTAGCCCATCAAAAGGTATTTCATGGAGAAGTGGGGAAGGGGCTAGGCGGGTCTGGGTCTTACTACATACATACCTACTATTTCGTAGCAGCTGTTACAACCGTTAGCCTAACCAGTATTCGAAATACAGTACAGTATACAATATCGTTTATAAAAATACACGTGCATCCTGAGTTTCTTGAAGATAATTGTGACAAGTTTACTTTAAAAAAAAAACTTTTCGAATCTGCATAGGAAGGTAAATACTATCTCTATGTTTATGTGTATCAATCAACTCAAACATAAAAATCGTAATATTTTCTTTAAAAAATAGTATTCTTAACGTAACCTAACCTAAAGATTGAAATTAAATGATCTGCAGATATATTCAAAATATATGAAATATATATGAAAATCGGCCAAAAGTTTGTTATTAAAAATATATTTACGATATATATTTTATATATTTTTTTATAGATTTTTAATATATTTTTTATGTATTTTGAAATATATTTTTTTTTCATGGGTTTAACTAAATTTGTTTGTGCAAAATTAAGGAGATTATTTTTTTTTTATCTTGTATTAAAATATCATTTAATTTCAATCTTTAGGTTATTTTTTTTATCAATGTAACATGTAATCTAACGTTTTTCGAGTAATTAAAGTGTTAATTTTAATAAATAGTTCAAAATTATTTATAACAATTAAAAAAAAAAAATCTAATTCGAGTTTTTTCGTTTTTTTGCATTTTCTGAGAAGATTTACTATGGTAACCTATATTTTTTTTTCACCATCGGAAAGTAGAGATTTCAACGAACAGAAAACATACCAACTTTTTATAAAAAACTGATATTTTGACGGGTGAATTTTCGATTGAAAATTAGGGTGTTTTTTCGATATTAATTCAAAATAAGGTGAAAAAATAAATATTTTTGATCAAATAAATTACAGCGTATTTGGGACATAAAAAGGTAAGTTTTCACAAAATTTCGTAAAAAAAGAAATTTTTTTGTGAAAGATAAAAATAAAAAACCAAAAACTTGGTTTTTTGAATTTTTCACATACATTTTTAGGTTATGTGAAAAAAGTGTAAAAACAAAAGTTTTAGATCTTTTTATTACCTACAACTTTGCCATTTAACTTTTTTCGATAAGACTTTTAGTTTTGCCGGAAATCGAGAAAAACCGTTTTTTACCCTTAAAAACTCACCCCCATCCCCTTCCCGACCTCAGATCGCCCGTAAATTATTTTTCCTTTCATTTTTATAATATTCCCCTCCTTTTCTAATGGGTTTCATCCTACTATTATTTTTTTTCACTTTTTATTATTTTTAAAGGCTTCTACCCTGGTCTAATTAGAAATGAATGTGCTGAGTGACGAGAATGGATAAATTGATAATGAGTATATTAGAGGAAGTTTGAAAGTGGCACCAGTGACAGTAAAATTGACAGGAAACCGTTTGTCCTGGTTTGGTCATGTGATGAGGCAAGATGAAACGAGTAAAAGAGTTATGGATTTAAGTGAATGGATGTAGAGGGAGGGGATGACCAAAGAAAAGATGTATGGACTATGTGAAGAGTGATATGAAAGAAAAGGGAGTCAGTGATAGTGTGACGGGGAACAGGGTGGTAAGGAAGAAGAAAACATTTTGCACCGATCCAAAGTAACATGGGACAAGGGCAGAACGATGATGATGATGATGCAAATTAAAATATTCAATATTCACTGACGAATTAACTCTTACATAAATTCGATAAATCTGCAAATATTAATTTATTGGAACCTTTAATTCTATAAATTGTTGTACTGGCATAATAGCTTTTGTTTCAAGTGACTGTCAAAAAATAAAGACTTGACTTAAATGCCTCAGTAGCCAGGTAATTAAATTGATCGAGCAATAGCTGCGCATTTATTGCTCATTGCTGCTTCTTACGAAATAAGCTTGCGGAACTCCTTAGTAAAACAGCTTTCTTTTCGGCAGTCGGTGTCAAAAACGAAAAATATATAGGTACCACAGACACCGACCTCAGAAAAGAAAGTTAATTTTCGTTTTATAGTGTTTTGTTTTGGAAGAAGGTTTAATTTGTTAGTTAGAAAGTTTTCTAAACTACACTGATTATAGTACTATTTAAACTTAACCTCACTACGTATGAAAATGTGCCCAGAAGACTAGTCTTCAGCATTGCCTTCATTGGTTAGATTTGATTCACAGGTAGGGAAAAAGTGTTTTTGAGTTTTCTATTAGGATTTTTGTACTAATATATACTAAAGCTTTGGTTAATATGCCAACAATTATTTTTGTGTGCATATCATTTTATTTTTCCGACGGTACACATCAACAGTATAATGACGATTCTCCTTTCAAGCCATATTATTTGAGTTTGGATTTATTACAAGGGGCATTAATATAGCACTGACAGATAATATCAATATATTTCTTTTTCGTGAATGAACGAGGAAATTGGTTACATTGTATTGAATTGAAGATTGAACTTTATTGCTTTGATGAAAATTAGGATTACACAACTTATATGATCTTCCGAAGGTCGTGGAAAATAGCTGAAGGTACAGAAAAGACATTGTTTAAGCATAACAATTATGAAAAAGTTCAAAATGTATGGGATAGACGGGTGCGATGCTACTGAAAAAACCGTCGTCGTGGTGATTCTTGGGGGAGATCAATGTTCAGCAGACGACATCTTTTGACTAAATCATCATCATCATCATTTCAGCCAAAAGACGTCTACTGCTGAGCCAAGATCAAGTGTAGCCACATCGATAGGTCCCGGCTGAATGATGATGAATAAGAACTGGCACTACCAGCCTTTAACTGTTTCACTACATTGCTTGGCCTCATTTTATGATAGAACATGAATTAATTACGACTTTAGTATCAATTTTTATATTCCTGACGATGGTTTCTTTAAATATATTTTTTGTACCAAAAGCTGACACTATTGTTTTAATTGTCTTAACAAATATAAAATCTGCTTTCCTATTTTGAGCTAAGATGATTTTGCGATAATAAGAGGAAAATATGAGAATATCGATATATTTTCATAATATAAGACTAAGATTTTAGTGTCTGTCGTAGTTTAAAACTACACAATGGATTGATACCGGTTCCAATCTTTATTTAAAGTATTCCGTTTTTGGAACGGATGTTATTACAAAACAAATTATTATCATACACGCGTTGGCTGCTTTGATTGGTTTAATAAGTTTTTAACAGCCAATTTAATCGTAACGTTTGATTTATGACACGTCAATACTTTTTATTCCATGAAAGATGCGATAACATGAACAAAATACCTAATGTTACTTAAAATCGAGAAGTTTCACACTCAGTAAGAAACATCGTATTATGCGACGGTGCCAACAATCATTTGTTAGCACTCACAGATAAAATGGCGGACCACAAACAGTAAACATCTTTAAAGTAGATTTATCGTACTCATAAAATAGAGAAATAGCGGTAATACTGCCAGGGTCTTTAGTTTTACGGGTGCTTGGATATAACACAAAACAGATTTAAGTTTTTTCCTTGTTTCTTTTGGCATAACTGTAATATTTACTTGATTACTGTAATATTTATTTACGCTTGCTTATGTAAGATCTACTGTTGGCAGTTTTTTTAAGCATAAGAAGTATCTTTGTACTCAATTGCACCGTTAGCTTTTTTCTATGTGCCATGGTGTATACCTGTACATAAATTATAAAATAAATTAAATCATTTCGAATCAAATTTTGAACTACTCATTATTGCAACCGATTTCTATAAAGAAATTATCGATGCGTCAAAAAATAAGGCAAATCAAGTGAGGCGATTGTCCTTTCAGTTAGTAATATCAGCTAAAACGCGTTTGATAAATTTTTCTTTAATAATTTTAATTACAGAAATTTGGCTCAAGGTCAAGGCCAAGTTAAATGTTATAGTCGTCTGTTCCTGGCTATTTTTAAATTCAATATTGAAATACTCTAAAAAGCTGATATTATCAGTAGTTCAGTACTAAATTAAATTGCATTGAAATGAATAACATATAATTTTTTACACGAACATGATAAAAATATAGTCAGCATATTGAACGAATTCATTGGTAAAGTAACTTTGGTGGTAGAATTTTCTTTTTTGATTTAAAATCCTCTGCTACTCTTTTGCAGCTGCTTTAACACCACACTGCGAAGATCGTCGCTCCTCTTTGTCTATCTTTATTTCCATTGTTTGCCGATTTACGGTCTTCTCTCAAAAACTCGTCAACTAAATCGGTCATCGGTTATATAGTCTTTAAGGCTAACTTATATCCTTTTATGCTATTATCGACTCAAATGTCATCATTGTTCACTGTTTAAACATGGTTTCCAAAGATATTTTAAAATCAAATATTAAAAAAATAAGGTTCTTACGTTTTATATTCGGCTATCGTCAAAAATTTAATGTTTCAAACAGAACAAGCTTTTTTGTAACATATTACACCACAGTAGTGCCTTTAATTATACTTTACTTCGGTATTTTTCATGCAAAATTTTCATTTATTTATAAATTGGTTAATTCTATTGAATTTTTGTTGTATTATTTTGTTTCGTTTAAATCAAATGAAGCGTATATCTACAACTATTACAAATACTTGCACGCAATTGATTCCTTGCCTGGTTCTCAAGCGTTGTTCATCAACTTAAATCGTTTCTTTAACATTTCCTTTTTGGCAAAGTTACTAATCAGCTTAGTTAACAATATAATTTTCTGTAGTTATAATTTTGATATATGCTTTGTCAATGAGAAACTTGGATTCTTTTCAACGATTCTGATCTCTTGGACCCTAGATATCGGTAGATTCACTGGTGTTCTCATATTCTGCTTACACTATTGTCGAGTTAAGCTTGTATTGATGAAGATGGAAAAAGAATTTGGAAAAAAAACTGACAAGAGAGTGAATGTTGGCAAATTTATTCAAATATACGAGACGCTTGTTGATACTTTGGAGAACACTGACGTTTATTTGAAACCTATGGTATGTATCGTTGTGGATATTAATCTATTGTAGGTACCTTTTCAGATTTTCAGTAGAATTTTTTATATCCATTCACCTCAAACTGTCCTATAACATATTTTTTTTTCTTTTTTTTGACTTCTTCATGTCTCGTACCATCATCACCTGCAAACCTATTCATCCATATTCCATTGGACTGTCTACCCCTCCATATCTTTCCACATGTTTTTTATTACTATTTTAGAGTCATGCGTGCATGCTAAGCATTTCTGATTTATTATCGTAGCAATAAAAAAAATGCTTTTAGAGATTGCGTGAACCGACACTTTTATTTTATATCAATATCTATAACAGAAAACAGTGTTTTTTTCAAGCCATGCTTAAATGACGTAATCCTTAATAGAAGTTATACTCATTTGTTTTTGGTCATATTATTTCAGATTGCCAATTCACTGTTTAGTGCACTGTTAAGAATATTAAGCAATCTGTTTTCGGAACTTTCTAAGGTGAAGGAAAATGTAAGTAAGAGTAAACGTTTTGTAAGATTTTGAATAATATTTTATTATGATCGATGTATTGGTAATGTAATCTTAGCTATTTACATATATTTTAAATATTTTTTATTATGATCGATGTTTAGTTAAGATATCCTTAGCTATTTTCATAGATTCTGAAAATTTTAATTTTTGATCTTAACCAAATTCAAGATTTGTCTATAGGTCATTCATTTAGGTATTAATGTCATTCTATCAGCCATGGGGATGGTCGTTATGCCAAAATATAAAATATTGATTACGTTTTTTTTTTTGTAAATTTTTATTTATCGATATGCTCGCCTTTGACCTCTATCTCGCATGATGATAAGCGATGATTTGGTCTATGATGAAGCACGCTTACCTAGAAGTAGCCCACTCTTGACTTAAAGACCCCAAGGTTATATAGCTCTGCGCACAATGAAAGTATTAGCAATACGCTTTGTGCGTATGGGTGGGATATCCACGTACATGCGTACACGTGATGTGTACCGATGGCGCATTGCCGTACGTCTTGTAGTCCGATGATGGAAAGGGCTAGGCGGAATCAAATTGCAGTTCCATCGTACACTGCCCGAAATGTTACGGATAAAAAAGTTAATTCAAAAAACCCGACCGCTTATGAAGAGCACTAAAAAGACATAAACAAGAAGAAAATCATGCTGTGCAGTGAAGAATACATATTCTCGAGCTGGCTGACCGAAACTAGATATACAATAAGCCTCCCAAGCCTCAGTATAATAAAAAAATAAGCCTCTTGGCCCGTCTATCAATCGACTCAAGTGGCTGGCTTTTGGCAGATCTGTCCCAGAGGCAGTAAACCCATGCATGACCGAACATGACTGAACATTTCGATAGCATTTGACATTCCCATATATTTTTGACTTTTTAAAAAAGTCACTTTCTATCGAAAAAGTGACTCAAGCGTCGTGTGTTACTCGTGGTCCACCCGCTTAGTCCACCTAGGTGGAAATTATTTTTGCCCATGGTTCACCAGAATGTCCATATGTTTTTGTCGTAGTATTACGAAAGAATAATAATGATATTAAATGATAAAGCCAGCTTGTAAATTTTGCAATCTATATAGCTGTACCTCATTAAATGTTAGACATTTAAAAAAAATAACTCAATTAATTATAATTGAGGCTATAGGCTTGCCTTTTATTTATTTAATAACAATTGCTTGCTGTACTAACAGTTTGCAAAACAAGCAAGCCAACAACATAAATACTTACAAACTAAAGAACCGCCGCCGTCAAACATTGTTTTTTTTTACCGGACTGCCGAAGGAGGGTAATGTGTTTACCAGTCTATGTATGTTTGTTCCTATGTGGCGTTCTAGAGACCAAACGCGTTGGCCAATTTTGATGATTCTTACGTCAATCGATACGTCTTAACCTTACGAGTGTCACTGGCTGCATTAAAATTGGTAAATGGCGGTTTTTGGGCGCCCATTTTTTTACGGACGCTTCACGAACGACCTTACCCCGCTCTCCTTGGATAACGAGAACTGGCGCAAACCTATCGCATTAGATACTAATGACCGCAGGGAGGTATGGCAGAGCAAGGAGCTTCACGGACTCGCCTACCGGGTCTTACATGGTCCCGATGTAGATCTTTTAGCGTCCCTGGCTGCGATTTGATGACCTTTTCGAGGCAACCGAAAGTTTTGTCTTTGCGATTATGGACGAAGTTATGATGACGAACAACTACCGGAAATACATTGTGAAGGACGGCACGGTTGACATCTGTCGGGCATGTCTTCGGCTGCGGGAATCCATACGTCATATTATCTCTGGTTGTAATTCTTGCTATCGTAGATTATTTGCATAGACACAACCTTGTAGCTAGAATTATCCATCAACAACTTGCTTTTAAATACAATCTTGTGGAATCGGAAGTGCTAAGGCATAGTGTTGGGCAGTAGTAACGGGCGGTAGTAAGCTATAAGTATGAGCCCGACCCAGTTCTCGAAAATGGCAAGGCGTTGTATTGGGATCGGTCTATCATCACTGACAGGACTATTGTTTCCAATAAGCCTGGCATAGTGGTGATAGACCGACCGAGGTGTAGGTTATGAATACAGCGATCATTGTGCCGATAGTCGTGACGGCCAATGGCATAATAGTAAAGAGCCACGACGAACATCTGAGAAGGCTCTCGCTGGGCAGCTGGATCAAGGGCTTGATCCAGAAAGCGGTACTCCTGGACACGGCGCGTATTGTTAGGAAGTTCCTCTCTCAGGAGCCCTGACCACCGGTAGCTTCAACCCTGCTTCCAATATCGGTGGGCTACTATTTTTTTATATGTTAAATGCTTTTCCTTTTTGTATGTGTTTTATAAAAATATTTAAAAATGTAATAAATAAGAAAATATTTAAATAAAGGACATAATAAAGATATAATAAGATGACGATGAGATTTTTATCTCAAGTAGCTCCTTTTTGAACATTTTTCTTCTTCGTCGTATCGATGATTCCAGCCAAAAAATTAATTAATGAATGTTGCACAAATAATTAGTGTTCTACGAGAAAAAAATAGTTCCCGTGGTCCACCCAGGTGAGCTATGGGCAAAAATAATTGCCCATGGTACACCCAGGTGAACTATGGGCAAAAATAATTTCCCATAGTCCACCTAGGTGAACTAGGCGGGTGGACCATGGGCAATACACGTCAAGCGTATCTCAGTGACTCAAGTGACATTTTTTCTAGAAAGTGACATTTTAAGATATATGATAATATCACTAATATACACAATAATATTAATAATATCACGCGATCAATATTTTATATTTTGGAATATCAACCAACCCCATCGCTGATAGAATAACATTTTATCAGAGCCGCATTGCCATCATTGTTTGAAAAAAATCGCCCAAAATGTATATTTTATTTATTTTTGCGAACACTTTTTTACGATTATATTTTCAGGGTATGCCAGCATTGGATTATTGGTTATTTATTTTTGTTTTCCAATCCGTAATACATGTGGCCCTAAAAACCATAATATTGGATCTGATCTCAAACAACTATCAAAGTATGCGTTTTGCCTGCATTCAGAAAATTGTCGTTTGCGAGAGTAAGTGTTTCTTAATCTTCTATTGTAAAGGATGAAAACGGATATTTGATCAAATCCTTAAAGTTATTTGTCTAAAGAAAATAAGCGATTTTTATAAAATCCCTTAAATGTTTATGTACTGTTCGTTGGTAAGCGTATGAATTGAGAACGACTTTATCAATTTGTATATTTTTTTAAATATTACCTATAAAAAGTCGTCGTAATGATTTAGGTAAACAAAAATTGTAAAGGTTACCTTAAAAATTAGAACATATGAGTTAGAATTTACTTTGGATGGGAAAACGACAGTAGTGTCAGCTAGTTAGCTGAGAACTTACCAAAATATAAAGTCTTCTATCTCTGGAACAGAAAGACACCTGCGATGTTTATCTGTATATGTAGACAAATAAAATCTGGAGCACCGCAAGGAAGTGTTTTAGGTCCGGTCTTGTATCTAATAAGTATATACACTAGACTCTAGTGACTAGAGAAATTGTCAAATCTTCATAGTGTTAATATAATCTTCTTTTTCTCCAGATGAACGAGATTGTTGCGAACTGAAGAAATTGATGCTGGTTTTAGAACAACGTCCACTTCGCTATATAATTTGGCGTACTATACCACTAAATGTATATTTCTTTCTGAGTACCATCTCCTTTTCTATCATCCATATTATAGCTATAATGCAGATCAAGAATTTCTTTGTTTAAGGTCAATGATTAGATATTTTTGGTATAGGTGTTGTTTGATTGGCTTCTTCCATGGTCTCTAGATAAACTGAAATTATTTCAGCGATTGTTGATAATTCAAAAATGTATGAAACGACAAATGAATAAATCCTTAACATTGAACTTTTGACGAGTGATATTGTTGATAGAATATCAGTATGTATAGGCCTCTATATGAGAGTAAGCTTTTTTCACCTCGATTTCAATCTCTTTTTGGCTCATCATTTCTCGAAGTCATAAATAGCCGTTTATTTGCATAAAATGTGGTCCAATTCTGTCAGTGTAATGACAAATTTTATTAAACATAATCATAACTTTCATGGCATATATTACTTAACATAAGTTTGAAAATAACTATATTGATGTTTTTTATTAATATAATTTCATTTGTATTGATCTTGTTGTGATTGCACTTGTGTAACTAATGTTTGAAAATTAAAACCTTTATGAAAAGCACAGTGGTCACTAAAGTTATTTTATTGAATCCATGATCATTGCTTTTCCTTGTTTATTTTTCCTCGATAAACATGTTTATAAAGAAATCGTTGCCTATTCAGTTTGATAGATTTGTAAAAACCCTTGCACCCAACGAAATTGAGAAAATATCAGTGGGACTGTGAGTGACATGGATATTTATTTTCTTGGCCCATACGAGTAATAATCAATCTGTTTTACACCTAACCTCTATACCAATAAAGTTTAATAGTGCTTGCATTTACAGCAAAAAGTATTTGAAGGCCAGCAATTGTGAAATATTGTAAACGTCGATGTTTTTCCTATATTTTGTAAATAATTCTGCCTGGAATTGTATGTATAACAAATTTCCATTTTACATTGAAAACCTGGCAGTTCAATGTAAAATGCCAAATTTGTTATACAAATAAATTATAATTATTCCATAATTTGTTTTAAATAAATATTTGTTACATTTTGAAATATTAGTCTATAAAAAAATAAAGAATATAAAAAAAAATATAAAAAATTGCAGCCCACCATATCGGGCACAAGAGCCACCGGAGGTCAGAGTTCCAGAGAGAGGAAACTCCTAACGATACGCGCCGTGTCCAGGAGTACCGCTTTCTTTTATTGTTATTTTATCCAAAAGTTGTGCAGCCCGTCTGGCCCTGGAGAATTCCAGTTCGACTACGGACGGACTGCACGAGCTACATTTTGGGGACTGATCTTGATAGTCCCATTTAGTATTGGATCGCGCGCTCGCTTGACCTCACGATTCCAGTCACCTTCGGTCTGACTGATAGGCACTGGGAAGATGCTGCGACAAAATGAACACATGACGTCATCATCCGGCAGGCGCGTATGAGTCGTACTTTTTTCGAGTCACTCCCAAGCCCGGTAATCTCACCTTTCTTTACTTTGGGAATATGCGATTCTGGTTGTATCACTTATTATTATTATATGTTTTTAAACATTTTAGTTCCCTGGGGTCTAGGTCCTTTAAAATACGTGCCAGCGGTCAGAGCCAACTCATAAAGGCCTTGTAAATACATCTTTAAACCAAATGTGACACCAACCGTCGTTTACGGTTTATCCCTATATGCACTACGTAAGTGCACCCAACCGACAATCCCCGGGTGGTGCAGGATTATTGCAAAATATGGAGAAAAATGATATTGAGCTCTTGATTTGGGAGGCTTGGTGGACCGAGTGCCTAGAACTATAGCAGGGCTATTGGTCGCTTCCTGACTACTAGGGTGGGCCACTGATGTATGAAGATAAAAATGTTTGTTATAGATTTATTAACCCCCGACGGAAAAAGTGGGGTGTTATAAGTTTGTTTTTTTTTCATTTTTGATGTGTGTACTTGTGTGTTTTTTTTATTTGTGTGTATTTGTGTATCTGTCTGTGGCATCATAGCTCCTGAACGGATGAACTGATTTTGATTTCGTTTTTGTGTTTAAAAGGTGATTTTATCGAAAATGTTCTTAGTTACGTTTGATGAAAATCGTTTCAGTCGTTCTAAAGTTATGACCGTTTTACTGTTTGAATCGGGATGTTTTCAGAAGATATCGTATCATAATTACGATTTCAATAGATTGTTGATCGAAGTGTGTCTACTACTAGATAAATTATGTAGCATGAAATAAAAATGTGTCGGGGGTGAAATGTTTAAATTTTACTTGTTATAGTTACAAAAAGGTTCTATACCGTAAGACTATCATATTCACAAAAAAAAAATACTATTGGTTATCATCTTGAACCTCCGGATTGATCTTGAAAATCCTTTTTTTTTTAAAGAGCCTTTTGTGATAATTTACTTAGGAGTGCTGATCAAAGTTATTTTGATATATTTTACATCTAAACACGATAACATAAGATTTATTAATATCTAATCTAATACCGTTCTTGTATATATGTATATATTTATATAATCTGAATCTCGGAAACGGCTCCAACGATTTTCATGAAATTTAGTATGCAGGAGGTTTCGGGGGCGGTAAATCGATCTAACTAGGTTTAATTTTTAGTAGACGTTATTTTCTCTATTTTCACCCGAGCAGAGCTTGGTCACCCAGGTACTATCTAAAAAAGGAGAACAATAAATCTTTACCAAAAATATTATATTTTTGTGTCATTGGTAATATTATTCTCTGTAGTTTTGTTCGTTCTCTGCATAACTTGTTTTTGTTGATTACTGAAAAATGGGAACTGGTTGCTTGCAAAACTGATGAGGTTAAGACTGCTCGGTCTGATATTTCATATCTGTCACAGGTGTTGGCGATCGCAGAATGGTTTTCTTCGTAGTCACAATCAAGCTCACTGGAATCGGTGGAAGTGGAGAAATCATGCTAAATGATGTTGGAATTGTTATAGCATGTTTCTTCATATTTAAACATATATTCTTGAAGCTGCTAAGCTTCAAGTTATAAAAGTTACCACTGGACTACAACTGCTCTTCATTTATAATGATACTATGTAAATGACTGAAACCCTTTGTATAAGTTCAGATGACCCCTTTATCTTAAGAAGGGTCAATACCCTTCTTAAGATCCTTCCAGGAGGCTCTTACCTCGATAGGTAAGAACTTGTTAGGACACCAAATCAAAACCAACCTATGTATATGATCATTTCAGGAGCTCCAACCGTCAGTCATGTGGTAATAATTGAATAAATGTAATAGGATAGACGACTAAAAAAATCGGTTTAATCCGTCAGTTGGATTACCTTAAAATATTGGACACGTATTTTTTCTTTGGCCACATAAACAAAAAAGTACGACGGTACGTGCGTTGAAATAACGTGTGACGTCACGGTGTGATACACTTTATACTAACAAAGTGACGTCACAAGTCCCTACTCCTGAACTTTAATGCGCTTTATATTTGTCAATTTTTATTTGTTTGACAAAGCAATAAATACGGGTCTAATATTATTTGAAAATCTCAGTGACGGACTAAATAGAATTATAATAATTTTACCCAGGAAACATCCTCATTACAACTGTTTTGCTAAGAATCATTACGATTATAAAATTAAAATTTACCATCCAAATGTATATATGTATATACATTCTTATGGTTTCCACTACCCCCCATTTTGCTTTGTGACCGACGGGAAATAGTACACACTTTCTAGAACGATCATCATCCACTATATGAAGTTCTATTTCTATGAATAACTAATAATCTATCTCTATCGATTTATTAAGTGCTAAGTTTGTCGACGTACTCTCCACTTTTGCGCTATTTTCGTTCGACTAAGTTTAGACGGAACTTTTCCTGCCTCAGCTTCACTAGATTAATGTTCATAGATTTTATACCCGACTGTGGGTTAAAAGAAAGGGCATGTGTCTCACCAGGCAAAGATGGCAAGATGAACTAGACTACTTTATCACGAGGGTTTTGGCTAAAACACCAAGTGAGGAGTGGAAAGAGTGGAGGGAGGTCTTAATCCAGCGCAGGGACAGTATGAGACGGGCCGATCGAATATCTTCGCGAGTACTTATTGTTCCGAGACAGAAGATCGATCGAGTTAATTGTCAGTTTGTTAGCAAGTTCGTTATTTCATTAAGAGGTCCAGAGCTTGACATAGGCCTCTCCACACCGCCGCCTTTCCAACAGATCCTGTTCTTCTCTCATCCTGTGGATTCCTATGACCTTCACCAGAGTCTTTAGACAAAAATTGTAATTCAATCATTATCTACCTGTCCTTGTCGCATATTACTTGAGGTCGGCGCAACACGTCTTCTTCTTCCATACTGCCCGGTCACCCATCCCGCTATCACTGACTTCCTTTTCTTTCATATTAATCCTAACACAGTCCATCCATCATTTCTTTGGCCTTCCCACCCTCTCCAGCCATCCACATTTAATTTCATAACTCTTTTAGTAACATGCGTTTTATCCCTCCTCATCACATGACCATACCAACAAACGGTTGACTCTCAACTTTTCTGTCACTGGCGCCACCTTAAAACTTCATATAATATGTGTTTCTCATTCATTCTTCATCTAATATATGACTAATTTCTCACTTTATCCGTTCTCGTCACTAAGCACATCTATCTCAACATTCTTATCTCTGCTACATGCAATCTCCTTTCATCCATCTTTTAGACAGCCCAACGTTCATACAGTACGACAGGTCTAATCACGGACTTGTAAATTTTCCCCTTTAACTTCCGTGCGTCGCAAGTTGTTTATGTTAGTGCTATTAGCGATGGAAATTATCGAAATGCCAAAATTTAAGGGATTTATCACATAACTTTTTGATACCGCATGGCGATCCCATACATTTTGACATGTCGTCAATCACTATCACGTCGTTTTCTTTGATTGAATGAATTACTTTTCTAGAGCATCAGGTCATCGCTCCACCTTGTAGGAGGCCTTTCAGGTAGCAAGTCTTCTCCTTTTCGTGCGAGGTATGGCTACCTCTGGTGCCAGAGATAATTAAGCCGCCTCTGGAAATCCCACAGGACTCTGACTTGGCTATTTCAGGCTTACATTAACTATATAAGTCCGGGTTTAATCAAGATGTTTTCCTTCACCGTTGCCTGTAATGTCCAAGAAAAGAAAGAAAGAAAAAAAAGAAAAAAGGTACATATGAATTTGAAAAAGTCACATTGGTACTTGGCCAGATAAGAACCCACGACCTTAGCAAGTTACGAGTACATATTGATTTTAGTTTTGAAATTGGAATCTAATGTAAAGGCAATATACATACTAGTTAACTAAGTATACTTTGATGTACATCTAGCAATCATTGAGGTTTGAGTACAGATATTGTTTTAGACAGACCTTTTCATTCTTTGTTTGATTTTATAATTATCATCTTTTTGTTAGACCACTACGAACTATTTGCCAACCCAATAGAATTTCTTATGATTTTTTAACCGACTTACCAAAAAGGAGGAGGTTCTATGTTCGACTTTATGTATGTTTTTTTATTTTTTTTATGTATGTGCACCGATATCTCCGTCAATTGTGGACAGATTTTGAAAATTTTCTTTGAAAGAGTATGTTCCGAAATTAGTCCCATTTTAATTTGGTGACGATCTGATGAAGAACTTCGGAGATATATCACAGAACTCTGCAATAAATAACGGCAAATCTCTCGGGCTTGTTGCAATCGCATGTCTGTTTATTGTTTATACCATTTCATAACATAAGATCACGCCAGTATGCTCTAAGAGGGTACGCAGAAGTGTTCAGTTCACCTTGATACACTCTCATTTTACCGACTGTGTTCATCATCATCATCATCATTTCAGCCGAAAGAAGTCCACTGCTGGACATAGGCCTTCCCCAGGCGGCGACACATTGACCGAACCCGTGCATCTCGCATCCAGAGCCTTCCCGCAACCTTAACCAGGTCATCGGTCCACCTAGTGGGAGGCCTTCCAATGGTTATGTTCAGTTTCATGATATTCGGCTCATTTATTCTGGCATTATAGGTGGCTTACTTAACTACTTGCCAACTAAAAAATACTACCAACTTCCAAATAAGAAACTACAAAGCGAAAAATAAGTTTATTTTTGGAAGTCGGTGTCCATAACGTAAAAAACCGGTCAAGTGCGAGTCGGACTCGCGCACGAAGGGTTTCCGTACTTGGTAAATTGCGGTTTACGATTTATGACGTATTAAAAAAAACTACTTAGGTACAGATCTCTTTCAAACCAATTTTAGGTGGAAGTTTACATGGTAATGTACATCATTTTTTTTTTTTACTTTTATCATTCTCTTGTTTTAGAAGTTACAGGGGAGGGGGACACACATGTTACCACTTTGGAAGTGTCTCTAGCGCAAACTATTGAGTTTAGAAAAAAAATATATTAGAAACCTCAATATCACTTGTGAATACCTAACCGTAGATATCCCACACGTATGGGTTTGAGAAAAAAAAATGATTTTCAGTTAAAATGTGTGAACATCTTAATGCGGTTCACAGAATACATCTTACTAACCAAGTTTCAACAGCATAGTTCTTATAGTTTCGGAAAAAGTGGCTGTGACATACGGATGGACAGAAAGACAGACAGACATGACAAATCCATAAGGGTTCCGTTTTTGCTATTTGGCTACGGAACCCTAAAAATGGTACCTACCAAAGACACCGACTTCCAAAAATAAAGTTATTTTTCACTTTGTTGTTTCTTATTTGGAAGTCGGTAGTATTTATTTGTATAAATTTATTTTTTTAATATTTGCGGAGAGAAAATCATCAAAAGCCTGACGACTAACACTAACCGACTCCTTGATAATTCAAAAGTGAATTTAAATGGTTTAAATGAAATTTATGATTTAAATTTTAGCTTGACCTCGGCTATAACAATTCCCAATTAAATTATCACAGCAAAAAAACAAACTTAAAACCAACAACACAACTAAACGAATTTAAAAAATCTAAAACTCACAAAAAATCTGAGTACTAGAAACTTTGATTTAAAAAATAAATCTCAATGAAATTATACGTGAAAAAAGAATCTAACCACACATTTTCCCCTACATTTCTAAATCCCGCCACATAATTGCCACGGACGTCAATTGTCCCTCCCACCCTGCTCTAATTACGCCACTATACAGATCTCTGTCCGACAATCCAGGTCACTCGTAATGAGATTCAGAACTTGTCACGGAACCCTTTCATCGGTTGCATTACAAACGATGGCAAATGGGAGGGAGAAGATATTCTCATAAACTTTGCGATATATGCGTAATTGGTTTGAAGATGATTAACTTGCTAAAGAGAATTGTGTTATCAAGTTTCTGGGTTTGTAGGTCAAATAGGCGACTGTCTCACCATTCTGGTTTTCAGCTCCATCAGGGCAGACTCTCCGGGTAGACTGCTAGGCATTGATTAATGGATGACATTAAGATAACGTATTTAACTTTAAAAATGTCGTGAGGATTTTTTTTATTATGAATGTGGATAGGTATATGTCAGAGAAAGACAAGATCCAAGATAACAATGGAAATATGTGTAAAAGATGATAATTTTGGTTTCAGAAGAGAAGACTTCTGAATTTCGATTAGTAGAGAAATTGAAGAAGAAGAAGACGTTGCACCGAATCCAAAAATATTGGGCTTGGATTATGTCGGAATACTCAGACTCCTGCAGGGAATTCAAATCCTTGGCTATAGATATGCCAATGAAAGTATCACTAAAATGTCTGTCAATCGTCGTTCTGTTGTCTAAATAACTTTATTTTTGGAAGTCGGTGTCTTTGGTAGGTACCATTTTTTTTCGTTACGGACACCGACATCCAAAAAGAAAGTTATTTTTTACTTTTTAGAGTTTTTATTTGGAAGTCAGTAGTATTTTTTAACAAAAGCTTTTTTTTTACATTTTCACGTTTTTGATGTAAATATCATAAAACTTGAACATAACCGGTGAAATGAGAATGTACGAAGGTGAACTGTACACATCTGCGTACCGCTTTAGAGCGTACTGACTTGATGTTATGTTATGAAATGGTAAAAAATAAATAAACAATAAACAGATTTGCGATTGCAGCAATTCCGAGAGATTTGCTGACATTGTCCTTGTCATTTATTGAAGAGTTCTGTTGTATATATCACCGAAGTTCTTCATCAGATCTTCAACAAGTTAAAATGGGATCAATTTGGAAACATACTCTTAAAAAAAAGAATTTTCATAATCCACAATTTACGGAGAAATTGGTGATATGTTCACAAAAGAAAAACAAAAAAAAGTCGAACATAGAACCTCCTCTTTTTGGAACGTCGGTTAAAAATGGTACGCGGTTTTGCGAAATGACATTGAGCAATTACAACCCGAAACAGGAGGGGGGGGGGGTGCCCATAATCTCTTAGAGTAAGTTTATTTTGAGTGAGTGTAAGGGACAGATGTATATGACTTGTATAGGCTAAACTGCGCGACGATGTTCAAACCGTGACCATTGCATCGTTGCTGATTTCATTCATAAAATATGATGTGGTAAGGGTTGAAATAAGTTTCGACAGACACATTATCCTAAGTGCCTATAGTCCTTGAACAAAATCTTCAAACATCTCAGCTACACATTCTAAGGCAGGCTGCTAGGCATGTTCATGATTTTGTGTATTCAGCACATACCTGCGAGCTTGTAAGTACCAGTAGTGCACTTACTACTGAGCGCTAGGAGTTTTAGTCAAAACACACGATTAGAATATCAAATTCTTCAAAATGTCTGCTTAGACTGCTGCTGCAGCTTACATAAATAAGTATACCTCTTGTACTAAAAAGGGTTTTCTGAAAAGCTTGTTTGTGTTTGGACATGTCAGATAAAAAATACCGGCCAAGTGCGAGTCTGAATCGCGCACGGAGGTTTCCGTACAAACAAACAGCTACATTCACCAAATAACTTTGCCATTCAAAAACTGTGGTCCCCATACAAGAATATACAATTTTCATACTTTACCAAGTACAAAAAAAAAAACCTTTCATGGTTTTATTTTTCCACTTTGTCGGCGTGATTAATATGTATATCCTTGCTAAATTATAGCTTTCTAGTACTAAGTGTCTCTGAGCTAAGCTGCAGACAGACGGACGGACAGACGGACATGGTGAAACTATAAGGGTTCCTTGGAACCCCTAAAAATCGCAGACATGTGACATGCAAACTGCACTAAGCCAATGTGTGTATCAGAAATTACTTTATTCTTGCATATACTATATCAAATATGCCACACACGCTCTATAGTTGTCAATCTTTCATTTCTGAGAATTTGCCGCATTGCATTGCATTCTGCAATTCTTAGGTTTAAAGACATTTATTTCCCATAAGAACTTATAAACTATAACAGTTCACTTATAATGAGATAGAGAGTTATTTATTCTAAATAATAATATAATATTTGCCTCCGGGGCCTGGCGACGTTACAGGGTACATACAAGTTTTTTTAGTTTACTCTTAAATATGTTAATATTATCACACCTCTTTATATCCTCCGGTAGAGCATTGAATAGCTGTGCTCCCACCACTAATACTGTTTTTTTGCCATAATAAGTCCGTGCACATGCAGTTGCTAGTTGGAATTTGTTTTTACTTCTTGTGTTGTATGTTATTGTTCTTTTATGCAGTTGTATGTTTGATTGTACGGAATTCGTGGTGATTTTTTTATGAGAATGCAGGTGTAATATGTGTAAAGTTGGTTTAGATTTAACAGGTTAACTTTTTCGTATAATTTTTTTGTTGGATATAGATAGTTGTAGTGAAATAATACTTTAATAATTTTGTTTTGTGTTCTTTGTATTGGGTTTAGATTAGATTTAACGGCACACTTCGATAAGGTATTCTTCATTTAGAATTCCCAATAATGGGTACCGCAACTACGTGCCATGTCCACGTTAAACCTTTGGTCTAGACTGATATTCGTAGACCTTTGATAGTCGTTTCTAATAATCTGAAATCACGAAAGACTGACTACCAGACTTAGCAAAGGGTAGGATAGGATAGGATTGATGGACCTCTTTTCCGTACTTAGACTCCCATTTCATCGGTTGTGCGAGCAGGCCTTCTCTCTTTGAGAGGGAATGGGCCTTAATCCACGGCGCGGGCCCAGTGCAGGTTGGTGGATGTCATATGTCTTCGGATTTTTGGTTCTAAGACATGCCGGTTTCCTCACGATGCTCTCCTTTACCGTTTTGAGAGCAGTAGTTATGAAATAATTTACACAATATAAAACGCCTGCCTGGGTCCGAACCCACCACCTACTTGTACTTGTAAGTCGCGGCCGTTACCACTGGGCCACCCACAGAACATTTTTACTCTAGCGAGGGGCCACCACTGCTCTTCCCAAGAGGTATATTATATTGGTATTCAGTCTAACTGGAAGCTGACCCCACAAATTTTGTAAAAGGCAAGCTGGCAAGGCAGATCATGATGAATTGATAACGAACCTGTACAAGTTTACAAAAATGTTATCCAAGCGTCAACCAAGTCGAAACACTACTGTTTTTTTATTTGTATGTCACATAATATTTCTCGTCTGTTTTAAAACTATATTTTTAGTAAAAATCCAATTGCCATATTTTTTATGCAAATAAATTAATCCCGCTCGCATTTGACCGCGTATTCAGTTTCATGTATATGCAAGTTTATCCTAGTTGCATTAATATTTGCATTGTAGTGAATATGCAGATCTTTTAAGCTTCCTACATAGCTGCCTAGTGCGACCAGTTTCTGTAATGTAGGAAGGAGCTTATATGCTGAATTTTATTATTAATTCTTTAGAAGGATAGCTAAAATCTTTCTCTTTTGAAATATTTGCAGAAATACTTAAACTCACGCCTTTTTTAAAGGGGGTAGACAGAAAGTGAAGTTCGCCATGTAGCAATTAATCATCACCCTTCAGAGCAAAGGTAGCCCAGAAACATCGGTCTAGACCGATGTTTGCCGCCTAGATTTATAAAGGCATTAGGGGACGTAGATTCGGAACTAGGCAGAGGCCAGCACTGCTCTCAAAACGGAGTTTGAAACTGGCATATCCTAAAACCAAAAACTCGAAGACATGTAACATTACCAATGCACAATACGCCCACGCGCGATCACAGTTCACTTTCTCTGCTTTATTGCTCCCTCCTGTATCTCAGCAGTGAGTAAGTAGTTCAATAATATCTCAATTTTATCCCATCAAAGCGGAAAACACACTGCCATAGCTGAGCATTGAAAATGTATTTTATGGTAGTTACTAATTTCCCGGACGAGCTCCTTTTTAAGGGGATTTTCTAAAGCCTTACATCTTTCGATTGACAATGAGTATATGCTTACGTCATCATGCTTGTGAGGATAACGTCACAACATTGTTACATCATAAGAAAGATTAACGAGCGGTTTTATATTAAATAAAAATAATGCTACAGTTGTGTCATAGAGTTAACCCCTTGTATAACAGGTAGTGGTAGTACTGATCTAACATAGAACATAGGCCTTGTGTAGAATAAGAGGTCAGTTTATACTGGGCATCTGTCTTATGACTATGTCATACTGCTTTAAAAAAGGTGCATAAAAATATAATTAACAAGAGATCAGAAACGATTGGTAGAAAAGAAAAACGGGCTTTACTAAGTAGTTAAAAATCATGACACTGTGAATTATATTTCCGTCCATTTGCTTTGAATATTTTGCGGAGGCGAATATGGCACTTTTTCGCCCAGCATTTCTGCATTTATAAATACAAATATCCCTGACAACCCAAGTGCCGAATAACATAGAACCATGTGTGCAACCTTTGTTTTCCAAGAATATGAAGCTTTACCACGACCTCACGTGGCTTTACAACCCGTTCCTTAACAAAGAGAGGTCCTGTTTACTAGCGAAGTGAACATAACAGCGAGCTTATGTTATGTTAATACATATTCACCTATAAACCCAACTTCGTGGAATTCAGTCATACCGTTTAGCATATAGTTATAAAGTTACAAACATACACAACTTGTACAGTTGTATATGTTTGTAACTAGTAGTATGTTTGTGCTCAAGCTGGGTGTTCTAAACCATTCGTCGAGTTCCTCTTGAACAAATCTAGCGCTTTCTAGTTCCTGGTCGGTTGAAGTTTTAAATAATTCCACTAAAGTGGTAGAGGAAATATGAATATGGAATGCTCGTATTTCCATATTACAAAATATTCTGATGCATTGCACTGTTTGGGGCTTGGGTTTGTCAAAGTTTGGTAGGTAAATTTGCAAACATAATAATAATATAATAAATCAGAAACGAAAATATGTATTAGGTCATTACATATGAAATTGGCGTTTTGTAAGGGAGGAACATAAAGTCGTTTTTATTTAATATTATATATTTATTTAATCAATGTGCATATATAGCAAATATATATGGTAAATACAATTGCTATCTATGCATTTTTGCCATCTCATAGGTAGTTCATTGATCCCTTTACTAAAAAGATGTATTCGCTTTCTATGTTTTCGGCTACGTATACCGTACCATTCTGATAATTACTTAAATCTTTGCAAGAAATTTCATATGCAACCACTTATAAATCGTCGTCGACTAGCAGATTGCACCTTTCTTTTGAAAATTATTTCTAACGAGATTGATTGTCTTGATTTCCTGCATAAACTGCGCTTCAATGTCCCCAGGAGATCGGTTATATTTAATCCGCCTATCTCCATTCCTTTTTCTTAGTCTAACTACAGGCAAAATTCATACATGGTGCGAGCGAGTAAGGACTTTAATATTCTTTGTAAAGAGTTCTCATTTGACCCATTTACCACTAAAACCTATTCGGCACGCACTCGGCTGAATGCTGACTTTTTTAAAGGTGTTTAATTCTTATTGTTCTTTATTTAATCATATAAATCGTGCTTGTTAGTAATCCTAAGTTTTCTACACTTTTTCTATTTCTATCCGTGAGAACCTGTAATTGGCTCTATTTTTTATTATTTATTTATTATTAAAATTACTCTCTGCACTTACAGTGTTAACCAAAACGTACAGAGAGTCAATAATTACATTATTTAGACATCACAGAAACATAAAAAAAATATAAAAATTAAACAGACAATTCCCTAACTAAGACATTAAAATGCATAAATAATTAAAAAAAATATAATTTAAAAATAGCTTTTCAATAATCAAATGATACTCAATATTAATATAAGTTATAATCATCGTTCATTAATTTACCAATAATCATTTAATAATATAATCGATCAATTCATTTATGTGCTAAAACAATCTTTGCATTTGATCAAAAATAAACGTATATTCGAGTGGAATATGTCCACATCCGGATGTTGAGCAGTCAGTGTATTAAGCAATGATACCGCCTGATTAGTAGCGGCATATTGAGCAGTACGTGTCCGGACTCTGGGAGCCGCGAGTAGAGGGCGCGAGCGTAGTCGCGTGTACTGAGCCGGCGCTGACAGTCCAAAGCGCGACAAAGTCGCAAGTGTCAATTTTGCCGTTAAGCAGCAAAAAATAATGCAAAAGGAGCGCACATTTACGTCTTAGCTCGAGGGTATCAATACCCACCATTCCTGAGACGAACAGAGATGGATACAAGTATGGGTAATACCCATACATTTTCTTGTAAAGGTACCGGCAGAACTTACGCTGTACCCGCTCCAATAGGAGATTGTACTTTGTCTCGTGTGGATCCCATACAATCGAATTGAACTCAAGCCTACTGCGAACAAATGCGAAGTACAAGGCAACAATTGGATGTTTGTTGGTAAACCGAGCCGACTGCCTCATGACGCATGACGAACCCGAGAGATTTGTGCGCTCGCTGACACAAAGCAGATATGTGATCATTAAAAGTCAGCTCGGTGTCCAACAGTACACCAAGATCCCGAATATTTGTGACGCGCTCCAGCGGGGTGCCCGACAAACTGTACGTGTACACATGCGGCGAGCGACAGCGAGAGAATGTAATGGTCTTACACTTTGATTTATTAAATTCCAAGCGGTTGCGGTTGCTCCAGGCTACCACATTGTTGATGTCCCGCTGAAGAGCATCACAATCAGCCACAGTCCCCACGCCCATGTATATTTTGAGATCATCAGCAAACATGAGGCACTCTGCCGTCCGAATGACCTCCGGCAAGTCATTGACCATGACAAGGAATTGGGTTGGGCCAAAAGTGCTTCCCTGACTCACTCCAGACTGGGTTATATACATGTCAGACCGGATACCAGATAACCGGCGAGTTGAACATATTGCCTACGATTAGCAAAGTAGCTACAAAACAATTTTAATAGTTTAGGTGTAAATCCTATGGCCGAGAACTTACTTAATAGCACGTCATTATGCACACGGTCAAAAGCTTTTTAAAAATCAAATTATGCTGCATCTACCTGCCTATTCCTATCCATTTCAGTGACAGCATAATCCACAAGATTGACTAGATTGGTTGCAGTTGACCTACCGGCTCTGAACCCATGCTGACACTCGCTCAGTAGCGGTCTGATCTGTCCGGTTATGTGTCGGTTCAAGATAGTCTCGAACAACTTGCCGAAGGCCGACAGGACTGCAATAGGCCTGTAGTTTGAAATGTGAGACCTTGAGCCATCCTTGTGTATGGGAGTCACACGAGAAAGTTTCCAAAGCGCTGGATAAGAAGCGCTTTCGATAGCAAGATTAAAAATAAAAACTAAAGGTACCATAAAAGCCGTTATGCAGTCCTTCACAATAAACGGAGGGATGCCATCTGGTCCAGTTGATGACTGAGGTTTTAAGCGCTTGACGCTTGACAGCTAGCAGCAGATCTTTACTGCTTATGCTGTCCAGCGCAATACGAGATGATGATACAGAACGCTCCCCTCGCTCAGCGACTTCGTGAGATAGCAAGGGCTTGTCTGGCAAAAATACAGACTTAAAATAGTTTGCGAAAGCATTTACAGCGTCTATACCAGTCACAATTTTGTCCTCATATTCATACTCCGGACAGCCTTGTCTGGATGAGCGCTGTTCCTTAACAAAAGACCAGAATCTTTTCGGGTCCCTCCTTATATCCATCTCTGCTCGCTTGATGTAGCTATCGTAAGCAAGCTTTATTAAAGTTTTAACCTGTTGCCTATAAAATTTGAACATAGTTATGTAGTACATGAGTACTACTATTTAACATTTCCCTAGATTTTTTTAGATATATGTATCTATGTCTCATATACAATTGCTATCCATCTGTAATTATAGTTGTTGTAGTAAATAAATAAATTAAAAAACCATCCGGACGGAAATCAATAAAATCTTTGAAGGCGCTTTGGATTGCCCCATCGTAGTTGAATTTTTTCCCTTGCAAGAAGTTATCCAAATTTCGAAAAAAATGGTAATCTGTTGGAGCAATGTCCGGAGAGTACGGTGGATGTCTTAGAAATTCCAATTGAAGCTCCTTTAATTTGGTAGCCGTCTCTTGTGCAGTGTGCGGTCTAGCGTTGTCCTAAAGCAGCAGTGGCCTAGAGGGATTAACCTCGGCTGTTTAGCAGCTAGCTTTCCCATCATAGTTTGCAGTTGCTGACAATAGACATCCGCCGTAATCGTCTGGCCAGATTTAAGAAAGCTGTAGAAAGCTGTAGAAAGCTGTAGAAAGCTGTAGTGAACTACGACAGAAACGGACCGAACAAAGTTCGGTCTGATTCTGTCGTAGAAAAATTCTTCAGAAAAATTGACACAAAATTTTTTTTTGATTCAATTTTCTTTTGGGGCAGGATTTGGCTGGTTCGTCAGCGTTCAGTCATTACGATGAGCGTTTCCGATAATTGTACAGGATCCACTTTTCATCACAGATAATGATGATTCGATTTAAAAGCCCTTCATTATTGTGCCAGTTGAGTAATGTAACGCAACAGTCGAAGTCCGTTTGTCGGTTTGCTGCACTCAATTCATGAGGTACCCACCTTTCAATCTTTTTCACCTTCCCAATTTACTTCAAGTGGATTAAAACCAGTTTTATCACATCCACAGCCTGCAGCTAACTCAGACGTTTTTTGCGATGGATCCGCTTCCACAAAAGCCTTCAATTCTTCATTATCCACTATGGTCTCTTGCGGTCCACGGGGCCTTTTTCTGCAGGTCGAAATTTCCAGAACGAAAACGTTGGAAGCAAAAACGCACTGTGTTTTCTTTTGCGACACCGTCGCCATACACATTATTAATCCTTCGAGCCGTTTCTGCAGCACTGGTGCCACGATGGAACTCGTACTCGTAAATAACGCGATATTTCAAGTTTTCCATTCTGTAAACTGACTGGCGCAAAGAAAAAAACAAAAGAGGAAAAAACAAATCAACTACGGTTTTCCAAACACAAAAACATGAGTAAATAGTCGTATAAATTTAAAATTGGAATTCCAAATCAAAGAGGAGATATTTGAGATCATAGTGGCCAGTACGACAAAACGCCAATTTCGTAGGTAAGGAAACCTACCTACCTAATAAACTGCCGAGCAATGAAAAAGTTCCACAAAATGCCGACAAGCACATTAATTTAATTTTTTCACATTAAATTTAAAATTTGAACACAATATTTACCTTTTTAGTTGGTAATATTCTGATGCGCTGTTAAATGTACTTCAATATTGCAGACGGCGTCACTAAGCTAGCCTTTCCGTTTAGGAGTAATTTGGTGCTGTGTCACTGGAACTTTTTCATTTCTCGTTAGTGTAGGTTAGGTTAGGTTAAAACGGGCTGGTTTCCGCAACTCCACGACTAAGCGCGTATTTTGCGTACGGGTGGGACTTAACCTTCCACTAGCTACCTCACTCGATCCATCCCAACTCCTCGAGGAAGGCCAGCAGCGCCTTCGTGTTGCTGACTACCTCCTGTACGGTACCTGGTTCACCGAGGTATTTGGCCCTGTAACCGGCGATTACTGGGCAGCTTAGAAGCAGGTGCGCTGCTGTCTCGTCTTCCTCCATGCATGCTTTGCACAGTGGACTGTCCGTGATCCCTAAGACAAAGAGGTGCTTATTAAAAGTCCCGTGGCCACTCGTTAGTGTATTAACCTAAATTAAAATCCAACAATCACAATCGCTTCTAGCGATAAGGTCTCCCATTGTGTCACACTGTGTAATGTTTTCGTCGTCTATACTTTCTGTGACTTATATGGTGTACATAATAAAGACTATTCTATTCTATTCTATCACAAAAACGTCAGATTCATTACATTATATTTTCTGACTAAAATGAATTATCTTTTTATAGGAACATACCAAACAGGAAACTCTAAAATTATCTACACTAATATTATAAAGAGAAATGAAATAAAGAGCTTTGGTTGTTTGTAAGTTTGTTTGTAATGGATACACTCAAAACTACTTAACCGATTTTAATTATTACATTATTGCCAGTGTGTGTTGCCATTGATGACTTATGGGACCGAAACGTGGTCGCTCATAATGATGTTCACACCGCATTTACAGTACCGTTATAACGGATCCGTCGCTACTGGGGCTAAATGTTCACAGCACATTATTTATTAATGTACACACAGAAAATACATACAGAAAACACATCATGACAAAGGAGTACAGACAGTAGTTAGACAGTGTGACACCAACTTTTAAACAAAACGGGTCTGTATTTTAATACTGCGGTGTGTGTGATCTCGCTCATACAAATGCCTACGCCATTGTCGATTAAAAACGTATATGATAAAGTGGACCTGTAAAACGGACTGCTGTATATTTTGTCGGATCGGTATTTTTTATTAGATCTGGAATACTGTTATGTCATTGTGTGTGAACTCGCTCATACAATTACATACGTCAGGGCCGTTAAAAAGTATAATATAAAGCGGACCTGTAAAACGGACCTCTGTGTGAAAGAGCACTTACATTCTATCAACGAAAACGTCGCGATAGCGATTGGTATTAATAACGTAGCTTTCTATTGGTGAAAGAATGTTTTAAATCGGTCCAGTAGTTTCGGAGCCTATTCGGTACAAACAAAAAAATCTTTCCTCTTTATAATATTGGTATAGATAGGCTTGCGATTGACCACTATCTCAGCTGATAGTAAGCGATGATGTGGTCGACGATGAAGCACTAGCTTGCCTAGTAAAAACCTATTCACTCTTGCCTTAATTACCCCTAGATTGTAGCTATCGGTAAGCACAGACTCCAGCATGCTATTCCACTCCTTAGCTGTACTCATAACAAAAGTGTCCCTAAAATGTTTTGTGCGTATGGGTGGGATATTCACCATGTACCGGTGACGCATCGCCGTACGTCTAGTAGTCCGATGATGGAACGGGCTGGGTGGAATTAGATCATGCAATTCCATCGCGCACTCCACTAAATATAACCGATAAAACACCGACAAGCTGGCAATTCGGCGACGATTTTCAAGGCTCTGGAGCTTTGACTTGTCCAATGCCTCATTGCCGATGAGTCTCTTGGCCCGCTTTTCGAACGACTCTAGTGCATCAAGCTGGTACTTGGCAGATCCGTCCCAGAGATGAGAACAGTACTCCATGCATGTACGAACTTGTGTTTGATACAAGTTGAGCAGCTGTTCTGGCGTGAAGTACCTTCTCATCTTCAAAATAGATGAATAGTCAATCGAACGGTACGAAATAAAAAATAACAGTTTCTGTGCTGTAACCAACTTATTGCTTCTACTTTCACATCACTGCATAATAACCCACCTATTTATAGAAAATCAATAGAGAAAGGACACCCGATATTCTGGCCATTGTTAACCGTAGCTATTACTCCTTATGTCAGCTTAATTCATGAACAATAGACTACTAATTATAACCAAAAGGCTTTGTCCGTGTACTAGTAGTGATGTGGTGTCTCGAAAAGTATCGATCTTGTGTTTTAAATAAACATTTGATTTATTTAATGGGATCGGAATATAAGTGAATATCGATATATAATTAAAACTGAAGATTTTATGGATATAAAACCGCTTTAAAACATATCTCAAACATTTAGTTATTTCCTTCTGGAACAGTCGGATGAAAATTGCTCGTGAGTGATTGTTGTTAAGCATAATTTTAAGTACCTAGGCGACCGCGCTCTGCTCGGATGAAAATAGAGAAAACGATGTTTTTTAAAAATCGATTTATCGCCCCCAAAACTCCTACATACTAAATTTCATGAAAATCGTTGGAGCCGTTTCCAAGATTTTAAATATTGACAAGAATTCATCGTTTAAAAGTATTCGAGTCACAATAAAAACAGCTTTTTTAGCACTGATGTCATAAGGACATTGGCAATATGGAGTTGCCGGACATAAATTACCGAAACTAACTAAAGAATCTATTGCTTTAAAATAAATTTCAATTTATTAGGTATCGATAATATTTAATAAAATATCAATGAGTGAGCTCATCGATACATTATTGCAATGCCTACGACTTAATAATAGATTTTTAATTACTCTGTTGCTTATAGCAACAGTAAAGGTCAGGGATGGTTCATATTGTTGAAGGACTGTTTAAAATCTACATAGTTGCATGCAAACGAACTGTGGCCACGAATCGCTTGCAAGATTCATTTTTAGGGTTCCGTACCTCAAAAGGTAAAAAAAGGAACCCTTATAAGATCACTTTCTTGTCCGTCTGTTTGCCCGTGTGTCACCACCGATTTTCTCAGGAACAGGTGGATCTAGCATGTTAAAATTTATACCAGATACTGAGATCTATTAGTCCCTATAAGGTGTTTAAAAATCAAGGTTCTGAGTCAACACGATAAAAGATCAGGGCAAATATAGATTTTCGCAAAAACTTGTAAGTACCAAAATTTACCTTAATTTTCAAATTTTACAGCACAAATAAAGGCAAAATTCCAAAAAATATTTTTAATATAAATAACCATCCTAGGTACAGAACCCGTCGTGCGAGAGTTCGACTCGCCCTTGGCCGGTTTTTATGGATATCAAAGTCATCAAAAATAGTTGTTTCATTTAGACAGGACCGAAAACTCATCATTACAGTAATTGGGTTTTCTATTAATTGGGTTGTTCTAAAGGTCAAGCTCCAGGCGCTTCGTGTAACATTTTTAAGCTAGGGCCTAGAGACTATCTGTCAGCGATAACGATTGTCCACTATTAATCAACAGTGATAATTATGGTCTATAGTGATAAGTAATGTTATGAGAAAAAACATAACTTACATAACACAACGCATGTATTATCTGAAGGGATAGAAACTCAAAGGGTAACCCCCGACAGCGCTCCAAGGAGAAATGGAAGGATTTAAAATTTTCTAAGATGTTTAAAAAATTTTTTTTTTTTTTTTCTCTTATTTTTATTTATAAAAAGAACTTCCAAATCAATAATAGTTGTATATTTTTGTATTAATTAAACTTATAATAAATAAAACTATATGAATTACACCACTTCTGCATTTATGATATTTTGGCCAAATTAAAAGGTTAAACCCGAAGGGTCCAAACGGAACCCTATTGTTGTCACTCACGTGTCTGTCTGTCCGTTGTCTGCCACACAGGTAGGTAAACGATTGGTGATACATTCTTCAAATTGTCACAGTATAAGCATCTTGGTGACCTAAAGCCATACAAATTGACAAAAAAATGTATTAAATGTTTTAACCTTGAAACATTTATAAATATTTTTTTATATGTAGTAATAACAATTACATCAGAGAAATGCAGTCAGTGCCAGATAAGGGCTACGGGATAATACGCCGGTAGCCCTTGTCTGGCACTCTCTACTTTACTCTGATGTAAATCTTGTTCACGTTGTAACTCTTGTTTTAGCTGTTCACTCTTAGTGCATTTAATTTTGTTATGTAAAAGATCACATCTTTTACAAGAATCACTGATAGGTGCATAGAAACGGAAGTTTTAAAAGATTCATTCAATTTTTTACTAAACGTAAAAGATGATAAAGGTTTGAGTACACTTTATTTATAGAGAGAATAAATTCGTCCAAGGCTTAGTTAGATCTGTAATATAAATATCCTTTTTTCACTTTTATGTCTGGTGTCAATAATGAGATTCATATGCAGGAAACTTGCCAATGTTTTTTTTTTAATTCTTCTTACTACTAAACTCTTCTTACTAAACATGAAAGCATAAAGGTTCGAGTACACTTTATTTATAGAGAGAATAAATTCGTCCAAGGCTTAGTTAGATCTGTAATATAAATATCCTTTTTTCACTTTTATGGCTGGTGTTAATAATGAGATTCATATGCAGGAAACTTGCCAATGTTTTTTTTTAAATTCTTCTATCTTATTATCTGGTGTTTTGTTTACAGAACTTTGTTGACCTCTCTAATTAATAAGTGGTTCATTACGTGTCCATCAGAAACTTGAACTTTTTATTCACAAAATTACAACGTGACAAGTTTGCTTATAATTTTCAGTCAATCAGACTATATTTTTAAACTACCTGAAGTAACACGCGTAGTAGTGCGCGTAGTAGTGCGTGGTAGTGCGTATGGACTCAGAAGATGATATTACTTCAGATAATTAAAAAAAAAGAATATTAAAATAATCTAAACTACTAAATACTACTACTACTACTACTAATACTAGATTTTTTTAATTTTAAATAAATTCAATAAACGTCTTCTCTCAATTTTACCGTTTTACAGTTGACACTGACGAATGATGATAGTACTCTCTATTAAGAGCAAAACTGGTGTAAGCTGAATACACCACTATTGCACTATGGCAAAACAGGTTTGTCTTTGACTCCGTACTAACATCATTAGCGAGGAGTGAGGTTATTAGCTTAAAAGTGATGTAAGCCATAATTTGTGTTGATTACAGTTTTGATGTAAAGTAGTTTAGGTGTCTTACTCCACTATTGTATTTGAAGTTAATAATGTTAGGTATGTAGTTTACATCAAAACTGTAATCAACACAAATTATGGCTTACATCACTTTTACGCTAATAACCTCACTCCACTCTCAACACAACGCATGTATTTCCTGAAGGGATAGAAACTCAAACTCAAATAATTTATTTTAATTACACATCATCAGCCTATTAATTTTCCCACTGCTGGGACACAGGTCTCCTCTCTGTGAGAGGGAATGGGGCGTAATCCACCACGCGGGCCCAGTGCGGGTTGGTGGATGTCACATGTCTTCGAATTTTTGGTTCTAGGACACGTCGGTTTCCTCACGATGTTTACCTTCACCGTTTTGAGAGCAGTGGTGATGAAATAATTAACACAAAGTAAAACGCCTGCCTGGGCTCGAACCCACGACCTACAACTTGTAAGTCGCGGCCGATACCACTGGGCCACCACTGCTCTTGTACTTTTGAATTCTCAAGCAAAGGATGAAGCTAGTTGGACATTCGCAAGCGTTAGTAGGTCTCTATGGAGAAGAACGTGCAAAAAACTCCACGAACACTCTTTTCCATCAGTAAAATTTAATAGACAGAGGTTTACCAAAATTACACCCGTATTCTGTTTAAATTCCGTCGTGTAATTGGGAGCGAACCTAATATGGCTATCATCCGGACAAACCCAGGCTTCTGAGAAATTCCAGTTCGGCGTCGTGTGTGAATTGTTAAAAATCTTTTTACGGTCATCGATACATACTTAGATGTATTGCTTTCGACAACTTGATCAACGAGGCATTTATCAATTACTAGTAGTTTGTCGTTCGAAAAATCATGTAAAATTTTCGCAAAGCGATCATAATTTTGAACTTTAGTACAATCAATAAATATTGATACATTTTTTCTATTTTATTCTTTTTTATTTTCAATTCCACAGCACTATTCCCAAACCACTGCAACTCCTGAAAGCCAGACTCTACAGTGTTGACCACCAGAAAAACGCCGAGGCAATGAAGCTCGACGAAGTCCCGCAGAATGAATTTAACTGTCTTGGATCCCGCAACGAAATTAATCAGAAAATAATAACGGATGAAATACAAAAAAAAACGATTTCCCTCCATATCAAGCAGGTGATACAACAAACAAGGCCATATTGATACATGTAATAGAATTTCACTTCGTCTAAGCTCTTTAGTTGCTTTTATACCCACGCCAAAGTAGTTCTCAAAATGCTAGGCCGTTGATTACTCCTTCACAAAACCTATCCTTACTTCAGCTACATATATTATAAAACAGTTTTTACCCTAGCGGCATCAGCAGGCTCTAATGAATTAAGTTTGAGCTTGCTACCAAAACTTTGGAGCATAAACCTTGTCGAGGGGTAAAAATTTATACACATTTTAAATAGTCTGTTGACAACTTAACGCGTTTGTTTCATCCCAGGAGGGTTTTTGGAGATAAAACCCTTTTAGGGGAGCTTTAATTTTGACTTTCAAACAAACTAAATTAGTCTAGGAAAATGTTCATGGTTTACAGTCTTGTCTAGATTTTTGGTAATCTTAATCTTTTCGGAATTTAATCTCATCTTAAAAAAAAGAATTCGTCTTTTAAAACGAATAGAGGTAAAATTGTTTATAATGTTTGTGGACCTTTCAATGCATATATTTATTTGATTCAAAATCGATGGAGAAAAATGTGCAGACGAAAAATAAAGTTCTCTGAAATAGTTTGGTTTTTTTTTAAATCAATTCGGTAGTTTTAGAAAAATAAAAATCAAACAGTTTCAGAGGATTTTATTTTTCATCTGAACGTTTTGTTAAAAATGTTGTATTGTCTTAAGTTTTCCGTGTGTCATTACTTTCCAGAATGTGATCGTTATTAGGGACACTATCGGATCGTGTAATACACAGTGTATTTTTTTTCAAAATCAACATGTTCGATTCCTGGCTAAGAATATTGAGTTTCAAAAATCCCAGAGTTAAGTCAACGTCTTGTTATTACACAGGTACGCATCCAGTGAGCAGCAGGATGTCGCCGACTAGATGTTCGATCTCAGACTTGAAGAGCGCGGATGCAGTTTTAGTTTTCATCAAAACGGCCCCGAGAATCCTTTCAGTGTTTATGGCTTTTCCCCATAGTTTCGCATCTGGTCCACTTAAAAAACTCACTCTGTATACGATAATTTAATATATTTTTCAACATTCCCGTGACTTAAATTTATATGTGATGAATGCCTTAGTAAATCAGAACAATATATTAATACATTCTACTATATTTCGTTTGTGTACGCCATGGGTGTGGTTTCCATACTAAGATGCCCAATGATCTTTATGGGCTGACCGCGGCAACCGGAGCTTGTCGCTGGACCCTGCCATTATGTCATTATCATTTGTCTAACCCTCTTTCAACTATATTAGGGGTTGCTTCCCAGTGTTACCAGATGCAGCTGAGTACTAGTATTTTATTTGGAGCGACTGACTAATATCTGACCTCTACGACGTCGACCACATGTCGTCGTCGTACGACATATCTTGCAATTTCGTGCGTGAATTCGCCAAATATTAACAGGTGTATGTGATAATAAATGGGCACGGGGAAACAGACTACAGACGGTCAAAAATGGCTTTACTACTATTTACACTCGAGTCTCTCTAAAAAACTTATCAGCCTAAGTAGAAATAATCTAAAAAAAATATCGGGCTACACCCTCCTAAACAAACATCTTTTCAAAATAGACGCCACAGACAGCCCACTTTGCAGGAGCTTTGAATGCGAGGCCGTGGCATCTCAACGCGAAGTGATCCTCGGAAAAGCAAGGTTGCTCCGTTAAGCCTGTGAAGCCCCCAGGAAGCCCAAATGCGGAGTCTACGGAAACGGGATTCCCAGCCACTACCATTACAACGCTCCTTAAGATCGGTATACTAGTTAGTTTAGCTTATGGGGCATACCCCGCACAAAACGTTCACATTTTCGGATTTAATAGTGGCAAAAGGCAATCGTAGAAATAGAGAAGTTTTATATCATGAAGCGTCTTGCACTGTACAACGCCTTAGGTTTGTAACTGGTATGTTATGCATGGACTAAAATAAATAAATTAAAAGATCGACCTCAAAACAGCACTTACTATAACTACCTATCTATAAATACAAACAATTTCACCTATTTATAAATTTTAGTTTCCTTTTATATTTATTTTTATGAACTTAATGCACAAAGGTACAACGGCGGACTTAATGCCTTAGGCAGGTGGATTGTTTAAACTGTGGAATGCAAAACAGTAAAACAAATAATAATAGGTTGTTTAAATACACATACATATATATTTTATACTAGCTGTGCCCGCGGCTTCGCTCCCGTCAACTGCCTATGCTACCTAACTTACCTTCCTACCTACCCTACTTACCGTCCTGCCTACTCTACCAATCTCCCAATTTTTTTTCTAGGGTCATTCTTTCGCAGAAAATCATTTAGAAAATGATTTCAAATGCACAAGCCATCTATCGGATATTAAGTTCAACTGTTCTATCTGAACTTTTAAAAGAGTGAACCGATTGCGATGAAACAAAAACTAAGTAATACTTCAAGTTACGCACAATTTTTATGTTTAAAATTATCTATATTGGTTTCGTACATTTTACGTGATGCATGCACAAATAAACAAGCAAACAGACAAAAATGCTGGAAATGGGTTTTGTTGATTACCCTTTAATACCCTAGCTATTTTTTTTTGGAAATATTTCCATGTACAAAAACGACGTTTCTACATTATGTATTGATAATTATAATACATACCTATGTAAATATATATATTAATAAAGTAATGAAAAGAAATTATCGAGATGGCCCTGCTCCCCGCTGAAAGTAAAACCACAATATTTCTGGATTTAGCTTGTACGACCATGCAACACATATTCATAGAAGCTTACCGTTAGACTTACAGCTTAGGTGCACAGTCTCAAACATTAGACGTTTGAGGGTACTATACTTCATAAAAGATAGCTTGATCTCTGCGACAGCTGACAGAATCAATACAGTAACTATTGAACATGACATGCTAACATTAACGTATACGTCAGTTAGACATATGTCGCAGAGATCAAGCTATCTTTTATGAAGTATAGTTTGATTCATTTGAAATCCTAAAATATTGCATCTTAAAAGGCCAAATACAGACGATGGCTTTCAGTCCGGAACCAAATTCAATATGTGGCTGACTAATATTTGTTATTTACTTATTGCATGTTCGCTTTGAAATTATGCCTTTTTTTCTAAAAAAACAGATCGATTTTACTATAATTGAACAGCACATCTTATTGTAGACCCATTTTTTAGGACAACGTTACAAATGGACCCATTAGAACAAACAATGGACAACACAAAACAAAAAACAATAACTAAACATCAACCACAATAAAATATTATAAATCAATTCTTTCTTTATTTTCTTTATTCTAGACTTTAGTCGGACCTGTGATTCCAACTACTCACCGTAATGAATCTAAAGCCTGAAGCACTAAAACTGTTTAATCTTGTTGTGTTTAGCATTCTAACGTACAAACAAGACAGTTCCTGAGAACTCTGTAGCTACCAAATCTGTAGATATAACATTTCCTGGGCATTCGATATAAGCCAAGCTTTATAACTGGTTTTGAATTATTCAGCTTAATTCTGTTTAGAGTGATTTACTAGAATGTACAAACATTCTACAGGAAAAGGTGAATACGGGTATTCAGCTGGATCCAGTTAGTTTGGAAGCCGACCTCAATATATGTAGTTGATAAAAGGCTTGATATATTGATTGATTTTTCTTAGACTGTAAAATATAATTATGACATACTAACGTACGTATACGTACTACAACGTTGGATCGGGTTCGGGATAAATAAAGAACAAGTTCACAGTTGTTAATTACTTTTAATGACCAAAGACGAACTATGTTACAATAAATTAAAGGTAGTGGTGGTTGGTATCAGTTGGCTGGTCTGATTTTGGTTATAATTAATTCAAATAATCAATAACTCCGACTGCTTAAGAAGCGAAATAAAAAGACGTAGGTAAACAAGAAGAAAATCATGCTGTGCAGTCGAAGGATACATATTCGGAAACTGACTGACCAAAACCAGATGTATTCTCAACCAACTAACCAGGATTATACCATAATATATACACGCTGGTTTTAGTACTAGACGTCTGACCATTCTGAAGAACATCACCAATAAGTTCAGTAGACGTCCTTCTAGGGCGTGCCCTCCCGACGTTTCCATGAAGTCATAAAATAAATTATATTTTATCTTTCATCTTTGTTGACAAATAAGTACCTAAGTAAATTATAAGCCCAGTGCCAAAAATAATAAACATCAAAAATTCGAAGACCAGAAAAGAATATCAATTTCAATATCTTGTTGATACTTTAACGACATCGGAAAACTTAAAAAGTATAATTAATATAGAGCTTCTAACTAAGAACCCTTCGCCAAGTTCTGTTTTTTCTTGTTTCATAAAATTTTTAATTTCGCTTTTGTCAGCTTTTGAAGAATGGTGAAAGTTTTACGTAGTGAAAGAGTTGCTTGTTTTTAAGATTTTTTGTTATGAAGTACTAAATTATGTGGACAAGGTCCTTTGCAGCCTTAAACGGCATTTTTTACCTTAAAATTACAAGTTCTTTTTGTTACTTATGGTAAAAAGTTTGTTGGTTATGGTGTCATATTTATATAGTAAATGTGAAATATTTTTGGTAATTGATAGTGAGCAATAATAGATATGTTAAAAGTAACATTTAATTTTAGAATAAGAGATCACGAGTGGAGGAAGGCAAGGGCGTTTCTTGGCCTTCCTTTACTCTCCGACTTTATGAGATAATAGTTGAAACATGAAGGTGAGGTCAAAGAAATTGGAATAAAATAAAATCTTTAAACAAAAAAAAAAAGAGATCACAGCTAGAAATTAGGAGATTAATGAGACGACGGCTTATAGAAATATGTGAAAGAAGCACAATACTATTATTTATTTAAATTGGGATATAATGACTATCCCAATTTATTTGTATTCTTTTTTGATATACATGTATGTATATCAAAAACATTTGACGATCACTCACTCTGTTCGACTGAACTGCACTGCAATCAGTACATCTTAATTTACACTATATTGAAGGAAACGCATAAGCGCGAGTAAACTAAACTCTTTAAGCAATCTAGTGCTGCAAGTTTTAATAGGTTGATTAGACAACATAAATATTTTAGCGCTGCAGCGAACTTTAGTTCTAACTCGCATTTTTTTCATGTGGATAGTACAGAAAGATGGGATTATAGATGATGATCAAAATGATGGAAACAGGAGAAGATACTAAAAGTGAACAATTAAAAGCATTCAAACTAATCAAAGTTTAAACTCACCGTCTTTTAACAAGATTGATAATTAAATATCTTCATAACTTTATCGCTGACATTTATTTTCACAATCCCTGACAGTGACAATTCAAATTTAAAAACAGATTTAGAATCTTTGACACTTCTTTTAAAAAAAGCTCTGACCTTTCAAAATAAAACCGTCAACTCCTTACAGCGGGGATAAATTGTAGAAACTCAACGAGGATATTTCGAACACTCGTGACGTTTGAATAAAAGGCAAGAATGAAACGAACGGTGCAGTTAAACAGACACCCATTAAAGATGCCACGCCTTGAGGCTGTGGTACAAGGAATGAAAGAAAATACTTATCCACTATAGTGTTATTACAAATAGGAAAAAAATATTATTTATACCATTCCACCTCTAAAAAGCTTATTTTATTCACTGAAAATAGTGAATAAAAAGCAATTTGGAACACACCAATGTATTCGATCTCCATCTCAATGCTATATAACCTTCTTGCGCAAAAAATACTCGATACAAACTTCTTGTGCAGAGAATATTCGAATTGCAAACTGTTTGTTCGATTTTAATTTTGAGTTTGTTTATATTTAGGATTTTAATAATGATCTTGATTTTAGTCTAGGAAATTTATTGAATACTTATTTGGATTATAATTCTAATATTAATTGCAATGGTTTTAATTAATTATAATAATGTAACGTAACGGAGGTGGTCACTGGCCCCTGAAACACAGATGCTGTTACCTAGCTCAGGCGTCAGGGTTTCACATTTTTTGTAAATTTTAAAGGTAATAAACCATTTATTACTCGAAATATTCCTTGTGCTTTTCGCTTAAATCTTTCTTTTTCTCGTAGTCATTGTATAAAATATAGTATTCAACTCTTGAATAAAACGTTGCTCAGCATTCTAAAACTGATCTGATGATAAAGCCGAAAGGAAGGCACTGGAACTTCGAAATAAAACAAAGTATCCTGGGTATCTACCAAAACTAAAAAGAGATAAATAAAAATCTTTTTAACAAAAAAACTAACCGACTAGGACTTCCAAAACAAGCACTACAAAGCGAAAAATAACTTTCTTTCCCAGAGTCGGTGTCGAAAAACGGAAAACAATAGGTACCAAATATACTGACTTCGGAAAAGAAAGTTATTTTTCGTCTTATAGTGTTTTGTTTTGGACGTCTGTTTGATGGTACCATTTTCATCAGTACCATTTATTTATTTATTCATAAGTATTTGCTTCATCATAGTCGGTTAACTATTCGATATATCTAATATTCGACAAGAGTCGTTGAAAAGATTGAACAAATACTAATCATTCAGATTATTTAAATACTGAGCAATATTTTTTAATTCAAACCTTCAGAATATACTTCTGTTCAATAATACTCTTTCTCTTTAATCCTTACACCACTCACCAATAAGTAATAACTCAATGTCAGCTCCAAAAATATTTCGCCAATTTCGAGTTCTTAAGATTTTGAAATTCTCATTATAAATTCTTTTGTTTCCAGTTTATTCAGAGGAATTGAAGTTTTGATAGCCAGGCGGCATACATTTGTTACATTCGCAATATCAATGACTGGAAAATACTGGATCTTTCTTCTTCCTTATACATTTTAATAAGGATTGAAGATTGGGCATAGCATATTTCTTGCAGAATGGATAGTTGGTGGGGCCGAAAGTTCCCTCCCCTAGACCTCCTCTAGGCCTATGACCTGATTAAGCTTGCGTAAATCCGCAGGATGTGAGACGATCAGTACCAACTTACGTGACAACAGTTGCGGTAGGCCATTGTCAACCAGTAGGCGTTTTTTAGCTGATGATGAATGATTGGGTTATTGTAATAAACAAAAAAACGGCTACTTAAAAAAATCCAGACACGGTTTAGCAAATGCTTAGCAAATTCTTTGTTTATTTATTTAAACAAGTTAAACAGCACAGACCTTTTTTATAAATAAGGCCCATTATAAATATATATTATTAGAATTAAAGACAACACTGCTAATTAGTGTTTTTCTTTTTTGTAGTATTACAAGCGACAAACATAAGAAAAGTAATACATAACTTAACAGTCATGTAAGAGCGGGTGTACTCAGGGTTCTCAAATGATAATGATCAGACATCTTGTAAAACACTTTTTATTACTCACACCAATAGTAAGTCACACAACTTAATTTTATAAGTGCACAGTTCAAAATACAATTGAATTCTGAGTTCTTTAGACTAGAACCAGCCTATTTATATGTTTAAACAAATAACAAGACGTCAGACAGCAACAACTACCGGTGATATTCGTTTATCAATTAATTTTAGATTTACTTTTGTAAAGATACAGTAATTGTGTACAATATTCGATTAATAATTAATAACACTTTTTACAAATATTCTGAATGGATTTGGCTACCAATTATTTTATTTGAATGAACTAACAGTCAGTGATCTACCTTCTATTTTTGATTTTTAAAATATTACTAAATAAAAACAAATCTTTACATTAACAATACTTAATTCGTGTTTCCGCCGAGTCATCCGCCTGTTTGACGTTTGATTTCGTCTGTGGTACCATTTTCATTTACCAGCGCTATCAGTCATGTTAAATTATGGTTTACTTTTCTTATGTTGGTCTTGCCAGCATTCTCTTCCTATGTATACATTTTGTATTTGTATTGTATTTTTGTTTGTATATATCTTTACATCTCTCTGGCGTATCCACATTTTGTCAGTTAGTAATAGTAATAGGGAATGACCCAGTTAACACCAATCAGGCAAACCGGACTGATCCCGGTTGCTGCTGAGAATTTTATGATGGAAAAATCCACTGGCTTTTGCCCGTAACTCAACCAAACGCATGAATGTAGGAGAAAACCAATTTATTTTATAGTGAAAAGTGTCAGTGAATATATGAGTAGCGGGGCCAGATATTATGCTTGCAATAAGTTTATTTTGTTTCGTTATCACACAAATCCAATATTTACATTGTAATCTCAATGAGAAAAGATAAAAGTTACATATGAATTGGTCGATAGCTAGCTTATCTCCACCGGATTTGTTACAACAAACTTAAATGTACAGAAATACCACTTGATAAGAATGGCAGTCAGTCGTCCTCATATATATTTAATTGCATGCCCATGTTATTTTTTGTAGCGCATGTTGAATCATCGGTAGCTTATGTTTTCTAAGTCGTTGAAATACGAGTAGCTATAATTATGGAACTAGTAAAAATAGAGAGCCCATAACACTCTGTGAGTCATTGCGCAGTAGCAAACTCATGTTGCAGCGGGGTTAAGGGGTACTGCGCAGCGAAAGCAAACTCCAATGACGTTATTAAGTTTGAATCAAACTATCTTCTTCGTCGGTACACTCTTGGCAATGCGGTCGTGGTCATCATGTTGCCATCCAGAGCGTCTTCTTATCAGTGTCTCTCAGCGTCTAGGTCTCATCTGCGTATAGAAATATGGGGAACACAAGTGCCCGTATGAGCCGGGTTTTCGTGGTTTTGGTGACATTGTTATTCCTCCATATTTTCTTTAGCCTATCCATGGCAGACCTGGCCATAGTCATGCGTCGCTTGATCTCGTCTCCGAAACCACCGTGGTTTGATATTGTTACGACCTGGGGTTCTGGGATAAATTATTTAAACAGCAGACTTAAATTAATCACACTTTTGTACAAAAACACTTCTTCGCACTATTTTCGCTTTGATCGCTTCGGTATCGCTTCCAAATCGAAACTGACTCACGACGAACCCGATCGCTCTTTATATAGCACGGAAGATGTATCTAGAACGTTCGATACTGTTCTAGATACGCCGAGAATCTTCCAGAACAATCGGCTTTCGAGCTCATTGTTCCCGAAGCGACGAGAAACGTCCAGATAAAATTCCATTTGACACGAGCTTTCGAGAAGATTAGTTCCGCTATTCGATACTAGATGGCGCTACTTGTTACTACTAGTTCTTCCTCTCGTCACTAGATGGCGTTGCCCTATATTGTAACAATATTAAAACGCCCAGGTAAACTATACGGTCATAATAATTGTGCTGCTTAGTTTAGCTGCGCTGAAAACCTTAACGATACCAGTAAAAATTTATTTTTCTTACAAAGTAAACCTTCTTTACATTCCTCCTCTTTGTTTACAAAACTATTGATAAAAAAATCAGAGAGAAAATAAGTAGATACCTAATTTCGACAGACTATCACCGGCCTCGGTGGCGCAGTAGGCAGCGCGTAAGTCTCATAATCTTAAGGTCGTGAGTTCGATCCTCACCCGGGGCAAATCTTTTGGAGTATTCTGATTTTTCATATCCAATACGAAAGCGTTTGAGAATGAGGCAAATAGATTATAGATTATTTAGTTGCTTTTTATAATATAATCTACCATTGCTTGTGTGAGCTACTAAAAAAGTTGGATATCTGTAATCTTATTCTCGTGTCACAATGTTCGTTCCCGTACGCCTCCGAAACGGCTTGACCGATTCTCATGAAATTTTGTGAGCATATTGAGTAGGTCTGAGAATCGGCTAACATCTATTTTTCATACCCCTAAGTGTGTAGGGTAGGGTAGGTAGGGTAGGTAGGGTAGGTAGGGTAGGGTAGGGTAGGGTAGGTAGGGTAGGTAGGGTAGGTAGGGTAGGTAGGGTAGGTAGGGTAGGTAGGGTAGGTAGGGTAGGTAGGGTAGGTAGGGTAGGGTTGTTAGGGTAGGGTAGGTAGGGTAGATGAATGTTTGGTGTTTTTATGGCAAAACAAAGTTTGCCGGGTCAGCTAGTCTTTAGAATAAAATTGATGTTCGACTGTTTCTTGCAAAAACTGTAAACTGTCAAAACTCAACTATTTTGGTCAGTGGGTTGTCTTTGTTTGTAGCCTATTACTTTTTTATACGATATAAAGTTTTGGGATTTGTCCTAAAAGCACCAGTAATATATTTAACATGGGTACTATGGGTAGTTGCATTATTTATGTTTTGTTCATATACCGTACACTTGGAATAATTAAGAAAAAATAAATTGCAAACTTGCTATTCTACCTGATTACAGGCATGACTGCATTTTATTCAAATAATTTATTTAAACAAAACATCACTAATAACCATAATAATTAATAACACTCGTAAGTAATATCACCAAGCATTTAGCAACAACGTCAAACTATATATTACACTCACAAAACATATGGGCGAATTTTGTTTTTAATTCACCCTCTATTTTTGTAATTTTACCAAAACTTACTTGAAAGAAAAAATAAAAAAACACTACAAAGCGAAAAATAACTTTTTATCCGAAATCGGTGTCTTTGGTACCTAATGTTTTTCTTTTTTAGACACCGACTTCGGAAAAAAAAGTTATTTTTCGCTTGGTAGTGTTTTGCTTTCAAACTAAGTTTTATTTTTTTGTTATTAAGTTTTTTATTTATTAGTTTTTAAAGGTACATAATAGTAAGCTACCTATAATGCCCACAGTGGTGCCACAATAGATAATTCGAATAACATGTAACTTGAACATAACCGGTGGAATGAGAGTATACCAGGGTGAACTGAACACATCTACGTACCCATTTAGAGCATACTGGCGTGATGGTATTTTATGAAACGGTAACAATAACAATAAACAGACATGCGATGCAGCAATCCCGACATTTATTGAAGAGTTCTGTTGTATATCTCCAGACAGACAGACAGACAGACTGCGGAGTCTTAGTAATATGGTCCCGTTTTTACCCTTTGGGTACGGAACCCTTAAAAAGGTACTTAGTAAAAAGTTCTGATGAAACAAACATAACAAAAATATAGTCGAATTGATAACCTCCTCCTTTTTGGGAAGTCGGTTAAAAACCAGCCAAGTGTGAGTCGAACTAGCGCTAGTCCGACTCGCACTTGGCCGGTTTTTTATTTATTCTTTCATCGAAGTTTCAGAAAAACAGAATAAAATAAATATTTAAGTAGGGTTCCGTACCATTATCGCAAAAAACGGCAAAACCATCACGTTTGTTGTATGGGTGCTTGAGTGTGATGTGTCTTTAGACACAGCCTATTGATTCTACACACATCTTAAGCATCTTCCCGATAGCGCGACGCAATTTAAATTGGTCGATAGGCGATATTGGTTGGATATTGCATACACGTGCAAATTGCTTGAATTGAAACGCATTGCGTCAATATAAAGGTAATCGCAATTCAAATCGCACATCCGTGTGACATGAATTGAATCGCGTTGAGCCATCAGGAAGATCGGTTTTGTGATCCGTAGTTAACCCAACCAATGGTTTAGTAATGCTATATTTTTATGGGTTCGTTTATTTGTGACTGTACTTTACACTGTGATGGTACATAAGTACACACACTTTTGTTTATTTAAGGGTGAGGGCAAACGAACGTAAGGTTTTGAGTCGCGTAAAATTTACGCTGCATTCAGTTTCATACTAAAGTCCTATTAGTGCCACATGGCGACGCAAAATGAGTTGTCTGCTGACTCACGCCCTTATTTCAACCGAATTGCGCTCGAGGTGCGGGAGTGGAGCAAGGCAAGCGCCTACGCCCCGACGTCTAACCGAATTTCAGTTGTGCGTAAATACAGCGACTCATTTTACGTGACTCACTAAATTACGTTCGTTTGGCCTCGCCTTTAAAGATGCTGTAGGTATATTCTGAAGAACCATCAACGGCCTCGGTGGCGCAGTAGGCAGCGCGTAAGTCTCATAATCTTAAGGTCGTGAGTTCGATCCTCACCCGGGGCATATCTTTTTTGTATAGTTACACTTAAGTTGAATGTTACTTGCATGACATTAAACATCTATTGGTCTAAATGATGGTTGATGTTTTTTTGACAATTTATAGAGAATTGTTTCCAAAAGTGGTTAACAGTTTAATTCCTCAATTTTACATACTATTCGTTCATCGTCAATAGGTGTTTTAGGGTCAGGAATGTCAGGATTCACGCATAGCATTATTGTATCAAGATACAAAGTTTTGTAAAATGTTTTGAGTATTTTCAACTGAAATGAGATTTGAGCATCTGTGACATTAATGATAAAAAAATAGGCCAGTTTCTAGAATTTCGTTTACAACCTCAGGCCGGATAGGACTGAGTTAACAATACATCAATTTTCTTGGCTTCATGCCAGAATCCACTTTCTTTAAAATAATTATTATAGATTTTTACCTAACATAAAGATAACTAGGTAATAAATCAATTGTTTTTGGATGAATATTATTTATTTAGCCTCGAGGAGAGAGAAATCGCGTTTTGTTCAAGAAATTTAGGAGCGTATTTGCAGACAATTGAATCATTTTTACTCTTTTATATGGTATCCTTCACTATTTGTTTAAAAAAATGTTTTTTACAAAGCATTTAATCAAAATAAAAAGTTGTTTCTACTCAGAATATTGATTTATTTATTCCACCTCTATCTATCACCAGCCTCAGTAGCGCTGTAGTCAGTGCGTAAATGTCCGTGCCAGTGACGTGGATGGACTGTGCCCCGTCAGGGGCTCAAACGGTCTGTCCACGTCCCGTGCACGTCCTGGGCACGGCCATGATATGTCTGGATAGACCTTAAGTCTCATAATCTTAAGGTCGTAAGTTCGATCCTCACCCTATTTTGGAGAAAATGTATAGAGAAACTTTAATACAACTTCTACGTGTTCAAATAGGTTAATCGAAAAAAAAAACAATTTCTTTTTATTTAATCTGACTTTAGAATACATGGTTCACAAGAAAGAAGACAAGTGACATTCTATCAAAGAAAACGTCGATATGGCGAATGGTAAAATGTCATAAATGTAAGGGATTGCCAAGTGATATCGATATGTAATGTGATCAATCTCTTACATTTTGGCATTTTGACAATCACCATCGCTGATATAACACTTTGTCTAGAGTCTCCAATTCTCCAACTAGGATTCGAACCAGACAAAGCTACTCCTCAACGATCAAATATAACAGTTACAAAATTGTATATAGGTTTAGTTGAGGGTCAAAAGTGCAGTCACAATCTACCAAAACAGCAGCGGTAATTTTTTTAGGCAATGTATTTCAACTTTTGACGGTTAGTGTATATCTATACTCCTATACTATATTACTTTGTAATATTATAAAGAGGAAAGATTTATATTTATGTATGTAACTAATGAACTTGAAAACTACTGGACTGATTTCAAAAAATCTTTCAACGTTGGGAACACTATCCCTTGGTGACATATGCTACTTTTTATCCCTGTATTCCTACGGGAATGGGAACTACGCGGTTGAAACCGCGAGGCGTCCGCTAGTCTATACTTTAATTTCAATACAACATAATATTAAATCAGTTGTGGATAATTTAACTGCTTCTACAAAAACTAGCCATTTGAGTTTTGGGAGAGTAAGACTGAACTTTTGACCCTTGACTGTACGTATTCAATTAAAATGATCGCTTGTTCTAAAAAGTCTATCATTAAAACTTCTTTTGGTAAATGATTTTTTTACTACTATTATTATCTTACATACTACCCTCTAAAAAAACAATCCATCTAGATTTCATCTCAAACAAATTGCCAGAAACATCTGTCCGTTTAACCCTAAAAATAATGGCCGTCATTTCTTCTCGTTACAAATAAATAAAAACAGTGAAATCGTATCAATTCTCGGGGGCATAAATTTCAATACGACGCTCAATACATTTCATTTGGCTCAAACGATTTGCGCAGTCAGCAGGATGCCGTAATAAAATTGGAAATAGGAAGATTTTCGGTGACGATTTCCTTGTATGTTTGTTTGGACGTATACCCACCGAAGGGTTGAGCCTTGGGCTCTTGATCGGAACGCATATGCGGTATGTGAAGTCAGACATATTCTAATGAAAAACGTCTAGAATAAAGTTTTGTTCCATGATACTATATGCGAATTATGTGTCCGGCACGGCAAACTACACGTTCTGATCAAGGGACCAAAGCTGTAGGCAGAGTTGTAATGATAGTGTATCCACGTCTTGGCTGTTTAATTTCCATGGAAACGAGCATCTAGACTTTGGGCACAGAATAAATAAAAGTACAAGCTTTGGGCCTCTATTGTTTGTTTGTAATTTCAAATGGACGCAAAATTAAGTGTCTGTGTATGGGTGTTTTTATGTTTGTTACTTCTTCACGCTCAAACGGCTGGACGGATCTGGGTAAATTTGGCACAGAGATAGATTATAGTCTAAAATAGCACATAGGTTACTTGTTATCCCGGGTAATGTCTCCTTGAGATGATACAAAACTTTTCACGCCGGCGAAGCCGCCAGCAGAAACTAGTTTATGTATAGAATACAATTTTATTGGTTGATTTTTAAAGTCTGCAATTATTGAAATAAATTGACTACCTATCTACTCTTAAAATATCAGCAAGTTTCAAAATTTGATAATCTATACATCTAGGTAATTTTCCTATCTAACAAAATCTATGTACTTATTTATTTATTTAAATTATACTTTATTGTAAAACTCGTAATAAATTGTGTACAACAAAATCAGACAGCCTTCAATTGTCACCTAGACTCATTAACAGAATTCAAAAAGTTTATTCCATTTTAATGTGTCTACCACACGCGACCTTTGTAAATCTACGCTTATATCTCATATGATAGATTTTGACTGATCATTTAGGTATATTTGTAGTAAACCTAATAATTTGATACAATTCATCATTATTTTGTCATCACCCCAACTTTTTAGAGAATGTCGGCGCAAATAATTTTGATTTTGAAAACAGATCGTCCAATGTCTTTTCTTGAGCTGCAGATACCCCTCAGCAGATGATTTTAAAATGAGAATCACGTCTAAGCGGCTAGATGTTATTTAAAAAAAAACAAATATGTTACATAAGGCCTTTCTAAATAATTTGATAGAGGAAAATTATGAATTTTATTCGTATAACACGGTGTAATTAATTTGTAAAGTTATGTCTAACAATGATTAAAAAACCGGGCAAGTGCGAGTCGGACTCGCGCACGAAGGGTTCCGAACCATTATCGCAAAAAACGAAAAAAAAACACGTTTCTTACATGGGAGCCCCACTTAAATATTTATTTTATTCTGTTTTTAGTATTTGTTGTTATAGCGGCAACGGAAATACATCATCTGTGAAAATTTCAACTGTTTAGCTACCACGGTTCATGAGATACAGCCTGGTGACAGACAGACAGACAGACCGACAGACGGACCGCGAAGTCTCAGTAATAGGGCCCCGTTTTTACCCTTTGGGTACGGAACCCTAAAAACGACAATGGCACCAAAACCGCCGGGCGTATTTTAGAAAATTATCTATCTACATTTTAATCTGAGGCTTTTCTACAAAAGTCTTAGAATAATAAGGAAAGTACTAAAAAACTACTGAATTTTTGCGTCGTGCGTCGGTCGCGCGGCCGCGGGTTTGAAATTTTAAGTCATCGCCTTAATCTTTCCTTCTCCAAATCTATACTAATATTATAAAGAGGAAAGATTTTTTTGTTTGTTTGTTTGTTTGTTTGTACCGAATAGGCTCCGAAACTACTGAACCGATTTAAAAAATTCTTTCACCAATAGAAAGCTACGTTATTCCTGAGTAACATAGGCTATTTTTTAATCCCGAAAACGTGTCCTGTGGGGTGGCCCACGGGAGCGAAGCCGCGGGCAACTGCTCGTCTTCTATATTATTCTATCAAATGCCAAATGTATGTAAGCACATCCTTCAGAACGGCTGCAACTATTTGGGTAATTCTTTTTTTGTTGTGTTTGTAATTGTCTGAATAAACTTTGTTTGGAAGAAAAAAAGTTTCATTTTATTCAGTAGTATTGGATGATTTAATTTGATAGTTTCTTGAAGACTTTTAATAAGTCTTTTTATAACCGGTAAGAAAAGCCTTTTCAATCACAAGTAAAGCCAAGCAAAAAACTAGTATCCAAAAAAAAAAAGGACAGCAATATATATTTTTATCACTAAAACTGGCATAATAAGTCTTGTTTTGCCCGCTCACAATTTGTGTTCCGCATTCGAATTTGCATGGAAAACGATAATTCGAGATTTGTGATTCCATTGCGCGATTTCAACTGTGCCTCGATAACTATATATGAAGATACATTGCAATGGACTATTAAGCCAGCGATAGTCACGAGCGCGGAAAATGTTGTAATAAAACATTGCTTTGCGAAAATTGGTATATTTTGATTTAGGATTATTGAACAACATGAGAGATGAAACAAAATGTCCTGGTATGTGAAAAACGAGCTGAAACATGGAATATACGGGGTTTGTCTGGTTATTGATAATACAAACTTTTAAAGAATACAATACTCATTGATATGAACTATCCTTGAAACAATAATCAAGGGTCGGTTTGTAAATTGAGTATTTGAAATTAAGTACTTGAATTGAAGTTAAATGGGAGATACGGTGACAATCGATGGACAATTAACACCACAAAATGGAAAGAACCGCATGGCGTGAGAAGAAGAGGTCGCCCGGGCGCCTGGTGGCAGGACGAGATTGTATCCAAAGCAAAAAGAGACTGGATAACCACTGCTAAATATAGGGAAATATTGAATTCTTTGGAGGAGACTTTTACCCTAAGGGGATCCACATGCATGAGTAGTAGATTTATAATGGTTACTTAGTAATATAATTATTAAATTAATTAATTATATCTAATTATTGTGTAATCAAATAAAGCTATTTTAATATTTTTATTATTTATTATAATTGTAAACCCCGCTTTAATGCCAAAGTTTCTCAGGTTTTCAGGCTACTACTCAACTTCGAATACTTAATTCATAACCCAAAAGTATAAGACACGTAAAGTGAAACTTTAATCTTAATTTCACAGAAAGAAATGACATGAAAGGATAAAAATATATACGCGATTAATTGAGAACCTCCTCCATTTTTTAAATGGGTGAAAACGTCAAAAAAATTAAATACACATCGACACATCGATATTTATTGTAACCACAACCTTACATTTTCGCCACCCCCAAACGATTTCGACAAAATTTGCCCTAATTCAGGCAATTACCTGAACACGTAATGCTAGCTTGGTCGCAATTTGGCGACGTCCACATAACTGCAAATGTTATCTACATTAGTGACAGCATCGGAGCTGTGAAATTGCAAATGCGTTGGTGTCTAATCGTACTCATTTCCGTGGTTACGTTTCACACGTCATGCTCCAAGTACTGACATCAAGCTAAATAGTATAGTTACTTCTACCATGTGGGTAGCTAGATAATGTTTTTTAAAATGGAACTGTTGAATTGTAGCTTCTCAAAAGCGTACTTACATCTTCTCATTCTATATTGCTGAAGATCGTGTCCGTCCTGAAAAGCTTTAACGGATTCATTGACGAGCTGCTCCTAGGTTTCTCTGTCTTCGGCTCTTCTCAGAGCAGTAGTAATTCGTGATGCTCCACATACTTTAGTAATGACAACAGACTTTAAGCCTTGTTACGTACGTTGGGGAACGTTAACTCGATAGAACTAGTAATCGATAAATTATGAGCGCGACAGTTCACTACCTCGATGCATCAAAATCTCGAATAACTAGAAGCTCTAATCATCGGCAGCGCGAAGAATACCTTCCTTGGCCTTCTTGTAACATCATTTCTCGACCGACCATCTTTTTATTTTATTTTTATTTATTTAAGGAAAAACAAACAGTAGCACAATAAAAAACAGTCATACTATCTTAAATATTTCATTTATACAATTATGCTACTCACTACGTTATCCACAGATTACTATTTAAAGTATTTAAAACTAGCTAGTAACACAGATACAATACACAACGGTTCGGTCTGTATTTTTAAATAACATATAAAAGAAAACAGAGAAAGTAAATTTGTGTGCGTATATTATTAATTAAAAATTACGTTATAATTTATTTATTTGCTGATCCTTTAGGGTTGCTCGGATTTGCTTCTTAAATGCATTTTTATTAAGAAAAAGAATGTCGATTGAATTAAATTCATTGTTATACGTCTCAACCAAACGATGAAGTGGTGAACGCGAGCCAGCGTTGGATTTACAGGGGCTAGTAGCAAATAGATGTCGAGTACGTACCCCACGTACACGAACTGTTCGAGGAACCAGGTAACTAAGACTCCTAACTAGATCCAGACAATTAAAATGATTGCGGCACACATTGAACAGAGTCATAACTTCCAGAAGTTTCCGTCTTGACTTTAAGGTCAGAAGACCATACTTTTTAAGAAGCAAGTGGTATGACATTTTATTCCGATAACATCTAAAATTCATAGCATCTGGTAATGGTAATGGGAATACTTCATTAAATTGAAAGATACCAAATGAAGAAGAAGACCATTATTACTGGCCCGTGTCCCAGCAGTTAGTAAGTATAGTTCCATTATACACATACTCGAATGTACATATATGCTCCCTACGTTAGCAACAGCATCGGACCAGCGAAATTGCGAATGCGTTGGTATCTAATCGTCACAGCCCGCGTGCTCATTTCCGTGGCTTCGTTTTACAGGTGCTTGGTCATCTAGCTAAATAGTACAGCTATCTTTATTGAATGGTCGGCCAGTTTGGTTTGAAAATGAAACAGCTCGATGTTCGCTGCTGCAAAACTAGTTTTTTCCAGCATCGTCTCCCTCGGTAATAATGTTAGTAAAGTCAAAATTACCATATACTACATTATATCTCCATCTACATTTAACACAAAACAAAAGAAAAAACAGAACAGAAACTAAAGTTGTGACAATCGAACAAGTCGGATTTTACAGCTATAAAAAAACGTTATATAAGTTAAACTTGATAGTTAGGAATGATACTCATTAATAAAGTAATTAATAGTAATAGTCTCGTATAGTTGGGTGACATCGTAATTAATTAGGATTATGAATTTGAAAGTTTATACAAAGATATTGCATAAACGTCTACGAAAAAGTGGTATCGGCTCGAGCCCAGGAAGGCGCTTTTCTTTGTGTAAATTATTTAATCACCACTGCTCACAAAACGGTGAAGGAAAACATCGTGAGGAAACCGGCATGTCCTAGAACCAAAAATTCGAAGACATGTGACATCCACCAACCCGCACTGGGCCCGCGTGGTGGATTACGGTCCATTCCCTCTCACAGAGAGGAGGCCTGTGTCCCAGCAGTGGGAACATTAATAGGCTGATGATGTGATGTGTGTTGCGGCATTTAAAAAGAAAAACGTCATTGAACTTCATATATTGTCACGATTACAGGCAGATGCACGTTGTGACGGTGACAAGAAGCCTGATAGGTCTCAGTTCGAAACATGTTCGATTTTAACTTGGGATTTCAAAGGAAAAAGTTTTTATATAAAATATGCAGGAAGACGCAGATTGCAGGATATACATCATTGGTATCCAGTATTGAAGTAATTTACCCAGTATTATTTATTTTAGATACATCTTTAGAGGCAATACGGATTATGCGAAGAGCTACTGTTTTCTTGGTTGTTTTGCTTTCATCGTCTGTCCAGCAATTTGTTAACTATGTTGTGTCTGCTTCAAGCTTAATTTATTTTGTCTTATTGAGATGAATTGTTGAATTAGTTGCCATGCGCAATGTTTTTGTATCTTATTATTTCTCTCTGCTGTCCCTTGCTACTCAATCATCAAAGAGTTCTTGAATGAAACGTATATTTGTCTAGGTCGCTGTCGCCGGACACGGTGACCAGAATTTATAATTTAAGCTATTGTAAGTTTATAACTGAGTTAGCTTGAGCAATAATTAGAGATGTCACTCGAAGAACGGTCATGCTAAAACAAAATTGGACTGGATAAAGTAAGACTGACCCACATAGATATTTCTTTATTTGTTTACCCTCCCACTGGAACACCTTGCAGCAATTACACCAAAGGAGCACAAAATTAGAAATACTCACTATATAAGTCCAGGTTTTCTCACGATGTTAAATTTCACCGTTGTCAGCGATGTCCAAGATAAACTAAGAAAGTACATATTTATTGAAAAAGTCACATTGGTACTTGCCCGGATTTGAACCTACGACCGCAAGCACAAGAGGCGAGGTCTTAGTCACTTGGCCACCACGACAACGACGATATATGACTGACGTCTGACTTTCTGGACGCAATCTATTTTTTTTTGACGTCAGGTCAACAAACGCAAGCAGAGTTTTCGTTGCGATTAGAACATATAAATATTACAGTCCGACAACAACTGTCGGGCAACCGCCCGACAGTAGAACAGTTGGTTGGTCGGTTCTCCGACCAACCAATTGAGGTTTGCGTTTCTTTACACCCAGTTCCACGTGCCTCCATACATATCACTTGAAACACAGAACAATAAAATGGATAATGAATGTTTGAACTGTACCGCAGGTTTCTCATAGATAATGAAGGCAGGCTTCTGTTCTTCAACAAAAGTTGAAGTTTTAAGTTCATTATAAAATACTGAACTTAAAATAATGTTGCACACGTACAAAAGTCGTGTTCCTATCTCGTTATAATGCTGTGCTGTTTGCATGTCATTACGTGTACTACGAGTAACAATCTGTGTGAACACATACATGTACACTTTGTATGTTAGGTTTTGCACGCATATTTTTGTATAATATTTTAGGTGGAGCGATGGGAATGGGAAATGTAATGAAAGATTTTAACATCATTTTAAATGGTCTGTGTATATTGAAACTTTAGTTTTTATATATGTTTACACAAATTTCTGATTTTGCACTGATCATTGAGGTTTGAGAATTGATCACGCTTATAATATTAATTCCACGTTAGTGTTTCAGATAAGTCATTCAAGGATTTTCCTTTACCGTTAATCCAAGATTTACACGTCATGAGGGACGGCCTCTGCCCAGCGTTTGGATGAGATATTAGACAGTTATCAGTAACACCTAAAGCCACGTACAGACATTGCGAGGCATGCGCCGCGCACGCAATGCACGCATTTTGCTTTGATTTGAGTTACCGTAGCACATGCCTCACCACGAATATGAACGTCCACACATTGCGAAGCATGCGATGAGCGCCGTGCGCTGCGCATGCCTCGCAATGTCTGTACGCGGCTTAACACTCGCCTCTGTCTGACATTCGGGTAGTACTGGCGTGATTTTAAGTTATGGTCGTATTACATACAAATTTCACGGTTTTTAATAACTATGTATACTCCTAGTAAGATCATCTTCTCATACAATTACGTATTTATCAAAAGATTTGATTGAAGTGACCCATAGAGATGTTTCCTGGGTAGAAAAATTATAATTATATTTAGTCCGTCAGTGAGATTATCAAATAATATTGGACACGTATTTTTTTTCTTTACCAAATCCATACAAAATTACAAAGTTAAAGCGCATCAAAGTTCAGGAGTGGGGGCTTGTGACGTCACTAAGGATACTGCCTTAATGACGTTACAAGCCCAAAGCACAAAGTGTACTAGCGGCGTGACATTTCACGATATTTCAACGCATTATATCGTCCTTTATGAATACGTGTTAAAAGAAAACATACGTGTCCAATATTTTAGACTATTCTACCTGACTGACAACAAACAAATTTTTAGTTAACTACGTCTACGTATTACGACCATGTTTGCTAACTGAATTCCAACAATTTCAAAATCAAAATCAAAATCAAACTTTTTTATTTTACATAAGCCTACATGGGCACTTATAAAACGTCGACAAAAGGCGCACGGTTCGGGTTGGTCGTTTCCTATGGAGAAGAACCGGAAAGAAACTCCATGGTTACTCTTTTAAAAATATGGTTTGTTTTTACAATATTTCCATGTTACAGCATTACTTAAATATGGGAGGACAACGTAGGCCCGACAATAAAACTTTAGAAACTAAAAATAAAAAGTAAAACGAGATATAAAGTTATCAAATGTTATCAAGCATCTAGGAATCTAGAAGGCCCACAATGTTCACACATTTACAAAACAATCGGTAAAAGCATCTAAGATACAAAGGTAAAAAAAAAAATGTATAACAAGACTAAATTAAACATGTTGCATTTCAGTCCATGTAATCCCGTTATCCTCACAATATTCCTTTCTCATAGTCCAAGATAAACTCAGAAAGAACATCTGAAAGCAAGTCTAAATTAAATCACTATACCTAGTCCGTATCATTACATTTATACAGTAGTATGTCGTTGAATCCCTATAAAGTCCCGGTCCAAATGGCTAGGGTTTAAGTGGCCATCCATCACACTGATTTCAGGACCCACCCACGTGGTAACGGCTCCAGATTTACTTAGCAAGAAGGTTTATTTGAATTTATTAGGAGTTTAAAGGATAATTCTAGGTTTAGGATAATCATAATCAATGTGCAATTTTATTGTCATTCAATTCAATTCAATTCATTTATTTGTTCTCTCTTTACAATAATAGGTTATCTTAAAATTAACAATGTTTTTGGCTAATGCTATATTCCACCATTGTAAGAGACTGGTGCCTGAAGTAGGTTTTTAAAAAAGCCTGTGTTACAGGTCACCAGGGTTGTCATTGATAGAACGTCTTTGTTAAAATGCTTAAGCATCTCGGACAAATTGTGACTGCTAGTCCATTGGCCATGCTTGGTAATTTGGTTTATTTCGTAAAGACATGAAATAAGCTCAGAAACTTCGCATTACATAGGTACAGCTACTTTCAGTGGTCTGAAACTCGAAATGCCGACTACTGGCTGCCTATTTTACTTTCTGCCCACTTTTTTTTTTCAAGATTAGTGAACAAACAGCCTACTTCAAAACTATAATTTTATGTGATAATTAATGCAAATATTTTATAACAAATAATTGTGAATTATGAACAATTTGATAATAATAAATGCTTGTTTGACTTAATTAAGGACTTATACATTTATTTTTTCAAAGATATATATGTATTTTCAGCGGCATAAAACACCTTTGTTGTTACTAAAAACAATATTGTATTACCCGGTTAAATTGAAAATGTTTACTCGCATATGACTTGCAGTAAGGTACTAATTTAACTTTGTACGGATAATTTTATTACGCACTAGTGTGTGTTAAAGTTCGAATTTACGAGCAAGTGTGTTGAAAAATCTGTTAATAATGTTAGTTTTGATTGATATTGTATCGCAAGGTTAGACTCTATCCAAAACAATAGGTAAATATTTGAGTAAATACTAACTAGATTATGCTAGGAACCTATCGGTATTCTCTTTACCCAAAAACCTGGAGTAAACCAAAAGTAAAGCGTAAGAGTAAACCAAAGTATCCTCACACCAATATAGCCCATAACATAAGAGCAATTAGCAACAATTTACGAAACATTCAAGTAGATAACAGACACAACAATACAAGACAGAGTAATTAATTTTGATGTTATTATTTTGAAGGGTCCTATTGATTGACTGTATTTGCTTAGAGTAAACAACTTGATGAAGGAAATATAGGGTGGTATTTTGTGTGTGGAGATGCTACGCTTGATTGTTCATATCATGTACTATTGCATATTTTCCAGGCAACTTTTTATTTTACGGTAAGAAAATAGCGGGATGAAAATAATGCGATGAAAGTCACTTGGTGATAGTGTAGTTCCCTACCAGTGAAAGAATAATCGTTATCAGAATGATACTTCCTCATTACCTCTTACGACAAGCAGTTTTACATCTTTATAAATACTAGGGCTGAAAAAAAAAAATACAGGCTTAGCAGACAGTACCTACCGCTTTACACAAAAATTGGTTTGTGAAGGTCAGATAGATAGTCGCTCCATGTAAAACAGGGATGTTAAAGAGCGCCGTAACCGTATCCGAAATTATCAGATATCCGAAATAAAAATCTATCCGTAAGCGTAACCGAATCCAATATAGAAGTATTGAATAATTTCAGATAGGAGCCAATTTCAAGTGAGACTTTTGACAGGTTTTACTGCCTGACCGAGCCGATACGCAAGCCGCACGCGTCACTTGCAATGATAATACCAAATGATAACATTGAAATAAAGTTAAATTATTTTCTATTTGTGTTAAACTTATTTATTTTTGAAATCTATAACCGTAACCGAAATTATGTGAAACTAACGCATAATCCGAAATAATTTCATATCATTAACCGTATCTGAAACCGGTATAAGATAATTTCTATATCCGTATCCGTTTCCAGATCCGAAATTTCGTATTCATAACATTCATGATGTAATTTATTTTTTATTGTAGATAGGCACAGACACAGACTCCGGCAGGGAATTCCACTCCTTAGCTGTACGCATAATGAAAGTATTTCCAAAACGCTAAGTGCGTATGGGTGGGATGTCCACCATGTACCGATGGCGCATCGCCGTACTTCTTGTAGTCCGATGATGAAACGGGCTTGGCGAAATTAGATCATGCAAATATTCCATCGCACACTCCCCGAAATGCAACCGATAAAAAACCGACAAGCTGGCAAGTCAGCGACGATTTTCAAAGCTCTGGAGCTTTGACTCAACCAGTGCCTCATTGCCAATGAGCCTCTTGGCCCGTTTTTCAATCGACTCTAGTGCATCAAGCCGATATTTGGCAGATCCCTCCCAGATATGAGAACAGTACTCCATGCAAGATCGAACTTGCGCTTGGTACAACTTAAGCAGCTGTTCTGGCGTGAAGTACCGTCTCACCTTCGCAAGGATCCACAACTTTTTGGCAGCCAGTTGAGCCTTTGCCTTTTGTAAGGCCCAAAATTGAGTCGATGTCAACGAAAAAATACTGTTATTCAGTTGCATTCGCTTAAATTGGAAGCCGACCCTATAGTTGAAAATCTAGACAGATGGTGATGTATTTAAACACAGTTTCGGTAGTCCATTGTCAATTAGATCTGCGATTGGTCTCATTATTGAAGGAATTAGTCTATTGGATCAATTTTTCTCAGTCTTTGTCTCGATGATTAAGAAACTTCTTAAATTGCTAGCCTGTAACTACTGTTTAGGTTTATGTCGAAGATGATATATGGCCAAATATAAATGTATACAGAAAAAAATATGCCGTGGGGTGGCGACCCCAAATAAATTGGGATTTACGGGCAGGAGGTGAAGATGTAGCGAAAACAATTGCTGGTGGGTATTATGATTTTTAACCAACTGCCCAAAAAGGAGGAGGTTGTTATTATATATAACAACCTCCTCCTTATTTATATATTTTTTTAATGTAGTTTCGGTCATAACTGCGTCGATATATAAACGGGTCTGCAAAAATATTGTTTTGTTTGATAGAAGTTTATTCCGAAATGGTCCGACTTAAATTTGGTAAAGGTCTGATGAAGAACTTCGGAGATATACAACAGAACTCTTCAATAAATGAAGGCAAACCTCTCAGGATTGCTGCAATCGCATGTCTGTTTATTGTTTACACTATTTTATAACATACTATCACGCCAGTACACTCTGAACAGATACGCAGATGTGTATAGTTCATTCTGGTATACTATATTATACCGGTTATGTTGAAGTTACATATTATTCGGGTTATCTATTATGGCATCACTATGGGCATTATTATAGGTACCTTACTATAGAACTTGTCCATTATGTACCACTAAAAAGTGAAAATAAAAACTTTTTACAAAAAAATACAACCGAATTCCAAATAAAAATACTATAAAGTGAAAAATAACTTCAATTTCGGAAGGCGGTGTCAAAAAATTAAGAAACGAAAACAACACCGACTGCCGAAATTTAAGTTATTTTTCACTTTGTAGTGTTTTTATTTGGAAGTCGGTTGTAAATATGTTAGACCCTTTTCAATTGAGATTCTATACCCAATTCTGCTTCATGGTAAATCATTACGGCTTCCTCCCAATCTTTAAACCGTATATTCCAATAAATATACAAGAAAATAATAAATCTGATAAAGATCGGCTCCTGTTTATTCAACAAACTCGCCAAACAATGAACTTCTTATACAATTAAAAGCTGAACGGAGTCATTAATTAACTTCTCGAAGGCTGCCTGTTGGTAAGTGTTGAGTCACGGAGCTAAAGATGGAGCTATAGCCGTCTGTACTAGGTACTGGTATACTGGTTTTCTCCGGCCCTCTTTAGTAAATGATAGTTAACGCAACGTACAATTTAAATGTGCGCACATGATTATGTAAGTCGATGAAATATTGCTTTATTATTTAGCCCACAAAAAGAACTGTTATTAAAGGCCAATCTGCGAAAAAAATCCTAGTTAAGTACTTCCACCAGAATAACGTTTTTGATGGTAGGAATGTTGCCTGAAAAGTCCATAAAATCTATATTAAATTAACAATAATTTTATATGACTTTAATAAATCCGACAACTTGACATTTAATAATAATTTACTACAACAACAACACTTTTTTTTACGGAGCGTAGTCCCAAAGTACACACGAAAAATTTTAGAGCTCTTATATTTTTACTTGTACAGTTATGCATGAGAAATCAATTTTTATCTTTATATAAAACGAGGGGCAAGTAATATTAACATTTTATTGTGACTTCAAAACAGTTACCAAAAGTCGTATTCGACACAGTGGCACCTAAAACAAAATCGACCCAGTATTACACAAAATCTATTCCGTACGTCCGGCCAACTGTCCCATCCATTGTTATTCAGCTCAGGCGAACGAATAGTTACTGTTAATACTAAACTAGGCGGAGTAACATCAACAGAATCGCCTCGCAGTCCGTTAGATATTCAACGTGTGTAAAACCTTCTGTAAGTTATATGTCATTTAGAAAGTTTTATTGGAACACACTGATGGTGAGGTTGGTCAATGATTTTTGCTTATACAATTTTGCTTTTGTTAAGTAATTCATTAGCAAATCAGGCGTGTGGGTTGATCTTCAAGGTTAAGCAACACTTATCAAGACTCGCCCATCATCATCATCATCAATTTAGCCGAAAGACGTCCACTGCTGGACATAGGCCTCCCCCAGGCGTCACCACATTGACCGATCTCGTGCGCTTCGCATCCAGCGCCTTCCCGCAACCTTAACCAGGTCATCGGTCCACCTAGTGGGAGGCCTTCCAACATATCGTCTTCCGGTTCGCGTTCGCCATTCCAGAACTTTTCGGGCCCACTTCTCCCCGTTCTGCGAGCAATGTGCCCTGCCCACTGCCACTTAAGTTTGGCAATTCTTCGGGCTATGTCGGCAACTTTGGTTCTCCTGCGGATATCATCATTTCTGACGTGATCACGCAAGAAAATGCCGAGCATAGCCCTCTCCATTGTCCTTTGGGTGACTTTCAGCTTTCTGATAAGGCCCATTGTGAGCGACCACGTCTCGGTCCCATAGGTGATCACTGGCAACACACACTGGTCATAGACTTTTGTCTTGAGACATTGCGGTAAATTGGACGAGAAGATACCACCAAGAATCGCCCGTGGATTGGTAACCAATGTGCCTCAAAACCACGTTAAGCTGTTGCAGTCTTGTCAAATGTTCAATCATTCAGATTCACCCAGTTACAGGATCGTGGCCCAAAAAGTCACAAAACAAACTTCGTTGTGGTTTTTGCTTTTGTTAAATTATTCCTTAAGAAACAAGCCGCATGGTTCTATCTTCAAGTTTAAGCAACGCTTGCCGGGGTTGGTCCGTGGATGGGTGACCATCCATTTCATACAGATATACTGATTAGAAAAAACACAACCACTTACCGATTTTGATGAGGAACGGGATCTGGAAACTGGGAATCACAACAATTCACAACAACCACTCTGATCAGGTTTTTTGGTGATTTTTTTGGAACGCGCGTTGATTTGATTGTCTTAACTTTGTAAGGAAGGAGGGAAAACGGAAGTGGAAGGGACAAGATGGCGGGTGGTTGCAATTAACCAATCAAATCGATCCATTGTAGTTATTTCCAAATTTGAATGTGCGTCGTCCCTGTTTATGCAGTAATTACATTGATTATACATACCCCCGGCCAAAAAGGGGATATCCCTTTTTTATACACAATAGTCAGATGCTGGTAATTTACAATATAAGATAGTTTAGTGGACTGTATAATAAACAAAAGAGATTAGCTCAATAGACATTAACTAATGAAGCTAAAGTAAATACGTAAATACCTATAATAAATCTATTTAATTAACGACTAAAATATAACTAAAACTATTATTGTTAGAATGTGCTTAAACTAATCTATATTATCGTTAACTGGTAATGGGCAGATCTTAGATAAAGATCTTATAAATAAGCCCTTAGCCGTTTTAACTTCCACCACTCTAACAACGGAATCCTGTCCAGGCATAACCCTCACAATTCGACCCACACACCACTGCAAGGGCGGTAAATTATCCTCCTTAAGAAGTACAAGATCATTGACCTTTATGTCATATTTAATAGAGTTCCATTTATTCCTCTGCTGTAGTGCATGGAGATATTCATGACTCCATCTCTTCCACACGTCCGTAACGATTGACTGTAATAAGTGCCAACGTGAAAGTAAACTTAAACGTTCGTTAATGGGCAACTCGGGCACAGCTACCAGTGGAGTTCCTATTATGAAGTGACCCGGAGTCAATACTGATAAATCACTAGGATCGTTGGACATAGGGCACAGTGGCCTTGAGTTAAGGATGGATTCAACTTGAACCAATATAGTCGTTAGCTCTTCAAAGGTTAGGTTACGATCGCCTATAACTCGTTTCAGGTGCGTTTTGCATGATTTTACAGCGGCTTCAACTAGTCCATTAAAATGAGGACTAAGAGGAGGCGAAAAGCTCCACTCAATAAAGTGTTCATATAAATATTGGTTCAAATTAGGGTTCTCTTTAATTTCTTTTGCAAAGTGATTTAAAATATTACTAGCGCCTTTGAAATTTGTTCCTGAATCTGTTCGAATTTCTTTAGGTAAACCACGTCTACCTACAAATCGCTTAAATGCCGCTAGAAATGCTTCCGCTGATAAGTTACTGACAAGCTCAATATGAACTGATTTGGTTGTAAAGCATACAAATACACACACATAAGCTTTAATAATCTTGGCGTTCCTAATCGAACTACTCTTCAAATTAAAATGTCCCGTAAAATCTATTGCAATAGATAAAAACGGTCTATAAGATTTAGTAACGCGACTAGAAGGTAAGTTACCCATAAGCGTTTCAGGCGGCTGACATTTTTGACGAAAGCATTGCAAACGTTTAAATACTCTTTTACGTATCACACGTCTAGCGGACAAAATCCAGAATTTTTCTCTCAGAAGTGACATCAAAAGACTAGGTCCGGCATGTAAGTGGTTTAAATGATAATAATCCACCAAAAGAGTAGTAAAATGGCAATCATGAGGCAACACCAATGGATATTTAGCAGTATACGTAAGCGACGAATGTATCATTCTACCCCCTACCCGCAACAAGTCATTATCGTCAATGAATGGATGTAACCGTTTTAATCCAGTGCTACATAACTTATTACTCTTAATAAGTTTAATGTCATCTTTGAAATGATTATACTGAACCATTTTGACTAAAACTAACAAACTGCTATCTAATTCTATATGTGATAAGTGACCATTAAATATTAATAATTTTCTACAGTTGCTTATAAAGCGTAGGCACCATGCCACTACACGGGTAAGTTTAGTAAACGAACTAAATCTATTAATCAAATCTTCACTAAATGATTTATTTTCAACTACTGAAACAGTAATCTTCTTGTGTTTTCTTAAACCGGGTACTGTGCCATAATTTAGTTGTTCACATGGCTCAGGCCAAGTGGACTTGTCTCCTAATAACCAAGTTGGACCCCACCACATATCATGGTGAACAAGCTCCTGAGGAGAAATGCCACGTGAGGCTGAGGCAGCTGGGTTTAGTTCTGATGGCACGTATCGCCAGAACTCAGGTGACACTGTATTTTGTATTTCACTAACCCGATGAGACTCGAATACCTTTAGCTGATGTGGTTCCGTTCGCAACCAGCACAATACGATTGACGAGTCACTCCACGCATACGTGTGTCTCAACAGATCGGTATTTCATCTTAAACTGTCGATAACGCATTTTATTAGTCGAGCTAACAACAAAGCCCCAGACAACTCGAGCTTGGGAATCGTCAGTTTTTGTTTGATGGGTGCGACACGCGTCTTAGAAATAAGAAGATATATGGTCACCCTACCATCAGTATGGATGCATCGTATGTAAACGCAAGCCGCGTATGCTGCGTCCGACGCATCGCTAAAACCATGCAAATCAAAATGTACTACATCGTTAGACAAAACCTTTCGCGGAATGGACAAATTGGTAAGATAATCTAGAATGTTACAAAAGGCTTGCCATTCAGCAATAATGGAACTGGGTGGTGTCTCATCCCACTGTACACCCAATTTCCACAATTGTTGCATTAATATTTTTACCTTAATTATGACAGGGGCCAACCAGCCGTTTGGACCGTAAATGCCGCTTATTTTTGATAAAATTTCTCGCTTTGTGCATTTGGTAGAATTAATCGAAACTTGATAACTAAAATGATCTGAAATTGGATTATACTTGAAACCTAATATTTTAATTGACGTATCTTTGTCTTCTACAAACTGAATTTCACAAAATTCTGATGGCAAATCCGCAAGCAACTGCGGTTGATTACTTGTCCACTTCCGAAGTTCTAAACCTCCTAGTGCTAATAAATCTATGAGCTCGGCTTTAATTCCTTGTGCTTCAGAAATGTTGCTTGCTCCGGTGACTATATCGTCGACAAAAATATCATTTTGTAATACCTTCGAAGCACGAGGGTGAGTTTCTCGCCCTAAACTAGCAAGCTCATGAACACACCGCATTGCTAAAAATGGAGCCGAAGTGACCCCATATGTCACTGTATTAAGTTGGAATTCTTGTACATTACCAATTTCATCCCGCCATAATATTAATTGAAAATTACGATCGTAAGGATGGACTAATATTTGCCGATACATTTGGCGGATGTCCGCGGAAAAAACTATTTCGTGCAATCGAAAGTGAAGAATAATATCTACTATATCTTGTTGAAGCTTGGGTCCAGCTAATAAAATGTCATTCAAAGAATTCCCCGAACTACTCTTCGAAGACGCGTCGAATACACAACGAATCTTATAAGAGTCTTTTTTATACACTCCGTGATGAGGAATGTAGTATTTTGGAGAACGTTGGGCAGTTGAGGATTCAACTGGCTGCATGTGGACTAGAAGGTGATATTCTCGCATAAAATCTTTGTATTTTTTCTCTAAAACAGGATCGCGACTAAGTTTCTTTTCGAGTGAATGTAATCTATTCAATGCTGAAATCCTAGTTTCCCCTAATGTATGTTCACCCTGTTTGAAAGGTAAACGCACTATAAATCTACCATCTTGAGTACGTGAATACGTCTGCTTAAAATGGTTCTCACAATAGATGTCGTCGGGATGTGGTATTTTATTCTGAGACACTTCCTCAATATCCCAAAAACGTTTTAATGTCTCGTCAATGTTGCTAATGCATGAAAATGCTTGCAAACTTGTTGGCTTATTTACATTGTCAGAGTTAAAATCGCCCATTAAAACCCACCCGAATAATGTTTCAAAAGCTATAGGTAAGTTGTCACCCAGAACTAATTTATTACCCTGAAATATTCGAGCGCACACGCCTGCACCCAGGAGTACATCAATAGGTTTCTTAATATTACATAACGGATCAGCAAGGTTCAACATTTTAAAACGGTCTAAAAACTTATCATCTATTGTGGTTGTAGGTAAGTCGCACGTAATACGCGGTAAAACAAAAGTATCTATACACAATGATGACTCATTTTTCTTATTTATCGCCTTTAAATACAATTTTAAGTGCCCCTTTACGCTGAAACTAATCGCACCGCCTATCCCTGTTATAGATATGTTCGATTTATCATACTTAGCGTTCAATCTCTGCAAACAATTCATTGAAATAAAGTTAGTCATGCTACCGGGATCGAGCAACGCGCGGACTCGTTGAGTGCAACCGTCCTTAATAGAAGTGACATCTATGATGGCTGTTGCGAGTAGTGAGTGTCGCTGACCGCTATCGGGGTTCGCGCCGACACCGTGTGAAACATATGAGTGTGAAAGAGACGAATTAATATTCTGTGTTTTGTCATCGCGTTGGATTCCCTTAGACTTGACTTGAGAATCTTGATTGACACTTAATGCCGAAGATGGAGTATTATCATTCGGATCATTACTATTATTTAACTGAGCACTATTCACGGGGGTCTGTTCACTTGAAAGGTGAAGCAACGAGTTATGTTTTCTATTGCAAGTTTGACACCGAGACTTAGAAAAACAATCAGATACCCGATGAGGACGTAAACAATTAAAACATAAGTTTTTTGACGTAACAAAATTAAACCGAGATTGTGTGTCCATGTTCATAAACTTCGTGCATTTAAATAAATAGTGATAACTATTGCATAATGGACAGCTGCTATTATTTTGATTCGGTTTGTTTGATTGATCTGAATGATTATTGTGATTGGCTGATGTTAATGAGGCCTTAGGGAAGCTATTAGGACCCTTGTTGTGGGGAGTAGATTTGCTCCCGCTTTGAGCTACATTAAGACCTGACGTTTCCAAAGTCTTACATATATTATCTAAGTATGTGTTTAAATTATCGAAAGTAGGTATTTTCACATTTTGGTATGCAAGTTCGAATTTCGATCGTAAGTCATTATCCAGTTTTCGTACAAAAATGTGTAATAAAAGCAAAGACCACTCGCTCACAGGAAAGCCAAGACTTGTTAAGCCCCGTGTATTTTCCTGAATATTACTAATAAAATTACGTAGCTGAGAAACATTCCTGACAGATACAGTAGGTAAGGATAACATTGCGCTCAGATGTGAGTCGGCTATCATTCTCTTGTCATCATACCTATTTATCAATATTGAACGGGCCTCCTCATAATTCTGCGGAATATTAGTCAAATGTTTAACTAAGTTAAGCGGCTCGTGCGAAAGACAACTAAGTAAATAATGTTTTTTCTGGACTGGACTCAGCGATTGTTGATTATGTACTAAACTGTCAAATAGGTTTATAAAATTAGGAAAATCACAATAATTACCCGAGAAATGTGGTAAGTTAATTCTCGGCAATTTAATATTGTTATCTGATTGGAAACCAGTTGTAAGGCTACCCGTATTCGGAACACAAATCAGATACCTACATTTTATTTCCAAAAATTGATCTTCGAAATTAACATACTTTTGTTTAAATAACTCTAATTGTTCTGTATTAGAAGCAAATTGACTTAACAAACTTAGATAACAGTCCTCAACACATTGTTTGACTTCATTTAAATCGGCACATTTAATCTTGAACTTTTCAACAAATAATGGATCGTTTAAGTTACTTGTTGAAAGTGAATCGTATATGTTAACAATCTTTTCAATATAAAACTCAAATTTTATTACCAGCATCTGATTACTTTTAGCCATTTTAACCAAATGTAAACAAAAATTAAAGGAAAAGGAAATTCCAATGAAGTTGCAAGAAAAAGTTAATGGCCGCCGGCCGGCGTGTCGTGATTTACACTATCCAGCGAAGAATGGACCAAATTTGATTAGAAAAAACACAACCACTTACCGATTTTGATGAGGAACGGGATCTGGAAACTGGGAATCACAACAATTCACAACAACCACTCTGATCAGGTTTTTTGGTGATTTTTTTGGAACGCGCGTTGATTTGATTGTCTTAATTTTGTAAGGAAGGAGGGAAAACGGAAGTGGAAGGGACAAGATGGCGGGTGGTTGCAATTAACCAATCAAATCGATCCATTGTAGTTATTTCCAAATTTGAATGTGCGTCGTCCCTGTTTATGCAGTAATTACATTGATTATACATATACCTTCGTGCCTCATACAACATGTTAAAGTGTTGGTTCTTTGTCGTTAGACGGATAGTTAGAAGGCTGAATATCTGACATTAGCCTCGCCTGGCGGTATCCTGTTACCAAGTTACTGGATTGTGGAGATTAAACAGGCAGTCGATTTTTTTTTGTCATACACTCGCACTCAACCATTATACACCTGATGGTAAGCGATGATGTGGTCGACGATGTCTAATTTGAAATACTGATGTCCCGCTGAATCTCGTTAGAGTAGAAACCGACCTCATCATAGATGGGAAAACCCTAGTCACATTGATTGTAAGTTATTCCTTCTTCTAGTTATAGACTAATTATAAAATTACAAAATTCTGTCAGCGGCTTCACACGCGTGAAAAGTGATTTCTTAATCCAAGGAAACATTATACTGGGATGAAAAGTAGTTTATATGCTATTCCAGACTATAATCTATCTCTGTGCCAAATTTCATCCAGATCCGTTCAGCCGTTCTGGTGTGATTGAGTAACAAGCATACATCCATACTTTCACACACACATCCATCCAAACTTTATTCTTATTCATCTAATACCTTTAAACGAACAATTCTTGTATATATATAATCTGAATCTCGGAAACGGCTCCAACAATTTTCATGAATTTTAGTATGCAGGGGGTTTCGGAGGCGATAAATCGGTCGCCCAGGTAATTATACTAGTAAGACAAGATCTATAATTTAATTATTCCATGATATAATGAAAGGTGTGATGGGCACGCTATAAAAGGAATAAACTGCGTAAGAAAAATAAACGTTGATTTTAACTAAAAAACGATAAATGGATTATTTGGACGTTGAAATAGCTTGAAAGAAGGCGACTACTGTGATGCCAGCAACAGAAAAATATGGAAGAAAAATACGTGTTGCGTCGATCTTATATTGAACTATAAGAGCAAGAGAATAATGATGATTATAAAGAAGACTGACAAAACTAATTTATGGCTAAACAATAAAAATAAATTAGGAAATATCTCAGAATGCAATAGATATATAATTTATTATAATAATATTTACAAGCCGTTGTATTAAACAGCATTAATATTAATTACTAAAGATTAATTATTGAATAGATGAGCAGTGTTAGCCCAGTGTTAACGAGCGCGACTTACAAGTTGTAGGTACCCAGTCAGGCGCTTAACTTTGTGTAAATTATTTCATCACCACTGCTCCCAAAACGGTGAAGGAAAACATCGTGAGAAAATCGGCATAAAATCCTAAAATTAAAAATTCGTAAACATGTGACATACACCAAACCGCACTGGGCCCGCGTGGTGGAATACGGCCCGTTCCCTCTCACAGAGAGGAGGCCTGCGTCCCAGCAGTGAAAACATTAAAATACTGATGCGATAAGGCCGCCCATTGTATGTGTTTTTAGTTTTAAGTGTCCTTTATAAATGTAACTTATGGTGTACAATAAAGTATATAATAAATAAATAAATATTAATATTATTCATTGACATTTCAACTTAACAATAGTAATTTATTTGGCACATACAGAAAGAGCAAGAGAACCAGGGTTACCGACATAGCCCGAAGAATTGCCAAACTTAAGTAGCAGTGAGCAGGGCACATTGCTCGCAGAAAGGATGGCGGATAAGGAAGGTTTTGGAGTGGTTGCCGCGAACCGGAAGACGTTGCGTTGGAAGGCCTCCCACCAAGTGGACCGATGACCTGGTGAAGGTTGCGGGGATACACGCACTGGATGCGAGATGCACGGGACCGATCAATGTGGCGACGCTTGGGGGAGACCTATGTCCAACAGTGGACGTCTTTCGGCTGATATAATGATTATACAGAAAAGTTTAGATGCATTATTGAAAGATTAGACATTAATAACTATAGGCTATAGAGCCTGTATACAAAGTGACATTTTATCATCAATGACGATTGTCGAAATGCTGAAATGAAAGGGATTGATCACATTACATTTCGTTAGCGCTTTGCAATCCCATAAATTTTTACCCGACTGCCGAAGGAGGGTAAAAATTATATAATAATAATAATAAGTGTTTAACAAGTCTATGTTTATATGTATTTTTGTTCCTATGTGGCGTTCCAGAGACCAAACGCGTCGGCCGATTTTAATGATTCGTACGTCAATCGATTAGTCTTAAACTTGCAAGTGTCACTAGCTACATTAAAATTAGAAAATACAAAAATATTCAATTTTGGGTGCCAAATTGTGGGGGCTCAATTCTGTTTTTCTTCCAAATCGTGTGGGGTAAAACACAAATAAAAGATTTTTAAGAGGTGATTTCAAAAATATATAACACTTATATGTTTAAATGAAACTAATTCGAAAAAAAAAACGCTATCGCAACGCTTTCGTTGGATATGATATGAGCCTCAGCTTGGTAATTATTATATTATCCTACATACCCGTATGTCCCAAAAAGCGAACATTGTCGACGTTGTAAAGCTTTCTGGGTGCTACAAATTACCAACTTATTTCACAACTCCACCATCTTTCATCATCCCTTCTTGCCCTACAATACGGCTGATAATCCCTTGAATTTCAGTTCTTCATTGGTAGATATAAGTTGGTGGGGATGACATGTCACACTGTAAAGAAGTTTTAACAAAGTTCTGAGTTCTACAGCGGATAATAGACGAGTGGCAGAACTAAGCCCACGACAATATGATAGTTTAATGTTCCTGGATTTTCTAGGCTCAGTTGTGAGTTTGAATTATATCCCACTTCTGACTGAGTTTAAGTTGGACACCTATAAGTTTATTGTGTGAATTAATATTGTTGATTTGTATTGGTTGTACACTTGATACAATTGTACTCCTGCCCTCTATAATGTCATCTATCTCTGTCATCCTGGGTTTTGCTGCAAGAGAACTCAACATTGAGTTCAGCTCGCCTTTATATATATACTTTATTATCACACTGTATATAATGTTGTATTTGTTGTACAATAAAGAATAAAGAATTGATATATTGACGGACTGAAATCAACTTTGCAGAATACATTGTTGCTGGCATACGACCACGGTTATCCTCTGAACGTCACTATGAATATGTATGAAGTACAATAAATTATTTATTACATGTAAGTTGTTTATTTAATATCCGATACATATCAAATAGTGTACACATAACAATTTCACATGAAAATATTTTCTTATTTCATAAGTTTTAGAGCATGATTTTTCTTTATTCGGGTTTTAGTTTTTGAACTTATTTTTTAACCATATCTTGTTCCGCGTAGTCCATTCATCGTTTTTTGCTTCCTCTTTCTCTTATAGCAATATATCAATAACATTTTCATATACATAAAATCCACAAAGAACGTTGCAATAGCCAATTCTTCCACAAAAATCAATTTGTACAACAAATGCAAATATTTAAAACATTCGAAAACCTGGCTTCATATTTTCAGGTTTTACATATTTTTTACATTCAGTATCCACGATCCATTAATTGCAAGAATTGTGTTCAAATTTAATTACCGATTATTTTCATGTGAATTAAGAGCGGTCGTGTTCATGAAATATGACTTTTAATGTAACTACCGGCTTTTAAAACTGTAATACTTTTGCCAGTTCTCGGAAATGTCGATGGTAAAGGATTTTCATATTGCTGTTATTGTTTTTTCTATGAATTGGGTTAGCAAGTTTGGTTACAATAAATGGATAAGTACCTTTAATAGTACTCTTTTAGCCTTGTAAAAATTCTTTTATAAGCCAATGCATCGCATATTTTTAATTTAATGGTAGGCTCACGTTTGGACACTATCTCGCTGATGGCAAGCAATGAATTGGTCGAAGGTAAAGCACACTTACACCTATTCACTCTTGAATTAAATACCCCTAGTTCGTAGGTAAGTATAGAAATTCATAGAAAATAAAGTAAAAGTGAAGTAGATAATTTATAGAACTGAAAAATTTGTGTAAAGAGAAGTCGATGACAATTTATCCGTCAGTTGCGCTTGCACTCTCTACAGCCAGCGTTAGGCCACAGAAGCAATTAATAATATGTAATTTACAATTATTTCATACACTAAAAGGTACTGGATATTGTTAGGTTCGACTATAAATAATCGGAAGGCAATTTATTTATAAAAAACTATTACATTATGTTACCGCGTTTTAAGAATCCTCATTCAACTTTATGCATATTATTATATTATAATTTCGGAATATATTTGAAAGTAGGTCTGGTAATACTTGTTGATATAATATCCTTTCAAACAAAAAAAGAATTTTCAAAATCGGTTAATAATTGACGGTGTACACACACAAAAATAATAACATAAAGTCGAATATAGAACCTCCTGTTTGGCAAGTCAGTTTAAACGGCGGGAAATTGTTCATGGATTCAAAACGGGTGATCAGTAGTATGGGAATGAGGGAATAAGTACGCCTTACCTGTAGCTCGAAGACAACTCTCGTGGCGTGAAGACTGACGAGCCAGTGTTTCTTTAAGCTCCAAAATGGCGGCTAACTGCTTATTCACGTTCCACACAAAACTTCATCATTCCTCGGATCGCACGTTAACAATTTAGTCACAGTTGTTCTTCATAGATCTTCGACAGTTGCAACGTTCCAATATCAAGAGATATCGTGTTATCCATAAAAGAGGAAAGGTAGTTGATTTTTAGTTGCCTAAATAATAGTAATTTGGAGACCTGCCGACCAGACAGGTGTTGTGTCTGGTCCGGGTATCTGCCCGTCAGTTGTAGTCGGACTGTTATATGTGTTCAAATCGCGACGAAAACTCTGCTTGCGCGATGGATATCTTGTGTGATGTCAGGTCATTAGTTCGTATGAGTATGTGGCATAGGAGCAAGAACGTACGTAAACTGATATGCTGCTGCTTCTAGTTGGACTGGTCTTGCGACCAAAGGATTTATAGTTTACGTTTTAGTTTCTACCTTAGCTACTTAGCCTATTGCAGTTTACTGCAGCTGGAGAAAGGCCTCTTCAAAGATGCGCCAAAACACCCTTTCACATCCAGTCTGTCCACAACCACTGTTTAAAGGTCATCGGTCCACCTAAGTGGGAGGCATCGCCATCCTACTTGCCATAAAAAAATCTAAATGATCTCACAAAGAATATGCAAAGGTACTGTCTTATTGCTTTAAGCAAATGCTCATGAATTATTTCATCTTAATTTGCCATTCAATCACCTTCATTTTGAACTGTTGTTTTTATTGTTTAGCCTATATTTTAACGGTCCAATGAATATTTAGTACTATATTTACATTTTCTAACCCATTTATTTAAGTAACAAAGCTAAGAAATAGGTCAAATTCCACGACGGAATCTGTTTAACTTGGTAGTCTTCAAGTGAATAGTAATAATAAATGAGAATAATAGAAAAAAATAACAATCAAGTCTCGAATTAATAAGTTAATTTTAGGCAAGCGTGTTCCTGGGCACGCCACAATTGCGGTGATAAGGCCCCTCTTTGAGTAGTGGCTTCAGAGGCGCCACGGCGTCCTCACCTTCTGCCTGACGCAGGACCTCACTGGACATGGCTGTTTCAGGAAGTTTCTGTTCAGGATAAGGTGGGAGGAAACGCCCGGGTGTCACCATTGTGTGTCCTCGTGGAGGCAATCAGCGGTGGCGACCTCTCGCGTCCGGCCATGGTTTAGGCTATGGTATAGAACGAGAGGGCATGGGTAGCTGTCACCTCCTTTTGCAAAGCAGTAATGCTCACGAAGGAGGAGGCGGAACCCATGAGGGAGACGCAACGGAGACGTTCTCACGCCCCTAGCCACCGCAGGAGACGCCCTGGGCGTCGAAAGTTTCAAGCCGATTCCCAGCCACCGTAGGCGCAGTCTTGCAGACGGCGAGTAATGAGTAGGTCGCCATCCGATAAGGACCAGGTCCGAGTCGACGACGCATAGTTTTCCACGCGCGCCTCAAAGAGATGTCAGCAAAAACTGGTCGGTCAGAGGTCGGAACGGGGTCTGCTTGGGCTGATGCCTGTCCGGTTCGCGGATAAATTTGAAAGAGAGTTACCGCGGCCCTGGTACAAGCAACTGAAGGAACACGGGTAGTAAAAGTCTGACACGCCCTTCCGCTTCACCCAGAGCGGGAGAAGTCATTGGATGATTTCCCACCCAAAAAAAAGGCAAGATTGTTCCATCTTCGATTACGTCATCAGGCATTCAATATACTTCAGCAAATCTTTTCTCATGAACTTCAGATTTTTCACCATAAGTCCTAAGCTTACAAATTGGCACAAAAATCCAATAAAAATTGTCTCAAAAACTATTCTTGCTAAACATTTTTAGAACTCACAACTTCGCACCAATCCGTCATTTCGTATCATTTCAAAATCAGCGCAAATAAATACCCAAATATGTAAGCGAAGGGTTTTTTCATATGAAAAAGTCCCTGTTTTATCTGAATCTATATTAAAAAAAACTGGTACAATTGTTTGTTTATCAAAGACAATCTTTAGAAATATTGGCCCTGACATAAGATTATAGGACTCATTAGAAAAGAGTATCTACACCAATGAAAGCGTCTAATATTTAATGGAAATAAATAACTATTTAATGAGAATTTGTCATACTTTTTCATGGGGTCAAACTGTATGCGTTGCCGAATTCACTTAAGAAATTAGGTGATTATGAACATTCGTTTACAGGTAAAAAGCTTCACATTCAGATTTTACAGTCGTTTTGGGTAGTCAAACGCCTGTAATGTGACATCTGTCTTGCCAATGGTTATTGTGTTTCCCAGTAATTTATTTATTCGTTTACCCTCGCATTTAAAGGATCTAATCTTTATGTCTCAAATTAAACGAAGATTGTAACGATATAATCGGATTTATTTCAAACAAGTACTCGGTTCAACCGTCAAAACACCATTAAATGCATTTCACCTCGCCTTAAAACGTCAAAACTGTCATACAATGTGTTGCCATACTTAACTCTCGATTCGATACAATTAAATAATCGATTTAATATTCGACTAGAATTATAACAACTACTATTTTAATTTGCTTTTACTTTAGATACAAATACGTGGTTACATGTTAGCTAGGATATTATCAAAATACCCACATCTTGGCTAAATAATCTTACACATTGGAACGCTTTGCATCAATTACACCAATGGAGCACAGACTTATGATAAACATACTATAAGTCCAGGTTTCCTCACGATGTTTACCTTCACCGTTGTCAGCGATGTCCAAGATAAACTTAGAAAGTACATATGAATTGAAAAAGTCACATTAATGCTTGCCCCGGTTTTCCACAAGCCATTGGGACACCACGATTGTTGTTGTTGGGATTTATTGGGTTGTGGAAGTTTGATAGGCAATGAGTCCATGCTAAATCCTTATAAAGATGAGCCAGGGCTAGGCAGATTATTTAATAGAAAGATACACTTTCGCTGAGTCTTATAGGTTACTTATCCCACAAAAAATCACAGTTTGTGGGCAAGATCACGGGAGCAAAGCTACGGGAAAAACTAGTATAAATAAATAGTTCTATGATTTATATTCGCTACTCTGGAATGAGACCATTCGTAGACATATCGGCGCGCCCTTCCAATATATTGCTTTTCCGATTTTAGCCAATAACATACCGAAAATACTGGAGGCGAAGAAAATAAAATAAGGAAACAATGTGCCTTTGACAGTGACCCAAATATGTTAAACATGGCTTCTCTTTTAAACCAGTGTTTGGATTTTAATTATTTTGTTAACGATCAATAGATAAACTCTATTAGCCAAGGTATTTTTAATCCGTAACCCAATATTATAAATGAATACAATTTACTCTGTCAGTTTGTTTATCAATATGTTAACGTTTTACGCCTTCTATCGGCGTACATAGTGTACTTAGTACATAGTGTACTTTTTATTCCAGTAGTATGTTTCGTTGGGATAATTTTCAGGTGGGTGTAGTAGTCTATATTCTATCTAGTGTTCATTATGTTATCATGAAATCTATCACAAGGTAACTCTAAATCTAAGGAATAAAAATAAAGATGATTTATTTGTCAAAGCATATGTTTACATACAATAGGCATGCAAGATGTTCAATTATTATTTAGCGCTCACAAACATGTTTTGCCTAACGAGGCGGACAAATATTATGTGTTTTACAAATAGATTAACATACTAAAATATAGCAATGTCAGATATAATTACACAAAAACACAATAGCCTTCATCTTAATTAAATGTCATAAAAATCAAAATTAATAAAACGGCAAAAAAAATAAAATAAATAAAATCTGAAATAATTAATTATTTAAATTTCATAAAGAAATCAATAATAATAAAATAAAACATTGCCAAAAAAGTTAAATAAATAAAATCTGAAATAAATAATTCTTAAAATTTAATGAATTTCATTTTTTTTTGTAAAATAATGTTTAAAAATATTAAAATATGTTAATTAAATTGAATAAATGAAATAAAACATTGCCAAAAAAGCGAAATAAATAAAATCAAATCTAATAATTATTAATTCATAAAATGTCAACAATAATATTAGACAAATATAAATTAGAATAACACAATATGCTGAATGTCACCCTTGTTAAAAAAAAAACATGTGTTGTTTAAAATTGTGCAATTTCCATTATTCAGTCAGGGAACTGTATATTATTATAATGTTAATAAAAACTGCCCCGTTAGTGTAGTGGTTGCAAGAAGATTTTTTGGACCTTGGACCTCATGTTTCATGTCCTAGGTCCAAAAAATCTAGTGGACCTGAGAATTTAAATAGAAAGAATAGAATAGAAAACATTTATAGATACAACACAACAGTAACAATCACAACGTAACAGAGAAGGACCGTAAAAATAAAAGTAACAATCATGGTTCAAGAAGAGCTGCTCTGGGCGTGCCAATACCGTAAGGGTTACCAACTCCACATTTGCTGGGCGTCAGACACCCAGTGCTGATTTTCATTTAGCACCCCGCTTGTGACACACGGACGTGGGTAAAATAGATAATGAATAAAACGTTAATATGCAGGTTCTGAGCTAATCAATAGTATAGATTCTTAAAATTGATAATATAAAATTGAATTGAGTTGCCAGGTCCACTTTTTTAATCCTTCTTTGTTTTTTTTGTGTATAATTTGTTAGTCACTCAGTATCGTTTTATATTATTATGTGTATAAGGCAATAAATGTCAAAGAATCAAAAAAATATCTTCATAATAACAATTCCGACCGCCAGAAGTGGACGCGGGCATTCCTTTCCTCGTAAAAGGTACAAAAAGCCATTGAAAATTTATTAGCCATACCTTTATGGTAGTTACAGATGGCTGGAACACAAATACAATAGGTTTTTGTTACATGAGGGATGTAATAATAAGAATTTGGGATTTATGACATACCTTGAATCAAAAGCAGAGGCCCTAGACAGGTGTCATTCTATAATCGAAAGTTTGGCGATAGCGATTGCCAAAAAGGAAAAATTGTGTGTCAAACACAATATTGAAAAATCACGTGAACATTTTCACATTTCGACATTTCGCCTTCGATGACATCGAAGCCTCTAGACAAGTTACAGAGTTTTTATATTATCATCATCATTTCAGCCGAAAGACCACCACTGCTGGACGCGTCACTCCTCCAAGCGTCGCCACACATGTGCGTTTCGCATCCACTGGACACCCGCCGCCTTGACCAAGTCGTCGCTCCATCTAGAGGGAGGCCTTCCAACGCTGCGTATTCCGGTACGCGGTCGCCACTCTTGAACTTTTCGGCCCCAACGGTCATCCATTCTGCGATGTGCCCTGCCTACTGCCACTTAAGTTTGGCAATTCTTCGGGCTATGTCGGTCCGCAAGAGAACCAAGGTTTGGTTCTCTTGCGGATGTCTTCATTTCTAATTCGATCACGCATGAAAACTCCGAGCATAGCCCTCTCCATTGCCCTTTGTTTGAGTGGTGAGTTTTTATATACAGAGGCATTATAACAATCTCGACACTGTTTAGCAATTGGAGGTGCTCGTGGCTATTAACAGTTGCACGGGTCGATCTTCGAGGTTAAGTAACGTTTTCCAAAGTCGTTTCGTGGATGCATAACAGTCCAATACAAAGCGAGGCTCCTCCGTGCACGTTAAGCAGTTGGTTCCGGCTGTCATTTGTAAAACTTTGTCAGTTATTTTTGTATCCGGATAGGTAGAAAACGTATCCTAACGTAGTTTTGACATAGCTATGCAGATTGATCGATAGCTAGTCAGAGTCGTCATGCAGTGGTAGCCAGAAGATAGATGTCGTCACATAGTGAGGCTAAGACAACGCTGTCGTGGCGATTTAATTGTTTACGAAAAATTGGCTAGAGAAGGTAACACACCGGGAAGGCTGGAAGGCTAGGGTGGAAGCTTTTGCCAAGCTGTGGGACAATATAGAAAAAGAAAAAATAAGATTCTTCTTAAACAAGCATTTTGAACTGAAAGGTACTACTAAACGTAATATAACTTTTCAATACACTTCCAATTAGCTCAAACACGACGGTGATATCTTGTCTGGTTGAGGAGTTGCTATGGCCACCTTTCACCTCCATCATTACAACAGCTCCATAGCCACAGCATCATATTATTTC